>JAVJIX010000002.1:17497500-18825000 GCA_036785185.1 Paratrypauchen microcephalus | reverse complement strand
TGCCTCATGCAGTGCAACACATCTTCTTCGCATAGAGTTTATCAGATTGTCAGTTATGGCCTGTGGAATGTTGGTCCACTCCTCTTCAAAGGCTGTTATGGACGAAGAACACAGGTGCATTTTATTGATGGCATTTTGAATGCACAGAGATACCGTGATGAGATCCTGAGGCCCATTGTTGTGCCATACATCCATGAACATCACCTCATGTTTCAGCAAGATAATGCACGGCCCCATGTTGCAAGGATCTGTACACAATTCTTGGAAGATGAAAATGTCCCAGTTCTTGCATGGCCAGCATACTCACCGGACATGTCACCCATTGAGCATGTTTGGGATGTGCTTGACCGGCGTATACGACAGCGTGTACCAGCTCCCACTAATATCCAGCAACTTCACACAGCCATTGAAGAGGAGTGGACCAACATTCCACAGGCCACAATTGACAATCTGATAAACTCTATGCGAAGAAGATGTATTGCACTGCATGAGGCAAATGGTGGTCACACCAGATACTGACTGGTTCTGAGTCCCCAGACCCCCAATAAAGCAAAAAAATAAAAAATAAAAATGCACATTTCGGGGTGGCCTTTTATTGTGGGCAGTCTGGGGCGCACCTGTGCACTGGTCATGATGTCGGATCAGCATCTTGATGTGGCGCACCTGTGAGGTGGGGTGGATTGTCTCGGTGGGGCAGAGGTGCTCGCTGTCACACATTTGGACAGATTTGTGAACAATGTTTGAGAGAAATGGTAGTGTTGTGTATCTGGAGTGAATTTTGGATCTTTGGGTCCATCTCAGGAAAAATGGGAGCAAAAACAAAAGTGTTGCGTTTATATTTTTGTTGAGTATATATATATACACATATATATATACATATATATACACACACATATATATATACATATATACATACATATACAGTGGTACCTCACCTTACGAAATTAATTCGTTCCAGAAGTGGTTTCGTAACGTGAAAAATTCGTAAGTTGAGTAGCTATTTCAACGGAAAAAGCCTGATTCGTTCCAAGGCCCCGATCCAAGTTTTTTTTTTTTTATAGTGTAACTTTTTTATAGTGTAACATTGTGTTCTGCGTCCTATGTCCTTTTCTCACATTTGTCTCTCGTTTAAACACTCAAATTTTCATAGATTTTCAACAAAACTATCAATAGTGATGCGTGTGGGGGGAAGGAGGAGGGGGGAGAAGAGTACGCTCTGACACGTTTCCCGGCGCGGAGCTGACAGCAGGTCCAGACCAAGGTCCAAACCAGGACCAAACCAGGACCAGCCCAGGTGGACCAAAGCGCCGCGCGTGGGTCCATTCCCTGGCTCCGGCGCGGAGCCGACAGCAGGTCCAGACCAAGGTCCAAACCAGGACCAAACCAGGACCAAACCGCCGCGCGTGGCTCCACCTCCTGGCTTCGCCTCGAGTCACAGCTGAGGCGAGCCGCTGCTCTAGACCTGCCCGCGTAAGGTGCTCACAGAGCGGCATGGACAGAACCGTGAGGTCGGCCTCTTCAAGACCTCCAGGCCGGTGACCGGGACAATCCCCGGACCCATGCCCACTTAGGGAGCTCTTAAGGCGGGCTGGCAGTGTCCCCCTGGGTCCCTGGATGTCTGGGGCTCCGTGCCTGGAGGGGCTCTGGAGAGCAGGTCTAGACCGCGGCTCTTGCATGCGAGCAGCGGCTCGCCTCAGCTGTGACTCGAAACAAAACCAGGAAATAGACCCACGCGCGGCGCTTTAATCCACCTGGGCTAGACCTGGGCTAGACCTGGGCTAGACCTGGGCTAGACCTGGGCTAGACCTGGGCTAGACCTGGGCTAGACCTGGGCTAGACCTGGGCTAGACCTGGGCTAGACCTGGGCTAGTCCTGGTTCAGTCCTGGTTCAGTCCTGGTTCAGTCCTGGTTCAGACCTGGTTCAGTCCTGGTTCAGACCTGGTCTAGACCTGGTCTAGACCCTGGTCCAGACCCGCTGCCAGCTCCGCGCCGGAACCAGGAAACAGACCCACACGCGGCGCCTCAATCCACCCGGGCCAGTCCTGGTCCAGTCCTGGTCCAGTCCTGGTCCAGTCCTGGTCCAGTCCTGGTCCAGTCCTGGTCCAGTCCCGGTCCAGTCCCGGTTCAGTCCTGGTTTAGACCCTGGTCCAGACCCGGTCCAGACCCTAGTCCAGACCCGCTGTCAGCTCCGCGCCGGGTCCGCGCAGGAACACGTGCCAGAGCGCATTCCTCCTCCCCCTCCTCCTTCCCCCCACACGCCTCACCACCAACAATCCTGTTGAAAATCTATGAAAATTTGAATGTTTAAACGAGAGACAAATGTGAGAAAAGTTTAAATCCAGTCTGAGAAAAGCGTATAATGTGTGTGACTGAGCGCGCATTATTTGAATTTTTGAGATTTCGCGTTTCGTAACTTGAAATTTCATTCGTATCTAGAGACAAAAATTTACCGTGAAGGCGTTTCGTAACTTGAAATTTTCATTTGTTGGGTCATTCGTAAGGTGAGGTACCACTGTACATATACAGTATATACACACATATATACATACATATACATATATATACACACACACATATATATACACACACATACAGTATATATATATATATATACACACATATATATATGTGAGAGGCAGACATATGAATATATAGATTATATTAAATCAAACCTTGTCTTTTGCAATAGCAGGAGGCTGTTTCAAAACTTCTTTGACAGTTTGCATGACAGTTTCAGTCCTCATGGCACTCACAGAGCGAACCAACTCAACCAGGAGCAGCTGTTCTTCACTGGCTACAGGGATAACCTACATGAAAAGCATTTTAAATTGTATGTTAACCATATAAAGATTATTTTCATGTCACTAAATTGTTAAGCTGTACTTAAGTGTTTCACCTTATTTCTCACAGGACCCTTGACTTGCTTGCGTTCGTTCCACACATAGGCTATTGCTGCCATAAAGTGGGCTCCGTGGTTCATGGAAATTGGACCCAGCAGTTCAAGGATCTGTTGCCGAAGGTTCTTCATAGAAAACATGAAAAAGGGTATACAAAACCATGGGTTTTATATTCACCCAAAAACACCCTGAATATGCCCAAAATACATAACTGGCACTACATGGTCAGTAGTACCTTCGTGGAGCCCAGATTGATATTGGACGTTGAGCAGGCAGAAGCAGCGGCAGGCTTGTCTGAGCTGTCTGCCTGGTGAAGCAGGCTCCACAGCAAAGTGACTGATGACATGATGGTGTGGAGGATGGACAGGATTCCTGAACGGGCCTCTGCCAAGTGCTTCTGGTCTACACTCACTTGTAACTGTAGTAAAGAAAGTTATATACAAGGAAGTACAGAAGCACGCAATTTAACTGTATATAGGGCCTTCACGACTTGCATCTCTCACCTGGTGGTATTGGGAAGAAGGGTCCAGCAGGCAGTAGTGAATTATGGCAGTCACTCCTTCCAGTACAGTTAGAATAAGATCAGGAGGAATACATAGGGCCATCCAAGAGGGCCTTCAGAAAAAAATAGAATTGCAAACTTAAAAATCAGCAGTACATGCAACAGAGCAACATCAGTATTTTACAGCCAAGATTGCCACCTAGAGTCCAGTTATAGGAATGACTTAATTACTTGATCTAAAATAGAGTATTATTAGCTTTTTATGCTTCTAGACAGAATCAGGAGGGATCTTAACAAGGTGTACTGAAAAAGAAGAGTAAAAGTTGCATACAGTATACAGTATAATACTGTACCTGCTATCACTAATTCCAGTCTCATAGCGGTACTGCTGCAGTAAGTTGTCTAGGTTCCTACACAATTGCAGAGTGACTGAAGCCACCACCCTCCTCAAAACACGCCCCATGTATGGCAGGGTGGCTGTGATGAGCCCGATCCACTGAGGGTGCATCTTACAGGAGTGATGTTGATGGAGCGCCCTGATGACCGCGCACAGAAACAAACCCTGTGCTGTGATTGGCTGCCCAGGGAGGTACTGCAGCGACGTCATTGGCTGCTGAGGATTCACATGCTCCACTTCTCCACCGAGAATTTCAAAACCTGCCCCAGAACCAGTGCCCGGCCCAGATCCTCCTGCCCCTCCCCCCACGGGACCACCTTCTCCTCCCTCCTCAGCTGGCACCATCACCCTATGCTCAAGGACGATCAGGCTTTGCAATAATCTTAACAGTTGAGACTGGACAGCACTGCAACTATCTATCTGGTCCTCGGAAAGATTAATAATGCTGTCTTCTGACATGCCTTCTTCCACTGTTGCAACGTTGACTCCGGCAACTTTCTGCTCGTGCCATTTCTGTGCACTGAATATTGTGGAGAGCAAACAATGAAGCACCACCTTTTGAACCTTGCACTTGGAAAGCACATCGCTGATAAAACTGGCAAAGCCCTTAGCGGATCCTCCAGTGGCTTTAGCAAGCTCATTGAAAAGCAGAGTCAAGACCTCTACACTGGTGAGCTGCATGGCTCTGTTTCCAGCCAAGTCCTGTGAACCAACAGCCACATGTGCAGAATAGTAACTTCTCAGGAAATAAAGACACAAAGATATGATGATTTCCAAATACATTGCACTGCGAAATGAATGGGAGTGTGAGTCCTGTGGTATGTTGCAGTAAAAGTCTTTGCCCATTACTGAAACTCTGTGACGGGCAAGGAGGTTCTGGAGCAAGGAGAGCTGTGGAGTGTAGGTGTTGTTGATGCTAGTTGTGGAGATGGCGCTTACAAATCCTGAAGGAGTTGCTCTTAACATTGCAGCTACAGCTGACAGTGCGTGGAGTGTGCGAGAGGAGTCATATAGCTGTAAATATAAGAGAACGTGCTGGTATAGAGGATGGATATTGAAGCGAGGTGGTGCAGAGGATGCTCTACACCCTGGGACAGTGCCACCACTCACAGGCCCAACGGATCCTCCACTTGGAGAGCCCATGTCACTCTCAATCTCTGATACCTCCCCTTCTCCGCAACTGTACCAGTTTTCCAAATCCAGACTGTCTCCAAAGAAAATACTTGGAGGTCTTAGCTTGTCATTTTGATTGGCAGCTTTCTTCTGCCTCTCTTCTTCCTTCCTTTTTGACTTTTTAATTTTGGGTTTAGCACCAGGAGATTTGTCAGCTAGTTTTTCCATAATCTTGCCTTTTAAGCTGAGCTGGGTGCTACTATGGCTACGCTTGCGTGTTTGGGGGTCATCCACGTGCAAACTGTGGTCAGGAGTGGCTGGATCTAAGCTATCCGGCAATGTTATGATTGAAGGAGAAGAGCTGTGGCGAGTTATTCCCTCTTTGTGCTGGCCTTCTGTTGTTACCTCAGATGATGGGACTGAGAGAAACTCCAGTGTGCCTTCAGCTAACATTTCAGGTAAAGTTTGATGATTACATCCAAGAGGGGGGCCCTGGTCAAGTTGGATCCCAGTGGAGGTATCTGAAGACGTACTGTCTGAATCAGTCTGCGGCCAGTTTTCATTCACATTTGATCCCTCTCCCTCATCTACTAAATTTAAAACTCTTTCAATTAGCTCTTGCATAATGCCGGACACTGCCATTTCAACTGAATCGTCTGACATGTAATCCGATGAGCCAGTCTGCTGCTCTGATGTAGTGAGATTTGCTCCTTCAGGGTCTTCAAAACTGCCATTTTCCACTGTAGATGACTGCGAGGCAGTCGATTCGGAGCTCGGTGGCTCCCCCTGCTGGTCACCGGGTTGGTAATCACAAGCCAGTTGCAAATTCTCACTGCTCAGACTCAACAAAGACAGACTGTCACTCAAAGGGTTAACTGTAAGGCAAAACGGCTCCATATCATTTAATGCCAAGCATTGCAGCTCCTCTTGTGTCATTCTTGCCCCATTAAGCTGACTCACATCTAAATGGAAAGAAAATACATTTAAAAAGACAATATTACAAATTTGATCTATAGCCAAAAAATATCTGACCACTGTTAAGTGATTTGCACTTACTTTCTGAGAAGCCGGAGTCTCTATTGTAAAACGTATCAGGGGTGTCCTGTTCAGAGGGTGCTGGAAACACTCTGGACCAATAGCGCTGGGCCTGGACTCTCTGAATGGACACTCTGTGGGTCTTTGGGTGAAACAGTAGAAGCAAAAGTGGCTCTAAAACTCGGGCAATGTCATGCCGCTGAAGGACTTGATTTAACCAAGCTCGACCCACTGCACTGGTACAAGGGTCCCAATAACACAGACTGTCCAGCATAATGAAGAGTGACCTAAAAATGAAAAGGGCAAGAATGAGTGAGTAAATCTGTTTGAAATCAATTTAAATGTACAAGTTTGAATTTAGCACACAAACCTGTCAAACGTGCGATTAAAAGGAGATGACTTGGTCATGTTCAAATCTCTTGTTAAGTGCCAGAGAATGGAAAACTTCACGTGGGCTTCCAGTCGTATTCTCTGGAATTAAAGTTTGTCATTAATACATACATTCATTGCTCTGCTTGATAATGCTAAAAAAAATTATTTAGTGAGCAATTCAGTCTGCCATAAAGCAGGGAAAACATCAAATTAAAGTAATGCATATTTTGTGCAGACCTTATCCCGGTGCATGAGCTGCTTGCTGATAACATCCTCGCAGATACTGGAGGATGGCACCAGGTTGTGGAGTTGATAGAAAAGTTCCACACTGCGTTGATGGTGCTGAGGTGTTACTTCACTTAGCTGCTCCCACAGAATCAAAGCCACACTCTAAAAAAAGGGCCACAATAAACATTTTGTTTTTTAACTTAAAACAATGCTTGCAACATTATGGCTTACTTTAAAGAAGTTGGTCTTGTCTGCAATGTACTTGAGGATTCCCTGAGTGAGTGGAGGTCTGATGACCACAGCCACTCGTCCCTGGCTGGGGCTCATGGGTTGGCTTGACTCAGAGTTGCCCCCTGATGCCACACTTTCAGCTGCCACCATGGCAACCGACTGTGTGAGACCCACCAGATCCATGAGCAACGAGATAGCTACACCCTGAAAGCAGAAGTCTGTGGCCAAGCAAGAGGCATCCATCAGGTTCTGCAGCCAGATGGGGAGGCCCACCTGCTCATTGTCTGTTTCAATAGAGGAGTGGATTTAGCATATAGATGATGATTTTACTCCAATATTACAGTCAGAGAGTAGGCCTACTTACCAAGTTGCTCGTCTTGTGATGCAGAGGGTTTCAGGTTGCCTTCCGCAATATAGACAGGAAAACTAGAGCATTCCAGGAAGAGCTGACAGGCCGCAGTGAATGCAGCAACAATTTCTTTTTGGGCCAACTCTGATTCAAATAGTTCTGTTTGTTGAACCCTGGTTACAGAGCCCTCCACCTCCAGGGTTGCCATGTGCTGGGCCTCCACTCTCTCTTGAGCAGGGACAACATACAGTGTGATGAGGCGCGAGAGGAACAACTGGAAGTGCTCCAGGCAGCACTGCATGATAGGTTTATCCAGAGGTTTGGCCTGAGACAGGCTTGAGGAGCGTCGGCCAGTTTTGAGAGTAGGGGTGGCATCAGGGGTCCTTTCGGCCTCCTCGCCCTGGTACTGCACAAAGTCTGTAAAGCCACTCTCAGGGGAGCGCGCGCTGGGAAGGCCCTCACCCTCCTCAAATACTTCTGCACTTATGGGTAGCTCTAATGTTGAAGGAGGAGTCTGTAGAAAATCAAAATATCTTTATGTATCTCACACAAATTGTAATATTTAGATGAGTTCAGCACACTAAAGAAGTGTACACAGGTGAATCCAACTAAAAATGTTTGAAAATGAGCTTTAAAATAATAAACTCTATCTAATAAACTACAGTACACCTCTTGGCATTTGGACTCATGTGAAAAGCCAGATTCCCTGTGTTCCTCTGGGTGGGGGTGAGACTGTTATGGTGTCCCATAGATATGTGCAGAGTGTTTTCCACTCTGATGACCACGACACCCCCAGGGGGGTCTCAAAGCCCGGTCTTCTCATTTATTAAGGGCAAAGCAAGACTGGGCTCAGTTGTATGTGAACCATTGGCCTCATGAGTCTGAAACACTTTTATTCATTGGGGCTTAGAATTTCAGATTTTACAGTGGTTCTCTTGATCAAGGGGACATATTTTTCTTTATAATCCTAAATACCATACTCTGATTAAATTATATTCACTGTTAATTGATAAATGGCTAAATACATCAAATATAGTTTGAAGAGACTGCAGAAAAGTGAGTGTTGAATAGAAAACTTTTGAATCCTCACCTGTTTCTCTTCCTTCTCTTTGGGTCTGTCTGATGCTGAATGTGATGGGGCAGTAGTGGGGTTTGAAATACCTGGCGCCTGAGGGCCCAGAGGTAACACTAGAGGTGACACCAGAGGGGGCTGTACTTTACTGAGAATTTTTGAACAGAGGCGGAGGCAATGAGTCAGTTCTCCAAGACCCAGAGATTGGAGGTGAGCAGTGAGAGCAGCCACCATCCGCAGCAGCAGCTGAGGGAGATGCTCTGTCTGGATCTCTATGTATGTTTCCTGAGAAATACAGTTACAGAAGTGAGATGTGGAAGTCTGACAAACTACAGCCATATTTCTTTTGACTCAAAGCAAAACCGCTAATGGATACTAAATGATGAATTGTGTATTATAATGCAAATAAAAATCTGCAGATCTTTCTTAAGCCCATACTATAACATAACATTTATTTAAATGAGCAAAAGCAAATGCAAAATACATGTATGCGTCAAAAGAATAAAAAGCCATAATAGGTATAGCATATTCAACATTACATTATATTTCTTCTAAATATGTGAGTTCAGCAGTTGTAGATGCATGCATGCTTAAAATGCACTGCTTAAATGAGCAAAAATTTCATTTTCACAAGATCCACACCAAATCGCCATTAGACACATGGCCTTTTTACCCAATTTTAATTGATGAACTAAAGAATTGAAGAAGAAATGGTCTTAGGAATGTTGATATGTGATCATAGCCTGAGTGAAGCAGAGTGAGGTTGAAAGGCAGGAAAGAGCAGTACTTTACCTGGCAGATTACCCTCATGCTTCTAGTAGGCTTCAGGGAGAGAGAGCAAATAGTTTCAACAGACAGGAGCAAGCAGAGCACAGGCAAGACTTTGTTTGCAGTAAACACTCAAATTCTCTCTCATTCACAAACTCAGAACATTACAGAAACACCAAAACATAAAACAAAAGCATTTCCAAACTATTCAGATTGGAAATGCTATATAGTCAGTGTACTGTAGCAGGGAAACTTCACAGGTACATCTGAACCTGTGTAAGGACTGCAGAGAAGAACACACCCAAGTGACTGCCAGTAACAAACCCAAAGAGATGCATTAATCAGAATTAACAAGTGAATGCCAAATTGAAAATGTTATGAATGAGGTTGAAAGAAAAAACAAGGTCAGAGTCACTTTGGTGGAAGAGCCAAGCCTGATTTAGGCATTGTACAGAAATAATAAAGCATAATATACTACTAACCATATGCTGAAAACATAATATGAATTGGAAAAAGAATATTCTGGCATTGGTCAAATCAATACAAAAGAGGACAGTGGAAGTAGAAAGTACTAAAGAGGAATTTTAATTAAGGAGTTTCAATAAAAGGAATTAGAAAATTAGGAAAGTGAAATTAATACATTGAAAAATTAATCAAGAAAACAAACTCACCAAGGAAACAATATCTAGAAGAAAATCGACGAGCTGGCAAAATTCCACCAGAGAGAGTTCTGGACAGTCTATGGCCCCGGCGTGTCGGGGGCCCTGAGCTCCACTGTTTGCTGTCCTTCTGTAAAAGTAATATTTCTGTTTTGTATTTTAGTGCAAATAAATATGTGCTATTAAAATGTCTAATGTGGAATCCTTACACACCTGCAACACTCCTCAAACCAGCGGGAGATGTAGTCCCACATGTAGTATGGCTCAAATGAGTTGAACAACAGATTGGCTGTTTTTATTAGCTCCGCCGTCTTTTTATTTTCTCGTAGTTTACTGAAAAAAAAAAGAAAGACATTTGTCAATGACAGAACTACATTCCATTTGAACTATTAGAGAGTATACTGTGTACCAACCTGCTGAGGTGTGTGTGATCTTTGCTAAATGGACTCTGACTTTGGAGATCTAACTCTGTTCGACACTGTGTATGTAAAGTACGAAATACCTCAATTAAAACATCTTCAAGGATTGCTGGACCTGGAAAATGACAGGTTTTATTTGTTTATTATTTTCAGGGACAATGTGAATTGACTTAAAACATTGTCATCTAGATTCAGTATAGTAATTTGCTAATCATTAAATCTTTACCCAGCTCTGGTTTATCCAGGAGGCTGATGAGAATGCGAAATGGCTTAAGGTCATGCATAAGGATGCTTTCTTCTTCACCACCTCTGGCTTTGCCCTGCAAGATTCCCACCATTGCCTGAAAACAATACACAAACATAAAGACTGCTTCAAACACAATAAATGCTTCAGTTCTATAAAAAACTGTATTGACTTATGCCACATTCATCTTAGCCCTGTGTGCTTCATGTATGACCTGCCACATTATTAGCTGAAGCCTGAACAGACAATCCCTGTAGTACCAAACATCTCCCCATGGAGAGAGCTGCAAAACTGCATCAGACCAGATGGCACAAAAACAAACCAAAAACAAAAAATTGATGCTCTCTGCGACCGACTCCCAAGCCCTGGTGTACCAGAGCGGAAGTGTCAAAACCAGGGCAATGTTCAGTGTTCATTTATAATAAGCAGTTTTCAAAAGCCAAGCTGCAGGAAACAGAGTAAAGAGCAGGACATAATTGGACCTAGGAGAGGTTGTGGGAGGTTAATAAAGAAAGGATGAAAGAGGAAAAAACAAACATGACAGCAGAATAAAGCTCTGTCTAAAGCTTGATGTATTCTAAAAACCTTTTTAAAATATCATGGTGAATTAAAACAGTGTCCTCAAAAAGCACAAGCCTCACCTGCACCAACATATCTTTAGAGTAGGCGTTGAAGTAATGGCTAGCGTGCTCTTCTGGATTGCTCTGCCGTGTACTGCGAGGGCCTACCATCACCCCATTGTTGTCAAAGCCTTTAAAACCATACACATGCAGGGTTAATAACAATAATTACTACAATGTAATGAGGTTAAAATGCATTGTGCACTATTAGCATGCTATGATTACCAGCTTGTAACTCTAACTGTAACACTAAGTGTAATTTCCTGGCAAAATGCACACACTTACCAGTAGATTTTCCACAACAAGAATGCAAATAAGAAAAAATATAATATGACTACAGTGAAAATCCTGTACGTGTGAATCTCTATGTAACGCTTTGGTAAAAATGTATATCAGAGGCTCCATCACGAAAACACAAAATTATGTTGTTCATAAATGAATAAAGAAGAATATGCAAATCATAGAAAATAGGGCTGTTACATGATAATTTAAGATCACTGTTGATATGTGTAAATTCTGTATCACCAGTCACCACTATTACTGTATTTAAGATGGGGTATCTGATTTTTAAAGAGTGAAAGGAGGAGGCGATTACAATTGCATGCAGTCTGATTTTTCAATATTCTCTTTTGAGTAAAAAGAAAAATGTACTTATTCACAAGAATCAGCCCCCTTTAATATTTAAGTTAGGTCTCTGATATACATGTCAATGTGAGTAATTGAAGTTCGCACCCAGCAGCCAGGCGTAGAGTCTGCGGTTCAGGGACATGTCTCTTCTCAAAACCACATGCAAAGCTGCCGATAGGATCCGGATCATGTCTGGGCGAGTTGCCTGATTACAACATAATATAGCAAAACATTTATGCAGCCTACCTCCCATATAAAGTTACACTCAACCAAAGAGAATCTGCAAGGAGCCAGTCTGAATTTTTTGAAAGGAAGGATTTAACGGGACTCAGCACGAGTACGCTTCTGCAGTTGCACAGGGAAAGTTATAGATTTACACATCTAATTCTAGAAACACTGTACAATTCGACCATTACCGTTGTTGATATAAAAATCAATATTAAGAGCACTATTATGTTGCAGAAGGACTGTAGCTCAAAGATCAAGCATTATACTACCTGACTCATATGGAAGGGAAAACAGAAGAGTATCAGATCCAGGGTGCTCCTTTGGACGAGCACACTTGAGTCCTGGACAGAGGTACTGACGGCTTCCACCTGTCAGCAAAATCAACACACTATCAGGGGGACTGTTTCTAAGAATAAAGAACTCATACATTTCCATTAGGCCAAACTATTACGTCCAGCAGAGCAGGTTGGTTGATACAATTATCCTGTACATACCATCAGCTCAATATCATTGCCCATGACATAAAGCTGGTCCTCCATTGAGAGCTTGCGGTTGAGATGAAGCAGGACAAAGGAGACCCCGGGCAGACGCACGGCAGGGCTAGTAAGTATACTGCCCCACAAGGCACTGTAGAAGGCCGACTGCTCCACAGCACCAGCCACTTTTTCTAACAGAGCGTTGGTTCTATGAGAAACATAGATAAAAAAATACACAATAATAAGCTGAATATTTCAAGTATATAATACATTGTCCAAATAAATATTCATTTGTGACTACCTATAATGCTACTAAGTTGTTGATTTGACAAATACTTATAGATAATTGGTAGGGATTATTTGGATCCTTGTTCATATAAATCTTTTCTAAATAAATAAATTAATTAATAAACAAATGAATGAATGAATAAATAATCAAGGCAGAATTGTATTTTACACACTACATACCTGTCATAGTACTCAGAGCCCTCCTCTAGACCAGGAAGTACACCAGTCAGCAATCCCTGTAGGCCTGGTTTCAGAGTTTTTCCCAAGGGTAGATAATAGGTCTCATAGAGTCCAAGGAGCACAGGTTTTACAGACATAGCAGCATTGGACAGTAAAGGGAAGAGTCCAGCGCTGAAAATATCGTAAACAGCAAATCATGTTGAAGACACATAAACACTGCTGTACTGGCCCCTAGTGGTGTAAAAACAAGAGCTGCATAATTACCTGTAAAGGAAGAGATCTTTTGCTAGCCTCTTGGAACCAATAATTTTGAAGATGACCTCATAAGTTTCCAAGGCTTTGCGGTGGACCCCGCTTGGAAGGGCAGGGTGAAGGCATTGGGCCAGCCGTTTGCCTATTGTCAGCTTCTTGGGCACCACTTGGTATTTAGCATTGTTTTGTAAAACCTGGGAAGATGAAAAGTAAACATCACAATTTGGAGGATGAGAAGCTGTTTGAATACTTTAATAAGTTAAATTTAAATTATAATATATCTGCATTCATATTTATTCCAAACAGAAAAAAGCAATACAGCAATACTGTACAAAAGTCAATTTAATATTTTTTTACTGTCTTCTTCGGCCTAAACTCACCTTGTTGAGTTTCCCCAGAGCCGAGATAAGATCAGCCCATTCACTGGAATACTCAAAGTTCTTAAGGGCTTTGTCCACAGCGGCAACATAGTTCCTGTACTTGGAGTCACTGAGCAGCTCCACTTCCTCTGCATTCATCCTCCTGGGTGTTTTTGCGTGATGTTAAACACTCAGCACACATAGACACATCACACCTGTAAAAATATAATAGTTAAACCTAAATTATTATTACTATTATGAAGTACAAAGAGTAACTAGGTGCGCTCAAATCATATTTTGCACACTGGACTGTAGCAATAAAGATAGACTAGTCTGCGTCAGGGTTTAATGAATAATACTACTATCTACCACGGGCATTGTGAGGTCATCTTTAATCATCATCATACCAAAAAGAACAAAAACAAAATCAGGACCTTTATGTCAGAAATCACTGTAGACTCTATTGTGAATGAATCAAAGGTATGTGACTACATAGACTGCTAGCTGTTTCAAGTGAAGGATGTCAATAAAACGTGCAAAGGAACAGAAAAACTGACAAAAACATTATACATTTTATTACTTGTTTAAGTCCTGAGACTGTCAGTCAAGCTTTGTTCTTAGTACGTATGTTTTAATGCAAAGGTTGTTCAAAGTATTTACTGATCTTCATCGGGTCTGCGTATGCAACAAGAGCTAAGGCTAAGGCTACGGATATAAATGTTAATCAGCAACACGAATGGTCACCTCTTACCATTGTTGTCAACTGACCGATGACAGTTACTGAGCCATGTTTCTTGACCAAAAACAGCTGACAACATCAGGGAAAAGACAAGCGAACAGGCTAACGATGGTAGCAGGTTGTTAAATGATGGAGATGCAGGGCCCCGGCTGCGATGTCACGCGCCACTTCAACACTGTTTTTTAACATACGGAATAAAAAAAGACGTTACTACATATTTGAATTTCTCATCACTTATCAGCACTGTGAGTGAACGTAAACATTAATGAGCAGGACAGATATTTTGGCAAAGGTACAATGCGATACGATTGACAGCTCCCAGACTGCACTGCGGAGTAGCCGTACGTCCCCCGCTCTTCCGCGTGGACGCTTCCGGTCAAGTCACCCATCATTACACCGGAAATAACAACACTTTGCTTCTTAATTACGACAAAAGGACGCAAAAAATGTAGTTTGATTTGTATTTCTTTTATTGATTGTATAACCTGTAAATACTCAAGGTTATTAACCAATTTTGACCTTATGTGCTGAAGACCAAAGTAGCTTTATATCCTCCTGGGACCCGAAGAAAAAAGTGTATCTAAATTATTATTATTATTATTATTATTATTATTATTATTATTATTATTATTATTATTATTATTATTGATAATAATAATAATAATAATAATAATAATAATAATAATAATAATAATAATAATAATAATAATAATAATAATAATAATAATAGTACTATTGTTATTATATATTTTCTATTTGGAGGTAAATGAACACCTTAGCATTTACATTTTGTTAATTTTATTTTTATTCATAATGTTGTAACATGTCCTCTGTAATGGACTGCAATAGTCCAAAAGTGTTAAATCCATGTGAAGTTAACCTAACAAAAACAATTTTTGTTAGGTTAACATCTCTGACAAGTTTCTACAATCACCTCAAAAAGTTTTTAGATTCCCTTTTAATTTCTTATTTATTCATTTATTTATTTAGGTATTTGTTATATTTTATTTATATTTATATGTTTTATTATTTCATTTATTATTATTATTATTATTATTATTATTATTATTATTATTATTATTATTATTATTATTATTATTATTATTATTGTTGTTGTTGTTGTTGTTGTTGTTGTTGTTGTTGTTGTTATTATTATTATTATTATTATTATTATTATTATTATTATTATTAATAATAATAATAATAATAATAATAATAATAATAATAATAATAATAATAATAATAATAATTTATGTATTCGTTTTTATCATAGCGCAGCCACAAACTAGAGTCTATCTCAAAACACTTAAAAGATCGACTCAATGTCCACTATAAAGGACACAAATGAATGGGCCGGTCTCAGAAGGATATATTTAATTTGAAATGTATTTGTTGGAGATATCCGGAAGTGCTTCATGTTTGCAGTAGCTTCACTAAACCGGCAGAGTACTTCGAAAAAAAAAAAAGTCACGCTGCCTCGTGCTGCATGCTTTTGCTTTGTTTTTTCTTGTCCAAAACATTGACTGTTCAGCATGTATTCAGTACGCTAATATCTTACATATAATTTCCGGGCATATGTGTTTTAAACAGGTTTATGGATGAATTATTGTCCTTTTGAACACCCCTGTGAATAAATGGCAAACACTGCGATGCCTGTCACGACTGAATCTGGAGTATTTCTAGAGCTTAGGAAAAGGCTTCGGAGTGGTTTAGTCATCATAAGGTAAGTATTTAAACCCATGCCCTTTTTTAAAACAGCTAATGAATAAAGATTGCATGCTAAAATATAACTACCTTTTGTCAGGTTTCATGGATAGTCAGTGTAGTTCAGTGGCTATTTCTGGAAGAGTTCCTTTATGCATGGAAATAGTTTTTGTATATATTGCAGCACAATTTTAAAATCTTTGAGTTGTGTAAAGCCTAACATGAGTAGCCTTGGTAGTATGTTACAGGCATGGTGACAGAATTTGTTCCGGTATGAACAGATAATTCACTTGATGACCATATAGGTTAGCTACTCAAAACACAGCATTTATCAATTGATGACTTCATATTAAATCAAGTCATGATACACCCATCTGACACGATGTGGATCTTCAACTAAAGGAATAATGCCTTAAACTCAAATCTTAGTGTATAACACCACAGTAAGGCTTCTGCCCAACTATAGGTAGGTCAGAGCTATGTTGAGACTGTTGAGTGCATTGGTTTATTTTTTTTATAGATTTTAATTTAACACCACTATAACAGATTATATGTTGGCCAAAAATACTGATATATGGAAACATCAGTGCAGTCCAAGTCAGGCCTTCCTTTGTTTTGACTTCTGTCTTCCCCCTCCTCTACAGTGGTGTACAAACTATGGGCCGGAGGCTAAATGCAAAATGCAATTTTTATTGGCCCAATTGATCATTGATATATATTTTTTTTTTTTACAGCAAGTTAAAATAAGTCTACCACTATTATCAGACTAATATCACATTACCTTGTGATACAGACCCAAAGTTAATGTTTCAAGCCTTTTGCTCTGTCAAAACAAAATTCATCCATCTGTGGCCTTCCACTTCAAATATGTTTCAACATGGTGAAAAAAATTTGGACACTCCTGTTCTATGGCAAGTCTTTGGTCGGAGAGATTCAAAATGCCCCATTACCACAGTTTTGAATGTATTTGAGATTTTGCATATTGCCACATCTACTTTATTCCAGTAGATTCTGGCAAAGGATTCTCTCCTGATGTGACGGCTTTGATATGACAACAGCTCTCAGTTGTTGTAGCAATAATACTGTTCTATTTATTATTATTATTATTTTTATTTTTATTTTTATTGTTAACAACAATAATAATATAACATGGGAATGTCTTCACAACTGGAAGGACTCACTTGCCTGAAACCCATGAATAGGAACACACATCCCATCCAATTTAAAATATCACTTCACATCTTGGGCATATTGTCTCTATTATGTGTGTTTTATTACACTTGTTTTACTTGAATGTCTATATTTCTTAGTATGTTTATCTGTGAAAGCATTGTTTCACAGAACACATGTAAAGTGTAACTTAAAACTTAAAATTTTGTGAAATAATGTTCAACCTTCTGCTGTATAGAAAAGATGTGGCTCAAAATCCTCCAGAGGCTGTTGTTACTGGCGGGGAGTCCATGCTTCACATAAAAACACCTGAAGTCCAGCTGAAGGTGACTTTACCACCAGGGGTCAGCTTTGAGCCGGGATCTGTCACACCTACATCAGCTGGAGAACACTGTAAAGAGGAGCTGCATTTTAGGCTGCGCATTAGTACAGCTCAGCACAAAGGTAAACATACTCGTGTAATAAGCATAAGCATGTATCACTGTATCACTAATACAAGGACGTCTAATTAATACTGTGGAAAAGTGTGAACGCAATATATCCCATTAAGTTCCATCCTAAATATGAAATAATGTCATGCATTTTTTATTTAATTGTAATACATGTTCATTGTTAGTTAATACATTCTCATCCAATAATGGTAGTTAGTTTTTGCTTTTTGAGTATAAATGTTGAAGCAATTTTTTTTCATACACCCAAAAAATATATATAATATAGTATTGTTTTTCCTGTCAAAAGATTGCTGCCATTGACAAACCCAATTTGTAAGTGATCAAGTGGCCTCATTACAGTCCAAGTCTAATAAGTTAATGTGTTTTATATTTGTTTCCTGGGGCTCTCCACAGAGGTTTCTGACAAGGTGATGGAGACACTCCGGGCTAAAGAGACTTATTGCTTTCACTGCCAGGCCTGCATGACCAGGCTGCTGGAGGACAGGTGAGGAGTAGACAGATGAGGGCAGCGATGGGTGAATGAAGGAGAAGCTAGTGTTTATTGATGGGCTGACCCAACCGCACAACTGATGGGAAGAAAGCTGATGGATGCAGTTGGTTCTGAGTATGCAGTTGTCAGACTGCGTGAGAGTTATAGGAGTACTATGGAGTTTGCTGCAATGTAAAGGTCTACTACAGTTATTAAATAAAAACAATTCTGTTTCTTTGCTCAAAGTCAATCAGAGGGATGGTGGTATTTTTCTTATTACTTTTAGCTGGGATTTTTCAATTATCTGCAATGTGAAAATGGCTATTTCTGCAATATGGACATTATGCCCTTGGGGTATGCTATTTGCGTGTAACCGTATAACATATTTTTTCCTGTTTATTAATCTACCATAAATTCATTTGTACATTAATTTACATTTGGGACTATTATTGGTTATAAAGTAGTTTTGCTACGTTTCAAATAGCCTAGAGTGCATTACAAGCAAAGTTAAATAAATACATATTTTATATTGCTTATCATTCTAAAATAACATTAGATGCTTCTTTAAATTATGCTAATTAAATTTGCTCTTCATTTTCTTTAGATCATTCCAGAGAGTACTTCCTCTCCCAAATGGGAATTGGAATGCCATTGTGGATGACTGGTGTTGTCATCCGGATCCCTTCGCTAACAAGAAGTTGTTGCCTCGAGCAGAGGACTGTTTACTTGGCGATACTTTCCTGCTTTTAGCCAGAGATGGGAGCTGTGAACACACCCTTTCTGAGGAAATAAGCCCAGTTAGTGCAGTGGACAGCCAGGATCCCAAGGTAAGGACAACCTAATTGGCTAATTTACAATATATTGTGCAGCTATACTTGATGATTAGTTATAATTGCTTACTCATTTGTCCTTATGTTTTAAAAAGACACAGCTGTAATACATTTATCATAATTGATCCAGATTCAAAAGTTTAGCCCACCCCACTCTAAGACAATTCTCAGAAAGTGTCATGAGTAAGTTAGACTGAAGCACTTTTGATGAGGATTGATTTCTCCAATCCTCTATTAGTCATTCGATGCACAAGTGGCATTCTTTGCATGACTGAAAGTGAGAGAAATGGAGAGAGAACAAATGGCAACCTGTGGGCCATATATCTCTCTCTGTCTCTCCCCCATTGTCTCCTGCCTGGTTATAGTGCCTATTGATTGTGGTTTAAAAGCACCCAAGCTAATGACAGGAGTCTACAGCTGTGATTGGTGTCTCATTTATGTTGTTGTTTTTTTTTAATGTACAGAAGCCATGCCGTAGGCTGAAAGTCCTCTCATGTAAGAGCTGTTCTTCAGAACTGGGTGAAGCAGTAGCACCAGGTAACACTATATTTTGCATTTATAAGATACATTAAACATCAAACTGTGGATAACCAATTTTGACCAATTTTTGAATTTCATAGATACTTTAAAGTTGTACATAACACAGGTGGTTGTTGAGCGATGTGTAGGAGACCAAAGTCCAGAGTGTTTGGTTAGCAGGTAAGTTTTGCTGCCTCTTGTTTTTGCTGCCTCTTGTCCAGGGCTCCCTTGAAAAAGAGGTTTTTAATCTCAATGGGATTTCCCTGGTTAAATAAAGTTATATAAAAAAAAAAAGTAGGAACAAGGACACTGCAAACAAAATGATTCATGATTATTGATTGATAGTAAAGGAGGCCTACAGTATTGTTACATTTATAACAAAGAAGATGGAACTACATGTAGTCCATTCATCAGTGCTACAGATTAGATAATCCTGGAGATGTCAGTGTTGGTACAAATTACCGGTATGTTATATTGCAAAGGTTTTTAATTCATTGTAATCATGATGATAACAAAATACCTATCATGGTACATTGCATGCTATGTCTATCTCTTATACTCAATATATACATATAAATGTTGTTTTTACAAATGTTCAGGCTCTTTATCTGACTGCTAACCAAAGAACATCATACAGATATAATAGAAAATTGTCATGTCCCATTTCTGCATCTAACTGAAAGCTGCTCCACTAGTCTTCCAAATGGTCAGGTTCATATTCTTTCCCAGGGTGAAATTTAAATATGCAAATGTATACTTTTGTTCCTCAGGTCTCTCTTCTTGGAGAGAACGGTGGCAGACAAATTGTGTGAGCTCTCCAACTCTCTGAGCACCTTCCACTTTTCCATTCAGACCCCTAATGGAAAGGCTTTTTTGTTGGTGAGAACCAGCTGTTTTACATATATATATATAATAAATTTTACACTACATCAATACTAACATGGGTTGCAAAACAAAGACCATATATATTAATGGACATAGCTAACGCACTAGCCACTGCGTTCCTAATAGGAAGTTCGCTCTTCCGGCTCCTATTACTATTTTTTATTTTTTTTTGGCTATTTTCTCAAAAAAAATTATTTGCTCCAAATTCACTCCTATAACCATTATAACCTTCATTTGAATGCCGCTGAACGCTATGGGTGACGTCACACTTGCTTAGTCCACTTTTTTTATACAGTCTGTGGTTGTAAAACATTAATCCTAAAAGTTTGTCTGCTTGCTATCATTGGCAAGTAATTATATTAATCCAGCATCTCTGTTCCAATGTGTAAACTGGCCAATGTAAACAGAATTGAGAGAACTGAACCAACTCATGTTGGCGCCATGTGCCATCTTGCTTGTTTGGGATGCAGTACATTAGCCATTGAGCTTCTGTGTTTCATTGTTACAGTTATTACAAGTGGCTAGCACTTACATTGGTATGATTGGTCAGAAGAAAAACAGATGGAAACAGCCGTGAACATCTGAAGATCTTCTGTATGGGATCTTCAATGGAACGTGCATATCTGCCGTGTCACAAAGTGATTTATGAATTCAGAAATAATCATTATGTATTTTTATATTTAATTTTTTAGATGGTCTTTTATATTAGCTTTTTCATTACATAATGAACCGAATTTAATTTAGATTTGATGACCTCAACTTTCTTCATTCAAGGCTAATGTTGATATATGATATCGCTTAAACATCCATTTGTTGTACCCTTTAATTTTGTATTCTCAAAGTTTTAAAGTTTTAATTCTATTTGTCTTTTTGTTTATGTTGTAGATCTGGCTTTTGAACAGCGACTCCATTGTAGCATCAATCCCATGGTCACACATTGAAAATGTGAGGTCCTCATCCTTAGACCTTCTGAGTCCTTCAACCAGTGCTACAAGTGCCTTGAAACTCCTCTACATCTCCTGCTCTGACACTGGCATCCAGCAGAAAGAGTAAGCCTTAATGCATTCTCTCCTCCATGCCCTCAATCTTTGTTTTGCGCTCCTTAATCTTCTCCTTTCATCTTGCCACGCATGCTTTCAATCAGTACCTGTCTACTTGCTCGCTGCAAGGGACTGAAAGACTATTTTGTCGGCGCAGGGATTTCAGGTTTTAATAGAATGCTTTGCACAAAGGTTCCCTGCTCAGAAATAATTGTCTAATATTTTTCATTCAAGAATGCATCAAAGGTGTCATCCTGAAGCTGTCAGTTGCATAAGCTGCATTGGTATTTGTTGCACACTTAGGCAGTCTTGTTTAGACTGGTGCTCAGGTGTACCCCACTGTCATGCTTTTGAGAGGTGTGGAGGAAACTACATGTGGTTCTCATCCCACTGGAAAGACCTTCAGCTCTCATTATTTCTGTCAGAAGTGAGTGCTCAGCACTTTTTTTCCTTTCTTTAAGCCGCTGAGACTGAGGATGATTTTGAACTCTGCTATAATTACAACCAAGGCATTATTAGAAATGTAGTAATGTGTTATAATTAACCAAATTTACACATAATGTAATTTGTCACTTCGATAAAAATGGGGCAACGTTATCATCTCCATGTTCTTGCCAAAGGAGTAGCATTTTAGAGATTTCTTTTAAATTAATTTCCTCTCTCCCATATATAATCTCCCATTCAACTTGCATCACTCATCTCTGACATTTTTTAAATTAAATGTTATGCCCTGGGTGCTGAACTCCTGTTTTTTTCAGGACAGAGTTGGTTACAAATTAGTGCAGCTCAGGAATTGCAGCCAGTAAGTGGATTACATTCATCACTTGAAGGAGTGACTTGATTGTATGTTTAATAAGCCTCCAACATTGCACATGTCTTGGAAATGATCAAGGGAAAGTTTAAGTGAGTTGTTTTTTCATTAATCGTCCCCTTCTTGTTACTAGTTAGTTGCAGGGTTGATCGACAACAGACGACCATTTACTCTCACATTCATTCTCAAAGACTCAGTTGATCCATAATATTGCCGGCATAAAGATAATAAATATACCAATAAAATATTAGCAAATCTACTAGAATAAATATGAAAATGCATATCCTACTTACAAAAGCTAGTTTACACTCTAGAAAATGTGTATGTATGTAGCTTTTTTATACTGTTCTTCACAAGTCGTAGTCGGCTGCAACACGGAGGCAACCTTTGCTGAGTGGGAGGAGGGCTGATGCTGCCATTCATTTTTATTCGGCAATGATTAAATTCAAAGCACATTTACAAGAGAACTAGTGTGATCTGTGGGTGTGCATACTAGCAGAACACAATTACTTGGTTAAAGTGATCAGATAAATCATAGTACCTGTTTACTGAGGTAATCTTTCAAATGTTAGGGCATAATGAAGTTGAGGTGCTAAAACATGAGATGAAACTTGTAATCTCCACCCGACTATTTGCGTACAACAGCACACACACTGACAGAATATCAGTCCTTTTCTCTCACATATTCAGTTTCAAAGTGATACAAATTGTGACCATTGCTTATTGTAAAATAAGCAGTTAAATCCTAAAACAGTAAATACACATATATGAATGGCACGCTCATTTCAGATCTATTCAAAACTAGTTTATGATGTAGAGCTCTTTAATGAAAATTAAACCTATCCTGTGGGTTTACTGACACCGTAGGAAACATTGTGGGTGTTTAATGTCATGTCAGTTTCTATAAATCTTTTTCCTGTGTGTGTCCAGGATAGTGATGAATTGGGAGGTCAACTCCATAGGACATCCACTGGTGCTGCCATTGAAGGTGTGTGAAGAGCTGCAGCGAGTGATGGATGAGAGCAACGCCACACTCCCCGCGTCTCTGAGATGCATGCAGTCATATCAGGTGAAACTTCCATAGATACTGCGAAAGACATGAGGATAAGAAAGAAGCAGATCTCAACAGAATATATACAACTGTAGAAGTGGTGTTTGAACAAGGAATAACAATATTCTAAGTAATAAGCATGTATTTGCCTCTCCAAAGAATGTAGTGTTAATAGAAAAGGGTTTGTGTCAGATACTTGTCTCTGGATCAGATAAAAGTGGTGATCAGCCATTTGTATACATGCATTTATAGCATCTGGGAGGTGTGAATCACAACAACTTTATTTGAAGTTCTGCACTTTGAACAGGATCTAAAATGCTTTACATGAAAACAGTGTAGTTGCAAAAAAGGAGAGTCTCTAATATTATAAACTATGACTAAATTAGACTAAATTAGACTAAACTAGTAATAGACCAGGGCTGAAACCAAGAACTGAACTGATACTAAGCAGTCCTACATCAAAACTGAAGGACTACCCATAGACTACACTATAACTACTGTACAAAGCAGTAGTCTAAATGTAAAAAGCCTCAACCACAACTAGACTGACACATGGTAGACTGGCTGATAAGTAATAATGAAGCAAAACCAGGAGATAAACTACAAAGAACTCAGAGTCCCACAGAAACCACACTTTGAGAAGCACTGTTTTCCATCCACCTGTCTTGATCTTGTGTAAAATCCCCCCTTCAGCAGCTCAGCAGGACTCCAGGTTGACACCAATCACTTATTTAGCTTAGTATTAACTTACAGTACCTTGTTTTTTTCTGATATTCAGTCATGCTTGGCAGTGTTTTCATCTTTTTTAATTAATATCATGTTTCCAAGCTTTCCGTTAACAGCTTTGCCTTCAGGATTATGTGGGTCAGATGAAAGGTTTTACTTCTGGCAGCTCCTTGCTTCTTCTCAATAAACCTGCTGCTATTGTGTAAAATATATATTTAGCCTGACTTGCCAAGGAAGAAAGCTTTTTGACTAGAAAATAAGAGGTGTTAAAATGTCTGACACTTATGTTCCCAAAGCAGTTTTAAACGTAGCGATGGGGTAATTAAAACCATTGTTCTCTACTCGCTTAGCACGAAGTTGTAGAAGTCATTATAACTTAAAGAAAGGGCAGTTAAGGTAGGTTGACTTGAAAAATCAGAAATGAAAACCACTGAAATATGATTAAAAATTGAAATAAACCAACTAGGTCTGTCGTGATAATTACTATTGACTTATCATTTGATATATGAAAGCTGGAATAATAATATATTTATCGTGTGTACTTTTTCTTTGCAGTACTGGAAATTTTTTGGTTATTTTTTGGCTGAAAAGATCGAGCTTTAAAAGGTTGAATTAATAATTTCTGTGACTCATTACAGATACAAACTAACTACAAAAGCGTTTCATTCTGTTATTTATTTATTGCATTATGGTTCATATAGAATAGTTTTTGTAGTTTAAATCTGCTCTTAGGTTATTGTGTCAGTGGCGTAGATTAGTTTCAATACTATCGTTTACTGTCTATATTTACTTCAGTAATATATCATACTTCAAAATGTATTATTGTGACAGGCCTAAATTCAACATGAAACAATACTTTATTCTGCATTCACATGTTTGGTACTTCCTATATAGTACTTCCTAGTATATAGTATAGTCATATAGTCATAAACAAAGAATTGGATAGGGGAGGTAATATGACGATAATGATGATTCTGATCCCTGTTATGAATGAAATAGCCATACCATGCAGTCCCATTATATATTACTAAAACAAAATGCAACAAAATGCAATCTTTTCTATGACATTCAGCAAAACTAAGTAATGAATCTTTCCCATGAAAAAGCTTAAAGTGCTTTGCGGTCTAGAAATAGCTCTTGCACAATTGTGTTACCAATAGAAACTAAGAATTATCCATCTGATCACAAGATTAATCTACCTACTTTAACAAGACACTAATGAAGAAAGTCTGTTTTGTTTTGTGACTATTTATCTGCTTTTATTTATTTATTTTTATCACAATCAGTCCCTGGTTAATAACTTTTTAATTGGCAAACTTCCTAACAAAGGATGGACTTCATATTTATGCTTTCTCGCGTGTGTGTTCGCTTATTAGATCCCCACAGTGAGTTTGACACATTCTGTTCTATGTACTGCTGATGTTTTGCAACAGAGGCCTATCAAAACAAGCCTATTTTACATGTTAGCATGGCATAATTAGACTTGCCGTAATTAACAGGAAGTATCTTCTGATCCATGTTTCATACCATGGATTCACCTTTGAATTATCTGCTTGTCTTGCTTTTTAGCTTTGCAGTCAAGAGATAATTGGTATAAGATCATAATCTTGAAAGTGTCAGGCCAATTTGTATAAACATGGGTAAAGGCAATTAAAATACAACTCCAGTATCAACTAGAAAACTTACTGAACATTTTTGATCTAAGATTTGATCTATTTTCCATTTTATAATTAAAGGGTCAATGTGGACATTTTAATCAATGAAAAGGGCATGTTATAAATGCGTCATGTAAGAAACTACAATTATGAAAAATGAATAAATACAAGAAAACAATATTTTTTGATTACCATATTCTAGTCAAAAGAATTCATTTGTGCACTCCCATCTGTACGGGCATTCCCCAGCTAAACATGTGTTTTTGATTTATTTTAGTCCTTCTATTTTAGTGGATCAAAGTCTGAAGAACCAGCTCTTGCCCTGTTATTACATATGGAATGTTCTTTTGTTGCACCCTCTACCCCTATACCAGTTAAATGGGCTGTAACTATCTGTTGAGTTCCTCATAGGCCCATAAAGAGTCACCTCCCGTCTCATTTGACCGGCTTATTAATCTTTCTGCACACTCACTATGTACACCCGGGCGCTATATAGGTTAGACTCGAAATGTTCCAGTGTTTTGCACCAAAGAACCAGTAGTTTTCATGTTTCACCTTATTTCTTTGTAGAACTATATGAAAAAATATGGGTGGCCATAAAAAAGCCTTTTTAGTTAACATTTTACTTGTTTGTTAAAGGTCCCATGGCATGAAATTTTCACTTTCTGAGGTTTTTGAACGTTAATGTGAGCTCCCCTACCCTGTTTAGCCCCCCCCCCCCCCCCATGGCTAAAAGTTGAGAAATGTCTAAACTGAGCATTTGCGGTCCTTTTCTGCGTTACACAAAACCAGTGTTCAAACGGGCGAGTTCGGACAAGGCACCTTATTGACGTCAGATCGGCAAATGCAGCTCCAGCCCCTCCCTCTGTCTCCGCTCAGCGTCCCTGTATATCCCGCCCATAGAGTTTGGACTGTGAATGCGCTACGCAATGCGAAATGCGTTTTTTTTTTATTTGCCTGGAGGCACGTCCGAGTGTTTCTAGGCTCGGAAGTCCTTTATCTGAGCCTCTGGACCTTTGAACAGCAGTGGTTTAATTTAATTTTATGTGGAAATGTGTTTATTTTTCAATGGAACTCTTCAACTCTCTCCCCCCGTGCAAAAACAAGGAAATGGATCAGAGAGCGCTCAGAGCAGACAGCGGAGCATTTAGCCACGCCCCCACCTTCTACTATTGGCCAGCTTTTTTCTCCTCATTTGCATTCAAGCAACAACACCCATTATAGAGTGTTCTGAGTGAGAAAAATTACTCTTTCTCAGCTTATCTCTGTTTCTCATGCACTGAGTGTTGATTTTGAAGAAGGATTCATTTACAGTATTAGGGAACCATTAAGGAGCCATATAAAAGCATCAAGAAGTACCATGTCATGGGATCTTTAACCAGATCATTGATGGTAACAAAACCGCGCCATTTTGCTGGACTTGCATGAGGGAGAATATGTTGTGGTCTGTAGGTCTGAGTGATCCGGCTCTCCACTCTTTACTAACCACAGAAAGTGTGTGGAATGGCAGGTGAGAGAATGTTGCCCATTAATCATCTCTCCACTCAGCGGCCGTGCAACATCACCAAAGCTAATAATAATGCAGATGACAGCTGCGCTTACAGACTGAGCTATTCCACTGGGATGACTGGGAGCTCTGGATGTCTTCAGACAGGAAGAATCTGTGTCCAATTCAATTAGTTAGTTTTTTCTTTTTCATTGTGATAAATATTACATGAGCAATCAGCAAAGCAGTGTGTTAGCGTTGTTTAGTCTCATCTTGAGCTGTTTGACACTGTTGTCTAGGTTTCTCATGTGTGAAAACATCCCTCCCAGCTGCATGCCAACTATGGAGTGCTATGATAACACCGAGCAGCTGTTATTGTTTCACTATGCCCTTTTAATAACACATTTCAACAAAGATGAAACCATGCAGCCAGATCGTCAGCTTTGGTTTGATTAAACAAGTCGAATACAGTGGTTTTCTTGTCTGTTCTTGCCCTGGTTTATTTTCGAGCTTAGTTCTGAGTTAACCGGAAGTAGTTTAGTAGTCCTTCTTTAGGTACCCTCTGTCTATTTAAAGCCCCACTGAATACATTTGTAGCCAAAACAATAATAATAAAATAATACAGTTTTCATTTTGGATGATTTTATTGTGTGAAAAACAGAAAAACATGCAAACCTCTTCACAGTAAGGGGTGAATAGAACCTCCTGCTTCTTGTCTCCGTGGAAATATTGTTCCTTCAGTTAAATAACGTATCTATCCTCATGGGGAATGTTCCAAAGTATGATTTTAACTTTCTATTTCCAATGAATCACGCTGGTGACGTTGCACCTCCTCCAGAAAATTGAGTGGTATTCATACTTTTTATTAAAAATTTTTGGAGACAAGAATGGACTTGAGTAACAGTTGAGGTTTATTTTCCCTGTGTGTTGTGTGTGTGTGTGTAGCGTGGAGAGAGGGGTGGGTGTGGGAGGATTCTGTTTAGTTGTTTTTTTGTTTTTTTTGTAATTTTTGTATTTTTTATGTGTGTAAAATTTAAAAATTGGGGGGAAAAAACATTGCTTTTATACAATCACATCACTTTATCAACTGTCCAAACACTAAATCTGACTGGCTGACGACTGCATTTTAACACTTTCGAAAACTTTGAAAATATTGTTGTGGTGTTGGAGTCACCACAGGTCTAAAATAGGCGATGTTGGCATGTTAGCCGCACATTCGCACATAAGCAATTACGGAGAAAAGCCTGGGGATTTATTTCAACAGAACATGACAGATCTGCTGGACTTGCTACTTTTTCTTGGAATTGTACATCCAAAGAATGTCCAGCAGAGTTTTAATGATGTGCTGGAGGCTTCTCAAGTTGATAGCATTTGGTCTGTTTCCCCTCCCTCTCCCAACGCACTAATGTGTATCGAAGTAACGTTGTCATTGTTTGGTTTGACACAACATCCAAGCTGTTTGTGCGGTGTCATAATAAAGAGTTTTTATGGTTCCAAGTTGATCTACGGCCCAGAGTAGTTGGTTTCAGTTGCATCATCCTTAGAAAACCATGTGTGCAGTCTGTTTTTGGCGATCAGCTGTCTGTTTGTTAAAGGGGGTCGTCTTGGAGAAAGAAAGAAATATATAGATGTATCCGGTATGTTGCCTTAATATAAATTATATTATGCCTAATAATACCCAGTACTGTGGGTACTATGTAAGTTTTAAGAACCCAATACAAATTATTCAGTCAGCTTCAATAGAAAGTCTGTGTCTGTGTTTAGTGTTTTGCAACTGAATTATGTTTTATTTATTGTTCATAATTAATTAAAGTGTATTTTTGTTGCTTAATTTATTGCTACTTCATTAAATGGGTTTGTTGTTATTGTTGTAGTGTTGTTTGTGTGTTAACCACAGAATGGTGAATGGAATTGAATTGCCTAGTGTTTTTCACCCATCACACTAGCCGTGCCACACTGATAAGTCTCTCTTGCTTTCCCTTATCACATTTTGTCGTCATCTTGTCATTGTGTTAGCACCAGCTCACCTCCAGTCCCTGCTGGTTGTGAATCATTTGTATGAATTACCACCATTGATGTGCAGGAGCAGACACTGGTGTAGGGGACAGAGAAGACCAGGTCTTGAGTGTCGCAAATGCCCTCGTCCATCTTCCCAATATAGAGCCCTCAGTGGAGCGGGACGCTGTGTGCAGCAGGCAAACGCCCAGCTCGAGCAGATGGAGAGAGAGGACAGAGCTCATTTATTTTCTATTGGTGTTTATGTGAATGTGTGTTTTTGAAGGTGATTAAAACCTCTCCCACCTGTGATTTTCACTTGTTTGAAGAATGCAATTGCACACAATGTGTTACTTCATGAGTTCATTGTCAAGCCCAAGGAGATACACACTCCTGATCATTATTTTCACAAAGAAAAATTACATTGCATGTGAAAATGTGAATGAAAATGTGAGCTCTGGCTCTAATGGTAGATGGAGCCAGAGCTTCCAAATGCAAATGGGATCAACTGACATTTTGTAGAGAGCTGTTGTTTTGAAATATGCAGTGATGTATTTTGGATTATTGGGTGAATGAAATCGATCTTAGATAATCCATTAAATTCAAACTTTGATTTAAACCTCTTTTGCAAATGTACGAGGGGCATTCAAAAAGTTCTAAGACAAATGCCATAAATTCAAAATGAGTCGAACTAGTTCAACAAAATGACCTTGAATCGTACCGCTGATGACTTAACTGACAAGAGTTAACGTTACATATTGCACAACCCACTTTTTTGACCCTCCAAAATGAGCCAATTTGAAGTCCGAGCAAACATTAAATTTCTAACAAAACTCCAATGGAAACCTAAAGAAATTACTGAAGATTTGCACAATGCTTATGGATGTTTTTTTTTTCCTATTTCCAAAGTTGAAGGAACATTTAAAAGGAACAAGATTTCTGTCCATACTTGAAGTGAAGAGGGAGGTTGTGACCTGGTTGACTAGACAAGCTCCAGAATTCTATCAAGAAGGAATTTTTCGGTGGAAACATCGCTTGCAGAAGTGTATTGACTTAGGTGGATGTTATGTAGAAAAATAATTTTGTTACTTTCAAAAATAAAGTTGTTTTTTAATTTGTCTTAAAACTTTTTGAATGACCCTTGTATACTACTGTGTAATTCAGAAATGCATTTAAGGAAACTTGTGTTCACACCTGCCCTCCTGTTTCCTGTCTCATAGGTGGCCTATCTGAGACTGTGTGTTCCAAGCCCTCACTGTGAAGATGGACCAATGTGTGGAAATGTGCCGTCCGGTTAAGGTGACAGAGACCTGACTCTTTTGTGAGACTAGACAGTTTAGAACAAACACTCTTAATTTTTCCTTTTGTATTATTTCAATCACATTTCAAAACTGCTAAATGCTCTATTAACATGCAAGCAGGTCTAAAGTTGAGGTACATGATTCTGAGACAGTGAAAGGAGTTTAATAGTTTAACTGTTAACCTTTTGTTACTCAAACTTGATCCTTGGAATTTATGTATTCATTATTTATGCCACACACATTAAACAGTGCTTTTCTACCATAGGTTTTCTCTTTTGTCTGTTCTGTGAATGACTGGTGGGACATTGTTTCGGAGTTAAGTTCTAGTAAAAGCTCAACATTACGTAATCCACTCCAGTGTAATTACAGCTTGTGGAGTTAGGTGATGTTTTAAAAAAAAAAAAAAAAAAGTTTCGTTTAATCAAATGCACAGTTTTACAACTTTGTTTTGTACACCCTTTTTAAGCACTTGAGTCAGTTTCATAATATGATACATTATTTTTATTTTGATTCTTTGAAGTTGTCTGACCTAATTTTGCACCATCTGGTATACTTCTGCATTCATATGTAAATTGTTCAGAAAATTTAAATACCGGTTGGTGGGAAAAGGCTAATTCTTGTCTGCCATAGTTTTTACACTAAACTCCCCCACATGCCCAAAGCAGCTAGAATGATGCAGAACAAGCTCAGGGGGAGTTAATAGTCTGTTTCCAAGTTGGAATTGGGTAGGTAATATTCAGTAATTGCAATTTTAATATTTATGCAGCTGCAGAAAACTAATCAACACCAGCCACATAATGACAATCATAAACTAAACCTTCACCATATATTTCTTTCTTATCAGTGCATGCATGCATCTGTTAAATGCTGCTTGTGACTATTACTCCAAGAAAAAACAAAGGAGTATTGTGCTCATCGAGGCGGCAAAGCTGGGACTGAATTGACTAATTAAATACGTCCAACTCCAAAACCATCAAGGGCTCCTCATTTCCTTTCTGCCCTTTCCAAGCAAGTGCAAATGAAGTAGGCTCTAAATAACCCATTTGTTTCAAGCCTGCTGAGCCTAAGGAGCCACTCCACATTATATGGGCTGCCACTGCTGCCGCTTTTTTGAAGTACACACCGACTGAACCGTTTGGCCCCAAGGAATTGTGGGAGGGGAGCTCTTTGTCATTCTCTCCTTGATGATCGACAATGCAAGTGTCAAATTAAAGGTTTGGGGCCAGTGCAGTGTGGTCTGTTGACACTCTGCAGCTCATTAGCCCATTGAGACAGCGCATGAAAAATACCAGTAAAAAAGTCAGGGATGATAATTACACGTTAGTTTACAGGCTAGCCTTTCTGCTTGTGTGGTGCACAAAGATGAGGATTTTTATTCAAAAATGAAATTTTTTTTTCCTTTCGAGGCTGCCACAGCAAATTATCTGCCTTCTACCTTTCAGTGATTTTCTTATAGCAATTTGTATTATGTTTTGACTGGTGCCCATATCTGATCTTTTCATTTATCCAAGCTCTGGGTTGTATTCTGTGTGTATTAGGGATGTCAACAATTAATCGATTTACGATTAATTGTCGATCAAGACGTTGGTCGAACAAAATGCATTCCTTGTAATTAATCGCTAATCGCGGACATGCGCACCCGCGTGGTCACGAAACAAGGCAACCGCGCACCGCGCTGCACCAAGCTCGACTCGTAGCCGGCCGCAGGCGCCAACGGCACAACCCGGTGTACACGCGGGCTTCGCACGTACACCGGGGCTGCAGAGCACGAGATCGAACCGCAGCGCCCGGAATGCATAGTCTCAGCCCGAGCCACAAACCAGCCGCACGAAACCAGCAGCAGCACGTGGTGGTTTAATCCTGGTTTTGTCCAGGTCTAGACCTGGTTCAGTCCTGGTTTAGTCCAGGCCCAGTCCAGGTTTAGACCTGGTCTAGACCTGGTTTAGTTCTGGTCTAGACCTGGTTTAGTCCATGTTTAGTCCTGGTCTAGTCTCTTAGCCAATCAGGACGCAGAACACAATGTTACACTATAAAAAAATGTTACACTATAAAAAAAAAATTTGAAAAAAATAAAAATAAAAAAAATCCGCGAACCGCGATAGAGCGAGGGATTACTGTATTTTGTTATTCAGCATCAATACATTTGTCTGCTTTTTACTAAGGAATAATTAATTGAGGAATATACAATATAATAATACTATGATATATTTTTGACTCAGTGTTATGTATACTATAGCTTATATTCTTAAAGACCCTATTGAAACACTAAAATTCAGGTGAAAAACGCCGCTTATCGTTAATCGATCGATAAGGTCAATCAACTATCAATTAATGAATTAATCGATAATTTGCATCCCTAATGTATGTGTATGTTAATCAATTGAGGAGTTGATTACATCTATTTTACCAAATGTTCCGTTTTTGTTTTTAGCGCTTTCTAAAACAATAAAATTACCTCCAGATCAAATAAGCTTTGTCAAACCAACTAGAAATAGACTGCCAATCAACACTGTCACTTGGTGTGAAAGATGTGCAGCTGATTGTAAAGGGCAGTGCCATTTTTTATACTACACCTTGCCACTGTCATCTTCTACTTCATAGAGAAAAAATGTTCCCTGAGCTACATTGTGATAGCCCACATGTGGAGCGATCAAGACTACCAGAATACATTTCAAATTGGATTTTACAGCTCTTTGCGTTTCCTAATGTCGTTGATATTATTTCCGGATTAAGTGAAACAGTGATGTGTGAGATTACAACAAAGGCCGGCGCAGTTACAGAGGGTAGTTTGGGGAGAGGTCAAGCGTCTAAAGCTCGTCTCATCTATCAGAGGAAATGAGCCATTAGATTGAGTTCCCATTTTAGTCACCCAGTCCTAATGGGTCATCTATATTCACCATCTACAAACTTGGGGAAGAAAGAGGAGATAATTTGTTAGAGTTTACTACCACTGTGGATATCAAAATAAAGCTATAGAGTTTGCACTTGGAAGTATTTTAGTCATTCATCATACTTGTTTGTTGTTATCTGAAGCCTAGAAACTGTAATGCAGGTCTGAGGTATCTCAACAGTATTCAGTCTTTTAATTCCTTATCTCAATACTTTTTTTTAATTTTTTTTTATTAGCTACTCCAAGTAGTACCTAATAAATAAATAAATAAATAAATAAATATTATGGCAATGAATATCAAAACAAAGACATTACACAAAAGGGCATGGTGCTTGTTTAAGGATTTCTAAGTTATTATGTTGTATACAGCTTGCACTCAAACTGAGTAAACCGGTTGCTGTTGTTATGGTCATCTCATTACCCTGACCTTAGCCTTTAGCCTGAAGCTCTTCTTTGTACTTTGTGTACAATGTCTTACTACAGCAATTAGCATATATGGTTGTATAATATTGTTTCTTCTGGCAAGGATATTATGTTTATGTCACCATTGTCTCTCGGTGAAAGCATGCCATTAGTCTTTGTACACTTTTTATTTGTATGCATAAACAACCTCCTTGCATTGTCTGTAGCTTCTGTCAGCTTTGTTTTTTTGTTTAATCGTTAAGGTGAAATTGTGTTGTGTTGAATGATGCAAAGTAAGCAGCTTACAAAATACATTTAGAATGCAATGTGTGCATTTTTGATGAAATATTGATCATTTATGTTCAAATATTGAATTTGAAGAAATCACATTATCTGTAGCCAAGTGTTACAAATGCGTTTCATTCTACAATCAAACCCATGTCTTTCAAATAACTTTTCTAGGGCTATAGTTTGTCTTATAGTATTCAGAGGGCTATCTCCAGTTCAACTTCAGAGTCAGTGATGAGCTTGTAGCAAATATGATCAAACCTACATGATGACAAGGGCCACAGTCACGTGCACTGACAATTACAGCATAAGGCAAACCGTCATGTCTGCAGCGTGCCTATAATGCATATGACAGGGCAGCCAGCGAAAAGTGCTTACAGTCATGAGAAAGCTTTAGTCCAACGTGAAAATATAAAGCTGTCAGCAGCACTACATTTGTCGAAGTTGCAGAATTATGCTTTTGATTTTGAACTCGGGCAAAAGAAAATAATTGCAGTGCAGAAAAAGAGGGTAAATCCTTATTGTGACAAGCAGGAGACATGTTGAGCTGACAGATGACAGGGGAGAGGCCAGTTGGAGACAGGGTTAGGAAGCTGTCCCAGTGCTGCTGATCTTCCTTCAGCCTGAAGGTGTATGAATCAGAGGCAGGAGATAGAGGAGCATCTCCCAGTGTTTGAGGGAGGCCAGTGCATCAGCTTTAATCTGGTGTGTGTGTATCCAATAGAATAGTAATAATAAAAGGTGCAATAACCCCTTCATTCATTATCTGGCTTAGAATAGAACATGTTTTGTTCATTAGAACTTGAGATCATAATTTAACAAAATAGATTTGTTATTTCTTATTGTTGCAGAGTCATCTTACCATGAAAAAAAAAAATCTCTCATTTCAATTATATTTTGCAGGAACAACATTCATCATGAGCTCTTCAAATCACAGTGGAATGTATAATCAATAATCCATCCATCCATTTTCTTCCACTTTTCCGGGGCCGGGTCGCGGGAGCAGCAGTCTAAGCAGGGACTCCCAGACTTCCTTCACCCCGGACACTTCTCCAGCTCCTTCGGGGGGACCCCAAGGTGTTCCCAGGCCAGCCGGGAGACAGAGTCCCTCCAGCGTGTCCTGGGTCTTCCCCGGGGCCTCCTCCCGGTGGAACATGCCTGGAACACCTCCCGAAGGAGGCGTCTAGAAGGCATCCAGAACAGACGCCCGAGCCACCTCAGGTGGCTCCTCTCGATGTGGAGGAGCAGCGGCTCTACGCTGAGCTCCTCCCGTATGACCAAGCTCCTCACCATATCTCTAAGGGAGTGCCCAGCAACTCTGTGGAGGAAACTCATTTTGGCCTCTTGTATCCGCGATCTTGTTCTTTCAGTCATACCCAAAGCTCATGACCACAGGTGAGGGTGGGAACGTAGATTGACGGTAAATCGAGAGCGTTGCCTTTCGGCTCAGCTCCCTCTCCACCACAACGGTCCGGTACAGGGATACCGGTACCACATCACAGCCAATGCTTCACCGTTTCGCCTGTCAATCTCACGTTCCATCCTCCCCTCACTCGTGAACAAGACCCCAAGATACTTGAACTCCTCCACTTGAGGCAAGGACTCTCACCCGGAGAAGGCAAGCCACCTTTTTCCGGTCGGGAACCATGGCCTCAGATTTGGAGGAGCTGATCCTCATCCCAGCCGCTTCACACTCGGCTGCAAACCGCCCCATTGCACGCTGGAGGTCCTGGCCCGTATTCAGATGACCCCGCGGCTGAAAAAAAAAGCGGAACTCTTTCATCCCTGCGCTGCATAGGTTTTCTTGTGCGCGGAGAATGTGTGAGCAGTGCGCAACTGCACAGGCGCGCAGAGGGAACGTCGAGGTGCCAGTCTTTTTGCTCTCGTATGAAAGCAAAGCGCCACATTGACTACATTCAGCGAAGCCAACGCAAGTTTCTGTAGCATTTTCAACAATCAATTTGAAGCTTTTCCACACCTCACTCTTACCGGTGCGTGTTTGTCTTTTCAGTTCTCCGGTCTTTAGTTTATCCTTAACTTCTTGCTCCTCCATATTGGGGATACCAGGTCAAAATAGATGCGGACTTGCGGAGGGGAAGATTATTAAGAGCGGCTCCTGTTTAATAGTTAAATAGCAATTACCTTACAGCGCCTTCTCTGTTTTATCCAAATTATTTATTTTAAAACAAGTATTCCTTAGTTTAGTATCCACACATCGTTTTATTATACATTTTTATAAACATATATTTATTTTTTTTAAAAGTCAGCGAGAGAGAAGCCCGGCCCGAGCCCGACCCGAAGCAATGATTGACATTTTAGGCCCGAACCCGACCCGAAATTCGGGTCAAAGCACACTTGGACTCCATGTCCCCTGTCTCCCCCGGGATCTGGGAGAAGCTCTCCGGGAGGTGTGAGTTGAAGGTCCCCCTGACAGAGGGCTCTGCCAGATGTTCCCAACAGTCCTTCACTGTATACATCGGTCTGCCAGGTCTTTCTGGCTTCCTCCTCCACCACCTCCACCCAACTCACAACCAGGTGGTGATCGGTTGACAGCTCTGCCCCTCTCTTCACCCGAGTGTCCAAGACACGCAGCCAGAGGTCAGATGACACGACAACAAAGTCGATCATTCACCTCCAGCCTAAGGTTTCCATGGTGCCACATGCACTGATGGAACCTTGTGCTCGAACCTGGTGTTTGTTATGGACAAACTGAGGCTAGCACAGAAGTCCAATAACAGGACACCGCTCAGGTTCAGATCAAGGAGGCCGTTCCTCTCAGTCACCCATCTCCAGGTGTCAATGTCGTTGCCCAAGTGGGCATTGAAGTACCCCAGTAGAACAATGGAGTCCCCGGTCGGTGCACTGTCCAGTACCTCTCCCAGAGGCTCTAAGTGAGAGACCTGTCCCTGACCTGAAGACGCAGGGACGCGACCCTCTCATTCATCGGGGTGAACTCCAACACATGGCTGCTGAGCTGTGGCAATGAGCAGGCCCACTCCCCGCGGCCAAAGCCAGAGAAATGGAAAGTCCAGCCCCCCTCAAGGAGTTGGGTTCCAGAGCCAACTATATCTAGTCGGTAACGCTCAACCTCCCGCACCGGCTCGGGTTCTTTCCCACCTAGAGTGGTGACATTCCATGTCCCCAGAGCTAGTCTCCATGTCCGGCCTTCGATTACTGCCCAAATTTCCCTGCCCCAGGCCCCTATGGATTCTCCCACGGATGGTGGGTCCACAGGAGGACCGCCCCACGCTCCTTTGGGCTGTGTCCGGCCAGGCCCCGCGGCCTGGCGTCAGGGTGGGGCCCCTGTAATGCCAATGCAGGTGACGTAACTGTGGCCTTGCTCTATTACTCCACATAAGGGCTTCTGAACCGCTCTTAGTCTGACCTGTTTGCTTGGCATGAAGCCCCCGACAACATAGCTCCCAGGATCAAACCCTTTCGCCACATTAAGGTGGCAGTTCAAGGAGGGGGTATAATCAATAAATTCACTTTAAAATGAATTTCCAAATGAACTGGATTTGAAAAACAAGGGCTATATCTGGCTTTCGCCCTGACTTTGACATTCGGCGAATGTTAATTCTTTGCTTTCAGTATAATTCAAAAGAAGATTACTGAATTATTGAAGAGAATAGGTAATTTATCTAAGTCTTTTGAAAGAGCTGACAGATATGTACTGCATATAGACTGTGTTAGGGCTCCTACAGGAAGGAAGTGAAGGTAGGATGGATAGAACCAGGAACAGGAAGAGACAGAATGATGGAAACATTAATGACAAGGCACTCTGTCAACACTCAGTGCTAAGACAAATGGCCCAATCTGCGCATGTCCCCACTGCAGCCTCATGGGGCTATCTCCACCAGTGTCAAGTGGGAATGTCTGAAAATCCACGATAATCTTATTTCTATTCTACTGGTCCCTATGTATATGACCTTCTTTTCCACAAAGTATAGCAAAGGAATAAAATATTCAATTTAGCTCTTAGGCCAGATGAAAGTTGTCTGAGTTGACAGAACAGACTGAATTGGCTCCCAGATTCCAGATCGACATTGACTGTCACAAACCAATTCTAAAAGTAGACAAAAACATTACTCAGTTATTTGTAAATTTATTAGGACAAGCCAAGACTTGACATGTTAGGATTTTCAGAAAGAATACCAAAAATGTACCAAATTCCTTTAAATAAACTGCATTAAACTCTTGTTAACACCAGAAGGATCTTTGGCACCAACAAAAGCATACCCATAGCACAGATTAGAAACACTGCCAATGAGTTAGCTATCCAGTTTGCTATTAACAGATTTCTTCATCTAAATTATAAGAATAAAACTAAAACTGATATCAAACTAAAACAGTCATGCCAAACGCACATGGCGTGAGTAACATTGGCAATTTTCTCTCTGTAGAAATAAACACTGGGTTACCCATCATTCCAACATAGTGCCAAAGAAATACTATTTGCCAGGAAAGACAATAGTCCCTTAAATTGGTGTGTACATTTCTCTACTGTGCTCTCTCCCTCTTCCTTCTCGAGGAGTTTCAGTTGATTGTAGCCTCGGGATAAAGCAGCCTTTGTTGGTGCAGCAGACTTGACCCAGAGCGGCCCATGGCTACACATCCTTTAAACGGCAAACCTAAAAGAAAAGGAGAAAACCTGGAACTAAAGCAGGCTGTAATAGGCAGAGACACATTCCCAGTGGCCAGCCAGGACAGCTTGTATTGTCTCTGTGTTGTAGTCATTGCATGTTGCCAAAAAACGCTTCGCCAATCCACTCTTTTTCAGGCCGTTCCAGTGAATTTTCATGAATCTATCTTTAGACGCTGGTTTTGTGAATGTTTCCAGGTCTGGCATATTATTGGTCTCTTGGGTATCAAATGTTTCAACTTGACAGTGTAGTTTCCTAGAGGGTAATCTAGATAATGATTTTCTCAGATTGACTAAAACTCTGTTCTTACAGAGGTTTTACTGCTATTAAATAAAACTGTGCATCAATGGTAAAGGATATTTGATCTGAAAATAAAAATTGAAGTGGCCAGGGGCTCTCTCAGGGGCCTCTGTACAATTCTTACTCCTCTTCTTTGTTAGCCCAAATAAAACAATGATTTAATTATAATAAAGGGCCCATATTACACTATTTTCTGGTTGTTTCGTCATCAAAAACATACCTGGAGTTGGGGTTTGTTTCATTCACACATACAAGTTTAACACACAAACACTGCATATTTAGGCTGAGTTCTTCTCTCAAACAGTCTTTATGATGTCATGTGGTTATACAAGAAGTGCTCCTTTTAAACTCCGTACACCTTTACATGAATCATTTGGATGATTTCAGACCTGCGATTGCCAGGTAAAAGGTTGAAGGTAAAAGGAAGCTGTTGGAAGCTACATGACATCACAAGGGGCAACAGAGCATTTTGAGCTTTGGACATGTACACAGACTAATAAATCACGATTATTCAACATGTGTGAATAAAATGGCACAACTTTGGGTATGTTTTTGATGAGGTAACAACATTCTCACATGACTTAAATCTCACAAGAGTCAATTTTGTGGAATATAGGACCTTTAGAGAATAGTGCAAAATGTGGGGAACACAAAATACTCAACATCTAAATATGGTCTTTGTAAAATGTATTGCAAGGTCACAGTTTGGACTGATACAATTTCTCACTGTACTTTTTAAAATGGTGGCTTTTTAATATTTTCAGTACCAGCTAATTTATTTATCCCCTGGCACTGTTTGGCATTTAGTATTTTAGATATTTTTGCTTTGAGAAAAAGCATGTTCTGTAGCGCCAAATTTTCAGCATGCACTAGTGTCTGTAGCAGCAAACCCAGGCAAACAATTTGCCTAGAGCAGTGTATCTGGTAGCACTGTGTCCAGACCTCCAGCTTCAGTAACCAAGTTAAGAATTGATTTACTACAATTTGCTGAAGGCTACATATTATACACTGCTGTTCGGAGCTGTACACTCACCAAATTTAATGGTTCTGGTTGAGAACTGAAGAAGAGGAAAGCTTTTCTTCTCGTCTTGTAGCTTGTGTAAGTGTCTGCGGGAGCCTATAGAGGTGATCTAATTGTAATTAACCTGCCGTTGTTTTATTGTATAATGCTTTCACTTTATCCTACACAGAGATCAGTGCATTAAAGGTCCCATGGCATGAAATTTTCACTTTCTGAGGTTTTTGAATGTTAATGTTTAGCCCCCCCCCCCCCCATGGTTAAAAGTTGTGAAATGTCTAAACTGAGCATTTGCGATCCTTTTCTTCGTTACAAAAAATCGGAGCTCAAACGGGCGAGTTTGAACAAGGCACCTTATTGACGTCAGATCGAAAAAAGAAATGCAAATGCAGTTCCACTCCCGTCTGTCTGTACTCAGCGTCTCTGTAAATCACGCCCAGAGAGTTTGGACTGTGAATGCGCTAGGCAATGCGAAATGCGTTTTTTTATTTGCCTGGAGGCACGTCCGAGTGTTTCTAGGCTCGGAAGTCCTTTATCTGAGCCTCTGGACCTTTGAACAGCAGTGGTTTAATTTAATTTTATGTGGAAATGTGTTTATTTTTCAATGGAACGCTTCAAATCTCTCCCCCGTGCAAAAACAAGGAAATGGATCAGCTGTGGGCTCTGAGCTCTGAGCGGAGAGTTTGGCCACGCCCCCACCCTCTACTATTGGCCAGCTTTTTTCTCCTCATTTGCATTCAAGCAACAACGCAAGTTTGAGAGAGATATTTATGACTCTTTCTCATCTTATCTCTGTTTCTCATGCACTGAGTGTTGATTTTGAAGAAGGATTCATTTACAGTATTAGGGAACCATTAAGGAGCCATATAAAAGCATCAAGAAGTACCATGTCATGGGATATTTAAAGGTGCACTATATAACTTTTTTGGTTGTCATCTGCTTGTTACTATGGATATGGCATGGGATATGGCCTGAAATTTTCCACTGTATGACATTAAACAGCTATACCTTACAGTTTTTAAATTACAGGTGGATTTATAGTTCAAAAATACCTAAAAAAAAAAAAAAAAAATGGATGGGGTTGCCTATCCACTGATCTGACCTGTAACTTGGTGTGGTTTGGTCTCCATGATGATAGAAACATTTAAAACAGTCCAGACAAAGCAATAACATCTTCATGGAGAAAAGCATATGACGGACCCTCCACCAAAGAAGTTACACAATGCACCTTTAAGCAATACAGAAAATATTTACCTTCAAGTTACACTAATGGATTAAATGTATGTATTGTTATCGTGTGCTGCTGTATCATTATATTGCCATAAGTATTATTTTGTATCTTTTACTAAATTATTTTGTGACTGTTACCATTTTTATGTTTGTTCAAAGGAAGGAAACTTGTTCATGCAGTACATTTGCTTGTTACAATTACTTTATTCCATATTGACTTTGTACAGGGAGTGGTTTAACACAGAAATGCTGTTGATCAAATGTATTTGGTTCTTAAAAATGGTGATATATTGGAGAATATCAAGTGCAATGTATCGATTATCGTATATATTGCCATATCGTGATAATATTGTAGCGTTAGCCATGTATCGAGTATCATGTCAAATCATGAGGGACCCAGATTCCCAGCCCTACTGTGGAACATTCCAGGCAAAGCAATGATGACTCAATGTAGACAAGCAGGAACAGTTACACAGTGCACCTTTAACTAGTCCAGGAATGAAAGTCTGAACCACAAGCACACTACCATTCAAACGTTTAGGGTCACCCAGACAATTTTGTGTTTTCCATGAAAAGTCACTTTTATTTACTACCATGAGTTGTAAAATGAATATAAAATATAGTCAAGACATTGACAAGGTTAGAAATAATGATTTGTATTTGAAATAATCTTTTCCTTCAAACTTTGCCTTTGTCAGAGAATCCTCCATTTGCAGCAGTTACAGCATTGCAGACCTTTGGCATTCTAGCTGTTAATTTGTTGAGGTAATCTGGAGAAATTTCACCCCACACTTCTAGAAGCACCTCCCACAAGTTGGATTGGCTGGATGGGCACTTCTTGTGTACCATACGATCAAGCTGCTCCCACAACAGCTCAATGGGGTTTAGATATGGTGACTGCGCTCGACACTCTGTTACAGATAGAATACCAGCTGCCTGCTTCTTCTCTAAATAGTTCTTGCACAATTTGGAGGTGTGCTTTGGGTCATTGTCCTCATTGTCCACAGGGTATGGCATGGCATTGCAAAATGGAGTGATAGCCTTCTTTATTCAAAATCCCTTTTACCCTGAACAAACCTCCCACCTTACCAGCACCAAAGCAACCCCAGACCATCACGTTACCCCCACCATGCTTGACAGATGGCGTCAGGCACTCTTCCAGCATCTTTTCAGTTGTTCAACGTCTCACAAATGTTCTTCTGTGTGATCCAAACACCTCAAACTTCAATTAGTCCGTCCATAACACTTTTTTCCAATCTTCCTCTGTCCAATGTCTGTGTTCTTTTGGCCATATTAATCTTTTTCTTTTATTGGCCAGTCTCAGATATGGCTTTTCCTTTGCCACTCTGCCCTGAAGGCCAGCATCCAGGAGTTCACTCTTCACTGTAGATGTTGACACTGGCGTTTTGCGGGTACTATTTAATGAAGCTGCCAGTTGAGGACCTGTGAGGTGTCTATTTCTCAAACTAGATACTCTAATGTACTTATCTTCTTGCTCAGTTGTGCAGCGGGGCCTCCCACTTCTCTTTCTACTCTGGTTAGAGCCTATTTGTGCTGTTCTCTGAAGGGAGTAGTACACACCGTTGTAGGACATCTTCAGTTTCTTGGCAATTTCTTGCATGGAATATCCTTAATTTCTAAGAACAAGAATAGACTCGAGTTTCACATGAAAGTTTGCTTTTTCTGGCCATTTTGAGCGCTGATCATGATTGCACAGGGGTTTTCTAATCATCCATTAGCCTTCTGACACAATGAGCAAACACATTGTACCATTAGAACACTGGAGTGATGGTTGCTGGAAATGGGCCTCTAGACACCTGTGTAGATATTGCACCAAAAACATTTGCAGCTAGAATAGTCATTTACCACATTAGCAATGTATTTTGGATTAGTTTAAAGTTATCTTCTTTGAAAAAACAGTGCTTTTCTTTCAAAAAGGACATTTCTAAGTGACCCCAAACTTTTGAACGGTAGTGTACACCATACCAAATTTGAACCAGAATAACAACAGAATTAATTTGGACTTGGATAATATGATTTAGGTAAGATGATAACCAAGAGTAAAATATACTCCCCTAAACGTGAGATTATCTATAAATAGTTAGACAGGAGAATTGCTTTTTTCCAACCCGACAAGGATAATTTGGCTTTGACTAAAATGTCTTGCTGTCTGTCAGATGGAGTGCCATAAAATTTGGGCTCACCGTCTCTCTCCAGAAATAGCTTCTTCACATCATAGCCCTATGGATGATCAACGATGTGGACATTCATGGGTAGATAACGACAGAATCGACTGACTGATTAACTGGCTTTGTTCTGCTGCCATTAAAAATTACTTTTATAGTTTCAGTAAATTATTTGCTGTAGTGAAATAAGTTTTTCAACGTTAATAACTTATTTTATAACATTCTAGAGGGCACCTTTTAATTTGAAGTATATTTCCATAATTTTTTTATTGTATAAATGCATATATTTAAGACATCTTTGTCAATGCCCACTCATGTTTGATCTCAGAAGCTGGGATGGGCTTGGTTTGTACTTAGTTAGGTTTGTTGGGTTAGTAGTGCCACAGCGGAACAGCAGGAGCTCTAGTTCAAAGAGCCATTGTGTCCTTGGGCAAGACACTTCATTCTCATTGCCTGTGGTATGAACGTGATGTGCAGCCTAGCCTCCAGCAGTCTATCCCACTTGTGACACTACACTTACCACAGAGAATGGAATTAATAATGCACAGAATTAAAAAGAGACTTTGAGCTGAAAAGTGCTAAAAGAGACTAATTTATTTTTATGATTATTAAATCTGCAAGTTCCCAATAACTTTGTTTACTTTTGGGAGTGCCAAAATCCCAGAACTGCCTTTAATGTTTAATAAAGTACGGTAGTGATTTTTTAAAACTCGAACAAAACACTGCAACAGCTCAATTCATAGTCATAATAGATGAGACATTTACACAGTTATTTATATTTTAATTGTTTTAAGTATGGTACATTCATTGCACTTTTACAGTACCTTAACTTAGTATGTAAAGGTTGATCCCATTTGAACACACAGAAATGATTGATTTCCCTTCATAGACTTCAGGTAGAGCCTCTGTTGTAATTAGTGCAAAGCAGATGCCAGCGCTTGTGGATACAGGCCATGAGTGTGTTTAGTATAAGCCAGTGGAGGACAGCTGCTGCCATGTCACTGGAGTCATTAGGACCGATTTGAGCGCTGGCACTCTGGTCACCAGTGATCCTGAATTAGGCACGCAGGGCTACAGCGGAGCCAAGGCACGCTCCTGTTACGGTGTCAAATGTGGCCGATTGGAGTTGCATACACATTCATTGTAATCACATTCAACACTGGCCACGTTACCATGCAAAAAGAAAAAATGAATCATTATCTGATTGATGGAGTTAACAAATGATTATAATGCCCAATCTTATTTCTTTCTGATACTTCCTCTTGACAAGGAAAAAAAAGATCTATCCAATGTGACAAAAATGAAAGCTAAAATGTAAAAGTGTTTGTCTATTTATTGTACTTCCAAATAAAGTTAAAATCCACTAGTTAACTAATGCATGTCACCAGGTATTTTTGATGATCAGACATTTTTTTATTATGTGATTATTCTAGTTATTAGATTTATATTAGCCATGTAGATAGCTAATGACTATCGGCCCATAGCACTCACATCTGTCATCATGAAGTGCTTTGAACGAATCATGAAGAGACACATCTGTGACTCCCTCCCCGACACCCTGGACCCCCTGCAGTTTGCATATAGAGCAAAGAGGTCTACAGACGACGCTATTGCTCTAGCAGTCCACACCTCTCTCAGTCACCTGGAGAGAGGAAACACATATGTGAGAATGCTCTTCATCGACTACAGCTCGGCATTCAACACCATAATCCCCTCAAAACTGGTCTCTAAGCTCACCGCCCTGGGCCTGGGGACGTCCATCTGCTGCTGGATATGGGACTTCCTCACCAACAGGCCACAGGCGGTGAGGATCGGCAGCCACGTCTCCTCCACACGTGTCCTCAGCACTGGGGCACCCCAGGGCTGTGTTCTCAGCCCTCTCCTGTACTCCCTGTTCACCTATGACTGTACCGCCAGGCACAGGTCCAACACCATCCTCAAGTTTGCTGACGACACCACCATCCTAGGCCTCATCACCAACAACGATGAGAGCGCCTACAGAGACGAGGTGAAATCACTGACCAGCTGGTGTCAGGAAAATAACCTCTCTCTGAACGTCAGCAAAACTAAGGAAATGATCGTGGACTTCAGGAGACAGCGTGTAGACCAGCATCCCCCCATCTCCATCAACAACGCTGAGGTGGAGCAGGTCAGCAGTTTTAAGTTCCTTGGGGTACACATCACTGAGGATCTGTCCTGGACACTACATACAGACACTGTGGTTAAGAAAGCCCGACAAAGACTCTACTTCCTGAGGAAGTTGAGGAAGTTTGGTATGAACACCAGCATCCTCACAAACTTCTACAGGTGCACCATCGAGAGCCTGCTGACGGGCTGCATCACAGTGTGGTATGGGAACTGCACCGCTCAGAGCCGCAAAGCACTACAGAGGGTAGTGCGAGCGGCAGAGGACATCACTGGCAGCAGTCTCCCCTCCATCCAGGACATTTACCACAGCAGGGGTCTGCGTAAAGCACGCAGCATCACTAAGGACCATACTCATCCGGCACAAGGACTCTTCCGTCTGCTACCCTCTGGTAGACGATACAGGAGCCTGCCAGCACGCACAAAAAGACTCAAAGACAGCTATTACCCCCAAGCTGTCAGACTACTGAACTCTGGGTAATACTCTAAATAACACTGAACTCTCAATAATACTGCACTAAACTACCTTTCATTATGCATAATTATGTTTACTACTGCTGCTCTATATGAATATATCATGTCTGTCACTACCTCACTGTAAATTACTGTTACATGTGCAATAATCAGTGCAATAACCTATGTGCAATATTTATATCATACTATGTGCAATACGAAATCCACATGCAACACCTATACCACACCATATTATGTGCAATCTGTGAAATACTTACACCTTATTTGATCCTGATTTAATCCTACCTGCACCTTGTACATTGTACCTTGCTTTTTTATTTTATTACATTTTATTACATATTTTATTATATTGTTTATTATATTGTTTATTATATTGTTTACTTCTTCCCCTGCACTTTGCAACACTTTTTTTTACCATGTACTATTATTGCATGTTATTAGTACTTCTTGACTATCTTAGCGAGTCAACGGTTCTTCTGATCCTAAGCATTTCATTGCATTGTTGACCTTGTGTTGATTCTGCATATGACAAATAAACAATCTTGAATCTTGAATCTTGAATCTTGAAAAATGTACCCACTGACTACTTCCTGGTTTGTCTCGCTTACAACTTGCCCGACCATGTTAGTTACACAGGGTTCATTTGTGGTCCTGTGATTGAGTGATAAAGAGAGATGGGCTAACAAGCACGTTGCACAGGGAAGATCAGAGTAAAATGAGCTACAGTAATAACATCCTCTGCATGAGACTTGGCCCTGAGAGGCATCATTTAATGGTATGAAAACAACCCAGGCAGCGAGGAGGTACACATTATGTTGGCTCCAGACTGCCAGCCTCAAGTGTGTACAGAGCACTAATCGTCAGAACAGCTGCTTGTGTGGCTGGATACAAACACTCTGGGAAAACAATGCCCTGTACACAATAAAAACTGTTAGATTTTTGCCTTATTCATAGTGTTATGTCGGACAGGTTCTGTCTTGCCTTGTCACTGTCCTTCCCTCCTGCAGAAATACATAAGTTTTACTGCTCTCTGTTTTATATGAGCTTCAGATAGATAGGCTTGCTGTCTGTGTATCGTTGTGTATCATCACCTACGATTAAAGGTGACAAGATTTGTCTGTTATCAGATTATTAAATATATTTAAATTCTTTTGTGCTATGTATTGGCTGTGATCAAACTCTGAAATTAATCTAAATTGAGATGTTTTGTTAATGTGTTGTAATAAGTCTCCATTTTGTTATTATTTTATTTTGGCAAAAGCAGCTCAGTTGGAGTGTTTGTCCACTGATCCAAAGGTTGGCAGTGCGATTCCAAATTCCACAGATGAATACTATCATTGTGTCCTTGGGCAAGACCCTCCTCACCCCCAGTGTCTACGTACACTGGTGTATGAATGTGTGCATGAATGGATGAGTGGTTCATTGATGTAAAAACGCTTGAGTAAAAGTGCCTTGAAGGTGGAAATGTGCTATAATATATAAGAACTGACATTGGTTAACAATACTTGAAGTTGAAGCTTTTATATCTCATTAATTTACTGTATTATCTCAAAAATATTTATAGGAAATTAGAAATACATTAAGCATGAGTACACATGAACCAAGAGCGCTAGTTTAGTTTTTATTTCAAAGATATATTCAGTCACAGCAGATGCATTGTTCACATTGTTCAGTAGCCTATCCTCTTTTAAGTCACCATTTAACGCACTAATTAGTACACGCTTTTGACTCAGTTCTTATGGGTGCCCAGCAAAGCTCTACTAAGCCCCTTTGCCAAGTGTCACATCAGGTTTTTCCTCTTAAGTTTATCTCCTGATTTCAAAAGGAAAGGTAGGCTAGAGTAAACCCAGCTCACCCAGTGTAGTGAAATGCAAGAATTTTACTTCAAGAAATTGGACATTCAGTTCGTAAAAGTTGCCAAAGAGTTGTTGTTTTTTTAGTGTTGCCATGTTGCTGCCTCATCAAAAACATAACTGGAATTGTGTTTTGTTTCATTCACACATATATGAGTAAACCTTTATTATTATTCTGTCTACATCTCCTAAGCTCGAAATGCTCTGTTCCGTCTTGTGATGTCATGAATATGTCATGGTAATTTTCAAGTTAACAACTACCTTTTACCTTTTATTTTATAGAGACTGGCAGTTCTAGGGTTTGAATCATCCAAATGATTTTAGTAAAACACAATGGAGCGCTTCCTAAAGAATTGATAAGATTTTTATGATTCTGATTCCATTATCAATACTGCTTAACGATTCGATTCTTTATCGATTCTAATTTGGGGAAAAAAGGAGAACAAACTGTTAACTGTTGATTAGCACCAAGATTAGTACTAGTCCTGGTTTAGTCCTGGTCTAGTCCTGGTCTAGTCCTGGTTTAGTCCTGGTCTAGTCCTGGTCTAGTCCTGGTCTAGTCCTGGTCTAGTCCTGGTCTAGTCCTGGTTTAATCCTGGTCTAGTCCTGGTCTAGTCCAGGTCTAGTCCTGGTCTAGTCCTGGTCTAGTCCTGCTTTAGTTCTGTTTTAGTCCTTGTTTAGTCCCGGTTTAGTGCACAGGTTAATGTTGACACAAGCCGCCGTTTTCACCTAATATCTCTATTTGATGCAGAAATAATATGATAATAATGTGACTCACCCCGTGTCACTCTGTTGTTGGAAAATTTGCGTGTCTCCATGTGTATTCGCGTATGCGCTTATATCCCCGGACTTTCTGCTGCTAAAGTATCCGACCGCACTTTGTACACGAGCTCCGGAGAATCGGACCTGTCCCGAACCTGTCCCGAACGTCTCCCGAACATGTCATGTGTCCAAGTGGAAGTTAAAAGTCCATTTTCACAAACGTTCTTCTCGTCATGCCAAAATAGTATATAAAGTCCATATCAGTGAAGCGGCGAAGCACGTAGCAATCCCACTACTTTTGTGCGTAATTCGTGCTGGCTGGAATCGATAAGAGATAAACTGCTAATCGATTCCGTGGAATTGAAACACACGGAACCGGTTCTCAACAGGAACCGGTTCTCGATTCCCATTCCTACCTATATTACTGAGTGACAGCACAGGGTAGAGGGTTTTCCATTTGAGAGAAGAACATACACACATGAACTAAATGTGCATGTGTGTTAACCGTGTGTGAATGAAACAAAACATAACGGGGTATGTTTGTGATGAGGAAACAACATTATAACATAGATCAGAAAAGAGCATAATATGGGCCCTTGAATAGCTTGAACTTTTTGTTGAACAGTGGAATATATTAACTGGCATGGCGTAGACAGCAGGTTACAAAAGCTAATTGTCCCTTTATCCACCTCATCTGGGACTGGCCCGTGTAAGAGGGGGGTAACCGGAGAGACCCTAATTGCTCAAAGCGTTGACTTGTGGAAGGTTAAAAGCGCTATCGTCAAGTCCTATCTGATAGCTACATATGAGGCTCATGTTACACACAGCACTTTGAGTATATTGCATTTCATCTGTGGCAGGGGCACGTTGTCTGGATGTGAAGGCGGGTTCATTATTCTCCCGGTGCTGCTGCCAGGCTGCTTTGCTGGCATCGGGGCTCGTCTCATTTCATAGAGAGAATAGAAAATGACAAGACGGAGAGTGCAAAGGGGCGGAACGGCATAGTTGACAACCACAAGCAGAGATTGTAACTGGAGAATTGTTAATGTAAGTATTTCCACATTGACTGTAGCTCCCTGGAGGTATAGGCCTACAATATTACGCACTGAAAGGAAACTGCTGAGGAGTCAGTTAGTCCTATTTGTGACCATTTTGGGTGCATAATAGCAACAAATTGAGATTGAATTTAAGATTTCTCTATATGCAGAAAGGTGCAGGAGATTTATGGTGTGTGTGGAACAAGCATTAAAGCAACAAAATGCAGAGTTTGCATAAAAACAATGTAATGCATGTGTAAAGCCACTTCCATTATTCATAGTGTATAGAGGTAAATGTGTTTTACGCTCGCCTCATGGGGGTTTGGGCTTACAGCTTTTTAACACCTGCAAAGTGTGCATTTAAGGGAATTATTTAACAAAAAATAGAATTGTAGTGGTAAAGGAGAGTGGTATTTAAGGGCCTATACTATGCATTACTCAGGCTTTTTAAAATACTTTCACACACTTTAGAATTAGTATTTCATGTTTCAGCAAATTTGTTTTGAGTTTTTCATTTCTGTGCGCACAAATTGTCATTATTTTTAGCTGGCTAAAACAAAGCCCATGAGGATATATTGATGGCTATATTAACAAGGCATTCTCTGTTGGGAAAATAATTAAAGGAAAATTAAGGGATTTATTAAAACATGGAAGAGCATTTCCTGGAGAAGCAGGGCGCCACTGCATGACACTAGTTTTTGAAACGGAGACATCTAACCCTAACCCTAATAAATCTAACCCTAATAAAATACAACTTAAGGTATTTGATTCAAAGCATTAAAGCATCAACATTTAATCTAGTATTTTATCAGCCCAATAAATAAAAACAGCTATTACTGGTAGAGTATTAAATTGCATGATGATGGCTTATTCCACCTGCTGTAACTAACTGGTGGTTTTCAGATTCTCAGATAATCTCAGATGGGGAGCAAGAGGCAGTTTTTCCTAATGATTACTTTGTATTTTGCTATGAAATATCCAAAATGTATATTCACAAAGATTGAACCGTAACATTTATTTTAGTGACTAGACCCAAGAACTCACTATATTACAACAAAAAACTGCATTTTAACAACATTAATTTTAGCAGCCCCCAATGTATAAAATATGATTGGCCTATAGAAAGTTGTGATGGCATCTGAAACACGGCAATAGTGTTTTGCTTTGTTTTTCTAGACTTTTTAGGTCAATACAGGGTGTCCATAAAGTCCCTTTACAATTTAAAAAAAATATTGAAAAGGCAGTTGCTGAGATATCTTAACCAGATTTGTTTTATTTTAATCAGTGTTTATTAAAGTTTTTATTCACATTAAAAATTTTTGATGCAAGATGGTGCACCACCACATTGGGGACTGCATGTTCGTCACTTCATCAAACAAACATCTCCAGACCGATGGATTGGTAGGGATGGGCCAATTCCATGACCACCGCCTTCACCTGATATCACTCCTTTGGACTTCTTTTTATGGGGTTATGTAAAGGATATCGTGTATCAAACAAAGGTACGGGACATTGCTGACTTGTAGCAAAGGATTTGTGAAGCCATTGCCACCATTAATGAGACTATCCTACAGCGAACATGGCAAGAAATTGAGTACTGTCTTGATGTGCTTCGTGCAACTAATGGTGCCCATATAGAGGTCTATTGACTGCCGGAGACGTCTTTTTACGTCCCCTCAAATCCAAACGTAGACTGCCGGAGACGGAAAAAGACATCAATTGCGTTTTTCAGCGGGGGTTGCTAGGTCACGGCCTGGAGCAACTTTTAAGGTGTAATTCACACCTCTCAACCTGTAGGTAGCGATCTTGTATCATTATTTGCCAATCAGAGACGCGGAAGAGTGCAGTGTGTGTAGGGTGTATTGGCCAGAGGAGCAAGATGGCGAGGCCAGAGAACCCGGAAAAGCAGAGGACTGTTGATCAGCGCCTACGGAGCGATCAGATCGCTCTTGGGACCCAGGATCCTGGATCAGAGGATAGCAGAGACAAGCCGGATCAAGCAGCGAGGTCGGTGCCGATATCTGCTGGGGGCGTGTCATGTGTGCGCTGCGCGGAGCAGGGACTCTGATCAGAATTACGACAGCGCCAAAGAAGAAGTTTACTGACTTGGAGCAGTGATGCTGCTGTGTGGTAATTGTAATGAATGAAGTTATATGTGTGTGTGTGTGCGTGTGCGCGCGCGCGCGCGTGTGTGTGTGTAGCTGTGTGTGTGTAAAGGTTTATGCATGGGCTTGTGTGTATGTACATATATATATATATATACAGTGCCGTGAAAAAGTATTTGCCCCCTTCCTGATTTCTGTGTTTTTTGCATATTTATCACTCAAAACATTGTCAGATCATCAAACCAATTTTAATATCACACAGAAACAACCCAAGGAAAGACAAAATTCAGTTTTTGAATGATGATTCCATTTATTAGTGCACAAAAAAAATCTAAACCTATCTGGCCCTATGTGAAAAAGTAATTGCCCCCCCTTGTTAAATCACAAACTAACTGTGACTAACCACAGTTTTGAGAAAACTTAGTTCAGTTCTACATGCCACACCCACACCTGATTGTCACCACCTGTGTTGAATCAAGAAATCACTTAAATAGTTCCTGTCAAACAAAGTGAAGTTGGCTACAACATCTCAAGAACAAACACATCATGCCACGATCCAAAGAAATTCAAGAACAAATGAGAAAAAAAGTGATAGAAGTCTATAATTCAGGAAAAGGTTACAAAGCCATTCCCAAAGCTCTGGGGCTCCAGCGAACCACTGTCAGAGCCATTATTCAAAAATGGAGGAAACTGGGAACAGTTGCAACCCTTCCCAGGAGTGGTCGACCAACTAAGATTACTCCAAGAGTGCGACGACGGCTCATTCAGGAAGTCACAAAAGAACCTAGACGCACATCGAAAGAACTACAGGCCTCGTTGGCCTCAGTTAAGGTCAGTGTTCATGACTCCACCATTAGAAAAACACTGGCCAAAAATGGCATCCATGGAAGAGTTCCCAGGAGAAAACCACTGCTTTCACAAAAGAACACAAAGGCTCGTCTCACCTTTGCCAAAAAGCACCTTGATGACCCTCAAGACTTTTGGAGAAACATTTTGTGGACCGATGAGTCTAAAATTGAACTTTTTGGAAGGTCTGCAGCCCGTTTCATCTGGCGTAAAAATGGCACAGCATTTGATAAAAAGAACATGGTGCCCACAGTAAAGCATGGTGGTGGCAGTGTGATGGTCTGGGCCTGCTTTGCTGCCTCAGGACCAGGACAACTTGCTGTGATTGACGGAAAAATGAATTCTGCTGTTTACCAGAAGATCCTGAAGGAGAATGTCCGGCCATCAGTTCGTGCCCTCAAACTCAAGCGCTCTTGGATCATGCAACAGGACAATGATCCAAAACACACCAGCAAGTCCACCTCTGAATGGCTCAAAGAAAACAAAATTAAGGTTTTGGAGTGGCCAAGTCAAAGTCCGGATTTAAATCCGATTGAGATGCTGTGGTGTGACCTTAAACGGGCAGTTCATACAAGAAAACCCTCCAATATGGCAGAATTGAAACAATTCTGCATAGAAGAGTGGGCCAAAATCCCTCCCCAGCGGTGTGAAAGACTCATCACCAATTATCGCAAACGTTTGGTTACAGTTATTGCTGTCAAAGGAGGCTCAACTGGCTATTAGATTAAGGGGGCAATTACTTTTTCACATAGGGCCAGATAGGTTTAGATTTTTTTTGTGCACTAATAAATGGAATCATCATTCAAAAACTGAATTTTGTCTTTCCTTGGGTTGTTTCTGTGTGATATTAAAATTGGTTTGATGATCTGACAATGTTTTGAGTGATAAATATGCAAAAAACACAGAAATCAGGAAGGGGGCAAATACTTTTTCACGGCACTGTATGTGTGTGTGTGTGTGTGTGTTAGTTTTTATTATGGGTCTGTACTCTGGGCCTCAGACAAAGCCTCAACAAAGTTCTATTTTATTTGAAAAGATATTATATCCTGTAAACATCTCTTGCCACTATTGATTTGAACGAATTTTCAATTCACAGAGCCTTATATTCTTATATTTGTAAATAAAAAATGTACTTTGTCATCAAAAATCTCTTTCTCTGTTATTTTAGATGTTTGAGGTGTCACTAAATCGATAAATATTGATGTCAAAGTCACTGATCTGCTCGAAATCCTTCTTTGCACAAAATGCTCGTTTTCTCCATTTTTTTGGTCAAAAACCAGTGTTTTTGCTGAAACTTCCCTATGTTCTACTATCACTTTATTTGAGAACCAAAAAGGTTAGAAACATATTTTTGATGTGTGCCATGTTTATATAGTCAAAGAACTCAGTATTCTGTGAGTCTTGTAAAATCAGTGAAAATCCACTGAAACCTCCGGCAGTCTGGGGGATACAATTCTGAAAACAGGCCGGCAGTGAATGAGTTAAATGAAGTGAAAAAAAACTTTAATAAATGCTCATTCAAATAAAATACATCTAGTTAATATATCTCAACAACTGCCTTTGTAATAAATTGTTTAAATTGTAAAGAGACTTTATGGACACCCTGTATATATTTGGAATTTAATATATCAGAAAGAAATGTTTGTATGTAGCTTCTCCAAGTCATACTCTCAGCTTAGAAAGACTCTTTGTAGTAAGTCATAAAATATGCAATGGTCCAAAAACCTTTTCAGGTAACTCCAGAACTAAGCAAATAATAAACACCTCTGTTTAATCTATACAGCTTGTGTTTACCTTACACAAGTCACATTCTGTTTTTACCAGACGCTTTACAATCTGGCTAATCTAATGCCTCCCTTGCTTCATATTAGCATTCATACTCATAGTAGTGCAATTATTTTAACAAATTGCTCCATTATGGATCACCTACTGTTTTTTTTTTTTCCTCGCAGACCTTCTCCAGTGAAACTTGCGCACTCCTCCTGCTTGATTAATGGCAAAGCTTTATACATTCAGTGTGGTCCGGTTACTCAGTGTTTCAAGGCCCGCCAAGCATTATAATTCATTGGTCCAAGAAATTTAACATTGTGCATTTGTACCACATGACCCCATGAAAAACCTTGAGGCACAGCGCGATGGCTGGGGCTCTTTTTGGCAGTTTCCGCTCTGCCTTACATCGTGGGTTGGGTTGGATCATTACTCACACTGACACCCTCTGCTCATCTACGTCATATTAGCCAGCATTTAATATTTCCCTGCTGACTGGACAGCCTTCCAAAACTACCACTAAATAGTCATGAACTATTATTTAAAGGATCCATGGTTGTTTCCTCATGAAAAACATACCTGGAGTGGTGTTTTGTTTCATTCACACATGTTTAACACGCAGACCCTGCATACTTAGGCTCATTTCTTCTTTGAAACAGAAAATACTCTGTCCCAGCTTGCGATGTCAGTGTAAGTACTACACCTCACATTTGTTTTAGGTTGTTGAAACAAAAACAATGATAAGTTGATATTGTTACCATAATTAACTTTTTTTGGGCAATACCCAATACGTTTTAGGACTGTCTGAAAAATTGATCTAAACAACACATTTTAGGAGCCTGTGACCATATCCATGGTCCTGTTTAGACATTTGTTTTGATTTTCAACAAAAATGTGTGAGAGACTTGTTTAACAATAGAAATCATCTCACCTGTTGTAGTTCCAACCAAGTCAACTCTTTCTGGAATACAGCTCAGATCAAGGCTGCTGGTTAACTCAACTGGTAAGTCACTGACTTTCCCCTGGGGGGACCTGAGTTCAAACCCCCCCCCGCAATGAGCTAGCCAGTGTGGGTCCTTGGGCAAGACCCTTCACGGTACTGCCCCCCCGAGCGCTGAAAAATATGGCTGCTCACTGCTCCTGAAAAGGAGTGTGTCACTGTGTGTCATTGTGTGTGAGACCAAATAAAGGCTTAATCTTAATATTAAGTCTAATTTGAGTAAAAGTGCTTATAACAGAGTAATGCTTCAGTTAGCTTCACACCCCCCCCCCCCCCCCAGGGAATTTTGATGACTTCAGCTCCAAATTGTAAATTATGAAACATTACACGCAAAGCAAAAGCAAAATCGTCATCCATACACAACTCTACACAAGAAAAGCTACATAGTGAATATTTATAGTTATAATTATTATAATATTAGTTCCGCATAATTACTTAGTGTGGCTCAGCACAAGCTGTGCCATGTTTGTATAATCTCACATTGTGACCTTTGTCACATTTCTTCTCAGAAGCCTTTCTAATGGGTAAAATATATTATTAAAAATAAAGTGTCCCTTTCAATTGTTCTATCACACATTTGAACCAGATCAGTTCAAATATTTTGCACTACAAACTCTGCTGTACGTTTATTGAAGAGGTTTTTCTCAGCGTCACATGATATATTCCCCACATCAAGTGAAATGTTGTGAAGTTTTGGTCATTTTCCCCTCAAATTTAAATAGCTCATGTCATCTGACACTAATCGAGATGTTGCAAGTTATAGGCCTATTACTTGCCACTTGACATCCAAAAATATTTTTTGAACTGATTATCTCACAACATAATTTTTAAAAAGTAAATTTATTTTTTTCATATATAATTTGGAATAAGGATTCTGGGTATTACTCCAATTCTGATCAGGGAAGATAATGCCTTTCTTTGATTTTTTTTTTTTTTAAATCTGTGATTTATTTTTTTATTTTTTGTTTTATCTGTGAAAGTAACTCCATGGAACCTGAACTGTTCCTGCAGGTACTTGCCTACCTTCATAGGTTTATGAGCCATGAGGGAGACATTAAGTAAGATTTTTATTATGTGTGTAATTTTAGCTCTAGTCATTACACCACAGCTGCTTATATAATATTATTTAGATTGATGAGGTTGGTGAAAGGGGTCACAGTTTTCTCTGAAGTGAGATTAGAGGATTTGGGGGTAGAGCTAAATTGTGGTATTGGCAGAGAAGGAATTAAGTAAAATTTTTAATCATCCAAATACACAGACCTATACTGTATAAATCTATTGGGAACTAATGGACTACATTTGAATCAAAAGGGTGATGCACATACAGCCAATATGTTAATAATTTTACTTTTTGAAGAATACCATAACTCTGTTGGCTCTATACCTGTCCTTGTAGTCTGACTGATGAAAGTTCAGCTGTGATTGCCCCATGTTTTTAAGACTTCAAAGGCTTCACATTCCAAAAAGTTAAACAGTGTAATTTTTCAAAGCACGGCTTTAGTTAATGCAATGTACGTCAGAGGCATCTTTGAAAAAGAATAGACCCTTTGAGAAAATTTGGTAAAACACTGAGGCTTTAAACAGCAATTTTAACCTTCTCTGGAGCAAAGTACTTATAAATAAAATAGATTGTGGTAACATGTTGCATGGTTAAATTAATTTTAAAAAATGAAAGAGGCAAACCTAATTAGTCCAAAGAGGAGGCATGTCCCAGTTATGCAGCTGTTTAAAATAAACACCCACCATCTTACTGCAATGGCAAAAGGAGAAATTCACTTTGTCAACTGGACAAAAGTTTATTTGGTCGAATACGTTTTGCAGCTCGTCCAAGCTACTTCTTCAGTTCTGGGTAAATGCCAGCGTTTCTGAAAAATTTTCAGACAACATGAAATCCCAGTCTATTTCAAACCCACAAACACGTTAAGACAGAAACTGGTCCACCAAAGGACAAAACACTGAGCCACAAACAAAGCAATGTGGTCTACTCCATTCAGTGTAGTGAAGACTGCAGTGAGCGCTACACTGGAGAAACAAAACAGCCACTTCACAAGAGGATGTACCAACACGAGAGAGCCAGAGTGGACCTTCATCTGCCGTACATCTCCACCTAAAAGCCATGGGCCACTCCTTTGAGGACAGTGAGGTTCAGATCTTGGCCAGAGAAAAGAACTGGTTTGAGAGGGGAGTTAAAGAGGCTATTTTTGTCAAGAAAGAGAATCCAGAAATTGAGGTCTCAGACATCATTTGTCTCCCATCTATAACTCTATCCTCAAACCTAAATCAAAACAAAAACAAAGAAAACAATAGGGCAGCAGGTCAGGTCCAGAGGTGTGAAAAGACCCATTAAGGCCCTGAATGGTTCTGCTAACCAGACCCCACACTCCACTCCCACTGCATATTTAATAGGCTTACCTAACTAACAGAAACTGAAAACAAGTAGGTGTAGTAGTTTCAAAGTAATTTCACTGTAGTTAGCTCCTCCCTTCAGGCAGATATAGGCAGTGTCCACCAGCATCTGACCAGAACTGAAGAAGCATCTTGGATGAGCTGCGAAACGTATTTGACCAAATAAACTTTTATCCAATTGACAAATTGAATTTCTCCTTTTGCCGTGGATTCTACCTGGACGACTGAGGAATTCTACACACATCTTACAGCAATGTTATCAGATACCTTTTAATATTCTGTATGTGTCTCATTCCATGTTTAGAATCCCCTCTCCACCTTGAATGTTCCCGATTTCTTGGATATGTCCCTAACATCAAATCAAAACCAGTCAGGCGGTCCTTTGGCTAAGCCTTCTGCTGTATGACCTCTGGCCACATGCCAAACTTAAATAAAAACAATCTTTTTATTTTATTTTACATTCTCTATACGTGTTGTTAGTGTCTTGAATGTGCCCTATATACCATAAAATGAGTATGTTTATGTTTAAAATTTACCTTATATGAACCATAAAATGTAGCCAAAATGCTGCGTATCTTATTGTGTATTTTATGAGTTTACACTGACGTCGTGTTCATGTTGCTTTTCTACTGTACACTTTCACCCAGCAGATTCCACTCATCTCTGTGCCTGAGCCTCCTGGATGCCCTGCCCTCCTGCTCCCTGTGTTTCTCTGTCCCCGGAGCGTTTGAGCTGCATGGTCCAGTTCCGAGAGGCTGTGGTGCTGTCAGCTCAGATCCATCTTGGTTTGGGACGCGGCTTGTTCATTAAGGACAGGGGGGCGGGCCTCTACAACACAACACACTTATGTACAGCAGCATAAATCCACATTAGTGAATATGAGGCACTTCATGTGGAGCAAAGATGATCTACATGACATGAGATAAACCAGGCCATCAATACATCCGCAGACTACCAACAAGAAGAATGCTTACTTGAACTAGTATTTTTAACACAAACAACTTTACATACAGTAAATTCATGGATTCATACAAGTTTGCCACTTAATATAATAATTCCTAACACAAAAAAAAATACATTACACTTTTACAACCATATGTCTAATATAACTCAGAGATACTAATAATAAAAACTGAACTTTATTTTTAGCAACAGCTACTCCTGCTCAGTGATGGAATATAATGAAGTAAAAGTAGTAAATTATTCTACTTAAGTGCATTTTAAAGTGGACACTTTTACTTACTTCACTACATTTAAGAGCATGTATCTGTATTTTCTATCCTACTACATTTTTTATCGTAAAAGTAAAAGTATTTTTTATTATAGTTTGAGACCTGCTGAAAAGGCTGGAGGTTTATTTTTAACACGTTCATAATTTGAACAACAATACAAATAAAAATAGATTCAAAATTCAGGACAAATCAGTCAAAATCACTACATTTGAAGCTTGGTTAGATCTCAAAATCTGTGAAAATACTTTTGCTTTTTACTGTTTAAAAGGGTAATTTAATACTTTTACTTAAGTCGATTTTTCATGTGATACTTTTACATCTTTTTTTAACTTTACTTTTGACTTTTCTCCAGTATCTGTACTTTTAATTAAGTAACGACATTGATGACTTCTTCCACTATTGCTCCTACTCTCACTACACTACTACTGTCCACATTTACTTGTTTGATAATAAGGGCTTTTAAATACAGCTCAGTTTTCTCACAGAATAATTACACACACATTTTTTTTTTTTATCTTCAATATTTTCCAGATTCATGAACTGAATTTTTTCAAGATAATGGTTATTGGTGTGGGCAGTGCCAGAGGTTGTGCGGCAGCACACACTGTAATTACAGCTCTGGCAGCTGATAACCTGCCCGTCTGTGTTTCAACAAGTGCGCGGGCATATTGAATGGGCCTTGTCAAACATGGCTGTCAGGAAGACAAGGGTAGAATAAAGGAATGACTAATGTGTACTTTTTAGGTCACCGTGCACCATCTATTCACCTGACAGTTTTTATGTTGAGATTTTACTTCGGACATTTTATGAAGCCTGTTGGCAAACAAAATTGCTAAAATGGTGCACACAACTAGATCACAGACTGTATAAAGAAGTGGACGAAGGGAGTGTGACATCATCCAGTGTTCAGCTCCAGTCAAATAAAGTTCAAAAGGCTAGCATATATATTAGGTATGGGGGCGAATTTGGAGCTAAGTTCCATATTACAAATAGACTTTAGACTTTTTTGTCCCCAAGGAGAAATTCATTTTCATGCACACAGAGCTTGTTTGACATATACAGCAACAAACAGCACAACAAACACACACACATTACAATCGACACTACAGTTCACTCAGCAGGGCCTGTTGTTCAGAAATGTGATGGCTGAGGGCATCAGGCTTCTGCCAAAGCAAGGCCTCCTGCACCTGAGCGCCCAAAAGAGCAAAAGAAAAACACCAGGATCATGTAGATTTTAAGACCAAAATGTCAAGGCGAACTGCGGCATAGAGAGTACAGTTTTTCAATGTTAAGTCAGTTGGAGCTAGAAGTGACCCTATGCTCACTTCCTATTTGGAACGCGGCAGCTAACAGGTTAGCTATGTCCATCTATGATCTGGATCTATCAAGAAGTATCAGTATAAATAACATATCACATTTTTGGTGTTTTGATGTTCCCATTATTTTTTTTACAAAAAGTCTCCTGGTCCCAACTATTTTACTACTATTAAGCCTGTAGATATTCGTCATAGTGACCTTTATAATATGTTTTGAGTTTGTTATTCAGTTGCTACAGTGAGGGCATTTTAATGAGCTTTAGCAACAGCTTGAACCATTTAAGTTAAAAATTAATCTGTAAATAATTTAGTACCATATTTTCTACTGTGTCCTTGGCTAATGCTGTCTTTATGTATTATAGTGATCTTGAAAACATGAAGCAGACCCGAGGTAACAAGAGAACAGCGATCAAAACAACTATTTGGCAATAATCTTATAATAGTTCTATGCATGTGATGAGACTTCACATCAGAAAGTGCGCTGGTCTAACTCCCATAGCTTCCTGTACTTTTGTTTAGAGATACCCAAAGCCTTTTATGTTTATGTGTCAAAATGAGAAGGAACAGATCATTACTATGATTAATTATGCGGGTTAATATCTCCATTACTCCTTGTATGCTGTTCTGTTTGAACAGTCTTATCCTCACAACAATGTAGTCCATATGGGCCTACAGCGTGTACCATAACTCATTGGGCCAGTGTTTGGACGTGAAGACAGTTTGGGGACTGGCGTTAACAAGCACAAAGGATATACTGAACAAGCCAGATAAGATGTCACTGTTGTGGGGCTGGATAATATCAACCAGGAATTGTTTCTGAGGGCAATTTTGAACATATAATATGATTACTTAAGGACACAGTTCTGTCTATGTAACCTAAAGACTCCATACGGTGAAAAAGTGAAAAGCTTAAGAAATAAAGATGGAGATTTGAGTTTGTTTATCTTTAACAAAACTTTGAGCGACACGAATACTGCTACTTATTTGCTTAATTATTTGGGAATACTTTTTTCTTCTCCTTAATTAATTTTATTTTGAAGTTGCAATTCTACACAATGTACTATACCACTACAAATCACAGTATATTTTTTTATAATACATAAACCCTCAATCTCAATACAAAGAAGAAAACATTTTTAATAAACATAATTTTTAGTCAAAACCCTCCAGGCTTATGTGCCCATGCTTCTTCTCCTCTTTAACCATCTTTTCTCTAATGTACATTTTTCTTTCTGGACGTTGCAATTACACCTGCCCTGCCAAGCGTAGCTCAAGGCGTGGCCGGGCACACTCACTTTGTTAATGTGCACGTGCAAATTGGGTGGGTGATGGTCTCTGTGGAAACATTAGGTTGTAAGCAGCCTGCTCCTGTAAGTCCCTCCTGGGAGAGAGAGAGGTAAGACAGAGACACACAGGGGAATTCTGTGCACCAAGTGCAAAGCTACTTTTCTAGATTCATCTGCAACAATTACACATGAACAATAAGATTTAAGATCACTTTAACATTTAGTACATAAATGTGGGACCAGCATTCTCGTACTGCAAAAGGAGTACTCTGGGTACTAATAAAGCAACCTAACCCAACTCAATGATCTTTGTCCTCCAATGATTGCCAAATAAAACTCTGTGGTATATAGTAAATTTAGATTTAGTGTTAGTTATTTAGTATTAGTTATTTCCTCACACAGTGCATGAAAGACTGGATTTATAATTACTGTAAAGTTAATAATACTGTATTAGAGGTTTAACTTCATGTATACAGTAATTATAACAACAGCAAATGTAAAATATCATTCAAGACAGTATTGAGAAAGAAAATTTATCTTAATTTTATATTTTATGGGACAACCACATTATTCTGATCTCCAAGTCTGAGCCCTATTTCGGTACAAAACATTTCTCACACAGGAGATTTGTGATGTGTGAAACTAAAGGTGTGAGCGACGCTGAGCAGAGTGTTCGTCAGGAGGCAGCCATGAATTAACGCCAGCTCCAGCCCAGACGGCTGGTGTTACACATCACTAACTGGGAGTAATCTGACACATCCACAAACTCAGAGGACAGAGCTTCACTTCAAGATAAAAAAAGATTGTTAAAGGCACATAGTGTTCCTGTCAAACTGGAATTTATGCAAGATGTACCTCAAATTAAAATATTTCACCAGACTGCATAGGTTTCAGATGTTTCTAAAGTCTGAGCGTTACTAAACTCAGAGGTTAGCCAAAGGTCAAGAAGATGCTCAATCATCATTATCATCATTATTTGACTCAACAGGCACCTAATACACTTCACAATACTAGACAATAAGGTATCAATTCCACAATGTAAAAAAGGTGCTTTAGCCACATAAAAAGCTTCAAGGTTTCCATAAAACCTTGAAGTGCTCTGTGAGAATCTGGAGTTAACTTGGCCTTCATTTGCATATCCCACAATACAATAATAAACATCTCTTTTTACTTTTTTGCAACTCCCCATGCTATAGATTGTTATGCTAATTTATATTAGATGGTAAATATACCCCCTGGCCTTGGCTGAAAAAAAAAAATGGTGAGATTGTTTGATTGTCTTCAACTAGAACTTCATGTGTACTGTACCCTATACAGTGACAATATGTTACACAAACACTGTTCTACTATTCATTTTAATGTAAACGTTTTGACCAATCATAAATACAACCGACACATGCATCCTGTTGGAAACTCTAAAATGAACCTACAACCTCTTCGCTAGAGGGGGAGAATTCTAATTTATCTCTCCCACTATTTTGGGAAATTCAAAGGGATTAATACTTAATTTGAATCGCAGTAGGTAATAAATTGGATCAGACATATCAATTTGCTGTTCTCACCAAGAGTCTTTAATAAAAAATAATTTCAACTTTAACTTGACTACTACACTGCATTCAGGAAAAGAAAACTTACTGCTTGCTTATTTGAAAGTACACGTCTAAAGCATGCATGATTCACACACTATTGAACTCACTGTCAGCTGGAATAGATGCCATATGGTTCATGTTAGTGCTGCCTTGGGAGAGAGCAGGCATGCGGGCACCTAGTGGGTGTGTGCGCGGCCTTCATCAAAACCTTCAGATCACATTCCTCAAGATTAAATGCCCTTTACACCAGACAGATACCAACAATTCAGAAACATTTTATTTAGCAATTAGCCTTAAAAAAACAAAATAGACACAAAGAATCACATCAATTACTTACAATACCCAAACCTATGCAATCTTCACTAGCCACAATGACGTCATGAAAACTCATAAACAAGCAATATAACTGTATGTCTATGCAGCAAAGGCATAACAATATTGATGCATTGGCCAGCACAGTATATGCTCTTTCATGAGAGTTCCAAGCTTTTCTCAAGTGAATAAAAAATTATGCATACCGTTGAGTTGAGTTTGTGAGTTTTGGGGCATTGTTCCCTGTCCATGCAATGCTACGTATATTTTTTAAAAATGCAATCGAATGTCACAGCTGCCTGGTGCTTATAACAGAACATGCGGCAGTGCTATAGTGCAGTTGAGTTAATTAGGAAGAAACCTTTGTAGAATGTGTCATCTTCAGGGAGAGGGGAACAGGGGATGGAAGACTCATGCAAATCCAAAATGGTCCAAATGTCTGTGATTATGAGTCTGGTCCATTACACATCTGAATTTATGCTCAAGTTGGCAAGTCTTGGGTCAGAGTTGATCTCGTATCTGTAATGGTACCCCTCCATATGGTCCCTACAAGCATCCCGGATATTATACATCCACCGCTTAATGCCTTTTCTGTTTAGGTAGAGCACAAGAAGGAATATGACACCAATCAAAGCCAGAACTAGCCCCAGGAAAACATAAGAAGTTTCTAGAACGCCTTCCATGTCACCTGAACATTTCATCTGAGAGTTCTGGATGTGGATTAAAGGGACACCTCTCAGCTCATCTGGCTCCACACATGTCAGATTCTGGACATCAGTAATCTGTGAGGTGTTTTTCAGCCAGGTGATGAAATCTTCAATAAAACAGTCACACCGCCATGGGTTCCCCGATAGTCGTATGTGGAGACCAGGTTTTTGGCTGAATTCAGACATAGTGGAAGTCTGGAACAGTCTCAGGCTGTTGTCTCTCAGATCCAAGTCCTGAAGAGGTGGTACCTTCAGTGTTCCATTCTGTAAGGAAATGATGGAGCTGTTCTGTAAACTGAGGTTCTCCAGGTTAGGCAGGCTGGAGAAGATGTTGTCAGGTAGAAACACAAGGTCATTACTGGATAGGTCCAGGACAGTAAGCTGCTGCAGGTTACCCTGATGTAGAAAGCTTAGATCCGCCAAAGAATGATTGTGGAAACACCTACTGAGGTTCAACACTTGCACTTTATTATCAACTGGAAAAGCTTTTGGGCTAAAACTTAAGATGCTGTTGTTGCTCAAATCCAGGCGCACGAGATTGGGTAACTTGTCAAATGCCAAAGCGTCCACAAACTCCAGCTCATTTCCATTAAGATGCAGATCTGCCAACTGATCCAAATGACTGGGGAAAGAGTCTACACTGATACGGGAAATGGTATTTCCTGTCACAAACAGGACTTTGGTGTTGTTCGGTAATGAACGTGGAATCTCATCCAAATCCTGGTTTTGGCATTTTACAGTCTGCGAGAAGCACACGCATTTCTCGGGGCAACCTTGACAGCACGCCACGACCGTGAGAAGGAAACAAAGTATTCGCACCATGTCATAGTTCTGCACAATTCTTTTGCATTTGTAACGCCCGCGAATCATTGAAGAAACGCACATGTTGTAATTTCTGTATGCGCCACGTCTGCGTAAAGCCTGCTAAATTAACCAGCTAGTGTTCTCCTTTGTGAGGGAGCACGAAACTTTTCAGCTTTGTCCTCCCACTTTTATCCTTGAAGGAAAAAAAATCTTCGGGAATCAAACGCAGATCCCATAGAACTACCTCCGGATCATCCTTTTTGGCGTAGCTCTACATCTCCAAGAGCTTGAACTTGCTGCTTTTTTTCTATACACCTTTCACAAAGAAGTACAAAACACAGTATTATTATCGATCAGCAAACAGACAAAAGTAATTATGTTACAAAGATAATAAGTTTGTTTCAGACACTTACTCCGTAGATCATTGATAATAGGTTACACTTTACAAAGATGCTAAAGTCATACTTAAACTCCTCATCCTCTGAACCGGTGGGAGACGGAAAGACTCTGCGCTCTGAGCTCTGTGCAGACCATGAAGGAGGGACCATACCATTCTCCACTTCAAAAGGGGTGGATGGGAAGCTCCTGGTAGTTTTTCTCAACTACATTTTGGCTCCAGTCCCTCTCCCTGTCGTGCGTAAAAGCAGATGATTTTCGTGACAAACATATTAGTGTTATTTAACTAGATTGTGTAGTAGGCCTTTGCCAACTTCGTTTTTGCAGTTAGATGGGAAAAGAATTTGGCAGACTATTTCACACAAAAGTAACCTCATTTCGCAGTTGTTGACGGTGTTTTATATTTTAAAGTAACAACTCGGCTAAAACACACGAGTGTTATTTAGAAAATGCACCACAGATGCCATCACAGCTCCACGTGCAGGACAGGTATGATGTATGAAATTAAAGATCCTGTATTACGTAGAATGTTATGTTGTTTCCCCATCAAAAACATACCTGGAGTTGTGTTTTGTTTTATTCACACATTACCCTTTATTTTTAGTTAATCTACATATTCAAAGCTCAAAACGCTGTGTTTCACCTTATGATATCATGAAGTGGTAGTTTTCAAGTTAAAAGGTCCCTTTTACCCTTTGTTCTGTAGAGATTGGCAATTGCTGGGCTGAAATCATCCAAATTATTTTAGTGAACATGTATGGATTTTGAAAACACAGTGGAGCACGTTCTGTAGGCCTATTACCACTTGACATTACATATGTGGAGTAGTGTTTTTTTGTGTGAATGAAACAAAACACTACTCCACATATGTTTTGATGAAGATAAAGATAAGATAATCCTTTATTTGTCCCACAATGGGGAAATTGCAGTGTCACAAAACAAGTTTCAGAAACAGTAGGAAAATATGAGCATGCATCAAAATTAAGATAAATAATAATAAGTATGTATAAAAAGTATGTATAAAAACATGACAGATCAGAAGAGAAGTGACTTTATTGATCTCACACTGGAGAAATTATTCTCTGCATTTAACCCATCCTGTTATTAGGAGCAGTGGGCAGCACATTACTGCGCCAGGGGACCATCTCCATGATCTTCAGTTTGGTCAGGACCTAAGCTGGAGGATTTTACCTGGTGCATGTTTTGGGTTGCCCGGAGGAAACCCACCCAGACACAGGGAGAACATGCAAACTCCACACAGAAAGGCCCAGGTGACCCAGGGATCGAACCCAGACCATGCATGCAAACTCCACACAGAACACACACAGAAAGGCCTGGGCGACCCGGGGATTGAACCCGGAACCTTTTTGCTGTGAAGCATGAGTGCTAGCCACTCAGCCACTGTGCCGCCTGAAAATGCTGCAATATGGGCCCTTTAAAAATAAGAGCTGCATAGCAGAAACGTTATTTGCATATTGAGGGCAATCTGGCACTCAAATTAAGAATGCTGGTTTAAACCAGAGCTGTCCAAACCTTTTTCACAAAGGGCCAGGCTCTTGACCACAACCTTCATATCATGCCTCATTGTTATATCCTTCTAAAGTATTAGTCTCTTGGATTATGCAGGATTGGCATACTGGATACTGAGAAACTATTCATTGATGAAGGTTGGGGAGGTCATTTATCAATTTGTCATATTTAGAGCCCCCCAATTTGAGACCTTGTGTAACCTTAGACCTGACCTCCTGTGACTCTTCCCTATTCTTAGCCATGGGTCATTTTGACAGAGAGTGCATAGTGGCATTAAAGTATTTAAATGTGAAATGAAATCCTACAGTAGGTTACTTGTAGACCTACTAACTGAATTTATCTACTTTGTGATGCTACTCTCTGCACTGCAATGGGCCTAATATTGCCAAGATAATCCACTCTCATTTCAAAGCTCTTCTTTGAAAAACAATACAAAAAATGGGAGAAATAGTTAGGCCTACATCTAAAATAGTGAAAAGCCATGTAACCTAATTACTATGATCTAAATGTTGGACCATATAGTTTTCAGTAGTGTGCTTGTTTAATTAATTCTTCTCAATATGGTAAAATAAGATAATTACATGTTGGTTATTGCTCTTATATCACATCAACAGCAGGTCAAACTGCTCAGGGGAACGCCCGAAAAAAACAGCCAATCATATTGCTGTATCTATCCTGTTCAGCCAATCAGATTGTTGAATCGGTCTTGTTCAGCCAATCAGATTGTTGAATCGGTCTTGCTCAGCCAATCAGAAGTCCGTGTTTAGTCGGCTTCCACTCCAGCTAAGGGTTTCTGCTTCCAGACCAGTCCACATTAGCTCTAGTTCAAAATTGATTTTTTCCACAATTCGTAGCAATGACAGAATTTTGGTACTCCGCTATTGTCGCTCTGTCTGTGGACTATTTTCTGTTTAACTAACGAGAGGTAAGAAGAAGGAAAAGCAACAAATAGCGACTCAGTGATGCCGGTTGCTAATGCTAACTAGCTTCTACGTGTCAGTCAAGTCAAAGCTGGGCTGGCCAAAATTTGACATTTTAAATGCTACAACAGTTTACTCATTTCACCTTAGTAAAACCGAAACTAAAATAAAACAAAGATGCTTAAAAATGTTTAGAATGATGATCGTATCCTCTGCTCGACATTATTAGGTCAGTGTGTCTTTCCTACTAGCTTTAGTTGGTCATTTTGGGCTTGTTGCATAACACGCACAACTGCCCAGAGAGATTGTGTATCAGACCTGTCAAAGTAAACATGCAACATTGTGTTTCCTCAAACCATATGGCTGGATGTTAAATTAAATAAATATATGTATTTACTAAGTCAATTTTCAGTGTTGACACTCAGCACTTTGTAGATCAGAACAGCTTCTAACTAAGCTGATCAGCACTGTTTATTTACCACACGCCCTCTGCACATCTGCACTGAACTGAAGGAAATAAAAACAGATCGTTAATATATTAGTTTATATTAGTATATTAGCAAATGCTTAAATCAGCATCAACTTGACACACAAGTTTATGTGTCACTATATATTGCTGAGTTCGTGCAACTAAAATATCATATCTCTCTAATTTACAGGCACCCTTTACAATTATGGAGTTCTAAAAAGAAGAAAGTGGATTTTGGGGGGAAGGGTCCCCTTTCCCCTCTGGATTAATGGTTCAACTTCTGGATTAGAAGGTTAGAGGGTTGATGACGTCTTTCTCTTTTGTACTATTATAGCACAACATGTATTTTTGCTAAAACACAATTTTTTTGTATAGAATTTTTGTATTACTGAGTTCCTGATGCCAAGACCTATAATAAGCACCTTGTGTTGTGCTCAGCTCTGGGTCAAAATGGTGGACTGAAATAAGTCCCCCCAAGAATCTGGAGTTGCTAGGGTGCAGTGGAACCTCAACACAAGCACAATTCTAGCGCTCCACAGCCATTTTGACCTTTAGTTGGCATCACATTTTTGGATAGTAGAGAAAAGCCCCATTTCTTTTGTTACTTTTTTGTGATCCGCCATTATTTTGTTTTTGAGTTTGTTTGAACTTTTGGGTGGTGCGCTGTTAGAGGTACTAGAGAGGAGGATTGGCTGTGGACTGGGCCAAGATGAGTATTACATCTCCAGACTGCACTGTGAAATGCCGCTCACTCCAGCATGCGGATGATGTGGTGGCAGCGCTAACGAGTGGCACAGAGGGGCAGCTTGGGGTCTTTTTGTCCACTCACTGTCACAATGCAGCCACACTACGGGATAACTTTGGTCGCACTGCCCTGCACATGGCCGCTTCATTGGGAAAGAAGGCTCTGTTGGAGTGGCTGCTGGAGAGTAAGAGTGCAGATCTTCTGGCGAAAGATAAGGAATCAGGCTGGACTGCACTGCATCGCAGTGCCTTCTATGGGCAAATCCACTGTCTCATCTCATTAGTGAAGGTAAAGGGTGTTCCTCTAATCTCTGCTGACAACAGGTGGCCAAGAGTAATGATTTATTTTCATATATAGCATGGTGCTCTTCTTTCCACCCAAGATAAAGAGGGTTTCTCTGTATTGGACTTGACAATGAAGGACCGCCCAGCACATGTGGTGTTTAAAAACAGTGGTAAAATCATTTTATCATGACATAATTTGAATGTATTTCTGTATGATTGTGCTTTTTCTCTGGTGAGAATTATAACTGTGTCCTCTTACAGACCCAACAGAGGTATACACTTGGGGCTACAACACAAATTTCAGCCTTGGCCATGGTAATCAAGAGAGCCGGCAGCACCCTGAGCTTGTAGATGTGTTTGCGAGGACAGGAGTTTACATCAAGCAAGTAAGCTACACCTTGTTTTTATCTGTTCTCCCCAGAGACAATTGAAATGTTTTTAAAGGCTATTGAGGAAACGTCATAGGGTTTCCCTCAGTGCAAACCACACATGCAAATGGCTGCTTCACATCAGCACAATGGATACAAGCTCAGCTCTATGCCAACATGTGTTCCCAATGCACTTGGGTACTCCAGATAAGGCAGCAAAACACTCCCTCCCCTGAGGCTTAAAATTGTTCTAAAACATGTTCTCACGGCACCATAGCATTTGCACGCTTCACACTTGTTTATTTATTCAATACTTGATTAGTTAAAAAAATGTATATTGTGTGTATATATTGTGTTTCAGGGTATAGTATAAATGTGTGTTAATTTTAAAGTTTAAAAGTATTTTTGGCAAAAGGAGAAATTCAGTTTGTCAACTGGACAAAAGTTTATTTGGTCAAATACGTTTTGCAGCTCATCCAAGCTGCTTCTTCAGTTCAGTTCAGTTTTTCCAGTTGACAAACTGAATTTCTCCTTTTGCCATGGATTCTCTCTGGACGATTGAGGAATTTGACACACAAAAGTATTTTTTGTTCAGTTTGTTCAAACTGGTGCCACAATTGTTGTACATTAATGTTTTAACAAGGTCCTTGACCTCTACAACCTGAATTCTTCAACGCTCAACTAATGGAAACATAATATGTCTGTGAGGGGCATTGTGTTAAACACTGACCCCTTGTGTTGTATAAAAAGGGCAGTGTTGGCATCGGTGTTCAGGAGTTTTCAGGAGTGTCCAAACATCTGCAGCCACTGGCTGCCTCAGCTGTGAGTGTACAAACCAGGTGGTAGTCGTAGTGGATTAGAGACAGATGGTCATGTAGGTGTATTGTGCCTTTGGATCAATTTAAAAACTTACTTTTATGAGAAGTTATGTGCATCTCTATAAACGCTTTCTCTTTCTTTTATGATTTGATTTTGTGTTTTACAGAAGAATTATAGTGTTTTTATATATAAAAAGTAATTTCATAAAACCTGATTAGGGTTAGACGGATTTAGTTTCCTGACCACTCAGTGACCCATATGTGCTTCATGTCGTCTTTGTGTTCATGGTCCAATCTAACAGGTGCCAGAGGTTAAATATTAATTCCACAATGACATGTTTTTAATTAAATGATCCACCCTACTGCATATGCCAGTATATGAATGTCCACATCAATGTGATGCTCAGGTAAACATCTTTGCTCAGTTAAAGTCAGAAGTAGAGCAATGCATTAGTAATGATGTTTGCTTCTCCACTGTCTTCTGGTCTTTGTATGCATAATGTTTTACTGTTATTACAAGAGGACTTGGCATGGGGTTATGGAAAAAGTGTTACAGCTGTCTTTGGCTTTGAAGAACAAGTCAACCAGATCAGATAATAATTAAAAAAATAATTAAAAAAAATTTAAAAGATTATATGTAATATCTTGTTTTTCCTTAGGTGGTCCTATGCAAGTTCCACACTGTGTTCCTGTCTCAGAAAGGCCAGGTGTTCACTTGTGGGCATGGTCAAGGAGGTCGACTTGGCCACGGAGATGAACAGACTTATTTGGTAAACTCTTGTTTAACTCTAAATGCTCCAAATGTCAGTGAGAAGACTATTGATAACATATCAGTGCTGTTATTTTGATGTAATCAGTCTTTTTGAAACATGTCGCCTGAGCAGATCAATGCATTTGTTTCTTTTCACTAGATGCAGTAAATACTGTTGAGTAACCTTCTGTTAAACCACATTATACTGTTTCATATTATGCTGACTGAATCTTATTCTTGGCCAATGCGGCCACAGGTTCCCCGGATGGTGGAGGGTCTCATGTCTCATCATTGCTCTCAGATAGCAGCAGCCAAAGACCACACGGTGGTGCTGACAGAGGAAGGCTATGTTTACACTTTTGGCCTCAATACCTTTCATCAGCTGGGCCTGTCTCCACCTCCTGCCTCTGCCCATGCCCCCAAACAGGTATGTAGGACTGCTGCTTTATGTTACATACATGAACTGTACAAACCTTAAACTTCTGTATGTTTTGTGCATGATTGTTATAGGTGTTCTCAAAAACGCTGAAAGGGAGAACTGTGATTGGAGTTGCTGCTGGAAGGTTTCATACTGTGCTATGGACAAGAGAGGCGGTCTATACAATGGGTCTTAATGGCGGGCAACTTGGCAAGTTTAATGAAAGGGGCTTATCTTGTCTTCTTTAATTTGTTTCTATAAAAGTAAAACCTTCTTTCATAATACAACTACCAGGTTATCTGCTGGATCCCAATGGTGAGAAGTGTGTGACTGCCCCGAGGCAGGTCTCTGCCTTTCACCACAAAGATGTTGGCATTGCCATGGCAGCTGCCAGTGATGGTGCAACAGTGGTTGTGACAGAGAAAGGCGATGTTTACCTACTGGCTGAATACCAGTGCAAGAAACTGGCTTCCAGGTAACAATCAACACTTCACTAGAAGTAAATACTGTATGGTATTACATTGTAATTACATGGCAATTTATAGGCAACTGAACATCAAAAAGGTGTTGGTTATTGGAGGCACTCTTGATCACAGAGTGGACTCACAGCTTCTACGTGAAACGGGAGGGGAGAAAGTCACCATTTTAGCTCTGGATGAAGCTGGAAGGGTCTGTGAATAGAAAATTGGTTGTACATTTTCTGTAGGTATGCTAATGTTGCTACTGTAATAATTTTTTTATTCTTTGTTCTTGTCTCAGGTGTTTTGTTGGCGGTCCTCGGGCAGCTTGGTGAGACAGTGCCGCTGGGCGTATGCACGGCAGGTTTTTATGTCAGACATTGCTCTCAGCAAGAGCGGCTTGATGTTTGTGACTCATGACGGGGAGGCCTTCAGTGGCACTTGGGCTGGAGAGTACAAGAAGTTTGAAGAGAAGAAAGGTGCACAATCTTTAGAAATTATACCTGATTTTTGTCTTTTCTTGTATTTATATACATGTTTCTTGTAAACAGAGAGCTGTGTGGAGGTTTGTGGTCAAACAGGGACATTCTATGAGAAGATCCGTCTGGAAAGGCTCCCCTTTGTACACCGAGCTGTGAGTGTCACAATGGACTCTAAAGGCCGAAATTATGGAGTACTTCAAGTTGACCCCAAAACAAGGTAATGTTTATGGAATCTGTTGTTTAAATCAATTCAGACTTGTACTAGTCCATTTGTTAATAACATGTTTTTTATTCATTAATACACATTTGTCCTCAGTTTGTATGAGATTCCCAGCTTATCTTCATCTTCCTTCCCTGAGCACTTCCGAAGACTCCTGGAGGAGGCTGATGAAACTGACAGCATTCATGACGTCACTCTTCAGGCCGGAAACCACACCTTTCCTGCACACAAATACATACTGTCCATGCGCTCTGAGTTTTTCCAAAAGTTGTTTTCAGTGAACAACAGAGCAGTTGATAAGGAAGAGCCTGATAAAGAAATAAGCAAAAGTGAAGATGCTGTGGGCTATGATTTGATCATTTTTGAAAAGATTGCCCCTGAAATGCTGGAGTATGCTCTTCACTTTATATATACAGACTCCTGCGAGCTTCTGATACACGGGGCTCAACCACGGATACCAGAGGTTCACAAGGGACAAAACCAGGTACAAACAATTGTTGCATTTGCAAAGAAATATTGCACCGAGACGTGTCAAATGCTCTTTTCTCATACAAATTGCATGCCTTTTTGTACTGGTCAGGATACAGAACAGACCAGGCTTATCAGCGGGCTGCAGGACTTGGACTTGCGTGGCCGCTCAGCGTTCGAGGTCTATAACTCCCTTACTTCAACAACCAAAAGAGATAATGACAAGACCAAGGCTAAAGGCTCCAAAGTGAACAAAAAGCCCAAAGGAAACAAAGCAGCAGTCAGTGTGAGCAGCTATAACCCAGTGAAGACCTTACAAGGGGTGGCGAAGAAGCTTGGGTTGGGAAGTTTATCTGCACGGTGAGGAAAATGAATGGGTGTGCTTGTGAGCACCTGTCAGATCATGATTAATTATAGCCTTACTTCACTTCACAGACTGGATGGAGTCAAATATGATCATGGGAAAATAAACATTGTGCAGAAGAAAACCAGCAGCAAATTTAAGTTCAACCAGAGAAAATGGTACAGAATATTTTGGCCCAAATATCCCAAGTCCTACATTTGTACTGTAATGTTGTATCATTTGACAAATGACATGTTTATCTTTTCATAGCTCTTATCTGTGTGATGTTACTCTGAAGTCTGAAGATGGAAAAGAGTTTCCATGTCACAAAAGTGTCCTCTGTGCAAGACTAGGTAATAACTATTTATACACCAACATTTACTGCAACAAGATTGTTTTACATTGACTGATGGATTATCCATATTATTTACCCAGAGTACTTCAACAGTATGCTTGGAAACCCCTGGATTGAGGTACTTGATGTGATTTACAGCACTGTGACATTTTTAACCAAAACAGTAGTGATGCGATTCTTCTGAATATTCACAGGCGACATCTTGCTCTGCTCTGGAGATGCCAACAAGCTCAGAAATACTTCAGGTTATTCTTGAATACCTATACACAGATGAATCTCCCACCATTAAAGGTACAAATGACTTATATACTGCTCAAAAAATTACAGGAACACTTTGAAAACACAACAGATTTCAATGTGAAAACAATTATGTTTGATACCTATACAATTATGTCTTAGGAACAAAAGGATGCTCTTTTCATGGAAATGAGTAGAAAAGAGTGGCAACAATGAGACAACCCCTAAAACAGGACTGGTTTTGCATGTGGAGGTCATTACGTTATGTTGAGTTTCTCTTGGTCTTTTTTGGCTGGTTTTTCACTAGTGCCGGCTTTGGCTAGAGTGATTATTACTACTGGGAGTATGAGGTCATTCCTTAAGCCTACAGAAGTTGCATAGATTGTCCAACTTCTCAAGGATGGCACACAGACCTCTACTGGCTAGAAAACGCCAGTCTGACTGCCACCTATGCTGGTGCAGTAGGTCGTAGGTTTCTCTTGATGCACGACAATGCCCGGCCTCGTATGGCAAGGATATGCAGGCAGTACCTGGAGGATGAAGGGATTGATACAGTTGAATAGCCCTCACGATCACCTGATTTAAACCCGATAGAAAACCTCAGGGACATTATGTTTGTGTCCGTCAGACGCTGCTCAGTGATGCCCTTACACAGATCTGGGAGGACATCCCACAAGACGCCATCTGTCATCTTATTAGGAGCGTGCCACGATGTTGTCAAACATCCATACAAGCACATGGGGGGCCACAAGCATTTTGAATTGTAGAAATAAAATTTTGAATAAAATTAAGCTTTCTCTCTCTCATATATATATAATATAATATTATATTATATTATATTATATAGAAAAATATATATAAAATCACATTGCGATCTGACGTGTTTTCAAAGTGTTCCTTTCATTTTTTCTGAGTGTGTATATCATTTTGTGTGAAGTAAAAGCATTAACGTCTGTACAACTTTGTCATCACGCAGAGTGTCTTAATGTGGAGTTTGTGTGCAATGTGCTGATAGTGGCCGACCAGCTTCTCATCACACGACTGAAGGAGATGTGTGAAGTTGCCATAACTGAAAACTGTAAGTACATTTATACTACATTGTTGCTAGATGTGCAATTACATAAAACCAGGACTATACTTGAACTAAAACTTAGAACTAAACCAAGCGCTAGAGGAAGACCTAACCTGATCTATCTCACTACTAAACAACTACATCAGGGTCCATTCTTCTGCTATATTTACCATGTACTGCTATACTTATACTGTCTTATCTGTATTTGTCCAGTAACTCTAAAGAATGCTACAGAGCTCCTGGAGTTTGCTGTCATGTACAATGCAGACCAGCTCAAACTCTCCTGCCTCCAGTTCATTGTTCTTAATATTGGTGCCCTCCTGGACTCAAAGTAAAAACTCAGAATCTTTGTATTATAATGAAACAAATTGAGGAGGTCTAACAAATGTGTTTTATTTACATTTTTGTATGTTTTTTTTTCTGTTTACCCCAGAGCACTGGATATTCTCAGTGATGAAGTGCTTGTCGAGCTCACTGCAGCATACAGGCAGATGGTGAGTTTATTACCCACAACTAATGTCCCACTTTGCATCCAGTCTTTAGTTGATTTTTTATTTTTGACACAATAGGTTGATTTAGATTAATAAATAGCAACTTGTTTTAAGTTTTGTTATTCTTTAATTTTTATTCACTGCGATATTTTATTCAGATACCAGCAATGCAGAGAAGGATCATCACCCCGTATCCTGGAGCTCCTGATCTCAGTTTGTATGAAGAAGATTTGGACTCCATATTCACCCACAGACCTGAAACTGAAGATCATTCTAGCAGGTATTTTGTCCATGAACCAGTTTGAAAAAAAATATGATTATTAGTGTTTACTGCACTGTACTGTTGTGTATTTTAGAGAAATATTATTGAAGAAAGCAAAGATCAAGGCAAAAAAGAAACCCAGACGGCGCTCAGAGAGTTCAATTGGCTACACTCTCTCAGATATAATTCAAAGTCCCCCTACTGCAGGTGAAACTTTTTTTTTTTTTTTACTAGTACATGTAACAGATATACAATATTAAGCAGTAAAAATCTGACACATAATTGTGTTCTGTTCTTAGTGGTAACTCCATGTTTTGCGAAGTGCCAAAATGCCAACTCCGTAGAGTCTTTGCCAGAGTTACTGACTTCCGACTCTGAAGGCAGTTACATGGGAGTGGGCAGCCCTCGAGAGATTCAGTCCCCCATCTTCCATGACAAGCCAGAGGTAATTTAATCACAAAATAAAATTTTACCTCACTGCATTGCTTCAAAAGGCACCCAGAATTTAAAAAAAAACAAAAAACAAAAAAAACAATGTCATGTGTATGTTACAAGGACTCTAACCTATTGCATGTTACTGTTTCTTCTGCAGGATGAAAAGTTATTTAGCCAGAAATTAAAGACCCCACCCAGCACTCCTATTTCTCTGAAAAATTATCCTCCTACTCCTCCCAACTCTGCCCCCCACAACATCCCAAAAGTTCTTGCCAGGTATAAATTATACTGCAATACTTTGTGAAATGTGATCCAAGATTGTCTCTGAGACTATTTCTCTACTTTTTTAGTATGCACAGCTCTCGTCCTATACCAGTTCTGGACCTGAGAACTATCATGGATATGGAAGCAAATTCTCAGCAGATTCTTGGAGCGACACCAAAAAGCCCAGGAAGGTGTGATGATATTGTGAAGGCTATTTTAGTCTTTATAACCTAGAATCTATCAATAATTTAAGGGTATAATATAGTACGTATAAATCTTTCGATCTTTTTGCCTCAGCACTAAACAATCTCCAGCCACCACAAAACTGTCCCAGAAACAGAGAAAAATGTTGGCTCTGGCTAACAAAGAGCCCATTGTGGAGCCAGCAGCATCCAAACCAACCCCTATTGTCACTCCATCGACAGCCATTGGCAAGGCCTGGTGAGTATGATGTCTCCTGGTAGACGGTTGCTTACAAATTTACGAACATATGATCCACAAATGTTGAATCTTACCATCTGTTAGGACTTTAGACCATGTTTAATAAGGAAAGTTTGGGGCATCATTCTCTTTCAACTCATACCATGCTTCTCTTTGAGGTTGAATAATGACACCACTTTTTGGAAGCATGTGCCAAAGAAATTAAGAAAATAAAAACACACCTTGGTTCATTTGTGTTGACATTAAACATCATGTCATTGGAAATTAATTAGGAAAGGCTTCATAGTTACAGAGACAGACATTTTGACAGGTAAATAGCAGCTTCTACCATAGAATCATTAGCTACCCTCCACTATTGAAGTATTGCGATTCAGGATTGTTTTGATAGCTCATGAACCCAACCTATTAACAAAATCTTTTATGTAACCTAATACAGAAACCATATAGATTTTTCCCTCTTTGTTTTAAAGGGCTACAGCAGTCCAGTCTCCTCCACCTTCAAGCTCTTTTCGCGAGCTGATGGAGGAGAAGAGACTGACTCGACTAGGACAAGCTGGAGCTCAGAGGGGCCAGGCGGGTCAGATCTCCCCTGTGAACACCAGCTCTGCTTCAAAGAGGGTCACTTTTAAATGTGCAGATGGCAGTGAGACAGAAAAACCTACTGGGTGAGTACACATGTCAGCCACACAATAGTCATAGCACAGTACTGGGTAGAGAAGTATTTAATGCTTATCTCCACATGGGTGCAGTGTGGTGCCTTGAAAGCCACTCTCGACCATTTGTACAGCAGAACTGTTATCATTCACATACACAACACACATATGCCTTATCTTCCTTGTAGGTTGGTCTAGATTTTCTATAACTTGGCACTTGTTTCGATTCCCTTTTTAAAAAAAATTGCATTTTGATGTCTGTTTGAACAGATGTGATAAGGTCAATTGACACAGACAATGAGCCACCCTGACCTTTCCCCATACAGCACCTAAACACTGCAACAGTGGCTCAGTGTTTCTTTACAATCCTCAGTTATTCTTTTTTATTTTATTTCCAATGCTGTGGTAAACACCACAGATACTGTGTGTCATATAATATCCCAGCTCTTCCGGTTGCTATATATTTATTTTTCATTCTGAAACACTGTATGGAGCAGTCAGTGCAGATCTTAAACAGCTGTGAGTCAGATCAGTGAAGCCGGTGACGATAACCAGGATTGATAAGGGCAACGCCCGTGTCTCAAAAGATCATACGAAGCAGGAAGCAGGATTCAGATTCCTTTTGGTGTATGGATGGGCCAAAGAGACGTCTCAGGAAACGGTGGCCGCCAGAGACATTCTCATGGAAAATTACGTAAAGACCATAATATTTTGGATTTTATTTTATTTTGAATATTCTTGCTTTTGTTTTATTCAAATGTACTAACATATATTGTTCATGGAATTGGTCTAATTTAGGCTCAATAACCACTGATCAGTTTCATTGATCACAGTGTTGGTAAGCTTGTAGTAACTGTAGTAATGTATTAAAAATGTTTGTCTTCATGTGATGATATTTAATTTTTATTGAGCCGCATTGTTTTTTTTGTTTTTTTTTCAGCCACATAGTAATCATATGTAAGACTAGAGGAAGCCAGTGTTTTTAATGAGACAAAACAAAAAAAACAAAAAATGTACATATTGTATTGAAGAGCTATTCTGCCACACAATCGCAGCAGAATGGTCCAGAATTTTCTTTTATCTCCAAGAGAAACTACTTCCAGGTTACATAATTCAGACGTCTGTAGAAGCGTCCGTGAGTGTGTAAATCCACGTACACACACCGTTTTAAACTGGTGTTTTCTTTGTCAGGCCTTGGGTGCTGCGGGCTGTGGGCAGCTCTCCCCCATCCTCTGGGGTTGCTGCAGTGACCTTTGCCTCCATTGTGGAGGAAGAGCGGCAGCAGGAGGCCGCACTGATTCGCAGCCGAGAGAAGCCACTGGCACTCATCCAGGTAACGCATTGTGTAAGGTGTATCACACTCACCTGCCCACAAAGCCCTGGTGCAGATACATGGAGGCTTTCAGTGATACTATCTGTAGCTGTGTGAGATCTAATGTATTATGTACTACTATTTTGGCAGAGGTTTTACACTGGACGCCTTTCCTAAACAAAATCTTTATATGCACTCTGGCTGTGTTTACATGCAGAACAAAATCAGATCAGCATATCTGATCTAATATCCGATTATTTAAATGACATGCAAATAATTCAGAATCAATCCAGTGATTTTGGTGTTTTTAACTGTGGCCTCAATGTGTGTGCATGTAATGACAGCCAATGATCCTCCATAACTAGGTTATGTATATCCTATTTTTATTGTTTGCATTGTGATTCTTTATATTTTAGTTTATATTAAAATAAGCAATGTTACACTTATCCACAAATTTCTATTGAAACTATTTTGTACTAGTAGAAAATGTAATGGAAGCTTTTATTTCATGAAACTTATTTAATTAATAGAGTCTGTGTTGCTTCTTAAACAAACAAGGGCCATAGTTGCCAACTTGCCACATGTATCTCACATCACAGTGAAAAATGAACACAGCTGTGCCTCCTGTCAGCGCCATCACAAAGTCCATTTCTCTCTCCTGGGGCTTTCTGGTTATCATTATATAAAATGTTCCTATTATCATTAGCGCTCTGAGTCAGCATCTTCTCACTACTGCTAATTGTCATGTGGTTTGCCACTTAAACCAACCATCTCTTTTCTTCTTGTCTTCCTCTGTTCAATCCCAGATTGAGGAACGTGCCATCCAAGAGCTTCTGCTTCAGTACAGGGCTTGGGATAACCCTGATGAGCTGATTGTGGTGGAGAGGGCTTCCAGAGGTCCTGTGGCTGCCCCCATGTGGAACAAACAGTGAGGCTGAATCACCAGAGACACCATGAAACAAAGTATACAGCAGCCAATTTATCACATAGTTTTTTTATTAAACTGTGTAGGGAAGACATCAAATTTGAAATATTTGACATAAATTTGACATTAAATATGAAATTATTGGACATTTTCTGTTTTTTATGGAGCAAAGGATCTGCTTGATTAACAAGTAAAACTATTAATTAACTAGGGCTAAATTATTACAGATGACTTGGGTATAAACAAAATGAATCCCCTATAAAAGGAGTATTTAACAAGGGCAGAAATTTGAGCCTGAACTGCTCATGCAGCCTTGTCCATGTTATGAGTAAAATTGAAATCTATGCTTCTCTTTTGCAGTGTTCTTTGTAGCTGTTTGTGAACAAGGAAAATGTATTTAAAAATCTCTGGATTTTACTTATGCATGTTTAGCTTTTGTTGTCTTGCCCTTAAAAGCAACATAATGGAAATTAAACTTAAATGTTGACAGTTGCACTTGCAGGCCAGTGCAACTGTCAACAGACAGTGACTAAAGCAACTGAAGATTGTCATCTGGAGGCTTGTGTGCATTTAAATGGATGTGATTAACAATGTGATAGTGCCAATGGTATTCAAAAAGAATGAAGTGAGCTCTTTACCAAGAAAGTATCTTTAGTTTCTTTAAAACATTTTTTAGTGCATTTTCATGAACCAGAATATCTGTGAGGATTGTTCATGCTTAGGGTTGATTCTGGTTTATTCTGATACCCTTGTCACATTTCTCCTTTTCTTCCCCTCCCTTAGTTTTGTTCTCATTTTGTGAAGCCAATGTAAGCTTGATGAGTACTTCAAAATAGTATCGTCATTCATGAAGGTGTGTGTGCGTGTGTGTGACTGAGAGAGCAAGAGAAACTCTTAAAAATGGCACAATAAAATCTCACCTGTACATCAAAGCATTGTCTTTACATTTTTAACTTCAGTTACAGCACAAGCAAGACACTCCATTGTAGTCTTAAGTCTTACCGACAGCATCTTTTTCACCATCAGTTAGGGCAATGGTGAGCAATTATTTTTTCCATGGGGCCACATGAGAGGAGGAGGGCCAGGCCAAAGTGCTTAACTCATTTCTGCATTATATATTTATATATATATATATATATATATATATATATATATATATATATATATATATATTTATTTATTTAGATAGATATAGATATGTGTATATATATATGTATATATGTATGTATGTATATGTGTGTATATATGTATGTATATATATGTGTATATATATATGTGTGTATATATATGTGTATATATATGTATGTATGTGTATATATATATGTATGTATATATATATGTATATATATGTATAAATTAGTGCTGTCAGGTGATTTTAAAAATTAATCTAATTAATCGCATTTTTAAATAAAATTTTTAGGTGGTTTATTGTGCTCTCCCACAGGGCAAAAAAGGTGTCAAACGTGTGATTTATAGTGGTACAGTAAAAAGACTGTTACCTGGCCAGCCAAATGATATCTCTCTGTATTTCCTATACACCGCAATACCATTTGGACACTCTCCATCCACTCTCGCTCCTCCGGTTCCAAACCGACTCCGCGATTCTGATTCGTTCAAAGATGGTGACGTCAGTGCACCCGCCTTTGCCCGCAAAGTCACTCTTAGGCAGCGGAAGTTCCGCCTCAGTTTTGAATCAAGATGGCGCAATCTCTGATTGGTTCACTTAGCTGTCTGTCTACGCGCAACCGCAGCGTATTCTGTGGATCAAACGTTACCAGACTCACTCGCTGGTACAGCGATGAGTCATGGATTCTTCCAGGCAAAAAAGACTGCAGACTTCCCCTTTAAGTATTTCAGTCTTTCACTCACTCGCTTTCGTTCTCTCCGTGCACGTTACCTCCACTGTAACCAAGACAAGACTGCTGGCAGACCTGCAGAGGGCACCTATATACCCCCATTCCCCCTCCCACATTACGTAACATTCATTCGAAAGCTCATTTACACCATTCCACTATTAAATGGTGAATATTTCTGGTGCCAAAAGGTGAGCACGTACAGTAGCTTTCATGCAACGTCAATAAATAATATACAAAGCTTCAAATATAGAGAGAATACAAATAACTGCCCGAAATAATTGCCCGTGCAAATTTCTCATGGCTCACATGACCCCTGGAATCCGCGAAACTGAAGGATTTAAACTACCAGTGCAGATGTGTCCGGGTAGATCGCACAGCGGGAGGAGGGAGGAGGCAGCAGCGCGCGGGGAAGTAAATGATCGGGTTTAGCATGATTCAGATGGGCAAAACTGGTGCTTGTAAATGTGCACCCTTAGTCGCGGCAGAACACACTGGAGAGGTTATGGGAATTAGTTGATAATGAAAAGGGTTCGGAGCGCAACAGATATGGAAACGGGCGCGCGTCTTCACATGCTCTCCCCGGGGACAATGCTCTTAAGGACGGACCTGCTTCGTCACATTTTTATAAATAAACTTGCCTTTCAAAGGCCCCGCACGCCAAATTTAAAATGCGCGTGCACTGACTTGCCGCTCATAATTAATTGCGTTAATATTTATAACGCGTTAATTAGCAGTGTAATTAATTAATCTAATTAATGTGTTAAACTGACAGCCATATATATATATATATATATATATATATATATATATATATATATATATAAGCAAAAAAAAGTAGGTTGGTTTCAAAAAAATGTCAGTAATGTGCTGCCCACTTTCCGATCTGAAAGACAGCCTGGCAACTATGGCAAGCGAGCTCTCCAGATTCTGGGAGCCAATCAGAGAGCGGGGAGGGGTGGAAAGACGGTGACGCGTACTACGTGACAAACGGAAGCTTGTAGTTTGAACTGACAATTGACATGATTGGCTATGGGCTACGTATACGCCAAATGATAGACATTCGTAACGCCCAATAAACGGCCGTTGGCGATCGTAAACCACACCTCCGGTACGAGATATTTCGAAGGTGGCTTCCAGACCATATATCACTTGTGATATGGTCAGATGTAAACCAGGCAACTGCCCACTGCTCCTAATAACAGGATGGGTTGAATGCAGAGAAGAATTTCTCCTGTGTGAGATCAATAAAATAAAGTCACTTCTTCTTCTTAAAAAAACACTTCTAAAATAAAAGCAGTACAATTTAGTCAATGCATGAGGTAAAATTATAAAATGTTTATTTTGTAATTCCAAATTAGCTTAAAGGGGCCGGTCAGAGTCGACCAAAGGGCCGTATGTGGCTGCAGAGCTGTACAATTCCAATTCAATCTAGCTGTCTAGTGCCGCATGCCCTGCTTTGAATGACTAAATCACCATTATTGAGTCTCAGTGGCTGATTAACTGTAATGACCCCAATCTGGACAAAGAGTGTGGCGATTTAGGTGTTTTATTGGCCGTAATTACAGACAGAGCATCACATCGGAAGTCAGTAAGAGACCGCGCACAGAGGGAAATATTAATTAGATATTATCCTCCATTAGCTGGAGCAGATTGATACAAGCCTGTGATCAGAAAGTCCACTTGTTTTAAGCAGAACATGAAAAGTACATCAGAAAATGGCATCCAGAGAATATAAATCAATTGTCCATTCATAGTCTGCTTCATATTAAAACAAAACACAAAGAATAGACAAACTGAGCCAACATGGACCAGCTCATTCATTAACATTATTTTAATTTAATTCATTTATTAAATATGTACTTACTTATTATATATATTATATCTTCCATATAGTTCCTAGACAGATGTTTGATTGTCACCCTAAAGAAACAGGTTAAAACAATGTACGTACAAAACTATTTACAACTATTTATGTACACAGCCATTAAAACACATGCAAAGGACAGATATGTTCACAAGCATTCAAAACAGCTTCTATGTCTGGAACAAGACAGAACATGAAGAGCTCATAGGCAGACATACACTGGAGACAAGGAATCACCAAACAATGAGCTTGCGTCAGTGCGAGCAGTGCTGGTTTTCAATTAGACATTTCTTTAAAAGGATTTTAAGCATAGTCTAGGTTGTTGCTTTTCTGTGTGAATAGGGGTAAAATTCCACTGAGAGAAAAATATGACTGTCCAAATGTGCTTCTTGTGAGTGGAATTATGCAGTCCCCTCTAACTGCCCCCTATAATGACCTGAAACTGCCCTCTAACTGCCCCCTATGTGACCTGGCCTGTTGATGGTCTTATGGTAATGAATTGTGTAAGTGGGGGTGAAGACAAACAATTTATGACTTCAAACAGGAGACAGAGATATGTGTATTTGTGTCTGAGTTTGGAGCCTGTTTAGTACTGCATAGTAATGATAATGGATTGGTTTTGGTTCTCCTTTTGAAGGAGTTTTTATTGTTCTTTTGTATAATGACTCAAGTGGTTTGAGGGTGGTGATGTTTGCATGTGACCAGGCAGATGGACAGTATTTGATATGGGAGACTATCATGGTGTGACTGTGGCGTAGAGGTAAGATCTTAAGCCCAAGCCCGAGCCCAACCCGATCCGACCCAAAATTCGGGTCGGGTCGGGCCTAAAATGTCAATCATTGCTTCAGGTCGGGTCGGGCCGGGCTTCTCTCTCGCTGACTTTTTAAAAAATAAATATATATTTATAAAAATGTATACTAAAACGATGTGTGGATACTAAACTAAGGAATACTTGTTTTAAAATAAATAATTTGGATAAAACAGAGAAGGCGCTGTAATGTAATTGCTATTTAACTACTAAACAGGAGCCGCAGAGCCAGAGCATGCTCTGCGCACGTGAACGCCGCTCTCTTAATAATCATCCCCTCCGCAAGTCCGCATCTATTTTGACTTGGTATCCCCAATATGGAGGAGCAAGAAGTTAAAAGATGTAAATGTTTATACAGTCTTGTTTAACTTAGATTTCGTTACAAAAGACAGGCTTTAATTTGTTATCATAAATCACACCTCCTCCTCCCGAGTCCTCACAAATAAAATATGAAATTTCGGGTTTGCTTCGGGCTCGGGCCTGTAAATCAAGTTAATTGGTCGGGCTCAGGCCGGGTCGGGCTTTAATACCCGCGGGCAGGGTCGGGTCAGGCTGGATTTTTTAGGCCCAATCTTACCTCTACTGTGGTGACATTGAGTGACAGCTGTGGTCTGATGAACAGGCAGTCGGAAAGGTGTAACTTTACGTTGCTACAGACTTTCTTGACTTGTGATTTACATGTTAAATTAGTGTCTATCTGATTCAAGATTCAAGATTGTTTATTTGTCATATATGTACTTTCAAGGTAATTGTATTCAGTCTTGTGTCCTGATAGATCTCAGGTTGTACGATGGAGTTGCTGAATTTGGAAAATGATTATGGAATTAGTATATCAAGGAAAAACCTGCCGTCATAGTGAAATTCTGGTCCTAAAGTTGGAGATGGAAAACTCAACTATGACTGGTCCAAAAACTTCAAAAATATTTACTTTTTCCAGTGGATGGTTTAAAGTTATTCACCAAACCAAGTATTTTTGGCAATAAAAACAGCTGTAATTGAATAAAGGAAAGATAAGTTTAATGCCATACTGTGGAACATTCCAGTTAAAGCTATAACATCTGATCAGACAAGTATGTGAAGGACCACTGCCAGGAAGCGTATTCACCTTTACAGTTAAGCAGAACTTATTTTACAATTCATTGAATATAATATTATATGTAATAGAAGTAGAATAGCGGCTACATCTTTATGATCTCTCAACACCAATCTCATCATTTATCACTTATCTTTGTGAAAATAAGTTCCAATCTTATAAACGCGTCCTGAAGATATGGGCCAGAACTGCATACCAGGATAATACCAAACCACAAGTGTATCTGATGAGTGTATCTCATATGATTGTATCTAAAATACTGTGCCCTGTGCCGCCCGCCGCCTTTGGCCACAGCACCAATTTCATCAAAAACACCACTTAAATGACCCTCCTTAATGACTTAACAGTTACACTATTACTTGATCATACTGTGTGACTTCTGTCCTGTGGCTCAAACCCTTCCGGCTTCTTAGTTTCTCTTAATAGCCTGAGTCGTAAAAGGGGTGAGGTTCCACTAGCCCTCCCAATCCTATTTAGTGGACATTCATCTGTGGATTATCTGCCCTCTGGCTTCAGGCTAAGTGTTTTACTCTGAGTGAGTGACTGTGACTTCTTCTCTAGCATGTGACCAATTGGCAAAAATACATAGTAACAAGAATACAATTATGCCACACTGTGGAACATTTAATTCAAGACAATGACAGAGACCTCACTAGAAATGTATCATAGTGAACCTTTAATGTATATTAATTAGGGCTGTCAAACAAACTAATCTCAGAAATTTCATAGTTAATCGCGATTAATGGTGATTTATTTTGCATGTTTAAAATTGATATCTTGCAGTAAGACCGTTCGAATCTAAAGTTAAACTCACAATGCAAAGTATTTCTCACCATTTTTTTATTTCAAAAAAGTGCAGAGAAAGGAAAAAGTAACAATGAACCAGTAATAGTGGCTAAGTTGGCTAAACTGAAGACAACAGCGTGTCCTTCCTTGCCAATGCCGACGACTCGATTGAAGCCCGCTCGAGCTGCCTACGGATGCGTAGAAGGAACAAAATACTAGCAAACTCAAAATAGCGCGTTTAACCGACAATGAGTTTAATTAATACAACCAAATGAGCTGCATATGGATGGTAGAATTGCGGAAAATGCTGGCAAACTCTGATCGTGATTAAAAAAAATTGTTCGCGATCATAACTTACATTAATCTAATCGCAATTAACGCGTTAATATTCCCAGCCCTAATATTAATACATTATCACTATAAATACGCCTATAGAAACTCTATACAATCTGAGTAACATGGAAATAATTGCATTCTGCAATTGTGTCATTGGGCAAGACACCTTACCCATTACTAATGTATGTGTGAGAGAGTGAATGGTGGTGGTCAGGCCGGCATCCTAGTCAGTCTGAGCATCTGAAAAAGAGACAAGTGCAAAAAATATATATCATCATGTTACTACCCCAATGAAATGTGATTTCTCTCATCTTTCTAAAACGCATTCAGCTTAGCTAAGTCTCTTACTTTATTTGTAGCCATCAGCCAACCACTGCAACATTTAGCAATAAAGATAAGTATCTGCATCTCACGGCTCACTGCTCTGACATGTCCTTACTGTAAATGAACACACCCATCAAAGACACAGGGTGCAATCAGGAACAGTTACAGGGAATTGGAGATTAACGGGACTCACTTAAAGACATTCTGGTGTAGGGTGTGGCAGTTTTTCAACATGCCTTGGGGGAAGATTTCAGATGATGTCCAGGTGGAGAGATGCCATCATAAAGGCAGAGACGGCTCTGCAGGTCTGGAGCTTCTTCTGGCCCTCAAGCACTTTAGCAGCAGCTTTTCTTCACTAGCCACTCCAGACTATAAAACCACACTATATGTTTGAGGTGAGATGGAGGTTTTTAAGTCCAATGACCCAGAGTGAATGTCTTCAATAGGAACCTATAAATATGGTGACATGGCCTTGTATTTCCAAGACAAATACTACATATAACATTGTATTTGAAATCGCAAGCCCTTATCTAATCTTGAGTCAATATTTGAGAACATCTACCTACAAAAACATAAATTTGTAGCCTTTTTAACTACTTTGAACACCAGGCCTCAGTGTTTTATGTGTCATAACATTGCATATAGACTTATAGAAAAAGTAAAGGTATTTTATTGCTCAAACATTCTCTGAAAAACAGGCATTCTTACTATGAGTTTCCTCTCCATAGATCGAACTTGTAACTTGATCTGGTGGCATATCCATGGAAACAGCAACTACAGAGAGCCAAGCGGCTAACGGACCCTCCACCAGAAATAATGCATATAGTGTACCTTTAAAGAGACTATGAGGATCCTTCAAAGACCTAAGTTAACCTTGACTGCCAAGCGATTCTCCAGGTTTCAGGGACGAGTGTCTAGAGCACTTTTTGTCTATAGAAACCTGGGAATCTCATTTGTGTCCCCTCCATGTGCCTTTGAACCTCCCCCAAAACTAACTATTCCGTCAGCACAGGGAGTATTTCTCTTTCGACAGACAAGGAAAACTAATGTGAGCCTATTGGAAATACAGTTACTGCTGTGAAAGCTACAATTTCACAGATGATGAAAGGTGCTGTAAAAATGTGCGATGAGGATGAGGAAGGCAGTATTTGGCTGTTATGCCATAATTTAGATTCCAGTGTGGATATTTTAAAGCTGCACAAATGTGAATGGTCAATCAAAATAGAGGGGCATATTTCGAACAACCACAGGCCAATAATGAACTGGTGTTTGTTTAGCTTCTAGCCTTCTTTAGCCCACAGTGACTAGAATATAAGTTATTTAACACGGTAAGTGGGAGAGAATGAACAACAACACAAAGGCACTGCACATTAAATCAGTGTTGTATAATCTAAGACAGAATGATTACCAAATGACATTTAAAAATGACTCAGATTACTTTATAAATCTGGTGTGTGCGTGTGTGTTTTAATCTGTTATGCATATTTTAGGTTGATGGGTAAACCGGAGTGACGGGAGGAAACCAGAGTGACAGGAGGAAACCCACGTCATCAGAACTGTCTGAGAGTTAAACCCAGAACCTTGCTGTGAGGTGGAAGTGCTAGCTACTCAGCTACTATGCAACAAAACTACTGCTGCTGCTTTAGATAACATAGTTCATTACATATGTCTGTCTGCTGAGACAACTTTAAACATTGGTAGTTCAAACAAGCCATTTGATGTAATGTGAAAAGTCCCTCAGTCGTCCAGGTAGAATCCATGATGACAGGAGAAGTTCAATTTGTCAACTGGACAAAGTTTGTTTGGCGAAAACGTTTCGCCACGTTGAAAACGTGGCGTCCACAGGCGTGTAGGGATGAATAGAGATCGTTAGCTAGACGCCAGAGAAACAAAAGACGGAAACCAATGAGATAGTTCCGGAAAGTAGTTAGCTAGTTAGCTCCTCCCTGCAGCAAGATATAAGCAATTGTCTTACCAGTATTCTTATTAGAGCTGACGAAGCCTCTCGGATGAGCGGCGAAACGTTTTCAACCAAACAAACTTTGTCCAGTTGACAAATTGAACTTCTCCTGTTATCATTTGATGTAATGTTCTACATTTATCATTACAAGATGATGCAATTAATAAATTGTACACACAGTGATTTGGCCCCTGGATGACTAATTTTTTTTTACAAACGTATATTTTACCCTGCACTCTAAAATCTAATGTGTCTTAGATCCTAGAACATTTTACAAAATGTATTTTGTGAAGAAAATGAAAGCAAATAGGTGTGATAGTTTCAGAGTAGAGCTCCTCCCTGCAGCGAGTTATAAGCAGTGTCCACCAGCACTCCAGCCAGAACTGAAGAAGCAGCTTGGATGAGCTGCGAAACGTATTCAACCAAATAAACTGTTCAGTTGACGAATTGAATTTCTCCTTTTGCCAAAACTTATATTTGTATTGAACTGTTGTGCATCCTGTGTTTGGCATTAATGAAACTCTGAGGTAACAACCTCATAAAGTCATCTGAAAAACAGACGAGTCCTTGAGTAGAAGACAGGGATTTGTCCAGACATAAGATAAAGTTTAATTTGTTTTCAACATTTGTGTGGGAGTATGTGTTCCCAAATATGTAGAAAAGCAATGCAGTAACTGGAGAGAAAGCAGACAGACACTGAAAACATCTTTGACAAATATAAATGTAACTCCCACAGTTATAGTTATGAAGCAAAAAACAAACAAAAAAATGATTAGTTTGCTCCATTCAGAAAATGTTTAAGAGACACGTGGATATTTTTAAAGCCCGGAGGATACATTTGTAAAGTAAAGCAAATACAAAAGCAGGTGAAGACAGGTACATTTTCATGGTTACTTATTTTTCTTCATGGTGATTTGTGTTCCGATACTGAATTCAAGCATAACATGGAATAATACTGTAGAGAAAAACATGCAGCAACTCTTACAATATTATTCTGTTAGGCTTGCATGTTACACGGACTACAGGTTTCACATCAGATGCCCTTCCGTACCCAGTGCCACAGCTTTATTTGGATGTGTGACTGGCACAAAGAAATACAGCTAGATATAGGCTCCCTAAGTCTAAATATATTCACTTCCTATTATGCATTATGCTTTATGCTTTATGCAAGCTTCAAGGTCGGGTGTATCTAATATTAAGTCAATTTGTGAAACGCATTCTCTGATCTCCTCAGAGCTTCACACTGCCTCCGTGCACATTTCCAGATGTGGCATTGGATTTCACGACCTGTCTGTGTCATTCCAAAGCAAAGCGTGAAAACCAAACATAATTAAAAACTACTCTGGTGTCATACATCTCCCAGCCGACAGTGAGTAGTTCCCTCAGAGGAGCTTTGCAGCCTGAGCGCGACTTAAACCAGCGCCATGAAGTAAATGAGATCATGAGGTTTTACAGACTGGGCAGCTTCAGTGACGCAGGGCTTTGCCTAATAGATTCATTGACATTGTGTCTCTGACCTTACGTATGCAATGCAAGACAGTGCTGACAATATCAATATTTGTAGGCTACTGTAAGTCTTCTGTCTTGTATGCACTGGTACTATTCTTACAAACATGATCTAATAAAGCTGATAGTTTTACATGGAAATTATTTTGGTCGTGGGTTCAAAGGTTACACAAACTGTAGTTGAGACTTAAGCTAAGACATCCTGAGTCAAACATATTAGGCGTCTGGATATAACAGGCTTATTCGATTATTAGGAAATTCTTTGTCGTCTGATTTAAACGGCAAAAGAAACATTTTCTTAATCACATAAGAAATATTTGGTCTTGCAGTGTATGACCAAATGCTGTACTGTATTCATACTTTTGTTAAAATTTGCCTACAGAGGGCGCCAGGGGTTTGTGAATTCTATGGATGTAATTTACACCAGTTTCCCAACCTTTTTTGTCTTGTGTACCCCCTGAGCCTTTTTGTCACACCTCGAGTACCCCCTCACTCATACATGTTGATAATTCTCCAAAAGTAGAACGTGACACAATGGATTATTAAATGAAAATCAATTATTTCATCTCCTTAATTTGAAATTTTAATTCTCAGGCATTTTCTCTCTTTTCTTTAACTCAAATTTACTCAAACTAGAATTAAAAAAATTACACTGCCGAGTACCCCCTGCAGTGTGCTCGAGTACCCCTAGGGGTACTTGTACCCCTGGTTGGGAAACACTGATTTACACTCCCACATAATCTAGTAGAGTTTGACTTTTATTTAGAAATAAAGTTTTACAGTCCTGCGCGAATGTTATTTGGCAAAACGTGGCTTAGTCGTGCAACAAACTACAACTGAAATTCTCTTATTTTGATTGTGAAGAAAGCCTCTGATAAACAAAAAGATGTGCTTTTTGAGCGTGATCCACATCGAGGGCGAGCTGTCAGTCACAGAGTGGGCGTGGGGAATGCGCTGCGCTCCTCAGTGCGCGGATTTGGCTCAGAGCGCGTTAAGTCTGCGCAGCAGGTAGCGGTTAACTGCTCCAAGAAGTGGAACAATTTCAACGTGATGAATATATTACCCGGGAAATAAGGTCGGATATAGAGGAGATGTGTGGAAAATAGGCAGCAAGATTCCTGAGAGGCGAAATGGAGGTCTGATTCGGCCGTGAAGACGAGGGGGGTGTGCGCGTAAGACTCGAGCTGGACAGAAGTTTATTCATGCAAATTCATCAAATCCTAGGCGTGCCCTCGGGCGATGGAGTCACGGGCGGAAAAGCGAACCCTCCTCCTGGTTCATCAGCAACCTTCAAAGACTCCAACGCAGTGACAGACGTACTGTAGTCCACAGAGAAGACACACGCACTGAGGGGGAAGAGAAAGTTCATCTTTACGCACTATTTAGGATTGACTGTTTTGAACTACTTCACTGAATATAACCACCAGATGGATCATTCTGCACATTACTTATTACTCATTACCGCGTAAAAGTTAGAATATTTTTGCTTCAGTGTTTTATTTGTCATCCTTCAGCACAATGTCAGAAGACGAGAGCTGCTCTGTTGTCTGCGCAGTGAGTGACTCTGAAAACGCAAACGTGAGCGTGCTCAGCTGGGAACAAGTACAGCGCCTGGACTCCATTCTCACTGAGACCATACCGATCCACGGCAGGGGCAATTTCCCCACTTTGGAGATGCAGCCGCGGCAGATAGTGAAAGTGGTGCGGAGCCGTATGGAGGAGAAACACATCCACGTCCGGGAAGTGCGTCTGAACGGCTCTGCTGCCAGCCACGTTCTACACGAGGACAGCGGACTGGGCTACAAGGATCTGGACCTCATTTTCTGTGCTCATATCAAAGGAGAGAGTGATTTCCAGACTGTCAAGAACATAGTGCTGGACTGTCTCCTGGACTTTTTACCCGACTGTGTGAATAAAGAGAAAATAACTCCTCTAACGTTAAAGGTATTGGTAATGTTTACTTTTATACTTGTCATGAAATTGCTTTGCCGTTATTTCAGCTGGGCTTAAAGTCCATTACGCACAGCCTAATGGGCAATTAGATTAGTTCAGCGATAGTAAAATGTTGCTTCTCTGCAGTTAAGAAGATTAGACTAAACCAATTAAGAAGGGATCCAGAGTTCAAGCACCTATGTCCCACATCCAACTAGATATTTGGGTCAGTAACATTAATAACTCCATGCTCATTCACTGGAAACAGCCCTATATTGATGATTCACAAATAGTTCACAATTAGAATCATTTTTACATTTAGTAGCCTAATAACAGTCTAGATGACACTTGTATTTTCAGTGTCACACATTTATTTGTTGTGTCTCCCACTTGCTTGTTCACACAGGAAGCCTATGTGCAGAAAATGGTGAAGGTGTGCACTGACTCGGACCGCTGGAGCCTCATCTCTCTGTCAAACAACCGAGGGAAGAATGTGGAGCTGAAGTTTGTGGACTCTCTGAGGCGGCAGTTTGAGTTCAGTGTGGACTCTTTTCAAATCAAACTGGACTCACTGCTGCTGTTTTATGAATGTTCTGAGAACCCCATGGCTGAAACCTTCCACCCTACCATCATGGGAGAGAGTGTCTACGGGGACTTTGGAGAGGCTCTGGACCACCTACAGCACAAGATCATCTGCACCCGAAACCCAGAGGAGATCCGGGGCGGGGGTCTGCTCAAGTACTGCCACCTGCTGGTGAGAGGTTTCAGGGCAGCCTCTGAGACTGAGATGAAGTCCCTCCAGCGGTACATGTGTTCACGATTTTTCATTGACTTCTCTGACATTGGTGAGCAACAGCGCAAACTGGAGTCTTACCTTCAGAACCACTTTGTGGGCCTTGAGGACCGCAAGTATGACTACCTAATGACCCTCCATGGAGTGGTCAATGAAAGTACGGTGTGCCTGATGGGACACGAGAGGCGGCAGACTTTAGGACTTATAGCCATGTTAGCGGTACGTGTTCTGGCAGAGCAGAATGTCATTCCTAACGTAGCCAACGTCACCTGTTACTACCAACCTGCTCCTTATGTAGCAGACGGCAACTTCAGTAACTACTATATTGCACAGGTTCAGCCAGTGTTTGCCTGCCAGCAGCCTGCCTACTCCACCTGGCTGCCCTGTAACTGAGTCTGGCATGAGAGGGAGGGACCCACTTATTTAAACAGCTCTGCCAAACAGCTGAGAGCCTTATAAAGGAGACTTATGAGAGGATAATGTTTTGCATCAAAGCTCTGTTTTCCTACATAAGTTTATATGGCTAGCAAATAAAATTCTCTTGGTCTTTAGTTAAAGTGAATATGTCACATATAGAAAGACTACATTTAGAAATGAATGGTGCCCAACAATGAAGTAACAAAACTTTGTTGGTGGGCACATTGTTTTATTAGTGATATGATTAGGCTGTTGCTGCTGTGGCATGAATGTGTCCAACATCCTACAGCAAACACCTGACAGACGAACTGTGGTGAGATGGCACTTACAGTTTGGATATCAAACACACATCTCACCTCAAAAATAGCTTTGAGTATGGTTGTTTACAAACCAAAGATGATTTGATTGTTTCTTATGATAATAAAACCCAGTTTTGGTGGGCAACATTAACGTTAAATATGAAGCTGTCTATTTGTATACATGAACATACATTTTGATAAGTGCCTAAAGCCTGTTGGGGCAGAAAGAGTGAGCTGGCCAATAATCATTTGTGGCCATAAGCGCTTCTTAGTTCATAGGAGACACAAGGCAGTAGCCTCTAGACAAAGGGTCATGAATGTAATTAACTCCTGTGCAGTCACTGCAGTGTAAATTTGAACGAAAAATAGGTGCATTTTTCAGCAAGTAGAATTCTGCTGGAATTATGAGACAAGTTGGAGCAAGATTCACATTTTTCATGTTAATATGGGAGGACTGGTGCAAAGAGCGCACATAAAACCAAACATACTTTTAGCGTGAGCTTGATTCTTGAGAGTAAATAAGGTTTACACATGTATAAGATCATCAGCAACTTACAGTTTTCTATATAGTCTCTGGTGGTGCTTCTACATAATATTTAAGGGAGAATTCACAGAAAAAGGGGAGAAAGGGCCATTGGTTGGTATGTGCTCCTAGACTTCCTCTAGGAAAGATATTTGCCAACACCTCGGATGATGACACACTGTTTGCTGTAGCACCCGGGCAGGGAATTCCTCAGCCTCTGCTCAAGAGCTTGAACTTATAGGGGCAGCTCTGCAGACAATGCATTCAGGGTTTACACACAAGCCTTCTGGGTTGCAAAGATCATTAAATCATTATATTCAAATTATTTGTGGTGTTGATCATTTGTTGGCTGGCTGAAATCAGTAAGAGGATCCATATCCAAAGCATGTTCAGAGTTGTAGGAGAAGAGTGAGTCTGGACAGATGGGTGCAGCTGGTGCTGGGGTTGATCTGAGGCTCAATGATTACTGTACAGCTGCTGCACTTTTAAGAGAATGCAGATTCCATCTGACATAACACTTCGACCTATGATGTGTTTTTATATAGGGTTGCTCCACTTATGTCTGTTGTTTTGTTTATACTTCATTCACACCTATAAAACTGTAAATATGACATGCTTCAGCTTTGCCAAATCTCATAACAATGCAGTGTTAACGGACAGCAAAAAAGATCAGCAACAGTTCATTGCCACAAAGTACTTCTTTCAGGCATGTGTCTCAAATCTCAGCTGATTCATTCTACTTAGGACCCCACAGGGCATGTATAGTGCTTTACTCTAAGTGAGGTTCTTATGGCTGCCTAGTTATCTAGCCCCAGTCTGTCTGTCCTTTTGTGATTGTGCCTAAATAAAATAGAGATTGTCGGTCACTTCATTGTTTTGCATTGTCTGAAAAAAATCTATTTCTGTATGCAGTCTTTTGCAATCAACATTTAGAGAAAAAGTGTTTTGTCTTGTCTATTTTTATGATTGTTCTTGTTATTTTTATAAATGTATACGACACTGCAAATGTTGCAGTTTTTGAATCTGTGATTTTGCTTCAAAGGAAATGTTCTCAATACGTTTTGCCATGTTATGTATGTCAGATGGGTCAAAATGTTTAAGATGTTTTCACAAATAAAATAGACAAAACAAGTGTGTGGTAAGTGTTATTGTCCATTAAACCTTTAACATGTACTCAAGCCTCTGTTTGGATGTGCCCAAGAGTGACAGTGAGGGGCAAAATGGTTCTTCTGGCCTGTAGTAATGAAGATGTCATTCATATTTTGCATATAGCCTATGTAACTAATACATGCATTTGACCTAACCACCCAATTCTAATGACAAATTGGCAATACCTCAGGAAAAATGGTGTCACGGTGGCTGAGTGGGTAGCGCTCATGCTTCACAGCAAGAAGGTTCCGGGTTCGATCCCCGGGTCGCCCAGGCCTTTCTGTGTGTGTTCTGTGTGGAGTTTGCATGCATGGTCTGGGTTCGATCCCCGGGTCGCCCGAGCCTTTCTGTGTGGAGTTTGCATGTTCTCCCCGTGTCTGGGTGGGTTTCCTCCGGGCACTCCGGTTTCCCCCACCAACCCAAAACATGCACCATAGATATTCCAGCTTAGGTCCTGACCAAGCTGAAGCAAGAAGATCATGGATATGGTCCCCGGGCGCCCTAATGTGTGTGCTGCCCACTGGTCCTAATATATATATGCTGTATATATAGGATGGGTTAAAATGCAGAGAAGAATTTCTCCAGTGTGAGATCAATAAAGAAAGAAAGAAAGCAAGCTAGCTATGCCTTTATTAGTCCCACAGTGGGGAAATTCCATTTCTGCATTTAACCCATCCTGTTATTAGGAGCAGTGAGCAGCACATTACTGCGCCCGGGGACCATCTCCATGATCTTCTTGCTTCGGGCTTGGTCAGGACCTAAGCTGGAGGTACCTATGGTGCATGTTTTGGGTTGGTGGGGGAAACCGGAGTGCCCGGAGGAAACCCACCCAGACACGGGGAGAACATGCAAACTCCGCACAGAAAGGCTCGGGCGACCCGGGGATCGAACCCAGACCATGCATGCAAACTCCACAAGTTCACTTCTTCTTAAAATGTAGTACAAACTTGATACTTTGTGTATTTATGAGTTTGGTTTAGAGCCCTGGACCTTGGATTTGACACAGTTGCCATGGTCCGTGCATGAACCTGCTCCATGAACCTTCTCCATGAACCTTCTCCTCAACCTGCCCCGTCGTGCCAGACAGCTCTGCATTGTTTCAGGCAAGGACATTTGCATCCACTTGTGTATCTTGAATGTGTTGGTTTATTATGCAGATTCTCCCTGTGAGGCAGCAGTGCAGGCACTGGTGGTCTCAGTGCAAACTGTCTAATAATGTCTTCTCTAGAGCAGATCAGCCTCCACCGCCCTGGAGACAGGGAGAAGCAAAGAATCAGCATGAAAAAGAGATTTGGTGTATGACGCTTATATATACATGATCAACTTAAAAATTAAATGTAATGTATTGCTTATTTTCATAAGGAGTCACCAACTAAAGTTTCAGTATATCGCTTACCTCATCAATTTATCTAAAACATAGTCTTAAGGAAGGCACCAGAAAGATCTTTTCAGTAAAACTCAGTAATATTATGTTCCAATCTGATAGACACGTGTCCTATAAGTGGCCTGTGATAGCTGTCTTACATATGCAAACAATTAGCCTCACAATCATATCACAAGAGCTTAAATGGCTTCACTTCCACACCCAGAATACATAAAGGTTTTGCTTGGTATACACATCAACTATCCCCCTCTGCTTCTTCAAGGGGACTCTCATTTACTCACTCTTAAATGTGCTGATGAAAGTTCTTATAATTTCAAGGCTGGCTTTTCCTTAATCCCTTTTAAACTGTTCTTGTGGTTTGCTAAAGATACATTTTGTTGACATAACTGCTACACAAAAGGGGCCTCCTGTACACTGTTAATTTATGTTACTGTCAAGCAAAATGGTTCTCTAAATGAGGGTTTTCCCCTCATTTAGTTGAAGGCACAGAATGTTGAAATCCCTTATGAGAACTATAGGCCTGTGCTAACCTTCAGGCTGCATCTTATGTTAATTATACACAAGGCTTTTTGCCATTACCTGTATATCTGAGGATCATGCAGTTTTAGCATGCCTCTACTGTCTGATGGATTTTACACAGCAAGGGTTGGTGATTTATGGGATTCCTCCTCCTTTTTCAGTCTTTTGCCATGAAATTTTCCAAATCATGTTTTTTGTAGATGTGTGGACCTTTTCAAGTATTAACCAAATCCAACTCTCCAGTTCAGCTACTATATGATTCACAAGCAGTCCAAAACAAAACATCAGCAAAAACTGGTAAGCAGCTTTCAGCTCTCACCCATCAGTGCAATCTAAACTTGTATAAAATACTTTATATGCATACAGTATTTGACGCATCAGTCAATGTTGCGTGAAAAGTCCCTCAGTCGTCCAGGTAGAATCCATGATAAAAGGAGAAGTTCAATTTGTCAACTGGACAAAGTTTGTTTGGTTGAAAACGTTTCGCCGCTCATCCGAGAGGCTTCGTCAGCTCTGGTTATTGTGCTGGTTAGACACTGCTTATATCTAGCTGCCAGGAGGCACTCCCTACACTGAAAAAGCTCTGAAAACGATCCCCCCTAATCTGTCTCTTTGTTTTTCAAATTACTCTGGCGACTAGTTTCGACCCCCTATTCAACGTCTAACGACCCTCTCCACCCCTCTGCCCTGGATCGTCTGCCCTAATGTTTATTTGTCTGTTTTGACTTGGTTTGAGAATCGAATTATAAATGGGAGACAAGTTGTGTCTAACTCCCCCATTTCTGTTTCACGACGGATTCTCAAAAAACGACGGATTGTCAAAAAAGAGAATCCGTCGTTAAACAGAAATGGAGGAGTTAGACACAACTTGTCTCCCATTTATAATTCAATTCTCAAACCAAGTCAAAACAGACAAAGAAACATTAGGGCAGATGAGCCAGGGCAGAGGGGTGGAGAGGGTCGTTAGACGTTGAATAGGGGGTCGAAACTAGTCGCCAGAGTAATTTGAAAAACAAAGAGACAGATTAGGGGGGATCGTTTTCAGAGCTTTTTCAGTGTAGGGAGTGCCTCCTGGCAGCTAGATATAAGCAGTGTCTAACCAGCACAATAACCAGAGCTGACGAACCCTCTCGGATGAGCGGCGAAACGTTTTCAACCAAACAAACTTTGTCCAGTTGACAAATTGAACTTCTCCTTTTATCATCAGTCAATGTTGTCACAATAAACCTGCATCCAAATCTCAGTTTCAACCAACACGACGTAGTGTCTGCTAATCAGACACTTTAATTTTCCATAATTGCAGTGAACAGCACATGAATTATCTTCTCATGCTTAAACTATAAAAGTCTTTGATACTGTTAACTTGTAAAATAACCTGTAAATCAAACCTGTAAAGCTTGACACAGCATGCAACTTTAGTTAGCTCCCACGCTCCATGCACTTACTGTAATTGGTGAAATGTCTTAAAACACTTAAAATACCCAATGTAAATCGTGTGAAATTTCAGAAGTAGCAGATGACTTTTACCTCTTTAAGAAAATATAGATACTAACTTTTAAATTAATAGTGTTAAAATCAAAAATAGTGATCTTGTTAAAAACAAGCTTTAAAAACACTTGACAAAAAACACTACAGATACCACCATTGTCACATTTTGCAGAAATACAAATTAATGACCTGGGACAATCTTATTAAATTTAAAAATATCTGTCTAATGTACAAGATTAAACATGGCTTGGCTCCCCCTTCGCTGAATGACTTTGTTAATTTTAGATGTAGTGAGGGCAGAGTGACCAAAGGAGCAGTAAGGGAAGACTGCATTATTCCTCACAGAAAAACTGTATTTGGTCATTTGGCCCATCAGTGGAACTCTGTGCCTGAAGCCATCAGAACATCTCCCTCATTCTTTGCTTTTAAAAAGAATGCTAAAAAGTGGCTTTTAGAAACACACGTGTGAAAACTTTTATTGTATTTCTGTAATGTTATTGTACATTTGTGTAATTTTTAATGTGTATCTTTTTAAGTGCAATTTTAATGTGTAACTTTTAAGTGTATTTTCTTTTAGGATGCCTTTGTGACATCTGGCAAAGGGACTACCGATGCAAATTAGCTCTTATCAGCTAACTCGGGCACATTTACATTGTTTTGATCTTGGTTAATGTGCACTGTCCCTTTTTTGATAAATAAATACATAAATAAATAAATAAATAAATAAATAAATAAATAAATAAATAAATACATAAATAAATAAAAAAAATAAAAAATAAAATAATAATAATAATAATAATTTAAAAAAATGCCCACTGGTACCCAGAACTGGACAGTGGCACATGTGCTAACTAAATGCACTGTGTAGAATGTAATACATGTATTTTTCAATGACTCTTATGGGAAGTGCGTTGGAAACCAGACACTTGTTGAGATGGACAAACAGAGAGGTCAGTGGGGGAGACGGGGAACTGTCAGCTCAGTGTTATTGTTCTGAGCATAAGATTAATGAAGCTGTGTAAATCTAAACTTCATCTGACATTATCACATGGTTATTCAACTTTGTGACTCTGGGAATGTGGATGTGGCAAAGTCGGCAGGAACGGGAGTCAAATTGGACCTGGAATCCGGAAAACAACTTGAGAGGGACAGAGATGAGCAGAGAAGAGGGAGAGAGGGAGAGAGATAGAGAAAAAGAGAGAGAGACTGAGGAATGAATGAGGTGGCGGGGTGAGAGAGTGAGAGAGGAAGGTGAGAGAGAGAGAGAGCAAGAGAGAGAGAGAGAGAGAGAGATAGGGTGGGGAAGATAGAGTGAGATAGAGAAAAAGAGAGAAAAAGAGAGAGAGAGAGAGAGAGGGAGAGAAAGAGAGAGTGGGGAAGGTGAATGAGAGAGAGAGAGAGAGAAAGTGGGAGAGGGAGAGAAAAAAGGGAGAGATAGAGACAGACAGCGAGAGGGAAAGAGAGAAAGAGAGGAGTGGAGAAGGTGAGCAAGGGCAGGGGAAGAAGGTGATCCACTTGTCTCACAGATTAGTGTCATCGAGGTTAGCAGGTTTATCTTATACAAGCCGCAGGACAAGACAGTGTCCTTTCTGCAAAAAAAGTGTTTTGTTTGTTTGTTTGTGATTTTCTATTTGAAGGTAATTTTTAGTTGTAATCTTTTTATTACTGTTTTAAGATCATTGTACCTGCTTTTAGTTGTAGTCTTTTATTATTGTCTTTATTGTTCATGTTGCACTGTATGTTTTTATGAATGTACCTTTTAATTGTGCTGCCTCTTGGCCAGGTCGCCATTGTAAATGAGAACTGGTTCTCAATTGGTTTACCTGGATAAATAAAGGTTAAATAAAAAAAATTAAAAAAAAGGTAAATGAACACCTTAGCATTTACATTTTGTTAATTTTATTTTTATTTTATTTATGTTGCAACATGTCCTCTGTAATGGACTGTAACATTGTTAAATCCACGTGAAATTAACAACCTAACAAAAACTTTTTTTTTGATGACCAACATTTCTGACAATCTTCTACAGTCGCCTCAAAATTCCCTTTTAATTTCTAATTTGTATTTATTTATTTATTATTTTATTTACTTATTTTTTTAAATTTTTTACTTCATTTTATTTATTTATGTATTTATTTATTTTTAAAATTTTTTTTTACTTTATTATTATTTTTTAACTTTTAATTTGATTTACTTTTTATTTACTTATTTATTATTATATTTATTTATGTATTTATTTTTTAATCATAGTGATTAAAACTAGAGTCTATCTCAAAACACTTAAAAGACAGACTGGTTAACTCAATGTCCACTATAAAGGCCACAAATGAATGGGCCGGGTCTCAGGAGGATATTGCAGGCAGTGGGACGTGTAGAACCTCGAGATCTGCTTGAAATGACTGAAACTGAAAGTATTCAAGGATTTGCTTCTGCTTATATCTAAGGTAAATAGCAGTGACACTGTAAAATGTATTGTTATAAACAAGCATCACATTTCAAACCATTCAAACACTTAAGCATGTACCATTAAACATTACGCAGCAGCAAAACCATCAACCCCCCCAGCCAGTATATGGATATTTCTGAAGTGTTTATTTAAACTGTCATTTGCCTGTCATTTCTTAGAATTTATTTTCTGTATCACTCCTTTTCATTCATCAATGTTTGGGAATTGCATTGGGAATTTATTACGACTTCTTAGACCAGAGATTCAGAGAAAATCCTGCATCTGAAAAAATGAATCCTAATGGTGATGACATATGAGGGAAAGTGTGGATAAGATATAACGAGAATAGTTTCCTGCATGGACTATAAATCCCCAAAATGTTGTAAAATCATTTCTATGTGAATGACTTTTACAAGCTTTATGGCAGTGATTACCTCTGCATTCAGACAGTCATGGTGTGACCTGTACTCAGAAATTCTGACCTGTTTATATGAGAATGCAGGCAACTTTCCAAATCGTTTGGACAGGACTGATCATTCAAGTGGACAGTTCAGTGAGATAAGATAACTTTGATGTTAATCTTGTGTTTGTCAAAGCTGGTACAATGTCAGACTGCAGTAACGTAGCATCTAATGGTGATATGTGAGAATACAACACGACCGGGTCAGCCAGTCCTATTACAAATAGAAGCTTTAAGCAACAAAATTCTTTACCATGTATAAAATATTACCACTAATTAAAATGTGTTATAATACTGGACTGGTTTTAGTTTCCCAGAACAAAATCTCTTCTACTTTCAAATGCCCCCTTGTAGCCTGCACTGCTGTGCCAGTGCTGATTAAACATGTTTGAATGTTCATGTGCATTATACTGTGGCCTTTTTCCAGTGGGGGGTGAGAGTTTCCAAAACATGTCTTGAGTATGTTGTGGTCACTCTGAACCTCTGCCCTGGCCCCTCATTGGCTGCTCTGGTTACACTTATGCATGGCACAGGTCAGTCCACATAACCACTGTTGACAAATGACTGTCCCGTGTCACACGCCCAAAGTAAACACCATGTTCTTATATCAGCACTAGGATACATATTCATTACACAAGGAAGCGCTATCATCAGCTCATCATTTTATACACAAGCATCCAAGACTATCACATATGCAGTGATGGTAAGAATACTTTGGAAATGTATTTACACAATATTGAATACTTGCATTAAAATTCTGCTACATGCTCCAATCAGAGTTCTGTATTCTCAGAGTTCTGTATTCTCAAAGTTCTGTATTCTCAGAGTTCTGTATTCTCAGAGTTCTGTATTCTCAGTAGTTGCACCGACGTGCATTATATTACAGTGTAAAAAATATGACATATAATTACAAACAACTTTATTTTTGTTGTTATGCATTAATTTATGTCCAGCTAGAGACAAGAAATCACACCTGCACGGACTGCAAGAGCAGTATTTTATTTTTTCTCACTAATACTGTGCAGTTCAAAGTCAAATTTGCATGATGAAGTACCACCATATTCCTATAACTGTAGAATACCAATACCATCAAATGAAAAATAGTTACTCAAAATTAGTATTCAGAATACATATTTTCGGTACATGGATTCAGTCACTTCCCAACACTGCACATATGACTGAGGAATGTTGATATAAACAGACTAAAATAACATAATAAAGATAATATGAACAAACACATTGTTTACAGTAAAGGTGAATAAGTGCATGCATGTACTTATCCTGACCTTATTGTGCAACAGTGTGCAATTTTATTTTATTGTAATAAAATTGGCAACCTCCACCTTAGGTCTAAAAATTAATGGAGTGAGTTGGCAGCTTTTCTAACTTTCACCCAGATAATGGAATAATGAAAAAATAAAATAAATCACTTATTCTCTAACCAAATACGGTAACAAAAGCAAATGTCCAATTTCACAACTTTTCCAGAGACAAACTTTATGCTTTCTTCAGGTTCTTTTCCTATCCTCGTTGTATTGGCTGTGCACAGTGTAGCATTCAACCAGAAGCCATGAAAAATCTCAGCAAACGCAAGTCATTTCATCCTCTTGCTCTTAAATTGGTCTTTAAGCTCCTGTTTGTAATTGTCTCTGAACAGATGACATGACCCTCTGACAAGCCATCCTTTTGAATTTAGCAGCTGTCTTATACCACTCACATACCTCTGACCACTAATAGTAGCCTTAACAGCTTATTTGGACGCTTCACTGCAAATGCCTATACACTGACATAAACTTCACTATACTCTTCTTACCAAACCTTGACAGTGATCTGGAAGATAATTTAGGCTCACTTTTGGTTCAATTGAGTGTTGCTGCCAAAGCCACCCACATTTCGGCTGCTCATCCTTTCATTACAAAATGCACTGTTTATGGTGATGCATTGAAGGAGCAGGAGGGATTATAGCTACCAAAAAAATCAAAAGTGGGTCCTATGCTCTCATATTGAGTATTATGCTTGGATAGCTCTCATGTTTTATTCAAAATCGTATAGAATAGGCTAGGCTATAATACTATTCTAAATTCCTTTACTATCATTCTACACAATGCAATAATAATAATAATAATAATATGCTAAATATCCATACTGAAGAACAAGTACAAGTTAAAGAAAGTACTTGGGGAAACTGTCTGGACATAACATCTGGCATCATCAACTATGAGATCATATCTGAAGGATCTCAACGTAAAGCCTGGGAGAAGTAACCAAAACTTTTACTCAAATAAGAGTACTCTAGTACTGTACTCAAGTATCCCGAAAAGTTCAATTTCTTTAAAAAAAGATAGTCAAGTAATTGTAACAAACTAAATGCAAGTACCAGCTCTGCCCATAATCTGCTCTAAATGACATGTTCATGATGTATTTGGATCAGATTTGGAGAGAGTACCACTAAATAACACTATTTAGAGGGCTGGACAGTATCAATAACAAACTGAACCTTTGCTTATAAAAACAGGAGAGTGATTCTGTGACAGACAAATGAAACGGTTTAGAGTGGCTGAGGTAACAGGACCCCAGATGGTGGAGCTGATATAAAACGCAGGTAATTTCAAAACATGAGGACACACACAAACACTTTTCACATGGTGCCAATGTTAAATACAATACAACCCGAGATAACCCTGTTGTTCCATATCTACGCAATGAGACAAACCTTGTAAACACTTGCATAATTCCTCCAAAAGGGAAAACGTACAACTTTTCAATTAAACCTGGCTGGAAGAGGAAAAAGTACAGGCGCTGGCAGGCACAGTAAGAAGCAGACGAGACGGATTTGATTAGTGCTGTTAAATGTGATTACACTCCCACACAAGAGCAATACTCTGTGTGCTGCAAACAAGTGTCAGATTACTAACTTTAAATATTATCTCAAGTGAAAAGCCAGTAGGGCCAATTAAGGAACAGTTTCACCCATTGTCACAAAGACATTTTCTCTATGTAATTGTGATACCTGAAAATTCTATCTTTTCTTTTATAATAGTTTTATTAGTTTTTGTTATAGTTTTACAATGGTCTGAAGTAATTATTATAAAGCTTCCATATATATATACATAAGCATTAATATACCATAAAAATCTGTCTGGAGCCATGAGTGCCACAGCTCCAGGTCTTGAACTTGGCCTTGTATGGACCACCTTTAATGAGCTTGTTTTGGATTGATGCAGAGTGCCCAGAGAAAACCCACACACAAATGTCCCAGAAATCTTATTGCTGTGAGGGATTAAGATTCCTGGTACAACTGTGCTACTTCTGCTTGGAATCTACCAGCGGTCAGCTTTTACACTCTGGTCAATGCAGGTTACTAGATACTGATGCAAAACCAAAACAAATCAATAATGTCAACTGCAAAATGTATGATATTTGTCTTGGCGAGTGCTAAGCAACTTCAGCAAACCTGCTCTGGAAAAACATCCCTTAAATTCCCGACTATTCCCATTAGGGCATTTTGTAAGGCTCTTTTCTTGAGCTCAACTCTAACACTTGTGCTTCTTTACATCAGATATGTGTGATCCTCTGCTTGGCTCTATCACAAACATACATGAGCTGGGAGGCCAGTGTGTACGTGCGGGTGTGAGAGGCCTCTTTGTGTGAGGGGTCACATGCAGGACTGAGACTGCATTGAGACCTGCAGACTCTGGACTTACAGTCCAGATCCCAGACCAGGTTCAGAAGGGTCAGACTGAGGATGTCCAGTGTTTGTACAGCAAAGCCACACTGCTGCAAAGTCTGTCAAGTAAGACTAGAAAAAGAACGGCATTTTTTGGAAAGTCTGGCATTTTCAGACTTTTTCAGACTTCACGTTCAAACTTTGGATGTGGATGTTTACTTACAGTAAGGAAGTCAATTAGACAGTTTTTACAGTCTCAGGTTCAGGGACTAAAAAGCAAAATATTTAGTGACACCCTTAGAACAGTGATCATTAGTGATCCTTTAGGGGCTTCAGTACATCTGTCCAGCAGATGTAAATATCATGTGAAAATTGTTAGTATTTAATGTTTAAATAAATATTATTTGAAACTGTTGTACCCTTAGAAAACAGTCAGTGGAAAGCATTCAATGGAAAAACACCAGTTTGATTGTTCAACATGCTCATGAATACTACTAACCACAGTGTTTTTCATGAGAATACAGCTTCACTTCTTTAATGCAGACCTATTATGCAAAAAAAAAAATATTTTTTTTTACTTATAACCATGTTGTTTGGAGTGTTTTGTGCATATCTGAACAATCTTTAATAGCTTATCTTAAAAATGCCATACTGCAGAATTAAGTTCAAAGTTCAAAAGTTCAAAGTCAGCTTTATTGTCAATTCTGCCATATGTGTTCAACATACAGTGAATCGAAATTTTGTTTCTCTCTGGCCAAGTAGTGCAAAAAGACAGTGTACAAAATACAATATGAAGACAAAACACAACATAAAACTATCTAAGACAGAGATCTAAAGTTAAAACTAAAGTCTACGATCTAAAATCTTAAAACAGTGCAACATAATAAATAAACTATACTATATACAGATTTCCAAAGTGTGCAGTGTGCATCAAAAATGTGCAGTGGAAGATACAGCAGTGACTTGGTCATGTGCAGTAGAATGTGCATAGGAGTTAAGATAAAATAAAAATAAGTGTGCAACAGTAGTAATTCTAGTGCAATAACAGGAGTAAACAACAGTACTAAAATTCCAGTAGTAAATGTGCAATAACAGCAGTAAACAACAGTGCAACGGGGGTAAAATTCAATAACAGGAGTAAACAACAGTACTAAAAATTCCAGTAGTAAATGTAAGTGTGCAACAGTGCAACAGTCGTCCTTAGCAGCAGTTTTTTAAAAGTGTCTAGAGTGATAGGTCTTTTTATGGAATACAGGTTATGCCAATATGGGGGGTGGGGGGTGGGAGATGGGTAAGGTGGGAGTTCGGGTGTGAGTTCAGCCTCCTGACAGCCTGGTGGATGAAGCTGTTTGAAAGCCTGGTGGAGTGGGCCCGGAGACTCCGGTACCTTCTCCCCGAGGGCAGGAGGCTGAACAGGCTATGTGCGGGGTGGCTCGGGTCACCCACAATGCTGGACGCTCTGCGGGTGAGCCGGGTGTTAAAAATGTCTAGGAGGGAGGGGAGAGAGACACCAGTGATCCTCCCAGCTGCATTCACTATGCGCTGCAGGGCTTTCCTGTTCTGTTCAGTGCAGCTCCCATTTTCACTGGCATACACCCACTGCTCTCTACTTACTTCTCCAATTTTATTTTCTGCAGCTGTGCATTGTAGGTGCCACCTCTTTGCTGTGATTATGTTTACTGTGATGCTGGAAGCCTTATTTCATTTTAGATCAAAATTACTCTTTAAATGACCAAATTATAACAATGATCTGGGTGTCAGACATTATAACTACAAAGTAGGCAAAGCACAATATGTCTTCTACTTCATTTATTTAATAACAAGTATTACCCCAAAATTGAAAGAAACACATGGACTGTTACAGTGAGCGGGTTCCCCTCTCCACAGATATGACTCCTAACTTGGCCAGGTGGTCGCATCTGTTTGTAATCCAAAAATGTTAATTTTGGCTGCTTTTAACATTAACATCTTATACAATAATACAATAGATGTATTTACCTTCCTGACATGTTTCGGCTGCCAGTTAGAGGCCTTCAGATCTGTCACAGCCTTGACAGAGATGTGTTGTATATCAGCTGTTACTTCCTCTTGTTACTTCCTGACTGACCACGCCTCCTGTCTCCCGGTGATCTCTGGAGAAACTGTCTCTAAGGATAGAGATAAGTAGATAGGTAGATAAGTTATGTGTCAAATTGCACTTTTAATGGCATAATGGTAAATGAATACATTGCTTCTTCTTATCTTTCAGGGTCACATTTGATGTTGGACTTGTATATGACCTCATAACCATAGTGTAATCATGATGAAACTGCCGAGTATATGTGAGAGTGTGCACGTGTCATTCTTGACCTACTCCCAGCTTCCTCATCCTCTCTTCAGAAAGGACTGGTCTGGTCACACAACAGTATTTCATTGTCTGACAGCTGTTTTCTTTTCTCTGAGCCCGTCCCGCTTGGATACTGGGGTGTAATTCCAAACACAGAGCCAGCTGGAGGCTTTCCTTAAAAAAGAAGAGAGAGAGTCCACTGCTTACATAACTGCCAACAAATAGTTTGAAAGACCAATCAAGAAGTCAAAATGTCACCTCCAGTTAGTTTGTACATACCTGCTGCACATCCAAAATACATAACATCGCAAATGCTTCCTGACTGAACGAATCACACAGACCTTTTCCTCTGACAAATGTTCATAGTTAAAAGTGTCTGTTTTCCCCGCTTTACATCATTCCGATCAGATATAACTAGCTTCGTAATCAGAAATGATTGAACTTATACTTAAAATGCAAATGGAAATAAGCAAAGCTGAAAGGAGATGTTAAAACTAATGATCGCTTGTCATTTAATAGTTTTTATCAGTCGACACTGTGTGCCCCTCTTAAGCCTGGTACATGAGGAAACTTTATTCAGGGAGGGCATGCTGTTTAAAATATACCAAATGTGCCAAGATGATATGACCTGATTATATTACTTTTGCTTCATGCAGTCTTTAAACAGTTATGCAGTTATGCAGTTATGCAAAAACAAGAAAGCACTCTGCACTAAGACTGTTGTTATGCCTCCATGACACTTGTGACATTTGTGTCTATGTGAGTGTGGGTGGGTTTCATTGATGTTGTAAGGGACACAAAATTCACCAGAGCAAGATCCCAAGAGGAATATTAGATCAATAACATGGTTTAAAGTTACGATATGGGTTAATTTTAGGTTAAACTTAGAATAAGTCTGAATTGACTGTAAGTTAGTGCAATGGCCCCACAACCCCCCACAACCTGGCTCTTGCAAGACTGATTTGTGCAGCCCTGTGAATAGAGCTCCACACATCAGCCTGGGATGGCTCTCACTGAAAGGGTTCAGAACCAATGGGCCTCATTCATGAAACGTTCTTACCAACAAATTTGTACTTAAGGCCTTCTTACAAACATTTTTGGCATTCACAAAACTTTTTCTTATCTGAAAATGTTCTTCTGGAAGAACAAATCCTGCAAACAGTCAGGAGCACTTGTAAGAACAAAAAAATTACTGTTTTATATAATATATAATATTATTATTATTCAAATTCCTCCATTATTGTAAGTTATATGTTTATAGGAAATAATTTAAGAAAATATATAATTATGTGATCCAATAACATTTATATATTTCTAGAGCCTGTGTCTATTGGGTCTAACAGACTTTGTTCAGGCTGCAGTGAGCCACAGTCTGTCCCAGCCCCAGTGCTCTCCATATGGGACACTGTCACAGCCCTGCGCCTGGTCGCCGCACTGGACTCAACACCCCCATCATCCCCTCTGACCCCCCATGACCACAGTGCACTCTTATGCGCACCCCCCTCGCTATTTAAATGAGCGTAGAGGTGTTCGTAGAGCTGTTCATAGAGGTGTTCGTAGAGGTGTTTGTAACTGGTGAATTAGGCGCAGCTGTCACTTAAGAATTAATTTGTGAGTTTAAAAATGCTTTGAAAATCTCAGCATCTTCTTAAAATGGAAATTACGAACATTTTTAAAGAAAAGACTGATGAATGAGGCCCAATGATTGGAGCGTTCAAACTAAAAATCACTGCTCTGTGACTGGTCAGTTTCTGCACTTCTGGTGCTGTCAACGATTCAGCCAGAGCTGAACAAGAACAAGATTCTCACGAGTTTGTGAGCTCACAAAAATCAGGAGAATTCATCTTGCTGGCAAGGCTATGTATTTGATGGAGTCTCTGAAATCTCTATGACCCTGAAAAATGCCTGATATCTGACCGAAATACCACATTCTTGATAGGAGAAATAGATGATATTCACTTTGTAAGATGTCAACAATATAAAAGATTAAAGTCTTGTTGAGCGGCTAAATTGAGAAGCTGTGAGTTTTAAATTCAAGTGTAATTGAATGCATGGCTGAATATGAAAAAGATTTTACAAGTTTTACTGAAACTGTGGTATGACTCATTAGATAGGTCATGCATTTCAAGTGATCTCATACTTCTATTAAATTATAATAACATGTTTTGGAATTGCATACTTGTAAATTGTTTTAGCAATGACAATATGCACTGAAACAGTTTACAACAGAGAAAATGTAAAATACTTAAGTGCCGTCATTTATAAATAACACTGTGAGAAAATTATAAAGAACTGTTTTGAACCTGTAAAAACATCAAAGTCAGACTTACTCAGATTTACTAAAAACAGTCAGGAGTAGCTAAGAAATATTATACTTTCTTGCATCAATAAAACGACAACTCTTGTGAAGATGTATGGCTGCTTGGGTCAGTCCCTGGATGACTCATAAGCAGAACATGTTTTACAATCATTTCCCTGTTCAAGTCCTGTCGGGATGACCCAAGTCTCTGGAGGGTATCCCCCTCACACGCTCATGGTTTGGACAGCTTCATCTGTGCCCCTCATTTGCAGAGCGGATGTTTAACCAGAATGCTTAGAGAAGTCAGGGGGAGCCCTGTGAGCTGTCCCAGATGGTGCAATAACATGAGTTTGTTTTTGTCTTTTTCACTGGGGATGAGCTTTTATAGTGTCACACTTGTGAAAGTACCATTCGATTTCACGGGTGTGCTGCAGCTGAAGCATTACATTACTGTTATTTGAGCCAATATCTGGAATGGTTTCACTATAAAACACTGATCTGGCCTTCCAAGTAACCAAAGACATTAAATTTGTCTCCCCTAATAAATAATTTATTAGTAGTCTACCGCTAACTGCAAAATAGAGCCACAGCTGTTCGGAAGCCATAGTTTTGTGTTGGGAACAAGCGTGGATAAATCAAGACTCTAATTGAGAATTGCATCTGAAATAAAATTCAAGACAAATTAGTTACAACAATACTCTCTTCTCAAACCTGGATTAAGGCTGGTTTATAGTCCAGCATCTCAGATGAGCAGGGGACAAGCTTTTGTGGAGCTAATCTGGGCCCAGATGCGTCATGGGAATTAAAAAGATTTAATTTGCATTATTTATGTATTTATTTATTTATTTATTTATTGTGTCAATAAATAATAACATTATGCTCATATGTAGACTTGAGCTGCTCTGAGCTTTTTTTCATCAATTGTCCATTTAGTCTTTGTAGATGAACCAATCACAGCTCTTGCGCTTGGTGGAAATTCAACATGTAATAACTTTTTGTCTGAGGTTCCCGTACATGGCACACACACGGCACAAACACCACAAGCTTTTGGATTGGCCTTTGCATTAGTGAGCTGTGCAGCTCATCCACATAGATTTGACACTGGAACAAACCAACCTTTAGGCGATAATGTTCATAAATAAATAATAATAATGCATCAGTTTTATATAGCGCTTTTCTGGACGCTCAAACACGCTTTACAGTTCATTATTCATTCACTCCACACTCGGTGGTGGTAAACTACTATTGCAGCCACAGCTGCCCTGGGGCAGACTGATAGAAGCAAGGCTGCGCCATCGGCCCCTCCGTCCACCACCATGACTCACGCGTACACCACTTTCATACTAGGCAATCTGGGTGAAGTGCCTTGCCTAACAACACAATGTTTTTGTGACTAGAATTCTCAGTGTTCTCCCATCCAAGTACTAACCAGGCGTGGCCTTGCTTAGCTCCTGAGATCTGACGGAATCAGGCTTTGACAAGCCGGTGTGGGACTCATGTTATAAGTCCACATGCAAATAAACTAATATTAATTCACTGAGTTATATACATTATATAAAGCTTTTATAACCACATCAAGCTTTTCATTAGCCCAGTATTCTGCCATATTGTAGCCAAACTGCAATTCACCACAGTTCACAGAGACCGAAACACTGGTAAACACGTACTGTGAAATTCTTTGCTTATTAATTGTCTAATTGTTTTAATACGCATCACATTGTGCCATATTGTTATTTTTCATAATGTGTTGGGACAGTAGCAACTCAGACATCATATAAACCAACACAGGTGTGAAACATACAGTAAGTCCAACAAGCCCTATTATAACTCTAGAACCACCATGTAAGAATTACAGCTGAAATCTTGAAATGCGTATACAGATTTTTAAAGATAAGACTTTTCTTCTTTTCAACATTTTATTGGAGCTGAGTACCAATTTTGAACATACCTCTCTCCTCAAGTGCTCATTAAAGGTGAAATTACACCAGTTGGAGCCTTATAAATCACTGTATTGCTGCAGCAGGCTGACAGTGAAACCCCCATGTCTCTGGACTTAGCCTTAGCTCCTCAAAGTGATGAGGCAATATCCACCTGCACAACTATACTTACTGGGAAGAAGATGACATTAATTATGAGGTTTTCTGTCATCATACCTGAGCTAACAGAAGCCTTGTGCACTGTACACACCTGCCCATTCACAATAAGTACAGCCCTACACAGGAGCAACAAACTGCTTCCACCATGAGGCGAAAGGAAATTTGCAAGGAACAGCCGTCGGTATGCTTTTCTATGTGGTTAATGGGAGCATGTTTGTCAAAATTATGCCAAAGTAAATAAAATAAGCAAGAAAATCCAACATTATAAACTGACATGCTAGAGTCCAGCCCCTGTATTTTGCTTGTTAGGCCGTCCGATCTGTCATGGGAGTACAGACAAAAAAAACATCCTTGGCTTGTCATATTTACAGAAATGCTCATAAATATGCAATGTACCTGAAATAAATAAATAAGATGGTATGTTGTTTACTAGTGGGAAGGAAGCTACCCACTGATATGAAGATGTCATTGTTTTTTGCTTGCAGTGCTCCACAGTATGGCATTAATAAATCTAACATCCACAAATCTACAATTTAACCAAAGCTACTTACTTGTCCCCATGGAAAAAGATAAAGTGAATAAAAACATAAATAAATGTGGATATTATATGTAAATACTATATAAATATCTAGGGATTTATGTGCTGAATAGATATCATTGTGCTTAGATCTCGTTTAAAAGGCCTATATTATTTTATTATTACTTTTTTTTGCGTATTTAGAGTTTTTCTCTCAAACAGAAAACACTCTGTAATGTCATGTGGTAATACAGGAAGTGCTCCACTGTGTGCATTTGAAGCTTTGGAGCTTTAGAGACTAATAATAAAGGGTTACTCAAACATATGTGAATGAAACTAAACACAACTCTAGTTATAACATGGCTTAAAGCTCAGAAGAGTCAATATTGTGTAGTATAAGACCTTTAATAAATGTCACTTCAACATAAATGCCAACTTTTTTTGCTGTGATATTATACATTTTCTCTTGCTCTACCTCTTTCCTGGATGTTTTGTGGGGTCATTGTGCCTGGGTTACAATCCCTCTCATGGTCACAGTCAAGTTCAGCTGAGGTCCACATGTGACCGACTGTTTTTCTGGGGTCCTGCTGTGCTAGCGCTCAACAGACAGCCAAAAATCTGGAAAGCCATGTGAGGAGTGAGTGTGGAGAAATACTACACACAATAGTAAGGTTTGATAGGGACAAAGGGCTAACTAAAATGAGCGCTTTGAGAGATGATTGGTTGAGAGGGTAAGTTATGATGAATTATAACGCAGATACAAAGCAGAGGGAATCGCAGCTGTCCAGGTTTAAAGGCCAAGATTTACTCTTGTGAGCCTTGTTATAATGCTGTTACCTCATAAAAGCATACCCAATTGTGTTTTGTTTCATTCACACGTGTTTGAGTAATCCTTTATTATTACTCGTGTATATCTCCAAATCTCAAAAATGATCTGTTCCACCTTGTATCATGGAGTGGTAGTTTTCAAGTTAACCTTTGCCTTTTAGCTTTAGTTCAGTAGAAATAGACAATTACAGCTATGAAATCATGCAAATTATCCCAGTGAAGGTGTATGGGATTTAAAAACACAGCAGAGCACTTCCTGTATCGTCACGTGACATCACAAGCTGGAACAGTGTGTTTTCTGTTTCTGAGAAGAACTCAGCCTGCAGAGTTTGTGTGTTAAACATGAAAGGCTGTCATTAGGTATATGAATACAGCTCTTTTTTTGTTTGAGTCTATAAACTACTGACAACATTTCCCCCAAATTCTAAATAAAATATTATCATTTAGATCATTTATTTACAGAAAATGACAAATGGTCAAAATAACAAAACAGATACATGTTTTCAGACCTCAAACATTCATTTTAAAACAACATAATACTAATGTTTACAGTTAAGAAGTATAATATTTGGTGCAATAACCCTTGGCATGCTCTCCACAAGTCTTTCATTGTTCTTGGGTGACTTTATTCCACTCCTGGTGCAAGAACTGAAGTAGCTCAGCTTTGTGTTTGTGTTGGAATTCAACAGACGCTGGAATGGAATGGCTGTAATACATGTAGAGATGCTGATTTCAGAAAAAACAAATGCAGTGGTCTCTTATTTTTTTCCAGAGCTGTAAGTGTGTGAATGGGTGAGTGGTTTCTTTGAGTGCTTTGAAGGTGGAAAAGTGTTATATTAATCAATATAATGCAATACCAATATTCTACTTCTTGATTATACCTTCCCTTATCAGCGCCTTTGATCTTCCCATTACACTTTAAACACGATCACAACTGAATCCTGCCCTAAACTGTAAACATTTCTTCTTCAGTAGAAATCTTTACTTACAAGTCCTCATATGCTTCTTTGTTCTAAAGTGCCTCACAATTTTTATAACAAGTGGATATATGAACAGAATGAAAAACAGTTTTGACCTTGATGCAAACATCCAAACAAGCATTTTATGGACTTCCTGGGGTTAGTTTTATTGTGATGTTTTGAACTTTCTGCACATAAATCAAAACATCATCAGAAGGGGGAGAATGTGCTCGCCAACTGGCTGTCACATTGTAGTGGACCAATAAATCCCACCACCAAAAATTACTTCACCATTTCCTCGCCATTTTCTGCTTAGGAAAGTATGTTTTGAGTGGAACTTTAAAGTGATGGCTTGGGTTGAAAAATTTCGGTTTGATCATTGCAATGTGGTGGACGGTTGATGTTGTATTTGGTCAAAATATCTGTCAGTGTGGTCCCGGTTTAGAGAGCTGGATTGGGATGGAGGAGCTGCAACCAAGTGGATAACTTTGGATTATCTTTCCATCAGCAATTCATGATTTCAATTGAAAACACATTTTGGTGTGCAACAAATAGGCCTAGCATTTACTTCCAGGTCTAATTAAGAACAATTGGATTGTTCAGTCTTTGTTATTTCTTCTTTCTTCCAAATATATTCAGCCCGGGGTGGGTACAGTGACTAAATCCAGGAACGTATGCCAAATTAATTTGTAAACCCCAGAGACATGTTAAAATAGTTACATAATTACATTCTATCAGACAAAGAATAAGACTACAAGACCCTTTTGTTTCACAGACTGATGATGTATTTTCCTGACTCCCTGTGCTCCTCAACCAATAACATACAAATCAGCTTTGTCCTTCAGAAAAGAACTTCTGAGATCTTAGTCCAATATTTGGGGTTTCTGAGCGCTGCACTGTGGTTTCTTACTTGACAGATTGTACACCTCAACCTCATATTAGACTTAGACAAACTTTATTGATCCACAAAGGGAATTACTTGGACACAGTAGCTCACACATCAATATATTATAGTAACAAAGAATAAAAACCAAATATAATACTAATAATACATTTTAAATAACAAAAAAATAGCAAGAGACTGGTATCAAATAAGGCATATATAAATGTATATGTACAAGTAAAAATAAAGACCTCTTCATATATATAAAAACACTCTCCCTTCTATAAAAATACTCTCCCCTCTTACAGTCTGCCGCTTCAGTTTGTCAATAATATATTTCTCTGTTTTCCATCTCACCCCCCCCCCCCTCCCGTAATTGTATTTCCAAGCAAAAAAAAGACTTCATTGTTTACTGTTCCACTGTATTACGCCATATGTGTTTGTGACTACTACTACTGTGATTGTATCTGCATTTTCTATTCTGTTTATGTTCTTGTATCGCTGAGGAGGGAGGCGGGACATTAGCGCCCCCATGTCGGCTGCCTTAAGGTCCATGGACCCGTCCTTTTCAATCTCAATTTGTTGTTTACAATGAGTTGTCTACAATGACAATAAAGCTTTCCATTTTCATTCCATTATCTGAAAAGGTGTTAGTATGACGCTCCCTGCCTCAGTATAGTTTATACCAGTATGTTTAAGTTCAGGTAAAACCTTCCATAAATACTGCAGACTGTTAAGCCTTTCTTTTGACAGGCAACATACTCATTTATTCTATAAAATTCGCAGCTTCACCTAACATTTTTCTTCACAGCTGGGCTTCTATCTTTATACTGTAACCACTATGTAGAGGTCTAGAAGGCGTTGACCAGCGGCCTCCTTTCACTTTGATAATACCTGCGAGAACCACACGCACATAAAACTGACAGAGGACAGATGCTGCTGTACACTTAGCATACATAACCACTCACACTCCTGCTCCTGTAATTGTACACACTTAGCCTGACCACAGGGCTCTCCAGGCTGCACAAACTCCTCAGCTTAAGTCAATACATGCATCCAAAGAAGTTATCCAAAATGGGAGAGAAAGGTCTGATTTCAAAATATAAATGCAAAAATGTAAAATAAATAAATAAATAAATAAATAAAATAAAAAATACTCAAAATCAATGTACATTTTGTTGATCAAGTTAGATATATTTTAATAGGTTGCATTCATGTGACATTTTGACCTTATTTTTGGTTAATCGCTGTAATTACTGGGCCTATTCCCTGAGCACACATTATTTGCCTAATTTAAAATGAGAAAAAGCAAGCCATATTTTTAATGTTTTATTTTCCATTCTGTTCTCTTGGCTTCGTGAGCTCAATGTGTGAACAATATAATCCTGGTTCCTATTAGATGTGACCGCAATGACCTGTACCGTGATAGACTCAGCATGTCCCATTCCCACAACAGGAAGCACCATAACCTGGCTACAGTCTCTAGTCTGCTCCGCCAACCCTTCAGTTTGGATCAGATAGGCAAACATGGCTGCCACAGTCAGTGGGTCCATGGAACACAAAACAGTGTTACCTAATTCAGTGGAGAGTCCCAGCTTTGCACCAAGTTCCCATTTTCCAAATACTAAGGAGACGTCCAATTTTTAAAAAAAAAGCAGCCTCTTGGTCATATATCAGATACTTTCACAGATGGAGAAATGGGAAAAAAAAAAAAAAAAAGATGTTTTGAGAAGTATTCAAGTGGTGTGCTTAGACTAAAATTGGTCTGTTTTGTGAACCAAGTGACACTTTTTTGTATCATGTTGCTCACTATATTGCATGCTTTATTCTACTTTTCAACTATTTCCTCATCTGTAGTTAACACTGACTTGAAAACTGAAACATAACTTGAAACAATAATATTATTACTAATAATAAACAATGAGGCAATATCCAAAAAGTGATATAAAAACCAAGTCAAACATTGGCTTGATAAACTGTGGTTTGCCAATAGGCTCCCACATGCGGCACTCACTCAGTATTTCTGTCAGTGATAATGTGTGATGGATGATAATCTTCCACAGTCGTAACCTTGACAGCAGGATGATAGAAGAGGTGACTGAAGACACAACATACACGTGAACCTGCTCTTTGGGGAAAAAGGAAAATATTGTGTTGTAGATTCAGTGTCTAAGGTCAGTTTCTATAGAGGGAAATACAGGGGCAGATACGGATCAATGCCAGAAAACATGAGAGATAGAGGAGGTGGGTCTGACCAACTGTCTTTTGACAAATAGGGATTGAATGGGGCTGAAAGCCAGATGCAAAAACATTACAAGTATGACTTTCAAAACATCATTTGAGACACAACTTTAGGCCAGTAAAGTCCAGACTACTGATAAGTTACAGCTTTTACACCAACAAGACACAACCTGGCTATCACCAATCACATTGTCACACATATTACAACCTTGAAAACCCATTAGCAACCAATTTTGTTAATGATTTAGTCCAAATTAAAATATTTCCAAGTACATGGATAAATCTCAAGATAAATAAACAGCAACATTGTGTGAAGAATCCCTCAGTCGTCCAGGTAGAATCCAGGGTAAAGGGAGACATTCAATTTGTCAACTGGACAAAGTTTATTTGGTCAAACACGTTTCGCAGATGAAGGTCCACTCTGGCACGCCCGTCACAAGAGGATGTACCAACATCGACGGGCGTGCCAGAGTGGACCTTCATCTGCCGTATATCTCCACCTAGAAGCCACGGGCCACTCCTTTGAGGACAGTGAGGTACAGAACTTAGCCAGGGAAAAGAACTGGTTTGAGAGGGGAGTTGAAGAGGCTATTTTTGTCAAAAAAGAGAATCCTTCTTTGAACAGGAATGCAGGGGTCAGACACAATTTGTCTCCCATATATAATTCCATTCTCAAACCTAAATCAAGACAAACAAAGAAAACAATAGTCTAGCCAGGCCATTTCCAGAGGTGTGAAATCACCCATTATGGTACGGTTATGGTAGTAAAGTCAAGCGAGTGTGCGGTAAATTTCTTCTTTTCTGGAATTGCCCTGTGCGTTATGTTCATAGTCCAGAATGGTGGAAGATGGGGCTTGTTGGTGCCGTGAAGGAACGCTGTCCTGAGCCATCTGGTTGTGGGGTGGAGGACAGCTGTCGGATGCAGGAAGAGCTTTTCCAGTATTTCGTAATGCGGGCAAGTTGTACGGTCTTGACCGCTCTCTTGTTGTTCTTTTTTAAAATCTTTTATTATTACAAGGTACATATTTTGACATCACAATAACATTCGCAAAACACTTAACACCACAATAACAGCAAAACACTCAGAAGACACATCGGGGGATGGGGAGTGCAGTTGTTCTTCTTGGTTGTGGCATGCGCTGCCCTGGCGTTTTTCCATTTGATTTTGATTTGCTCAGGCATCCGAACAAACGCTGCCTGCTCCATCTTTAACGCTATCTTCTGATAAAGATTAGCGTTTCTTGTCCGCCGTCCGTCCATAAATTTTAAAATGTTTAGCTCTCGCACCTGGTGCAGAATGAACTCTGTTTCTTCGTCTGTCCAATAGTGCGTGCTTGTTGCTTTCTTCGCAGCCATGTTTTCGTCTGAAAGTCCGGCAACAACAATCGCTACTTATGACGCCGTTGGTGCCTCCTACCACTCTTACAACTTCTGGGTGAAACCCCTGGTGCGAATTTCTGCGCATGCGCAGTACGCCAATCCGATCCGAAATCGTGCACATGGCAATGCCAAACGGATTGCTATCGGCCTAAGCCAGGGGTTCCACTCGGATTGGGGAAACCAATTCCTATCCAATCCGTTGCCTGTGCACATGAATCCGATACGATCCCAATCCGTTTGCAATCGGATTGCACTTGTCCATGTGCACGCAGTGACTGAATGGGTATGCTAAACTAGACCCCAGACAGAAACTTAAAACAAACTACAGAAACTGAAAACAAATAGGTGTGATAGTTTCATAGTAATTTTATTGTAGTTAGCTCCTCCCTACAGGCAGATAAGCAGTGTCCACCAGCACTCTAGCCAGAACTGACGAAGCAGCTTGGATGAGCTGCGAAACGTCTTCGACCAAATAAACTTTGTCCAGTTGACAAATTGAATTTCTCCCTTTACCAAACAGCAACAATATTTAAAGTTCCCATGTTACGATATTTTCTGATCTATGTTATAATGTTTCGATAGAATCATTTTGATCATTTCAGCGTTGTTCTCTACTGAATAAAATGTAAAAGGGAGCTATTAACTTGAAAACTACGACTTCATGACATCACAAGGCGGCAAATCTTCGGAGCTGTTGACAGCCCAAAAATACAGTGTTTCACAAATGTGTGAATTAAAGAAAACACAACTCTGGGTATGTTTTTGATGAGGTAACAACATTATAGCATGGCTTAAAGTTCACAAGAGTCAATTTTGTGTAATATAGGACCTTTAATGATTTATACTCATTGAACGTGTTTTTGCAATTATTAAGAATTATTATTAGTAAAATTGTAGTACAACTAGTTTATTTAGAGCACTCTCAGTTTGAACAATTTCTTCTTATCTGTGATTCGTTTTTTTAAATAAAATAGTTCTCACATTGGCTTCTGTCATATAAATGAATATAAAAAGAGCCAGTCTTTTGAACAGCACTTTGTACGGATTGGGTTCAGAAGACAAAAGAGTCAAAAGTCCATCACTACTGACCACCATCAAACGCACATTGTTGCTAATAGCTTGTTTTTGTATCTTCTTTTATATGGAGACCTAGCTGAGGTCACCGATGTCAACAGATGAAGGAAAAGACCAAGTCAGCGGTTAACATGCATTAGAGCATTTGCCCCTGAGGTGTCCAAGTGCAGCTGTCTGTCTGTGTTTTAAAAGAACAGGAAGAAAGGAGTGCACTGTTTTCCATAATACAAGGGATACACATGGTCCGCTATGTGACATGTACGGGCAAAGCAGAGACGAGACACACTCAAAACTGTAACAAAAATTAGTAACAGAAGACCTAGACAGCAATTGACCCACTTAATCTCTTTGTGCTCAAATCACCACCAAGTCCCCCACAGCTAAAGCCATGAAAGGTCACTGTGTGTAGTGTCATATGCTGTTACGCAAATGTTCCCCTGTTAACTTTACACAATAAGAAAACTTATTTTGATTTCAGCTGAGCTACACCAGACTCACTCTGCATCGTTTCTCACATAATAAAACAAGACACAAGCCCATATTAAGGTAGATTGGTGATATTAGAGTTTACATGCAAAGGTGGGTATTAATTTCATAGCGTAATCATGGGAAATATCCCCAAATATAAAGGGTAAAAATCACTAAAGCTGGCAGAAATGATTATAAATGATTAGACCTGGCTCTGTGCTGTGACAATAAACAGGGCTGCAATGGGAGAGCTGTGGGATTGCAGCAATGTCTATTTTAAAATGTCATCTTGTTTCAAATGTCAATTGAACTAACTGGAACTAAATTCATACAGAGACATCCAAAGTCATTCTGCAAAGCAATAAAGGCATAGCTTTCCAAAGTCAGCCTTTGCACGGTGCCAAATCATAATTTGCAAGTTTGGGGTCAAAGATAAGAATTATCTTTTTTTATGGCAATATCATTTTGATATCTTTTTTTGCTGTGGCAGCTCCACGTCTTTGGAACAGTCTACCTGCTGACATCAGATCTGCTCCAACAATCACCACTTTTAAATCTAAACTAAAAACTCATTTGTACGCTGTGGTCTTTGCCTCTTAGCTCTTTTTATCTCTATCTTTTATCCTGTCTTTTATTTCATCTTATGTATACTTATTGTTGCCATGTCAGATGTTCTTATGTATTTTATGCTGCCGAATTATTTATTATTTAATTTTAGCTTTTTGACACTGTACTGCACTTTGGCCAGTTCTCACTGTTTTTAAATGTGCTATATAAATAAAATTTACTTACTTACTTACTAGAACTTTTTTTTTTTTTAGAGGAGAGTACATATCAAAAGCCTTGTCACAGTCATTTTTGTCATTTTTAAAATAAATTTACAGTATATTAGTGGCCATACCGTCTTGTCAAAGCCTGATCCGGATATGGTTAGTACTTAGATGGGAGACCACTGGGAATGCCAGGTGCCCAGTGCGGCGCCAATGGCAAAACTGCCGTTCCTACATCCACATTGTCTAGTATCACAGTGGTATGTGCCTGAGTTGGAGGGGCTGATGCCATAGATTGGCAGCCTCACTTCCGTCAGTCTGCCCTAGGGTGGCTGTGGCTAAAAAAGTAGTTTACCACCACCAAGTGTGGGGTGAAGGAATGCTGCACACTGTAAAGAGCTTTGGGTGCCTTTTTTTTTTGTTTGTTTAAGGCAAAACATTTGTAAAAAAAAATCTTAATCCCCAAAACATGTATTTGAGCAGTGGGAGAAAAAAATAGACATTATCCTTGATTATGGCCAAAAGATGATAACTTTTCTCAAGTACTGAGGAAAAGTAGTCATCACTGTACACTTGGCTGTGTACTGAGTATTTCCTCTTCATTTCTTTGAGTCCATGTTCCCAAGTGCTGAGTAATGAGGTGAGAAACAGACACAGGATCTAGGGACCAGTCCAAAAAAGCTGGAACAAACTCACAAACAGATAAATCACTCTCAGGAAATACACATATTTCTTTCAGTAGGGATGCAAATGAGCAGAATGGCTGCAGTGTAAAAGTAGAAATCCTATGACGTTATATCTAAAATCAGCCAATGCCAAAATCAAGAAAATCCAGTGGACGGGATGATGATGATGATGATAAAGAACATATCTATAACATATCTATAAAAATAAAGTTATAGTAATAAAATCCTATTCTAGGGCGGTCCAAAACTAGTTCTTGCTCTATGACCATCTGTATTCTACTCAATATGAGAACTACTAAATAGCCTTAAGAACAGTACACTAAAGTTTTGGTCTGACTTTTACAAGGGACTTCTTGTTCCCAACACTTAGGTAATCCTATTGTACTTATAACAGTCAGCACCTTTTGAAATGTAAATATGCAAGAAAATCCAGATGTGGACCGCCAAGGTCCCATCTGTGATCACAAATATGATTCCCGAGTGTTTGAAACATGAAAGCTCAGTGAGGCACACTGTCCAAAAACAGGAAGTACTGCGTTTCCCATAATTCCTCTGTGTCTCCAGCTCTCTGTGTGTGTCTGTTTAGTCTGCTGTTTGAGGCGTGAAGAAGATCACTTGTGACTCACTGAAGTTTGAGTTATACACAAAGGTATGTTTGATTTATCCACAGTGAGATGGTGAGTCATCTGTCCCTGTGTGACTCTACTACACCCTGGGAGTTCTTAAAATGTGATGGACGGTAAACAAATAAGTCCTCTTCATCACAAAACAGAGATGATGGAAAATATCAGGAAAATATGAGTATGAAACTCATTTAAAAGATGCTAGCTATCAAATAGCGCTTGGTTGTATAGTAAAGGAAAGACAAGAAAAATAATTTAAACATTGAATAACATAATGTGAATATTACATATTTAATATTATAATATGAATGCAATGGATTTATATAGCACTTTTCAAAACACCCAGAATGCTTTACAGAGCAATAAGCACACACACACACACACACACACACACACACACACACACACACACACACACACACACACACACACACACACACACACACACACACACACACACACACACACACACACAGGTTACCATAGAGCCACTGCTGCTCCACTGTGGCACCTGGTATTCTCAGTAATCTCTCAAATGACCTGGTCACAGAATAACACAATTTGGCCAATATGAATTTCAATTTTTGGGTCTATTGATGACTTTGTTTAGCTGTCTTGTCTTATTTATGTGTCATCTGAGACATAAAATTTACCAAAGTTAAACTTGTTATCATGGACACAATGATTGACTAGAATTTCACAAAGGAAAAGAGTTAGACGTTTTCCCATAGTCTTCTTTGCCCTGGAGTCTTTTAAAGGGAGGTTTGGGGTTTGCTATTGCAGCATTTGGTCAAATGAAAGTGGTTTTACTCAATCTGTATAGAGCTAGAATTCTGCGGACACTGAACTTGCTGGCCCTTATAATTTTATCCATTTTATCTGGCGGCTGCAGCAAAGACATCACAGGCTCAAGCTGGTCTGAGAGAGCAGCTCCAAAATGCTCCAACATGGCACAGTTTAAAACACGGTTACTATGGTACCATTAATGCAAAAGTTTTACTCCATGAAGATTGCTTCTTAACATTTTATGGGATCAAAGCCTCTAAGCCTCTTGTCTGTATTTTGAGAACTTGCAGGTGAAATGGAAACTTAAAACTGTCTTTAAGTGAAATAACAAAACAAAAACATTTAATTGCTGGAGAAACCCTCATTTTATCCCAGTGTTACAAATATCCTGTCCCTATCCTGTTCATTGCTTATTTTATGAACATTTTCACAGGTGTGTACACACAGTTTAACTACATTTTTCATTTAAACTGCAAACAAAATTTCAGAAAATCAACTTCACTGAACACTCACTCCTAAGTGACTGACTGAGTGATTGTTTTAGATATTTTTTATGCAATGTTTATTCTGAACTGAGTCTGAACACAAATTTCACTGTATTTTTCTGTACAATGACAAATAAAGTATGTAACTAATGTCTAAACTTTATAAACAAGTTTCAGTATTGAACTGAAAATCCAAACTGAGAGAAAATTGTTCCATAACAGTTTGTGTGTAGTAGCTGTTTTCCGCTCTTATGAGTTGTGATGTTAGTAATGCGTGTTTTGACAGTTGATAAAACACAGACAAACAAAACCCTGGAGGTAATGTTCTGTTTACCGCTGTGTGCAGCACTCCACTGTGTGCATATGGACAGAGGCGATGAGTCTATTTTGGTCGTCTCATGTTTAGAGAATAAGTGTGGACACTATACAGGCTGGATGGTAGGGCAGACCCTGCATTCATAATACGAAAACAAAAAAAATATCTTGCCTTTAGTGCTTGTTTTAAATACGTATACTGTCTAATTATTTTAAGCTAAATTACCTGCAAGTGAAACAATCCAATGAATAAAAGAAAGAAAACACCCAATTTAACATCAACATAGATTTGTTGTAGATTTTGTCTGTTCTTATTTTTTTGTAGAGTAGCCCCTGAGACAACATAGCGCACAGTGACTGGACTGTGCACACTTCACACAGCAGTAAACGCATTTAGGCTCAAGGTCAGGTGCTTGACGTCAGCCTGCGCTCTGCTTCCCCGCTGCTTAGAAACACTCACACACATCACAAGGGCTGATGGGTAAAAAACACACTCTGGTTTACCTGTGCGGAAGGTTGTGTAATCCCTGCATCTGTCGCATACAATTACACATCATGTGCCTCTGTTTTCGATGAATGGGATTGTTATGCGTTGCCATTGGCAGCAACAGATGGACAGGTTGCCATAGGAATCAATAGTGAGCTTTTGTAGTTTAGCTCAAATAAGAGAACGGGGATCAAAGCAGAGCATTAGTTCAAAGAAGATTTTTCTTTCATATAAAAGTCCTCACAATGAAATAGATCTGAAATCCAGATGATACTAAAAAGAAAAGGCTGTAGTCACATTTGAATTCAGTCATTGATAATAAAAATCAATAACATAACAAGAAAGGTATGATTGGTGGCTGCAAAATGCATGTTAAAAACCTTCAAACCATTGCACATACACACTCCATGACTGTTCTATGTAATCTACACACTAACTATATGACTTCCCACATTTCAGATTGCCAAGAGATTTGACTTTTTGTCAAGTTATTGAAAAATCTGAAGAATCTGCCTTTGAGCACAAACCAGTACATACAACCCTAATTAAATTATTGGCAACTGTAATCAATCATTCATTGCACTGACATCCAGACATCAGAATCAATAGGATCCTTCATTTAAACAACTGGCTCAGCTCCGTCTGCAGGTCCCACTTCATCAACTTCATTGACAATTTCAATTTGTTTGGGGATCGCCCCTCACACTATCGGGCAGACGGTTTGCACCTAAAGAGACGTCTGCTTGCAAACTGCATGGTCTCCTCTGTCCACAATCTGATAAGCCTGCTATGACACCCACACGTGTGGCTGTTTACCTGCACGCGCCACTCAGCCGCCTCTTCTTCAGATCATTCAATGCACTGCTGGGCTCAGATTAGTGCCCCTTCCCTGTCGCTGCGAAAACAGCACCAAATTGAGCAAACCCTGATAAAATCACAGCAAAACTTAGGTAAACAATCAATTTCCTCCATTACCAGTATTATTATTGTTAGAAGTCAGAGATATAAGTACACTACTCATGAGGTGGTGTCCCAAAACTTGCATCAAAGCTAATCAGATCACAATGCCGGTAAAAACCCAAACAATCTGACTGAGATTAAAACAAATAGTCACCAATAAATGGCAATTCCAAGTTAATCTTTCAACTTCGCCCTCCTGAACTGTAGATCCATGCAAAACAAAGCCCATATTCTAAACTACACTTTTACCACTCATAATTTGGATCTTCTATTCCTTCTATTCCTTCTATTCCTTACTGAAACCTACTGAAATCCCCATTCCATGATCTCTGTCTATCGTACTGCAGTTTTTAAATACTCCAAGGTTCTCGGCCATGGAGGCAGTCTAGCTACTGTTTTTAAAGACTTTAAGTCTTAAATGCAAACCGGTACTGATTGATCCCTACCAATCTTTTGAAGTGCAACTTTTTAAATTGCAACTCACAGCGCCTATTCTATGAGCACTAATCTACAGACCTCCAAAATGTAAAAATAATTTCAGTCAAGAATTTTGTGACTTGTTGTCCTTCATATCTTGTTGTCGTGACAGACTTCTTGTTTTAGGTGATTTCAATATTCATATCTGCTGTCCCTCAAAGCCTTTAATAAAAGATTTTGTAAAGACAGCTGAAAGTTTCAATCTAACCCAACTCATACAAACACCCACTCATGAAAAAGGACACATTTTAGACCTTGTCTTTACATCAGGTTTTACTGTTTCAAATATTTGAAACACCACGGTCAAAAATATCTATATTATAGATATTTTTGACTGTGGTGTATCAGATCACTTTTGAGTGCCTGTTAACATGCCCCATAATAAAACCCTTACCTCGTAGCTCTGCACAATTGATCTGCTCTTCCACAGCTCCTCGTTTCTCTGAACTGTTTACTGCTCATCAGCAGGCCCCTGAGGGTCCAAACCCCTGCGTGGCCACAGAGGACTTAACTAACAAATTCAACTCTATATGCTCTGAAATTCTGGACTCTGTGCCCCCCCAATTAACCCAGAAGACCCAAAGTTAAATGTACACCAGCACTGTAGCTAAATGACTCTTCTTGTACACTTAGACAAACTTGTAGAAGAGTGGAAAGAAGATGGAAAAAGGACAAATTTCATGTATCTTATGAAATATTTAAATCTTCCTTCAAGTGCTATCAAAAAGCTGACCAATCTGCGAAAAGTGAGTATTTTTCCAACATCATTGAATCAAATGCTCATAAACCTCAAATCCTTTTCCAGACTTTAGACTCCCTACTACATCCTCCATCCTCACACGCCTGTCTCACTAACTGGACTGCTTTGAATTGTTCAAGGACTTTTTTTTTTTAATGAATAAAATAGTCAATATTAGAACACAGATCATTCGCCCCTCCAACGCTCCCCAAGCTATGCCCTGAGCTATCCACCACTTCACTGAATTTAGGCAAGTGTCTCTCCTGGAACTAACTGAGGCACTTGCACATCTCAAACCCACTAGTTGCCACTTGGACGCTTTATCTGCAACTTTTTAAAAGATGGATTTCCCTGTACCCATCCAAGTGTTTTATCCATTATAAATCCATCTCTATGTAATCGTGTTGTTCCTACATCACATTCTACCGTGCACCCACTCATTAAAAAGGCTAATTGGGACACTGAGGATGTATCAAACTACAGGCCCACGTCCAAATTACTATTCATGGCTAAAATTTGGGAAAAAATTCCCAAAATTCTCTCAAGTTTCAGCTCATATTAACAGCCTACATATCTTTAACAAGTTTCAGTCTGGTTTTCGCAAGCATCATAGTATCATATAATCTGCTCTGGTAAAGGTAATTCGCTGTGGTCTGTTGGGGGAGCAGCAAAAAGGGGACATCGAATGAATTGACAAATTGATCCATAAAGCTGGTCACGTGATCGGCTGTGAGCTGGAGACATTTGTCACAGTGAGGGACAGGAGGACACTGGACAAATTCCTCTTCATCATGGACACTCCTTCTCACCCACTGCACCAGACCATAGAGGGACAGAGGAGCTCATTCTCCAACAGGCTCCTACAGCTCCACTCAAACAGTGAGAGATACAGGACGACATTCATACCATACTCCATACAACTGTACAACAACTCACCCTTACGTAACAGATAATATAATACTCCCTACAACTGTATACAGCTGGTAATGTACATCTTATTTGATATTGTATTTTATATTTGACTATTACTTTTCTATTTATTTCTGATTTGTACATATATATATATATATATATATATATATATATATATATATATATATATATATATATATATATATATATATATATATATAATAAACTGGATGTCCTTTAATTTTCTCCAGCTAAATGAAAATAAGACTGAAGTTACTGTATTCTATTTGGACCTTACTCTGACACCTTCACATCTGAACTTGGGCCTCTTGCTGCAAATTTGCACAGTTCTGCAAAGAACCTTGTTGTTTTTATGGACTCTCTTTTAAACTTTGAGAAACAACTCTCAAATGTTGATAAAAGAAGAAATTCAATTTGTCAACTGGACAAAGTTTGTTTGGTCGAAAAAGTTTCGCCGCTCATCCAAGAGGCTTCAAATGTTGTTAAAACTAGCTTTTTTTCAGCCAAGACAAATCTCTAAATTAAAACCAATCCTAACATGCTCGCTATATTCAGGCCTCCCACAATCCTCCCTCAATAGGTTACAGTTAGTCCAAAGTGCTGCTGCCAGACTGCTCACCGGGTCCAAAAGAGAGACCATATTACCCCCATCATAGCCCATCTCTACTGGTGGCCTGTTAAATACAGAACTGATTTTAAAATTGTATTATTTGTTTTTAAATCACTCAACTCACTGGTGCCACAGTACATCCATGATGCTTTAACCCCACACACTGCCCCTCGGTCTCTCAAGTCAAACTCTCTCAATATACTGTCCGTCCCACCACCCCGCCTCAAAACCAAGGGAGGCTGAGCTTTCTCTGTTGTGGCCCCTAAGCTCTGGAATGCCCTCCCTCTTCATCTGAGATCGTGCTCCTCCCTACCTCACTTTAAAACCCTCCTAAAGACACATTTTCAAGATGGTGTTCAACAGCCCCTCTGCTCTGAAGCTGTCAACTTTGAATTTTTATCTTTGTGTATTAAGCCACTCTTTATGTAATATTTTATATATTTTATATTTGTTTTATTGTTTCACTATGTTGAGTTTCATGCTGTAAAGCATTTTAGTGCAACTTGAAATACTGAGCAATACTTTGGTGCAACTGTGAAATACTCTACTTACAGCTTATTTAATCCTACCTGTACCCTTGTATTTTATTATATTGTATTACATATTTTAATTATATTGTTTACCTTTTCCCCTGCACTTTCTGCAACACTTTTTCATCATGTACTATTATTCTTCTTTCTTTATTAGTTTATTTGACAGGGACAATGTGCAAAAACATTAAAGATGCTTTACACCAGATTATAGCTGAAGCTAGTTTCCATCTGTAGTCCCTGAGCAGGTGAGAAATACAATATAAAACGTAAACAATATAATCAATACACACTCACACACTACAAATTACCAATTATTACACAATAAAATATTACAATAAAATCTCACTCAGATTATAACATACCAGTTATCATTCTTAATGCTGACACTGCTGATTCTCTAATAATAATTTCTTAACGTTAAATGAAAAGTTTTTCATGTCAGAGGAAAGTTTCAAACTTTGTGGCAATTTATTCCATTCTTTGATGGCTTTGAAAGAAAAAGCTGTCTGTGCAAAGGCCGAGCTCCGTTTAGGTACTCTGCAGTCATTGTGACTTGTGGACCTGGAGGTCCTGGTTGTTTGTTCAGAGCAGAGCTGTACAAATTTTTCAATGGAGGAGGCGCTGTGTTATTTAAGATTTTAAAGACTAATCGCACATTTGAATAGGTGATTAAATTGTCAAAGTTTAGCATTTTATGTTGTGCAAATATTGGACAATGATGATATCGCAGTGGCTTTTTGTCCAGTATCTTAACAGCCTGATTATATAAGGACTTTAAGGGTTTTGTTGTTGTCTCACATGCTTGAGACCAACAAGTTATACAATAATGAATATGTGAGGTAATCATTGCATCCAGATAAACCTTTGCAGCATTATTGTTAAATTTGTTTCGAGTGTGTCTAAACACAGACAGACTATATTTTAAAGTATTAGAAACTTTTTTAACATGCTTTTTAAAACTAAAAATTGGATCCAGAACAACTCCTAAATATTTGAATTTCTCTACTGTTTTGAGTTGGCTCTTATTTATGTATATACATGGAAAGGAAGACTTTTGTTTTTGTGTCTTAGTAAAATACATTGCCACCGTTTTGTTTGTGTTCAAAGAAGCAGATTGTAGCCAGCGTGAGATGTTTTCCATGACATCAGTTAGTTTTTTTGCCACACTGGTCGCTTCACTCCCATGTACATAAACGACGGTATCGTCCGCATACATTTGTATATCCACATCACCACAAACTGAATGGAGATCATTTATATAAATTGTAAAAAGCAATGGCCCAAGGACAGAGCCTTGCGGGACACCCATATCATTGGCCTTAGATGTTGCATGTTATTAGTACTTTTTGACTATCTTAGCAAGTCAGCGGCTCTTCTGATCCTAAGCAGTTCATTGTTGACCTTGTGTTGATCCTGCATATGACAAATAAACAATCTTGAAATCTTGAATCTTGAATCTTGAACTTGCTACAGTAGTTTTAAATGTGCTATATAAATAAAATAACTTCACTTGACATTATCATGATTTCAGATGCAGGTATTTTTTGTCTTGTCTTTTGTCTTGTGTTTGGTGTAAATTGATCTGTGAAGGGATTATATCAAAAAGCAATACATAAAGATTATGTTTGGATAATATATTTTGTAGATAACTAGTAGACTGGAAATGTTTACATCGCTGTATTTATATACTAAAATTGTCCCAAAATCAAAGACTAGGTATTATTTTTAAGATAAGATGTCATATTTCTAGGGAGCTGAATTCATTTATTCTGTGATTGTGTCCTTGGGCAAGGCACTTGCACTAACTCTGTGTGGATGTGTGGGTGATTGGTGTTGTCAGAGCTATTGGTGTAGGTTGGTGAGCAGCTGTACAGTGTTACTTTCACTGTTTGTAGAGAGAGGATAAATAACTGTTATTGCATTGTTGTGGAAAGCTTGTCAAACTAGTACAGTGCAATATAAATCTAAAATCTAATAAAAGGGCAGGCATAGTGAAAACAAACACATTTTCACCATCATCTTAACCTATGCATGTTTGTAAATGTTATGAAACTATTGGAGGAGGATCAAAATAATTACTGACATTTTCAGAGTAAATAAACAGAAACGATCTTGGCCAACTTCTAATCAGATTCAGATTATCAGAAGTTATGCAAGTCTCTGTTGCCATATGGTAATGTAGCCTTTGCAGTGGAGCCCGGTTGTTGGGACTTTTTATTGAACTGCTAACAGGCATTTTACAAAAACAAAATTATGGCATTCACAATGACTGAAAAATATGATCTCACCCTGTAGTTGTCATTAACAGTTCACAGTCATTGGGTTTGGGTACCAGATGAGTTTTGTCACACAATACCACAGATAACTTGGCATTCTTGTGTGCACATAGTGTCTTCAACAAGTATGGTCACATGGTCTTAGCTTGTAGAAAAAAATCACTATCAAATCAGGTATAGTAAATGCAAATATAAAGGTGCACTGTGTGACTAGTAGAGGTTCTGCCACCTGATTGTATTCTGGGAGATGTTATAGTTTTGCCTGTATGTATGGCATAACATTGCTCATCCATTTTATCATGGATTCTACCTGGACGACTGAGGGACTTTTCACGCATTTCTCATCCATCTATTCATTTACAGGTGTTCCATGGCTCCAAAATACCTTAAAAACATGCATTCTTACTGTGAGCCACAATGCCTCTACCCTGATCTGACCTGTAACTTGGCCTGCTAGTGTTAAAGTATGCTTATTGTTTCCATGGAGCTAGTTCAGTTTAATTCCAAACTGTGGAAAGCAAGAGTCCAGGCAAAGCAATAACATCTTCATAGAGCTAAACATGTGACAGACTCACACCAGAAAGGTTTCATACTTTCATTCTTTTTTATTAGCGTAAAACTGTGTGGTGCACAGTGTTGTGCAGTAATGCGTTACTAATAACGCGTTACTATAACGCCGTTACTGTTGACAGTAACTAATACTTTTTTAAAATAAAGGAACTCAATTACCGTTACTAAACGGCGCGTTACCGCGTTACTGAACCTACTCATTTTGAAACTGGCATCATGTGCGCGACTCGCATAGGCACAGGGGAATTTTTTATTCTCCCTTTGGTAGGGGCGGGATAAGTAATGATGATTGGCTAAAGCAGAGTAAGATTTCATGTTGAGCCAACCAGAGACACCCAGTGGGCGGTGGGCGGGTTCTACACACAATCCCAGCACACAGTAGTAGCGCACACACACAATACACACACCCCCGTGTCAGATGGCGAGTCCCGAGTCGAAGACAGAAGTATAGGCAGTATTTTAACCTCGTCGAGGTAAAAGGTAAAAACCTACATGTTACGTGCACATTGTGTCAAAGACCAAAGACTTTGTCCACGTCCAATATAAGCAACTCGAATTTAATGAAGCATCTCTGGACGGCGCACGCTTCTGTTAAACTAGTGGCCCCCAGCAGGCCCCATGATGATAATCTAGGTGCTGTTAACAATGAAGGAGAGAGGAGTAGGAGGAGAGGAGGAAGAGGAAAGGAGGAGGAAGAGGAAAGGAGGAGGAAGAGGAGAGGAGGAGGAGAGGAAGGGGCAGAAGAAGCAGGCCCCATGATGATAATCGCATGCTAGGTGCCGTTAACAATGAAGGCCACGGTGACGGAGCCACGCCAGCCAAGCAGCAAAAGCTGTATAATGCACTGTAAAAAAAAAATTCAAATTATTTGACATTTTTTAACTAAAAAAAAAAATAACGCATTAGTTACTTTCCTAGGTAACTAGTTACTTTTATAGTGTAGTAACTCAGTTACTTTTTTGGGTTAGTAACTAGTAACTGTAACTAATTACTTTTTCAAAGTAACGTGCCCAACACTGGTGGTGCAACATGTTATTTGAGGAGTTTAAACTGCATTAAAAGTATAAAATGCAACCTAAATTGTAAATTGCAATTGCATGTTTCAGTATAAACACTGAAACTTATTTGCGAGGTGTTTCCCCATCAAAAGGCCCATAGTTGCTAAGACAATTTTCTGCCTCCAATAACATCTAACCAAGTTTGTTCTACATGAGATGACATTATGTTGTAATGGAGGAAGCACTCTATTAAGATAAATCAGGCTTTCATTAACCTTTATGTAATATATTTCTCAAAGCAAACAGGAATTTAGGAACACACAGGAAACATCAGGTCATCCTAAGGGTAATGATGTCATTTATTAAAAAATATTAATGACACATGACCTACTACTTTTAAAACATACAAACACTGTTACTTCAACTACTCTGTGGCACCATAACAAGCACTCTTGCCTCACAGCAAGAGGATCCTTGGTGTGACAGGACAGGTAGATCTTTTTTGTGTGCATTTCTCTCCTTAGGTTTCATTTGGTTGACCCCTCAAACACAAAATGTGCATATTGATAATCCCCACCAAGACCCTGGCTCTAGATGATCTTGAGACTGGTGCCCGGGCACTGCTCTGCTCCTGGCAGGAAGCCCTCAGACATGGTTTGACGGATGAGTCAAAATTCCTATTTGAGACTTTTACTAACTGAAGGACCAATACTAATACACTCGTGGCCATACCAGCTTGTCGAAGCCTGATCTCGTCAGATCTCAGGAGATAAGCAGGGCCGGTGTACTGGTTAGTACTTGGATGGAACTTCACTGGGAATTCCAGGTGCCACAGTGGGGCGCCAGTGACAAAAACTGTTGTTGTGTCCTTAGGCAAGACACTTCACCCACATTGCCTAGTATGAAAGTGGAGTGTGTGTGTGAGTGTTGGTGGCGGTTGGAGGGGCTGATGACAGCCTCGCTTCTGTCAGTCTGCCTCAGGGCAGTTGTGGCTACAATAGAAGCTTACCACCACCGGGTGTGGAGTGAATGAACAATGAACTGTAAAGCACTTTGGGTGTCCTTAAAGGCACTATATAAATGCAATGATTAATTAATTAATTAATGTATTATTTCTTTCACAAAATACTGTTCCTTTCTTCCTCATCTTCCTTGTTGTGTGTGTGCATAGCAGGAGTCATACCTAAATGTCACACTGTTATTTCTGTGTGCACAAAATGACAGGATGTCCCGTGGTGAACAAACTGTTTGTAGGTAATGTTAATTTTTTCCCTCATGGCCACAGTGAAGTTCGGCAGCATTTTTACACATCATAAAATAGTCTAAAACCTTGAGGCTTGTAACCGGCTGTGTGCACAAGAAAGCAAATCTTTTGAGACAAATTAATATGGGACATAAAAAGATGTGAACACAGCTGCTAAAAAGCTGTGTTCACTGTGAGGCCTGCCAAGAATAACAGAACAAACAACACGCAGATGCCCATATGGAACAAACAGAAAGGCATATTATAGTAGAGCTACTTTTTCCTGTGTGAAAGTAGTCTGAATGCACATACTGTACACAATTGAATCCAGTCAGAATGGATCTCAAATATGTGCCACTGCAAAGCCAGGATAAACTGATAATTCAGACAATCCATGCTGTGTCAACTGAGTGTCATGAGCTGATCCAAAACGGGCCAGTGCACATAAATCAAACTAATTTTATATAATGTCTTAACAAAATTATTAGGTTTAAAATGGGATCATTCAGACTAAACTTGAGACTGTAGTTAATTGTCTCTGATTGATGAGGAGTGTTAATAACTCAAAACATTTCTTAGTTTGGCCGGAGCACAGCAGGAGCACTTTGAAGCACAGCTGTAGATCGTGACAGAGGCTGCAGTCCTGCTCTGAGCCATCAGGTCCCATTTAATGTACAGGAACCATTCACTGCCAAGCTCTATATTTACCTTATGGCCACTTAGACAGGCTGAGTAAAAGATCTACTTTTAATGTGGACTTATGAAAAATGATCTTGACAAGCCACACGCAGGTGGATGTATACATTCGCACACAAACCCACAGAATAATTTAAAGAACGGAAACACATGCATTTCTGTATTTAGATTTAGTAACAGATTGCTACTTTATTAACATGTGAGTTCAATCACTGTAGCCTATGTTGCATTTTCCAATATTTACATGGACAACAGAAATAGCCATGAGTGAAGGTTTATGTTAGCAAATATTTTAAATGCATTATAAATTAACCTATAGCCTATAGTCACTACTTGGCTGTTTAAAGGTCCTATATTACTCAAAATTGAATCTTGTGAGCTTTAAGATGTGTTAGAATGTACATACGTCATGAGAATTGTCAGTTTCATAAAAATGGGTCAGAAGGAGGTCTGAAGGAAGGCATAGTCGAAATTGAGGTTATTCAGCATTTTAATGTCAAAATAGCAAAATACAAACAGAATGGTGTCATCGGGCATCAGCCTCCATGTTATCAGCTTAGCAGAGATACATCGGCCGTGAAGAGGGACATGGAGAGAACCCCCAGTGGGGTCGGATCACACACACCCCCACACACACAAATGACCACAAGGTGTCTTTAAATACAGTACAGACTGTTGACTATTTATGACCTCAGCAACTAACCTATAGGAGAATAGCTTAGCTATGCAGACCATGTAGAGAACTCCCCCAGCTTTAGCTAAGAAGACCAGTTTTCCCAATAGTCAGCCAAAATATTGATGGATAGGGAGCAGGTGATGTCAACACAGCCCAGGATAGTCTATGTGAGTCTTGAGTTACACTTAGCTGTTCACAGAACACAGGGTTAAAACACAGAAGAACCAGTAGTATATAGAGATGACAGTTTTCATATGTAAGTACACCTGTAAATTAAATATGAGATCCCACAATTCCTCCCTTTGAGCACATAATCACATGTGCTCACCAATAACAACCAAAATATTTAATTTACATATGAATGTAACCCAGTAAACTCTCATTTTAGACTTTAGCTTTCAAAATGTAACCATCAACACAGAAATTAATACAGAACTCTCCTGGAAAAGTGTTCTCCTCCCTTTGGAGTTATAAATTAGAAGATGGAAGGATATTTCTCCGATCACCAATCGTTCACTTCCTGGATTCAACAGAGTGTTAGATTATGTCACACTCAGACGTCGCCGACATTGTTGACATAACTCAGCAGACAGGAAAGAGCACAGTTGTCTCCTTATGCACAGCTGCTCCATGCTGTTGTAATCAAAGATATCAAAGCAAGCAATGTCCAATTGCATCACCATTGAACCTATAAGTGACGCTGAATCTTCAGTGAACAAACTACATGACTTAGTTTATCCACACTTATCAAAAAATGTCCATCAAGATAAAAAAAGAAGCAGACTGGATTTTAACACAGCCTTCTCCTGCACCACAAAGGTGTCGTCCTTCTGAGCACTCTTTTACAACGCGCTCCAGCTGTGTGGTTGCAGCTTTTACAGCTTCCTTTACAGTTTGAAGAGTCTGTTTCCTTGATATGAGCTTTTTGTCATCTGAGAATTATAATGCAAAAATCTCTCTGATTTGTTGAACACTCTCATCAAACTCCTGTTTGATACTGGGTTGAGGCTAATTTGAGAGCACAGTTGCCTATATCAGCAAAAAATGAACAGACATCAAAAACAGACATCTCTGAGTCCAAAAATGGTGAAGCTCCTTCATTCTCCTCACAAAAACAGCCAGAATAGACTGGTCTTCAGATGTCACAAGGACTTTGTGGTGTAAGATTTCACAACTTCTGTGGGGCATGCCAGGTGTTTGAGCAAAAACTGATTTGCTCCAGTCAACTTCTCCAGTACCTGAACTCAGAATTCAAATCAATTGAAACAATGACACAAGCTGGGACATAGTGAGATAAATTACCCCTAAAAAAATGTTTATAAAAAATAGACATAGTCTGATCTATCTAATGAACTATATTTATCTGCAACAGTAACATTTTAACATCAGCTAAAACAACCTCATTTTTAATAGTTTAATAGAACTCCTATTCACCTTTCACTAGAATATTAATCTCATTTTGATCGATTTAGATTACCAGAAGTGATACATATAATGAATCACAAATAATCAAAAACCCCAAATAACCAAAAAACATCTATCTGCATCCTTTGCAGAACTAAGATGAAACTAACTCGCACATTTTCAGAGCTCAATTTCCAAAACAAAAACATCTTCTTTTGTTGAACCACTTGGATTTTACCTTTATTATTAACTTCTCTGCTTTTTGCAGGGTTTAACATATTAATTATCTGCAGATTAACTCTTCGAGTAATTTACAGCAACTTGTCTCATGTTCATTCTGAACAGGCAATCTTAAGATCTCTTATATTTTAGTTAAACATTTAGATCTGTTGTCCATCCACACAAAACCAACAAAAAAAAATCCAAATTTTTTAACATAAAAAAGCATCAAAACAACAGATTCCCAGATTCTTACTGATTCTTACAGATTCATTACAGATTCAGATTACAGAAACCATGAATATAAAATTTAAGCATGCAATTTTAGTTCATCTTGTATGGCTAGACAACATCACCGAATAATTTATTTCAGAAGTCCCAGTTTGTTCATCATCACAATTAATTTAAAAATTCTTAGAGATCAGTACCTGAAACCTCTGGGTGCATGGAGCATCTCCTCTTCTTCAACTTTTCTCTGCTTTTCTCGAGCCCCACATTAACCTTTCCTTCTGGCCCCACGTTGCTTTTTTTGTGTGCCCCACGTTGGGCGCCAAACTGTCAGTTTCATAAAAATGGGTCAGAAGGAGGTCTGAAGGAAGGCATAGTCGAAATTGAGGTTATTCAGCATTTTAATGTCAAAATAGCAAAATACAAACAGAATGGTGTCATCGGGCATCAGCCTCCATGTTATCAGCTTAGCAGAGATACATCGGCCGTGAAGAGGGACATGGAGAGAACCCCCAGTGGGGTCGGATCACACACACCCCCACACACACAAATGACCACAAGGTGTCTTTAAATACAGTACAGACTGTTGACTATTTATGACCTCAGCAACTAACCTATAGGAGAATAGCTTAGCTATGCAGACCATGTAGAGAACTCCCCCAGCTTTAGCTAAGAAGACCAGTTTTCCCAATAGTCAGCCAAAATATTGATGGATAGGGAGCAGGTGATGTCAACACAGCCCAGGATAGTCTATGTGAGTCTTGAGTTACACTTAGCTGTTCACAGAACACAGGGTTAAAACACAGAAGAACCAGTAGTATATAGAGATGACAGTTTTCATATGTAAGTACACCTGTAAATTAAATATGAGATCCCACAGAATATACCTGGAGTCGTGTTTTGTTTCATTACCAGGTGTTTGAGTAATTCTTTATTAATCTGATTACATCTACAAAGCTCAAAATGCTCTGTTCCTCCTTGTGATCAATCAATCAAACAATCAAACAATATTTATAAGGCGCTTTTCATACAAAATTGTAACACAAAGCGCCTTACAGTGGTCAAGGATTAGAAGATTGACCTTTATTGATCTCGCACAGGAGAAGTTGTTTCTATATTTGACCCGGGGACCATCCCCATGATTTTGTTTTGTTATTTAGGCTTTGGTCAGGCCCTAAGCTGGAGGATTTTACCTATGGCGCATGTTTAGGTTGGTGGGGTGATGTCATGTAGTGGTAGTTTTGGAGTTTTCAGCAGACTTTTACCTTTAGTTCAGTAGAGATAAGCTATCTACGTCACTGCTGCCTGATAATGTGCCTGACAGAAGAAGACCAGCGAGCACAGATGAGCCTGGACAAAGGATAGGTAAAGGGAAGAGGGAACAGATCTGACTTCTACTTTAACTTTGTGAAAGAACAGAACAAATGACAGATAACAAATGGCGGCACGGTGGCTGAGTGGCTAGGACTCACACTTCACAGCAAGAAGGTTCCGGGTTCATGTGGCACGTTGGTATGGCCATAAGATTCGGGTCGCCCGGGCCTTTCTGTGTGGAGTTTGCATGTTCTCCCCGTGTTTGGATGGGTTTCCTCCGGGCACTCTGGTTTCCCCCAAAACATGCACCATAGGTAAAATCCTCCAGCTGAGGTCCTAACCAAGCCTAAGCAACAAGATCGTGGAGATGGTCCCCCGGGCGCAGTAATGTGCTGCTCACTGCTCCTAATAATAAGAATGGGTTAAATGCAGAGAACAATTTCTCCTGTGTGAGATCAATAAAGTCATTGTTCTTCTTCTTCTTAACATTTTCAACACAGAATGTAGAGTATAGATGCTAGCTTTAAATGCATTACATGGGGTTTTATGTATTTTTATGCAGCCAATTTTCTCACCCATCCTCTAAATGAGTCTTGCAGCATTCCCTTGACAAATTGACAAATTGAACTTTTTGCTTTTATTTGTTTTATTTAATTAATACATTTTTTTTTTAACTTTTAATTTCCACCTGTAGTCCCTGGTATAATAACATAATATACTTAATAACTGAACCCATTAAACTGCTCTTCAGCTTGCTAAGACAGGTTTGTCTGCAGAGGCCAAAGCTCATATAGCGTGATGGAGTCTACTGTAAACTAAACATGGGACTCAACTGTTGCGAGGTAATGTGCACCTTAGTTCGGGATAAATATTTTCTTCTGAGTTCTGATAGGTAGGTCAGTGTTACAAGTGGAAACCAGATTGCAAAAATATATAAATGGAAACCAGATTAAACAAACAAACAAACAAAATAAATAAATAAATAAATAAAATACAATTTTTGCAGATGGTATTTGAGTTGTTTTGGCAAAAGCTAATAATTTGAATTTAATGTAAAGCAGCTTAACTAGTTCAGTAAAAAAAAATGGTATTTGTAATTTTCTTTTCAGTTGTTTAGCAGAAACCTCAAAAAAAAAAAAAAAAAAGCTATCTAAATATTTAAAATAGGGATAACTCAAGGCAGTTAGCCATGTCTGCATTCTGATATTTACTTTAGTGAAAGTCTGTATCTTCTCAGACCAGACTCAGAAGATTTATAGGGAAGATTTACTGCAGAAGAAGTATTTTGGAATGTGGGTTGCATGATGTAAAAACTGAGCAGATGCCTGGGTATAGAATTGAAATAAAAATGCACAATACGCAGAATTTTGCTTTTGTCTTTTGTAAGACCTTTATTAAGCCAGGATAAATATTCCCTGTGTACATGTTTGTAGACTCACTGGACACCACCTTGTAATAGAACAACCAGGGGATCATTAAAGTTGTAAATCAAATTTCAGAAAGCAAAGCCTGTTCAGAAAGTTACTACTAAATATTCTTTTCATTCATTATTTTCCATATTACACTATTTTCTGATCTATGTTATAATGTTGTTTCCTTATCAATAGCACACCTGGAGTTGTGTTTTGTTTCATTCACACATGTTTAACACACAAACCCTGCATATTTAGGCCGAGTTCTTCTCTCAGACTGAAAACACTCTGTTCCACCTTGTGATGTCATCTGGTAATACAGGAGGCACCCCACTGTGTTTTTAAACTCCATACACTTTCACTGGAATAATTTGGTTGATTTCAGCTTTAGAACTGTCAATATCTACTGAACTAAGATAGCAGCTAACTTAAAATCTACAACTTCATGACATCACAATGTGGAACAGAGCATTTTGAGCTTTGGAAATGTAGGCCAACCAACAATAAGGGTCAAACATGTGTGAATGAAACAAAACACAACACCAGGTATTTTGTGAAGCAACAGCATTATAACTTGGCTAAAGATCACACATAGGACCTTTAATAGGCGACAACCAAAATCCCTAAATGAACCTACAGAACTAATAAACAACCTTATCATATTCATAAATCTGTAATGAAGAAAAAATGTTGCATGTGGTCAAAGGATTAAATATTTGCGCAGGAAACAAATATTTGCATAAAACAGGAACCCTAGAACCCTTAATACAAAGAAAACACTCCCCATCAGTGACCAAACAAAACAGACTCTGGGTTTTTATTCAATATTATGTCATAAATGTCAGGCTTCTTGCACCTGCCATGGGCCTGCAGGAGCAAGTACATTTCACATCCACATGTTATTCTCCAACACTCACCCCCCGAGGATGTTTTAATTAAGAGTCTGTCTGTTGAAGGCTCAGTCACAGCAGTTCAGAGCAGGGCATAAAGTTAGTGGGGTTACAAGTTCAAATATTGTAACAAAGAAAATTATTGTCCAAAACTTCAGTGTTCTTTATATATACACACACATGCGGTTAGGGTTAGGCTAATGCAAACAGCCCCAAACCAGTAGAGTGTCATTGCCTACTGGAGATAGATCCAATGCCTTAGGAGTTGTCTACTATGTTTTTCTGTGTGGTGTAGTATGTAATTTTGTGTATTAACAAACACTGACAAACCTAGTTTATTTTCATATCCTGTTTATTTGTTCTCTGAGCTGTTTCTGCCTGTGTTTCTGTGACACATGAGTATATGAGAAACAGCATTAGGGCTCTATTAGAACCACAGCCTGTGAGCTCAGCTTTGGCCTGGTCCAGGCAGATTGTGTGCAAAACATGCCATGTGTGAGGGATCTTGTAATGGCAGTATGCTGATCATTCTCTGGCCAAGCACTGTCACAAAAATTCGTGTAATGTTTCGAATTAATAGATTCTGACCTTATTTTAGAGATTATAAATCTAAAACTTGCTTGAAAAAAACTTGGTCATTCTTCAGTTTATTATGGTGTTTTAACTCAAGCAACATGGCCAGGCACATTGTTATATATTTATGTAAAGCAACATTTTTTCCCAACAAAAAAAGCATAATTTATCTGCATAATTTATCTCCATTAGCCTTCTTGGTTGGCTGAAACCTGTAGTTGATGGGAAGAATTGGGGTCAGAATATGGTAATTGTAATTTGCCATGTAAACAGAAACAAAACAGGTGAGAAGATTTGAACTACAGCACATACAGCTACTTTTGGCAGATTCAAAGCTGTAGGTCGTTTGTGAATGTCTTTACACTATATCTTATATGTATGTGTCTCAATCACTCAATCACAGAGTGCTGACATATGATAGACCACTATGTCAGTTCTGTTCAATCGGTCAGTCAATCAAATAACTGTATTCAACCCCTTAGGGGCACCCTAGGGTTGCTATGTTATTGTTGTGTTTCATGTCTTTATTCAGACACAGCACATCTGCTATAGAACGTCCACGAGAGCGAATCCAATCCAGAGCCATATTCCTCAGTACTATCCCGGGCACTGCTCCATCAATCTGTACCCTCTGGTTATATGTTTACTGCCGCCTATTCTTCAGATCATTCAACGCACTGCTGGTCTCAGATTAGCGCTCCCTCCCTGTTGCCACGAAAATAGCACCAAATTGAACAAACCCTGGCAGCAAAACTTTAGTAAACTATAGATTTTCCCCATTAGCAGTATTATTACTGTTAGAAATCAGAAATATAAGTACAATACTCATGAGGTGGAGTCCCAAAACTTGCATCAAAGCAAATCAGATCGCAATGCTTCTAAAACCCAAACAATCTGATTGAAATTAAAACAAATAGTCGCCAATCAATGGCAATTCCAAGTCAATCTTTCAACTTCGCCCTCCTGAACTGTAGATCCATGCAAAACAAAGAACATATTCTAAACTACACTTTCCCACACTTCTATTCCTTACGAAACTTGGCTCATCCCACAATGACATCCTTCTTGCACTTGATTCCAGATCCTCAGTTGTGCTAATTCTATTGGACTTAAGTGCAGCCTTTGACACGATTTACCACCAGATCCTCCTAAAACACCTGCAGCATGTCGTTGGGTTGTAGGGCTCAGTCCTAAAATGGTTCACTTTATATGTTTACTTCTGCTCCTGTCATGTGTGGCCTGCCCCAAGGGTCCATCCTAGCGGCTGTTTTATTTTCTTCTGAGAAACATCTGAGAAACATCAGATTAAATACTACCTCTATGCTGACGACACCCAGTTTTATCTTCCTGCTGAAATCTCCCTGCCATGCCCTCCCCCAATGATACTGCTGCTTAAATGACACTTAAAGGACACTAACACTGCTGCTTAAATGACACTTAAAGGACACTGACACTGCTGCTTAAATCACACCATTTGAGCTTTTTTATGCTACACATTGTGTGTTTTACCTGTTTGTATTATATACAAGTTTACTGTACTGTTGCTATGGGTATATGTGATGTTTTAGTCATTGTGTTTATTGTCTTGTTAGATGTTTTATGTTCACTGTGGGCCTAGGGGGCGTTGCAATTTCAAATCCTGCGTGTGTGCAACCTGTACATGTTTTTTGACAATAAAGCTGACTTTGAAATTTGAACTTTGAAATAAAAAACTGGATGTCCTTGAATTTTCTCTGAAGTTATTCTATTTGGACCTTACACTGACAGTCTCACATCTGACCTTGGGCCTCTTGCTGCAGATTTGCACAGTTCTGCAAAGAACCTTGGTGTTTTTATGAACTCTCTTTAAAACTTTGGTGTTTTTATGGACTCTTTGAGCAAACTTTAAGAAACCAATCTCAAATGTTGTTAAAATTAGCTTTTTTCAGCCAAGACAAATCGCTAAATTAAAACCAATCCTAGCAAGCAATAACTTTGAAACAATCATACACGCTTTTGTAGCCAAATGACTGGAGTATACTGCAGCTCGCTATATTCAGGCCTCCCACAATCCTCCTTCAGTAGGTTACAGTTAGTCCAAAATGCTGCTGCCAGACTGCTCACCGGGTCCAAAAGAGAGACCATATTACCCCCATCATAGCCCAACTCCACTGGTGACCTGTTAAATACAGAACTGATTTTAAAATTGTATTATTTGTTTTTAAATCACTCAACTCACTGGCGCCACAGTACATCCCTGATCCTTTAACCCCACACACTGCCCCTCGGTCTCTCAGGTCAAACTCTCTCAACATACTGTCCGTCCCACCATCCCGCCTCAAAACCAAGGGAGGCCGAGCTTTCTCTGTTGTGGCCCCTAAGCTCTGGAATGCCCTCCCTCTTCATCTGAGATCGTGCTCCTCCCTACCTAACTGTAAAACCCTGCTAAAGACACATTTTCAAGATGGCATTCAACAGCCATTTATATCTATTTTATATATTTCATATTTGTTTTATTGCTTCACTATGTTGAGTTTCATGCTGTAAAGCGTTTTGGTGCAACTTGTTATGGTTGTTTTAAATGTAAAAACCCTAAAAAACATGCACCAGGGACTTCAGGTTGAAATTAGCTCTAGTGCTACAACCTGGCACAATGCATCTCTCCTGTTAAAATTAGAGTAGATTGTGCACTGTTCCTGTCTCATAAATAAACTAACTAAATAAAATAAAGTAAACTGTGCTATATAATTAAAATGATTTGACTTGACTTATAGTGGAGTCCCCAGACAATATGGGGTAATAAGTTCAAGCACTTGGCCACAGACAATCCGCTTAATGGTCCGATTCCACAGGTATTTACCTTAATTTAACTTTATGAGATTCTGAAGATTTTTACAAGACACGCTAATGCACTGATGCAAAGTATGTTTTCTCCAGTAGAGTCACTCAGGTAACCTTTACAAATTAGCTGTGTCTGAAATAAGGGGAAAAACAGAGGGGTCCACAAATAACATGTGCCTAATTCTTTTATTTTGAATCTGTTCCATCTCCATGTTACACTATTTTCTGATGAATGCTGTTTCCTCCTTAAAAACACGTTTTGTTTCATTCACACGTGTTTAACACATAAACCCCACATATTTAGACTGAGCTTGTCTCTCAAACAGGAAACATTCCACCTTGTGATGTCATGTGGTAATACAGGAAGTGCTCCACTGTGTTTTTAAAGTCCATACGCCTTCACTAGAATCATTTGGTGACTTCAGCTCTGGAACTGGAATTACCAATTAAAGGTTAAAGGTCGCTATTAACTTCATGACATCACAAGGTGGAACAGAGATGTAGACAGACTAATAATAAAGGGTTAAATGTGTGAATGAAAGAAAACACAACTCCAGATATATTTTTGATGAGGTAACAACATTTTAACATGTCTCACAGTAATATAGGACCTTTAACAAGCAAGGTTACATGCACCAGCAACAGTCTAACAGCTGACCTTGAAACAGCTGCAGATGATTAGAAAAGTCTTCTCTGTTTTCTTTAAGATCAAACGATCTGAATGGTTACATGTCTTCTTGGAAAATGCCGCACACAGGATGATTCAACTGAAATTGCAAACGATTCAGTTGAAAAGAATAACCATCTATGTGTCCATAAAACAAAGAGGACTAATGTGGAGTTGGCAGAGCAAAGTCTGTCTTCTGCACTTTTCTAAACTTTCATCTTTCTTCACTTTCATTTTTTTTGACAGCGACCCCTGCCATATGTTTTCTGGATGTTGTTTGTAAGTGTCAAAGCTCCAATGGTCTGTTCAATACTGAGTTACTGATACTGAGTGTCATCAGCATAGAGGTGGTACTTTTTATCATGACAGACATATTCATACAACAAATGTGTAAAGTAACAATAGGCAATAGGCCTATTGATTTAAAACATATTTACAATAAACTTCGTATATTGTATGAGGATAGCTGTGTGATTTGTAGTTTTAAAAGTAGGTCTGGTTCTGTGATGTGGCCGACTGACAGGATCATGATAATAGTCGTTTTATTTGGGTCATTTTCACACAATATCTGCTCCATATGTAATAGCACATGCTCCATCTGCTTCTACTTACAACCAGGAGTCAGAAATTCAAAATATTTTACATTTGTCTCGTCTCTCACTTCACCTATATGTTTCCAAATCAAATCCAATGAACAAATACTGTACTGTAATTTAAACTTATACATGTCGGCAATGAATGCTTGTTATTCTTTAAAAAGCAAAAAAAAAAAAAAAGAACATATCAACTAATGTTTACCCTCCACAGTTTTGCATGAAACATGCATTAACTTCCCAAATGATTGCATTAAATCAGCTTTTACTTAATTTCGAGCTTTCTCAGTTTAATAACTGTCTCTTTCCAACTTCATTTTTTTCTTGACTTTTGGCTAAGACAAGATTCTGAAATAAAGAACTAACAATTAGTTCATCTCTCAGTTTGTGATTGTGACAGTTTCTGTTGTGTCATTACTGTGATGTATGTCATTTGCTGCTTTATGACTGCAGCTTCAATGGGACACACGCAGGTTAACATCTGAATGAGAACAAGCTGTTTTCCGCTGGCCCAGCTCGAGCCAGCGCTTAATTACAGCCTTTGGACACTGGCCGTGTCACATAGTATGTGTCACACACCATCAATCCTTCATCTTCTTTGGCTTCTTCTGGTTAAAACATGTGTTACTGATGATGAAGTACCTAGATAAATGTTTTTAATGTGGATTATCTACAGAGACTATACTACTGGGATTGGGATTGTGTTCTCACAATTACTGAAGTATTCTGATACTACAGTGTGATAAGCGTATTTACCAGTAGGGAGTGACCCACCAGTTTATTGGGTTTTTCCACAGTAGTTCTGTTTACATGTTCTACATTGTTTTTGCTAATGCATGTCTACGGAGGTCTGGCACAGATGTTCATTAATATGCTCTGTCTCTGTCAGATAAATACATTCGTTCCCGAGCTCTATGGCTGCATTATCTGACCCAGATGATCTAGCACATAATGGCATGCTAGCTGTAAGTGTATATCTGAGAGGTTCGTGTCACTTGACATCAGACTGGATACTTTGAATGGACAGAGTCCAATATAGGCAAACAGTGGGAGCTTAAATGTTATCTTTTACATGAAGGTGAGAATATATTATGCACAGCTGTACCTCTGGGGAATAAGTAGGGGAATGGTTCAGCTGTATGGAGTGAGGTGAAGCGGTTACAACAACAGAGCCTCAGATTATTAGATTGTTTGATGTAGCTTGGACAATGGCATCCATGTGACCGCTCAGTAAAGAACACTGACATTATAGATACTTTGCATTTAGTGAAAAGTGCACAGTTGAACTACAAGTGTAATGGCATAGCAAAAAGTAAGTATTAATATCTTCTTCAATATATATGTTTATGGTTGTTGTTTGTTTTTATAGTCATGTCTATTTTGTATAGTCTATGTTACATTTCTGATAAAGCATGCGCTGCTTTATTGTCTGCCTATATTATTGTCTGCCTGGAATGTCCCACAGTATGGCATAAAACTGTTTCTAGTGCTAAGTTACAGGTCAGATTTGTTGAGAAACAAGACCAGTGAGAAGACAGGAGACGCTCCACCAGAGAAGTTACATAGTGAATCTTTAAAGTAAAGGTAAAATTAATACAGGAAAAACAATTTCATCAAGGTGAATGGAGTTCTGAGTCACTTTTTAAATCCTAATTGCTTCATTGAGAAGTGAGCCTTATTACCATCATATTGAGACTCTCACGGTGGATTGACTCATAACTGTCATTACAGATTCATGACGTGGGTGACACTTCAGCTTCTCTGTTGACGCTGAGGTCAAAGGCCAAGGGAAAATTTAATGTGTTTGTGCCAGAATGGTCCAGCTCAGTCCCTATGACGTCCTTCCACTGGACATGAATCACTGCGGGTGGCTTATTAAATACTAAGCTCTGTCCAGCCTCTTCAGAATCAGTGACCCTCCTGAGAAAGAGCACACAACGTCACTTATGTGTTCTGAAGAGGCTTAGTAGTATTCTAAGATTAAAGAAGATAGCTGATTTGTGCCTACCGCTTTATGGAACATCACTGTAACATGACCAATAGTGGATTGGTCATTTGTGCCAAAATGCTGCTAAATTGAACTTGTATCATCATTTAGGAAACAATGAGAAGTAAGTAAGTAGTAAGAAAGTAAGTACAGCGCAGTGGACATTTATGAGGGGAAGGGGAAAACAGAGACTTTTCAAAAATGCATGAATCATTCTAAATACAAGTTTGAGTGGATTAATAATAAGGGAAAACCATTATAGAAACGTGGCCTTCCCTGTTAGACATAACATGTGGCATAGACATAAAAATAGTCAACGTCATATGAATGTTTAATTACATATATCATCATGACTAAGGTGTATATTAACATCAATACAAGAACATAATGGCATATGCCAGTGGGTCTCACATCAAGTGTGGTATGCAGACTCATGCAGTTAAAATATTTGCTGGATTTAGAGTCAATTTAATACTCATGTCTGTCCTCCCTTGGGTTAGTTTGGATTAATACTGCCCTAATAAAAAATAAACAAATGATATAAATGTAATGTAATGTAATGTAATGTAATGTAAGTAAGTACATAAGTAAGTAAGTAAGTCTGGATTTATAAGATAAGATAATCCTTTATTTGTCCCACAGTGGGGAAATTGCAGTGTCACAACGCAAGTTTCAGAAACAGTTGGAAAAAGAGCATGCATCAAAATTAAGATAAGATTAGATAAGATAAATAATAATAATAATAATAATAATAATAATAATAATAATAATAATAATAATAATAATAATAATAATAATAAGTATGTACAATCAACTAAAAAACACAACACTGTAAGGTTAAAAGACACAGGAACGCTGCACAATAAATGTCTTTGATTCTGAGCAGTGAACAAACAGCAGTTAAAGTGACTCCAGTTCAGTAATATATAATATCACTACAATAAAGTGACTCAGATGATTGTGTACAGTGCCGTGATGGGCAGTGATTGTTAAATAAATAAGTAGCAGGTAAAGTGACTTTAAATAATATTGCACATGTAATTATTACTATGGAGATGACAAATGGTTGCTATGGAGATGAACATGACTAGCATTGATCATTGTACAGTCTGACAGCAGCAGGAAGGAAAGATCTGCAAAATCTCTCTTTAACACAGCGAGGGTGAATCAGTCTGTCACTGAAGCTGGTCTCCAGAGCCAACAGAGCGTCCTGCAGGGGGTGACTCTCATGGTCCTGCATAGACATAAGTTTAGCCAGGACCCTCTTGTCCCCCACCTGCTGCACCGAGTCCAGAGGACAGCCCAGGACTGAGCTGGACTTCCTGATGACCTTGTCCAGTTTCTTCTTCTCCCTCTCTGTGATGCTGCTGCTCCAGCAGACCACACTGTACAGGATGGCTGATGCCACCACAGAGTCATAGAAGGTCCTCAGGAGTGGCCCTCTCACTCCAAAAGACCTGAGTCTCCTCAGGAGATAGAGCCGACTCTGGCCCTTCCTGTACAGTGCATCTGTGTTGTGAGTCCAGTCCAGTTTGTTGTTCAGATGAACACCCAGGTACTTGTAAGAGTCCACTCTCTCAATGTCCCTTCCCTGGATGTTCACTGGTGGGGGGGCAGTAGAGTGGCGTCTGCGGAAGTCCACCACCATCTCCTTGGTCTTCCCCGCGTTGATGAGAAGGTGGTTCCACTGACACCAGTCCACAAAGTCCTGCGTTAGTCCTCTGTACTCCGCGTCATCATCGTCTGTGATGAGACCAATGATGGCAGAGTCATCAGAGAACTTCTGCAGGACACAGCTGTCCGTGTTGTGTCTGAAGTCTGCAGTGTAGAGGGTGAAGAGGAAGGGCGCAAGGACCGTGCCCTGGGGCGCCCCCACACTGCAGGTCATGAGGTCAGACACACAGTCCTGGGCTCTCACAAACTTGGGCCTGTTTGTGAGGTAGTCCAGGATCCACTCAGCCAGGTCACAGTCCACTCCTGCCCACTCCAGCTTGTCCCTCAGGAGCAGCGGCTGGATGGTGTTGAAAGCACTGGAGAAGTCGAAGAACAAGATTCTCACAGTGCCGCCGGGCCTCTCCAAGTGGGACAGCGAGCGGTGCATTAGAGAGATGATGGCGTCCTCTACTCCAATGCCGGACCGATACGCGAACTGCTACTCTCGATTGATGCTGATGATGATTCTTCTGCAGAAATATCAGTTTTCTAATAAAATTGTTGTAATTTTTAAAATACATTTATATATTAGTTATCTGCACATAAAAAAATGTTTTTAGATCAGTTCAAGCTCCAAAGATAACGACGCTAAGGTAAAACAAATTATAGTAGAGAAGTTTCAATACATTTTAAAACAAAATACATTTGTTGTGTGCTGTGTAATCCTATTTTTGACTTGGTATTTTAGACCTAGGGGCCTATTTCAGACCTGGTTTAGATCTGGTGGTAAACGGAAATACAAATATTTTCTTAGGTGGTACTTGGTGTGAAAATTTTGAGAACCACTGTCATGTATACTTGTATTTACATAAACCAAAAACATCCATTTTATAAGAGATAAAATAAGGGCAAATAACTGCTAGTTTGTCATTATTTTGTGAAATTTTGAAGTAAAAATGAAAACAACTGAGAATTATATAAAGTATTTCTGATAGTCATTTGGTCTTTGCTTTTCACAGCAGTGTGTTCTCATGTGACATTTGTTTGACATAAAAATCTCCGCCTCTGAAGATAAAAAGAACAGCTATCCACCAAACAAAATACAACAAGCTGATATGAAACATAACACGAACATTTACATTGCATCCAAGTCTAAAGTGAAATCATTAGCAGACATACTAGGAGGTCAACAGTGTAATAAAAAGTCAATGATGTGTGCAGTCTCCATTTGTCACGAGTTTCGACTTACTGCTCATCTGTACAACTCTGGTTGAAGATTTTTGGGGTTACATCTTGAGGCCAAAATTATATTTTAAAATGCAGCTTTCAGTTTGGCAGAAATCTGAAGGCTATTATGAAGGACACACCGGGTGGTAAGGCCCATGAGGTTTGGCCTTTTTACTATAATCTTAGCTTGCATGCTTCATAACAGGCCATAGTAGCATAGTTGCAAATTGTGTGCAAAAAGGAACATATTTCAGAGCAATTTTCAAAGTAAAAATGCTTAGACGTCCATGCTTGGCTGAGCTGGAATAACACACAGGAGATGAACTACATGGTTGTTACATATAGAGCATAGCAAGAGTAAAAGGGTGCTATATACAGTCAGTGACATAATCAAGGGGAAGTCTCAGTAATGTGCCCCAAATAACAGGGTGAATTTTACTGATCTGGCCATCGTAAAACTGAACACACAAAGCTGGAGTTAAGGGGGAGTGGCATCCGCAGCCAGGGACACTGTCATTAGTGCTGACCTGGGTAAATATTTTACATGGAGGAAAGGGATTTAAGGATGAACACAGGGTGAAATACTACATGTGTAATTACAACAGTGCAGTCCCACAGAGGCACACAAGGTCAAATGAGGACATCAAGTGCGCATGTTGTCAGTCATTTTTTGTTAGATTAGATTGTCAAACTTTGCTTTGTCTTTGGCTTTTGTGTTGTGGGATTTACACGAAAACCTGTTCTCCTGTTTGTGTGTTGACATTAATAGAAAATGGCCCTGTAAACAAAAAAATGTAATAAATAAATAAATAAATAAATAAATAAAATAAAAATCTAAAGGAAAAAAAAAAGAATTAAAAACTGTACTTTGTTTAACTATCTGCCGCCTGCTTGTCTCCATTGCCTGGAATGTTCCACAGTATAGCATTATACTGTGTATGGTATTACATGATTCTTATTGTAAAAAATAAATTAATGTATTCATGTAAAATTATGTAAATTAATTAGGGATGCACGATATATCGGCATTTACATCGGTATCGGCCGATATCGCCCAAATTTTAACATATCGGTATCGGCCTGATGTGTAAAAGTGGGCCGATATTAAGGACCGATATTTGTCAGTACAGTAATCCCTCGAATTAACGTTTTCTCACATTTCTTTCTCGTTTAAACACTCAAACTTTCGTAGATTTTCAACAAAATGTATTAATAGTGAAGCGTGGGGGGGGGGGGAGTGTGCGCGCGGACATGTGTGCTCACCGCGGTCCCGGCCTTTGCTCTTTTTGGACTGCGTGCCTCCCCTCTAGTCCTGGTTTAGTCCAGGTTTAGTCCTGGTTTAGACCTGGTCTAGTGCTGGTTTAGTCCAGGTCCAGACCTGGTCCAGTCCTGGTTTAGTCCAGGTTTAGTCCTGGTCCAGTCCAGGTTTAGGCCTTGTTTAGACCTGGTCTAGACCTGGTTTAGTCCGCGTTTAGTCCTGGTCTAGTCCCGGTCTGATCCTGGTCTGGTCCTGGTTTAGTTCCAGTTTGGTCCTGGTTCCCCCCCGCGTCCCCCATCTATAACATCAATCGGCAAAGGTCCCTTAGCCAATCAGGACGCAGAACACAATGTTACACTATATTAAAAAAAAATAATTAAAAATAAAAAAATAAAAATCAGCAGTCAAAACACGTTTTGAAAATAAAAGAAGACATTAAAAAATTAATTTAGCATGATTTGTATAAAATGTTATCTCAGAATTAAAAATAAATAAATATCGGTATTGACTAATATTGGTATCGGCCGATATCAGAATAATTAATATCGGATATCGGTATCGGCTAAAATTTTTCACATCGGTGCATCCCTAAAATTAATAATTAAATTAATACATTTTCACATACATTAATGTCAATTCATGAAGTGAAATTTTACATTTTCAACATTTTTTTTCAGAATTACTATGCAGTGGAGGGGAGGGACTGGACAGTCACCCACACAACAGCAGTGACTTGCCCAATCAGAGAATTCTTATATATTTGCGTTGTTTTTGTTTGTCGTTTTATGTTATGAATTGACACTCAGATGTTTGAAGTTTGAAGCAACAAAACTGTGAGAGGTGAGGGCATAGGCTGTGCTGTATTGCCTGAGATATAGAGGTATTCACAACATCAGAGGTATGAGTGCAGTCTGACAGAATTCTCAGTCGACTATTTGCCATTTTCACTGTTCCCAGGAGTTGTCACACTCTCTTTCTGCACCAACATACAAAATACTATCCAGGAAACTGTGGAGTCACTCTAAAAGAGAAATGTTGCTCATATAAACAGCTTTCTCGTAAGGCTCCGCTACAGGCTGCTCTAAAGAGGCACCTGCAAATGAAATATGTGTTTTCATATCGCTGTACAATTTATCCTGAGCCAAACCCATCCTATAAGTCTCTTTAAACTAAAGGATAAGAAAGAAACATCTTGAGACATTTGAAATAAACAATAAGAATCTGTGTTGTGGAAACTATTATACAATACAAGTCAATACAGATCTACATAAGAGTCCAACAAATTATACTGAAAATAATAAGCTATGTTCTGAATCATTAAAGTTAAATCCCACTTCAGGACATTCTCCATAGAGATGAAGACTTTTTATGTCATACAGGGGAAGATTATAGCCAAAGGACCAATATTTCCATGGAAACAAGTGGTAGGATTATCTGGTCAGCCAGAACCACACGCTTTGACAACACTTTACGAGTAGGTCTGGATATGTATCCTTTCTCCCTGATTTGAGAGGGAGTGATTGACAGGCTCATTAACCAATCAGAGGAACGCATGCTCATGTTAAAAACAAATGTGGCTGCTTATGCTTAGAAAAGGAGAAAGAAACAAAGCACCAAACTATTACTTTTCTCAGGTAATATAGCTATATTCTGAATGATACAAGAGGAGATGTCTTCCACATTTGAGAGACACGTGATACAAATTAGCGGCTGTGTTTGGGGAGTCTCAAGTTTGGACAGAGGTTTTTCATGCTCTGTGGTCCAATTCCAATCCAGACCCTTCGGGATTCAGACAGAATGTAGAAGAGACTGGCTGCTGGTCAGGCAAGCGGGAGGAGACACTCCTCTAGGCCAAATAAGAGTCAGAATTTACAATCTCTGGCTCTAATATTGTCTTTTGAACATGATTTATAATACCATAACTTCTGAGAGTATAAGATAATGAAAGTCCAACAAAAAATCAATAGCTGTAAGGGGTAGATATCACTTTACATATTGGCTGTAGTGTGCTCATGAGTTAATAATTGCTGCTCAAGACCAAATATTTCTCAACAATGTGCTCTTGATACCGTGTGCTCCGTCCATCTGGAGAGAAAAAAAAAAAAAAAATTCAAACCAAACGCTGTGAGTGGTGGCGCCTTGCCCATGTCCTACCTGTAGCTGCAATCAGACAGATCATACACTCCACTGGAAACTGGAAAGTTGGAGCATGTTTCCTTATTTCCAGTGCAAGATAGGATGCATGCAAATTTAAGGAATTTCAAATTATTCTCTGAATGAAGAATGGAAAAGACAGGATTGAGTTGCTCATATACAGATTATAGCAGTTTTCATTCCATTACAATTAAATTGTGTACATAACCAAGCAAATTAACATTTTCAATACATTTCCACTTGAAAAAAAGAAACAAAAACTGTATCATTTACATCAACAAGCATCAGACATGGAGATCCATCTTGTAAAAATGACTTCAAAGAGAAAATGGCCGTAGCAAACTAGTGTTGAGCATGTGTTGTCTTATGTAATATACATTACATACATACACATATATATAAACACATTTAGCCTGTTCTTTAATCAGAGATAATCTAAGACTGAACGTGTCTAAGTCCGTTTACATTCAAGCCATGGTCAGGGCTGAGGCAGGCAGTGATGGATTATATAACTATAAAAGTCCCTCATCTGTATTTACTGTGTGTCAGTGTGTGGATGAGAAATATACTTTATATCCTTTAATGTGAGTAATGCTGGGGGCCCCACTTATAAACATAGTTAGACACTGAAACTGTGTGTCAAAATGTTTATCAAAAGGAGGAAGTACTCAATGGGAATGTCTGAAAATGCCAAAGGGCCTGCACAGCATTTTTTCTCAGTTTACACATAGAATTCCTAGAAATTTATACTGTACACATGGCCAACTATTCGAACAAGGTCAGCAACACCCATGTCCATTCAAAAGTAGGCCTCTGAACATTTTGGCCCCCACTCTGGGATAATGTTCTGAATGGGCTGGACAGAAGAGCTACTGACCTAAAAAGAAGGGGTCTCGATTAGCCCTGCTCTAATGGAGGACATATATCCTGAAAGTTACTTGGCAGATTTGATTTGTGACATTGTTCTGTTGTTCTCCGCCAACCTCTCCTCACAGCTGATAACTGCCTGACTAGAAGGGCTTTGTAGTTTTGACGAAGATTTTAGGAGACCATTGCAAACAGAAGGTAAACTGTATGTGACTCCTCAGACCAGTACTTCAGATTGAAAACAGCATCTGGGTAGAAACCTTTTATAACATGGACCACTCCTGGATAAATAAGAGATTACATAGACAATAAATGATAAGTGAAAAAGAAAAATGTAGTTTAAAGGTGCACTGTGTAACTTTTCTGGTGGAGGGTCTGTCTACATTTTTGTCTTCATGAAGATGTAATTACTTTGCTTGGAATGTTTCACATTGACTGTAGGTGTGCATCTTCTTTAAGTAATAAAAACATCCATAACTGAATGAATGGAAGATTGGCAAGATTAATGCCACATGCACTGTGAAACAGTTCAGACAAAGTAATACTATCTCTATGGAAACAAGCAGGTGGCAGACCCTCTGCGTGAAAGTTGCACAATGCACCTTTAAGCCATTACATCAAAACTCGATTAATAGGTTATAAACGTGAAAAATCCCTCAGTCGTCCAGGTAGAATCCATGATAAAAGGAGAAGTTCAATTTGTCAACTGGACAAAGTATGTTTGGTTGAAAACGTTTCGCCGCTCATCCGAGAGGCTTCGTCAGCTCTAATTAGAATGCTGGTAAGACACTTGCTTATATCTTGCTGCAGGGAGGAGCTAACTAGCTAACTACTTTCCGAAACTATCTCATTGGTTTCCGTCTTTTGTTTCTCTGGCGTCTAGATAACGATCCCTATTCATCCCTACGACTGTTTTTCACACCTCTGGCCCTGACGCCGGCGATTCCTTACCTGGCCGGCGTGTCGGAAAAACTACAGAGGATTTTCAGACAATATGAAATCCCAGTTTATTTCAAACCCACAAACACTTTACGACAAAAACTCGTCCACTCAAAGGACAAAACACCGAGCCACAAACAAAGCAATGTGGTCTACTCCATTCAGTGTAGTGAAGACTGCAGTGAGCGCTATATTGGGGAAACCAAGCAGCCACTTCACAAGAGGATGTACCAACACAGACGGGCGTGCCAGAGTGGACCGTCATCTGCCGTACATCTTCACCTAGAAGCCACGGGCCATTCTTTTGAGGACAGTGAGGTTCAGATCTTAACCAGGGAAAAGAATTGGTTTGAGAGGGGAGTTAAAGAGGCTATTTTTGTCAAAAAAGAGAATCCTTTTCTGAACAGAAATGGTGGAGTCAGACATAATTTGTCTCCCATCTATAATTCCATTCTTAAGCCTAGATCAAACAAACAGGGGAACAATAGGGCTAGCCAGGTCAGGGCCAGAGGTGTGAAAAACAGTCGTAGGGATGAATAGGGATCGTTATCTAGACGCCAGAGAAACAAAAGACGGAAACCAATGAGATAGTTTCGGAAAGTAGTTAGCTAGTTAGCTCCTCCCTGCAGCAAGATATAAGCAAGTGTCTTACCAGCATTCTAATTAGAGCTGACGAAGCCTCTCGGATGAGCGGCGAAACGTTTTCAACCAAACATACTTTGTCCAGTTGACAAATTGAACTTCTCCTTTTATAATAGGTTATAAAATTAACACAAAAATGCCTCATAGCAAACACCTAGTCCACCATCTTATTTGTACTCATTTTTCTCATTTTGCATTTTTATAGAGATTATTGTATAGAGATTATTATAATTTATTACAAATCTTCTTTTATACAGTACATACTGAATGAATCAACAGAAACTGTTTCTTTGGGTCCATCCATCCATTCATTTTCTTCCGCTTATCTGGGGCCAGGTCGTGGGGGCAACAGTCTAAGCAGGGACTTCCAGACTTCCTTTACCCCGGACACTTCCTCCAGCTCCTCCGGGGGGACCTCAATGCGTTCCCAGGCCAGCCGAGAGACATAGTCCCTCCAGCGTGTCCTGGGTCTTTCCCGGGGCCTCCTCCCGGTGGGACATGTCCGGAACACCTCCTGAGGGAGCCGTCCATGAGGCATCCGGAACAGATGCCCGAGCCACCTCAGCTGCTCCTCTTGGCGTGGAGGAGCAGCGGCTCTACTCCGAGCTTCTCCCGTGTGGCTAAGCTCCTCAACCTAGGGAGCGCCCAGTCACTCTGTGGAGGAAACTCATTTCGGCCGCCTGTATCCGAGATGTTGTCCTTTTGGTCATTATTGTCTCACTGGGTCTTTCTGTAAATTCAGAGACAAATGAGTCATTGTCACTGTTCATGTTGGTATAGGTTTCAACCACTCACCCACCCCAGAATATTGGTCACTGGACACTGCACTTTTAGCCCATAGACACAAGCCCATGTGAGTATAATTATAACACAGGGTTCATTACTAGTTTGCTAAATATTTGCTTTGGGTGGTGGGTCAGTGGCTGGGGCAGGGGGGTAGAGGGGGGAGAGAGGGTGTGTCTGTAGCCTGCTGTCGGTGTCTTTGAACATAGATCAAGGCAGTATGGGGCCTTATTACCAGCATGTTTACACATACACATCTGGGCCGCCCATGAGCTGCCGAGTGACGAGCTGTGAGGGAAAATAATAAGACACAGAACGCATTGAGCGGTGAAAACACGTGCACACTGAAGGGCACACTTCAAATAATGACATACTCTAAATGTGTGATCAGCAATACTATGTGTAGTGAGGTCAAAATGGAAAAATAGAAGATTTAGGGTTCCAAACTATGGTCCTTAGCCTTTCTGCTGAATTGGCCCAAGTGACGAAATTAGTGCTTTTTACTTAACATAAAAAAAAAAAAAAATCTACTATAATTTCATAAATAGCAAACACTGATATGTGACATAAACCACCTTAGCTGCAGGTGTGGTGGCTCAGTCAAAGTACATCAAACGCAAGATTTTGAATGATTTACTTAAAATATTCTGGAGTATGTGGCCCTTTGCTTCATGTGAGTTTCAGTATGTGGCCCTCAGTGAAAAAAACGTTTTGACAACCCTAGTTTAAGGGTTAGTTTGTTATACGTACTGAAATATAACAGAAGTGAGTAATCCACAAGGAAGTGCTTATGAATCACTTTCATGACTGATGTAGGGCTGTGCAATGAATTTATTTTTAATCCAATCAAGATCCAGTCATTTGAAATAGTTCATAATATGCTTCAAACAAGGGGTGTCAGACTGGTATTATTTACCCAGGACCCAGAGGAGGGAGGGGCCCTTCACAAAGTCTATAATATGCAATTCTTATATAGAACATTTATTATATAACAAACATGTAACATAGGCCCACCAAGATAATTTGTACAAAGCACCCACAATTTTGTACTACAATACTGCTTCCACCTTTTTAATAGAGAAGTCTGAAGCCACTCCTGTCATAATTGTAATTGATTTTACGAGGCAATAAAAAAATCATCATACATTTTTTTTGCCATGTTGCCTAGCCCTACCTTGAAGCAAGATCTTCTTGTACCACTGCTCATATTTCCGATGGAAGAAATCAGGCTTGTTCAGGTCCAAGTAGGAGTGAAATGTAACCAAAAACACGAAGTCTGGACAGACAACACTCAGAGGTAAAGACTCATTATTTTTTACTCCCACATTAAAGATAAAAGGAGAAGTTCAATTTGTCTACCTGGACGACTGAGGAACTTTTCACGCATCCCACATTAAAGGTAATTTAGAGTCCATCCTTCACTTAGGAGGCAGGAGAAAGCCAGATCTCAGACAAAACAAAAAACAGATCTCAGATAAAACAAGAACAGAGTTCAGTTGCTGGAAATTAGTTTAAATACCACCTATTTCCAGTTCAGAGGAAACTTCTACAGGCAAATCCACGGCTGTGCAATGGGCTCAGGGTCTCCCCGATCATGGCTAACTTATATATGGAACAATTTGAAAAGAGTGCTTTAGTACCCACACCCACACATTGGTATTGCTTTGTTGATGATAATTTTTCAAAAATCAAAATTCAAGATTTGGAACCTTTTACTGCACATATAATTTCTGTAGATCCGAACATCAAATTCATCCGTGAAGATGCAAAGGAAACACATTGGCGTTCTTAGATTGTGCAGTAACGATAGGAGAAGACCGGCGACTCCAAGTAGAAGTCTTCAGGAAGCCCAGACACACAGAACAATACCTGCTTTTTGATTCACACCACCCACTGTAGCACAAACTGGGTGTTATTCGGACATTACAACACAGGGTGGTTTCCACAAGCACAGAGGGTAAGGAGAAAGAAAAACAACATGTGCAGGAAGCCCTATCTGTTTGTGGCTATCCTAAATGGGCTTTCAACAAAACCAAGAGAGACAAGGACAAGAAACAAGGCAACAGAGAATCAGAACCCAGAAGAAAGGGTGTAACTATTCCTTACCTGGTTGGCGTTTCTGAAAAACTACAGAGGATTTTCAGACAACATGAAATCCCAGTCTATTTCAAACCCACAAACACATTAAAGGTCCCATGGCATGAAATTTTCACTTTCTGAGGTTTTTGAACGTTAATGTGAGCTCCCCTACCCTGTTTAGGCCCCCCTAAAAGTTGCGAAATGTCTAAACTGAGCATTTGCGGTCCTTTTCTGCGTTACACAAAACCAGTGTTCAAACGGGCGAGTTCGGACAAGGCACCTTATTGACGTCAGATCGGCAAATGCAGCTCCAGCCCCTCCCTCTGTCTCCGCTCAGCGTCCCTGTATATCCCGCCCAGAGAGTTTGGACTGTGAATGCGCTACGCAATGTGAAATGCGTTTTTTATTTGCCCGGAGGCACGTCCGAGTGTTTCTAGGCTCGCAAGTCCCTTACCCGACCCTCTGGACCTCTGAAATACCAGTGGTTTAATTTTATTTTCTGTGTAAATATGATTTTTTTCATTGCAAAGTCTCTCATCTGTCTTCTTGTGTAAAACACGGAAGAGAGCAGATAGCTGCGCCGAGCTGCGCTTCGAGCGGGGGAAACCCGGCCCCCCCGCTCCTTAGCCAATCTCTCTGTCCTTCTCATTTGCACTGAAGCAGCAACACCCACAATAAAGCATTTTAGACACATATCTAGCCTCATGAAGACTGTCAGAGTCATATCTCATGCAGTGAGTGTTGATTTTGAAGAAGGATTCATTTACAGTATTAGGGAACCATTAAGGAGCCATATAAAAGCATCAAGAAGTACCATGTCATGGGACCTTTAAGACAAAAACTGGTCCACGCAAAGGACAAAACACCGAGCCACAAACAAAGCAATGTGCTCTACGCCATTCAGTGTAGTGAAGACTGCAGTGAGTGCTACACTGGAGAAACAAAACAGCCACTTCACAAGACCAACACAGACAAGAGAGCCAGAGTGGACCACAGTCTGCCGTACATCTCCACCTAAAAGGACCTCAGTCTGCCGTACATCTCCACATAGAAGGACCACAGTCTGCCGTACATCTCCACCTAGAAGCCACGGGCCACTCCTTTGAGGACAGTGAGGTACAGATCTTAGTCAGGGAAAAGAACTGGTTTGAGAGGGGAGTTAAAGAGGCTATTTTTGTCGACAACAAAAAAAGAATCCTTCCTTGAACAGAAATGGAGGCCTCAGACACAATTTGTCTCCCATCTATAACTCTATTCTCAAACCTAAATCAAAACAAACAAAGAAAACAATAGGGTTAGCCAGGTCAGGTCCAGAGGTGTGAAAACCTCCATTATGGCCCTGAATGACTATGCTAACAAGATCCCAGACAGAAACTGAAAACAAATAGGTGGGATAGTTTCATAGTAATTTCATTGTAGTTAGCTCCTCCCTGCAGCTAGTTATAAGCAGTGTCCATCAGCACTCTAACCAGAACAGAAGAAGCAGCTTGGATGAGCTGCAAAACATATTCGACCAAATAAACTTTGTCCAGTTGACAAACTGAATTCAAAATTGACCTGTTCAAGGACCCAACAAACCCAAACATGTACACCCATTTCAAACCATGGATGCAGTCTGTGAAGCCATCCTATCCATACCCATATTGTCTTCTTTTTTGTCTTGGCAATCAAAGACAATATCTTAATTATGAAATTTAATGTTAATATTTTTACACCCACGCTTTCCCAAGATGTTTATTGGAGAGTATTAATTACTGCTATTTGGTCTTCTTAAGAAATTGAAGTTAATTAATTTGATCAAATTACTAGTGCAGTGGAAGTGAGTTCCACTCTTTACTCACTAAGGACCCACAGACGAGAAGAGACATATTGGCTTTAATTTAAGATGGAGGATGCTCTGCGGGGAGCCAAGAGACTGCACCCAAACTTCCTGCTCCAGCTTGTCTCTGAGGATGACACCAACCCCAAAACAACAATCAGCATTAAAAGTCAATTTCCTCAAATCAAGTACCAAAGAGAAAGAGCGAGAAAGTAGCCTAATCCCACAATGCTCAATTATAGATTCAAACCATATTCATAATATCAACAATAATCATTACTTATGCAGCAGTACCTGTGTTATTAAAATGAAAAGCCAAGAGAGTTTTCAGAATTAAACCTGGAAGAGTAATGCACTTCTGTCACATGATGAAAAGTCTTAGTGAATACTCCTGTTATTTAGCAATGAGGTTGTGGGTTCAATTCCATTTCATCTAACCACAAAACAATCCTTCTGGGCTGTGGCTGAGGTTACACCCCAGCAAATGCTAAGTAAGACCCCTAATGATGAATCCAGAATAGATAAAAAACTTTAAATTATTTAATCATGGGGACTGGATCTAGTACTTATAGAAATGCACCTATTGATGTTCATTTGATGAGTGGTTTCAGGTCTCTTTTCATCACAAAGTCAGTTAAAGGCAATGCTGTCTGTCTCAAAAGGTTTTAGTTACAGTATTTCAAATAAAAAATGGGCTGTCATATTGGGAAAACTGCATACGGCCATTGTTTCCAGCATTGTTCTCCCTGGTGACTTACATAAGGAGCCCCCCCAAAGCCACATAGCTCTAAATATGTATTTGTGTAGGACTAATTAGAGAGTGTCTGTCAGGCGGGCACAGCGCCCAGGACAAGGGACAGCTAAAAATACAAAAACAAAAACACAGCTTCCAAGCACAATATTATAAACATTTGGATAGAAAGTTGGGAATGAACTGTAAAACTATCTGAGGAAATTAGGTGAAATACAATAAAGTCAGTTCAAGATACACTAGGTACTTCTGAAATAGACATACACGAGACCTGCTCTGTTTTTCCAGCCTGCAATCAATGGTTCCACTAATTATTTGACGTATGTTTAAATAATGCCAAATGACTCACGTTATTACAAACTGACGGAGAATGAAGGTGAGGAATCCCAGATGTTCCTTCATCCGTTTTCTAGTCAAGTCTAAATGGGTCTCAAAGTAGTGGCAGCCCAAACCAAAATAAACAGAGGTAAATCTATCTTCTCAAGAGCAGTTATGCAAAATAGAAAAGGGATCCACTACTACCACTACTAATACAACTCCTCTTACTACTACTACTACTACTACTACTACTACTACTACTACTACTACTACTACTACTACTACTACTACTACTACTACTACTACTTCTATTACTATTACTGTTTTATTACCTTTTAATATAGGTATATATTTAATATTTATTATGCTTTTTTATTCATTATACTTTTAGCCAAGTGTTAGTCATTATTTGTGGATCAAAGCCATCACTGGAGCACAGTAACATTTTACTTTTACTGTATATGTTTTTATATACTAGTATCTGTCTGTTGTCTATAGTGTGAACGATAAAATGTGAAACGTGGGACCAACCTCTCAAACAGCAAAATAAATGAAAAATCCTGTAAATAAATATAAAGAAGGGGATTAAGTGGGATTAAATAAATTGTTGAAACTTCTTCCCACTCCTTTTACATACATGATTACGTAATGTTATATATTTTGTGTATGTATTTTTTTTCGTCTGCTGTGTTCAGAATAAAGGATTCAACGAAAAAAAGGAAAATTTACCGAGGGGTAAAAATTAAAGTAACCTACTACTACTACTACTACTACTACTACTATTACTACTACTGCTCATCAGCCCTCCACTTAAAGGGATAGTGCGTTGTTGTTTTTTTAATGTTAATCTGTATGCCGGTTATCCTCTGGTAACGTAGCTCGTAAACGTAGCCGGGACAATTTAATAAAGCTTGTTTTTCTTCTCAAAACAACATTTGTCCAAAAAGTGATACATTTGCCTCCCAAACAGCTAAAAATTCAGCAGCGTATTTCGCATTCGCATATTTTAACTCGATTCGTATCACTGCACGCATATTAGCTGTATCAGCCTGTTAACTTTTAGCGGATGTGTACGGCAGATGCGATACGGCGACATCCGCATCTTTACAAGTGAACAGGCTAATAGAGCTATCGTGGGCGCATTGATATGAATCTAGAGAGAAAATATGCGAATGCGAAATCGCTGCTGAATTTTTAGCATTGTTTGGGACACAAATATATCACTTTTCGGACAAATGTTGTTTTGAGAAAAAAAACAAGCTTTATTAAATTATCCCCGCAAACTTAACGGAACTACGTTTACGAGCTACGTTACAGGAGGATAACTGGGACCATGTCACCCTGTCATGGTAAATCAGTGTTAATCTCAGGACACTGTTGAAGGGGAAGCCATACAGATTAACATTAAAAGCTTCTACTGCCTTCTACTTAAAGAGCTTCTACTGCCATGAGAAAGCATGAAGTGTTATGCTCAAGAACACAAGAGCACACGGTGGAGCAGGGATCAAACACCTAGTCTTTCAGTAAGAGGGCAAACAAAATCACCCATAACTGCAAAGTGTAAGAGAGTTCAACATACAGCAAGTAGTAGTCTAAGCCATTGTTGAATGTAAGGAATGTCTTATGAGAAATCATATAAGAACATTACAAGTAAAATGCTGTCTGTAAAATGCATTATAAACATCCAGCCCAGTCTTCCCCCTCTGGGAACAGGCCTTTGAGGAAAGTTGGCATCGACAGGCCTGTGCAAAGGGTGTAGCAAACTGTCTGTTGTTTCATAATTTTTGTCAACTTTTGAACTAACAAATTATGTATGTGAACCTCTCAGCCCTGGGTTTCTAGTGGCCACTTAAAATATCTCTGCCTGGACTGCTTTGCACACAAATATGAGCTAAATAAGGATGTGCTTGCTACACCCAGGGTTCTGTGCTGGCATGTCTCGCCTTAAACGGTATATGTTCTTTATTATTCTATTTGTGGTTTCAGCTGTGGAAAGAGTCAGTCTATTGTCATCTTTAAAGCAGCTTCGCATTGTTTGTCACTTAGCCTGACAGACTGAGTCAGGCTTTGAGGAGGTGAAATGCCTCACTGTTCACACATCCTCACTGACCTTAAATGACTTCTTTCATACCTCCTTGCAAAACTGTGTTCCTTGAGATCCTTATGCACCACTGCAACTGCACATCTGGTACATCTGGGTCCAACAATGAATACTGTGTGTCTACAAATGGTTTTAGTTTTTGCTAAATAGACTCTCTCACATTGTCTGGTTCATTCTTAGGTCACCTGACACATGGTAACACGGGGTGATGTAGGCAAAATAAAATGACAACCGTTGTTTGAAAATTGTTTGTTGCAATACAGCTTTTATAAGCCGCAAATATTCTTTTCAAAGCCAGAACATAATTGTCATATAAAACATCACACCAGATGCTGTTTGTGATGTAGTCTGCTCCAATCACCAGAGTTTAGGTAAGTTAAAATTATTTGAATTAAGAAACATATAACACTATTGGAGAAGGTCTATATGAATGTATCATGTATGTCACTACCTCACTGTAAATGTTACTGTTACCTGTGCAATAACCTGTGCAATAACCCACGTGCAATACTATATTATATTATGTGCAATACAAAATCCACGTGAAGTACTTATACTATTCAAGATGAAAAGATTCAAAGCTTTTATTGTCATATGCACAGTAAAGAAACACGTTTCCCTGTACAATGAAATTCTTACTTTGCTGCCCACTCTAGATGCAAGAAAAAATAATTAAAATAGATAAATAAGATCGAGGGAAGCATGTATATTATATTATGTGCAATACGAAATTCATTTGACCAGTACTGTATTACCACCTGTGAAATACCCTACTTACACCTTATTTAATCCTACTGGTACCTTTGTATTTTATTATTGTATTTTATATTTTATTACATATTTTTTATTATATTATTTACTTGTATTTTTATTGCATGCTATTAGTACTTCTCGACTATCTCAGCGAGTCAGCGGTTCCTCTGATCCTAAGCATTTCATTGCGTTGTTGACCTTGTGTTGATCCTGCATATGACAAATAAACAATCTTGAATCTTGAATCTGACCTGTCAAGAGAAATGATCGGCCAGTATGATTTAAACTATTGTCTTATTTGATGAGCAAAAACTCATGTTCCTTTGGTAGATGCAGTAATTTTACTTCTACTCAACATCTAGTCAAAGAAATATTATTACTTCAAATCAATTTAACATACCAAAAACTGCTTTACCTTTTACAGTGTGAATAGGGATGCACCGATCCGATACTGGTGGCCTAAAAATTGATGTAATAAGACTATTTCCTGGTCATATAGTCAACTCAGTCTCAATTTTTGAACTTTTATTCTTACAAAGTTGTTCTGTACTTAGTTGAGGGATAACAGCTACATAACACATTTGGATCAGTTTTGTCTTATTGCATTTTTGTTTTAAGGAAGCAAATGCAGTTTTCAGTCTCTAGTGTAGTATCGGATCGGTATTGGGACTGAAAAAGCTGGATTGGTGCATCCCTAAGTGTGACCTCATGTGGTTTGGGCTAACCAAAGTAAAAAATGAAGTAGCTAAATGAGATCTGTTTATAACGCACTGCAGTAAATGTTTCAGTTTAGTAGAAACAGAACACTGTTAATGTTCTCATAAAAGAGCTCAGTCCACAGTGTCTGTTAAAATGACAATATGATGATAATTAATAATGTTACTGGTTTCAATACTCATCTAATTTCCCTCTGGATGAATTATGAAAGTGTGTATATATTTTTTTCACAGTGCAGCTTCATGAGTCAGTTCCCCCGAGGATTCACTGACGTTTGGAAAGAAAAAAAAAAGGTAATACACCATAAAAAGCTCTGCATTCAAAGCTGAGATGTGCATGGAGCAGTATAGTGGTTTACGCTTGTTACCGCAGCATGAGCCAACCACAGATGGACATCAAAGACTTGGATTTAGATGTAATAAATCCATTTGATCGGGAACATAATTTATCATGAACATTTGGTCTGGCCAGATGCTGACCGTACACAAGCTGAAGGACAACTGTATGGACACAACAAGCGGTTTTCACGCTCCAGTTCCCAGTTCAATCATCTTAGCCCACACCTCTCTATACAATGCCCTAAAACTGAGAGTCACATTTGGACCTCACCAAATAAAAACTCCTCTGTCCGCATACAGCTCCTTGGCATAACATTGTGTTCTTGTAAAATGGTGTGAAATGTTTGCTTGACTCTGTGCAGAAAGGCCAAAATAGAAATGGAATTCAAGGTCTTTCATTCACTAAAAATGTTTGCATATGATGGGGGAACTAATTTAGAATGACTATACAATAGGGAAAGGTGATATGGTCCATTAAAAAAAAAAAAAAATCATACAAACAAACTATTTATAAGACTCACGGCTGCAATGGGGGGTTTGCTCATATTTGGCCTTTGCCTGGCAAATCCAGAATGTATTTTTTTATACAGAGGGATATTAGTCTGGTCCCCACTCCCTCTGCCACCCCTCGAACCAGGATCAAACATGACAATGGTGCAGTCAGATTTGGTTTTTTTTGAGTGACGCATGTTAAACAAAGAGGTGATTGGTCATCTGTCATTTTGCAACAAATTAAGTTTCTCTCACAGACTTTAATGCTTCGCTCATTGAGTCTGCAAAAATCTGCTGTTTTTCAGTCACCAGTGGTCAGTGGTATTATTGTTTTAATATAGACCAGGGGTGTCAAACATGCGGCCCGGGGGCCAGATCAGGCCCTCCAAGACGTTTAATCCGGCCCTCGGCTGATTTTCTATTAAAATATTTTAATTATATTTAAAATTTTCGATTAAAATATTGGTAATTTTCTGCGTATCTTTTCTGTGCAGTTTAGCATAGCAGCGTCTCCAGCGCCTCTGTGCACCAGAGCAGCACAAATGAAGACTCGCCTCTTTCCAAACGCTCTTAAAGGACCATCGTTTTGACTGTTGAGCGTGACACCCTCATCAGCAAAATGTCAAAAATGAGAATAGTGGACGCCGAGAGCAGGATTTTCCAAGAAAAATTGACTAATTCCTATTTGTTCACAGAGGTGAATGGGAAACCTGTACGCTTCTGTTGAAATTGCATTTTTCTTAAAGTTTCAGGTTGTTAATAATATAATATTTTGTAAAAGAAAGTTCATCAAATAAAAAAAGACTTCTGTAATATATTTGCGTTTCTCTGCGCAAATATTTGGACTTATTGATATTTTTGGGGTATATTTGCCATGAGTTTTCTGATCCGGCCCCTTTGGGATCAAAGTAGGTTGGATATGGCCCCCGGACCAAAATGAGTTTGACGCCCCTGATATAGACACACCATGTCCCTGATTGGTTCATCATATTCACATTATATCATATTCACAAGCCGCCTGTCAATCATACCCATCTGAACTCAGGGAGACTGACTAGTGACCAGAGTCATATCTCTGTAAAGCATTGGAGAAGTCTGTATTGATTTACTTACTTGTTTTGGACTATTTAAGTTATTTAAGTTAAAGCTATAAATTCTGCTTCCACTGGCGGCACGGTGGCTGAGTGGGTAGCACTCATGCTTCACAGCAAGAAGGTTCCGGGTTCGATCCCCGGGTCGCCCAGACCTTTCTGTGTGTGTTCTGTGTGGAGTTTGCATGCATGGTCTGGGTTTGATCCCCGGGTCACCCGAGCCTTTCTGTGTGGAGTTTGCATGTTCTCCCCGTGTCTGGGTGGGTTTCCTCCGGGCACTCCGGTTTCCCCCACCAACCCAAAAAACATGCACCATAGGTACCTCCAGCTTTGGTCCTGACCAAGCCGAAGCAAGAAGATCATGGAGATGGTCCCCGGGCGCAGTAATGTGCTGCTCACTGCTCCTGATAACAGGATGGGTTAAATGCAGAACTGGAATTTCCCCACTGTGGGACTAATAAAGGCATAGCTTTCTTTCTTTCTTTCACTTCTCATGTCTTATCTCCGTCATTATTCATTGGTGATCTTGCTACAAATGTTGAATAGCAAGCTCACCAATAATTCCTTCTTAAAGGTGCGGCATTCATTTGTGACAAACCAGATTTGTCTGCATCTAATAAGCACTTAATCAATCTTGCAAGATAAAGCCGAAGTGTTGCAAAGAATGACTGAGCATTGGCAGTCACTTCTCAAAGCCATTACAAATGCACGTGTGTGTGTGTGTGTGTGTGTTAATACCTACTTTATCTTTTCGTATAGTTTAAAATCACAACTCACTTATGTAAAGGGCATAATGTTACTAATTTAAACTTAGCAAATTGTATGATGAAGCTGTAAAACCTCATTAGTTAAGCTTTTTAATTAAATGTACAGGATGTGCCAGAAGACCTATGAGACACCGGGTTTATGGTCTGTCCAGTTGCCTAGAAACCTCCCTGTGATGTCAGTTCATTGTCTCTGAGTGCATGGTACATTAAGATAACACTACGGCTCCCCATTCATAAAAACAAGTCAATTTTACCCTGTTATGCAGCTGATTAAGGCTGTGCATCAGGCATCAGGAAATGACTGGACACAACATGCATGTGCACCGGTTGTGTGTTGACTACTCAAACAAGTGTTATTTTCATAGCACTCATGTACACTTTTGGAACACTAAAAAGTGTTTTGTTGTGTCAGTCATACTATGCTTTAAAAATATTTTCCTTGGTAGAAAAAACTAGAAGGAAAAAGGTAGTTATATATATTCAGCTATGCATTTAAAACAATTTAGTTACACGTTTTCATAGTAAACACAAATTCTTTTTACAAACATCCTTCTCCCAGACGTCAGTCCACTTTGTCATCCTTGTTCTTCCCATTCAACACAGCAGTAATCCCATAGTAACAGGCAGTCTCTGTGTACGCGCTCAATAATGCAACAATTAGGAAATTATTTCGTTGCCACACAAATTAGCTTACGTCACATGGCACTGAACTGTACAGTAGGAGGAAGTCATCGGTGCACAGACGTCAAACTCTGTGCAGGCAATACACACTGCTTTTGTTTTTGTCAATGAAGCCTGCCTTAGCAACAACCGAAAACTTACAATTTCATCGGTCTGACTTTTATAAAGATCTGGAAGTGAAATCTTTACAAACTCGTCTTTTGGAAACAAGCAGATGCCCATGTTTTGTGTTTCCTTGTTCTCTTTGGATTGAAGCGGATCACGGTACACTATAGTGCAAAGTACTTAAGGCACCACTGAGCTGTACAGTACATCTGTGTAAGTGCTGTTTGTGTGTGGAGAGTGGGCACAGCAGCAGGTAAATGTTTGATGAAGCAATGAAGCTTTGAATAAATGGAAAAAAAACAGCTTGTGTTCCCTTGTGATTCAAGTTGGCAAACAATGGAGCTGTTCCATAATGTGCATGTGAGGAAGCAGACATGGAAGGGTACACGCTGCAGATATGGAGGTTGAAATGTGTGCCACCAAGAAAGTCTATTTGAAAAAGGGACAATTTAGTGTTATAAAATGCTGTATACACTGTATAAGACAGCAAAAAGCAAAGCATTTATTGATATATTTATTTTAAGTTGCATCATTTACATAATCATATTCTAAACAAAAGAAAGGCCCATTTCTCAAAAAGGAACCAGAGGAAAGTATTGCGAAGGGTTTTGCAAGTACAGAGTTTTATGCCCATAGGCTGTATACAAAGAAGTGGAGTGTGACATCAGCTCCACTCAAATGGAGCTCAAGGAATAAGATAAGATAATCCTTTATTTGTCCCACAATGGGGAAACTGCAGTGTCACAACGCAAGTTTCAGAAATAGAAGGAAGCAAGCAGTTACAGGAGCAAATTTGGAGCAAAGTTCCATATTTGGAATTCCAACCTTTTCTGTTGATCGCAGGCAGGAAAAGAGACTCTTTTTAAGCAAACCCTCAAGGTTTTTGATTAAAAATGATTAACTCATCATTATTGTAACATACTGAATAGATACAACCTCTTAAACTTTGACAATATGATTTTTTATTCTGCAATGCCACTGCTCCCCGTCCTTTAAGAGGCTTCTTCTAGCTCCAGAGCAGATGACTAGAACATCAGATGACTAGAATATCTCGCTCATCTGTAAATTCTAATCTGACCATTCCCTTTAAACATACTGTGATGGGAGAGTCGGCTTTCTCATACACAGCAGCAAAAAACTGGGATATCCTTCCAGCTGATCTTAAAACTTGCACTATCACATTTTCTCTCATGGACTAAAACAATAGCTTCTGAGCAGCAGACGTGTCAACATTAGGCTAATTCAAACATTTACACATTCTGACTGATTGTACTGTAGATGTATTGTGTAGACATAAATGTGTTGTGTTTGACTAAAGACATTTGTCTTCATGGTAATGTTGTTGATGAACTGTATTTTAGAGGATAATAATACTGATGAACTGGGTAAGTTTTATATTCACTGTGGGTCTAGGGAGCGGTGCAATTTCAAATCCTGTGTCTGCAACCTGTACATATGGTTTTTGAAATGTACATTTTAGAGGATATTGATGACAAAGAATTTAGAAGAGTGTTTTTTGAAGATAATGATGAATTTTAAATCTTGTATTTATAGAAATTAGTCTGAATGAATTTTGATTATTTTAAATGTTTAATGATGAATTGGATAGCAGTTAGTTTAAGGCAGTGCTTCTCAAATAGTGGGGCGGGCCCCCCTGGGGGGGCGTGGCGTGATGCCAGGGGGGGCGCGTATGACCCTGGGAAACATGTTTTTTTGCTGTACTGTACTAGAACTAAGTGTAATTGCACATTAACAACAGTAGTTGGCAGTGGCGTTCTCACATGCGATTTACGCACAGTCTCACCATTAACAGAACATCCTCTGTCACAGAAAAAACATGTATATTCCACTGAGTCCTTTAGTCCGACAGAACCTGACGCATCAGTGGCACAAGGAGAGAGCGTTTTTTTTTTCAGTGCTTTTAGCTTATGCAAATGAGGTGGTTTTAAGTTTCATTTCTGTAAAAGGTAAACAAATGTGCGCAAAGCTCCATTAAAAACACATTAATATTTGAGTCCTCAGTGCAGTCTTTGTTGTAAGTTTCTTTCTTTTTTTTTTGTTTATAATGTTAATAAAAGGATACAATGGTGTTCTAATAACAATTTTCTAGACAAATAATACTATTTATAGTCGCGCGCAGGAAGGGGGGCGTGAAATTTTTTCTTCTTCCTGGGGGGGGCGTCACAGAAAATAATTGAGAAGCACTGGTTTAAGGAGACACTGTTACTGATGAAATGTTGTTAGAATTGGTCTAATGTAAATAGTTTCTTTAATGTATTTTGTACCTGCCCAAGTACTGCAGATGGAAAGTAGCTTGTAGCTAAATCTGGCACAGAGCATCTTTTCTCCTTGAGATTGTTTTCTTTATAAATATATAAATAAATAGATGATAAAATAAATAAATACATAAATCATAGCAACCAAAGTGCCAGTCCTCTGTAGTGATGCTGTTGAAGGTAAAGCCTCACCACACCGCTGCTTTAGCAATGCCGTTGTTCTGTCGAATTGTCCTACTTCCTCAAAACATCCTACTGTAGCATGAAATGACAGACTTGTCTGCCGGTCTATGCTGCCTCGTCAGAAAATCCTACCTTGTGCTTTTTTATCATCGCTGTTTTAATGTTTCTTCCCCCCCCCCTTTTTCTGCAAGTAGGATGCTCAAACAGAGAATCACCTCGTCCTAAATAAAACGTAAATGTAGGTGTAACCAATTTTTAACAATATATAAACTGAATTACAGTGTAATTATAATTTAGGCAGAAATCTGGGCCAGAATCAGAAGATGCAAAATTCGACAGGAGCCACTGTACTGAGCAACAATAATGAGACGGACACAAGAATAACAGTTGAGTAGCCACTCTTATAATTTTTTACAATTAATAAAGTGATTGGTTTGAAACAATTAAAGAAAATAGTGTGCACACTTAAAAATTGTCCGTTGGGGCCCTTCAAAATGAAAATAGTTGCAAGGGTGTTTGCTGTATAGTTATTGCTGGGAACCCGATTCCAAGGATCCTCGTATTTTGATGTAGGTGTTTAATGTGTGTGTGAGTGGGTATCTCCTCGGTGCTGGGCTCTCCTCAGGGTTCTTAGCTCGCCATCGGTGTCAGCAAGAAGCTTGTCGTGGACCACATTCGTCCTCAATCAAAAAACCTGACCTGCAGACAGGGTCAGAAAGTCTACATTCAACACCACTCAATTTCAGATGCATCATTCAGGATATCTAATGTCAAAACATGTACATCTTTACATCAATTCTGACATGAATCTTCATCTCTATTCAAATCTTAGTTGTACAACATTCATCTTAAATGCATTATGCATGAGAACTAAGTATTGAAGTGCTCACAAATGTATTTGCTCTTCAAGTAAACAATGCTTCAATAATACTTATGTAAATAACAACTAACATAAAATGTATTACTCCTTATAACATAACAAAATCATGTGCAAATAACATGACAGTAACACCCATTCTGAATTAAGACTTAGAGATATTGCAGAAGTGTGCTTCATTTACTCTTACACTATAGGCCTATTCATGAAAGAGAAATGCACCAAAAATTACCCTCTAGTTACCTTAAATTCAGCTGAGTGACATACATGTATTTAGTCAACTTCATAGTGCAAATAAAACATTACATTTATCACAACACATTAAAGTACTTTCTTCCCATTTAAATTGGCATTAGGAAAATAAAACACTTTCCCTTTAAACACACACACAAATCGACAACCACACTGTAGAAATGCCCAGAACCACTGCACCACCATTCACTTCATTAACGTCACAATTGCGCTCTTTAGCACACGAAAAACAAGGAAGCAACACAGAGCAGCTAAAATGGCACATTTCTCACCGTTGCTCTGTGTATATCAAGGCGAAACACGCCGGTTTCAAAACCATGCAGCAGCTCTCCAGACGAAAGGCAAGTGGCCAGCCGACGCAAAAGTTCCTCTCCTACTCTGTCACACGGCTCCAAACCACCCGTGGATGCGCTATGACTCTTGCTAGTGAGTTTTTACAAGGTAAACTCTTGTGTTTTCTCCTATTTTGCTCTCCGTTCTAACACGCGGCTGCCCTCGCTTCCCTGACTGAAGGCGCAAAAGGACGAGAAGAAAACGTGCTTGCACTCTGCCTCTCGCGGGTGCGCGGCAATAGACTGAACGGGACCGGCGTAATCTCCGATTGGCTACGAAGACTAGGCACCCCCACGTGGGGCTACGCGAACTGTGTGGTGCATTCAATTTCAATAGGACAACTAACAATGTGTAGATGTGAACCAGTAACGATACATAAAATAAACATTCTCTTTCCTTTTAGTATATACAGTTAAATGTGCGGGTTTTTTCTTCACCTGGCTACATCCTCCTCCTGAACCTAAGCACGTCCCTGTGCAAGGTGGATATCTAAATGACAATTATTATAGGAGACGAGGTAGGTGGTTCAAAAGGTTCTTCTCTTATGACTTCTTCCCAAGCTGCGGACAGTCCTTGGAAGAATGACTTCACTGCTGTAATCAAAGGACTTCCTAGTGTTACATAATCAAGTCGTTGTGGCGGTTGACGGGTTCTCTCAGATCTCCTGAGAGAATCGTTTGTATGTGTGTTCTCCTCGGTATCCATTGCTCTATCCTTTTCATCCATTTCACCTGTTTCATCTCTTTCTTTCCTCAGGTTCTGCTCCTTTAAGGCCATCATTCTCCTCATCTTTGTCAGACATAGCTGAGGGAACTGAAAGTTGCTCTCCTTGGATATCCGGGTGATCACCCTCAGGTGAATGATTTTGAACTAAGGCAGGTTCATTTGCTTGTTCGGTTGGTGTGTCTCTATCGGTGGGTAAGTATTCAGTATCACTCTGATGAGAGTTAGACTCAATCATAAAGGGACTATCTGAAATACTATGGGACATATCAGGTAAGTTGTCAAAATCGGATTGGGTGTCAATTTCGGGTGGGTTGTCACTATTTTGAGCATTTATAGGACTCTCAACAGGACAAGGGCTTGGAGGTTCAATATGCTGAGTTTCTTGGGCATCGGTCTTGGGCAGATCTGGGTGCACAGGACTCTCACTGACCACGGGGACAGGGGAACTTAACCAAACAGGAATGAGTGCATCATCATCTTCATCTGAGGAACTCTCTTCCTCTACCACAGGGTTTGCACGGGTTCCTGGCCTGCGTGGCACTGACTTTTTCACAGGCTCGCTGTGTTCCTCCACAGGTAGGTACCCGCACGGGAGCAACAAGTCCCTGTGTAGCGTCCTTAGGGGACCATCCCCGGTTTCAGGTTTCACCATGTATACAGGGAGAGTACCTGCTCTTCTCACCACCACATGGACGGTGGGTTCCCATTTGTCTGAGATCTTGTGTCTTCCCCGGATGCGGACATTCCTAACCAATACTCGATCCCCAGGCTCCAGGTCGGAGGCAGTGACATGCCGGTCATACCTAATTTTGTTCTTGTGAGCTATCTTTGCAGCCTTCTCCATAGCTACTTTGTAGCTCTCCTTGAGACGTGACTTGAGGCGTCGCACATACTCGGAGTGAGATGGGTGTTGACTCTCTTGCACTGGCAATTTGAAAGCGAGATCGACTGGTAGGCGAGGTTGGCGCCCGAACATAAGTTCATATGGGGTAAAGCCAGTCACCTCGTTCCTTGTACAATTGTAGGCGTGGACCAGAGGTCTCACATGGTCACGCCAGCAAAACTTGTCTTGGTTCTGCAGAGTGCCCAACATGTCAAGTAGGGTACGATTAAATCGCTCCACGGGGTTACCCCTAGGGTGGTATGGGGTTGTCCGAACCTTGTGGATACCAGCCACTTGACAGAGCTCCTTGATTGTGCGAGACTCGAAGTCCGGACCTTGGTCACTATGTAACTTCTCCGGGATACCATAGTGTACCATAAAATTCTCCCACAGACACTTGGCTACTGTGCGGGCCTTTGGTTGGGCGTAGGGATCGCAACTGCAAATTTAGTGAAATGATCAGTGATCACTAGTATGTCCTTGGTCCCGCTTTTGTCAGCTTCTAGTGACAGGTAGTCCATGCAAAGGGAGCTCGAGAGGCCGCGTGGTCCTAATGTTGACCAATGGGGCTGCTTTTTCAGGTCGTGCTTTCCTCCGTACGCACCTGCCACATGTCCTCACTTTCTTTTCCACATCCATGGCCATCTTTGGCCAATAGAACCGGGTCCTTACAAGATCCAGTGTCCGATCGACTCCCATATGGCCCATGTGATCGTGCAGGCTGGTGAGAACTGGACTGCGAAGTTCAGCTGGAAGGACAAGCTGGTAAGTTGTCTGGGATCCCACTAGGCGTCGCCTGAACAGGATGTCGTTATGGAGCTCGAGACGAGGGAGTTCTCGGAGGAGGAGTGGAAGATCAGGAAGTTGGGCACGCAAAGTGGGGGGTGGCGTGTCCCCCTGTTCGATCTGGGTGATCACATGTTCTATACATGGGTTAGCTCTTTGTTTAGCTGCTATCTCTGCTTCAGACAGATGGGGGATGGTTGGAAGGCCTCCCAACTGTTCTTCTTGTCCATAACTGTCAGGAACAGCACTCGGGGACACGGTGAGAGCCTCCACTAAAGCAACCCGATCTGTGTCTCCCTCTACCTCATCAGGACTGACGCTGAAGGCGAGTTGTCTATCACAGATTGCTTTCACGACAGAATGATCCACCACATCGATGTTCTTTGGATCGGAGAGATGATCTTGTGTGAACTTCTGTATGCGTTCTCTCTTTTTGTGATTTCAGATCATCTGTTAGCATCCCATGTGGTCTGCGCGACAAACCATCCGCATCTCCGTTCTGCCTTCCTGGACGATAGAGGAGTTTGAAAGAGAATGTGGAGAGCGCGGCTAACCACCTATAGCTTGTCGCATCAAGTTTGGCCGAGGTCAGGATGTAAGTCAATGGGTTGCTATCTGTTACAACGGTGAAGTGGTTGCCGTAAAGATAGTCGTTGAACTTTTCTGTAACTGACCACTTGAGTGCCAGGAACTCTAGTTTGTGTGCTGGATAGCGGCTCTCGCTTCGTGACAAACCCCTACTGGCATACCCTATCACCCTAAGCTGGCTCTCCTGCTCCTGATACAACACAGCACCGAGACCAGTGGCACTGGCGTCGGTGTGTAGTATGTAGGGTCTCTGGGGGTCAGCGAAGGCTAGAACAGGGGCTGTAGTGAGGCTCTGGATGACTGCCTCGAAGGCTCGTTGGCACTCTGGCGTCCAGCGCCCTCCAAAGGGCTCTTTAGGGTCATGATATTGATTTGTTTTCCGTCTTGAGTCGGTCGGTTTCGCTTTGATTTCTTGTGGAAAGGTGGGTAACCGGAGGTCAAGCTGTGGAGGGGCTTCACGATGAGGAGTAGCCTTTTACAAACCTCCTATAGTACCCAGCGAAACCGAGGAAGGATTTCAGCTCTCGTAGGGTCTGGGGGACAGGCCATGTCTTAAGAGCTGAGATCTTCTCAGGATCTGTCTCAACGCCATTTCTGGAGACCACATGACCCAAGTAGCGGACTGATGTCTGGAAGAAGACACATTTTTCTGGGGGACAACTTCAACCCAAACTCTTTGAGACGACTTAGCACTCTCATGAGCCTTTCTTCGTGCTCCTCAAGGGTTCTGGAAAATACGATCACGTCATCAAGAAAGACTAATGCATCCTTCAAATGCATATCTCCCATACACCGTTCCATTAATCTTTGAAACGTGCTGGGGGCGTTCGTCACTCCCTGAGGCATTCGATTGAATTCCCAGAACCCGAGTGGACACACGAAGGCTGTCTTCGGTTTGTCTGCCTCTTCAACCTCGATCTGGTAGTATCCGGACTTTAAGTCGAGGACGGAGAACCACCGTGAACCATTTAGGGCTGAGAACGTGTCCTCCAGCTTCGGAAGGTTATAAGCATCTTTTATAGTCTGGAGGTTTAGGCGTCTATAATCGATGCACAACCGGACTTGACCATTCTTCTTTCTGACGACCACTATGGGTGATGCATATGGTGACTCTGACTCCCTGATGACTCCCGCATCCAGAAGCTCTTTGATGTGCCTTCGGACAGCTTCAATGTCCTGCGGGTGGATTGGGCGGGCACGTAGTTTGAAGGGCGTTTCGTCCGAGAGTCTTATGTGGTGTCGCACCTGGTCCGTCCGGCCAAAATCCAGGTCATGATGCGCAAACACATCAGGCATGTTGTTGAGCTGCTGAGTGATGCGTTGCTTGCATTCGAGTGGGACTGGGGAATCACCAAAATTGAAATTTAAAGTGGGTTTTTGGGATGGCTGTGCCTTAGAGGAGTTCTGGGGAGAGTGTGACTGATTAGTTACACTATGCTCTTTTAATAGGATGGTCTGATAAACACTAATTTCGGCAATGGTACGCTTTGCGGGAATGACAATGTCATGGTCAGATTCATTTCTTATGATGACTGGCAGCTTGTGGGGCCGTAGCTGAGGGAAATCAACTAGACCAGCTTTCACTAGCAGGCCACCTGGCAAGGGGGACGACGATGGATACTCAACGACGACGGATTTCTCATTTTGAAAACCACTGACAAGGGCAACTCCTTCCACCACTACAGTTTCACCGGCTGGAATGACTTGAGGCATCTTGCCTTGCATCTTCACTACCCCCTGGTGGTCGTTGCTTGCCTGCTTCCGTCTTAGCTCAATGACCTTGAAAACTACTGCGTAGCCATGTGGAAGGGACTGGCGACTGCTTATGTCAGCCTCCGAGTAAATGTCAAACAGCACATCTAAGGTGTTCGTGCCTATGAGTATGGAGGACTGTGAAGTGTCGGGAACCACCAAGGCAAGTGTTTCTACATCTACTGGAGTTCCTATGAAATCTTTTGGAAAGGTTATGGTTATTTCTATGTAGCCAAAGTAAGGCACTAGTTGACCATTTGCACCTTCCACTTCCAAGAGGTCATGAAGTGGCTTAATCTTCTGCTCTGAGAAGTGCAGCTTGTAAAATGACTCAGGTACTGTAGTGACCTGTGAGCCTGAATCGAGAAGGCAGTCGACCTCTTCACCTCTCACAGTCACTTGAGCCGTGCTCTTGACGCCAACCAGCCGTTTGGGGAGTCGAAACGGTTGGTCCTGCTGTGAATGTCGTAGGCTGGAACATGTCTGAGCGTGAACGCTTTGTGCTGCTGTATTGACTTTGTTCTTTTTAACAGGAGTTTTGGTTTCATTGTTTATGTTGGAGGGACACTGTTGACTTCTCCTCAGTCCCTGTTTGTCCCACAACAGGAACTCTTAGTTGTTTAAAGATGAGTTTGAACCATTTTGTGCCTCCCACTGGTGCTGTCTTTCTTCTAGCTGCCTCTTCTTTTCTGCTACTAAACGGGGATTGGCAAGGTCGGTGCAGCAGGGGGCGATGTGACCATCTTCGCCGCAATTAAAGCAGTACCAGGGCTTGGGTTTCAATGTCTGTTTCTTCTTGGCCTGTCTTTGAATGCCTGTATCTGTATCGTCTGGCTTTGACGGTCTGCTTCTGGAGGCTTCCCTGCAGATCCTTTATTGCTAGCCCCTTTGGTCTTTTTCTGTGACATGAATGTAGTTAGTTGACTCTGCAGACTTGCCACCTGCTTTCTCAGATCCTCAATAGCATTGATACCACTCGTACTCTTTCTCCTCTGGTTCACAAACATATGCACCATGAAACTGCACCTGAGCTTTTTGTTTTGTGATGCCAATATGTTTTTTCATACGACTGGATTTTGCTTGCTGTCTGTCCTCCTCAGAGCGAATCATTACCAAGAGGTCTGAAAATTGGGGTGGGCTGCTCTTCTTTTGCTCTAGTTGCAGGGTGCTGAGCAAGGTGTTATCCCAACACCCCCTGCAGAACTGCTTAAGGAGATGTTTGTCCACCTCTTCGCGTGTAACTCCCCCCTTTTGTGGCTCGGTTTAAGGCTAGCTGGAGCCGTTGAAGGTAGGTGGATGATTTTTCACCTGAGTCTTGCAGGGTGTTAAGAAACTGAGCAAAGAGCTCTTCTCCATCTTCCACTGTACCAAAGGCTGAGTCTAGAAGCTGTAAGTAGGCTGCGGGCGATGACTCAGGCCGTAGACTTTTAACTACATCTGCTGCTGGTGGTAGCAAGTTCTCAAGGATTTTTCTAGATATTTGCAGAGGAGACATACTAGGATCATTTTGGAGCAACTCTATGTGTGTGCGCCACGTATCATAATCAGTTTCATGGTTAGGTATGGGAATCTTGCCGGAGAAGGAGCGGAGTCTCACTTGGGACTGCATGTGCGGGAAAGAGTCCTGTCTCCGTACAATATGCTCGACCACGACCTTCTGGATGTCAGGTGGGTTCACGTCACTTAACGAAAGGGACGGCGCTCTATTTGCATTAGTGAGGGTGACATTGTCAGTGTCTCCATTGTCGCTTGGTGTGACACCGGAAGGTGAAGTGTGAAACTGTGGCTCTTTATGAGCAGGTGGGGATGAGACAGTGGTCTCAACACGTGTGGGGGAGGAAGTTTCAGTCGCTTGTTGCATGGCTTCAACATCTTCCCCAATTTGCAACATCATTTCTTTCAACACCTCACTATAGTCTTTGCCACTCATCTTAGCTAGTTGTTTGAGCTCAGCTAAGTACGTCTTGGTAACATTACTTCCAACCTTGGTAGTATACATGCTACTGAGTGTCTTAACTTCATAGACTACAGAGGAGTCACCCTGTGCTGTGCACGTGTATGGTAAGAGAGGCTCTAAAGCTTCTATAGCTGAACCGCTAGAATACTCAACGATCAGGTTTTGAAAGAACTCTGACTGTGAATCATCAACCAAAAGAACTCTATCAATTTTACCATATTGTTTTAGAAAGTCCATCACTTGTTCATCTTGTTCAGCTACCCGAGTTATCCCACTGACAATAACTGCGTTTGGAATTTTGACATCAGATTTTTGTATGAAATCCATACTGGTCGTTACCTCAATACTGATGCTCAAATCAATTGGCTCCTGGCTGGCTCGCCACTTATGTAACCAATTTTTAACAATATATAAACTGAATTACAGTGTAATTATAATTTAGGCAGAAATCTGGGCCAGAATCAGAAGATGCAAAATTCGACAGGAGCCACTGTACTGAGCAACAATAATGAGACGGACACAAGAATAACAGTTGAGTAGCCACTCTTATAATTTTTTACAATTAATAAAGTGATTGGTTTGAAACAATTAAAGAAAATAGTGTGCACACTTAAAAATTGTCCGTTGGGGCCCTTCAAAATGAAAATAGTTGCAAGGGTGTTTGCTGTATAGTTATTGCTGGGAACCCGATTCCAAGGATCCTCGTATTTTGATGTAGGTGTTTAATGTGTGTGTGAGTGGGTATCTCCTCGGTGCTGGGCTCTCCTCAGGGTTCTTAGCTCGCCATCGGTGTCAGCAAGAAGCTTGTCGTGGACCACATTCGTCCTCAATCAAAAAACCTGACCTGCAGACAGGGTCAGAAAGTCTACATTCAACACCACTCAATTTCAGATGCATCATTCAGGATATCTAATGTCAAAACATGTACATCTTTACATCAATTCTGACATGAATCTTCATCTCTATTCAAATCTTAGTTGTACAACATTCATCTTAAATGCATTATGCATGAGAACTAAGTATTGAAGTGCTCACAAATGTATTTGCTCTTCAAGTAAACAATGCTTCAATAATACTTATGTAAATAACAACTAACATAAAATGTATTACTCCTTATAACATAACAAAATCATGTGCAAATAACATGACAGTAACACCCATTCTGAATTAAGACTTAGAGATATTGCAGAAGTGTGCTTCATTTACTCTTACACTATAGGCCTATTCATGAAAGAGAAATGCACCAAAAATTACCCTCTAGTTACCTTAAATTCAGCTGAGTGACATACATGTATTTAGTCAACTTCATAGTGCAAATAAAACATTACATTTATCACAACACATTAAAGTACTTTCTTCCCATTTAAATTGGCATTAGGAAAATAAAACACTTTCCCTTTAAACACACACACACAAATCGACAACCACACTGTAGAAATGCCCAGAACCACTGCACCACCATTCACTTCATTAACGTCACAATTGCGCTCTTTTAGCACACGAAAAACAAGGAAGCAACACAGAGCAGCTAAAATGGCACATTTCTCACCGTTGCTCTGTGTATATCAAGGCGAAACACGCCGGTTTCAAAACCATGCAGCAGCTCTCCAGACGAAAGGCAAGTGGCCAGCCGACGCAAAAGTTCCTCTCCTACTCTGTCACACGGCTCCAAACCACCCGTGGATGCGCTATGACTCTTGCTAGTGAGTTTTTACAAGGTAAACTCTTGTGTTTTCTCCTATTTTGCTCTCCGTTCTAACACGCGGCTGCCCTCGCTTCCCTGACTGAAGGCGCAAAAAGGACGAGAAGAAAACGTGCTTGCACTTGCCTCCGCGGGTGCGCGGCAATAGACTGAACGGGACCGGCGTAATCTCCGATTGGCTACGAAGACTAGGCACCCCCACGTGGGGCTACGCGAACTGTGTGGTGCATTCAATTTCAATAGGACAACTAACAATGTGTAGATGTGAACCAGTAACGATACATAAAATAAACATTCTCTTTCCTTTTAGTATATACAGTTAAATGTGCGGGTTTTTTCTTCACCTGGCTACATAGGCTATGCAGGACATTCTGACAATTGTAATTACCCCATCAGAGGTTGAGTACGTCTGTGTAAAAGCTTACTCAAGTGAGGTTCATTTGTATAACAGAACATGGTTACATAAAAGCATATTCTGATGGGATAATTTCAACTGTCAGAATGTCCTACCTACATATATCAATGTTGAAACATATTCTGATGGGGTAAATTTAACTATCAGAATGTCCTACCTGCACTTACTAATGAGGAAGCATATTCTGATGGGGTAATTTTAACTAAATCAAACCTGTTTCTAATGCTAGCCGGAGCGAGAAAGCAGGCAGCTCATTGGTCTGTTATTAATTTTCATATCTTGATTTACAGACAAAATAGAGAAATAAAGGCACCAGGATCATGTAGGTTAACCTGACCATTTTAAGACCAAAATGAGAAGGCTCACTGCAGCAGTTAAAGAGAGAGGGGTAACATTTTCTCAGTGTAAACTCAACTGGAGCCAGAGTCAACGAACCCATGTTCATTTCCTATTTAGAACGCAGCGCCTCACAGGTTAGCTATGTCCATTTATATACACAGTCTACGTGTAATCAGGAGTTGATGAGTAACTTTGGATAAAACTGACTTTATTCTCAGAGTAAATCATATCAGCAGGAGCAGTTTTGGCCACGCTATAAAAGCTTCCGTCAAACCAAACTCCACAAATTGGCTGTCATCCCCTGCAGTAACACTGATGGCCATTATAACATATACAAATGAGCTCCTGCTTTGACTGCGACATGCTCCTCTAATTTGTTCTTGTCAATAGCACTGTTGAGAAGAAAGTCTCTAATCCAATTACTGCTACTGTGGAAAGACTTGTCCACTGGGCATGTGAAATGAGTGGGTTCTCTCACTGCTCCATCTTCCTGTTGCCACACCTCATTTACTTCGCCATAACAATTTTTCATTGCAACCACCAGCGCCGCTACCATGTATTTTACTTATTAGAGAACTATCAAAATGAAATATCCACTGGACCTAAAATAAATAGTGAGCTTTTGAGTGTGTAATGATGCTGTAAAACACGGCATAGAGACCATTAAAAAGCGCAGCAGGCCACATAACAGACAAAGCGCCTCTATAATCTCCCGTAATCTTTGGTTTGCGCTGACCGGAACATCTTCTGCCCCCTGTAGATGCACCATGTGACCTGCCACCCTGGGATTTTTATGTAAATATAGTGTGTAATGACATACTATTGAGAGCACAGTTGCACATTATAGCCTTTTTACCAAGCAGGGGTCATTGCTACCAGTCCGCCCAAAAGGAGTCGCCACCACACCGCTGTGGTTCAGGGCACTGCTTTCACCCCAACCAAAATGACAGACAATGTTTTATCTTTACAATTGGAGCAGGGTTAGCGGAGCCCAGAGTACCATTTGCTAATTTACTGGGGTTGGCTTCTGGATTAGTGAAAGGGGTGTTGTATCTTTAAATGGCCCCATTTAGAAGTTATTGAAAGCATCAGCAGCCAAACAGCAGTGAAGCACAATTTATCACAATTGAGTAGTGTAACGGAGTGAGCAGATAGGTGGAGTGCAATAGCCAGAAATGATACACAAACTTGAAAGCGCTTATATTATGCCATTTTCTTATCTGCGTTCTATGTAAATCCTGTACATTTAAGTTCAGACTGAAAATAATCTGTTCTACCTTGTGATGTCATGTGGTAATACAGGAAGTGCTCTACTGTGTTTTTAATCTCCAAACACCTTCAGTAGAATCATTTGGATGATTTCAGCCCAACAATTGCCTGTCTCTAAGGAACAAGAGGTAAAAGGCAGCTGTTAAAGGAGAATTCATGTTTTTTACAATCTGATGTCATCATCAATGTCTTAGTCTACACTTTCGTTTGAGTCAAAAGTGGCCTGTAATCCGAGATTTATCCATAGTTTACAGCTTTGCGTTTCATGTTTGGGTCCCAAGAGCTGAGAGCGAAATAAGATGTGACTCCGCACATGCGCAGTGTCCTCCTCATCTACTCGAAATTATGGATAAATCTCGGATTACAGGCCACTTTTGACTCAAACGAAAGCGTAGACTAAGACATTGAGCTTCTATGATTTGAAAAGTGCTAAAGTTTGTGTTATTTGGAGACCGCAAACATATGCCCCAAGAACTCACGTTACGGAGATCGCTAAACTAAAACATCTCCGGAAATGCTCCAAAAGTGCTATGGGTGAGTAAAAGAACTTGTTTTATTACCAAAATAAGGCTCAGATTGTAAAAAAAACATTAATTCTCCTTTAACTAGAAAACTACAGGTTCATGACTTCACAAAATGGAACAGAGCATTTTTGAGCTTTGGAGATGTAAGCGGACTAATAATAAATGGTTACTCAAACGTGTGAAGGTAAAACAAACACACAAACAAACAAAAAACACAACTCAAGATATGTTTTTGAGGAGGTGGCAACATTATAACACTAAAAGGTCACAATAGTCAGTTCTGCATGATATAGGACTTTTACCATGACTTCATACCCTATAGCTTTGCCTATAAATTTTGTTTTATTTATCTATTTATTATGGAGGTAAAACTGACTAAGCAGACCAACAGACAATGCTTAATTACGCCCTCCTGTTTCCAATATGTTAATCACAACTTACAGAATCCAGCTTCTTTTATTGTTGTCTTACTTACTGACCACTGATTTGAATTTGTTGTGTTTTTAATCTTTCTGATCCTGATATGGTTTCAATTCTTTTAGCCTGTGTGCTTTGTTTGATTTGTGCTGGAATGTACACTATGACTGGATGGGCTGAATCGTAAAAAAAAAAAAAGACCTATTGGTACAAATTAAGTAATCTTGATCCTTTACATCTGCCACACTTGCAGAATTAAGCATTTTGGCATGAACTAAAAATCATGAACGTTCCTGCTTTGTCCCAAGAAGACAAATGTTTCTCTTTGACAGTTCAGCTGGCGGTTGGCTGTGTTTGGTCCATGCAAAAGGGGTCTGGCCATTGTTATAATACATACAGTTGTGCTGCCTATTCAGTGGAGTTATCCTTTGAACATATTTTTGCTGCCAATTGTTTTATTTAGCAGAAATGTGGACAGACCTGCTTTCCCAGAGCCATAGGCCTATGTATTACTTACACTAATCCCTGTCAAGACATTCGGAAAGAAGCCCCCCTCCCCACGAGTCCAACGTGTTACAAACATTCCAAAAGAAAATGAGCCAAACTTGTTCACTGTTGTCTGAAAAATAGTCCAGATGGCTTCATTTTACAATCTTAAGGCATTTTCTGTCATTCGCTAACCTGGAGCTGTCTAGTGGAAACATATGAGATACACATGACAGAATTTTTAGGGGGCCCAGTTTTGGCCAAAGGGAAAGTATTATGTTATGTTAATAATTGCACTTTGAAGCCATTCTCACCTTTTTCCTAAATACTGCCCATAGCTTCTAAAATAAAAAGGAAAACTAAAAGAGCTGGGGGCATTATAGGCATCTGGTTCATCTTACGTATTCAATGTATAGGCCTCATTAGTGAGATGATTATTTTTGGCCCTTTGGCGTACAGTGGTAAAAGAGCACAGCAGCCATCAATACAGTAAGCACTGAAGAGCTGTAAAACCTGCATCATCAAAGTGTGTCCCAAGCTTGTAAAGAAAAAGGAAAAAAACAGAAGCGCTATGATTTTTGTAACCAAGCAAACGTTATCTTGAGTCTGAAAATGTGTATTTTCAAGTTGTTCTTTTGCTCCTAATAGGATTAGATATATGCCAAATGACAATAATGAGTATATTGTCGATATGCTGTAAAAGCTATTTACAAAGGCAACAAAAGGAGCTAATTAAGAAACAAACCAGACAAACAAAAACTTGCTGTGTAAGCTTTCAAACAAGGGTATTCAATATTTCTTTACGCATGTGCTAATTTTACAGTCCAATTCTGTCCACTTTTTGTGAAACTGACATTTAAAGAGACATTTTCCATTCCTAACTGACTGGCATAAAATAGTCTAAATATTTTCATTTCATAGTTGTCTTTCTAAATGAATAATTGTAATTCTTGTGATGTTACTCAATGCAAAGAAAATATCAAGTTAAGTTTATCAAGTCGAGATTTGAAGAACATCTTTCAGCTCTGATGGATTAGCTGGACTAATTCAAAGAACGGAACAGTGTTTTAACATGTTTCCAATGAGATGCAGAGGCATGAATGCAGACTACCTGGGAGTGGACCTGAAGTCAGGAAGTGCCTGAAGGAAAAGGAGCTTTACAAAAGCCAACAAAATTATAAACTTTCAAACACAAAACAGATATGGGTAACTTTTTCACATCTGCCATATACTGATAGATAAAAATCTGGTGAATAAACCTGTGGATGGTAGCTTTAATAACCAGAAAATCATTATAATTTCCTATATTTGATAGCATAGTAGCTCTTCTGAAGGAGAGGGAAGTTAGTGTCTAGCTGAGGGTCACCAGCATATCCACATGATATCATGTTATCAGTACAACTATATTCACCAAAATCAATCGAAACCACTAAAGTGTGAGTTTAATCAAACAGTTAATGAATGTCCAAGTGTAGATTTGTCATAGCTTGTAAATAGTGTATAGGAAAACTAAACTGTGTGTGTTCTACTGTAATTTCTGAGATGGCCTCTCATTTCTCCTGTTGAGATCCTGGTACTGGGGAGAAAAAAAAAAAAATCACCATTTATGCAGGGCAGCAACAAATGTTAAGAGGCAGATATGATCTCAATGGCCAGGGGTCACTAAGAGACTAGTGAAAAGTACATTTCTGGGCTGCATTTCTGTAGCCCAGAATAAACACTGGTCCACAAAGTTCAGGAAGTTGAGATTGAGAAAAAGCAGTCTTATATTAGTACTGCAATTCTGAATTCTTTTATTTTCCTTAAAAACCATGTAACCATCATAACTCAGGTTTATGGAAAGTCAGACTATTGTAGCATAGGTTAAAATGTTCACATTCATGAATGTTAAGTAACACGACACAAAACAATTTCCAAACTTAAATATTGTGCACAATATTCTATTACTCAACCAAAGCATCTGGGCACTACCACTTAATAACAGTCCCCTCTTGCTCAGATGTTGTAGACAGTCTCTTATCTCCTTCAGTGGTATACAATTCACATGTGGGTACGGCTTCCCTATTGGATGATCATCTTTTCTTGTCTTTCTTTTACGGTCTTCTCCGATTGGGAAAAGAAAGTGGAAAGAGGCAAGAGTGGGGTTCATTAAGAGCGGCAGTTGGCTCTGAAAAACAAAAGTAGTTAAAATGAATGAGTTGGATGTTAACAGTGCATGACAGATGAGAAGAAAATGCTGGAAGAGACACATAGCAATGAGAGGAGACACGTGTTGGATAGAATTAGGCATCTTATTAATACTCCCAATTAATCCGAGCCAAGGCCATTTAACCGCTCTAACTCATTTTGACAGTGCCAGTTAAAAGGATATTACATACAGTGGCAAACTGACAAAAAAATTTAACTCTATCTTGAAACCAGTAAAAGACAGCTGTGTAAGAGACAACAGGAGGTTAAAATGTTTGTTTTGTATGGTCTGTTAATGTTTGGCATTTAAATCTGAGCTTTGGGTGGTCTGATTACAACTTACTGCTGCTAAATACAGGTGTTATGAAGTGAAACCAGATGCTGTTAGTTTAAACCACAGAAAGGCACATTGTTTACATTGTACAGAGGAAAACATATGTATCCCATACCCACACCATACCAAGAGACTATAATAATAATTTATTGTAATGGGTTTTATTGTTTTTGACCCAAGTGCCACTAATGAAGCATAGTGAAATCATTGAACTGAATGACTATGCTATTCAGCAACAATTGCCTGATTGCTTAAAAAGTTTATAACCATGCAAATAAAAATATCTAAAAATAAATAACAAAGGCTTTTTGTATACGGTAGTTAAAAAAAACAAAAAAACAACTATGCTGTTAAACTAAATCAGTGCATACCCATTTTCTTAACAACCTACACTTTTCTTTGACAATAAGACATCCAACAGAGATCAAATGCAGACAATAATGATACCAGTAAAAGGCTTTTGCTGTAGCTGACTATTATAAACTTAATATTTGACATGTATTTTAGGGTAACTCTTATTGCGTTTTGGAAAGGAAGTGAACAGAAAACCATCATATTTATGGTTTAGGCTATGTTGAATGTTAAGATTACATTCATACCATACTCCAAACATACTCCAAAGTTGTACAACAACTCACCCTTATGTAACCGATAATACTCCCTACAACTGTACAACAACTCAATCTTGTGTAATGGATAACCTTATGTCCTTTCAATCATCATCACTGCACTATCTTTGTGTATCAAGCCACTCTTTCATGTAATATTTTATACATTTTATATTTGTTTTATTCTTTCATTATGATGTGTTTAATGCTGCAAAGCACTTTGGTACAACTTGTTACAGTTGTTTTAAATGTGCTATATAAATAAAATGACTTGTAACTGCCTTTCTTGTCTCTTGTATATAGCTGTGATTATATATATATTTTTTAACTTATTTTTCTATTTTATTTAGACTTGTACATTTACACTTTTATAATTATGCCGGTCTCTTGCTTTTTGCTGCTTATTTAGAATTATTACCATATATTTTCTCTCCTCCCATTTGTTATTATATTGTGATGTGTTCAAATAATTTCCCTTGTGGATCAATATAGTTTGTCTAAGTCTAGGTCTAAGTCTAAGATTTACAACTGCATCTTATAGTACCTTTTATATATTGCCTGAATTCTTCGTGTAGTCATTGATGCCCTGTGAAGTTTGAATTCTGACAAGAGTGTGCTGAAAACATGCAGCAGTGATGGGAGTATGATTAGACTAATGGTGAGGTGTGTGCTTACCTTCAGTAGTTGATCATCTTCCTAATGGCCTCGAAGCACTTCCACTTGTCTGGGATGTAGAAAGGCTCAAAGATGTGAGGGAAAGGGGTGTCGTACCCACACACTCTGCTGATCGGAGCCTCCAGGTTCAAAAAGCACTCTTCCTGCAATGCATGTACATTTTCTTTAGTTCGACTTTGCAATATATTTACATGCCCTTTAAATAAAATTAAGGAATGCAGTAAATAATGTGCAGTAATATAATGTAGCTTGTTAGAAACACTTTTTACCATTTCAGAAATGACAAAAGTACTGAGGGCAGTCAGTGGCATAGATGATTAATTCACCCACAAAGGCTGATCCTTCATTGATCCATCCTGGATGTGGGTGTTTCCACATGTTGTTGTGACGTACACCTTGCTTGTAACCAGGGCTAATGGACACACTGAATGTAGCTTGTTGAGGATATATGAAATCACATAACATTATATTACCAGTAGTACACCTCAGGTACTGCTGATGTATAAAAAAACAAACAAAAACAAAGCAAAAGAAAAAAAACAGACAGCTGTCGAGTTGAAAAGGTCAGACACTGTCCATGTGAAAATTAAAATAAACAACCCAACCGTGTGTATAAAATCAACAGCACAGTTAATCCAGAGCTTTAGAAATATTTACAAAAAGAAAAACATAGATTGTGACCTAGATCAAAAAAAACGGCACTGTTTGGATGAGACAACAACACTTAGATTGAAAATATGGAATAAAGTACAATATAAATAAAAAGTAACATGTACATGTACATGTTTTGATGCAAATGGGCAGAAGATGCATACCACATTATTAGATAGACTGAGATAGATTAAGATAGATTGGGATAGATTGAGAGAAAGATACATACATACATACTTTATTGATCTTGACGGATACCAGTAATTCATCATTTATATTGAAGCTTTGTACAGACGTATGGCGTGTGGAACAAGTGACTCCCAGTGTCTGTCCATGGAGCAGGACAGGTACAACAGACTGTCCCTAAAGGTGCTCTCCTGTCTGGAGATGGTGCTGGGCAATGGATGCTGGGGGTTATCCAGGATGAACAGGAGCTTGTTTATGGCTCTCTTTTCAACCACAGATTTGAGTGAGTCAAGCTCTATACCCAATACAGATCCTGCCTTCCTCATCAGAGCAATCAGAGCAGGCGTCCTTCTACTTGAGGCTTCCTTCCCAGCAGACCACAGTTTTGAAGAGGACACTGGAGATGACTGTCTGGTAGAACTTCTGGTAAATGTTAAAAGACTTCAGCCTTCTGAGAAAGCACAGCCTGTGCTGTTCTCCGACCAGTCCAGTCTGTGGTTGAGTTGTAGGCCCAAATACTTATAACTCTCTACTACATTGTGTGAAAAGTCCCTCAGTCGTCCAGGTAGAATCCATGATAACAGGAGAAGTTCAATTTGTCAACTGGACAAAGGTCATTCATTTGAGGACAGTGAGGTTCAGATCTTAGCCAGGGAAAAGAATTGGTTTGAGAGGGGAGTTAAAGAGGCTATTTTTGTCAAAAAAGAGAATCCTTCTCTGAACAGAAATGGTGGAGTCAGACATAATTTGCATCCCATCTACAATTCCATTATTAAGCGTAGATCAAGCAAACAGGGAAACAATAGGGTTAGCCAGGTCAGGGCCAGAGGTGTGAAAAACAGGCGTGTAGGGATGAATAGAGATCGTTAGCTAGACGCCAGAGAAACAAAAGACGGAAACCAATGAGATAGTTCCGGAAAGTAGTTAGCTAGGTAGCTCCTCCCTACAGCAAGATATAAGCAAGTGTCTTACCAGTATTCTTATTAGAGCTGACGAAGCCTCTCGGATGAGCGGCGAAACGTTTTCAACCAAACAAACTTTGTCCAGTTGACAAATTGAACTTCTCCTGTTATCATCTCTACTACATTATTATTCAATCAATCAATCAAACATTTATAAGGCGCTTTTCATACAAAATTGTAGCACAAAGCGCCTTACAGTGGTCAAGGATTAGAAGATTGACCTTTATTGATCTCGCACAGGAGAAGTTGTTTCTATATTTGACCCGGGGACCATCCCCATGATTTTGTTTTGTTATTTATGCTTTGGTCAGGCCCTAAGCTGGAGGATTTTACCTATGGCGCATGTTTAGGTTGGTGGGGGAAACCGGAGTACCCGGAGGAAACCCACCCAAACACGGGGAGTGTTTGGGTGCAGTCTCCAAAACATGCAGTCTCCACACAGAAAGGCCCGGGCAACCCGAACCTTCTTGCTGTGAAGCATGAGTGCTAGCCACTCAGCCACCGTGCCGCCAGGGAAAAAAAAAAAAAAAAAAGTATTAACACACATCTTCTATCCTAATAAAAGAATATTTTCTGTGGACATTGTGTATTCATTATTTCAGATGGAAGACACCTACAAACAGCCCAAAATAATAATACAAAAAATAATAAATACGAAATTTACTTCATTGTCAACTTAAAGGAAAGTCAACTGCGAACAACTAGATGGCCAGCACAGTGTCGTGCCTGGCCATTACAAGCACAACCAGAAAAAGCCTTGTTTGACTGACATGTTTGGTACAGAACTTTTAACCACATAATAAGCAAGGAAATCATTTTTTGTTACATTTACATATAGCAGCCTCAATGAGCCAAACCCCACAAATGCCTAAATGAGCCCTCTTGGAACTCTGTCTTGGAAGGTGACAATATAATCCGCTTCCAGTGAGATTACAACCCCTGGGTCTATTCTGCCTCTGTGCCACAGACATCCGGTCAGACAGTACAGGGCAATGTGCTCTTTTGTCTGGTTCAGATCTGTAATCTCCTTTTTATACATTTACTGGAAATGGCAGAAAAGTACAGTAGTTTACTTGTCTGCTACCAAAACCAGACCAGGAAAGGCCACAAAACTCAGATTTCCTTCAAATCAATGTTTATCTTCTGGGAAACATCATTATATGTAATAGACTGAATGTTAGAATGAAAATATCTTTGAAAGTGGGCAATACCAGCCATGTACCAAAATAAGGTAAATAAGAATACTTTAATGGATTTGGAGTTTAGAAGATATAGAGATGATACTCTGAAACCTGTTATAAAAAGGTCTATGTTTATCAAAAACAGCCACAGATTAAGGGTTATACTCCCAACATGCAAAGAAGGAGCCAATATCACCCTGGCAAGATCAGGCAACAAACAAAACGTAGTCAAAAGAGGACATTCAAAAGCAGTTTTCACATTAAAAAGAGTCCTTCTATAGCCTGTGGGGTAGAGAACTAATGCTTTGCTTCTGATCCTCATAAGTCAACATACAAGGCAGTAAAGCATGACAATGTTAAACACTGGCATGATGCACAAACATAAATCATGCAAGTCTAAATTGCTTTGCCTCCTAAAATGTTTTATGTGGTGAACTGCAGACGACCTACATTTCCCTGGAGTTATTTAATCATTATAACAACACCACGTTGTGTCTTGAACTCACAGGCAATTTAAACCTGATGGCAAACAGATATTTTATTGTGCTTATGTTTTTTCTTTTGTTTGGCTAATTATGTAATCTTGGTGTGTTGACAAAATCTAAAAGTCTTGAGCAGCACAGAAAGTATTTAAGCAGAGAACTGCAACCAATAAAACACAGGTTAATATTGAGAAGTAATAAACTCCAGGGGAGTTGTAACAAATGAGAAAATAAGGCTCAGGCCTAATCATGAGCAACTGTAGAAAATAAATAATATTTATATACAAGCCCCAAATGTTGCGGGGGCAAAAGAGTGCTACCTGTGTCCAACACTCTCCTCGACTTCTCTCAAATTCTTTCCTTTGAAGGCCATAACATGTGCAGTAAATCCAGTTAAGACCATTATACAGCCACTGAGCTGACTGATAGTAAAATGGTTTTAGTACCCAATGTAAGATGAACACCGGGAATAATCTGGGTACTTTCTTAAGTAAGCTCTGTATTGTCTCCAAATCTAAGATGCAAATACACACCAAAGTTTAGTGTTGTTGGTCAACAAGAAGGTTAACAAACTAAAGGAACTCCACTAAATGAGCAGCACAAATTTGTAACACAATTAGATACTGTAACTTTTTTCAAAGACCCCTTCAGCTCAAAATAGGTCAGTGATCCCTTTAAACCAAAGAAAAAAGATCAGTTTGCTACAGAAGACTGAAAACTATTGAATGCTGTGCATAGTGTTAGTAGTCTTGCCAGCAGATAACATGCTTTTTTCCACTCCAGAATTATGAGCTTGTACTGACTTAAAATTCAAACTAATTACTTTGTTTTCCTTTTATGGCAGCTCAAGTTTTAAGGCTGTTATACCAGTGGCTCCTCCAAACGCAAGGCCATGGTTCTCGACCAGAAAAAGGTGGCTTGCCCTCTCCAGGTGGGTGGAGAGGCCTTGCCTCAAGTGGAGGAGTTCAAGTATCTCAGGGTCTTGTTCCTTACAGCTATTTTTCAGTGGTGGCGTCCAGCTCTCATCAAAGCAGCATCAGTCCAATCAACAAAACACTAGCAACAGTAGCATCATGAGACCAGATGCCTCTCTCGTGTTAAGCCCTCAATGACATGTGAACATGGAAAAATTATTATTTTAGAGCGACACATAAAAACTAAAATCCCGTGGGCAATTATAAAATGTGACTGTCTGTCTGTAGGGATCACCATCACCACCCCAGCACAAATTGATCATTAAAAAGAAAGGTACTAGCTACTAAGAAGCACAAAGGGAGAAAACACCCAGCAGTTACTTACTATTAGACCAATGTGAATGGGAGCACTTCAGTTATTTAGTCATGCCTTACTCTTTGCTGCAAATCTGTCACTACCACTGTCTGGCATGTCGATATAGGTCTTTTGAGCTGCCAACAATGAGTAATATTTTGTTAGCCTTTTATGGTGGGTTATGCCAAATGTACACCCGGGATGACCTACTTTATGTAGTAATGATTATAAGGAATACTAATAAATTAAAAGTTAAACAGGAAAGGCATCAGACATAAACTCACATCAAAGAAATAAATACACCACATCAGCAAGGGAGCAGATGATTTACTATGACAAGCCGCCAAGTGGAAAACAACAGAAGTCAAGAACCAAACCTTCACTTGACAAAATCAAATTATATCAAGGTCCCTATGCTTTGTTTGAAATCATTACTAGGACTTTTCCAGGACATTTTGATAAAGTAATCATAGCATCTATAAACACATAGAGTTATTATAATACAGATGTAGTTTGGCTATACCCAAAGTCCGAAAAGAAAACAAATACCACACCAAGGCAAACACTAATCATATCCACATATGAACATATTATATTCTCTTGCATATGTATACATAGGCCTATAAAGCACCAAAAATTTTATTGTGGTAGAACTTCCCCCCAGGGGAAAAAAAAAAATTCCGGGAGGGGGGGGGGGGGCAAAACTTCAATAAATAGCAATAATACACATTTTTAAACAATTGTAGTGGTTTTTATTTGAAAGTTGATATCAAAACACAGCACTGACCCCGTTTTTGCGACATCAAAGTCTGATAACTAGCCGAGAGAGCGCACTCGCGGCGCAGCTTCGGGTGTGCGGTGTCCGCAACACCAGAAGAGCACACAAGCTCGCGCACACATGTAGAAGTTTAATACGAGACATGTACTTTTGTTTCTGAATACGGGACGATTACATTTTTCAACGGACGGTTGGCAACCCTAAACACAATTATACATATATAATACACACCCAAAATTTCAACGTATTTGGATACAAAAAAAAACAAAAAAACCACGCGGCTAAAAAAAAAAGCGGAGATCCGCTAAAAAGCGGAACTCTTTCATCCCTGTCTATACTAAAAATAAGAACTTTTTTTTATACATGTCATAAGGCAAGCCTTTATACGGTCATTGATGAACACTTTGATTTGAGTTTCTGTTGCGTGGTTCACCATGATGACCAGGCTTGTGAAGGTTCTTTTACTTTAGGGCATTGACTCATTTATCCTGACTGATGTGATGTGACTGTTGTATTGACATTCCCATAAGCCGTCTTGTCAACCCTGAGAGAACAAACCCTTACCTGTGGGAGAGCTACACATGGCAATAACATGTGTTTGTGTTTATCTTGTGCACATAAACAAAAGTATTCACCTGTACAGTAGCGCTGATTTCAGCAGCAAACCCTCCAGTGACTGGAGCCTCGTGACTGATGAGCAAACGGCCGGTCTTCACCACTGACTGAAAGACACAAACATCACAATAAAGTAGTCAATTAGAAACAGAAAGAGGATTTTGTCACCATGATTCAGGTAATTTCAATACTGTTACAATCAGCAGCAGTGACAAGTTGTAAAAAATATAAAATGATTATAATCCATCCATCCATTTCCTTCTGCTATCCAGGGCTGGGTCGTGGGGGCAACAGTCTAAGCAGACTTCCTTCACCCCATGATTATAATTATAAATTTAAAAAATCATTTAATCATTTCCAGTTGGTCACATGGCTTACATTATATTTGTGCTTATATTGTATAATTTTTCGTGGTATGAAAATCACCTAGCTATATAACGTCAATCTATTTGCATACATAATTAAGAAAGTGTCTTAGAATTGTCTTAGAAATCCGATAATTTATCAACATTACAATTCTGTGATTTAATTCTGACCTTAACATGCATCCTAATGTTATTTTAGTTAATTGTTTGTTATTTTAGAATCGAGTCAGCATGCAATTCTTTTTTTATTAGCCGATTAGTCAAAAGAAGAATTATTTTGTAAATTGAAGAGACATTTTTAACCATTGAAAAAATACTGGTAGCTTCAGGAAAGAGAATATAAATAAAGAGGCTGTATTGTCCAGATAAAGATGAATCATTATTTAAACAGTAAACGATTATTTATGATATCAATGATTATCAACGATATTTATGATATAATAATCACTGGCTGGGGTGAATGAGGTCAGACCAAGAATCATTTATATGATTGATACCAGCTTTGGGAATGTGGAAGTTAATAACAAAAGTCCAAAACAATGACTAAAGTTGGTGATGTGCACACCAGGCAGGAATCACGCGTGAGACTGAGAGGGGCGATGTCTCAGTATGACATGTTGCTGTGGGATGACTCATACAGGGCCAGCGAGTAAACAGAAGGGCAGTCCAATCTTCAAGCCCTCCAATATCTTACTGCAATGTCTAACACTCTAATGTGTACCATTGTGTCACCCCATTTCGCTCCTGGCTCCTGTTGCTCTGAAGGGGGCAAGAGGGCACCCAACAACACTCACTGCATGATGAGTGCATTCCTCAGATGCTTTGGCATAATAGAAGCTGCCAGTGTTTTTACATTGCAATGTGCTAGGATTGTAGATCACAGTGGGATGGGGAAACATGACCTGCTTAATAAACCATCTCTATCACTGCTGCTAAAAACAACATATTAAGTGGAGAAGTTTGCTTAATCATATCCATAGCTTATTCTTATTCTCCTTGCACAGTGTTATACTTGTATGTATATCATTGTTAGCATTAGTATATCAGAGCTGATCTGATCTTCCAAAGTGTATATTTTAACAATTCATCTTTATTCTTGATTGCATTTTTTGTTCTCCTTGTACTTTGCATTGTAATTCTGCAATATCCTCATTGTGGGACATAAACATTCTCTTATCTACACAAAAGGGTTGTTTTTTTACATCTAACACAGACTTGTTAGAAATACACTCAGGAAGTGTTAAAGGATTTTTTGATTGCAAGTTAAATAATAATCTGCATAATAGTATCTTGGCACAAGCAACAAATTATGTTTACAATCATGTTAACATAGGATTAAAACCAAGATGTAAAAATAAATGAAAAAGACAGCAACAGCACTTCAATTTCGACATAGCAATTTTGGCTATAGTCATTAATGCAATGACTTCTGGTTGCTGGGTGCATTCAAATAGATACTAAATAATAACTTGTATGGCTTGTTCTTTGAAAAACACCTTGAACTTTGGGCTATCATGACCAAAACTATAACTTATGGTTGTTTTGAAGTGGTACAGACACAGGAGGTGTGATGCACAGCAATATAAACCTCTATATAAACCTCTCCTGAGGACCTTCTATGACTCTGTGGTGGCATCAGCCATCCTGTACGGTGTGGTCTGCTGGAGCAGCAGTGTCACAGAGAGGGAGAAGAAGAGGCTGGACAAGGTCATCAAGAAGTCCAGCTCTGTCCTGGGCTGTCCTCTAGACTTGGTGCAGCAGGTGGGGGACAAGAGGGTCCTGGATAAACTTCATGTCTATGCTGGACCATGAGTGTCACCCCCTGCAGGACGCTCTGTCGGCTCTAGAGAGCAGCATCAGTGACAGACTGATTCACCCTCGCTGTGTTAAAGAGAGATTTCGCAGGTCTTTCCTTCCTGCTGCTGTCAGACTGTACAATGATCAATGCTAGTCAGGTTAATCTCCATAGCAACCATGTGTCATCTCCATAGTAATAATTACATGTGCAATATTATTTAAAGTCACTTTACCTGCTACTTATTTATGTAACCACCACTGTCCATCACAGCACTGTTCACAATCATCTGAGTCACTTTATTGTAGTGATATTATATATTACTGAACTGGAGTCACTTTAACTGCTGTTTGTTCACTGCTCAGAACCAAAGACATTTATTTATTGTGCAGCGTTCCTGTGCCTTACAGTGTTGTGTTTTTTAGGCTGTACATACTTATTATTATTATTATCTTAATTTTTGATGCATGCTCTTTTTTCCAACTGTTTCTGAAACCTGCGTAGTGACACTGCAATTTCCCCATTGTGGGACAAATAAAGGGTTATCTTATCTTATCTTATCTTATATGTTCGGAAAGGGGAAAATATATCAGAACATGCGTGAAAAGTCCCTCAGTCGTCCAGGTAGAATCCATGATAAAAGGAGAAGTTCAATTTGTCAACTGGACACGTTTGTTTGGTTGAAAACGTTTCGCTGCTCATCCGAGAGGCTTCGTCAGCTCTGGTTCTTGTGCTGGTTAGACACTGCTTATATCTAGCTGCCGGGAGGCGCTCCCTACACTGAAAAAGCTCTGAAAATGATCCCCACTAATCTGTCTCTTTGTTTTTCAAATTACTCTGGCGACTAGTTTCGCCTCCCTATTCAACGTCTAACGACCCTCTCCACCCCTCTGCCCTGGATCGTCTGCCCTAATGTTTCTTTGTCTGTTTTGACTTGGTTAAAGAATCGAATTATAAATGGGAGACAAGTTATGTCTAACTCCCCCATTTCTGTTTAACGACGGATTCTCTTTTTTGACAAAAATAGCCTCTTTAACTCCCCTCTCAAACCAGTTCTTTTCCCTGGCTAAGAGCTGAACCTCACTGTCCTCAAAAGAATGGCCCGTGGCTTCTAGGTGAAGATGTACGGCAGATGACGGTCCACTCTGGCACGCCCGCCTGTGTTGGTACATCCTCTTGTGAAGTGGCTGTTTAGTTTCTCCAATATAGCGCTCACTGCAGTCTTCACTACACTGAATGGAGTAGACCACATTCCTTTGTTTGTGGCTCGGTGTTTTGTCCTTTGGGTGGACGAGTTTTTGTCTTAAGTGTTTGTGGGTTTGAAATAGACTGGAATTTCATATTGTCTGAAAATCCTCTGTAGTTTTTCCGAAACGCCGGCCAGGTACGGAATCGCTACCCCTTTCCTCCTGGGTTCGGATTCTCTATTATCTTGTTTCTTGCCTTTGTCTCTCTTGGTTTTGTTGACAGCCCATTTAGGATATCCACAAACAGAGAGGGCTTCCTGCACATGTTGTTCTTCTTTCTCCTTACCCTCTGTGCTTGTGGGAACCACTTGGGCCCTGTGTTGTAATGTCCGAATAACACCCAGTTTGTGCTGCAGTGGGTGGTGTGAATCAAAAAGCAGGTATTTGTCTGTGTGTGTGGGCTTCCTGAAGACTTCTACTTGGAGTCGCCGGTCTCCTCCTATATCAGAACAGTCAATCATTTTTGTGCAAGGAGGGCACTGGACTACACTCCAATCTTAACAAGTTTCTAGAAAAACAAGATTTTGGTTTTTACAAAAGTCTACTTAGAGAATAAATAAATAAATAATGGCAGAGTTTATTGGCAGAGCCATCAATTTATCTAGATTCTAAATCAGCATCAACCATGAAAAAACTCTAATAATGGCATATAAGTAGACATTTAAGATCAACTTAATGTTGATTGACAGAGACAGCAGTAACCATGTCAAAGTTGTCTTCAAACTGTAGTAAACATTTTGCCTTGACATTTTCCACTTGTACCCACAGCTAACACAGCAAGTTTCTGATTCCTCCTCTCTACTGTGCTCCCTCCTATCCTTCAAACAGACTGCTGCTTCCTCCGTTCTGAACGCCGTCATCCTGTGCTTCTCCCATAGTCCAAAACCAATTTCCCCATGGGAAATGATGTGGTAAAGTGGACCTACATTACATATTCACATTAGACATAATAGGGTACAATTATGTTTATTTATGAAGGTTGTATTTTTTAAGCTATCGTTGCTTCCAACTCAGCCTGTGACCTGGCTTGGCCTCCAGAGTCTGAGAACATGACTCCACAGGGCTCCTGCTTTCCTACTCTCGCACATGCATGCACATACACAGGCAGGAGGTACTCTGCACTGCACAAAAACCTGTCAATCACATGCACCCACACATAATTATCCACAGTGCACATACATGGAGCCTAAGAGTGATTTCTGACTTGCGCTTTTGCATCAAGAGCCACTCTTAACGGAGATGGAAAAAAGCAGTTTATATGCACGATGAACAGAGCAGTTAGTAACTTTTAAATGAAGAGAAGATGTGTGAAATAAGTCAGATTATTTGTGCTGTAATATTTTTTGTCTTTTATTGTGATTATATGACTGGATATGATCTGATAGAGATAAGAAAAAATATCTATTTTGCAAAAATATATGCACATACAGATAACTGTAGACAACCATCTCCCAAAGACTTTGCCGCACCCAGTGTTCATAAGACCGGCAGGAAAGGGGTTGGTTTCTGAGCTTCCACAAGGTCTTTGGATCTACTGACTCTGCTCTCTGTAATTGTGCAGCTGCTGTAGGTCCTTAGTCATGCACCGCCAAATGATCCTGGAGACAAATGAAAGGCAAGATGGGCCGACTACTTTAAAATGGTACTGAGATCAATAAAGAATGCTGAGTTCGCAACAAACTATAGCTCAGTGGGAACTCCTGAGTGCCATGCAACCAGTCACTCTCTCACGACAGACAGGGAAGTGAGAACCAGTGAAAAGGCAGAATCTAAATGAATGAGCAGTGCAAGTTCTGAGCTGGGCAGAGGGCCAAGCCTTCCTGCCGCGCAGCCAGGATGCCAGAAGACCTCAGACAGAAATAACTCCAAACATCCCATAAAGACGCATTAAAACCAATTCAATTCAATTACTCCCTGACACACAGACATGCACACTCTTACCTTTGTGCCTCTGAGCCACAGGGTAACACTGCCTCTGTGTAAACCAACTCTGGAGAAGAAAACGACTTGATGACAGCTCTGGGTGAGCATCCTAAAGGCCTCCACATGGCTGAGGCAGAAAGGCCGTAAAGCTCAATGATTTTAGGGGCCATCAAGTATTGTATAACGTAACAAAATATTGGTTTACATCCCAGGCATGCTTAGTGAGAGGTATACAATTAAATTAAATGCAACTGTTGAAGAAATGGTCTGGAAGAGGTTATGAACTTCTTCAACTGAATGTGAAATGTAGAAGTATTCTGGTATTGCACAAGTGCTATTGATCAGTCTCGGGCCTACGTGTGCAATCTTTTAAAAAACAAAACAAACAAACAAACAAATCAACCGGCCTTTTAATGTGCCTTCTCTTATTAAGAGAGAAAGCAATAACTGTCATCAGAACATCAGTGCCTAGCATCTCTTGTATAGAGAAAAGGGTAGTAAACAAATTTGAATTTCAATACTAAGGAAAGGCCTCAATAATTGTTAGTATCCATACAATTGAGTGTCTTCTTTTAATATCTTAGGATATTTTTTTACTTGATTCATGTCTTTCTGTGTAACTCATGAGGTAGCATTACTTCATGAGTGACACTGGGAAGAATCTGAGAAATCTCCAGTGCCTGTCTGCGGAATGCGAGCAGTGGCTACTGCCAGGAAAAGGAATGGAAAGATGTCTGAGTAAGAGTGAGAGTGAGAGGGGTGTGTGGAGATGAAAGGAGCAAGCAGGAGTGATACTAGGACTACAGATATAAATGTTTTATTCTGTACTGTCAATTACTGCCAAATTCAGAATGATCCAAGACGTAAGGCAAGAGATAAAAGTCTGCAAGAGTGCACCTTAAATGCTCTAAACATGACAAAAACTATCATTTATTTAATTTGGACTTCATTTTGTTTTGTATTAGTTCTGTAAAAACAGACAACTTTAAAGATCAAATTCATTTTAAAATTATATTTTAGGAGGGTTTAATATTGGACTGGACTGAGATCATATGCCCATTTAATACTTGCTAGGGAGCCAACTGGTGATCTGACTACAATGAAATTAGCTCCTCCCTGCAGCTAGATATAAGCAGTGTCCACCAGCACTCTAACCAGAACTGACGAAGCAGTTTGGATGAGCTGCGAAATGTCTTAGACCAAATAAACTTTGTCCAGTTGACAAATTGAATTTCTTTTACCATGAATTCTACCTGGACGACTGAGGGATTCCTCACACAATATGATCTTAAAGGATATTTTTTGACACCCATAAACAATATGTACAGCCAAGTCAACAAAAGCAGAGGTATGCAAACCCCACAACAACACCTCCCTCTCTGGTGTCCTACAGGTTCAGTCCACAGTACTGCACAGAAACACTGGAAATACAGACATGAAATACATTAGTAAGAACACAGAGAGAGGCTTAAAGGACTGCTTCCAGTGTGTGTGACTACTAAGGATTAAACAACAGAGCAGGAGTTTTAACGCACAGAGAGACTAGAAAACAACAGCACATGGCCTAGCGATAGAATGTGGTTAACTATTGTCAGACTACCTGTGCGATTATGCAAAAATTATGCACACTAGTCTTTTTTAAATTCTCATGGACTATGGTATAAGATAGACATATTATGCGTGTTGTGAACAGATACCGCATACCGTTTGATGACACTGTAGACGCGAAACGCGTTGTTCGCTCTAAGCCCAATAAAGGAATAAGAGTAAAGTCAAGCGAGTGTGCGTTAAATTTCTTCTTTTCAGGAATTATTCAATGTTCCTGTTGTTACCAGCACCTGAAAGCTGTGCGTGGAGTTTTAAACTTTTGAGATACCGCATACTGTTTGAAACCAGCTGAACTTGAAAGAGCAAGCTTCAAACTAATAGCATGTGCCAAACCCCAGTTTAATATCTTAATATCCTAAAATCTGAAGCAAATTAAATTATGCATTTAATGCTGGCTATAAAACTGGCAAATTGAAATTAAATAACAACATCTGGCAACTTATAAATCAAAACATTTTAAGAGCTAGTTGTTTTTTAACATAAAACCCTAGCTTTTATGTATATACAACATATTAAAATGAGAAACAACATGGTCCGTGTCCAGGTGTTCATTCAGAAACTCTTCCAAATTCAGAGTTCAGGGGTGCATTTCAAAACACATGTATACAAGGTGGTTTGTCACTGCACAATGTTTAATTTATTGATCTGGCTTATTAGAAATCAAAATTTTACTCCCACTCATCTTATTTCTGATTACTATTATGTCACCATCATTATCATCAACACAGCTCAAGGTCTCAAGTAGGGCTTAAAGTATTGTGCTATTGCCAACTGTGGTAGAATAAAGCCATGCCAGATTGAACAAATGGAAATTACATCTTTCTGGTTTCAGCCATGGAAAACAGATCACCTAAAAAGCACACTAGGTAAAATCCTCCAGCTGAAGTCCTGACCAAAGCCTAGCAATAAAGATCATGGAGATGGGTCCCCGGGCGCTTGAAAGATGAGCTGCCCACTGCTCCTGAAGGATGGGTCAAATGAAGAAAAATAATTTTGCTACAGGGATAAATAAATGATCATTTTATTAATAATAATAATAATAATAACAATAATAATAACAATAATAGTAACAATAATAGTAACAATAATAATAATAACAATAACAATAACAATAATAATAATAATAATAATTTGTACAATGGTTTTACTTGCAAATTTCCAAAAGAACAAAGGTGAACACAGATGGATGCAGTGTAAATTATTGTAATTGTTTGCATCATTTAGAAATGTATTGGTGACAAGCGTTTTTAAAAGTATAGCACCTTTTAATAAACCCAAAGTGATTTACTTTTGCATTATTTATTCACTCCATACTTGGTGCTGTAGCCACAGCTGCCCTTGAGTAGACTGGTCTTGAGTAAAGCTGCAATCTGTGTCTTAGGTGTCTTTGACCAACACCAACCAGGTATGGTGGGTGCAACTGTCTTGCCTAAGGACACAACAACCGTATACAGTCCATACTATGCATACTATAAAATGCATACTATAAATATTTTGTTATACAGGAAAGTGCATTTAATAAGAATGGCTATGCCTGAAATAAACTACAGCTGGACTGGTAGCCAGTTTTTTCCACAACATTGCACAGCAAACAACCCCATCTTTAAGCATACCCTGCTTGGGCTTCCATATTCTGTGTTTACCTGAAGGCTTTGGCCTGCACAAACAATAAGGCTAAAAGCCATTCAGAGCAAGTGTAGTGAAAGCAGAGCCTTATCAGTCTTATCAATACAAAAAGTCAACAGGACTTCAGAGAAACATGAACATGCAGACACTGCAAGCTGCATCAGTTCCAAGAATCACAGCCGCAGAACAGATGCACATTCCTGCTTAAGCGCCCTCATGACATCCATTCTTTCTCTAAAAGGCATCAATTAAATGTTGCTTTTGTTCCTGACTAAAGACACAACTTGATTTATACTTGGTAAGTAATCAACATATTGGTGCTCTGTAAGTTCTTAAGGGACTGGATCCATATGCGAGTTTAACAAGTTCAGCCAAAATAGTTGCATCACTCAATCCAAGCAGGACTACGCATGGAGACACAAAACAGACCAAGTGATCTAACAAGGAAGAAAAGTTTTGAATTAAACTTCAGTGATAAAATGAGCTAGCTGGAACGAGGTATTTTTGATTACAAACGTAACACAAATGATCAGCTATGCATTTTCAAGTATATTATACAGCAGGATTTCAAACTGAATTATGTATTTTTGGAATGCTATAGACCAGTAGTTCCCAAAGTCTGAAGAGCTGGAGCCCACCAATAGCAATACATACTCTCAAATGTACATGTTTGTCTATGGGCTTAGTACTGATTTAAAGCAGTAAAATAAATTATGTACGGTACATTTAATGTCAAACTCAAATTTTCAAATTTCTTTTATGCTTGTTGTGTGGACAACCCATGCAGTGCCTTTGAGGCCCCCCCCCCCAGAGGGCCCCAGACGCCACTTTGCGAATCACTGAACTAGAGGGTAACTGAACTAAATGATAGTATGAGCGACTGACAAATCACTAATAAAATAAAAAGAAACATTAGCAATATATATGCTTAGTAATAAGTACACTGTATGCACATGCAACACAAATATTTCCAACACAGATGAAGATGTAGATTATCATAAATGTTCACCTAACCCTTACCCTATTACATGTTTAGTGTTTGATGAGAAATTGATTTAAAATAATAATAGTATAGTTTTATTAATTATTAGTTGAGTATTAATTAATTTCTAAAAGTGCTATTTTTTCACCATTCTTTAAACCCATGCATAGATGGACTGATCAACATGAAAAGCTCGACTCTCAACAAAGCATTATCCTCTGATGTATAGAGGTGTATAGCGATACCAGGGCTACAACTCTGGAGTTGGAGAGGACAAGGGTCAAGTTTGCAGATCAAGAAGAAGAAGTGACTTTATTGATCTCACACTGGAAAAATTCTTCTCTGCATTTAACCGATCCTGTTATTAGGAGCAGTGGGCAGCACATTATTACGCCCGGGGACCATCTCCATGATCTTGCTTCGGTTTGGTCAGGACCTAAGATGGAGGATTTTACCTATGGTGCATGTTTTGGGTTGGTGGGGGAAACCGGAGTGCCCGGAGGAAACCCACCCAGACACGGGGAGAACATGCAAACTCCACACAGAAAGGCTCGGGCGACTCAGGGATCGAACCCGGAAGCTTCTTGCTGTGAAGCATGAGCGCTAGCCACTCAGCCACCATGCCGCCAAGTCCAAATAAGCAATTCTTTGGACGGTAAGCTTAAGACACAGGCGAGGATTGTCAAAGAAAAGGCCTTAGCGTTACCCTTAGAGTTACAAAAACTCACTGATACTCTTCAGAATAATGATAAGCAACTACAAGACCAAGTTAATGCACATGGAAATCCAGTACCTGTATAATTCTACAGTACAGGAAAATATGTAGCTAAAAAAAGAGCTAATTCCAAAAAAGTCATGGAAAAGTTGGAAAACACTAACAAAAAAGCCTTCGACTTGAAAGAGCTCAAATTTACTGTCCAGAAGAAGGATAAAGAGCTGGAAAACCAAATTGTTGTGTACAAGGAGATAAGATACATCTATAACAATGCAGTGAAGACAATGTCCAGCTCAAACAAGAGCTAGCCAACACCAGTAAAGCCCATGAGAAGATGAAAGAATAACTTGCAGCATCTATAATGGACAGTCAAGCACTTGTATTAGAGACCTAACCAAGAAAGATCATGAGAAACTGTCCAGGAAGGTGCAGGAGCTGTCCTCTGAATGCTGCTCAGCACAAGAGGAGCTGAGAAAATGGAGAACAATCTAGAGTTTGCTCTGAAAAAAGCATTAAAGTTCACATGACATGGTAGCCCCCCCATGGCTAAAAGTTGCAATATGTGTAAAGTGAGCATTTGCGGTCCTTTTCTGCATTTGAAAAAAAAAACACACAGCTCAAACGGGCGATTCTGAACAAGGAAACTTTCTGACGTCACACGGAAAACGCAGTTCCACCCCGTCTGGATGTCTACCCACCGTCTCGAAAATCACGAAATCTCGAAATCACGCCCAGAGAGTTTTTGCCCCCCCCCCCCACCACCCGCTGCTCTGACCTATCTCTATCCTTCTCATTTGCATTCAAGCAACAATGCCCAAAATGAGGTGTTCAAAGAGATATTTTTTGACCATGTCTGTGTTCACGAGGCTTTCTCATGCACTGAGTGTTGATTTTGAAGAAGGATTCATGTACAGTATTAGGGAACCATTAAGGAGCCATATAAAAGCATCAAGAAGTACCATGTCATGGGATCTTTAAAGCACCTGCAACATTACCCTGTACACTTGCATTATTAAACATTTTAACAAAAATGGTTTTAAAAGTATGCACTGACCTTTTATTTAATTCTTATTCATGTTTTATTGTTTGTTCATTTTTTCCCCCACATTGTTTAATTCACGTGCCAGTCACATAACATACTACAGTCTCTTGATTTTTATGCAAAAATGGGTAAAGTGGATGTACATGTACACGATAAAAAGAAAATGAGAGAGAGAATGAGTCTGTAGCATTTCAGAGGTCTTTAGCTCCTTCACGGAACCAGGAAAAACAGACAATCCACACAATCCAACAGTCCCTTAGTTGTGTCCTTTGAAATGCACATGCTGCACTTCTTAGTTGGTTAATATCCCATGATGATAAAAACTGAGATCAAAAACCAAAATGTTTAAAAAAAAAACTGCTCAGTGTGTGAGACAGGTAGCCACAGATACAGTACAGTGGTACCTCACCTTACGAAATTAGTTCTTTCCAGAAGTGGTTTTGTAATGTGAATTTTTCATAAGTTGAGTAGCTATTTCAATGGAAAAAGCCTGATTCGTTCCAAGGCCCCGTTCCAAGTTTTTTTTTTTATAGTGTAACACTGTGTTCTGCGTCCTGATTGGCTAAGAGACTGTAGACCCAGGACTAAACGTGGACTAAACCAGGTCTAAACAAGGTCTATACCTGGACTGCACCAGGACTAAACCTGGACTAAACCAGGACTGGACACCAGGATTAAAGCGCCGCGTGCGGGTCTATTTCCTGGTTTCGTGCTAGCTCTGCTATTAGCAGCAGCACCGGTGTACCTCACGAGTCACGGCTGAGGCGAGCAGCGAGGAGGGGAGGAGATGTGCTCCCCTCGGGACGGCACGCAGTCCGAGCGCATGAACGAACGCATGCAAGAGCCGCGGTGGTTTAATCCTGGTTTAATCCTGGTTTAGACCTGGTTTACACCTGGTCTAGAGGAGGGTGCTCGCAGCCCCGCGCCGGGTCATGCTGCGCTATCACACACGTGTCCGCGCGCAGTCTTCTCCCCCCTCCCCCTTCCCCCCACACTTCACTATTAATACATTTTGTTGAAAATCTATGAAAGTTTGAGTGTTTAAACGAGAGACAAATGTGAGAAAAGTTTAAATCCAGTCTGAGAAAAGCGTATAATGTGTGTGGCTGAGCGCGCATCTGAGCACGCATTATTTGAATTTTTTGAGATTTCGCGTTTCATAACTTGAATTTTCTTTCGTATCTAGAGACCAAAATTTAACGTGAAGGCGTTTCGTAACTTGGAATTTTCGTTTGTTGGGTCTTTCGTAAGGTGAGGTACCACTGTATGTATACACTAGGTATATTTGTGTGTGACTGAGCTGCCTCCAGTGGCAAGAACTAAGTGACATCCCACAGGACTGCCATGATCATAGCCAGTAGCCATAGCCAGCAAGTTTCTGGCTGTAGAGGCAGAATTTAAAATAAGAATATCTGTTAGATCAATCACACTGCTCCTCATATGTCCAGACCCCACCCCTGTTTATTCCTGTATTTATAAAATCTAAAACATATGAGCTAATACGTTTCATAAAGGGAAGGTAGTTTAACCAAACATGCACACCTGGATTATAGTTACTTTCTTTGGTATCAAGCGTTTAAGACAGAACAAAGTATTTGCACCAGAAAGGGCATTTGGCATATTATGCACATTTATCCAAGGACTTTTGCACAGGTAGCCCATTATACAGTGGATTTCCAAGCTGATTTCCAATCTGGACACAAATAGATAAAAATTTGTTAGACTATGTAGCTAGACACTACAATGCTTCATCTTTCAAGACCATATCCAAGGGAATGCAACTCTAGGACAGGTAAGGACCTGGTAAGACAACGTGCCTCAGCCATCTGACTTGTATTTTTGTTTACTTAAAAAAAAAAATTTTAACAACAAAAACACACACACTGATAGTATCAGAAAGGTTCTAGAGATCGATGAACAATATTGGTTTTAGGATATTATCACCAATATAAATTTGACCTGGTGAAAGTGTGCCGTAGGCCCTTTGGAACATTTCAGTTATCAGAAGGGATAGGTTTAAGTGTGATTTATTAGTCAGATTAGAGTGAATAATAGGCAACTATGCATGTTGATTAAATAATCACTCAATGAAAAAAAAAGATAATAATAATAAAATACAGCTGCTCTCCCATTCACGAAGGTTAAAACAGAAAATGGGACCCTGATCATGAATTTATTGAACTTTCAAAATATCTGTCTTCCCCACCTGTTTAACTTGGCTTTAAATTGAGAAGAATACACATTTTGTCCTATAATTATATCAGCAAGAAAAACAAATCAACTGACAGAGTTCTTTGCATGCAAGTTTTATAACTTTCCTAATGTGTCTCCAAGCATCAAGAATTAGGACAGGCTAAATTATCAGAGTGCAAACATTCAGGAGACGTTCCATATTTATACCCCTACTGCAAACATAGATTATTGCACTGTTAACCACATTTTAGTCTACAGTCTACTCGTGTGTCAGTTGAAGCTACTGCTGCCGAGTAACAAAACAAAAACATTTTACATTTTTTTCCCCCTTTACCTTTTTTTCCTTCAAAACTCATGTATCAACCAAATATGCACAACTATCTGCTTCAGCTCCTGCTGACAAAAGTTTCCATCCAAGATAAAAAAAAATAAATGAACAAATAAAAGGGTATTAAAAAAAAAAAAGCATCAATGAATTGCACTGAATGAGTCTATGGAGGCATACTACAACATAATTATGTAGGTGGATTTTACCGCACACACAGGTTTAATCCTGGATAATAAGACTCCTAATTGGCAAGGATAGGCAGAGCCACAGTCACGCGGTGATGTCATCTCTCCCTGGAGTAGCACCCAATTGTTAGGACACTGTGTGAGGTTACTGAGGGCATAGAGTACCGTGCCTCTTACCACCGCATACATTTGTCTACTTTGAATCAGTTAAAGCTAAGTGGATGCCTTGTATAGACTGGTCAGCCCCATAGAACTTAATTTGTTTTGGTTATGACTCATGCACATCTGGATATTTGCATATGTGCTTCTGCTTAATTAAAGATAAAGGAACATCCCTAATGTCTGTGGCTATGCATTAATATGGCTGATAATAATCATAATTTAGACTGAGACTGATTTTGTTTGCTCAGTGAAATATGATAATGGCTTGATAAAAGGCTAGTTCGGTGTTCAACCAGAGTAACGTGCCAGGGAAAAAGTCAAAATGGTCCAAGAGAAAAATAAAACACTTGGACAGGAGCAAAATGACAGTAATTTACCAGATATGCACAGGGGACATGATACTTGCTTTTGCTGGAAATACATTTTTGCATTTGGCGCTGACAGACCTTGAGTCTCTTTGGGTTGTAGGCAATGACACAGAGAGATGATGCTGACAGGCTTGAGGTGGCAGGCTGGGCATTAGGTCAGTAGTGCTGCACATAAAACTCTGTTCAATTTCATGGCTGCTGTTTTAATGGGGCCACACTTCACAAGGAGAAAAGCACGGCATGTTTTTTGAAACATTTCTTTGTTTTGACTCACTTTAACTCCAGGGTCTTTCCATGCTTCGACTTAAGACAAATTTTATTGATCCACAAGGGAAATTATTTGCCAGTGCTGTGGTACTACGTTGGCTCAATCAGCTCATATTAAAATTACTACTATCCAACCACAATGTGTTCCTGTGTCTTAAATGTTAGTTATAACAAAGCAAATCTCTTTCGTCAACTTGTGTGTCCAAGCATAATGCCAGTGGAAATGTGTGACTTGTTTTAATTCAAACCAAAATATCTAGCCATTTCAAAATAATGTGCATATGCAGTATGATACTACAGCTTCGCCCATCACTGAGACTTAAACACCAACTCCAAAAAAATAGTATTTTACAACTGATCTTCCGCATTTGAGATGAAATGCATTACACTGACATAATAGTATCGCTGTGTTGTCGATCTTTTTAACAGCATAAGGCACAGCTGGGTAACCTTGTTCATAAACATTTATCAGATACTTTATATGTATGGGACGCAATAAAATGCAAATTAACAGCTGACATCCTTCATTTTTATTATGAGTGTTCTACATTTATAGCCTGATTTTACCTTACAAACAGTGTCTGTGTCCCAAGGAAGAATTGTCTGCAGATCAATGACTTCACAGGATACTCCCAGTTTCTCTTGTGCCATATTAGCAACTTCTTTCATCACATGGATCTAGAGAAGTAAAATCAAAAAGTCAAATCTCCCTGCTTACATTGATGCTTGGGTTACAAAAGATGACATTTTTATACAACATTGTATTTCCGATCAGAAACAAACCCTATCTTTACCTATAGGCGTCGCCATTTGGTTATTTCAAATAAAATTATTTCCTCTGCTTTGAATGGTGCTTGTTCCTTTTCCAGTGCAATATTATTAGCTTTGATGAGACATTTTTCTTCAATAGCCTTCATAAGCCCCCAGCTGTTTTAGGTACATTGAAGCCTGAATGAACCCCTCTAAGTGTGTGCACAATGTGAGGCTAAGATGATTCCTGGGGAGTTACAGCCACTTCAGTGCAGGGCTACAGACATGAACAGTCTAAAACCCAGTGCAGACAGTTAAGCCCTTGGTGGCTAAAGAGATTTTAATGACTGTGTTTTGGAGATGTCTGAGATTTCAGAATTAGACACCATGCTGCATTAAGGAGTTTATGAAGAACCGTTTTAAATCAATCCTACACCTTTTTGTGTGCATACCTGAGTTCCCCAGGCAACCAAAGTGAGATCACTTCCTTCTTGAAGCACCTCTGCCTGTGATAGTGGAATGGTGTAGGCATCCACAGGAACCTGCTCCACTGAGACGAAAAGTAGAGAAAATATGCTGTTAATTTAACACACAGTTAATTTAATGCATTTTATGGAAAAAAATAAGACAAACGGATTGCCATTGTTACTATGCAAGACAAAAATGAATTAAATCCAGTTAGTCTCTAGCCGTCACAAGTCAATTGGCACATCTTTAATATCCACATGCTTTAATTTTCAGAGCACACAGATGTTTTTTCTCAGACTGCAAAGTAAAACTGGTGCAGCCATATCGAGAGGCTTTCAATGCTTACTGCCAGGTTTATAAGAAATTAAAACACTTTATTATTAGCTACAGACAGCGTGCAGAGTTCAACAGTTCAACTTTTAAACCACTGAGACATGAAGGTGGGTCCAGGTAATTTGTGTGTGTCTCCAAGAACTACTGACAAAACCTCATTACAGTCATTTTGAGAACAGCATGCTTGTGGCATTGGCATTTAACATAATGTTCTCACCTGCTGCTCGGTAAAGTATCTTAGGCTCAAAGAATATACATGGGTTCTTGTCACTGATGCAGGAGAGGAGCAGTCCCTTAGCCTGTACTGGCCCACGAGGTATTACAATCTAGATAAAAAAAAATATATATACATTTAGACTTTTTCAGATTTAGACTTCAGATCAAATTAACAAAAACATAGTTGCGTCTTATTTTACATGTTAAGGTGAATAGAAACCCTGTTCCTCTGACCTTTTAACAATATATTTAATGCTTCACTATACAGTTAAACTTTTTGCCCTTTGTCTAAATAATTGTGGATAATAAATGGAAAACATCTATATACAATTTCAGAGAAGAGAAAGTAGGGCACAGTTAAAATACGGTCATGAAGATGAGTGCTGGGAATGACCCCAGACTAGACTGATATTATGCATAAAGATTAGCATTTATCAGCCTGACCTTTACTGACAGACAACATGCTCATTGCTTTTCCCACTGGTTATTCATAGGGGAAAAACTGTGGTTGTTGTCAAACCAATGGAATATAAAACGCGCATTTAATTTGCAAAAAACAACAGACTAAAGATACTTAGTCTGCTCATCTGAATCTATGCATTAAAAAGTAAAAGGCTATAATTTTTTAGAATATCAGCAAAACATTCAGCAGCATGTTGTGTTATCAGCAAAACTATGGTGATTTGTGGTTCAGATATCTAAGCAATATCACACACATGAATGACAAGAACTTAATAGTTACATAATGTTATCAAATAAAATTAAAACCGCTGTTGAGAAACAATTGGGTAGGTTTAAATAGAAAGCCAGACCTTAAGACCAGGGCAGTGGGCGAAGAAGGCCTCTGGGCTCTGAGAATGATAAAGAGATCCGTGTCCAACGCAGCCCCAAGGAGCACGGATTGTGAGGTTTCCACAGTCAAACATGTTCCCAGAGCGATATCTGTACTTTGCTGCTTCATTGACAATCTGAAGAATAAAAATAATATCACAATAAGAACACTTATGTAACAAAGCATACCTTTTTATGTACAGAGACAATGACACTGCTGAAAAACATAAATCTCAGTCTCAGTTATTTGAATCATGCTCTGGGTTACCTCCAGAAAAGTCTCCCATTTTCCTTCCTAAGCTCAGGTGGGTTGTTAATGTTAGTTTATGTGCCACTAAGGTCAGTTTGGACTGAGTAATTTTAAGTGAGAGCACAGACAGAGTGAAGGAGCCCACTCAAGGCCTGTTACCAGATTAAACTCACTGTCGCCTGCACAGACACAAGAGCCTTTAAGGAAAAATGGCGCCATTATCACATTTTCTGATTTGTGTTACCTTGACATAGCAGACTGTATTTATCTTGGAATGAGTGCAAAAACACTATTGCACAGTTAAACTATATTGTGTTTTGCACAGTTACAATATGCATTTAGATTTAATTTTGTCTTAAAACAAATACAATCGCTTTCAATATTTATTTCCTGAACAGAAACAATACAGTTTAAATAATCTCCATTTAACACAAAACATATTTGTTCCTCAAGAATGTGAACTACTCGTAAATGAAGATTATAATTATAATATAACCTTAAATAAGAAAGAAAAATGAGGAAAATATGATGCCTAAACAAGAGACCCAAACAGGCCTCCGAGTGATGGCTGATGCATTGTTTTAGTTTTTATACTCATATTTGTCGTACCTGATCGAATGCAGGATATATGTAATCGGCAAACTGGATCTCAGCAATAGCTGTAGCACCAGCTACAGCAACTCCAATACCAAATCCAACAATGCCCTGTTCACAGAGGGGTGTATTGAAGACTCGATCTTTACCTAAACACAGAGGAGATTTAACAAAGCAATGTGACGTGATGATCAGAAATAATACATACTTAATGTACTGTATGCCAAATGTTCCACTTGAAAAATCAAAGAAAAACTACTACTTGAAAATGTCCACCAAAACCAAAAGGGACATTACAATGATCCTTTCTAAGTCAAAGCCAACAACAACTTAGTCCAAAAAAGCAAAAACACAAGAAAAAAACTTTTCCACCCTGTAATCTGAAGAAGCCGCCAACTGTGGTACAACACTAAATTTGGACTATGGATGTTATTTTTGCCTTTTGTGAATTTGCCAGAGTTGCCTTGTGTTCTGCTGGGAACTGTTCTTCACAGATGAAAAAAATCATGCCCTTGTGTGCTCCTGCCCCTGCTCACAAAGTTCAATTAGTGACTATTTTACCACAATCCTTTAGAGGAAATGTTCATTAATATGGTTCTGGAGTTTATAAAAGGCACAGATGATTAAGTGATCAAAATATAGTGCCTGGTCTCTCAGATTTAAACATCAAAATTGCAGCTGCTGTAAATAATAGTAGTCTTTGCTTCTACTTTGCTTATCTCTGTGTGTCATCAAAGAGATAAGCAATAAATCAAAGTATGACAATAAGAAAAAAAGAAGAAAAATGCATATGCTCATTTTCACACAAGGGAAGACTTATTCATGACTTCTTCAATGCTGCTGGGGCACAACTACTTTTTTTTCTTTATTTTTTTTTATTCTCTCACACATTTTACAGAGAAACAAAACTCTTAAACACAAACGAGACAAAATTGTAGTTGAAGCCGACTATTAAAGGAAAAGTAACGTTTTTTACAATTTGAGCCTTATTTCGGTAATAAAACTAATTGTTTTACTCACCCATAGCACTTTGGTGTCATATGGAGCACTTCCGGAGATGTTTTAGATTAGCGTTAGCCTAGCGCGACTTCTAGCCATAGCTCGGGCCATATAATATATTCCCCGAGCATGTAATATGCCCCGTGCGGGCTCCAAATAACACAAACTTTAGCACTTTTAAAATCATAGAAGCTCAATGTCTTAGTCTACGATTTCATTTGAGTCAAAAGTGGCCTGTAATCCGAGATTTATCCATAGTTTACAGCTTTGCGTTTCATGTTTGGGTCCCGGGAGCTGAGAGCACACTCCGCACATGCGCACTGGCGTCCTCATCTACTCGAAACTATGGCTAAATCTCGGATTACAGGCCACTTTTGAACAAACGAAATCGTAGACTAAGACATCGAGTTTCTATGATTTGAAAAGTGCTAAAGTTTGTGTTATTTGGAGACTGCAAACATGTGCCCCGAGAACTCACATTATGGAGATCGCAAATCTAAAACATCTCTGGAAGTGCTCCATATGACACCAAAGTGCTATGGGTGAGTAAAACTTCTTTTATTACCGAAATAAGGCTCAGATTGTAAAAAACGTTACTTTTCCTTTAAAAGAAAGAAGTGAAGAAGTGAACTTTATTGATCTCACACTGGAGAAATTCTTCTCTGCATTTTAACCCATCCTATATATATATACATATATTAGGAGCAGTGGGCAGCACACATTAGGGCGCCCGGGGACCATCTCCATGATCTTCTTGCTTCGGCTTGGTCAGGACCTAAGCTGGAGGTACCTACGGAGCATGTTTTGGGTTGGTGGGGGAAACCGGAGTGCCCGGAGGAAACCCACCCAGACACGGGGAGAACATGCAAACTCCACACAGAAAATACCTGCTTCTCATTCATACAGAGACCACTATGCCTTAACCCTTAACTGTGCTCTATGGTTGCAGGTAGCTGAGGTGTGCACTAGTCCTTTTCTGTGGTGGGATTGAGTGGGATAAAAACAGCTTTGTGCTCGTCACTGTACACAAGGATGAGATGGAAAATAATGATCCCCTTCCAAAGGTCAACATTTCTGACGTCAATGAAAACAAAAAGGCAAAGCCAGCTACTGTAAGGTGAATTTAAGGTGCAGCTGTCCATTCACTGCCAGCACTTCAACTACAAAAAGTTTATCTTTGGTACACACAAACAGGTTGCGGTGCTAGTCTTGGTTGCTTCCAGTCAACATCTTTCTTGAATTGTGTCAACAGATTCCAACATTATTTGTAATGCACTTTAAAATGGCACAGTGACATTTAAAAACAGGTGTTAAAAGGTCATTATGTCATTTTTGTTAAAACTATGAATATTCTAACTAACTGATAATGCCACGACAGGTTATACACAACTAACTGGTTTGGTTATGTTATGTTTATTTACTTTGCAAGTTAAAGGTTGAGTGTACTCTTAATAGACTTACAGTACTCATAGACAAAGTACTCTTATTGTAAGTCTAATTATACATTTTGTAAATGATAAATCTTTTTGGCCATTGTTGTATTTAAGGATAGAACGTTTGCCTAAAAGTTTATGCTGCCATCTAGTGGATTTTACAGAAAATCTCTTTCAAGGACGTATGATATTGAAAATCTTGAGTACACGACGAAGCAGATAACTAAACTGGCCTACCATATTTGTCTCTCAAGCCCACTGTGCATCGGAAAACTCCACCGAATGCAACATCTTCACCAAAGATCACTGCAAATGAACAAACACACAACAAAACACATTTTACAAATAGGACAAATAGGACTGAAGGGTAAAATGGTAAAGATAAAACGTGTCATTTCCCATAACAACCATGTCTAATAATTATTAGACTACAATAACTTTACACAAAACAATTTAAGTACAGTGATTTCAAGGAAAACACAATCATGTCATACCTGCTGTTGGATCACTGGCCAGAGTATTGTCCAAGGCGCTTGTGACTGACTGAAACATGTTCATCTTCTGAGTGGGTCCTAAACAACAAAGTGCAACAGATTTGTAAAAGAACCATGCAAGGTCAGAAATAGCTCACCAGTAATTTCTTCTTCAGGGTATTAGTACATTTCCATCACTGCTGTAATAATAATAATTATTTTCACTCTTCAAAATATCCAGACATGCAAGTAATTTTCTAGAGTGTTCAGTCCTCTCCTCTCTATTTAAATCTTGTTCTGATAGTGGTTGTGCAGCACTTTGCTGCAGGCTGTTATATTGACACCTGACAACAATTTTGTCACCACTTTTGACATGCATTTATCCAGATTTGTCCATGGTCATACAGGCCGGTTTGTCCCAACAAAGTCTGTCACTAAGAGGGATTTCATGTAGTACAGTACTTCTGTCTTGTGAATCTTGATGTTATAAGGATATACATTTGAATCCCTCATATTAGACTAGGGTAAGGAGTTTCGTCCACACATTTTCACACATCTCTATTTTTCGTCCACACAAATGGAATCTTTGTCTCTAAAACTTCCAACTCCTAAATACACAAAACAATTCTGGAGTCAGAGGAGACTTGACAAGGGGGTGGAATCGACCCTGTCAGGTTGAGATAGACAGACTTAACTCGTTCACAGACCAGCTTCACAGAAGTAATAAGAAGCTGAAAAAGTAAGAAGCTGGATACTAAACACCGTGTTACTAAATGATTAATATGAACGTAAGGGTACGAGCTAGCATTAATTGGGGACATTGTATGAGGAGGTCAATGTACAAAAACAATGTTTATTTATATTATGTTATTTAGAATAAACCATCCGCTCAGCCTATTAGAGGAGCAAAAGTGTTTGTGTGCATTATGAATCAAGTCCAGGGAAGAGCGTTCATGTGGCGAACTGTAACTCACCATATTGTGTGGGGACGGGGTCAGGCTGGTAAGTAAAGTGCGCTGCGTGCCTTTTGTGCGTTTTTGTTCGGGATACACAGCTCGGCGAGAATTTCAGCAGACCAGCACCGAGACTGGTCTGAGCTCCGGCGCAAATCCCGGACAAAGTCAGTTTCGGGTTTGCACCTCGGACGAAAAACCGTGCAGCCGCCGCCATCACTGTTGTTTTGACTGAACCGGAAGAACCAAACACTCGACCTGCTGAGATCGCCTATTGGAATGATGCGGACTTTGTTAATATGATGTCCCACTCAGTGTTGTCAATCATACATCGATGAGCAAATTTAGTGTAACATAGAAATGCGTTTTATAATTCCCGTGTCTTCTTTCAATTGCTGTTTTAGTGATACATTTTGCATTAGGGGCTCGGTGTAGGAATCACCCCAAAGTGAAACCTTGTCTTCTTAAATCTTTGTCAGTTTTGCGGAGCTGATTGGCTGAAGAGGAGGGCGTTGTGCCTAATGCGGAATGTTTTACTGTGGATGCTCCTGATTTTATTTTAACATTAGCAGATTTGCGTTTAATATCGTGCAGTGTAACCTAGGGTGAAAACAGCAAGTTAGACGTGCTGAACGTTTTATTATTATTATTTTTTTTTTTTTTTACCACCCAGTGAACAAACAATGAACTCCTTCTCAGTATGAACACAGACTAACTCATTACAGATATGCAAATTGGAAAATTATAAGAAAATGTAAGTTGTAAGAAACTCTATTTTTAGAATATAATGGTTTTGTCAGAAAAATAAACACAGTATAGGCTGTACAGATTATTAAAAAACACACACACAAAGAAAGTTGTACAGTGAAAGTTGTAGTGGTTCAAAATATTTCACTAAAGGTTTCCAAGTTTGAAAAAAACAAACATTTTTAGTCAGGTTGAAGACTTTGCACACTCAGCAACATCCAGCTTTCTACCACTGCTGCACATTCGAGCGAGATTCTGGGGAGGAAAAAAAGATCAAACAAAGCACTTTCAATGATTATTTTTTTAAATATATAATCTTACATTAGCAGCCCGGACAATGCTGTTTGGAGACTGGAGAGCTGCAAGATCTGTTAAGATTTTCTGGAGATCACGATTGCACGGCCGCTCTGAAAACGGGTAAAAACATACAACATATATTTGACAGTTTTATAACTTGTGTTACAGAATTTAAATAGGGTTGGGGATTACCTGGCTCAGGTGAAGCTTGTGGCTTTAGTTGAAGGTAGGGATGCTCCAACAGCTCTGCAATTGAAATTCTCTCTTTGGGATTCCGTACCAAGCACCTCTGTTTGGAGAGGGGAAAAAATATATACTGTATATAGTTTTTAAAAAAAGACAAAAAAAAAAAAAAAAAATCAAGATTGTCTCACCTTTAATACATCCAGTAAGTCCTTCTCTGATATGTCAGGGAAGTCAATCTTATGGGAGGGATCAATGATGGCATGAAGCTTTGCAATCTGATTTGTGATGCTTTGGAATGGGGTCTTCCCATAGGTCATACAGTACAGGATACAACCAAGTGACCACACGTCTCCTTTAGGGCTGATCTGTTTTGTATTGGAAATAGTGTAAATAACATAATATGCATTGGCTACCTCCTTCTCCTTCATTCTTTAATTCCTTCAAAGTTATTATAGTGTAGTCAAATACTAAATCTAATTAAAATCCAGTGATTGCTCCTGATTTGGAAAGCAATGTGTTTCTATTGGAACAAACTTGAACCAACCAAGAGTAAATTTATTTGAATGAGCAGGTGGAGTGTCAATACGCTCTCATTGTGAAACTTTATTTTTTTTTTAACGTAATTGCATTATGTAAAATTATGTTACAACTATTTTGTGCCATATTGCCCAGCCCCTGCAATTAGTCTAGACTCTAGAGGTTCAGAAATAAAAATGATTTGAATCCGATGACTGGCTTTACCATAACAAAATTACAGGAGAGAAAAAACAACACATGAAAACATACTGAAACTATTGTTATATTGAATATACCAAGTACCTTTGAACGGGCCTTTCCTTGAGATGAAGTGTCCTTGATGGCTTCAGGGGGCATATAGTTCAAAGTACCTACCTGTGATGATAAATACAAATAAAATCTCCACTCTCACACATTATAAAATGTGAATTTATAATATTACTTGTGAATCTTTCATAATGCTTGTCACATCAGGCTGGATTTTGTTTGCAATGCCAAAGTCAATCAACTTCAGTGAGGCATTCACAATGACAAAATTAGCTGGTTTCAAGTCACTGTGTACAATGCCTGCAAGATGCAGAATAGATAGTTAAAATATAAACATTTGTTATGATTATCTGATTAATTAAAAAAAAATAACCAACCATGCTTGTGGATTGTGTGTACAGCCTCCAGCATATTCTTCCAATAAAACTTCCTCTCCAGAGGATTAACCGATTTCCGGTTTCGTAACCAGGTGTTTAGATCCAGGTTCCCACACTCCATCAGCATGTAGATGTAGCTGTTTGTTATTTCACTGGTGATACAAAGGCAATTAGTGAAAAAAACCTATAGAAATGTATTCTGATGATATCCTAGGACTCACTAATCATAGAGCTTTATAATTTGATCGCTGTATTGCTGCAAATGGTTTAAGTGCTCAATTTCATTTTTGTAACTTTCCACTGTCTGTGGATCAGCCTCCTCCAAGTCCACATATTTCACAGCAAACAACTGCTTTTTATGGTCAAGAACCTGGTAGACCTGGTGACAAAGAAATTTGCATTAACATCACATTGTAAGATGTGCAGGAAAAAAAAAAAAAAACACTTTATTGATAAAGCGCTTTTCAAGACACTCAAAGACACTGTACAGAAGGTAAAATAAGTAATAAAACAAACGTTAAAAGCAGTTTTAAAAAGGTGAGATGCATCAACTTACTTTGCTAGATCCACCACGGCCAATTATCTTCAGAATAAAGAACTGTTTGCCCTTGATTGTAATGGAGTCATTTGATATTGTTGGAATGGAAGACTAAAAAAGAATTCACACTAAATCATTTATCTATTCATTTGGTACTTTGAGTAGGAGAGAGGAGTGGACATTACCTGTGGAGTTTGGAAAATGACTTGGTTTTGTGGTGTAAATGGCTGCTGCATAGGTCTGGCTGTGTTTGCTGATGCTGTAGAGGAAGACTCTTCAGCACATCTCTTTACAACAGGGGTAATAACGCTAGAACCAGAAAACGGAGAAAACCGTCAATTGCACTTGTTAAAAGAGCGCAAGTTTACTTCTTAAAAATGTGTACCTGTTAGGGAAAGGATTTTTATAACTGTTGGGAGTTTGACAGACCATGTGTAGGTTAGGTCTGGATGCCGACTGAAAGGAGGGAGTGGGACCTGAGGCCAGAGACTGAGTCTTTAACCTTGGATCAGGAGGAGTTTCTCGTTTATCCTACAAAACAACAGTAATGCTACAACATATCTTAAAAGGGCAAACCATTAGCAGCAAAAAGATGCCAATGCATACCTCTGGTGACACCAGCCGAATATGTGGGACTTTCCACTCGGGTGCAGATTCCTTACTGGTACATACAGGTTGTTCTACCTTTCGATTAACTGGGACTCGCTGTGGAGGTGGGAAGTTTTCCTTTTCCAAATTAGGAACTGCATTTTCCTGCCCAGTCTGACAGTCTAATTTAATGAATGTACACCACTAATTAGTGTGTAAAACATACAACAAAATACATACAACATTGACATACATTTACATTATACAAATGTATAGTTATCACTCCTCACCCATTGACTGGTCTTCATTAATGGGTACCAACTGCTCCTGTCCATCTTTGAGATTCTGCATGGCTAAATCTAAAAGCTCAGTTGGTCTGGAATTTAACATCTGAGCTTTGTGAAGAATAGAATTTGCTTTCATAACATTACCTAAAACAGAAAACAAAATATGTCATGTCAACATACATGCACAAAAAAAAACAAAAAACAGATGAGATGGACTACCTTGAATAACTTCAAACTGGGCATAAGCTATGTGGACAAATGCAAATGCTTTGCAATTTGAACTTGCGACAACAAAATTGTCTTGTGCATCATCTGGGTCTTCAATACTGCAACACAATGTGAGATATTAAAATAATTTCTCCTTTACAGTGCAGATCATTCACCCAGAAATACTTACCCTGTGAGTTCTGCATATCGAACTAACATCTTAGCATAGCTTGGATTTTTACTGTATTGCCTTATTGGCATTTTTGCAAATATCTTTGAGTAACAGTCCTTAAGTTTGCTGAGAAAATAACTATCTGTCTGTGGATTTCCCCTCTTCTCTAGATTCTTAAGGTGAGTCCAACATGTCTCAGGAGATTGTGTGTTGACAATCTGGTCAATATTGAATGTTAAATCTGTTAAGAAAAAATGAATGTAAGGTTTACTGCATCCCCCCCCCAAAAAAATCAATTTCATTACTAAAAGTTACAAATGAATGAATACCTTCCATCCGTGAGGCGTCTTTTGTGTTTAGGAGTGTTGTGGTAGAGTCAATTTGGCCCTCCCAGGGTTCTGGACTTAAAGCATGCGTCTGTGAATTCAAAAATGTAAGGAAAATAAAATTAGTCTTAACCCTTTGTCAGAAATAACTATGCCACTGATTTATTGCCTTGCAAGATATCCAAGGCAGTGTAGGGAAATTGGTCATTAGAGCTATAAACCAGATAAGACAGGACTGTTTTGACTAGGGACTAGTGAAGTCAGCCAACTGAATTCACTTACTCCATGAGATGAAGAGCTTTCTGACTGCTGAGTGGAGACCAAAGGTAAGCATTTAAGAGGTTTGAAAGCTACTGAGAGGCCTGGGGGGTGAAAGGCACTCATAGCAGGTCGTAGCAGGTGAAGATGATAATTTCATGCAATGTCTAGAAGAAAAACTACTCTAACAGGTTTTTAATACCAATAGCAAACAGAACTTACTTGGTTAATGACCGGATCTGACAATTTTTTCTTAGCAGAACACATTTTGGGCATACTGGTCACAGTGGAACCAGATGGATACCTAAAAACAAAAATAAAGTCAGTGGAGTTTTTGATAAGGCCACACTTGAGGCAGCTAATCAGAGGTGGATTATGATACATGCATTTAAGTTCACAGACATACCTAGACATACTTGGAGCACTAACTGAAGATTTTCCATTAATGCCGTCGTCATCATTTTCTGGAATAGAAAAGGGAACGAAAGGCACTCTCCCTGGCTGAAAATAAAATATATTTTAAACACACAAACAGATATCCTGAAGTATTTTGTTAGCAAGTTCCACCTACCAAGCCAACAGGTCTCTTACGTTGAGATGCAGACCTCCAAACAGGAAGCTGATCATCTGATCCAATGCATGCCTCAGATCTGAAAAGTGAATATTTATAAAAATCTATCTTTTAAATAGATGATTTTCCAATTTAGTCCTACCTTGAACCAAAATTACTAGACATTTGTAAGTCTCCTGTACCATCTGATATTCTGCTTATTTTACTGAACTCTGTTCCTTTCTTCACAGAATCACTGGGATTATCGTTTGATAATGCTAGAAAAAGACCAAAGACAGGTTACAGACAATATTACAGTCTGTAAATATATAAATATAAAAACACTAACATGGCAAATTCTCTTTATCTTCCAAATCTGACTGCTGCAATTTCCCACATTGTATCCTCTGCAATTCATCCTCCAGCATCTCCTTTGGTTTAGCACCAACTTCAATAGCACTTTGAAGAATATAAATGGCTCTCTTTGCGTTTTCTAGTAACATAGTAGTTGACACTCAAACAATGCACAATGCAGAGACAAAAATGGAACAAAGCATGAACGTTTACCTTGAGAAACCTCAAACCTTGCATGGGCAATATGGACAAATGCAAAGCTCTGACTGTGAGATCTTGCCACATTAAAATTAGCCTCTGCTTCATTGACATCCTGAATTCTAAATAAAAGAGACAGATTAAAAAAATTTGGTCTAAACTATGCCTCTTACTAAACATAAATACTTACACTTTGAGCTCTGCAAATCTGACCAGCATCTTGGCATAGCTTTCATTTTGACTGTGTTTTCCAAGTGGCAGATTAGAAAATACTCTTGTATAAAAGTCTAGAAGTCTAGTGAGATGGCCATGATCCACATGAGGATCTCCTTTCTTTTCCAACTCCATCAAATATGAGAGGCATGAATCAGGCGAATTTGACCCAATGACCCGGTTTATATTGTCAGTGTCATCTGCAAAATGAAAATATGTTATGAACACAATGGATATGCAATATTTTTGCTGGAGCACCATAGGCAATACATACCATCATGAAGACACTTCTTAATTTTATTAAGCTTTTGATAAAGCATGGCAAGTTGTTGTTTCCTGTCTGTGTGTTCTTCTTCCTCCATCTTACATTAAAAAAAATACTTGTGCTGAGTGACATTGTGAGATAATTTTACCTTTTGTTACAAGACAGTGTTTTCCACAGGTTTATACTGATAATATGGTGGCCAGGGCCATTTTTTGGTCCAAATCCGCCCCGGATGGTGGTGGCACACAAGTGATTCACATTTGAATCATTATATTTAATAACATGTGGTGATAACAAATGTCACAATTGCCCATGCTAATCAAAAATAATTGATTTCTATAATTATGTTCTTGACAATAACAATTTTTTGTTTTACCAATTTTTGTTGAACTTTTTTAGAGGTGATGGACCATATTACATTGTAATACAAGGACATCCCTTAGGAGCCAGCCTTTTATTGTAATGGCTTGTTATTTTCTAGGTCTACTATGTCACAGTTAGCGAGCTAGCTAGCGTTATTCGGTGGCCTGCCTCACTGCATTTCTGCTCTGGATTTATCAAGTATGAGGTTTTATCGATGTAGCTCTACGCTTTACCTCTATATTTCCAAACTTCTTCTACAGTATGATGAAAACATATCCTACCTTTGATTCTATTTGATCCCTTTCCTCTTTTATAGAATGAAAAAGCTTGCCGTCAACTGGCAGAGGCAGTTTTCAAATATCCCACTTCCGCTCTACACGCACGCTGATTGGACAGTAGTGGGAAACGTCTTCTTCTTACGTCACTTTATTTTTCTTTCGCGTAAACAAGTCTATTTTGTTGTCTTTGGCGTCTTTTTAATGTCTAATATTTAAACTGTATTGATGTATCTGGCTATTTTACAGCAATTTATTGTTTGTAAGAACGACTCGTTTAATAATGTTTATTTTCTATTTAATTTGTGCTTGTGTCCCAGAAATATTGCCATATAATAATTCGTTTGTGATTAAATCGTTCTTGATGACACTGATTTAAGAATAAAGAAACTCATAAAATACTGTACCTATATTAACATCGGATATGTGTGTAGCCTAATAATTATATCTGGCTAAAATACCTAACACTACCCAACACATTTGTCTCCGAACGGATGTGAATGCAGCGGGGCTAATGCACTTCCCTGTTCCTGCTCCCCTCAGTGATGGCAGCCATGGGACAGAGATGAGCGACGACACAATTTCCAAACCATTGTCAGTTACCAGTGCTGGTTTATGGCAATTTATAACCTTTTCTAATATTTCTCAGTTATTTTCCATCTACGCACACCTTCAAAAACTACAGAAAATGACTGTTTCTGGACAAAGCTAGCAAATAGCGGTTAGCATCCAGCTCAAATGAATTTGAGTACCCTGCTGCACGATAAAGCAGCTGCTCTGCTTACGGTGTAACATCTCGAAAGGTAAATCAAATATACAATAACACTGTATATAACTAAATTATATGAACTGAATTGGATTAGATTAAAAGAGCGTTCTGTGTGTGTTTGCACCAGTACTGCGACTGTACAGCTGTGTATTATGACACGGACTATACAATATTTTTTGTCTATTCCATTAAAGTTTGACATTTCTCCACGCCTTTAGCTTACTTTGCCATGGCCATCACTCAATTCCGCCTTTTCAAGATTTGCACATGCTTAGCCAGCTTGCTTTCATTCTTTAAAAAGCTAATATGCAGGTAAGCACACCCTCTTAATGAAACACTGGGTCTCTGTGTTATTCTGTATTTACTCAGTATTACAATTCTAAAGCCACATTTTTTAACATTACCTGCAGGAGTGGAAGAGGTCGCAAGCTCAGTGGTGATCAGGTAACTCTCCCAACAACAGTGGATTACTCATCATCGGTACCAAAGCAGGTCAGTATTCCAGTTGAGGTAAATTACATACAAGTTGAATTGCGTTTAACACTATTATGTTTCTGTATTATTTAAGTGTTGGTTTATAGGATTTGGCAGCCTTGTTAATGGATAACATTTACAATTACAACAATGATATTATGCTGGTGGTCTATTATTATTGTTAAAAGTATATTACTGTTTGTGATGGGGTACATGAAGATTTATTCACACATTGGCAATTGTTTTCTGTGCTCTAGTCTGCACAGCCTGAGATAGAAGAATGGAGTTCTTGGGATGAAGATGCTCCTACCAGTATCAAAATTGAGGGTGGAAATGGAAACATCAACCCTTCAGCTAATGACCAAGAAGAAGAGCCAGACTACTTCAAAGACATGACCCCAACTATTAGAAAAACACAAAAGGTCAGTTCATGAAGTGTGATTGACAAATTGTAACACAACAGTTGATACCAGATAACCTAGCAGAGTTGTATAATTTAAGCAAACATATTAAGTGTACATTTTTTTGTATTGCAGATTGTGTTAAAGAAAAGGGAACCTGCAAATTACCTGGTGCCCGATGGCTCCTCAGGTTTCTCCAGTCGACTGGCAGCTTCTCAGGACATGATGACTTTCAGTCCTCCTTCAGTAAATATAATTTTCACTCTGTAGCTCAAGTTAATGTCTTTGCACTACAAAAGTAATATTTAGTTAAAAATGAAACCGATGGAGTTTGTTTTATAATGGTAATATAATACTTATTATAGGCTGAGCTGGGGGAACTGGACACCTGGCAGGGAGATACAAATGCCTGGGAGGAAGAATCTGATGCTACATGGGAGGCTGAAGAGGTCTTAAGGTAAATAAGACATATATATGTATTTTTCTTTCCAGGCATCTATTTTACCTTAATAATCCATTTACATTTTATATAGCTTTTTAATCATGAGACATACACGATTTTAAGTTCATACTCAAATATGAGGGACATTCCTTCTATTAGAACGTGTCCTTTCAAGTTTCAACTGATTGGAGGGCTGAAGTGCTAAAACGATGTAACATATGGGACTGGCCAGCAGATGGCGGTGTCTTTGTCCATATCGTCAGAAAATATTAGATTATGACCATTCACTTCAGCTGACCAGGCTCCTGTGAGTGACTCATGTAATGATGTTAGTTCTTTTGCTGCAGACAACAGAAGATGGCTGAGCGTGAGAAGCGATATATAGAGCAGCAAAGGAAGAAGATGGAGAAAGAGGCACAGAGGATGATGAAAAAAGAGCAGAAAATGGCCGTCAAGCTCTCGTAACATTTTATCACTGCTCAGGTATAAGCCAGCGGACAGTCCAAGACCCTGATTCTGAAGTTGCTCTTTTAAATTCATCAGTTAAACAGGTTCATCTGAGATGTCCCCTTTTCTCCACCATGTTTCCACCAGCATTCATTTGATTCAAATGTACCATAATTATGTAGTTACTAAGGGCCATTCACACTTCCAGATTTTCTGATATAATGTATAACTGATTCATTTAATAGAAGGTCGCCGTATGTCATTTCCGTTTGGGATGTAAAAGTTTGTATTCAGGTCATGTAATTTGTAAATTAATGCTCTTAAGACACAAGATGTTTGTCTTTCTTTGTCTTCACAACAGAACGGACAGAGAAATGTAAATCTAATTATTAAAAGGAATCTTTGATATACAAATATTTTTATATGTGAACGTATATTTTCTTGTCACTAGTTCCCACCAGTTCTCTTGGCGATACTGTGTTTAAGAATGGTATGATGGAAAATTTTTTAATTTTATTTTATCTTTAATTAGCCAAGTAACCAAGTCCCAGTAAGATTCATAATCTCTTTGAGCCTTAGTTTGAATTGTATTTATCACTTGGTTCAAACATCATTTGACTGACTGGTGATGTGTTATTGCAGTGTGAAGTGTGATTTTAAGTATAGTTGTACAACTTGTACATCTGGCAAAAGCGCACTATTCAAACAGTTGGTGTCAGTTCAGACATGTTTACATGTAAGCAATGGGTGGTTATGTCATTGGTTTGCACGGGTACGGTACACTACAGCTGCACCGACACTGACCTACATTATTTTTGGGATGAGGTCAGACAGGTTGCAGGTTTTGGAGTTGGAATAAGTGGATTTAATGAATTTCATTTTGCTCTTAAATGAAGGGATATCAGTGTCTGAACTCTTATGCAAGAGCAATCGGGTGTGAGCTGATGTCTCCGTGTTTTGGGAGAAAAAAAAAACAAAACTTCATGGCAATAAGATGTAAAGGCTAGTTTTAGAACATCAGCCCTGGCTTTATCCGGTTTTATCCACTTCATCTAAAACAGGATTTAAAGAGAACAGAAAATGGACTTGAAAAAGACAACTGTTTCTTTCTACTCACAGGACCAGACAACCTAGGCAAAGATTAAGTTTGACCTTTAGTCAACTTGCATTCAACTATAGTTCATGAAAAGCCATAGACAGGTCAGATTTGTAATATTTATCATGCTTTAATAATATTAAAAGGACATTAACCAACAGTATTGCACATAGCTCAGGCACATCAACAAGTGTTCAGCGTTGAAGCATCTATGAACAATACACAAGAGGTTGTACAAAATAAAGCTATTCCCAGTGAGGAAAAATATATATGCTTTTCACAAAATAAGAGTGACTTGTCATTAAAGCTTTGGCTGAAGGGTTAAGGTTTCCTTTTAAACAAAACACAAAAAGTGACTTGACTTTTCCAACACAAACATTCACCTTCAAAATATCCCATCCTAAAAAGTTGTGACACATTTAGGGACAGTACGGGACAACACAACACAACCATCTACCTAGATGATTAGCTTATACATAAACAATAAATACCCTTTATAAATAATCCCTTTCATATCACCATGTTAGTCTAATTCATGGAAAGTAGAGTGCAAATCAAGTGGCTTCGAAATAACTGGCAGATAAAGTGTTTGATAATCTCACAAAGATGATGCAGAAGTGCTTTTAGTTAGTGCATGCAGGAATCCTTTAAGCGCCTGGCCTGTTAGCCACATGACGAAGAGAGTGCAATCCCATGATGCAACAGCCCCTAATCAGAGCAGCAATATTATTAAATGGTACACTTCCATCTGCCCCGTGCCTCGAGTACATCCAGGCCACCGTAGGCAAGACTGGAGCTGCCACTGCCACCAGATCGACCAGGAAGTTGTTACTCCAGTAGCGTTTTTCCACAACCTCAAGTCCAGGAGTAAGGCGATGTTCCCCACTCCCACTGTCAAAATCCAATTCTTCCATGAACCTTGGGCTCTCTGTGGCTTCTGCAGACCCTATGCCTGAATCAGTGGAGGTGTCTGTGTCTGGGCTTTCATCTATGATAGGCATGTTGGGTAATGGTGGATTGTCATTTTTGAGTTCTTGTAAGCTCACTGAACTTGATGGATTGGGTTCGAATGTTACGCCATGAAACTTGAGCAGTTGGAGAAGTAGCGTTTGGATGTCAGAACACACTGGGTCAGTCTGAACCTCTTTGTCATCTTGGCATGGCCCGATTTGAGACAGGGATACAGTGGTTGATGCGGTATTTACAGGTCCAGCAGATTGCTCACTTGGAGACACCTCTGACAGTGTGGTTAGCATTGCCCCATCAACCCTTAGCTTTCCACTTGCATCCTGACTACAATCTACCGCTGTGGACATGAATACTTGCTCTAAAATGTCCGCTCTGTTGGCCATCTCATCATTGACGAGAAGCCCGCTATCTGCCATTGCCTCTGCTCCTTGCTCCATCTCAACATCCACCACACCCAGCATCTTCTTCCCACTACCATTCGAGCCATCACAGATAAAGTCCAAAGTCTGTTCATTGTCAATACTGTTGCCGCTTTGGGCCAACTCCATACTGTGAAGAAGTGACTCTAGTTTTCTGTTTTGGATGTTGATGTCGATAAAATACTTCTGGATGCCCTTGTCTTTCTCCATGAGGCTGCTCTTCATGGTCTCCACCACTTGACGTAGTTGCTTGATCTCTTTGCGGGCTTCTTTGAGAGACAGCTGGGCCTCTACCCGGTGACATTCCTCCTCAATCCAATCTTCTCTCATCCGACTCAGTTGCCCCTTCAGCTCTTCAATTTCAGTTTCTCTGTGGGACAAAAGCAAATTTTAAAGTAATGAATCTTGACATACAATATAAACTACTATATTTACAATATGAATTTTTAAACTTCACTGGCCCATACACCCACCTGTCTTGGACTCGGTTTTCAGATTCCAGCAGTTTGGTCCTGAGGTGCCTAATGGCTACCTCTTTCTGCTGCAGGGGAGTGAGGTATTGCTCTGGGTTTGGGGGTCTGACGCCATGGTTGTCTCCACATGAATGGTACCGACCCAGGCTGGCTCTGCTTTGGACAAACAGTTTTGTATAAAATCCTTAGGCAGGCATAGGCAGAACATGTAAAGTCTACACAGAATGGCCCCAGGCTGCCCCAGAATGGAACCCAAGACCTTCTTGTTTACTACTGTTATTGCACTGAAATTACTACTGTTGCACATTTATTTTTTATCTTAACTTCAATGCACATTACCATTTCACTGCTGTATCTTCCATTGCACATTTTTCATGCACACTGCACATATTTGGACATCTGTACATAGGTATTTATTATGTTGCACTGCTTTCAGATTTTAGATCTTAGACCTTTAGTTTAAGATTTAGATTTTTGTCTTAGTTTTTGTTGTGTTTCGTCTTTATATTATACTTTGTACAGTCTTTTTTTGCACTACTTGGCCAGAGAGACGAAATTTCGATTCACTCCATGTTGAACACATATGGCAGAATTGACAATAAAGCTGACTTTGATCTTTTTGCTGTGAGGCGAGAGCTAACTGCTGCACCACTGTAGCTCTGCATAGTCATACCACAGCTGCTGAGAACACCATTCTGAGTATGCAGGTTTTGGGACATCCATTCTGTGGTACTTCATAGTAGGTCTGACAGCTCTCACCTGCTGAACATTTTGAACCAACCATGTAAAAACCTTGCAGTTATTCACCACGTACAGATAATTAGTTTGAGAAATGAGTGCTGATGAGGCAGATGCCCTGAAGCTGAGAATTACTGTCCCGACATTAGGATTAGTGCAGACTACAGGAGGAAAAACCCTCAAATACAGCATTAACCAAATACTGGCGCAGCACCAGAACCGACTGACTATGCCCAAGTCAGTTGCATTACCAAAAAGCCACGTATCCCAATTTTCAAAGAGAAAAAGACCCAGTTTATATTGTTAAATGTCGGTAAAATATGCCAATCCCCCTCTCTAGCCCTCAGTAATATTCTGGCAACCTGGATACAGGCAGCTTTGATGAGAGTGCACCACACTGCAGCCAGAAATAGAAAGAACCAGGAGGAGGAGAGAGGGAAAGAGTGGGGGAGAGATGTCATATGACTCTAAACCACACAGGCAGAGACGGCAGGAACATTGTGTAATTTATCGCTGCTTTAAATTCAGATTGAGTTACTGTTAAGAAACAAGGTAAATTCTAGCTTTAATTGTATTTATTCTTTTTAGTGTACAGGAAATTGCAGTTTTGCAGTTTATGAATACATGGTGTGAATAAACTTTGACAAACGTCTTTACCATTTTGGGGTTAATTTTCTTCTGAAGTTAAATTTTTTTATGAAATCCACACCCAGTCAATTTAAATTAGATGAGTGAAAGGCAGTGACAGATTATTATACACACTAGAAATTTCTAAAAATTATGCATCTGTAGCATCTAGCCATATATAAATTATGAATTTATCACATGCAGCTCAGTGTGTTTCAGCACAAACACTCAACTTGAATAATAGAGAAGTGGCTGATACCTTGCGGAGGGGCTGGAGTTGCAGCTGCTGTTAGTGGAGGAGGTCACTCTGGGGGGTGTCCTGTAGGAGGCATACAGCTCTGCATCATGGGGTGCAGCTGGGCTTCCAGCTGGTTTAAAAATGGGCAGTGGTTTGATGCGAGGGGTCCGGCTTAGTTAGACAAAGGGAAAAAAAGTTATTTCACATACATATATATATACACATATATATATGCATTTTATTTACAAATTGCCAATCTGGATGTGTACCTGCGAGTTGGAGTCTTTTTTCCAACTGAATTTGAGGAGACTGTCTCTCTGGCCTTTAGGCTACCAGTGCTGCTGGAGGAGCTGAAATCTGCTTCACTCCCTGCAAAAATAAGTAGCAACTCAAATAATACAAAAAAATCCTTGGCTGACTTTTTTTTATTCATAAGCAGTACATTTTACTAACAATGCATGCCTAATCAAATAGTCCGGATTTTGGAGAAGCTCAATTGAAAATGTCTAACAATACCTAACATTCGTGCTGCAAACGCTTCTGTCGATATCATTTCGCAGTATGATTAAAAAGTCATTTTTACAGTCAAACCTGAGAAGCATCTTTTGCCGTCAAACAAAACCATATTAAGTATTCAGTGACGACAGTGACAGAAAAAAATTAAAAATAAATCTTCCTTTCTTTGGTGAATCAACTGAAGTGTGTGCACATCAACTCAAATCAGATCAAGTGTAGTAAGCTCCAGCTAATCAGCTTAATTGGCTAAGCCCCCGAAACTTTGTCTCAACCAATCAGCTTCTTGTCCTTTCTGTCTCATGATTGGTCAGTGTGAGATGTTATTTTGTCATTTTTTTGATAGCAGTTTTAGTTGCAGTTTCCAGCAGATTTGCCCTTTGTTCCCAAAGTAAACATCATGCAGTAAATTCTGTAAATCTGTATTTTGAAGTAAAAAGGACTTCAGTAGCACAATCGCCAACTGCACAGTAAAAAGTGGGCAGAAAGATAAATATATAATGCATTTAAATAAATGAATTGAGCATGATTGATTATTGTGAACAGTTTTGACAACAACTTCAGCGCTCATATTAAAATAATCAGAATAATCAGGCACAGTGTATGACTTTTGTAGGTGGCTCTGTCGCTCCAGTTTTTAATGCCCAGTTATGCAACACATAGGCTATATTGTCAAATTTTGCCCAATGAAAATTTTGCCCAGTGAATATTGAGTTTTTAATATGTTTAGGGGGTGAAATTAGAACTCAAAGAGCGGGCCGCGCTTCGCATTTCAACCCGTCACTCCATCATTATTTATTTATGTGTTATTTTATTTATTTATGTCTTATTTGGGCTGTACTTGTCACTAAACACAAAAAGTCAGCACACATTTCAGATGCTGTTGTGCTAACATAGACAGACATGGGCTCTTTGGGACATCGCCATGGCAACACCGTGCAAAATATGACTTTGGCCCCCGGGACTTTTCGGATGGGGTGACCTGAAGAATCACTTTGCCAAATGTCACGTTCTTCATTGAAACTAATAATTACCTTTGTGCTTCATAGCAGAGCGTAGCTCCCTCTTTTGTCTTGTTCTGGGGTGCAGTTCTCCACATCCCTCTGCAACCACTCGGACCCGCTTCACTTTGGTGGTGCGTTCAGGAAGCACGGGGGAGCTGTGGGTGCTCTGCTCTGAACCGGACGGGGTTTTGGAGGGTGACACGGACTTACTGGTGGGGCAGCCGGTGTCATCTAGTTTATAGTGATCATAGTATAGGAACAGTGAGGAATAGTGAGAAAAAAGATCTCAGTCAGTCAATCAAAGTTCAAGGGTCATTTGAACTGTTATTGACCTGAACCAGATTGTACCCACTTGTCTGTGTACTTATTGACATATAAGCACAGAGGAGTTCTCAGAATCTGTACTCAAAACAGCAAATTCGACTATACGGACACTTTTGGTACTTTTACTACCTCAATATTCTGTCTTTCCCCACACAGTTGCAGGACAACAATTTGACTTAAAGAGACCAGAGAAAAAGCAGCGCAGTTCAAATTCACTGTGAATGCCACGGAAGCCAATCAAGAATAGATAGAGTGAGTTTTCAGATGAACTCATTATATGTCATGCCAAATTAAAAATAACACCTTTCTGAATCTTAAACTACACCATTACATAAGTGAATTTCATACCAGAGGAGAAGCTGTTGGTGCTGATGGTCGCTTTGGAGTGGTCAGAGTCTTTCCCCTCTTCTTCTGAATACGGTGATTCTGCTATGGCTGAGCTTTTGTCTTTTGGGCGATACGGGTGTAGTACCAGACGTGGGATACGGCTGCGAGGTGACTTAAGAGTTGCCTTCTATCATGAAAAATTATATTTTTATGAATTCTGATTCAAATTACAAACACACTAATGAAATAAAAGACCATATAGATCAACTTACCTCATAATCCTGGAATGGTCCCATTGTGCTTCAGAATAGCGTTTCCCCTAAAAAACAGCAAAAGTTTTAAGTGAGCCATTTTGGCTGTGAATGTGGCACTGTTTTGACGTGGCACTCAAATCCTTGGACAAACATGGGCTTTTAGTGCTGCACAAGTCCCACCCACTCATAGTAACACACACAAGTCACAGGTAACCTGACTAAGATGTTCTAACCAAGAGGAATAAGAGCAAGAACTTCCTTATTCCCAACCCTTGTTTTTCAGTCCCATGTTCAGTCATTTAAAACTGGAGTACTTGGTCTTGCCTTATGCCAGAACTGCCAGGCTGCCTGCCAATAGACTAAAAGTTTGGATACTGGAATCAAAGAGACAAACAGACTATACTCAGTGCTCGAGTTGAGGGGGGAGTTGACTATTTTTTCCCCCCTGTGGGAAAAAATAGTCAAAATCATCCCTCTTCTAAAACGGGCATCCCTTCTTCCATCCCTTATGGCATTTTATCAATCAGGCATGAAAATCCCTAAACTTTTGGTGAATTTCGCCGTTTTTAAGTCAAAATGGCCAGTGCGCTCCAGCTTCCAATCATAATTACGCACCGATACGCGCTCCCGCCAATCATGACGATTGCCGCTGTTGTGTTTGCGCCTGTTCGTCGATCAGCTGTGAGCCTGATATTTACGCGGCATTTCCAAGAGAAGAAAAACCCTTAACTTGCTACGTTAATGCTATGTAAGAAGGAACTCTCGCCTCGGGACACGGGATACGTTCGGGATTATGTCCTTTTCTCCGGAGCTCCGGATTATTAAAGACAACATGGCAAACTGTTAGAATGGAGCTGACCGCATTCTTATGGGTGAGTCATATTTAGGCCCGAGTGCTGAAGAGCGCATAGGGCCTATTGTAACCGTTCTGCGGTGCGAAGCACTGCAGAACCAGCGTGGAACGTGTGCAACGCGCTAGTAATTGTCAATGGACCCCACGGGTGCGTTACTGGACTCGCGCCCTTTCCATTGATATATTTAGTGCCACCATTCGTGGCACTATATTGTTACTGTTCTGGTTTTTCTTATTATTATTATTTTCCCGACCACTTTTTCAGGTTTCGGGTACTTCCCACTGACGAAAACTCACGAAATTTTGCACAAAATTCAAGAACGCCAAAAAAGGAATTTACAAATAATCTGTATTAAAAAATCTTTAAAAATGGCTCCACAGCGCCACCTCAAAAATCAAAATACATTGCGTCTATGGCTATACACGATAAATGAACTTTGTCGTAGATAAACGAAATTCGGGTGGTGGATAGGTCATGTCATTACGAACCAAAAAATATATTACGGCGTTGCTAGGCGACCAACAGGAAGTCAGCTATATTGGGCCGAGCACGCGACCCGGCACCGAGGGCGCATTTTCCTGTCCTCGTATTTTAACGAACTCCTCCTAGGGTTTTTGACCCAGACTCACCAGAATCGTGCTGTATCATCTAGACAAGTGGGACATTAAAAGTTGTTAAAAGCGTTCTAAAAGAGTGAACGGTGTTTCCGTGACAACGCCACAAATTTCGGGTTCGTTTTTGCGGCTCGCCATCAAATTTCAATGAGCGATAATTCGCGCATACTTTGGCCGATATCACTCAAACTTTAATCGTTGGTGGACACCCCGGCCCTGAACAGATTGATATGAGAAAATCTGAAATAGGTGCTATAGCGCCACCTAGGGAGATTGCATGGAAAGGCAAAATTTTACTTTGTCGTAGACATACCAAATTTGGTACACATATTCGTGATGGGGTATCGATCAAAAAACTTAATGACGTCAACACGGCATGTCCCATCGTGTTGCCATGGCAACAGGCCAAACATCTGTCGTCACCAATGGGACGCCCAGCATAAACTTTGTCGTAGCCATACCAAATTTGGTACACAGATGCATCATGGGATAAGGAACAAAAAAGTATATTATGCGGTTGCTATGCGACCAACAGGAAGTCGGCCATTTTGGACCGAGCACGTGACCTGGCCCTGAGGGCGCATTTTCCTGTCCTCATATTTTAACGAACTCCTCCCAAGGTTTTTGACCCAGACTCACCAGAATCGTGCTGTATCATCTAGACAAGTGGGACATTAAAAGTTGTTAAAAGCGTTCTAAAAGAGTGAACGGTGTTTCCGTGACAACGCCACAAATTTCAAGTTTGTTTTGTGGCTCGCCATCAAATTCGACGAGTGATAATTCGCACATACTTTGGCCGATTTCACTCAAACTTCAATCGTTGGTGGACACCCCGGCCCTGAACAGATTTCTATAAGAAAATCTGAAATGGACACTATAGCGCCCCCTAGGGAGATTGCATGGAAGTGCAAAATTTTATTTTGTAGACATACCAAATTTGGTACACACATTCGTGACAGGGTCTCGATCAAAAATCTCAATGATGACCCCGGGCATCTCCCATCGTGTTGCCATGGCAACAGGCCAAACATCTGTCCTTGTCATTAGGATTCTCTGGAAAAACTTTCGTGTAGTCAAACAAAATTTGGTACACAGATGCATCATGGGAAGATAAACAAAAAGTATATTATACTGTTGCTAGGCAACCAACCAGCCATTTTGGATAGACCATGTGACCTGGTGGCGAAGGCGCCATTTCCTGTCAAACTTCAACGAGTGATAATTCGCACATACTTTGGCCGATTTTATTTAAACTTTAATCGTTGGTGAACACCCCGGCCCTACACAGATTTATATAAGAAAATCTCAATTGGCCGTAATAGCGCCCCCTAGGGAGATTGCATGGAACAGAAAAAATTTACTTTGTCGTAGACGCACCAAATTTGGACCACACATTCGTGACATGGTCTCGATCAAAAAACACAGTGACACCCCCACTCCATCTCACATCATGTTGCCATGGTAACAGGTCAAACATCTGTCCCTGCCATTAGGATGCCCAGCAAAAACTTTGGTGTAGCCACACCTAATTTGGTACATAGATGGTTCATGGGAATAGGAAAATGGCGCGTTAGCAGGGGGCTGCGAGTGCAAGCGAGGGCCGATCATCGCCGCTTGCGGCTATATTATCAGATTATTTCTGCACTAAACCAGGACTAAACCAAGACTAAACCAGGTTTAAACCAGGACTAAACCAAGACTAAACCAGGTCTAAACCAGGACTAAACCAGGTCCAAACCAGGACTAATCCAAGACTAAACCAGATCTAAACCGGGTCTAAACCAGGACTAAACCAGGACTAAACCGGGACTAAACCGGGACTAAACCAAAACTAAACCAGGTCCAAACCAAGACTAAGCCAGGACTAAACCAGGTCTAAACCAGGACTAAGCCAGGACTAAACCGGGACTAAACCAGGACTAAACCAAGACTAAACCAGGACTAAGGTGTGTGTGTGTGTGTGTGTGTGTACGTGTGTGGTAACATATATCCTGTGTATTATTGAATTATTGAATGATTATATGGACTTTTTGTTATAAAAGCATTTTCATTTTAACAAAGTACCTTCTAATTCTGCCCTGCCCTGAAACACCACAGTGATGTCAGTGATGGGGGAGGGCTTAGCTTAATGCCCCCCTGTTGGTGAAAAATTTCACCATCCCCCCTGGTTTCATTTTACAACTCGACTACTGACTATACTTACAAAGTGGAAGTTTACTACAGAGTCAGGTGATAAAAGGATAAGTTCAATTTGTCAACTGGACAAAGTTTGTTTGGTTGAAAACGTTTCGCTGCTCATCCGAGAGGCTTCGTCAGGTCTGGTTATTGTACTGGTTAGACACCGCTTATATCTAGCTGCCGGGAGGCGCGTCCTACACTGAAAAAGCTCTGAAAACGATCCCCCCTAATCTGTCTCTTTGTTTTTCAAATTACTCTGGCGACTAGTTACGACTCCCTATTCAACGTCTAACGACCCTCTCCACCCCTCTGCCCTGGCTCGTCTGCCCTAATGTTTCTTTGTCTGTTTTGATTTGGTCTAAGAATCGAATTATAAATGGGAGACAAGTTATGTCTAACTCTCCCATTTCTGTTTAACGACGGATTCTCTTTTTTGACAAAAATAGCCTCTTTAACTCCCCTCTCAAACCAGTTCTTTTCCCTGGCTAAGATCTGAACCTCACTGTCCTCAAACGAATGGCCCGTGGCTTCTAGGTGAAGATGTACGGCAGAGTCAGGTTTTATATTATATTTTTAATTGAAATAAAAGTAGGCCTACAAACTGCAAAATAAGACTCTTCTATATATATATATACAGTGCAATTGCTTTGACCTGATTTTTTTCTGCCCTTTGCATCTTTGCCTCACAGGGAGCAGTTGCGTAAGAAGAAATGTGATGTAATTGTCCTCCATAGAAGTGTCATCATTAAATCCAAACCAATCAGTTTGTTGATGTTGTTCACAAAGGACAGCCTTTCTGTAATTAAAATTACACTTGATAAGAAATGATGTATTCAGATAATATATTTTTTTATTGCCATCCATCAATAAAAAATTTTAAAAACTCCATCACTTCACTAGGAAAGGACGATATTTCTTTGCTTTTCCAGAACAGACCACAACTCCTCTGCACTGCCTGTCTAATCATCCTCTTCAAGCCTGCTATTGTAAAACTGGAGCAGTCCCTTGTGGGAATCGAATCTTCCACCTCAGAAATAGCTTTGATTCATTGGGGCCTGTGTGCCATGTTGCCTTCAGCCTCACTATCTACATTCTCACAGACCACACTGATCCTGTAGCACTGCACAGCTGGTAAACATGGCATTATTCGGGCATCGTGCAATTAGATTAGGCACAAAAGAGACAGAGAGAGAGAAGAGAAGTGCCTAGCAACAGGCTTAGTTACCAGGGGACAAATATTTTTTATATATAAGGAATCATACATGTACTGGTGCGTCATTGAAAATGTACATATAATACAAAAAGGACAATCTGATAGAAAAGGCTGATGTTTACTCTATGCAAATGTTATGCAATAACTTTAGATGGTTTCATAGTGTTTTGTTGTTTGTTTACAGGCTGTAAATGTTCTTTAATCTTTTATGGCATAGCATTTCAACACCTTTAACCCATATTTTAGTGTACCTCGTGTGTACATGCTCAAACCGTCTATTTCTGTTTTTTGTATTTACAGCATTATCTCTCTCCTGCCTTTAGTTGGTCGAGTAGTTGGTTCGAGTGTCTTTATTTCCATATTTATCTTTGTCTGTAAAGTATATGCCATCTGTTGCTTACCATACATTTAAAAAGGCAGATAATGGTTATATATGTATAGATTTTCAATCATAAATATGTCTTTCTCTTTGTGGATTCCTATCTTGAAACCAGACATAATTAATTGGAAACATGCTCAGATTACCCCCAATGTCTTGGCTAAACACAGAGAGATAAACTAATCCAGGATTTCAATCATAATACATTTAATAAAATAATAAAATAAAGCTTGCAATCATCTCCAAGACAGGAATATAAATGGCTAAAACCACTGATTTCAGCAATAGTAATACATAGACTATGTGGTTGATGTAATTGGTTTCATCCTTTTGACTCTCCAGATGGTCTTTCAGAAACAGCATGGCGTTGGTGTGAATAATATCGCTCATAATCCTGTGTGGTTTCGGTGTATGCTTGTTCATCAGGGATAAAGCCTAATGCCTCTCTCTGATGTTAGCAAGGACCACGCTCTTTCAACTATTGTAATTTCAGTGAAGAGAGTAATCAGATTTAAAGTTGTATAGTTTCACTGATGACGCACAAAGAAAACGAACTGAACCACACTTCCAGCAGCCCATGTATTAAGTATGCATGTCCGTAGGCCTACATTTTAACCAGCAACATCGATTTAAAATGCAATATTTCTGCTGTTGTCTTTTCTTTGAATCATACCATACATACATACATACATACATACATACATACATGCATACATACATACATACATACATACATACATACATACATACATACAGGGTTGTCCTTATAGGGTTTCCTGTAATTGCACAGTTACACACAGGCCAATATCAAATCAATCAGCACCATGGCCATTATTAGTCAAGTTCAAACAAAAGCATCTGAAGGAAGGATGGCCTTTTTCTCCATGTATCTACAAGCATTTCATTTCATTTCACTAAATCTATATGTCTGTTTATGGTACTTGGGTGACAGGGAAAGTACAAATGTGCATTTTAAATAAATGTTATAGATAGGCTATTTGCAGCATCACTGTAGATACATTAGATCATCAAGAAGAAGAAGTGACTTTATTGATCTCAGACAGGAGAAATTCTTCTCTGCATTTAACCCATCCTGTTATTAGGAGCAGTGGGCAGCACATTACTGCGCCCGGGGACCATCTCCATGATCTTCTTGCTTCAGTTTGGTCAGGACCTAAGCTGGAGGATTTTACCTATGGTGCATGTTTTGGGTTGGTGGGGGAAACCGGAGTGCCCAGAGGAAACCCACCCGGACACGGGGAGAACATGCAAACTCCACACAGATGAGTAATGAGTAATCAATGAGTAATCCTTTCACTTTCAGGATCCGACTCAAGGAGCATCCATCTGCAATTTGTCAGCAAATATGACCGACTTAGGCTGATGCACTCAAGTGGACAGGCCTTCAGAGCTATTCAGATTCACAATATCCCCCTGTAAGCTACTCCTGTGTATCATACGCCAAAAACACACATAAATTCCCTTTACGTCATTTATTTACCAAGTCTCCAAAACAATGCGTGCGCTGTTGCTTTGCCCTTGACACTCATTCCCCATAATGCAATTCGATGGCAACAATAGAGTAGCCTATAATGACAAATGTATTCTAATCTAGATGGTATTGTTTTAGTCTACCATCGAATCGCACCAATTTGTTATCGAATACACCTTCTTATCCCCCCAGATTCATGTCAATGTATTTAGGGTATGTTATTATAAAATGATGCAGTTTCTTATAGACTACTGGATAGATCTTACCTGCCTGAGTGATGATATTTGTCGTCTCTATGAAGCACAGAGAGTCCAGATGGCTGCTGCTGCTGATGCTGTTGTTGTTGATGATGATGTTGTTGTTGACGGTGATGCTCCGGTGGTACCAGTCTCCTCCGCTCCAGTTTCACTTCTGCTCTATCCTCCACGCGCAGCAGTCAGGACGAACGCTATTGGACAAGAAGCGAGACCACGACATGACAGGCACAACATGTCTCTACCATGCCCAAGAGTGTTACATAACAGGCAAGGCATTACTTAACCCCTGAGTGACCGACACCAATGTGAAAAACATGACAGGTTTGTTGGCTTCTAATCTATGCCTACAGTTTATCGAAACACTATAATGCCAGCATACATCCGCGCCTTCACTGCCTTAGTAATGACCGCAGTGTGACGGCGCAGCCAAGTGCGCAGTGTCACGTTTATTGTCAAAGCGCGTTACCTCTCCATGGTGCTGAAATCTTCTCGTAAACGTTATTATTACTGTTGCAATATTGGCAACTTAAGAGTGACAAACTATCGGTGTAAATCTGCAAGGGATTTAGCGCTATAGGCAATGAGGACCAAACAGTTTAACAGTTTAAGAAGCTTCAAGTGCAACTGATGAAATCACACAACATTATCCCATTTGTTCAGGTGCTCACATTGTTGAAGGGGCTCGTCACCAAAGATGAGCTCAAAGCAGGGAACAGATTCAAAGCCATCTGTTTTTACGAATGACCAGTTTGTCTTGGTGTTTTTTGGCGTCCCCTACTGGACTGATGAGGGACAACCATGATGAGGAGGCACTTCAGGACAACAATGATCACATGGCCCAGAAATGCTGGGCTGTGAAAACATTTGCGTTTTAATTTATTCATGTGTGCCCAATATGTTTGAATAAAATAATGTCAATAATGATAATAATGATGTCAGATATGTCTCATTTTGTCCCACTTTTACTCCAATGTTTTATTTTCTCATTTTTTCCCTGCAATGACTAAGAAAATCCGCTTGATGCCAGTAGAGTTGTTTGCTAATACTATGTCCCTTCTATGAACACATGCAAAAATAAAACCTAAAAATAATGACTTTATATGTATCTACATGTCTATGAACCATGAAATCTAACTTAACGTGATGTGTTCTTAGGACTTTTAAAATTGTCCAAGCCTATAGCACTTCGACAAGGAACTTTTTTTTTTAAATCTCCAATTAAGTATGTAATTAATTAATTAACCAATTAGAGACGTAATTCTTAAACTACGTCTTAAGTTGATAGTTTAAATGTTTAAACTATTATAATGTGCCTGATAATGACAGTGGCTGAGTGTGCGCTGCCAGCGGGTGAGCAGCTAAAGACTCTTGTGATACTCTTGACCAAACATAATTCATAGTCCCTCCTGTTGCGCGTCTAAACTCCGCGTCCTTCGTGGGTCTGTGCGGAGCGTGAGTTTGTTTGGGAAGCCTGCTGCACAGTGTATCATGTGGGCGTGTTTCTTTCGGCCCAACACTCTCTGCTCTTGTGAGGAGCCCAAAACACACATCTTCTCGCTGAGAGCAGAGTTCGCGTAAAGCGACAGCAGGTTTTAGAGAGTCATCTGACGCGCGCACCATCACCGCGAGCACCAGTAGCGACTGCTCCTCAAACAAAGCAAAACCTCATCTTTTTTCAGTCATGGACGCGACTCTGCACATAACGCTTTTTCTGGGCTTTATTTTTGCTTTCCTTGGGAATATACCGTGCTTTCAGTCTGCAGCTATCATCTCCCCATCCACACCAAAAAGGCACCGAGTAACTAAAGCCTTGCATCAGGACGGACAAAGGTCACACAAACTATTGAAAGACATTTTCTCGTACTCGAATACAGTAGGGAACCAGTTTCATCACCACAATGACGAGTTTAAAGACGGCATTGTGCCGCACGAATACATGCTTTCTATTTACCGAACGTATTCAGCCGCGGAGAAGCTCGGACTAAATGCAAGCTTTTTTCGCTCGTCCAAGTCTGCTAACACCATAACGAGTTTTGTGGACAGAGGAACAGGTTGGTTTCTTGCATAACTCTCCTCTCCCACACTGTCATCTCGCAGATGTGTTTTTTATGAATCAGGTCTAAAGTGGAAGAAAATACAAGCAACTTTTACGTGTGTTTTACGCACACATTTTAAAGGCGCATCGAAAGGCTATAAAAAAGGGACAATGTTTCAAATGGTTGAACCCCGTTTGTTATTCAGTGAACAACTCTGTCTGTTGTATTTTGTCTGAACATTTCCCAATCAAACCAAAAATATGCAGATGAGAGTAGTTTTTCTTATTAATAATAATTAAATGTGTGCAAGATATATGCCCTGAGGTAACCTGTGCGTAACAAGACACTAAAACACTAATTGGGGCTATTTCTAAATGAAGGTTGCAAATCACTGTCACTGAAGCTCAAAAACGACCAAGATGGGACCGAAAAGTTGCTATATTTTGATGAAAACAGTTCTAAATGATATCAGATCTAAAGATTAACATGAAGAGATTGCATTCTTATTATTAGTCATAGTGCGCATTCCAACTTTCAACTGTAGACGGGCCCCATTTTGATGTAGGCCTGTGGCTGTGTGGAAAAACAGGTGTTTGGGGCATGTGCGTAACCAAGTGATTTGGGTATGCCACAACAAATATACTTTGATAAATACAAACACGGAGGACGCACACAAGGTCACATAAACTGGGTTAATCTTTTGTATAGGACGAAATAAGGTTATCTTTGTTTGCCCGTTCTCCTTCGGCAAAACCGTGGTTCCCATAGTTCCTTTGCGCAATCAACAAGAGGCAATCTTCTCAATCCTAAAATATTCAACCAAGTAAACCGAACAATTAAAAAAAAAATCTTGTGAAAATCCAACTGTATTATTTCTTCAAAACTGAGCGCTTTGAGCAATTCCCGGAGGACTGAGAGGCTGATTTGACAAGGCCACAAACACCAAGTCTGTTGTGATTGTGATGTGATGTGTCACTGCCCCTGACCCCGAGCTGGACCCCGAGCTGGACCCCGTGTGCATCGCTGGCATCGAACGGCTGATTGAAGTATTTGATCTCACTGATTTAACTGTTCATGTCATAACATATCAAACAATGTCCCTTCTCCCATAATGGTCCAGTTGGCCACGGTGGCACATTATACCAAAAAAGGAAAGAGTAGGGAAAATGTGTGATTCTTCAGCTGTTGAGCAAAGTGCTTCGTACTTTCCTTCGTTTACAACAGCCTCCCTTTGCGACAGCCACTTTAATTGCGGAAAATTATTTTTCATCCCCGCTCTTTCAGCTCCGCTCCAAACTTTTCCCCCTTTTCATTCCCTGCATCCCCGATGTGTTACATTACATTAACCAGTAGAATATACCTTCTCCTGTCGCGCCACAGTGCGTAACCTTATCAAAATAAAATATATCAGTGATTTGTGCTTTCAGTTTCCAACAAGACAAAACATCAATAAAATAGATCTAGGGATCAGAAACGGCGCAACTGTAAAAGAATAAACCCAATCTGAAAATGACTTTTGGCACTATGGGGGTAACTCGTTAAAGCTGCAGATGGCGTCCCCTTTCCCCTTTCTCCTCAATGCGCCGCTTGAAACTGAGGCAAAGATGACAAAAACATGTTTTGCGTTTGTTCAGATACAACAAGGTCGCGTTAAACTCCGCGTTATAACCCACAATTTTTAAGAGAGCAATAAAACTACTCCATTACAACTGTTTTTACACGTAATGGAAAAATGTCATTCAACATAGTTGAGAAATGAAGACTTTCTCACTGTCAACACCAATCCACCAATCCACCGTGCAGCACGCGCGGGCTCAGCTCAATACTGTTGTCGTTGGCAAAATGAAGTGAAATTCAAGAGTGCCAGTGTTTTAATGAGGAAGATGGGGATATATAAAAACTGTTAATTATTTGCTGGCCTCGTATTTGTCAGAGCGCCTTTTGAAAACAAATTAAAAGGGCAAAAGGAACACTTCTAATGCAGACCATACGACAGAGTCAGAGAAAAGACCACTTACCTTCAGTGCGTTTTTACGATTTGACTCCACGGGTATCACCGAGGGTAACTGACAAGCAACTTCACAGATCTTTTTTTCCTTCACTGGTGATTTATGATCCATAATCACAGTCGTGTTGAAACTGGGGCAAATCATACTTTGATTCATTCACTTTCAGCCAAAACAGTGGCCATAAACTAAAGCAACAGGCGCCATTTAAAACCACTTAATCCCCCTTAATAAGACATTTCCCCTATCCTTGATTTGAATTACTATAACCCCAATAATAACACTGCAAAACAGTACAGTCCATTTACCAGAGCGAGAACACACATGTTCCCAAACTTGTCTTGATTTAAACCACATTATGGCAGCCACGTTGCCGAAAAATAGGCCTATATGTAAATTTGCCGACACAAACTGGCCTCATTTTTTTTCTTCCACATGATGGACACAGAGAACATGCTGAGTCCAGTAGCTACAGCCCCTTCATGTCCATCTCCTAAAGGCCGAATAATGAGTTAATTGTGTATTGTTTCAGTGTACAGTTCTGTGTCTGCAGCAGCCAGGGGCCTTCACTTCACCACACAACTTTATTTATATATCCTTATATACATTTATATACACTTTTCTTTGTCCCTTTCTGTTACAGTAGGACAAAGTTACCTTTTCCGTTCTGCCAATGAGGTGAAAATTAAGATCAATCTGTCATCGAGTCTACTGGAAAAGGCATATTTTATTAGGACTTTGATTAAAAAGATTCAGATACCTGCACAATGAGCTGTAGTTATAAGGAAAAAAAAACAAAACAAGACTAGGTTTTGATTTTACATTTACGCATGGGATTTGTGTCGCAAACAAACTGTGGTTTGAGGGGAAAATAGCCACGGATGTTGTAAAAAAAATGGGCTTGTAATTGTGCAATTTCATGTCAAGAAAATAAATTATGAGCACGTAACGCGTAAAGATTTTTGAAAGAACAGGCTACTTGACAGATGTCGTTTGTTTAAGAATGTTTTATGTGGACTTAAAAAAAAGAAAAAAGAAAAAAAGAGGAAAAAGCAGGACATGGGATGGATTTGGGGAGCGAAAGCAGGCCTTTACGTGAGAATGCGCCCCTCCCCCTCTTTCAGAACACTGTACTCTCTAAGTGAATCTGACCGCAATTATTTTCTTCTTCTATCCCACAGACGATCTCTTGCACTCTCCACTCCAAAGACAAAAGTACACGTTTGATGTCTCAACTCTTTCAGACAAAGAGGAGCTGGTTGGGGCGGAATTAAGGATATTTAGGAGATCCTCGGGAGATGTGCACAGCTCCCTTGGCCTCTACGACATCCAGCTGTACCCGTGCCGCTCGGACTCACTGCTGGACTCCAGGTCTCTGGACCCCCTGGACGCCACCAAAGCGGGATGGGAGGTTTTAGACGTGTGGGAACTGTTTAAAATGTATCCTCGCAAACATAAGCAAATCTGCCTCCAGCTGAGGGTCACTCTGGGTAAAACGGACGTGGAGGTGGATCTGAGGCAGCTGGGTTTGGATAGAGCAGGCAGGTCTCAGCAGGAGAAGGCCTTACTGGTGGCGTACACGCGCTCCAGAAAGAGAGAAAACTTGTTCAACGAAATGAAGGAGAAAATCAAATCGAGGAGATCAGTGATGGATAGAGATGGCGCAGATGGAGCAGTTATTAGGGCCTCAGCAGAGGAAGAAACCGTTTCACTTCGGACTGTGAGGGGAGAGGGCCCGAGGAGGAGGAGGAGGAGGACCGCGCTCAGCAACAGACACGGCAAGAGACACGGGAAAAAGTCCAAATCCAGGTGCAGCAAAAAAGCTCTGCACGTTAACTTCAAAGAGCTGGGCTGGGACGACTGGATCATCGCGCCTCTGGATTACGAAGCGTACCACTGCGAGGGGGTATGTGACTTCCCACTGAGGTCACACCTGGAGCCCACCAACCACGCCATCATACAGACGCTCATGAACTCCATGGACCCCAACAGCACGCCCCCGAGCTGCTGCGTCCCCACCAAACTCAGCCCCATCAGTATCCTGTACATAGACTCTGGCAACAACGTGGTCTACAAACAGTACGAGGACATGGTGGTGGAGCAGTGTGGGTGCAGGTAGCGGCCCTTCAGCTTCCACTGAGCGTTCACTGGTCCCGTTGTTTGGCTTATTCAAGGTGCTTTCCCCCACAAATGTAACGACGCGCCTTAATTTAAAGGGATGCACATAGGCTGCTATTTATTTTTTTTTCGCCCCAGAGTGTTCCTTTTCACCCACCAGTCTATCAAGCAGGCTTTTGTTCCCCGCGGTGCCTTAAAAGTGGCGTCCAGACTGTGCACCTGCTCCGTGCTAAGGCCAGGGGACTCGGACGCAGTTGTGAACGCGTTGTTGTGCGTTCTTTGCCATTGCGCACACTTATTCTGGACGCTTTTGGTTGTGCGCATCTTTCCAAAGGCCAGTCATTGTGTTACTGTCCATCTGGGGTCAATGCAACAAGTGCAGATTTTGCCCCCGTCGAAAAAGAAGGGGCAAAAAGTCTATGTACCAAACACACAGACACAGGAGTGAAGATAATGCCTGCATGAGATTTAGCACTGTTTAGTGGACACGGGGCGCACACAGGGACACTGTTGGAGCATGATGCTTATGGGAGATAAAGGCTATTTCTATTTGGACTGGTGCGCAATGATACAGATTATTGAACAAGATTACTGATCAGAAAATAAAAAAGTACTAGTATTATTGTAGCATTGACAGATCATAAAGAATGAACTAGTCTAAGATTTTTTATTTTTATTTTTTTTTTAACCTCTAGCCTACTTAGCTCGTCTTGGCGCAAAAAATGACAGACATTACAACCAAATCTTAAAAGTTGTCAGCCAAAATCAAGCCTTAGCCTATATTGTTTTGTCTTGGACGAATGTTTGTAGAACACAATTGGATTTATTACCGGTAAAATCCGATGTATGTCAAAAATAGGCCTGCCCTGGGACAAAAGAACGAGGATGGACTCTCTGTTGAGAGAGTGACTGGGGCCCTATAAAAAGCACACAATACTGAGGCATCTTTACTCAATGCACTTCCACTGAGAGAGACTGATGAATAGATGACTATAAAAATAAAGACTCGATACGAGACGATATTTAAATGCACATTAGCTTTGAATGCACTGCTGTTCATTATTTCTTTGTGTATAGTATTTGTAAATACTCTAGAAAGTGCAACGAATGGAGAAATGAACACGCGGGCATTTCTTTGTAAATATACAAATGCACTCAAATTGGTATAATTTTTATTCTATAATTATTTTATTATTTGTGATGTACAGACTTTCATGGTAATCATATATTTCTTACATTGATAAGAGTAATTTAAGGTGTACTATTAGATTTGTCTGTTGTTTTGCAGAGTGGAAAATACCGTCCATATTGTCTACCTCATTATTGCTTCATAGGATCTGAGTTTGAGGTGCATTCACTTAGAGTGTAAAGAGCTTTTTTCAATGATATACTTTAAGATCATTTATATACATATATTACTGGATAATATTTCACACCATTACTGTACAAATAAAATCTAATTGAAATGACCCACCCCCTTTCACTGTAGCCTATATCATATTTTCACTGATGTTACAGTTAGACTTTTTTTTATAAAGTTTCTTAGTAACATTCTCATTTTAAAGTTTCACTGACTACAAAATGTGTCTACATTGAAACGTTTTAGTTTAACATCCTGACCACAAGCTGCATCAATACTGAATGTGTACATTTTGCATATTGTTTATTTATTTACAACTGGAAATTACTAATTACTGAAACAGCTGAGCTAAGACTATCCAGCATCAGCCAGTTTTGTCTCCCAAAGGATGGTGGAGTGTTTTTAGACCTCAAACACCTGCCTCACCTCTATTTGTGTTCTGCTTATTGTTTCAGTCATTTAAAGTGCACTATTGTGCAGTTTGCCAATCTTTCAAATTTTAGGTGTTTAAGTGGGGGAAAAACATGTTCCTTACAACATGCTTGTGTTTTTCTGCTCTGTGGAAATATGCCAGGTCACTCATCAAGTAGTCCACAATACACTTAATGATTAAATGCAAGCCCATACTGTGACTATGGCCACATGTACCACACAGGCTCTGTAAACATATGGTGGCCATTCAAATGGAAGGAAGGCTAGTGACAGAGTGACACTGATACAGCAGTGAATGCACAGACCCTAGCTATTTCCAAATGAATTAGCCAGCCTGGGTTAAGTTTACTTAACACTTTAATGTTTCCCAATCTGTGGATGAAAAAGGGAGTTTGAAAGAAGGGATTGCTTCCATATAGACTGTCGACCTTGGCCTGGAAACAATTAGGAAATGTCTTTGAAATGTTATATGTTGTCCAGGCTCTTGTACAGTATCATGTCACTCCCCAGTCCCCACATGTTTGCTGGGGGAAATAGAGGATGCTAAGTGCACTCTTTAGCAGTCGTTGCAAATGACTGACACAACAAGCATCCCCCTGAGTTTAACCAAATGGCCCCTGAGGCGCTGGAGCACTCCCCTGTGCTGGGGCTCACAAGTGCACTCTGGGAGGTAGATGCACCGCCATTACTCCCCTCGTCATGTCATAGGACTTGGCATTAGATTCCATTATATCAATGATTTTCAAAATGTGGAACTGGGTCCTTGTGATACACAGACCTTTTCAGATATTACTTTGGTGTAGTCCTTTGCAGTTGTAATTTAGTTTCATTTTGGCCCACAGTTGTTAAATTTTAGTCTAAAATTGACTTTCTAGAGATTAATGGTAGACTGTAGTTGAGTTCAGATAAAGTCCTTGTGTAGTCCATCTTTAGACTGGCAAAGGCCTAATTTAGACAAGGCACTGGAAAGACTAGAAGGAAGAATGCTTTGTTTACCCTGCCAAAATATCTCTATACACAAACATTCTCATCACATCTTTTGTATTGTCCCTACAAATTAAAATGTAAAAAAATAAGTTTATTTATTTGTTTATTTAAAATGGACAGAACGGAGGGCTTTATTACGGCTGGTTAGCTCAACTGGTAAGTCACTGACTTTCCCCTGGGGGTTGTGGGTTCAAATCCCCCCCGGCAATGAGCAAATCAGTGTGGGTCCTTGGGCAAGACCCTTCATGGTACTGCCCCCCGGGCGCCGAAAGATGGCGGCTCACTGCTCCTGGAAAAAAAAAGGATGGTTCAAATGCAGAAGTCAAACTTCTCCCGTGTGTCACTGTGTGTCATTGTGTGTGAGACCAATAAAGGCTTAATCTAAATCTAATCTACACTGACAATAGCAACCGATTCCAGACCTGGTTCCTCACATAAAACAGACAAGCAAACATTATGAACCGCAGTACAAATAATGTGAAAAATAACACACATTAAAGATTTTGTTAATGTTCACAGGTTTAATTTTGCAGTTAAACTAGTTCAGATCTGAGAGAGTTTTCAGTTGGGCAGGTATGGTATTCTAGATGTGTGGGCCTTTTACAGTGAACATGCGCTGAGTGCTCTTGCAATTACAAGAGCACTTAGGTTTATATGTGTGTTTTTAGCTTTAGTCTTAGCTGTAAGACACTCTTGTTACCTGCAATAACATGGCGGAAGTTATGCATAAGGGTTTTGACACAACCATTTATGGTCCCCTTGACCCTGTCTGCTCAGCTCTGACCACAGTATTATGTATGCATCTTTACACAGATGGACAGGTGAGAAAGGGAAGCAGACTGACCTGTGCTGCTGTGGTCTCCATTGAGCACCGACTTGAGTCAGAAGTTTGCAAAAGAAAATGGTTCATTTCATTCATCAATACATTTTACAAACACATATTTTGCACATATTTGGACAGCATGACTCAGAGAGGTTGTGGAGCTACAGCTGCCCTTTAGGCCCAATGACAGATAATACATTATTATGATATCCACATTATATCTCCACATAATCCAGCCCCCAAGGTTTGTGTGATGAAGTAAACATTGTGCCAATTATTTGTTAGTGTTGCCAAAACTGTACTCAAGTCCTTAATTTAATTGCAATATATTGTAAATGCATGTGAAATACAAATCATATTTACACAGTGAAAGATTCTGTGTATGCCTTGTAACAACTATTGGCCATGGTATTGTAACAAAAAAACAAAAAAAACAAAATGAATTTAAAATAGTATTGCTGGTTGTGCTTAGATGAAACTACAGCATCCTTAAAGGCCATATATTGTGCAAAACTGACTCTTATGAGCTTTTACCCATGTTAGAATGGATCCTGGATCCATTAAAAACATATCTGGGTTGCCACATGACATCACAAGGTGGAAGTGTTTTCAGTTTGAGAGAAGAAGACAGCCTAAATATGCAGGGTTTGTGTATTAAACGTGTATGAATGAAACAAAACACAACTCCAGGTATGTTTGTGATGAGGAAACAATATTATAACATAGATCTGAAAATGGTAATAATATGGGCCCTTTAAAATGTATTTTACCAGCTGCCAGTCCCAAGCCCAAATGAAAGGTGCAGCATCTGGGCTAAATCAAATACACAATGCCATAACTGCTTAGAAAGAGCAAAGGGCCTTTACATCATGCACCATTTCAACTTAATTTCAGTACAGCTCCTGCGCACAGTTTATGAGACCAAGCTACATTTGATGGATCTATTTGAAATACCTGTCTGGAGAATCCCGTTTTTTGTTCTGTTTATTTTCTAACGGAATGTTGGAGCGTCACCTTTGACCCCTCCTCATCCATTTACTGCCCCTGGTCTATGTTACAGCTGGTGACCTCAGCCCACGCCATCCTCGATTAACAAGTATATCTTCAGATTCCGCTGCAATTCCCAGCCTAAAAAGGAAAATCATCTTTTTGTGTGTGCTCGCAGTACATCTTTCTTTATTTCCTCCACTCACTGGGGACTTACGAGAGTGCATGTTGTGTGTTGACAAGTGTGGCTGTGTAGCGGGTGAATGAGCCTGAGTCCAAAGCAAATTTACTCAGTTAACACCCACAATACCAGTGTTTGGGAGCAAGGCAAGGACATGACCTCTTTGGCAATTTACATCCGTTCAGAATGGTTAGGTGGAGAGGGCTGAGGACTCACCAAAGAAAAGTAGATAGTGGTCGAAATCTACAAATTAAAGGGCCCATATTACACTATTTTCTGATCTATGTTGCAATGTTGTTTCCTCATCACATCTGGAGTTGTGTTTTGTATCCTTCACAAATGTTTAACACACACACACCCTGCATATTTAGGCTGACTAAACAAAAAAATAGAAGGTAGCTGTAAACTTGAAAACTACCACTACATCACATGACATCACAAAGGGTAACAGAGCATTTTGAGCTACTGTAGATGGACTAATCATGTGAATGAAACAAAACACAACTCCAGGTATGTTCTTGATGAGGTAACTAACATGGCTTAAAACTCACGAGAGTCATTTTTGAGTAATATAGAACCTTAAAATAAATGTAATAAAACTCTATCATTTCCAAACCAGTATAATATTACAATAAGATAATTATTACACGAGTAACCTATACCACAGTCTGCTACTTTAAAGAAACACTAACATAAATACACCACAATCTGTCATCGTAACTGGGCAACAGCAGTATCCACCAAAGTATGAATTGAATCAAGCCAATATTCACATTTTGCACATAGTTTTGCATGTGTCTACCCACTGTAAATATGTAATTACAATTTAATCAGCCAGAGATTACATTCACAACCCCCCAGAGACCAACCTTTTACAAATAGTAGTAAACATTCACCAACACCATAAAACTATTAGTGTAAAAACTATAACTACTATAAAACTATTAATCTGATAATGAAAGGAGTGCAATAATGTTTTGTCTCCCATTTGCTTGTTTCATGTGCTTTTGTCTGGTATGTTCCACTGTACGACATGAAGCATTTATTCAATTACAGGTGATTGTTTTGCCCCAGAATACATTGAAAATTATGTGATGTCAGCGGTTTGTCTTCATGGAGGCAGAAAATAAAAACCATACCGAACTTGGAGAAGAAGTTCAATGTCATACTTTGGTGCATTCATGGCAAAGCAATAACATCTCCATAGAGACAAGCAGGTGGCAGACTCTCCACCAAAAAAAGTTACATAGTGCCCCTTTAAGTAGTCCTGCGCATTGTCAAGTAGCCTGATGGTGGAAGGTGGAGTGTGGCAGTAGTTCTTGCAGAGGGAGGATTTGATGGACAACTCTTCAAGCAGGCCGAGGCAGAGCTTTCACTTAAAAATGGTGCCTGGCCTATCTCAAAAGGTCAGCGCGCGGCACACTAGCACACTACATTAATCATGAGTTCGGAGGCTCACCTGTCTAGCGTTTCGGCCATGTCATACAGTTAACCTCAATTACGGCTGATTACGAGGTGTGGAAGAGGGAGGGCACCGGCTCAGACGGCGCGTCCAACATCAATAATGCAGTTTGGGATTAGATGTGACCCGTACTGTCCATAGTATCCCTCAGACATCCAAGATCACTCCCCCTCTCTGACCAGACAGTTTCACCTCTTCTTTACTTTTTAATGGGAGGTAAGTGTCTGGTCAGAAGAGGGAAAACATAAGGTGTGTAGCAGTGGGTTTTAGAAATTGATATGATCGTTCCAGTATCCTTGTTTGTGTGTTTGATTATCTGAATACCGTTGCTGTATTGCATTGTGTGAATTGTCAAAAGAGAGAAGAAAACAATGCGTACCTAGTTAAACAAGCAACAATGTGCTATTTCATTGTAACTGGAGTCTTATGTGGCGGTGGGATAAAGCGCTAACATATGCAGACATACCCCGAGTCTCATATCCAAAAGCTTTGTGGTGCACCATAGAGACTGTCCCTGCCCCCTTCTCAGTAATTGCCCCATTATGTGTTGGTGGTGGATGGAGCTATTATAGATGTTTTATGACGGGGCCATTTTCATTTTGTCTTCCCAATGAAGGACAGATTTATGGGGAAAGACAGTCTCCCATTGGGGTTGAAATGTCCCTCTCTGCCTCTCTCCAGAACCTGTGCCATGTCTTCAAGTATTCACAATATTTGAGTCTTATATTCACTGTACACCCTGCATGTGTCTTTTGTTCTCTAAAATTTGCCTTTTTATTATCTGCTTAGCATATGAAATTTCCATCTCAAGGTTTTCATAGCATACCATTAGCCTGAATATTGCAGTGACTGCTTTGTGTAGGAGTGTGACACGTTTTAAACCGGATGCCCTTCCTTCTGTTACCACTGTCTTTTGTGAAATTGATTTTTTTTTTTGCTACTTGATTTGATTTCAGAAATGTGTGTGTTCAAATGTTACACCCAGTATTGCACATTATAGTCTGAGTGAAAAATACAGCATCAAAACCTTACAGGCAAAGGTTGTGGATAGTCTCTGTTTCTGTGCCTCCAGTACAGAACAAAAGAGTGTGCCAAGGCAAGTTTGACAACTCTGACTTCTCAACTTTTGCCCGATGCTTCAGCTCACACACTTCTGACAAAATCTTGAAGAGTTGAATAAATGTTTAATGGCTTTACTGAACAAGACACAATTCCAGGTCAATCCCCCAGAGGAGGGAGGAGGGAGCCGGGGAAGACCTCCTGGAAGAGTCTGCGCACAGGGGAAGTGGTCGACCGAGAGGAAAACCAACTGTGACACTTTCTTACCAAATGTTATCCTACTAAAAGGAACCATCGCACAGGGCAAAGTAAACAGCAGTTAGCGTTTCAGAGTGAATCTCTTTTAGCCTTTGTTGAAGCTTTTGAAGTGCTCTCTCTCTAGCTGGCTTGCGTGGTTTCTTTCCACAGAACGTTTTTGGTGTGGTTCCCTCAGAGCTCCCATTTGGAAATCAAATCTTTACTCCAGTGGCTTCTTATGCCAAGAAAAATATTGCTCATAAATTGGTGCCGGAATATGTCGTCTAATTACAGGGCCGTGTGGTGAAAATGTACCCTCAACTCATGGCTACAATTATTAAGGTTAACAATAGGGCTGCGAGGGGAGAAATCACAAAAGTTCAAAAAGATTTTTTATGACAACTTTGCATCATGTTGACATTTCAGTGGAAAATAAAAGTATATTTCTATTTTATGTACAGTAAGAACAAGCACTTCTACAGATGACTAATGTGACGATTTATTGTTTAGAGTTCAGCTCTCTAACCCTTTCCATGTTTGATTAGATAAATACTACTTTTCACTCATTAGCAAATGTTGTCTTTGGCTCAAGCTTTTACTGAACAAATTGAGTACGGCCTCCTCCGAACCTTCTCTTACATAAAAATTGTCAGGTACAAGTCCTTTGCTGGACATGGTAAATAGAGGATCACTCATCATTAATCATTTACCAGAGGAACACAAAGAAAGTTAGAGGGACCAGATAGCCCAGAGTGGACGCTGCCTCATCGTGTTGCCATGATGTCGTAATGGCTTACTTCACTCACAGGCATTAATACATATATAAAACCAGAGAACTCAATAACTAGTAATTAACTATAATCGTTAGGTTCCTGTTTGCTTTTTCTGGCACTTTCTGTAACTTTGAAATTCTTTCTCAAGGATACAACAATATAAACTTGTCAACACTGAGTAGGCTATAAAATTATACTTAAATTCAGAGCTAGAAAAGGTAGTCAAGTCATTTTTTATTTATTCTATTCAAGGTCCAATATAACGGAGAATGTGAGTTTTAAGCAATGTTAAAATGTTTTTACGTCATGAAAAACATGCATTATTATCTGCATTTATATCTCCAAAGATCAAAATTCTCTGCTCCACCTTGTGAGGTCACGAAGTGGTCATTTTTGAGTTTTACCTTTTACCTTTGGTTTATTAGAGATTGGAAATTCCATGGCTGAAATTAAATGATTCTACTGAAGGTGTTTGGAGTTTAAAAGCACAGTGAGGTAATTTCTGTGTTACCATGACATCACAAGGTGGAACAGAGTGTTTTCTGTCTGAGAGAAGAACTAAGAAGCCTAAATGCCGGATTTGTGTGTTAAACATGTGTGAATGAAACAAAACACAACTCCAGGTATGTTTTTGATGAGGAAAAAACATAACATAGATCAGAAAGTACTATGTATGGACTCTTTAAGGCTAATTAAGTTATTACAAAGTGGTGCCAAAATTGGTGTTAAATAATTTTACACATGTTTTGCTCTGGCACCCTCATTAGAAACAAGTAAACAAAATGCTAACTGAATATGATTAGGTTTTAATTCATATTATTTAACAGGAAAGCAGTCATACGTCGGTGATTTATAATACCTTTGTCGGTGATTTATAATACCTTGTTCTTCATATGTCACTGTTTGTATCCCAATTCCATTTACAGCTGTTCAAAAGAAATCCATGGAGCTCTGGACACTGGATGCACGGACATGGAGCTGAATGAATGATCTACAGCTGACCATGTCCGAGGTTAGGCTCTGTCAATTCTCTCAAATACGCTTTTTTATTCTCGACAACATAAATCCTGTGGCGCTGGCACGAGGAATGGAGTGGGGTTTGTTTGACCAGATGTAACTTTATCAGACTTCTGCTCTCTCCTCTCCTCTTAAAAAAGTTTAACTCTCACACAATATTTCTGTTTGCAGTAGTCTGACCTCTTTGTGAACTGTGGCAAAGTGAAAAGCACTTTTCAGCCGCGGGGAATCGGATGGCAGTAACCATATGCCTTTCAACTGATACAAAGGTGGGGAAGGGGGAGGCTGGGGTGTCTGTGTGTGCTGGGTGGGACCTGCATGTGAGGGTGAAAAGGAAAGTGCCGTGCTGCATCTTTTTGTGTTGGTAAAGTGGTGGCGGTTTAGGGTCTTTGGGGGTTTGGAGGGGGAGCAGAGGGGGTGAGTCGGTTGGATACCCTGCTGCTGTAGAGTTGGAGCCCTCTTATGGAGACGTGCTATAAGGAAACAGCTTTTTGCTTTTTTTGTTGAAGTCTCAAGGTTTGGTGTTTTTGTTTTCTGCTGCAAGTGAAAGCACAAAATATTCATTATAAAGTCTGATGTCATGAATGAAATACTCCTCTTACACCTTATTTAATCCTACCTGTACCTTTGTATTTTATAATATTTTATTAATTTTTTTAATTATATTGTTTACCATTTCCCCTGCACTTTTTGCAACACTTTTTTACCATGTAGTATTATTGCATGCTATTGGAACCTCTTGGCTATCTTAGCAAGTCAACGGTTCTTCTGATCCTAAGCATTTCATTGTATTGTTGACCTTGTGTTGATCCTGCATATGACAAATAAACAATCTTGAATCTTGAACATAAATTAATTGTGGGTATTATTTCTAAAATAATACTGATTTGTTATTTGGACAGGTGTAAAACCTTTCTCTAAACCAGACCTGGGCATTTCAAGGCCCGGGGGCCAAATACGGCCTGCGAGCAGACTTTGACCGGCCCACGAAAGGTTGCTTGGAATTAAGAAAATAAAACCTACTTTCAAAATTGTACATAATGCATTTGTACTGATGCATTTCTACTGATGATCATCTGTCGGACGTGCTTCACATCTCCACCTCAAACATGAACCTGACTTTGATGCACTTTTTAAAGCTCAACAGAGGCTAGATTTCTCTCACTGATCAAGAAAAAAAAAACCACTAAAACATGCTAACTTTGCCTTTTTTCTACACAGTTTGGCAGTTGGACACACATTTTGTGACATTTCTTGTATTCTATTATTTGTCAAACAAAGACACTGTGGTGTCTTAATACAAAAAGAAAAGTTAAACTCAGAAAGCATTGTGGGGTTAATGTGATTGAAAAACAGTTACAAATGTTTTACGTTTACCATTGTTTTGAATTATTTTACTGAATAAATTCAGTGTAAAACCTCACTCTCTCATTACTTAATAAGAACACAGAACTTACCAGCTTCTGTAAACAATGCCATTTACTGGTTTCAACGTAAGACATAAAATTAATAACCAGAGTAGGCTTCCAACTTTTGGCCCGGCTCTCCACAATATTTTCTGCTTCTCATTTGGCCTCTGAGGAAAAATAATTGCCCACCCCTGTTCTAAACCAATATGAACCAACAATTATATTAGAAAGGAAAAAGAGGCATACAGTATGAAAAGAGGTATACAGTATGAGTGAAAGTAATGAAACTGAACTACTGACACATTTAACAGTTAACAATTCCCCCCAAAATTAACTATACTATGCAAGATATTTTGACATTTAATCATCTTAATTAAGGTTAATAAAGCATGAAGAAAGAAAAGCTTATTAAGAACAATCCTGTCTTAACTAATTCACTATTAATTAAGTCTAGTTATTATAAACGCTTACCAATATATATATATATTTTAGTGAGATCCTGAAAGGTAGCAACCTCACTAATATTATAAAGAGAGAATATGACAGTATGAGGCAGCACATGTGGTGGAGAAGGCTGGGGTGGCATGGTTCTTGGCTGAGAGTGGATGGGTGTAGCCTGTGGTCAGCTGACAGTTACAAAGAGACAACTAATGTATTTTTTTTTTAATGTTCTCATTCTTGATAACCTTACATCATTTAAACCCCACACTATGGTTTAAATAATGTACGGCTTTTATGCATAATGGGCTCAAACAGACATGATCTGTTAATACAACTATCACAATTGTCTGTATAAAATAAATGATTTGGATAATATTAGGTTTCCGCACAATCATTTTCCCCATCAGCTTGTTTTGATTAGCGCACACTAAGTATATCTTCTTTCTATTCTGACAGATAGCCGCATGGTGCACATCCACATGCTGTTTCTATTTAGCTGGCATCACTTGAAAACATATAGATTAGTATGAATCTAAATTGAATAATGGAATACAGAGACAGGCATTTTCAGATATCAAATGAATCACAAATGTCTTATCAGTAAAATCAAGGCCTGTACCGCTCTGATATTCTAACATCTTTAAATGATTTGCAGAATTATTGCAGCGCAGTCAGTCTTTGGTTAACTGTAGATATAGGGATCCGGCCTGTTTAGTCAAAGAAAGACGAACAGGAAGAAAGTTTGTTACAGAAGCAACATTAATCTATTTCTCTGCGTGCGCTTTGAAGAGCAGCAGCAGCTATGACAGCCTAAATGTTTCCAGAGATGTCACATTTCCACAGAATCTAAAAAGGCTCTTGTGCACACTCATCCTTTCATGTTTGATTGTGTGTTGGAGATCCTATGATAAACAGAGCGGTGTGGTGGTTGCAGGCTAAAGAGGGGGCTGGGAAGAGGAGAGCTTTTTAAGATACTTTGCCACCGGAACCAGATGCTCATGGAAATTACCTCTTTGTCTATACATCAGAGGGGTTCAAGTCTTCGGGATTGGAGGGGTATATAGTTCTGAATCCAATCCAAACTCTTGCATTGACTCATATCACTGTTGTGCTCCTATTGGGCCTAAAAGGCATATCCACCCCAGGCTCAGACACTGAACAGATGCTGCCGAGAACCATTAGGGCAGTCAGATAGAAATACATCACTGCTATCATCAGGTCACAGCAATACACAAAACTGGCCCGGGCAGGTATACTCTACATATTCTACATATGCTTTTCTCTACAGGACTTGGAAGTGGTTTAGAAACTACAGCAAACTACAACTTGGAGAACATGTAAATAACTTGCACACACAGTTGCCAATGTTGAAAATAAATACATCAGGAGGTGTTCTTTGAGCCAGGCGTAAATGCATAATAGACTATTCCTCCAGCCAGGTACTTGTGACGAGGTTTTCTTAAATTTGCAGTGCGTAACATTTCTAGTGGAGGGTACGCCACCTGCTTGTCTCCATGGAAATGTTGTTGATTTGTCTGGAATGTTCCACAGTATAGATTAAATCATCCATCACAAGAGACAGAACACAGGACTACATTACATTACAATTCAGATATGGAGAGCCGCCCCTATTCGCAGGAGGAATTATTATATTCTTTCAGCAATAGAAACAGCTGCAGTGAATAAATGTTATATGGATATGTTCATACTGTGGAACATTCCAGGCATAGCAATAATATCACCATGGAGATTAGTAAGCAGCGGACCCTCCACCAGAAAAGTTGTACAGTGCACGTTTAAAAATGGGTCATATGCAGAGAACACAATGTCATTTCTCTTATTGGAATTAGGTTTCTCTTATTGGTCAGATATCTCTTTATTATTGTAAGCTGCTTTTAACATTATTGTAGTGTGAAATCAATGGCTACTGTGAAATGTGAAATAAACAAAATGTCAAAGTGTTTTCTTTACAAAGAATTATCTGTATCAAAACAAAAGTGCTACAAAAATATACACAATGAAGCTTGTACTAAGCATTATTAGAGTACCGTGTAATCCTGCTCCTGTGGGAAGCTGGTGGCAATCTTCTCATGCTCTGTGGACGGTGCGGTCACAGGTCTCCCGGTGAGTTTGGTATGAGCCACCAGGACGGAGGAGGAGGTGGAGAGGGAGGGCATTCCTGATTCCCAGCCAGGCAGATCGCTGAAGCAGCTCCTGGTGCAGGAGACAGGGGCAGTGCTGTACCTCTGCCGGCAGGGCGTCCTGTGACTGGCACGTCTCGTTAGCAGCTCACGGAGGGGGACGAGAGAGGGTGAAATTGAGAAAATGAGATTGGGAAAGGGGAGTTAGCTACAGTCTTGAAGTCAATGAGGGGTGCATTGTTGCAGAAATATATAATCAACATGTCCCGAAAAAGAGGGGCGCAAAGACTGGTAAAAGCTATGTAATTTAATATAGCAATGTATAACATAGACTTTAAGAAGCCTATAATGTTAAACGCTTACTGCATATAGATCAGCAAATCATCTACAGTATATGTGGTCCAGCATTTTCAGTTCTGTAGCTTTAAGAATCACGATATCAAGCGATACTATTACAGAGACTGACAGTTAATTCTTTCATACAAAAATAAAATAAGACTAAACTGATACAATTGCATTATATAACTGTTATTTATCTCAAGTACAGAACATCTTTGAATAAATACAAGTTCAAACACTGCAACCAGTAAATAGTCTTAATACATCGATTTATGTGTCGAAGCAGGATATCAGCTTAACCGATATTTGGAATCCAATATCCAATACCAGTATCGGATCGGTACATCTCTTGCGGTATTACGAAGATTGATATGACACTGGTTTATTTAATATGACGCTTGGTTCTGGATTAAAGAACAACACTCACGTATGTCTTAGTTCAAGAAACACTGTCTATTGTACATGTGATAAAGGGAACTTGTTACTCGTCTGAGTTTATAAGTCCAGACACTGCAATAGCATAATACAATATGCGAATGATGGATGAAGAGCCTGATGGATTTCCCCTGACACGCCTGAGTCTGGGACTGTGGGAAACTGCGGCTCACCTGCAAGAAGCAGACAGCACCTGCAGCCTGTACAGAGACCAGAGCACAGCTGATACACGGGGCAAAACTCACTCTCCTCCTCCACATAATGTAATGGTTTGTCCTTGTCTGAAGTACAAAACCCCCTGATAGCCATAATGTACAGTCAGCCATGCTCCTTTGGCCTGTGTTCCTGGACTCGAACTGAACTGCCAAGCATCTGTGCACAGTAAACTTTCTGTTTTCTGTTTAGTCTGGCCTTAACACTCAAACTGATTTTGAAACTTAAGTCTTTCTTTCTTCCTCCAGACCGGGGAACCACATCCAAAATCTGTCCGGGTCGCTGTAAAGCAAAGTGAAAAATTTAATTACATAAAAAGCCATTTCTTTTTCTCATTTGTTTCAATAAATGCTGAATTTACAGACATGTCAGTTTTATGAGACTGCAGTGATGTGGGCCAATGCTGTCCTCTTGCAGCAAGTTGGCCAAATAAAAAAAGGCTGATTCAAAACGCTTACAGGTACGACCCAAAAACCTGCCAACAGAACCCAACTTTTATGTTGCGTGTAAGATATTAAATGTGTTATTAAACATTTGCTTGATTTTGATTTACTATTTTCCTAGGTATGAGGTAAGTGCTCAAATTACGTTATAAATAAACACACGAAAAAATCTAACTCTGCACTTGGCACTTGTAAATAATTAAATGAGCTATTTGATATGAATGGGACTGTTGTGGTTGCCTAGTTGGTGAGGTATTGATTTTATATGCTACATGTACTTAACTTGTATAGAAAACATGTGGATTAAGGTTGCAGCTTTCTCTCCCCACAATGCGGGCACAATGCGGGCCGCATTGTGCCATCAACCAATCACGGTGGAGGGATTTTAGATGTCATGTGAGGTAGGAGCAGTTGGAGGAGGATCTCTCATGCAAAAGGGAGTGGGTGGGTAGGAGGGTGATGTGGGTGGGAGAGAGTTCTTAGCCAGACACTAGGCTGAATAAATAAACCCGGAAACATTAAAAGCCCTTTTCCCCTTCACCTTTGAACTTGTGCATTAGATTGTGTAAACATACATGGAGATGCTTAGGCCTGGCTTGTCCTGACAGTGCTGCTGCTCGGCGCACTGGTCTGTTCCTCTTTGGCTGTGCAGCGCTGTGTGTCTGTGTGTGTGTGAGAGTGCAAAGGGTCAAGAATAAAAGCAGCTTTCATATTTATGAGAGGAAGGCGAAGATTGTCTCTGTGGTTTGTCAAACGAGAACCCTGGGTACAAACTGTACACAGGCTTTTCCATGTTTCGGGAAAAATATGATGTTTTTCATGGGTACACATGAGTATGATGTAACATATTTCTAAACAGGATTTAAAGGTTTCCAAAAATGTAATTTCACAGTAATGTTTGGTTAAAGGTGCAGTAAATGTAACTTTTCTGATGGTGAGTTTTCTATGGAGATGAGCAGGTGACTCTTATAGGCAATATATTATTATTATTACTTATTTTATGAATACTTATTTTATTCTATTTTTGCCTGCATACACTTTTCTTTCTTGTTCAAACTGTCCCTGCCTGGAGCTACTGTGGCAAGTACATTTCTCCTGTGTGAGATCAATAAAGAAGAAGAAGAAGTGAACTTTATTGATCTCACACTGGAGAAATTCTTCTCTGCATTTTAACCCATCCTATATATATATATATATATTAGGAGCAGTGGGCGACACATTACTGCACCCGGGGACCATCTCCATGATCTTCTTGCTTCGGTTTGGTCAGGACCTAAGCTGGAGGATTTTACCTGAAGCATGTTTTGGGTTGGTGGGGGAAACCGGAGTGCCCGGAGGAAACCCACCCAGACACAGGGAGAACATGCAAACTCCACACAGAAAGGCCCAGGCGACCCGGGGATCGAACCCAGACCATGCATGCAAACTCCACACAGAACACACACAGAAAGGCCTGGGCGACCCGGGGATCGAACCCGGAACCTTCTTGCTGTGAAGCAAGAGCGCTAGCCACTCAGCTACCGTGCCGCTAAAGTCTTATCTTATCTTATCTTATCTTATCTTATCTTATCTTATCTTAAAGTTACAGGTCAGATCTTTGTAAAGGTGACTCTGCTCATTTACATGCATCATTTACAGTTTCTGAGTACTAGATACCTAGTACAGTCATACCTCACTTTACGAAAGACCCAACTAACGAATAATCCAAGTTACAAAACGCGTTTACGTAAAATTTTCATCTCTGAATACGAAAGAAAATTCAAGTTACGAAATGCGAAATCTCAAAAATTCAAATAATGCGCGCTCAGCTTCACGCAAGGCTTCGCAGCAGCCGAATCCCCCCTTGCGACTCTACTTACGAAAAAATCACGTTATGAAACCACTTCTGAAACGAATTAATTTCGTATGGTGAGGTATGACTGTATTAAAAAAAACAAAAAAACAAGCTTAGTAAGTTACACATTGCAACTTAATAATAAGTCAAAACTGGTTGACTTGTTATGCCACGCATAACCACTAGGTGAAGTCCAGAGCCACTTCTATTTAATGATGCTGTTTTGTCCGACTTTTTCCTCGTGCAGGTGCCCCAAATATGAACCATGCTCATAAACTCTCCAAGACTAATTGCAGCTGGGATTTGAGTTTGCAAATATTATAAAAAGTACAATGTTATTCTTTTTGTTGATTATTCTTTTTTATGTAAAAGTGACAATGCATATTCATGAACATATACTTGTAAATACGCCATAATCAAAAGTGAAGAATATTTCTCCTGGTCTTCTTTTTGCGTTCATCAGACTTTGTACATTTCCAGAGTGTAATGCTAATGTAAGTAGTTTAGTTTCCATGGAGTCAAGAAGAGCTACTTGGGTGGGCATTGAGCATTTAGAGCTTGTACGCACACATACACACATGAAACATAGGATTGAAATGATGCTGACTCTGGCGATACAATATACAAACACAACCTACCTATTAAATTTACTTAATAGTGTAATAAAAATAAAATAGTTAATTTGAAGCAGTTTTATAAGGTCAGTATAAATACAATTTAACCAAATTTTTGTCAGATCTCTTTTAATGTGCTTGAGGTTAGCGTCTGGGTGTGCACTGTGCATATGACGTGCACTATCCTTGATACTTCTTAAGGAGTGTCTTCTAGGTTTTTCTGACTCGGGAGTTTGAACCCCGAGGCAAACAACAGGGGTCCCATACTTAGTTTCCTGTAAGAAATACCTCAGCCCTCCACATCCTAATTAATGTGAAGGGCATGCCCAAGATCCCTATAAAATCATACAAGACTATACCAATTTCCTGGTAGCTTGCTTGCTACATGTGCTTCTTGTTCCTTTTGCATAAGAGTTTCCTTCCCTGGAAAGCCCATGAAGATTTATACACCCCAAGCCACCTCTTTCTCTGCCCCCCTCTTCTGCCCTGTCATTTGATTATAGCTCAGTTGTAATGATTTATGGATGTTGGGTTGTTAACGTTACTTACTAATAGTTACTTAATAACCTGTTAATAACTAAAAAGCACTTTATTTATATATATTTAAAAGGCCCTCATCAATAACATACCTGGAGTTGTGTTGTGTTTTGTTTCATTTACACATGTTTAACACACAAACTCTGCATATTTAGCCTGAGTTCTTCTCTCAAACAGAAAACACTGTTCCACCTTGTGATGTCATGTGGTAATACAGGAAGTGCTCCACTGTGTGTAAACACCTTCACTAGAATCATTTGGTTAATTTCAGACCTGAAATTACCAGTCTCTACTGCATTAAAGGTAAAAGGTAGCTGTCAACTTGAAAATGACCTTCATTGCAAGGTGGAACAGAGCATTTTGGAGATGTAGACAGACTAATAATAATACTCAAACATATACCAGGTATCTTTTTGAGGAGAAAACAACACTATCTCACAAAAGTCAATTTAGTGTAATATTGGACCATTAAGAGAAAAAAAAAATGCTTCAATTTCACTAACCATATACGTCTGTGTGAGTAATATTTTGAAGTTCTACTACAACTTTGGGTGTGCAGTGTTCACCTCTGAGAATAGTTAATGTAACATGAAAACACATGGCATGTTTTAGTCATGTTATGTAGGGTTATTTTTCTTGTTTATGAGTTGGTGCCGAGTTACGAGACACAAAAACACAGACATTTTAGAGATCATACAAAGAGCACAGACTGGTTGCATGAGCGGCTGCACACTAACACTCAGAAGCAGTAACAATGCGGCCCATCTGAAATGTACCAGATGCCCCGAAACACACGCATTCACACACAAGCACATGGACAAGAGTGCTTTGATAACTGTGTGAACACTGCAACAAACCTATACTTCAGTGATTTAAATTGCGGCTTTCAACACATATTATTAAAACATAGAAAAGTAGATCTGAACTTTGCAAACAGCACTATTTAGACTTGGCAGATTTTTGGTTTTCAACAAGCCAACAATTATTAAAATCTAAAACATATGATCCTACCTACATACACATTCACTCTTTTTTTTTTTTTTTTTTTGCTCTTCCCATCATTGCAATGATTGATAATAAGAAATCATGGTCAAATCAACTGTCAATGCTTCCAAATGTCCCTCTTCCAATGAAATCTCCTTGAATGGGAGTCATGAGAAAACCCAAATGAAAATGAATTCCCAATTCAATTTCCAATGTTCAGCTGTCAAGAACAAATGACTGCATTTTTGTGGAAATATTTCAAGCATTCCGAGAGCTGTAAAAAGACGCAGGACACAATGGATGTCTAATGCAGGAAAGGTTTATTTCCCATAAGCACGGGACCCAAAGACATAAACACACTCAAGTGTCCATTACTGTCCACTGAAGTCCAGCCATTGGCAAAGCTATCTGCAAAAAATGTCCAAAATCAAGCCAAATGCGCCACAGGTACAGCAGGGCAACAGAAAATTCTCCCATCCCAGTGTTGTGGCGGCACGGTGGCTGAGTGGGTAGCACTCATCCTTCACAGCAAGAAGGTTCCGGGTTCGATCCCCGGGTCGCCCAGACCTTTCTGTGTGTGTTCTGTGTGGAGTTTGCATGCATGGTCTGGGTTCGATCCCCGGGTCACCCGAGCCTTTCTGTGTGGAGTTTGCATGTTCTCCCCGTGTCTGGGTGGGTTTCCTCCGGGCACTCCGGTTTCCCCCACCAACCCAAAACATGCACCATAGGTACCTCCAGCTTTGGTCTTGACCAAGCCGAAGCAAGAAGATCATGGAGATGGTCCCCGGGCGCAGTAATGTGCTGCTCACTGCTCCTGATAACAGGATGGGTTAAATGCAGAACTGGAATTTCCCCACTGTGGGACTAATAAAGGCATAGCTTTCTTTCTTTCTTTCTTATCACATGTCTCTTAGTGTGAACTTAGCAGAACAATATGAAATATAAGAACATAAATGTATTCATCATATATGTTTAACAATGGAAGTGTCCAGTTGCAGCTGACGACTTGTGTTTTTATGGCTGCTAAAAAGATGAATCATCCCAACCCATTGAAGTCGGTTACACAGACCAGGTCCTGCTTTAGGAATGCATGTGAGTCAGAGGCACTGCTCCTCTCTCTCACCGCTCCTCTGAGACACATTTAATCAGACCTCCATATATTTTCTAATTAACCTAAATGATGACTTTATGCAAAAGCTTTGTTTTACTGTCTCTTTCAAACAACGTTCATCATCCGCCGAGCTCCAAAAGTTATCATGAGCCACTCGGTTGTTTGAGCTGTAAACCTGCTTCATTGTACCAATAGCACCCTCTTACTCTCCGCGGGAGTGTCCTGTGACTGGACCAGGACACTTTTATTAGGTCCTGAGCAGCCTGGCAGGAAAGAGGGGGGACAGGTCTCTGGGAGGCTGCAAAGAGTTGAGGAAACAGGACGATTTTCACACAGAGAGATTGACGATGGAGCTGAGAGAGCATTGATAAGCAAACTTTGCAATGGGCGCAAAGGGGCTCGCGAGGTCAGAGGTCATAAGGAAACAGTGGCTCAAAGAGAGGAAAAGGAGGAGATGCCCAATAAACTTGTTTACAGGATGGAATTTGTTTTTTAGACACAAGCATGACAATAAAACCTTTTGGACAAAAAAAAAAAAGAAAAAGAAAATTGCAATGATAAATTGTTCACACATATATTGTAAAATAAATTGGATTTTAAAAATACATACAATACAATCCAACAAATGAAAGGAATCATTCATTTTCCTGTTCAAATTTAAGGTTTGGAGTGTGATTGTGTGCTAATAGGCTACTGATGATGTCTGACTTTAACAACTGAAATAAAATGCCTTTTATTTAAATTCCATGATGAGGGGCTTTAGAAAAAACATCCACAGTGTAGTGAATGAGGGAAAGTTATGTTCATAATTTCCATAAAAGTGCAAGCTCTGTACATGGCCATTTATTCTGCACACTGTTAAGAGCCAAACAATAAAGCTCACTGCCAAGTGAGCTGCTGCTGCTGCCAGTCGGTACACAGATGTTTTGGCAAGACCTAATAAGAGCCTGAATATTAACTTCACCCTTGTTATGAGTGTTATTTTCACACATTTCTATTTTTATTGTACATCACGCCCGTCTATTCGGACCCCTGCTGATTTAATTGTTGATACACATCAACAATATGGGGAGACCCAAAAAAGTCTACTGTTTTTATTTCAAAAACTAATAATTACATAGGTCCTAGACCTATTCCACATGTTTATATTTATATTTTTTTTAAACTATCTTTTCTTTTAACAATAAAAAGGGCACTTATATGTTATATAAGTGCCCTTTTTATTGTTAAAAAGTGGCCTTTTTAACAATACAAAGGACAAAGGGAAGGGGTGGGGGTGGGGGGGTGAATGCGTTCATTCGCCTTATGAATGCATAAAAATTGAACATTATAGCTGTGCATTTCTTTAAAAAATTACATTTACACACCTTTGAGAATTTTTTATTCAAAATTAAAATACAATGAAACATCCAACAACTGAATGATTATCAAACATTACTATGAAATAAACATTTCCTTCAGCTCTTTTTAAATGATGTTTCTGATATGCCATCACTAACCACATGTGAAAATTGGCTCCTCACTTTACAGCCTCTGTATCGAAGGCATCCATATTTTACAAAATTCAATGGCGGATATTCCATCTCTGAGTCCTTGTACCACCACTGGTTTCCTGGTAGTTCAAATTTCTCTCCTGTTGCATACTGTTCCACAAATCCCTAATGTGCAGAAACCAAAGACTTGCAAAACGCGGCAAGATCAGCACTGAAGCCACTGACGAGCCTGCTCCCAGTCAAAGGTTAGACGTAGCAGAAGCCTTTAATCAAGAAATGTTCTCAATTTCCTCCCTCCATGTTCCTCTTCTTGACCTCTGCTCCTCGTGGTAAGGCTAGCCGTGTACTGTAACACCCAAGACAATACCCCTCTTTAATCTTCTGCCCCTCATTACAATTACTAATAAGTCTGACGAAAGGTGTGCGAGCAGTGTGTACCGGGCATTTTGGCTGCAAAGGGAGGGGAATACTTGAATAACAGCCCAATAAATATCAAGGCTGGGTTTATTGGTTTTGAAGCATATTTGCCGTTTGTTGAGAAATACTAAACCGAGGAAGGTTCCTGGCAAAGTGGCAGGGTGGTGCTCTTTTCTGGGTCACAAAGAACGCAGAGGAAATCAAATGTGACATTAACAGGCTGCTATAGGAAGTGTTTTTGGATTAAATTAGCGTGGCATGTGAAGGCAGTTGGTTGCACGGAGAGAGGGCACAAGGTGGGAGTCTAGACGGGGCATTATAGAGGCAGTTTGATACCAGGTGATGATACCAAAGGCAGTAAAGAGCATATGGGGCAGCTGTATTGTCTAAATAAGAGGGCTAATAATGAGCCAGGAAGCAGCAGGGTGCGTCACAGTCACAGATAACAGAGCTGAATAGTGAATCATGCACTGGTTGGCTGCTTTAGAGATGTAATCCTCTACATTAGGATCAATTTGTTACAATTTAAAAGAGATGAAATGCCTATTCTTAAATCAAAGTTTAATGTGCTAACAAAAATGTATAGGCAATTATAGTACAGTATTGAGGAGAATGTGATCAGTGGATTGGCATTTTTGTTTTACTACACTGCAAAGAGAACATTTTACTTTATTTGAGTAGATTCAACTTGACAAGTAGAATGATCTACCAATGGAATAAGTGTGTTTTGCGTTCTTTTTCTTAAAATAAGAAACAAAATCTAATGCTGCTTGAATTAAGTGCAAAAACTTGTTTCTTATCTCAAGTGAAGCAAGATGTGTTTTCATATTTTAAATACAAAAAGTATTGTTCTACTGGGAGATATATTTACTTGTCAAGTGAAAATCACTCAAATCATGATAAAACTCTTAATTCAAGTAATCTTAAAGGAAAATTAACGTGTTTTTTTTTACAATCTGAGCCTTCTTTCGGCAATAAAACAAGTAGTTTTACTCACCCATAGCAGTTTGGTGTCAATTGGAGCAGTATCGCAGAACTTATGTTGAGCCGTTCTGTTCTACCAATGATCCCGTATCCGTTAGCGTGAGTGCTCGGGGCACTGATTTGCGGTGTCCAAATAACACAAAATTTAGCACTTTTCAAATCACAGAAGATCGCTGTGTCAGGGTAGACTTTTAGTAGATTCCAAAACGGCCTGAAACCCGATATCGCAACAGAAAAGTAAAGTTCAGAGCGGTGTTAGCTTCTTTCGGACTAGCGGTGTTTACAAAACAGCTGAGTTCACGCATGCGCACTGTCCTCTCTGATGACGTCATCAAATGAAACTATAGCTGGATATCGGGTTTCAGGCCATTTTGGAATCCACTGAAAGTCTACCCTGACACAGTGATCTTCTGTGATTTGAAAAGTGCTAAAGTTTGTGTTATTTGGAGAGCACAAAGTAATGCCCCGAGCATATGATACGAGCACCATGTTAATGGATACGGGATCATTAGTAGAACAGAACGGCTCCAACATAACTTCTGCGATACCACTACAATTGACACCAAACTGCTATGGGCGAGGAAAACTACTTGTTTTATTGCCGAAAGAAGGCTCAGATTGTAAAAAAAACGTTACTTTTCCTTTAACTTGGCTGGAAGTTATTGCAGTGTAACATCAAAACTGGACAGGAAGTGCCATAGAGTTATAATAGCAAAAAACAATTTAAATTGACTGTCAAGAAAGTAAAAGATTGGGTCAAGTCATAAGGTGGCACATGTTGTTTCTTTTCAAACTTATTACGTTCTGTAATTTTGGATGCCTGTGCCAACTGAAATGTGTGAACAGTGGAAAACCCAGCACGAGATGTTGTCCTTTTCACAGTCAGATGGAAGAGGAAACATCAGATTTTTTTGCTTGGAGTTCATGCAAGGATATTAAAATGTTCTTCCAGCTGACTGAAAGTGTTATAGATTGGCTTGTACCATCAGCAATTATTGGTTTTCAGGGATGTCCACATTTTTTTTCCAGAAACGTTTTGAATTTAGTTTTTTTTAATTTTGTGTAATTATAATAGGCATAGGCATGTAAAAATTCTTCAATTAATTGTCAAACAGAACAGAGGTGGTGGACTCCATAATTAGCACTGTATTTATTTATTTATTATTATTATTATTATTATTATTATTATTATTATTATTATTATTATTATTATTATTATTATTATTATTATTATTATTATTATTATTAATTTATTTTTTGCACAGACACTTATATCAAATCTATATTGAAATGCCAACATTTTTTTTTTTTTTTAGTTTCTTTTTTTTTTGGAGTTTTTGTCCTTGAATGAGGGTCACTAAACCTGGAATGCACAGGAAGGAAGTCCTAGGACCAAGGCTATTTGTTCACACTTCTTTCCTCATCCCCTTCCCTCCTCTTTTGTGTCATGCTCCTATACTTTTGTCTGATAAACGTCAGAGGAGATGGAGCAAACCGTAGGGCCCTATAGGTTTGGGGTATATTGCAGGGTTAAGCACTAGTCCACCCCCCACCTCTCCGCCTCTCTCCTGGGCTGTCTCTCATCACGCCATTGACCCCCCAGGAAGCTTTAGATGTCCGTCTGGCTTCATAATTCTCTTATCGAGCTAATCTGGGAGATAAGTGAGAGGGCGGTGGGAGTTGAAAGTGTAAACCCAGCATTGCAACCTATGGAATCCAGTTGCATTGGGGGTCTGATTCTTTTACCTGTCCGCCATGGGAGACTTGTTAACATTGAGTGCTCATATGCATACCTTATACACTGCACAGAGCCTTGTATACCGGAGCCTTTGTTTGCATGTGTGCGCGATATGGTTGCCCCCCACATGGTGCAGGTCTGGAGTATGATTGATCTGGGCAGAGCGACTGGTCACATCCTGAACTGGAGTTGATTTCCTCCTTGGGCCCTAAGTAGAGCCCTGGTGTTTATCATAGGCTCAGTGTCATGTTTGTATGTTTTCACAGATCAGCGTTATGGAAGGCAGTAGTGAAGGGTCCAAAGGAGGAGGTTGTGGAGGTAGGTTTGGGGGTAGAAAGAATCAATGAAAGAAAGAACGGTTTTAAATCAGAGTGGGCCGTTTTGGGTTTCAAACATACATCTCAAGTGGAAACAGCAGATGCAGCTATTGGAGGAAAATGTTGATTTATCTGCAGAGGGTCTGTTACACCTGTGCATTTTGACAAAATATTGCACATTTTAGAGCAGTGTTTCCCAACCAGGGGTACAAGTACCCCTAGGGGTACGTGAGCACACTGCAGGGGGTACTCGGCAATGTCGCTGCCAGGCACAAGGGGAGATTTTTTGAAACTTTTTTAATTCTAATTTGAGTACATTTGAGTTAAAGAAAAGGAAAAAAATGCCTGAGAATTACATTTTCAAATTAAGGAGATGAAATAAAATGATTTTCATTTAATAATCCATTGTGACACGTTCTACTTTTGGAGAATTATTAACACGTATGAGTGAGGGGGTACTCGAGGTATGACCAAAAGGCTCAGGGGGTACACAAGACAAAAAAGGTTGAGAAACACTGTTTTAGAGAGACAAAGTCTGGCAATCGAGGGGTTAAAACACTTAAATTTCTATTAATGGGATATTAATAGAAATTGAAGTGTTGCAACAACGCCACCCCCAGTTTACTTTGGGGAAATTAACGGTGCGCCTTTATACTAAAGTTAAGTATATCAAAGGCAAGAGCTATGTTCCATAATTTGCAGGTTCTTTATGTAATCAATTTTAAATAAAGCAATACAGGCTAAACAAAATGAAACACAAATTAAAACAAAGGGTCGGCATGCCCACTGACACCGTGGTTGGAGATTAAAGGGATAGTTTTTTGTTTTTTTTTATGTGAATCTGTATGGCGTCCCCTTCAGCAGTGTTGTCCATTAACACTGATTTACCCCTGACAATGTCCTCTGAGCCGAGTTCTGCCCCGGTTCTGGACCTGACGAAAGTAGGTCCAGCAAGTTAGCCAGGGCAGTTAATAAAGCTTGTTTTTCTCTCAAAATAATATATGTCCAAAAAGTGATATATTTTGCATCACAAAAAAGTCAGAAGTCATAATCGCTTGGTGCTATTTTCTCTCGAGTCTCGACACTGTCAGCGATAAGTCAGTGTTAATGCATGACACTGCTGAAGGGGATGCCATACAGATTCACTTCAAAAATCCGAACTATCCCTTTAAAAACACACAATCCCAGGCTGAATTAAAACCGGGCAAGTTTACGCAGATCACCGGCGCTACCTGGACTACATGGACTGGCATACGGCAATCTTTGCGAGCGGCCAGCCACGCAGCAACGCTATAAGCAAACAGCGATTCAGGAGGATGAGTTATGCCTTAATTTGATGTTGGATTTGATGTTGATTACCTATTACTGTTTAGGGCGCATAATACGGCTCAATAGAACAAGGGACTGATTCGGTCCAGACGTCGACCTAGGAAAAAATGAACTCTTATAAATTTAGGCATGAATGAATGAACATCGGGCGTTCCTTATCTGTGCACACTGCACGATCCGCAACTTGATTCAATGGAGTGAGGGACGGATGTGGTGCAGGGCTGCGGCCAAGAAGAAATGATTGTATAAATTTGGTGCATGGAATTTACCTGGAATGGAGGCCACCAAAAGAGTCCGGAAGAGTGTTTGGGCAAAAGGGGGACGCGATGGAGAAGGAAGCACTTAAATAGTCCACCAGGCCAGCGCCATGGAACGGCGGGTAAGAGACCTCGCAGCATCAACCTTCCAAGCAGGTCTTGCCACACAAGGAATTCAGATTTTTCTACATAAACGTAAGCAATATGAGGTAATCACAAGTCTTTTACCTTTTGTTCAGTAGAGTGGCCATTTTTGGAGTGAAATGATCCAAATGAAGACTATGCAGTTTAAAACACAATGGAGCACTTCCTGTATTACCACATGACATCAGAAGGTGGAACAGAGTGTTTTCAGTTTGAACTCAGCTTAAATACACCAGGTCTGTGTGATAAACATGTGTGATAGAAACAAAACAAATACAGGTTTTTGATGAGGAAACAATGTCATAACATAGATCAGAAACTAGCATTAAAACTGTGTTCAGCTTCTTGATCTCCAGATGACAGCTTTGTTTAGTAAATTGATGTGTCTACTTAGTAAATACCACTGGGAACTCCCTGTTGCAGATATAGCATTCCATTGATGGATGTGCCATTTAGGAATTCTCTGTAGTTGTAATACTTTCAATGACACATATTATGCTTCACCTGGTTTGGAACTGTTAATGTCTCGAGGCTATGCTTTGGACCTTTATATTTTACACTCCTAATTTCCCACAGTAGTTTCCTGTGAATCACTGACTGCCAGTTTGGCAAACGACAGGATGATGTGGCTTCAGTAATAGAAGTATTTTCAGTAATTAATAATCAGAGTTGTCATTTTGTTGCTAAGGTTTTACAAGGCCATTAATAAAGTTTTTACTCCCATGAACCGCTGGGTCAAATGACTCATCCGAGGTTTGTTTTTGTTTCTGTTATAAGCCTTCAATGGGTTTAAAGAAGGTGCAATGCAAATATAGGTGTTTTTTTTCTTTGTTCTTTTGAGCACCTTCTAATCCTATGAACTTTTGTGCCAAACAAAAATGATATTGTGAACTTTCTGAATGTGTCTGTCTGCCATCTTCTTCCTCATTTGACAAAGCTTTAGATTATAGAGCCCAGGGGTGCCTCAGGAGCAGCACGGCATGACACAGCGCTGCCTTCTAATTATCACATGACATTGTACAATGGGGCATTTTCATTCTTTCCTCGCAAACATTATTCACATTGGCCATGTTGTCACTGTCTAGCACCTGTCATTGGATTTCATTTATCTCCTCAGCTCATTGCATGACACTGAGAACTGTAGGGTGAAGAGAGTGGAACAATAGCAGGGGTCATACCATCACCAGGATATGCTACTCTCAAGGGTGAGAGAAGAAAAATATAAATATTTATGCAAAAGTACAGCCATTTAAACACATTTAAACATATATTGATTATGTCATGAGTACTTTAGAAAATATAAAAAGCTCATAAGGTTAAAGTTATAGTATGCAAGACAGCAGTCAGTGAGGGAATCCAAAATACATGGAGAAAACCTGTCCAAACACAGGAAGAACATGCAAACACATCAGGTCCAGGAGTTGAACCAGGGATTTAAAAGGCAAAAGAGTGCTAGTCACTAATCCTCCACGTACGGCGCCAAAGGAAAGGTATATCTAGTTACATTCTACCTGTGCCCATAGCGGTTCTCTAACCATTGAGCAACCCTTTAGGTCAAGCTCTCGTGCTTTGAAATCCCAAAACAATTAATAATAGCTGCCGTCTAATGCTTTGCGTAAACAGACGACTATTAGAAACCTCAGGAGACCATTTTTGTGGTAAATGAATAAGGTCAGTGCCAAAGGAAAAGGCTTTTAATGGTCCAAAACATGGCTGTGGAACACCTGCTGCAGACAACAAATACGTACAGTTTGGTCATGTTAGGTCTCTCATCTATAAACCACGCGGAATCAGTTCTGGTTCATGGTTATAGAGAAATGCTCATTAAATTACTGCAATAATTCAAAACCATGTTACAAATTACAGTAATAAAATAGTGTCAATGTAAATATGGCTGGACAATGTCTCCCCGTCTAATACAATTCATTAAGTTAGGGGTAACACATTTTTTTAAATCATATTTTCGTCGCATAGCTGGAGCTTGTAAATATGCTCAATATTTGACAGTGAACAGTTAAGTCAGCCATTTACATGTCACACTGTGCTCACTGGAGACTCTGGAAATCCAGCTTGAGAGATGACTACTTCAATATAATAACATCAATAACATCATGATGAAGTTGAACTAAATATGCTGTAATCGCTCTACCTTCCCCGTGGCAACCGTTTACACCTGTCGAGGGGGGTCACGATGTGCAGAGGTTAAGTGAACTCATGTCTATTACCGAAAATGTTTATTATGGATGCTTTTTCCTGATACTCACTTAATCAGGAATAATGTGATTCATGTCAGCCATATGTTTCTCATGAAGTTGAATGTTGAGGAATGTGAACTTTGGTGAGAAGCTCTATGATTTGTGAGGTGTGTGTGGTGGATAGACAACGGGGGGAGAGCTGCCTCAGGGATTTCTGCACTGCACACTTGTGATGGCTCCAACCTGCTCTGCACCTAGACATGCCCCTCCCTCTTTTCACAGTTTTACACCCACTTTCAGAGCCATGTGTTTTAAATGTGTGCATGTGTCTATTTCTGTGTTTTTTCCCCTCAAGCATGCGTGAATGCTGCATTTGCTCTTGGCAGCCTCACTCTACTATATGGCTGAGTTCTACACATTTCCCAGGCTTTCGGGCCAAGCCTAGTCCCCATGCACAGTGCGACCCTTGACACATGGGTCCCAGCCCATTTTGAGCTCATATAGGATGAGGCAATGCGAGCACAGGGGAGGCACTCTTGTCTGCTGCTCTGTCTCTCCCACTCTGTGCTCTCTATCTACTGGATGAGGTGAGGGAGTGGCCTGCTGACAGGACTTAGTTGGATTGAGAGCATGTCCTGCGCTTCACTGCGTCCCAGATGGTCCGCACTTTGGACCGCACAGACAGAAAAAATAAAAAAGAGTGATGATGACGATGAAAGCTTGTTGCATGCCTCATGCCAAAACACAACATTTGTCTACAAAGCTGAAAACACTTTCTTGTTCTCTTGTTTTTCTAATACAAATGCTAATTAGTTGCAAAAGAAAAATGAAGTCTACTGAATGGATAAAAGTTTTTGGGAGTGAATATATTTCGCCACTCATCCAAGCAGCTTTTTCACTTCTGACAGTATACTGGTGTAACTGCCTTATATCTTATACAGATTAAGGCAATGTCACGGTGAAAAACATTAGAGATTGGGTTGTATAATGATCAAAGAGATGATGAACTAGGGGCAGACTCATACTGTGTGATGAGGGCTCTGTTAAGGTAGACTTGCATTATACACTACAAAAAAGCTTGGCCACATTTTAAGATATAAACACTTCTATCAGAAATCTATCAGAAAATTACTTAAAAGTAGTGAAATGATCTGTCCATGCAGCAAGATGATTTTACTTGACAGGTTATGGCAATTTAATTTGTCAACTGGACAAAAGTGTATTTGGTCGAATACATTTCGCAGTTCATCCAAGCTGCTTCTTCAGTTCTGGTCAGACGCTGGTGGACGCTGCCTTATCTGTCTGAAGGGAGGAGCTAACTACAATGAAATTACTCTGAAACTACTATACCTATTTGTTTACAGTTTCTGTTAGTTAGGTGGGCCTATGAAATATGCAGTGGGAGTGTGGGTCTTGTTAGCAGACCCATTCAGGGCCATAATGGTGTTTTCACACCTCGAGACCTGACCTGGCTGCCCTATTGTTTTCTTTGTTTGTTTTGATTTAGGTTTGAAGAGTTATAAATAGGAGACAAATGATGTCTGAGACATCCATTTCTGTTCAAGGAAGGGTTCTCCTTCTTCACAAAAATAGCCTCTTTAACTCCCCTCTCAAACCAATTCTTTTCTCTGGCCAAGTTCCTTTCTCTTGACAATAATTAAAATAAACTACCTCTAGAGTAGAATTAAGCAGTCTCAGAACTCGTAAGTAGATAATAAAACAAGATGAATAACATGATATAAGTTTTAAAACCTTGGCCAGATCAGAGAAATTTCAGTGTACTGACTGCGTACAGTTGCCGGGGTCCTTCACCTAAAAAGCGTCGAAACTTTATGGTTTATGATTGATCAGTGACTAAAAACAGGACTTGATGCTGCTCCTTGTAGGTACAGAGGGCTGGAAGGGACAAAAATCTAGAGAAACACCCTTTGACCAAAATGCTACAATTAGTGTAACTGTGGCCTGGATCATATCACATACAGAGCCTCTAATTGCTGAAGAGTTACACAGTTTCATTTAGGAGTGGCTGTACAAAGAGGTTTTATTTCTCCGGGGTCTTGTTAAGACTTTTGACCATGTGAATTATTCCCATGTCCCTAAACATATTACTTCATAAGATATTGCTGATATTTTTGTTCAATATGTTGTACTCTGAAAATATACAAAATAAAAAGTCTTGAGGCACATTAGATAACAGTGTTTATGAATGGAAAACAAACTTCAACCTAAAAAAAATGAACAAAGTAATACACAAAGTGATCTGTTATACTATTCAACTATTATTTTGAATGCAAAAAGAAGACAGAAACTTGACATGGTTGAATTGTGCCTGACAGCCCATAAGATGTAATGGCCCCAGCTCTGGACCTCTGTGCTGCTACCCCTCTACATTACCCCAGGCCCCACCTCTTAACAATATTACATGCTCCTCGGTGCCCCTGGAGGATTAGGGATCTGCTCTTAATCATGTTCCTCTTTATAAGCTCCCCGTCTTATTAAAGCACCTCACATCTGTATTTAGGGACTATAAATCATATTTTGTAATATAGCCGAGGCGAGTGCACGGGGGACTGCTGACCCTATTGCTGGGTGTAGATGTAAAAGTGTCTCATTTTGACCCCAAGGGGAAGCAGGGGCAGATTAGCAGAGACAGAGGGGTAAGGGTATGTGTCATCAGTGGCGGAGACAAGCCAATGGTGTGATCAAAGGGCAGCTGCCATGGGGAATTGACTGTGTTTTACTGGATAATCATCTGAAAGGGACACATGTTGAATGTCTGTGCATGGGGTTGTTTAGCTAAAAACAGGGCTGTTTTTTTCTTCCCCGACTGACGCATATGCAACAAATAAAGCTAAATCTAACTGGAAAAAGGCTTGTATATGTTATTTATTTTCAGATAATTCATAAAAAGAATCTCATTATGAACTGATTTAATATTTATTCGCATTCAGAGTAATTAACAAATGTGTTTTCTATTATCAAGGGTGCACTATGTATTGTCTCTATGATGTTTTTGCTTTGCCTGGAATGTGTATGGTATTAAACTTTTAATTTGAAGTTTTCATTCCTTAAAAATTCCTTGAAAATGCAGTCATAGTAGTAAACAACTTTAATGCCATGCTGTGGAACATTCATTCAGACATTATATAGGCCAGACGTTATTATTATTACTTATTTCATCAGACTGTATAACTCAACTATATAGTCCAAACGTGCAATACTGTATCTTCTTTTTTTCCCCATACTCTCCTTTTTACTGTTTGTATTATTATTATTATTATTATTATTATTATTATTATTATTATTATTATTATTATTATTACTTATTTTTATTATTACTTACTTTATTCCATTCTTGCCTGCATGCACATTTCTTTCATGTTCAAACTGTCCTGGAGCTACTGTGGCAAGTAAATTTCTCCTGTGTGAGATCAATAAAGTCTTATCTGATCTTATCTTATCTTATTCCAGACAAAGCAATAACATTTCCATGGAAACTAGCAGGTGAAAGGTACTTCACAAGAAAACTTGCATATGGGCACCTATGACTATAAAGCATAAGGGAAAAATACATATATATGCAACAAGCCAAGACCTCAAAAAACAAAGAATACAAATATGTCTACTATTTTGTCCAAATAATTTCCCTTGTGATTCTATAATGTTTGTCTAAGTTTTCAGATGTGATTTCAAAACAAGTGAATGAGCAAAATAAAATTAGTACCACTCTCATTATTTCCCCAGTAGTGATTTTACATACACATGCACAAGTTCTGCCTTAACTTTTATAGCAGAGGAACATTTGACGGCTCCAGAGTTTTTCACAATGGTAAAATAACATTACTCCCACTGATGGCTCTGACAGCATAACAAACTGTGAACCATATGCAACTCCTGATTCCAGTTATGAAGCTATTATTAACATATTAACTCTAATGAACGGAAACATGTCACAAAGGCCAACAGCAAGTGCACAACTCACATGTGTGCACTTGTTGTGAACCTGCAAAGCCTTATGGGAGAGAGAGAGGGGGAGACAGAGAGAGGGAGGGGGCGGATTTGGCAAAAACATGAGGTAGAAGGTAGAGTTTGAAGGATTGAGACCGTAAATGTGGGATGGTTGACGTATGGTTAGCCTACTTTTCATTATTATTACTCAGAGGGATAGTTGCCTTCCTGCTGTGGAGATCTAGACTCTTCACTGTTTGTGTAGTCAAGTGCTTCCATATGGGCCAGCACATCAGTGGCACATCTGGCACCATAGACACAAACAGGCTGATATGGACATGTGTATTCACAGTCACTTACTACTGTAGATCGCTCTAAATGTCAGCTGTTTGACCTAGAGCAGCTCTGTGTCACACTTACCATAAACTGCTCTAAACATGTCATTTAAGTCAAGGCAGTCTGTGCGCACATCCACTAATCATTTTGGTCTCATTGTAGGAGTGGAAACAATTAAGGAAGAGCTAAAGGTCAAGATTTAAATGCTGAATTATGAAAACTTGCTTATGTATTCGATTTACAAAGTAGTCTTTTGGACACTCAAACACGCTTTATATTGTTCACTCACTCTACGCCTGCTGATGCCGAACTACTATTGAAAAACTAACAGAAGCTGGCCCCTCTGACCACCATCAATCACTCACAAATCACATTCATACAGTACTAGGCAAAGTGGGAGAAGTGTATTGCCAAATGACATAACTAAATGCACTAGAGCCGCTGTTGCTGCTTCAACACCTTGAATTAAAGGTCCCATGGCATGAAATTTTCACTTTCTGAGGTTTTTGAACGTTAATGTGAGCTCCCCTACCCTGTTTAGGCCCCCCCCCCCCCATGGCTAAAAGTTGCGAAATGTGTAAACTGAGCAATTGCGCTCCTTTTCCACATTTGAAAAAAAAAAAAAAGACAGCCCAAACGAGCGATTCTGAACTTTCTGACGTCACACTCGCAGAAAGGTTTCCACCCCCCGTCTGGATGTCCACCCACCGTTGCTGGAAATCACGCCCAGAGAGTTTGGACCACGAACGAGCTACGAAATGCGAGATGCGTTTTTTTAATTGCCTGGAGACACGTCAGAGTGTTTCCAGGCTCGGATGTCCTTTATCCGAGCCTCCGAACCTCTGAAACAGCAGTGGTTTAATTTTATTTTCTGTGGAAATATGAGACGCTTTCCATTAAAAAAAACCCCATATCTTCCTTTGCGCTTAAACGCGGAAGAGGGTGACAGCGCACAGCGCACCGCTAATCCAGGAAACAGCGGAGTATTTGGTCACACCCCCACCCGCTGCACTGGCCTGTCTCTGTCCTCCTCATTTGCATTCAAGCAACAACGCCCAGAATAAAATGTTTCAGAGACATATTTAGCCTCATGAAGACAGTCAGAGTCATATCTCATGCATTGAGGCTTGATTTTGAAGGATTCATTTACAGTATTAGGGAACCATTAAGGCGCCATATAAAAGCATCAAGAAGTACCATGTCATGGGATCTTTAAGTGGTCTCCCATCCAAGTACTAACCAGGCCCAACACTGCTTAGCGTCTAAGATCAGACAAGATCGGGCAAGGTCAGGGTGGGATTTAATACTAATACTAAATTCTAATCAGCAACAGCGTTGAGTTGTAAAATTTGAGTCGGCTTCTGAGTATGAAGACAGTCCTGCCCTAAGCACACAGTTACTGTGTGCTTACAGTCACAGTCACTGCTAATATGTGACCCAGACATTATTGATTGAGACAGCACAGGTTTCCCAATATTTGGATTGCAAGTTTGCAGACCTCAGTGATTTAAGGAAAAATAATCCCTATTAATAAACACTATTAGATGTTTTGTCACTTATTAAATTAAAGGGACATGAATCATCTTTTTAACAGGCATTGTCTGTGAGTTGTCATGAGGTGAGCAATGTCTGAATCCAGTGTTTTAAATCAGTGCATTGCAGCCAGGAGGACCATAAGCAACAGTAGAACTCTGATCTTTCAACATCCAAACATTCCTGAGTCCAGAGAGAGAGATGACGCTTTTGGAAGAGGAAGTTAAACAATGACTCACAGACAGACACCAGCAAATCAATATCACATGTAGACTGCAGACGTCCACCTGAGAGGCTGTCCGAACCTTAAACACTTGTACACTGTGAGTAGTCTCTGTTTATTACATTTACTGTAATTGTGTAGAAGATCATTCAGATGTTGTTTACAGTAGACCTCCCCTGGACCTCCTTTCCTCAGTACAGCTCTGTAGCTCCTTGAGTGCTGCACCTCTGTAGTGCAGAGGTCTGTGAGGTGAAGATGGGGCGTTTTCGGGGGGCTGTTGTTAACCTTTGTTTCACACCAGCTGCTCAGAATGGTGGGGTCACAGTTCAGCCTGTAGCAAACTTAATCTACCTCAGGTGCGCTTCATTTCTACACCCTCCGAAGATTGCCCAACATGATGAAATCTGATCTAAATATTTGGCTTTCAAAGAATCATTTAAACTAAACACTTTACGTAAACAAGAGATAAGGAAAACTGTGATCTTAAAGGTGCACTATGTATCTTTTTAGTTTGGGGTTCATCACCTGCTTGTTTCTATGGATAGGTCACTGTTCAGCTGGGTTGCCTCTCCACAGCTCTGACCTGTAACTTGGTCTGGTTTGGTCTCCATGAAGATGGAAAGGTTTACTGTGAAACACTCCAGAAAAAACAATAACATCTCCATGAAGAAAAGCATTTGACAAACCTTCCACCAGAAAAGTTACACAATGCACCTTTAAACTAACCACTTTACGTTAACAAGATGATGAAAACTGATCTTATGTGCTGTTACATGGATTAAATTTAGAACAACATTAACAAACAAGAAGGTTTAAAGGTCCCATGGCATGAAATTTTCACTTTCTGAGGTTTTTGAACGTTAATGTGAGCTCCCCTACCCTGTTTAGGCCCCTTCCCCATGGTTAAAAGTTGCGAAATGTCTAAACTGAGCATTTGCGATCCTTTTCTGTGTTACAAAAAATCGGAGCTCAAACGGGCAATTTTGAACAAGGCACCTTATTGACGTCAGATCGAAAAAAGAAATGCAAATGCAGTTCCACCCCCGACTATCTGTGCTCAGCGTCTCTGTAAATCACGCCCAGAGAGTTTGGACTGTGAATGCGCTAGGCAATGCGAAATGCGTTTTTTTATTTGCCTGGAGGCACGTCCGAGTGTTTCTAGGCTCGGAAGTCCTTTATCTGAGCCTCTGGACCTTTGAACAGCAGTGGTTTAATTTGATCTTATGTGGAAATGTGTTTATTTTTCAATGGAACGCTTCAAATCTCTCTCCCCGTGCAAAAACAAGGAAATGGATCAGCTGTGGGCTCAGAGCGAGAGGGAGAGTTTGGCCACGCCCCCACCCTCTACTATTTGCCAGCTCTTTTCTCCTCATTTGCATTCAAGCAACAACGCCCATTATGGAGTGTTCAGAGAGAGAAAACTTACTCTTTCTCATCTTATCTCTGTTTCTCATGCACTGAGTGTTGATTTTGAAGAAGGATTAATTTACAGTATTAGGGAACCATTAAGGAGCCATATAAAAGCATCAAGAAGTACCATGTCATGGGATCTTTAAAACGCCCAGAATGGCCCAGCCACGGAAAAAAGAAAAGAAAAAAAAGAATTAAATTACATTAATTTAAATTAAACTATGCAGTGCAAACCAGGAATAACGAAGCAGTGTTAGTGCATTTTCATAATTTCATCAATGATAAATGTCACTTTTTGACTCACAAGGGACATTTTCCTTTGAATCTTTACATGAATGCACAGACATGACTAAATAAAAATATATATATATACCACCAGGTACAAGCTTAAAAAGGCCCATAGTATGCAAAGTTGACTCTTGTGAGTTTTAAGCCATGTTATAATGTTGTTACCTCATCAAGAACATACCTAGAGTTGTGTTTTGTTTCATTCACACCTTTGAATAATCTTTCATTAGTAGTTTGTCTCATGTGAATGAAACAAACACATCAGGTATGCTTTTGATGAGGAAACAACATTATAACATAGATCGGAAAATAGCGTAATATGGACCCTTTAAGACAAACTAAAGCCTGTACGCTACATAGGCCCTGTGCAAATCCAGTGGAACCTGAAAAACTGATTGATAACCACCATATAGGAAACTGAATTGCTGAGTGAAATATTGGCCAGGTGCTGGAAACTTCCTCCATGCATTTTATTCCTCTTACAAAACAACACAGGCTTGAAAATCTAAAATAAATCTTTTCTGAAAAGTGAAACATTCAGTTTAAATCTGTCACGGTCGCTGATGTCTCACTTATTCTGCAGAAAAAAACGTATAACTTATTTAAAAAAAAAAACAGATATTTCAACAGTTCCGTAAGTGTGCACATCGTAAACACACTTTAAAAAAAAATAAATCCCTGAACTGGGTTCACCCATATTCTGCAGTTCTAATTATCATACAGTTAATCTAAAATTATAATTTCCTGCTTTCTTGGATTTTACAAAGGTAATTGATTGTACAGTATTACTGTATTAATATCTTAGAGAACATTGTGATGTGCATTGGTGCTGTGTCATCAACTGAAACGCTATAAATGCTTCATTAAAGGTCCCATGACATGGTACTTCTGGACATGGTGATGCTTTTATATGGTGCCTTAATGGTTCCCTAATACTGTAAATGAATCCTTCTTCAAAATCAAGACTCAGTGCATGAGAAAGACACATGTACACAGTCAGAAAATCCCTCTCTGAACAACTCATTATGGGTGTTGTTGCTTGAATGCAAATGAGAAGGACAGAGATAGGTTAGAGGAGCGGAGGGGCAAATACGCCGCTGGTTCCTTGTTTTAGCGGTGCGCTGTGTGCTGTGCAAATAAAAAAACGCATTTCGCATTGCGTAGCTCATTCGCGGCCCAAACTCTCTGGCCGTGATTTACAGAGACGGTGGGTAGACATCCAGACGGGGGGTGGAGCTGCATTTTTCGATGTGACGTAACATAGTTGCCTTGTTCAGAATCGCCCGTTTGAGCTGTGTTTTTTTCTAATGCAGAAAAGGACCGCAAATGCTAGACATTTTGCAACTTTTAGCCATGGGGGGGGGGGGGGGGGGCCTAAACAGGGTAGGGGAGCTCATTTTAACATTCAAAAACTTCAGAAAGTGAAAATTTCATGCCATGGGACCTTTAATGCTTTGATTAAGTATTCATCTTTCACTAACCCAGTGCTTCTCAAATAGTGGGGCGTGCCTTCCTGGGGCGGCGCGGTGTGATGCCAGAAGGGGCGCGTGCGACCCTGGGAAACATGCTTTTTTGCCATAATGTACTAGAACTAAGTGTAACTGCACATCAACAACAGTAGTTGGCAGTGGCGCTCTCATTGTCGCTCTGGGGCAGGGGTCGGCAACCTTAAATACGCGATATACAGAACAGACTCACCATCAGCAGAACATCCTCTGTCACAAAAAAAAACACGTATATTCCACTGAGTCGTGTCCTTTAGTCCGACAGAAGCTGACGTATCAGCGGCACAAGGACAGAGCGTTTTTTTCAGCGCTTTTAGTTTATGCAAATGGACCATGTAGTTTTAAATTTAGTTTTTGTAAAACGTAAACAAATAAGAACAAAGCTGCATTAAACACATTTATATTTGAGTCCTCAGTGCAAAAAGACAGTGCAGAGTGCAGTCTTTGTTAGAAGTTTCTTTCTTTCTTTCTTTTTTTTAATGTTAATAAAAGGATACAATGTTATGCAGAGGTGTACTAATAACAATTTTCTAGAAAAAATAATACTATTAATAGTCGCGCGCAGAGAGGGGGGCATGAAATTTTTTCTTCTTCCTAGGGGGGCGTCACAGAAAATAATTGAGAAACACTGCACTAACCCTATAATCTGGACTACCTGACTTGACTACACAAACATATAGTATGGTTAATTACATTCAAACATCCATTAATAATATTTTGTCAGATCTTTTTACAGCCTAAATTTGTCTTCTCTTTCAGAGTTAATGATCAGAAGTTGGGCAGCTCAGCTCGACTAAGCCAGTCTGGGGCAGAGTCTGATCAGTGACCCTGGAGATAGGGCCACCATTACCTCACCTCAAATTGTTGATTGATCTAAAGAGGCCCTGGACTGGCAGGTTCCACAAGCTTTTTTCCCATGCAGATTAAATCATACTGCTTAAAGTTGTTTCAAACAACATGGCTGCCGTGGGGTCAAAGGGCAACCGCATACTAGTGGCTAATGGTAGCGACTAATGTCAATCATGCCAAATGAGCCACTGGTGAGATTCGCTTCTGGTTTGAGTGGAATGTGAAGAATGAAGTGACTGGCCGGAACACTCCTGTGATGGACTAAAGCTATTTTATCTTTGCTCTTAATTTGTCTGGGCCATTGTCTGCTTGACGGGACTGTTCATTCAGATATTTCCGTTTTTTTTGTCTTGTATGAAGCTCTGAGAAAAAGAAAACTTAGCTGTAATACAACATTATTCTTCTAAAATAACTGACTTGCAAGTGAAACAAATGCTACTTCCACAATCAAAAGTGTAGTACAAAATTCTGAGCCCTGGGTACAACCATATTACATGCTCTCTATATTACAGATTTTATTAAGGGCCCCCTCCCTACTCTGGGCCAAAAGTAAATACTACCCTTTAGAACGACCCCCCTGTCCATAATGCTGCAATTGCAATTTTACATTCAATGGACTTTCCATGTAGGGACCAATTATTCTGTACCTACCTGAACAAGATAAAGGATCCATGAGAAAATGAACTATTTTGCCAAACAGTTATTTTTTTTTTTGCTAAATTCAGAACACTTTAATGACCAATATAAAGACTACAAACGATAAGCAGGATTTTACCTACATAAAGCGTGTGCGTAAACATAAATGCAGAGTATGTGAAGAGGGAGACAAGTAAAATCCCAAGTCTATAGAATGGTCTTTGAGAAGGAAGGCTCAGTAAAAATTCCTTAGGGGAAACACACACATGCCACTGGATGTTTTAACCGTTTTACTGCCCAGTTTTAGCACCGCGCTGCACTGGGAGATTGATGTACCTCTCAGTGAAGACAATGTGCCGGTGCCTGTCAGTGTCAAAGGGCTGCACAGCTCCACATCTGGCCCTGACTGTGGAAGTGCACAAGCAGGAGGATACAGCGAGCTTCACATTACACAGAGACATGTAGTCCTTACAGAGCAGGCAAAATGTGACAACTTTATAGAATTCTTAAAGGAGAGTGAACTACTTTTACACAGTTCCCTTTGTCACAGAGAAATAAGTCAGATGCAATATCTATAATGTTTTAAAAATGTACTGTGTATATTTGTTTCTATGTTGTTGTGTTTGTTACTTGATTCATTTCTTCAATAGCTCTCTAAAAACATGTTTTTATGTAAATGAAAGATTAAATAAAGACAAATTAAAAATGTTTTTCATTCACATGGCACATCCTTTTCTTATTTTTGCAAGCACTATACTGACCACATAGGTTGAAGTGTGCTGCTGAGGACAGGGAATTTAATTTTTTTAGTGTAATAATCTGACAATCATAAATTAAACTTCTTGCACCCTAGTCCCTGTGAGCTTCTTAAAGTCTGTCCTTGCCTTTAAACCATTCTTCTGATTTACCTCTTTGTTCTAAATGACAGACAAGAACTATATCACAGTAAACTGCCATGACACTCAAAAGCAAGTATTTTTACAACCTGCAAGCATCAGTGACCAAATCTAAAAGATTGGTTGATTTTGCTGTTGACCTGATTAGCGGCCGGTGAATGTGTCTGTGAGAGGCAGCAGGGTCTTTTCAACTCAGCAAGGTGCCGAGAGCAAAGGTAATGAGCTTTAAGCTGCACTGCTATGCCTCTGCTGCAGCGCCTTCAGCTTTGCCACCTTTCAAGTCCAAGCTTATTCTGAAAACCTAGTGCTAAAGGCTTTAAGCTCCGGGTTTGCCAAGTTACACTGAGGGGAACATTTGGACGTGAGGCGCATGTGATTTGTTTTCCCTCGCTCTTGTTCTGTTTTAAGAAGGAAATCTTTTGTTGTTTTTGCTAAATCCTGTCAGAGCCAAAGAAGCCAACATGAGCAACTGAAGGCTCACACTCAGGTTGAAACAGGTCATAGGACTTTTTTTTTTTTTTACTTTGAGCTTTTACCATCCTTCGTCCTGGCCACATGGGGGTCATAACTACAAGTGTATGTGGCAGCGTGTTTGCCCATGTGTTTTATGTATATGGGAACTTTCACTTTTTTTTTGGAAGAAAGTTTGAGGTATGACAGGAACCACAAAGACGCTCACTCTCCACTCAACTACCGCCTTTCGCACAAGCCAACAAAACAATCTGGTACACTCGGATTTGTCACTCCAAACTGACCCACGCAACATTAGTGACAATATGTATGCTCATCCTAAAATGTGCACCACAATCTGTCACGATAATTACAATATCGACGTATCGTTCAATATAAGAAAGATAGTTCGAGTATTTTTTAGGTCAATATCATGGGTACTTCTTCTTTGTAATAGTGGGGGAGTTTTTGTTCTTTTGCTGTACTACGATTAGATTTCAGCTGAAGAGGGTTGAATAAGTAACTTCTATCACTCACTGCTAACTACTAAAGCATTGTAAATGATCCTCTTTTTTGGTTACTGTGTCGGTGGAACAAATTCATTTCAATATTATCGTTTATCATCTACCGGTATATTTTCCACGATACTATACCATACTTCAAGATGTGTTATCGTGACAGGCCTGGTCTTTTGTTCAAACTTTTTGCAACAACACAAAAGATAAGTTAACCCCTCCGTGACTCCTTGCTCCACTGTACTCTTTGCCACGTTAAGATTATTTCTGGCCAATTGACGTAGCATAACATAGCATAGTTAGCATGTTGTTAAGACCTACTATTTCTTCATGACGGATTTTGCATTTTAAATAAGATAAACTGCAATACAACCAAGTTTTTACTGCAAAAGTATTTAATATTTTTGTATATTTCTAACTGAGTGTAGTTGAGTGTAGCCGCAGTGACTGTGTGTGTCCTGAGGGGGGCCTGAGGGGTGAGAAGGGTGACGGGCCGGTGGGCAGGTGGGGGTAGAGTTAGGGGGGATTTGAGCAAAGCACGTCTCTAATCTTGCACTCAGCCAAGCGATCTCATGATGCAGAGGGCTTATCCACCGCAGTGAAAGCAATCTAATAGTCAATGAGTAATCAACACTATTGCTTGTCTGGACTAATATCCCCATGGCCCAGTCCGCTCAAGCAGGGAATGTTCTCCAGACAGACAGAAGAAACAGCACGGGAGTTGTGGAAGAGAAGACAAAAAGTACACATAGTAAATTGACATTCAAAGAGCTCATATTATGCTATTTTATGATCTATGTCAGACCCGGGCATTTCAAGGCCTGGGGGCCAAATACGACTCTGACCGGCCCGTGAAAGGTTGCTTGGAATTAAGAAAATAAAACCTACTTTCAAAATTGTACATAATGCAATTGTACTGATGCATTTGTACTGATGCATTTGTACTGATGATCATCTGTCGGACGTGCTTCACATCTCTACCTCAAACATGCAACCTGACTTTGATGCACTTGTTAAAGCTCAACAGAGGCTAGATTTCTCTCACTGATCAAGAAAAAAAACACTAATCGTGCTAACTTTGACTTTTTTTCTACACAAATTGGCAGTTGGACAAAACTGTTGTGACATATCTTGTATTATATTATTTGTCAAACAAAGACATTGTGGTGTCTTAATTCAAAACTCAGAAAGCATTGTGGGATTAATGTGACTGAAAAAGAGTTAGAAATGTTTCATGTTTTCCATTGTTTTGATTTATTTTACTGAATAAATTCAGTTTTTGTAAAACTTCACTCTCTCATTACTTAATAATTAATAACACAGAACTTACCAGCTTCTGTAAACAATGCCATTTACTGATTTCAACATAGAAATAAAATTAATAACCAGAGTAGACTTCAAACTTTTGGCCCAGCCCTCCACAATTATTTTCTGCTTCTCATTTGGCCCCTGAGGAAAAATAATTGTCCACTCCTGATCTATGTTATAATGTTGTTTCTTCGTCATAAGTGGAGTTGTGTTTTCTTTCATTCACACATGTTTAACACACAAACCCTTAATATTTAGGGTGAGTTCTCTTCTCAGGCAAATAACACATACAGGAAGTGTTTGTGTTTTTAAATTCTGTTTGCACCAGAATTCACCAATGCCTTAATTTCCTCCGCAGACTCAGAGACTTTGGTGTCTGTAAAAAATATTATGTTATTTTTTTACAGAGCGACAATTGAGTTCTCCGTTATGGCATAACAAGCTGGTTTGGTAATTTAACGGTAAAATCTAGGGGAGAGATCTCTGGCCTAATTAGAACAGCAGGTAAGATCATGGGTGTGATGCTCCTCTCAGTCCTCAGGATCTTTTTGAGCAGGCAACCCGGAGGCAGGCAAACGCAATTCTGGACGACAGTTCTCACGTACTGAACGGTGAATACGTCCTCCTAAATTCTAGAAGGAGATTCAGGCTTCCTCTGTGCAAACACAACCGTTATAAGCACTCCTTTGTCCCCATATCTATGAAGCTACTTAATAACCAGAAAAGATAGGTGATTGCTTGGAGCGATATGGACCCTTGTAGTTGGGGGGGTAACCACCACTGTCCATCACTGCACTGTACACAATCATCTGAGTCACTTTATTGTAGTGATATTATATATTACTGAACTGGAGTCACTTTAACTGCTGTTTGTTCACTGCTCAGAATCAAAGACATTTATTGTGCAAAGTTCCTGTGCCTTTTAACCTTACAGTGTTGTGTTTTTTTGTTGATTGTACATACTTATTATTATTATTATTTATCTTAATTTTTGATGCATGCTCATATTTTCCTACTGTTTCTGAAACTTGCGTTGTGACACTGCAATTTCCCCATTGTGGGACAAATAAAGGATTATCTTATGTTATCTTATCTTATATGTACTTTTTATATAGTGGTGGTGCGTGGTTTGTGTGAAGGGTAAGGATGGTGGGGATGGGGAATGATGTGAATGTTAGTGGGGATGCTGGAGCGGGTGATGGTTTGGGGGGAGGGTTGGAGGCGGGAGTGGGAACACCCAATACGTCTGTGTCTGTGCCAACACCGTTATCTTTTATCTGATATATGTCTGTATGTCTGTATGTCTGTATGTCTGTATGTATGTATGTATGTATGTATGTATATTTCTGTCTGTACTGCAACCTTCCCTTACCTCCAAGACAAATTTCTCCCTGGTAGAGACTAATAAAGAAACCTAACCTAACCTAACCTCTATGGTAATGGTAATGGTCACATCTTTATATAGCACTTCTCCACATTCAAGGCACCCAAAGTGCTTTACAACAAGGAACCACTCACCCATTCACACACCAGTGTTCACACACCAGTGTTCACACACCAGTGTACGCAGACACTGGGGGCGAGGTGGGTTAAGTGTTGCCCAAGGACACAACGACACAACAATTCATCTGTGGGAGCTGGAATCGTACCGCCACCCTGTGGGTCAGTGAATCTGACCGCTCAACCACTGATGTTTTTTTTATGTCAAGAGCGCCAACCTTTGGATCAGTGGACAAACGCTCTACCAACTGAGCTACTGCCACTCTGTACATGTTCAGTAGAATCATTTGGTTAATTTCAGCCCTGGAATTGCCCATCTCTGCTGAACGAAAAAGGTAAAAGGTAGCTGTTAACTTGAAAACCATTTCATGACCTTTCATCACCTTGAGATGTAAACAGACTATTAATACAGAGTAATAATACAGACTAATATGTTTGTTTAATATGTTTACTCAAAAATATGTGAATGGAATAAAACACAACTCTAGGTATGTTTTTGATAAAGGTCACAAGAGTAAATGTTGCATAATATGGGCCCTTTAATTACGATCTTAATTTACTTTTGGATACAATTGTTCTGTCGGCTCTGGGGAATATCAAAGCTGTCACATGGTTGATTCATTGGCAGTATGTTTTGAAGTGCCTTTCCCAGCTTGCATAAGAATTTCAGTACAACCTGTCTGGCTATAATCGAGGGCTCAAGAACATAATTCTTTAATTCCCTGTGCAATAAATCCATGTCTGTCTTTTTGGTTGTTTTTGGTTTGCAAGTCTGATTTTTCAGCTGTCCTGGCAGAGATGGCATGAGTTTTTGTAATAACAAAAAGGCCATGGGCAGTTTTTTATATTAAATTTATGTTATAATGCTAATATTTTGCTCAGTAGAAGGAGAATATCTGGCAGGAGTGACACATTGGGCACCTACTGCTCTTAGCTGTGATTTGGGATCCACCTGCCAATCTAATATCCGTTCCAAAACTAAATTAAACTAGTAGAGATGTACACGACGTCATAAAGCAACTGCTAATTATTTCTTGGTATCAAATCCGGCGTACTTTCCTTACCCTTTGGAAATGTGTGTTTTATAGATCTCCAAGTCACTAGTAAAATTTGACCATAAGCCAAAGCAAGCTGGCCTCAACCTTCGATGTACCCAGTTGGCTGCTTTTTATGATTCAAATCCAAACTGAGATCTTTGCAAGCTCACAAGGAATATAACATTCAATTAACAACTTTTCCTGTGGTGGAGTTATTGCCAAGTTTATAATGAATCTTTACCACAGCCAGGACTTTCCCTATTTAAATTAACAGGAGAAAAATATGAAACTTGAGAAGAATGGCCATGGTGAACTTTCCCAAGATCCCATCCCATAGGATTTAGTTAAGTTTATTGTAGTTTACATTTTATTGACAGAGGGGAATATCTTAACATGCCATAAGTGGAGCAGTAGTCTCCAGAATTGGTCCAGTTTGTATTTTCTTTCATCGCTGTGTTTTTTGCATTAGCTGTGAAAACATTGTATGTACACATTTATCCCGTATTCCCAAAGCACACTAAAGAATTCCAACATGACATCTCAACTCAAACTGTGAATTTTGTATTCGACACAGACTAAATACAGTGTCTTTTTACTGTCCCCAGTTGTTTGAAACATTTTTGTATGGAAAATGCTTTACTAATAAATGAATGTATGCCTTCTATTTGGTTATATAATATTTAGTAGAATGTATGACTTATTGTTCAATACACAACAATAATTTTGGGGGTTCAATATTTACTCTGGGCACTTTTTTTGGTACTAGTACAGACCTTTTTGTTATTTTTCTTTACTATGACAAGATTTTAGCTGCAGAAAGTTGAATAAATAACTTTTGTGACTCATTATAGACAAACTAACTTCTTAAGTGCTTCATTCTGCTATTTATTTATTGTAGTTTGTGTATTTTTGAACATATTGTACATTTAGAATAATTTTTGGGGGGATAATTCAGCTTCAGGTTTATTGTCAGTGGCATAAATTAGTTGCAGTATTATTGTTTAGCATCAATATTTACTTCATCAACATATCACACTTCAAATTTTGTTATTGTGACAGTCTTAGATTGTAAGCTCCCCTGAATAAGGTTGCATGATACAATGCAGCCATGTTGTTTTGTTTTTTTTTACATTGATGCTCATTTCATTATACATTACATTATCTTTCTTAAAAACCTGTTAAAGGAGAATTAATGTTTTTTACAATCTGAGCCTTATTTCGGTAATAAAACAAGTTGTTTTTCTCACCCATAGCACTTTGGTGTCATTTGGAGCATTTCCGGAGATGTTTTAGTTTAGCGATATCCGTAACGTGAGTTCTCAGGGCACATGTTTGCGGTCTCCAAATAACACAAACTTTAGCACTTTTCAAATCATAGAAGCTCAATGTCTTAGTCTACACTTTCGTTTGAGTCAAAAGTGGCCTGTAATCCAAGATTTATCCATAGTTTCGAGGAGATGAGGACGCCAGTGTGCATGTGTGGAGTCACAGCTTATTTTGCTCTCAGCTCTCGGGACCCAAACATGAAACGCAAAGCTGTAAACTATGGATAAATCTGGGATTACAGGCCACTTTTGACTCAAACGAAAGTGTAGACTAAGACATTGAGCTTATATGATTTGAAAAGAGTTAAAGTTTGTGTTATTTGGAGACCGCAAACATGTGCCCCGAGAACTCATGTTACGGATATCGCTAAACTAAAACATCTCCGGAAATGCTCCAAATGACACCAAAGTTCTATGGGTGAGTAAAACAACTTGTTTTATTACCGAAATAAGGCTCAGATTGTTAAAAACAAAAAACGTTAATTCTCCTTTAATAGTTTTGTACAGTATAGCCTGTTTTAGTTAGTTCCCCAAAGCTTTTCCTGCTTCTACCCCGAGAATAGTAGTGAAAGCATAAGCCAGCTAACCGCTGTCAAAACTGCCACGGATCACTCACCATTTTAACCCAGGCTACACTGACAGACAGACAATTACTTGGGCCAGTGGATGAAATAAATACGTCCTCACATTAGGGGCCATTAGTGAAGCTCTCTTTCCCCTTTTTGCCCCGGTGCTCTGGGAGGCTGTAGCGCTGGTGGTTAGGTCCTGAACCATTTTGTCTGAGAAGGACCACACTATAGGCCACTGTTGAGAGTCTCCATCCACACGGTCACTCAAGAGCACTCGAACCGTGAGCCAAATGACCCAACGCACTCACTCCACACTGACAGAAATATATCCCACACCACTGTCCGCTACTTGTGATTTCTTTCTTCAGTTGATCATTGTACTTTAAAGAAGAAATCAACATTTTCAATGGGCCATTCTGAGCCATTCATAATAATAAAGGAATCTGACATATTATAAAGCCATTGTGTCCACTGCATAATTTTCTTTTCATCTTAAAGGAGAATTAACGCTTTTACAATCTGAGCCTTATTTCGGTAATAAAACAAGTTGTTTTACTCACCCATAGCACTTTGGTGTCATATGGAGCACTTCCAGAGATGTTTTAGATTTGCGATCTCCGCAATGTGAGTTCTCGGGACACATGTTTGCGGTCTCCGAATAAGACAAACTTTAGCACTTTTCAAATCATAGAAGCTCAATGTCTTAGTCTACACTTTCGTTTGAGTCAAAAGTGGCCTGTAATCTGATATTTATCCATAGTTTCGAGTAGATGAGGAGGACAGTGCGCATGCACGGAGTCAGTTTATTTCATTCTCAGCTCCCGGGACCAAACATGAAACGCAAAGCTGTAAATTATGGATAAATCTCAGATTACAGGCCACTTTTGACTCAAATGACAGTGTAGACTAAGACATTGAGCTTCTATGATTTGAAAAGTGCTAAAGTTTGTGTTATTTGGAGACCCCTCGGGGCATATATTACATGCTCAGGGCATTATATGTCTATTGCTAATCTAAAACATCTCTGGAAGTGCTCCATATGACACCAAAGTGCTATGGGTGAGTAAAACAACTTGTTTTATTACCAAAATAAGGCTCAGATTATAAAAAACATTCTCCTTTAATCATAAGATTGTTGGAGGTCACACTATAGGAGGTAAGATGGTGCACACGATCTGTCACTGCGTGCACATGGACGAGTGTAATCCGTAAACGGATTGGGATCCTATCGGATTCATGTGCACAGGCTAAGGATCGTATCAGGGCTCTCAAGTCTCACACATTGAGAGTGTGACACACGCAATTCGACGTGTTCACACGCTCACACACCACACATGGCATTTCTCACGCTGATTTCTTTTTTTTCTTTTTTTTTTTTCTTTTTTGTGCCCAGAAAATCGGTCTGTGTGGCTTAGTTTATGCAGGCTCCGCGCGTTTTCAGCGAAAAAAACTCCCCTTGCTCCGGGCGCACGGTCCGAGCGGAGGCCGGAGCAGACGCGCCGTCCCCCGGGCACGTCCTGAGCCTCAGTCCCGGTGTCTCCGTCTGTGCGTAACGTGTCCCCCCTGACGGCTTACGCGCGGAATACGCGCGGCCCAGAGCCGAACTGCCCATGGTGAGACGCGGTGAGCCGTGGGCCCGGTGCATTAACCAGACTCTTACATGAATCCGTTAAAAATGTCCCGCCCCCCCTAAACCAAGACTAAACCAGAACTAAACCAGGACTAAACCAGAACTAAACCAGGACTAAACCAAGACTAAACCAGGTCTAAACCAGGACTAAACCAGAACTAAACCAGGACTAAACCAGAACTAAACCAGGACTAGACCAGGACTAAACCAGAACTAAACCAGGACTAAACCAGAACTAAACCAGGACTAAACCAAGACTAAACCAGGTCTAAACCAGAACTAAACCAGGACTAGACCAGGACTAAACCAGAACTAAACCAGGACTAAACCAGAACTAAACCAGATCTAAACCGGGTCTAAACCAGGACTAAACCGGGACTAAACCAGGACTAAACCAGGACTTAACCAAAACTAAACCAGGTCTAAACCAAGACTAAGCCAAGACTAAACCAGGTCTAAACCAGGACTAAGCCAAGACTAAACCAGATCTAAACCGGGTCTAAACCAGCACTAAACCAGGACTAAACCAGGTCTAAACTAGGACTAAACCAGGTCTAAACCAGGACTAAGCCAAGACTAAACCAGATCTAAACCGGGTCTAAACCAGCACTAAACCAGGTCTAAACTAGGACTAAACCAGGTCTAAACCAGGACTAAGCCAAGACTAAAGCAGATCTAAACCGGGTCTAAACCAGGACTAAACCGGGACTAAACCAAAACTAAATCAGGCCTAAACCAAGACTAAGCCAGGACTGTGTGTGATAACATATTATCCTGTGCATTATTGAATAATATGGACTTTTAGTTATAAAAGCATTTCCATATTAACAAAGTACCTTCTAATTCTAATTTAGCCCCCCACGCTCCTCAGGAAAAAATGTCACTCGCGCACCCCCTCCCCCCCCACTTCTCAGAAATCTCACTCCTAGCAATCTTCAAAACTTGAGAGCCCCCTGATCGTATAGGGATTGGTTTCGCAAATCTGATTGGAACACCTGGCTTAGGCCGATAGTAATCCGCTTGGTGCTGCCTTATGCACGATATCGGATCGGACGTACTGCGCATGTGCGGGAATTTTCGCCAGGGATTTCACCCGGAAGTGGCAGGTGGCGCCAACGCCGTCATAAGTAGCGATTGTTGCCAGAAAAGTCAGACGAAATCATGGCTGCGAAGAAAGATTGCACAACACGTACACCAATGCTGCTCCGTCAAACTCCTCGAGCGCCATCTTTGTATACCGCCACATAGTTTGTTGTGTTTTTTATTGAGTAGCTGTAGTCCCGGAAATACTTGGACTACAGCGCCACATCGCATAGCGGAGCCGGCCAGGTCGCTGACCATTATCCGATTGCACGACTTTCATGTGCACTGGGATTGGACGACAGACCACCCGCCGAGTAACGGTATACCTACCATGTACACGCACTCACTGTTAACCATGGTCGTGGCTACAGCAAAAGTTTGTTGGAGCGAATATTGGGCTACAGACTCTGTGTGGTAATGTCTCAATAATAGTCCAAGTTAGCTGAAACTGGCATTACATGGTAGCGGTTTTTCCACATTTGTAAAAGTAAATTAAAGGGAATGGGGAGAGATGGTCCCATTCGTGGCAGAACTCTTCTGCTGTTGTGAGGAGTGCTTGTGTTTACTGTTAGCAACAGAAATGTATTGCAGATGCAGTGAGAGAACGGCTCATTCTGCGACCAAGATTCCAAAATATCAGACATGCTTGACATCAGTTGGCGCTCGTCTTTGATTTGTACGTGATCTTTGTTGAAGTATGATCTTTGTGCCGGTCTCACTCACACCAAGCCCCACGATTTTTAGCTACAACTTAAAACTTCAGAAATCTTTTTTCACTGAGGACCAAAATCCTCAAAATGTGAGCAGCTTGCTTAACTCTGGTTACTTTTACTTATTTATAATTTTTATGTTTTAATAAAAACCAAACCACTAAAAACAATGAAAGAGTAATTTGTTAAGCGTCCAGGTAAGATCAATCCTTCCCAGTGCAGATTCTCCCTGGTGAGCGACTGAAGTTTCTCTGTTGTGTAAAGTTAATCTTTTAAATCAGATCTACTCTAAATTGTTTAACTCATGCATCTTTAACATACATAAAAGTGGCTTGCCTTGGAGACATTTCTATTTAGAAGTTGTTAACTGGATGGACAGTGGAGTATTGCTGACCACTCTGCTGTTAAAAGCTGTTAAAAGTGAAGAACCTAATGGAAAAGTAAACTACAGATAGAGTAGAATCAGTGCTGACACAGTCCAGACAGGTGCACTTCTCTGATCTCATAAACACTGAGAAAAATTATCCTAAGATGAGTTTTACAACCACCAGCAATCTTATTAATACTGTTTATACATGTCACTATGCGTTTTTACACACACATAAACATAGTAAGTGGAGGTAATGTTAACTTGAGACAGCATCAATTATGATTTTAGATGGCTTTATAGTTTTAGTTTTAGTTTCTGTGATGGAATAATAAAGTAAAAGTAGCCTAATACCGCTACATTTTTTAACTGGACTGAGAAGTTAAAATATTTTTTATTATTGTGTGAGACCTGCTGAAAAGGATGAGGGGTTTATTTTTTTTTTACACATTTGTAGTCTGAGCAAACAGAAATATACAAATAAAAACAACTACCAAAAAAAGAGCTAAATCTGTCTCAAAATCACTACATTTTAAGTTTTATTAGATCTCAAAGTCTGTATGAAATACTTTTACTTTTTTACCCTTTAAGTAGAAAAAGTATTAAAGAATTATTTTACTTAAGTAGATTTTTCATGTGATACTTTTACTTTTACTTAGTGTATACAGTATCTGTACTTTTACTTTACTACAAAATCGAGTACTTCTTCCACCACTGTTTAGTTTGAATAAAAAAATGAATTTTCTTTTTCATTCAATCTAAGTTTTGTTTAAGAAAGCAGATTACGCAGATTTCTTCTTGTTTCCAAACAACTGTGGTATATTTCGAACTATTTGCTTTATAAGCAAAGACCATTTTGTATAAATTACAGTGTATACATGTTTGAAAGTCTGTTTATAGCTGGAACTGCAAGGCAAAGCAGCTTGGCCAGTATATTTGGCCAATATTTTCTCTTTGTAGACAATAGACAGAAAAATCTTCCCCCTATTATCGCTTCCATCTTTCTCTTTTAAGTTTTGAAGAGCCTCTTATCTAACCCATTATCTACTTTTGCTACTTAACTCTTTTTGAATCTGTATTTTATTTGATTCCAGGTGTTCCAAGTTTACAGGCATCTATTTTTTATTCTTGCAGCAGAACAATAAAGTGCAAGGGGCTCTAGTAAAGGGGGTCCACTGGAGAAGGAGAGAGGGAGAGAGAGAGAGGGGCTGAGTTTACTATACAGCGAATAGGCGGTCAGTGGGTTTATGATGTAGAAGGTCATTGTTGGTAATAAGTGTCCACATGAGTGCAGGCAGGTGCTGTGTTAACACCTCCTCTTAACACGCCTTTCCACCAGGGGCCATTCTTCATCTCAGTGTTAACGAAGGCTATATAATTAATAGGTGGATGGTATGGAGAAAGCACCCTGAGTTAATCAATGGAGTTGTGTTTGAAGAGCAGGGCCAAGGTGGGATACTTGGGTTTTCTAAAAGGGAGGTCCCAGTTGGAGAGCAGAGACACTTTGATGGTATTCAGCCTAATTTTCTTTGTTCAAGTCTATGGAGCGATACTGGGAAACACTTGCTATATGTTTACTTCCTCAGTGGACTATATGCTCTTGGGCTATGCTAGGTATTTCTCCCCTGAATTCAAGATTACATCCAAGGGAACAAAAAAAGCGCTGAGTCAAGGCCCTATAAGCTACTTAAAATTGCATTTGTCCTTCATTCACTCACTCACTCACTCAAGTCACACTAGTGGCAATTGTTTTGGTACAGCTTTCTTGAGATAGTCTGTTCACCACCATTAATATTGCACTAATAAGTTCATCTACTCCAACAATAAAACTTTGGTTTTCTCGCAGAAAATGTTGGCTTGAGGTAGTAGAAGCCCGTGGTAAAAGGACTTGCTTCTTCACCTGTATGTAAAGCACAGACAGTTTAGAAGAGTAGGTCAGAGCAAGTAACCTCACTGGAACGCAGAGTATTAAAGTGTGCAGATAAGGAGGAAGATGGAGGGAGCTGCTGTAATGTACACATTGTTTCAATGAAACAGCACTGCGGTTCAAATGATTTAACCTTTTCAGATTTTTTTTTTTCCAAACTGTTTCTTTTTCCCCTGCCTCCTGCTCTCCTCCTTCACCTGCTCCTTATCTCCACAAATGGAGTGTTGACTTATTCTTCAAAGGAAAAATACTGTTGGCCTGCTGCTAATGGGGATCAGGAGAGGCTACTGTTCTGGGACTTGTCAAGCCCTGTCCGAGCTGCCATCCTGCCCTGGAGAGTGGAAGCTATTTCACCTCTCCTCCTTGTGCTTTCTCACATTCACTTACATCTACTCTCCTTCTCCGTCTCTGTGAGCATTAAACTTTTATACTCCCAGATGGGGCTCTCACGCATGCACACTGGTCTTACAAGCTCACGCCTCCTATGACTCATATAGATTTAACATTATGGGCCAAGTGGCACAAACATTTCAGTTATTCATTTTTTTTCTTTCCTGACAGTAGACCCTGACGTATAAAAGGAAATATATAGACTGTCTAAATAAAATGTATTTGACACATATTTAACCAAATCCTAGTATAATATATATCTGGATTAATGCAAGAAAAGTACAAAAAAGAAAAAAAAAAAAAAGTACAAAGTGGCCTTTGCCTCTTAGCTCTTTTTTTATCACTATCTTTTATCCTGTCTTTTATTTCATCTTATGTATACTTGTTGTGCCATGTCAAATGTTCTTATGTATTTTATGCTGCTGAATTATTTATTATTTAATTTTAGTTTTTTGACATTGTACAACACTTTGGCCAGGTTTCACTGTTTTTAAATGTGCTATATAAATAAAATTTACTTACTTACTTACTAAAAGAAAAAAAATGATGTGTGTTTTACTGCTACTTATTGCATTTTCTGTACAAGGTTACATTTGCTAATCTATTTAAATGTTCATAAAATAAAATACACATTTGTATTTTGGGTTTTGGTTACAGTTTTGATTGCTGCCACCTGTGATGGTCTTAATGGGAGTGACAAAGCTAAGATTATCAAGAACCCCCACTCTCCTCTCTGTACCGGCTTACTTACATTCTTGCAATATTTCAGTGGATGTGCTTTTTCTTGCATTACTATATGTGGTGTGTGTGTTTACCTTGTGTGTGCTCATGTTTCTGATGCCTTGTGTTTGAGTGTGTGCAGGAGAAGCCTGGAAGAGGGGTGGGCCAAGGCTTTACAATGGTCAACTGAAAAGAACCATTCTTTTATCCAGCAATTAACCCCATCTGGGTAAATAATACGCAGCGCTGCCGTAGAGGCCTGAACTTGAGAGCACTTCAAACAGCAGGCGGGTCACCCAAACCACGACAAGATGCTGCAGGACCCGCTTTTCACAGAGTCTATAATGCAAAGGATTGGATTTCACTGTAAAGTTTCAGCAAGATACCCTAGAAAGCAGAAGGATGGAGTGAGAGAGGATCAGGCAGAGATGGAGGCTGCAGCGATATCACAGATAACAGGTCTGGATGCACTTACCTGCTTGGATACCTGATCTTATTATTTTAAATTCTGGGGCTCAGGCACTTATAAACAGAGGGCTAGGGGACCATGGAAGGAGGAAAAGAGGGGGGTGGCTAAAGATGGTCCATCACGCGGCGAGAATGTATAGTGTGAGAATCGAATTTGTTCATCTCCTGTTATCAGAACTTAATTTCCTGTTTCACATGCACGGGCTGGATTGCATATTTGACCAATCAGGATGTTAGCGGAGGAGACTTCCTTTAGGAGGAGTGTGGGTAATTAATGTCAATCAGGGCCGCTGCACTTCAGATTTACAGCTCAGAGGAAGTGGATGTGATGTTGTGAATGTTAGAAATGGTGGGGTGAAGTACAGAGGGGAACAGATCTTTTCACAGACATGGGGGCCCTCGGGAGCCACATTTCGGGGTGTACTCCTGGGGGCCCATGTTTTAACTCCCTCTTCAAATCCTTTTTGGACCAAGACTGGGCTTGAAGAGCGGGCCTTTTGTGCCGAACAACAGCCGTGGGACTTATGGACACACTCCAAACCACTAAGGGATGTAATATTGGTGTCAACTGTCACTTTACCTCCCCATATGCGGCTGCATGTAAAGCTGCTACATGGGGGCTACTGGGAAATGCAGTTCATATTCATGTTGGCTCAATACAAAGAAGTCTATGAAGCAGTAATGTTTTGGGATCTTCTAAATTAGGTTTACATTCTGGACTCTCTAGTTTTGTTATAGGCTCTTATGCTTAATGCATAGGCATTACTGCTTCTGACACGCCTTTGCCTGCATTCGATCCTCATATACTTTATTTTGTAAAAGAAAGCCAGTCTGCACATTTGACATGGATTAAGATGTTATATTCATGCAGCATTTATTGGACAAATATGGTGCACTTGTGCATTGTTGCTCGACCCTTCTATCATATAGTTTGTATTTATGTTGCATTAAAGAGCGTCTTAACAAATAGTTAACTATTTGTAGTAAATAAAAAAACTTCATAGCGTCATTAAAAAAAATATTTTAGTGTGACTGTGGGGAAGCTGGTCAATGTGGTCTTAAGTAGGAGGCAGACTGAAAATATTTCTTTTGTCCCAAGATTTATTCTGACATTTCACCGTGGCATTTGTGGCAATCAAAATAATACATATTCACAAAAAAAATAAAAAAATAACTGTGCTCAAATTAGGCATAAGCAACAGAAATTAACGCAACTAAAACAAAACCCACATGTGCACAGCTACACTGATTATTAATACTCTAAATAATACTGAACTCTCAATAATACTACACTAAACTACTTTTCATTATGCATAATATGTTTACTGCTGCTGCTCTATATGAATGTATCATGTTTGTCACTACCTCACTGTAAACTACTGTTACCTGTGCAATAATCTGTGCAATAACCCATGTGCAATATCTATACCATACTATGTGCAATACGAAATCCACATGCAACACTTATACTACACCATATTATGTGCAATCTGTGAAATACTCTACTTACACCTTATTTAATCCTACCTGCACCTTTGTACATTGCACTTTGTATTTTTATTACATTTTATTAGATATTTTTTATCATATTGTTTATTTCTTCCCCTGCACTTTTGCAACACTTTTTTTTTTACCATGTACTATTATTGCTGTTATTAGTACTATCTTAGTGAGTCAACGGTTCTTCTGATCCTAAGCATTTCATTGCATTGTTGGCCCTGTGTTGATTCTGCATAAGACAAATAGACAATCTTGAACCCCCGAAAGGCTGAGCTGACCTGCTTTTATAGATAACTCCCCCAGGAAGCTCCTCCCTCCAGGTAAATCCACAATCTCAGCAGGTTGGATGTGCGGCAACTTTACTTTTATCTAAGTTCCCCTGTTAATTTACTGAAAGGGCCTAAGTCCCCCTTTAAACAAAAGTTCTCAACATAATCTACAATCACCAAAAACATCAAAATCAAATACAAAACCCAACAAACAAAAGGAACTGAAACCAATCTCCCCCCTCCACATGGTCTGGCCCAATATTCCCCCCCATCCAGAGGCTATAAATATGGCAGCCTCAGGGCACACCCCCTCTTTTGTCTCCAGACCATGTGGAGTAACAGGTAAGCAGGTAAGTGAGGTGTTTGACCAAATGTACCAAATTTAACCAAATAAAATCATTTAAAGTAATTTCAGTGTGTGGTGACTAACTAAACAAAACTAAATAAAACAAACCCGGGATAATTGTATTTAGCAGTTTAGTTGAATATAGAAAAATTAATATGAAATGAATGTGAGAATACAAGGACAAAAGGCCCTCTTTGTCACAATGACAATTTGGAAGCCAGCCTTTAAAATCTTGCTGTTTACAGGTTATGAATGGCGCCTCTTGAAAAAAGTAACATAACAGTAACATAAATAAAGCTTAATTTTATTATATATAAATATTTTTGTACCATTTTGCCTTGTCCATATTTTTTTTGAGGCTGACTTGTGTCATTATAAAAAAGGGGACCCTAACCTACCTCCCTTGGTTAGCTTGGTTGGCTTATACATCTTTTGTTTCCTCAGCTCCCCCTCCTCATTTACTTGCCCTGAAATTGTGCTTGATCTGCACCATGCCTATCAACAGGTTGCAAATTAGCTGTGGGTATTTGGAGCATAAACACATGGGACAAGGGTCAGTGGCACAGCTCGCACGGACAGAGACGCACGACCTTCTAGTTAGCGCACATTTGTCATTTGAAAACAAAAATACATCACTTAAACTTGAGTGGTGCACGCGGGACCAAGAGGAAGGGCAACTGGATATAGTTACATGCGCTGGGAGAGCATGACTAATTTGAACAATAATAACGCTAATTTATTTTGCTTTAATGAAAAATGCTTCACACCACAATTTGACATGGGAGATTAAGTGCTGAGGGAGAGCTTCAGGCTGTATCTTGTATATTTCTTTTTGCTAAATCACAGTTGGCACTACAGTGTTATTAATGCACGGCTAATCTATTTAAATCAAACGACCGCAAAATATCAAAGCAGCTATGATTTGCGTGTTTTGCTTATCAGTAGGTTTCAACATCTGTGTTCGGCTTTTCATTTCATTGAGGCATTGACAAAGCACATAGGAAAACATCCTGTGGTAACAAAGCAGATAAATACCGTTTATAAGTATTTCCTTCTATTTTAAATAAAAACACATTCAGATACGTTTATGTTTTAGCCAGAAGCATGTGTTATGTAATACAATTCACTGTGTTACGCTTTTCTGGCAATTTTGCAAATAGTTTTAGTGCAACATACTTTCTAGTAAATTGTCCATGTAACTGCTCTGTCTTCACTCTCTTGTGCCTGGTGTTTTATCGTCCAATCAGCCCAGGCCTTGGACACCAGCAGCTCAGTGGACCCAGACCACATGGCCAATAGAGCGCCCAGCAGACTATGTCGTCTCTATGCCCTCCATCGAAAACAAACAGGGGCTTAAGTGAGACGGACCACCCCCCTCCCCCACTGTTTGTTTGGCTCTGTCTGGGTTATTTTCCTTGTCTTGTCACTGTTTTTACCCATATCCACTTAAGTTCATGCGCAATGGTGATCAAAGTGCCCGTATTGTGCTATTTCCATGTCATAATTTTGTTTCCTCTTCAGAAACATACATAGAGTTGTGTTTTATAGCACACAAACCCTGCATATTTAGGCTGAATTCTTCTCTCAAATAGAGAACACTTTGTTCCTTAATAAGGGAAGTGCTCCACTGTGTTTTTAAACTGCAAACACCTTCACTAGAATTATTTGGATAATTTCAGTCCTGGTGTTGCCCATCTCTCCTGAACAAAAGGTAAAAGGCAGCTGTTAACTTCATGATATCACAAGGTGGAATGGAGCATTTTGAGTTTTGGAGGTGTAAACAGACTAATAAAGTATTAAACATGTGTGAATGAAACAAAACACAACTCCAGGTATTTTTTGATTAGGTAACAGCATTATAGCATGGTTCAAGGCTCAATGTAATATAGGACCTTTAAATGTCAACATAATATAGATTTTTAGAGATGTATCAAATCTATGATGATACATAGATGAGGAGACTAAGTGGTGTGTGGTTATAAATTGTTCCCTCTTCGAGAAACTCCTTTTAATCTTCCAAGTTTTCCCAAAAGACATACAAAGGAACCAGTTAGTCTCTGTCATGCCAAAGCAAAGTATCTGATGAAGCACTCCTCCAAGGAGATAATGCCATACTTATGCCATACTATTAAATGATGATTATAGCCACAGAAACATTTCCATGGAAACAAGCATGAAAAGCCCTCCTCCAGCCCAAATAAAAATCAAGTTTGTGGGAATGCAAGCTCACACTATGTTTTTCCAGTGCTAAAAAGTTACACTATCATTTCAACATATATTGTGTAACATTAACATGCTCTTAACTCCATTTCTCATACCCTCAAATGACAGTGAAATGCAAATTAATGCACAAGTCTGTATTCTGAGAAGGCAAGATTCACTCCTGCTGAGAAAAAAAAAGCTGAGTAAACACCTTTGCTTTACTCCAAACCTCACTGCATCCCCAGCACTTGAGACTTACATGTGTGGAATCTAGTGTAGAGTCACTATAGCTGCAGGTCATTCACACACCTCTGGATCAGCTCACAGCGCAGGGCAACGCGGCCTGACAACATCACAAAACAAGACAACAGGGACAATTACAGAGCAGCCTGGAGACAGTCCCACAATCTTATTGAAAGTCCAGTTTCCCCTGCCCCAGGTAAGTGCTCAACCTGATTGTAAGTGTGAAACAATTACACTGTCACTATCAAAGGAAGCAGCCTTTAAGCGGTCCGTCAGGCCGCTCAGCAGGGCCAATCATCATCTCCTCCCCACTGTGTCACTGAAGTGCTCAATCCCCTCTTTGTTGTGCACATCACCTGTTTCTCAATAGGCCGCTCGGTGTTACACTGCAGGCTCTGAGGCAGCCATGTCTCAAAGGGAGGGGCCCTGAGGGTATGCAAGCAGGTATCTGAAAGTCCCTTTTTCTCCTACTAAACTTGTTTGGGGCTTAACTACTGTCCCTCTTCATTTCTGTTACGAGCAGTGAAAAGCACATACTTTTTAAATGTTATGTTATGTCCTCTATCTATTGCCATCATCACTTTTTGACCAGTTTTTCCAGGACGACGTGAATCAGGGAACAGATTAAAAGATGGTATTTGGTTTACTGTGGTCACATATTCTCACTGGAGCATAAAGTGCATCCACTTACTCCCAAATGCAAAGCAGAATCCCATTTCCTCCATCCCCTTTTCGGTTAATACTTGTTTCATGTTTAACATCAATTAAAGGCATAGGGCTAATTAGAGAAGACATGGGAGAAACAGAGGGGATCCTGCAGTTTCTCCAGCACAGTTTAATGATTGTCCAACAGCCGACATGTGGCATGTATGGAATGTTTGTCCCTCATTCAGAGTATGAAAGTTATTGTGTTGGGACTACAGAAGAAATACATATGTGGCCATCACTATGCGTACACATACTCAGGGCAAATGGGACGCTCTAAGATGGGGAAGAGTTTGAACTATTATTATGCCATTGAGCAAGGCACTCCACCTTGTCTCCTGCATGTGTGTTGTGGTTGTTTGTGTGGGTAAAGTACCAATGGCGCTAGAAGATATAACTTAAGAAGGAATCTTGAATCCCTAGTTGTACCAGCTGTTTTTGGTTTACTTGATTCATCACTGTGCTCAATGCTCTACATTTTATGTCCTGCATATCCTCCTCCTAGGGCACCACGCCTTCTGTCCCTCTTTCTTCCCCTGGTTTGCCCCTGTCCCTGTGACACCCCATCCATTTATATTTTATTAAACTTCAGCGCTCTCTGAGGCTCATTTCCTGTGGTTGCTGTTAGAACAAAGCATGCTGGGAGTTTCCAGAGGTTGGCAGGGGTCTGAAGATGCTGGAGCAGTGGGGCTGAGGGGCAGTGTGGTTTGGGATTGAGAAATGTCCTCCACTTCTGTAACTGTTGTAATTATATGAGGCTTGTATGTTGACCCAGATGAAAACACTAACACAAATTTTTATATAACAGAGTTTCTATTGTTATTTGATATACAATAGGCTATGCAAAGACTGATATAAATGAAATGTAGAATGGTAGGTCAGTATGAATTTTAAAAGATGAAGATTTTGTAAATACTTCTATTTTTTTTATATTTTTGAAAAGTGTGCCTTCTATGATGTTTTACATTGAACATGTATGTGTGACTATGTGAGAGTGTCTTTATCTGTGTTCCTGTGTGAAGGTGTGAGAATGTGTCACTGTGAATGTTTCTTGTTTATTGTTGATTGAGATTTTTCACTGTAATTTATTAATGTAATAGGGACTGCAGATGGAAACGAGTTATGTAGCTATAATCTGGTGCAGATCATCTTTGTTTTATGAGCTTAATGTTTATTTTATTTTATTTATGTATTCTTTATTTAATAGGGACAGTGCATATTAATGAACATCTGCAGCATTGCAGTGTAAATATGCCAGATTATAGCAAGAATGCTAATTTCCATCTGTAGTCCCTAGGCAGGTGACACCACAGCAAAAACAATAAAAACAATGATAACTGACAATAACACCAACATTAAAACATTAAAACATTAATACATTAAGCATTAAAACATTAAAACATTAAAAATGTCCACAAGTCTGGTTTTCCTTTAGCCACTGTTTCAAGTATGATTTAAAGTGTCCAGTGTTGGAGTCTCTCTTACTGATGATGGGAGAGTGTTCCAGAACTTAGAGCCTCTGACTGCCTCTGTACATTGTCCCTTTTCAAATAAAGACTAAACCAAACTAAACTAAACTAAACTAAAATGGTACTACATTTCGAAAACAGCCATGGGAGTGTGCAGAGAGCACTAGGGGGCAGGGGCTCTTTAAGAAAGGGCACGGATAGAAAAACAAATTTGGCATGTTTTCAAAGAGGCAAAAATGTTTGGTTTATATCAAAAGTGTAAAATGTAAAGTGATGTACAACTCCATCACTTAGGAAGCAACTTTATTGATCTCACACTGGAGAAATTATTCTCTGCATTTAACCCATCCTGTTATTAGGAGCAGTGGGCAGCACATTACTGCGCCCGGGGACCATCTCCATGATCTTCTTGCTTCGGCTTGGTCAGGACCTAAGCTGGAGGATTTTACCTGGAGCATGTTTTGGGTTAAAGGAACCATCAGTGTTTTTCATCATCCCGCATTAAAGTAGCCTATATGGGCAATACAACTTTAACATTAAAATAAATTCACATCCCAATCATTGGCACATAATGAATGTAACATAAAGGGCAGCTGAGGATGCAGTTCATTGTAAAATCAGACACAGTTGTAAAGCTGAGACAAACACACACACACACACACACTATCCTGATATGACTCCAGCACCTTATTCCAACTTCACCATAGAAAAAGATACTCGAGACATTGGCTATCAATTCATCAGAGTTAAGAGCTTAGGAACATAATTACATTTCCAATGTAAATGTTGGTTATGTGCACAGGTGTTTCAGAGACTCACCCTGAACACTGATGTTCTGTGTAATGTCCAAGAGTAGAATATATCTGCGCTGTTCGAGGAACCTGCAGCTGAGAAAACGTCAAATATAATTACATAAGAATTTGTGAGGTTTTATTTCTTTTATTTACACAGTGTTGCACAACAAAGTACTGGTTTGTTATATTTCTGGTTCAAACTTCAGATGGTCTGAAATGGCTTGTTGGCGCTTCAGTGTTTAAGAATAATTCTGTAAATGACCACTTGACAATGAACTGCAATTTTCTCTGTCTTTTTTGGCTTCTGACACTCTTCTGCCAATTAACTTCATCACTAACTGGCTGCATGTCGAGCGCTTCCAGAAAGTTGTCTTTATTTTTTTTTTTGCTAAACCATCAAACCCAAACAGAAGATTTAATTTATTTTCTTAAAGGGAGAGTGTATTCTAGGTGATATTCTCTGGCACTGAAGATGTTTGGAGAGGCGATTCATTTTGCGCCCTACCCCTCCCTCCTCTGTCTGCTCTATGCTCTTATGGTCAGACACATTCTGAGCTGCAGCAGTGATAAGGTGAGATACTTCTATCATTACCACATCACAGTTGTTTCTCCACATGTCTTGGTACTGCTGGAAGGTCTGTATTATTCAAACTCTCTAGGACAGCATTAGCACTGGGCTTATCACATGCTCAGATAAGAGTGTATTTTACAGGCTGCAAAGAAAAAACAATATCTCTTTTGATCTGAGAAAACATTTTCTATTGAAAGATCTTTTCATTTCCAAATAGTTCTTGCCTCATACACAGCACTGAGAATGGATTTTATTCAAATCAGTTGGTAATGGATGTCATTAACCACACTATTTATTGAGGTACTGAAATTGTAATACATTATTGGGTGTTTATTGCCCTTTTACAAAGCGCTTTTGTTATGATGGAAGTTTAAAGTATGTTTCCAATGACAGACTAATGTTTATGCTCTAAAAATACTGCTCCTATCATCAACCATTACCCAAGGCAAATATTTTCACTGACAATAGTCATGTGCGCAGCACAATTATAATGATTTGACCCTGGGACGTCCTGTGGAGGACAGCCCTCCTCTCATGTCAGACCTGCTGCAGTCTGTGTGAACCCTGCTCTCCCTCTCGCTGCTCTTTTGATAATTATGAATTATTACAGGCCCAGCTCTTGTTGGTAACTCTCTAATTTTGCACTTGATAATTGATCACAGGTGCGGCATGGGGAGTGTTTTGAAGTTCTTTTTCCATTTCTTCTTTGCTTTAGCAGTGAACCGAGGTCGTAGCAGATGCCGGCCCCTGTTGGAGAGCTTCCCTTCTCTTAATTCCAGGCGTTCTTTTTGAGTTGTGGATGAGTTGAGGTCCTTTCATCCTCGTGGTGGAGAGGAGGACATCACGAGCACACACTGTCAGTCCAGCTGGGATGTGGCGCAACTGGCTACATTCCTCCTGTTTCTCTGGTCACTGTGTGAACATGTGTGCTGCTCCCCCTTCAGAGCCTCTGCACAGCCCTCACAGCCAAACCATGTTGGGAATGGAGGAGGGAATATTGGATTAGAAAAAGGCAAAGCATATAAATCTCACTGGGGCTCTCAAGTCCATCTGCCTGCTTCAGGATTTATAACATTTTAACCACGTGAAAAAATAAAGCAGAAGAAGAAAATAAGTCATAAAAATGTATTTTGTTCACTATTACTCACTGTTTTGGCTCGGTGTAACGCAACATTAGTAATTATTAATGATAACATCGTGTTCAGATCTGTTATTCCAGATGAGTATATCCATCCAAAAGAAGCATAAAGCTGGCCTTTTTACAGCACTATATTGCCCAAAATATTGCAAGTAGATTTCCTCCTTTTTCATCTTTATGTTCATAAAATAATTTGTTTTGTATTCTGGCCTTTATCCCAGGGGCATATAACCTTGCACAGCAAGATGGATTCTCATGATATTTGTGAGTTCACAGACTCACCAGAATCCATCTTGAGAGACTTCTGCTGTAAGGTTAATTGGCAGGGTGGACCAATCACAGAGCAACACTGAAGTTTGGGAGGAAAAAAGACGAAGCGCCCAAATGAACCAAGACAAACATGGTTACGCCGACAGACATACTCAACAGCCATATCCCAAGTTGCTTTTCCAAGCCTGGAAATGGGACATACTCAAACACATAGCTGCTACGCTTGGTGTTTTACTCATGCAGCAATGCAGAAAGTCAAGATAAAGTTGCCAATGTTGCCAGTGTGAGTGCCAGATTCTATCTGAATCATAGTAATAAACAACACAAAATGACTGGCTGGTTCAGTAGGCTACCCAATACCCAATAAATATAATAAATAGGAGGCCCCTATGTTGGCTGTATATGGAGAATATGTTCACTCTGGGTGGTGAACTGTGAGGTACTCCTCCCCTGGAACACATTTGAACCAATTTATGTACAACTAAATCAATGTTAAGTATTTCCAGTTTACCGTTTAATTGCGGTCACCTGGAACATGTTGCGGAGCAGCTCCTGCCCATATACACACAAAGAATGGAAATGTAGAGGGGATATTGTGTGGCTGAAGTGTAAAAGTGCGGCAGGTGTCCAATCCATTTCAGTGCTATGACTCATTGGGACTCAGTGTTTCCATCAGATCAGAGCTTTAAACTGTGAACATTGCTTTTTGTTAAAGCAAATATTGTAAATATGGATTTGCTGCAGCAAAACTGCAGTTATATTAATCGTATTTTGCCTCAAATAATTAGCCACTCTTGCAAAAGTCAAATTTAATTCAGTGCTCTCTTGTCATCGGTTTATGGCTACATTGTGACCCCACAATGTGATTACCAAAAAAAGTTTTAATTAGCTACATTTGTCTTTTTTCTGTGTTTTGACAGAAAGACTTACATAAACATCGATCAACAAAGGGAGACAGAGCAACAGAATGCATGGTCATTTTTATGTTTGACAGCAGCACATGGAACAAAAACAAGAGTGACCCAGGACCAGCTCGCCACATGGTCCATTTCAGCTTTATGTCCTTTAACAGCACCCGTAAATTTAATGAGGAGGGAACTAGGATATGTAAACTACAGCTTACAGTTTGGATGACAATAAGAACAAGGTATATTATTATTACTGTTTACTCAAAATACATCAATTGCATTTTAGTCTAGTACAACTGATGGTACAAATGTATTACAGATGGAACATGTGTAGTTATGTGTAGTTTTGGCACTTTTTAGTTTTTACTCATATGTGACTTTTTATGTATATTTTATTTAGTTATTACTTTTACCTTTATTTTACCAAGCAAAACATTAAGAATGAATTCTTATTTAAGATGTTGCATTCACAATAAACTATTGGAAATTGTGTGCAGGTCATTGTACAAAATGTCCACTTGCTGTCTGTTTTAATTTGAAACTTTCTATTGCCCTATTAGCTTGTTTGTCAGTGTATGTTTGGTTGTGTTCGTGTGTACGTGTTAACTCTGGCTAGTGTTTGGGAGGGGGGCAGAGCTGTGGTCAGACAGCTGATCTTGGCCAGTGGAGAGAAGCAGCCCTCAGAGACTGCATTTGGGAATGTGAGGTTTTTGTTCTGTAAAGTCAAGCTGTACAAGTATAAGATGCATTCATTCAGGTTTAAGTATGTGCAGCTAAATTGACCCAAACTGAAGCTGTACATGTTACAAAATTCATTTTCTTCAAACATTTGCTCACAAGAACTACATGAAAATTGTCAGCAGTGAGGGATATGCAATAGAATTAACACTATATAGAAACACACATCCCCTTGTTACAAACACAGATCTACTAAAGATCTAGGGTATTGCCATTTTAAACAATGGAATTGTCCATTATACAGCAGCAAGCTAGAAGCTAGAAAAGAAAATTCCAATAGAGCACAATGATAAAAGAAGAAATTCAATTTGTCAACTGGACAAAGTTTGTTTGGTCGAAAACGTTTCGCCACTCATCCGAGAGGCTTCGTCAGCTCTAATTAGAATGCTGGTAAGACGCTTGCTTATATCTTGCTGCAGGGAGGATATAAGCAGCAAGATATAAGCAAGCGTCTTACCAGCATTCTAATTAGAGCTGACAAAGCCTCTCAGATGAGCGGCGAAATGTTTTCGACCAAACAAACTTTGTCCAGTTGACAAATTGAATTTCTTCTTTTATCATGGATTCTACCTGGACGACTGAGGCACTCTTCACGCATCAATAGAGCACAATGTTAAAGCAAACTGCTCATGTTTGGCTGACTTTTTCTTTTCTCAGTTCAAAGTTCTTCAGTTGTCTTAAAGGTCCCATGACATGGTACTTCTTGATGCTTTTATATGGCTCCTTAATGGTTCCCTAATACTGTAAATGAATCCTTCTTCAAAATCAACACTCACTGCATGAGATATGACTCTGACAGTCTTCATGAGGCTAGATATGTGTCTAAAATGCTTTATTGTGGGTGTTGCTGCTTCACTGCAAATGAGAAGGACAGAGAGATTGGCTAAGGAGCGGGGGGGCGGGTTTCCCCCGCAGCTCGGCGCAGCTCGGCTCTGCTCTGTCTCCTCTCTTCCGTGTACAGATGGGAGACTTTGCAATGAAAAAAAAAGCATATTTACACAGAAAATAATATTAAACCACTGGTATTTCAGAGGTCCAGAGGGTCGGGTAAGGGACTTGCGAGCCTAGAAACACTCGGACGTGCCTCCAGGCAAATAAAAAAACGCATTTCGCATTGTAGCGCATTCACAGTCCAAACTCTATGGGCGGGATATACAGGGACGCTGAGCGGAGACAGAGGGAGGGGCTGGAGCTGCATTTGCCGATCTGACGTCAAAAAGGTGCCTTGTCCGAACTCGCCCGTTTCAACACTGGTTTTGTGTAACGCAGAAAAGGACCGCAAATGCTCAGTTTAGACATTTTGCAACTTTTAGCCATTGGGGGGCCTAAACAGGGTAGGGGAGCTCACATTAACGTTCAAAAACCCCAGAAAGTGAAAATTTCATGCCATGGGACCTTTAAAAAACTGCTTTTTACTTTTGAGCTTTGAGCTCAAACACCCTGGACCCTGGGACTGGGTTACAAAACACTTACTTCCTAATTGTTCCTGTTTCAATGACTACCAAATGTCACCTGCTTCTTTTCCTTTAAGCTACATTTACAGTTGGATATTTCTGATGTAAATTTTAATGAAACAAAAATCCTGTGTATCTGCAAGTCTAAACTGGACATCGAAGCAGCGGAGGGATACGGCTTTAAAAAAGTTGGTCAACAAACACTGTGAATGCAAAGAGCTGTTAGCTGCAGGCTGTGGCCCTTTACAATGTACAGGTGCCAGAACAGGAGAGGGGAGTGGGCCGGAGAGGTGAGGCCGGGGCCGGAGCTGCCTGGCCCTGTGATGATGGCGTAATGGGAACTGCCAGCTGTGGCCCTAATTACAACACACAGTGGTGAGGGAGACTGGTCCTGTTTTTCTTCTGGGACACGCAGCTTAACCAATGTGTAGACTCCAATGTTTTTAAGCCAGATGAAGGGCAACGCTGAAAGATCTGCTTCACTGGGAGGAGGGAAAGGCCCAACTTGAGTAAGCTTTGTTTTTATGACATTTTAAAGCTAATAAATAGATGAGATTCTAAAGTTGGGGAAATATGATCAGGTATGGACTCTGGCATCATAGTGAAAGACTCTATAAACACCAAGACCTTTAACATCTTTTATTTGAACTACATTTGTACTGCCAAGTATGAAAGAACTTAGAGAAGAATTTAGAGAAATCTGTTTCATCTTTATATTTCCTTCTGTAAACATCAAATGTATATTTGCCCGAGTGAAACTTATCAGTGCACTGTGTGTGGATCTACAGCTGTTTGTGTATCAGAACACCAACAACACCAACAAAAATCATTCAAACATCTCCAGTTCAAACCGTGATGAAATCCCCATTATTCGGCCATGATACCATATACCATGTGATTATGACATTGATATGTACTATGTAAGCAATTGTTTCATTTCTTAAGCTGATACAGAAGAAAGACAATTTTTTACACTTTTCTCACAATATCTAGGGGAGTTTTGTACTGTATGTAGAAGTGTTTTTACATTACTTGGAATGAGCTCTCCTGGTGGTAGTGCAGAGCAGTCATTATGCATTGTGCTTGGCTGCCTCTTCTGACACATTTCACTAATGGCATTAATGTCCAGAGATGCCCACTGCAGGAGGAGGGAGAGAGGAGAGAGGGGAGAGGGAAGGGTCCAGCAGCTCTTGAATCTAAGCAGATGGCACTTGTTTTACTTTGGGCCTGACCATCTGGAGTTTACTTAAACTAATGACTTCATCATCATCAAACACTGGCCCACCAGCTCACCGTGGCACTCCCCACACACGGGACACGGGTCGAACAGCAGCCAGCTCCACTCATGACTTCAGCACATCATGTGTACAGAGGTGGGCCTGCTGCTCTTGAGCTCTGCAGTACAGTCACTTGTTGCTCTCCAAACACACACATGTGTTTACAAGAGTGTACTAGTAAAAATGTCATCCAACTGTGTCTTAACAGTCACTCACAGTGACAGAACTCTGGCTGGCCTGGAGGAGGTCATCATCAATCTAAATGTCTCTTGGCATTTTCGGACTTTCTGTCAGCTCCATAAACTGTTAATCATTCACAGGACAGACTGATCCTGTCCCAGCTGTGTGCGGGACACTGTCAAGAGCCATCATCTGACTGCAGAAGTCTGTATGTGACACCAGCCCCACACACAGCAGTGTAAACCCCCCAGGATGACTTCTCCTAACAGGTTCATAAAACATGACTGATGGTTAGGCAAACTCTCTCAAGTACATTCAGGTACTTTTTCCACAGGATGTAGTGTGTTTGCAGATCCCCAGCAATGTGGGCAGAGGAGATACTTCATTTAATTGCCTTGTATACACTTGCCCTAATGCAACTAAATCTGTGCAGTGATTGTTTAATTAATATAGTTACATTTTACGCACAGATGTTTGACAAATGACTATTAATCCATGTCTTTGACCTTTGATGCCTTCAGGATCACAGAGCAACAAGCATTACTGCCAGCATTTTGATTGTTTGGCCTATTAAAACCATGTGAGTCCCCCCAAACTCTTTAACACATGTTATTGACTCAAACATGCACCAAGATGGAGTAATAAGCTGCTGCTGCTTCAAGCTTCCAGTAAAAGTCACGGAACAAATAACAATAAAAGAGACAGTACTGGTCTAGTGTGTTTTATGGGACAACATACTGAGCCTGTTTCACATTTACCGTTATGTTTTTTCTTAAGGACTCCATTGTTTAATGAAATGAATGTTTTATCTCTGCTGCAAATGTTTGACGCATCAATCCTCATTAGGGCTGCAGTGTGCTGCTGCATATTAGAGCCATGTTCACACTTTAGCTGTCACATTACGGAGCAGAGCTCTGGGGTTCGCCGGGACAGTGGTGTGGGCACAGTGCTGGATGCCCTCCCTGTAATATGTGTAATGTTGCACAGTAATTGTACAGTAGAGGAAAAGTACACAATCTGAGTTGATTATGGACAACTGGCAGCTCTAAGTGCAACTACAGCTGAAAAGGAGGTGTCCAGGACTGGACACAGGCCGCATGTGGGTATTATTAAAATATCCACATAGGAAATGAATTTACTGTAACTACCTCTACATGAATTAGAAATGACATTTGTGGTAAGCAGATACAGTGCTCTGTATATTTGGTTTGTTACTCTTGTCAAACAGCCTATTGCCTATAGATTACTGTTCTTTCAATAAATAACACTTAACCCCTCTCTGTACATTTTCTTCAGAAATGTATATGGTCTCCCTCAGAGCATTCTGGGAGGGAGGGGTGGAGGTCGCCGCAGCTAAGAAAGTGAAAAAGCTTTCAAAAGCATTTCTCTTGGCCCACTCGCCCCTGAACAAAGCCTGCTGTCAACTGGTCAAGGTTTCACTTCCTAATTACCTTCTCCTGGGGCACAATGGCCAGGCCATTGCCTAACCTGGGTACTCCAGACCCCAGCATTCTTTCCCAGACAGTGGCCCCTCCACCACGGACCCAAAGAAGTACCAGATGCAAATATGGTGGATAGGAGCATAATGCCATGGAGGAGACCTGCTGATCTCCAACATATCACAAATGTTTAATGGAACATTGGTTCTCTCTGATAAACTTGTTGGTTCTTGTGTTCCTTTCTGACAAAATGCCACTTTGTAATACAGTAAATCTGACCCAAATATGATTCTTTTATAATTCGGCAAATCGGATTTGCATTAGATCACATTCTTGGTACTATTTTCAAGCTCTTTCCTTGAATCATGCACAACAACTTTTTAAGGCTGTATTACCCTGGGTTAGAGGTTGTCAAAAGTTCACACGGACTCACAGCTCACTCAGCGTACTTTTTCTATTTGACGCTGCTGGAACCATTTCAAGCAAATGGGCCAAATCAAAGGCCCAGAGCAAATGGAAAGGGACAGAGAGAATAGGAGAGACGTGAAAGTCAGTGCTGACTGGTTCCTTATTGGGCTGAGTGCTGAGTGATTCTCTCTGACGCTCCGCTGCCACCCAGGTCACTCACAAGAACACCCAGACGGGAATTCCACCACAGCTTATCTCACCGGCCCATCGACCGCCATCACCATTCAGGGGAGGGGCCAAGGGACGGGGGCAGGGTCAAAAGGGCAAGAGGGGGGTCTGTCCTGCTGCCTGGATTAAGAGCTAGAGGAAACCTGTTGTTGGGCTAAGCAGTTCACTGGTGTTTACTAACAATTGCTCTAGGAGATAACTGTCGAGAAAGCTATGCCCAGGGGAAGTTGGCTACAAGTGGCAGAAGACACAGGATTACAGGGACCGGTCTTCCTAGAACTCTGGACACAGACAGGGTTAGGGGAAAGGGCTGGGGCAGAGGCAGTGTGTGAACTAATGCTTCATTAGGTCTTTACAACTATAAGCCAATGTTTTTCCAGTTGACGAGCCACTTAGTCCAACATCCACTAAGCCCTTTAAAACTTCAGAAACAAAAATACATGCAGTTTAAAAGTACACTTTTCCATTCTTAATATAATCCTGAAATTATTTTACTTCCAAAGCTGAGAAGTGATTACCATGTTTACCAATGAGCTTTTAAAGTTGTCTCATTAATTTCATCATTGATTTATGTGTATTCTCCCACCATTTCACAAGAGAAAAGTTAAAAGTCAAGTCTATGGAGACACAAGCACCTCACAGCAAGAGAGCATGCAACTTTTTCACTGCAATAAATACAACTGTAGCGAAGAAATTAAATGTATTTATTTCTTTGAAAACAGTTCCAATGGTTTGTACAAATCCTCCAGCAAACTTACTTTAATTGGCTTGTTTGGTGAGGTTATACAATATTGGATTTTATAAACGTAGTGGAAACTGGCAGCTTGGTTTTTCCAAAGGTAAAAACTGGGTAAAAGGGGTCATTTGGATTTCAGCCGACATTGGACTTGAGTAATATGACCAAGCGCCATTTTTGGACACACATATGTAGCTTACTTACTTTGACTGTGGTTCATCAAATTAAAATAACGAATAATATAACAAGTGAGTTGAAATGTATGTTTCATCTGTCAGTTTACGTCAATTAATGAAGGCCATAACTACAGTATTATTGAAAGAGGAAGTTGGTGGAAGTGTTGACAGGATGGTTAGGAGAGTGCAGGCCAAAAACAGCAAAGCAACAACTAGCTTGGCAGCGCAGACTCGTTTTGATCAAAACCATCCCAGTATATGGCACAGAGCTGAACTTCTGGCTCGTTAGAGTATTTCAAATCAACTTAATCTCTGTCTTTATGTTTTCAAATGCTTTTTCTTGTTTAATTTCCGACAAAACTGGTCATTAATACAGCAGCCAGCACAGAAATATGTTATTCATCCATGTGTTTTTGCCATTGTCTCCTAATATCTTTGACTGGATGCATTTGGAAGATTGCTGGAATGTTTTGCTCTGCTTTATGTAACACTCGATAATGATTATCATGCAGTACCTTAGCTGGTCCAGTGCAGCAGCCGCGCAAGTCGTTGGACATCTTGGAGTGGAATGGAGGGTCAATTGTTCTGGAGGATTCTTAAATTTGTGTGCCCCTGTGGTTCACTGACTGCTCTGCTGATAGTCATAAGTCACAGACCTTAAAAGAGAAAATACGCAACTATGAGTTTCACAATGGCATGGAAAGTGTTCTAAACAACTACTTCATTTGTTTCTGGTCAGAACTATTGTCAGGTGCACATATTTTATTATTTCGCACATTTTACCAAGTGTGTTGAAATGATTTTTTTTTTTTTTTTCAATTCTCCATTGAACAAGTGGAACAAAGAAGACACAATGTGTTTCTTGAAATATTTTCATAATCCACCTCTTGTTGCTGCCAGTATTCAACATTTCAATACGTTTGTTCACACAAAGCCCCCTTGGCCACCTGCTTTCGCTGGAATAATATGTTTATACTAAGTCTTACATCAGACATTTCTGTTTGAGGTTGTTTTAGCTCTTGGAAATACTTCATAGACTTTTGTATAGTTTGTATCATAGGCTGAAAGTGCATGTGCATGTGGAGCTGTAAGTGCAGCAGTGCAAGAGTCATTGAAAAACTTCATTAAAGAATGGAAAATATGTAGGCATCTCCAAAGGCCTCTTTCCCTCACCTCTGCCTTTTAGATAATCTAGTTGCCAGGGCAGGCTGTGCAAAACTCACACTGACCCCTACAGGTGAGGGAGAGTAGCACATTCTATTTAATAAAATAAACATGAGGGAAATGCTGATCTTGTATTCAGGCATGCCAGACTATTTATTTTCAATATCAATCAAAAATAATCAAAGAAATTTAATGAAAGCAGCTATTATAATAATAATGTATTGGATTTATATAGCACCTTTCAAAGTGCTTTGTGCTGCATTATTCATACACTCCACACTTGGAAAGCTGCTACTGTAGCCACAGCTGCCCTGGGGTAGACTGATGGAAGCAAGGCTGTTTTGCACCTACACTACCTAGAAAATCCAGAATGATATTAAACTTTTTTATACAGAGTGATATAATTCTGGTACCCACGCCCTCAACCACGTCTCAAGCCCGACCAAACATGATTGTGCAATTGGATTTGTTATTTTTCAGTGATACATGCAAAACAAAGGAGCTCAAAGGTCACCAATCATTTACAAATAATTTTTAAAAATCTATGAAGAGTTTAGTGCTTTGTTTTCTTGAGCAGCCATATTTGTTTTAATATGGATGGACCATGCGTGTCCCTGTCAGTCACACCCATTTGAAAACAGGGAGATTCACTGGTAACTAAATTCATAAGTATTGATTCTGCATTCCAGGCAAGCAGATTACCTAAGATAGGTAAGTTTAATGCCATACTGTGGAACATTTTAGGAGATGCAAAAACATCTGATGGAGACAGATGTGGGACCCACCACCAGAAAGTTACATAGTACACCTTTAAAGCCCCAGTGTGTAGGATTCGTGGTGCATAGGTGGATGGTGCTATTGCACTTTCTGTTTTAGCTACGGCAGACCTCGAGGGTCACCCGGACGCGCCGTAACGCGGACAGCTCTCGTAGCCGCGCACGAGCCGCGCGCCGCTACTGTATAAATAAAACGCGGCCCCGGTTATTTTTATTTTTTTCTCATGAAAACACACATTCCCAATCATGTACCATGACACTCAAATCAAATGAAACCTTACAGTCTCCTCTTTTTGACTATGCAATTCATTTCCATGCCCAACAATCACTCCCCGAGCACATGGGGCTTTTATACGGAAAAGCACAAAACGAGGTTAGCTTACCTTAGAATGCTTTGCACAGGTCAAACTCTGTATTTCACCATAAACTTGCTCTCAATTTGTCCGTAAGAATCCAGCAAATAAAATCCAGTAAAACAATTTAGTCCAAAACACGTGTTAGATCCATTACGATGTCTGATCCGGCAGCATGCTTGTGTTGTTTACCCAAAACCACGAACCTTGCCGAAGGCGGAGCCCAAATGTCCTTCTGCGGCTCTCGTATTCAAAATGGCTGCCTCTGCATGGGGAAGATCCCCCTTTTATGTGACTATATCTAAGTCCAAAAGAATACTTTGATTTCATGATGGAAGTGAAAAGGCTTGGAAAACAATGTATGTTTGAATGGGTATCTTCAATTTCAGTAATTAACGGGTAAAAATCTTACACACTGTCCCTTTAAAGTAAAATTCTGCAAGTCCATTCATTGACTGTCATGATCTTTAATTTCTTTTTAGATTAAACAAATAATGGCATGGGTTATAATTGTTGAATGAACCCTGGTTCAAAAACAGCATTATGGTGATGAGAGAATCATTCACAAAATAGACACTTGTTTGGGTCATTTTTGAAGCACTGAACTGACATTATGGAAAGCAGCAGCAGCAGAGGCCAGACTGTAAACCGCACGCTGAGACAGGAGTGAAGATTGTGTGGTGGAACAACACGTGCAGGGCATAAAAAAGCCCATCAGAGTCAATCAGGCGTCAGGCGCTAGTCAGAGAGGAGAAGTGAGGAAACCTTACCCCAGCCCCGGCCCTCCAGAGTGGGCCTGCCATTTGCTGCACAAGGGGAAATCCAGTGCATGTCACATACATCTTGATTTTATGAATGCTTTGATAGCTCCCCTAAAGGCGCTCTCATGACCAGGTGGAGGGTATTTATACAGGCACTGTCAGAGGTAGAAAACCAAGGGAAGGATATTTGCTGATCCCGTTTGCTTCCACAGAAACATTTTTTTCTAATTGTAACTGGAAATAATTATTGACTGTGGACTTTGGAAGCGTGTCACTTGAATGCTTTGTTCCATAGGTGTGAATGGAGGACTTCTATGATTGAGGCTCAGCAATGAAGGTTTAAATCTATGGGTTTGTGAAATGTGCACTAGTGTCTATGTCAGTTTGAAAACTGTGGAAATGGCAGGCCATCTACACAGCTGCAACAACACTGGGGTGTGTGTTCATTCAATATTTGATTTTCAGTTATGAATAAAAGCCACCTGAGGGGTTTTGGACAGAGTATGCCTTCTAGTAGCTCTATGTCTTCGTGCACAACACTCATTCATTAATATGTAAATGAGTGCAATTAAGTGTAATGTATTGACTGAACGCTGGTGCCAGATTTTACACAGTGTGTCCTTTTACTTATATGAATGTGTTTCCTTATTATTTTTATATAATCAAACATGAAAAGATAATCTTTTATTTTGACAATGCAACTTTCATTTTGAATGCATCTTAATTTGTATGCATTTCTATTATAACAGTTGTTTCCAAATTAATGAACATTCATTATCACTTAATATCATGTTACAATGTGTGATTGTTTACCGGCAGTAAAAATATTTACTTCATCTAAAATAAAATGAATCCTATTCATTGTAGTATTTATGCTATGTAAGACTAATTAACCTCCATGTTTATGTCTTACACATGTTTAACACCTGGATCGATTTGAGCTGTGACAGAAAACAGCACTCATTCTCATAGTTTACACGAGAAATGCTCCAAACCTGCCTCAGATCAAATCAAAAAGTGCACAACCGGCCAATGCAAGCCAGCTCCCATTAGTGCAGTAGGACCAAGCCTTATTGCTTCCAACACTGCAAACGAATTCCTCACATTGTAATAGTCAGTGGTCATTAGGATCTAGTCACGTTACACCTCTAGTTTGCACTTGGCTCTTCCATATTCAGTATCTGTGCACTTCTTTAATGGTCTCTAATGGCAGCGTGGAAAGGGAAGCAGGAGGAAGTTATAAAGTTTAAGAATGTTCTCTGATGTGACCACAGTGCCGCAAACTGCAACAACACCCCATGCATTATTCAGTGAAATTAACACCAGAGTTTACGCGATGGGGCTGCTCAAAAAGACGTATGGATTTCAGACAATGTGAGGTATGGGAGAGTTTATTTAAGCTTGGTTTTAATGGAAAGTGTGTTGATTTGACTGTGCAAAGTTTTATCTGCAAGGTGAGGGAAATGGAGACTGAATACTAATAAAAAGATCTTGTGAAATTTGAACTTTAACTTTCTTCATCCTCTGTGAAACCGCACACACACACGTGGTTCTGCTAATTTATTTACTTTTAAATAGGCCTCCGGGGAGCATTGAAATCTGCACTGTACAGTATATTTCAGCTGTGCACTCATATGCTGATGTAAAGTGTTGTCTTTTCCTTTTTTCAGTGCGGAGTATATGCTCATTGACAGAATGCGAGGTTAGCGTTAGCCTGCTTTTTGCTATTGCAACATGGTAATTGTGCAGAGCGAGTACCAATGTGCCAGGTCTCTTTTTAATGAATCCCACCTGTAGAACATTTGCACATTCATTCCTCTCCAAGGAGAAAAGCGGTTGCCAAAGCAAAGCTGAGCAGAGTGGGGGCCCGTTACTAATCTAAATTGTGTACCCAAAATGGCCGCTGATTTTATCAACCCATTTAAGCAAATGTATAAAATCTCTGTTTATGTTCATTTCCACTTTGCACTCAGCAAACAAAATGAGGCATCAGGGCAAGAGCAGAATGTTTAAGTGAGTCATGGACCTAAAACCTGAATGTGAATGGGATTTCAACAATGCAACTACGGCCAGTCATTCTAGCCCGTTTAGCTGTACAGTATAACAATTTTACAACTTTTTACAAACTTCACTAAATCACTGAGAAATTGGCACAAAATTACATTTAAATCACCCTTGAATAATAAAGTGTTAGTTGGATCTTGTGGTACAGCATAAAATTACAGAGAGGATCATGTTTGTTGATCTTATACATTGGACAATTGGTCAATTTGCCCTGGGTGCATGAAGTCAGAAGATCTTACATCAGGAGTGTCAAACATGCAGCCCGGGGGCCAGATCCGGCCCTCAGCTAACTTTCTATTAACATATTTTAATTATATTTTAATTTTCTATTAAAATAATATTACTTTTCTATTAAAATATTGGTAATTTTCGGTGCAGTTTAACATAGCAGTGTCCCCAGCGCCTCTGTGCGTGGCCCCTCCCACCAGAGCAGCACAAATGAAGACTCTTTCCAAACGCTCTTAAAGGACCATCGTTTTGACTGTCGACCGTGACACCCTCATCAGCAAAATGTCAAAAATGAGAAAAGTGGACGCCGAGTGCAGGATTTTCCAAGAAAAATTGACTAATTCCTATTTGTTCACAGAGGTGAATGGGAAACCTGTACGCTTGTGCTGAAATTGCATTTTTTTTTTTAAAGTTGGTTGTTCATAATATTATAGTTTTTAAAAGAAAGAGTTCATCAAATAAAAAAAGATTTCTGTAATAGATTTGTGTTTCTCTGCACAAATATTTGGACTTATTGCTATTTTGGGGTATATTTGCCATGATTTTTCTGATCCGGCCTCTTTGGGATCAAAGTAGGTTGGATACGGCCCCTGGACCAGAATGAGTTTGGCACCCCTGTCTTACATAAACATGCACAAACTGCCACACAGTTAAACGGGACCATTTTCATAATACAGGCATGACTATTAACTTATAGTGAACATTCTTGTTACATTACAAAATTGTTTGCGTCAAAAAGATCACATCAGGGGTAACATCACTGTTACCCCTGAACTTTGACCCAGGCTGCAGTGACTACCCACCCTGGAAAATGTTTTGTGTGTTTTGTAATAGGGAAATGTGAAATCACAAAGTATACAGCAAGCTTATTAAACATATGAAGACATCAGCTTCTGTCCCATTATGAAATCTCTCAAAGAGCAGTGAGAGAGAGAAGCGGAGAGAGCGAAGTGGAGGAGCGTTGGCACAGTTACCGGCACCTCAGTTACGGAAACTTTCCAAATAAAATTAGGGTCTAATTGTTATTAATTTACAAAAGAAATACACATTTGACGACTTTCAATAAACAATTTAAAATACCTATTTAAACAAGATAAGTAAACAAATAATAAACAGCAGCTTGTTGGAAAAGCAATGTTATCTCATGTAAGTACAACTGACTGCAAACAAAACTGTTATTACCGTTATATTTACAGTAGCAGATAGCCTTGTGTCCATGTTTATCAGAAGGCTTTGAGGCTTTGTTCTGACCTCAGCTGATCCCTCATTGCTCATGTTAATAAAGTGGCTCCCGGTTGGTGGTCCTGTGAGGAGCCATTGGGGGTGGGCGGGTCTCGGCAGCAGGACTCACAGATCTTTAGCCACACTCCTCCAGGCCTTCTGCATTCAGACAGACTGAGCTCTTAACGGTGTGACTGAAGACATTGTTCTCTTAATTGAGGTTCATTTTGGTGGCTCAGCAGGCTTTCCCCAATCCCTCAGGTAAAAACAGGTGATTACAGAGCTCCCGACGTGATAAGCGATCCATCAAGACATCAACAAAAGTAACAGCTACATGTAAAGAAGACTGCAGTTGTACTTGTGAGGGCCTCAGGTGGAGAGCTATAAATAATGGTTAATTAGGGCTGCAACTATATTATTAGTAGAAGACTTATTAAATTTTAATGATAGTTTACTTTTTTTAATTTGTTGTACATGAAAGCGGAAGAAGATGGATGGATGGAAGTTGTTGTACATTTTGTTTTACTTTAATTTTTACTAAAACCCTAATAATAATTAAAATGTGGTGATCTAATTAGAGAATATTTAGGAATAAAGTGTATTCTTGATTAAAATTATATTATATCTCTAAGTCATGTTTTCACTACTGTTCTGATGCTGCTCATCTGAACCTTTTTGTTATTTGGATTGTTTTTTAGTTTTTTTTTACTATATTATAGCTATATTTTAGTTATTATTATTATTATTATTATTTAGTGTCTATACTCTAGTTATTACTATTATTATTTTGTGTTTTATGTTTGCACCTTATCACTGAGACAAGTTCCTAGTTTTGTGAATTCTGTTCACTTGACAATGGCAATAAAAGTCTTTCTGATTCTGATTATGCATTTTTTTTTTTGCATTTTAATTTAATACTGCCACAGTCTTCATTATAAAATGTATTTGGCAAGGGTTTTAAAGTCTGTACAGTGCGCGTAACAATAATGATGATAATGAACATCAAATAATTTCAACAAATAATTGGAGTGAGGTATAAATTCATCTCAAGTCTACAGTATGATAAATTGGAACATATGTGTAAGACCATTGCAATATACAGTCATGTGCACACAAAGATTTGCAAATGGAAAAAAGGGGAATGTGGAGCCAATAGTTTGTTTTTACCTGGAGCAGTCATTTGTCTTGGCCCGAGACCAACACTAAACCACTGTGTATGTTTCTATGGTCTCAGTGGGTTCATATGTGCACTGCAGCCACTTACAACTGAGCAGGGAAGGGGCAGGTTTCCGTCCAGATCTAGAAATTGAGAGACAACATTATTTCCGTGCACCTGAGAAGAGCTTGGCATTTTGTACATAGTTATGTTAAGCTGTTTTGCTTTACTAATCCTCTTCCACTTATTCTCATCCTGTCCTAACGATCGGATAATAGGCAGTTAGTCTGCACTAACTTAGGCAACAATTCATTTTCGCATGTATTTACTATGGGGCAATTTAGATGTCTCGCATGCTTTAGGATGGTGAGAGGAAGCTGCAAACCCTCAGTGACATGCCTGGGAATCCAAGTCAGACCGAGGTTTCGCTTGTGGGATTTGTATTGTAATATATAGTCATTTAATTTGGCTGTTTTTATTGTTCAAAATCGCTACATGACTTGTTTGAGCCCTATATCTATGACCTATATATATGTAGAGTCAAATCTTTTGGAATAATCCCAATAAGTAAAGCGCAGAGGGTGGAGATGCAAACTGAAATTTTCTAAGCACTCTAACCTAGAATGCATTACAAAGCAGGATTGCTCAATTATTAAAGGAGAATTAACGTTTTTTACAATCTGAGCCTTATTTCGGTAATAAAACAAGTTGTTTTACTCACCCATAGCACTTTGGTATCATATGGAGCACTTCCAGAGATGTTTTGGATTAGCGATAGCCGTAGCGCTAATATATGCCCCGAGCATGTAATATATGCCCCGAGCAGTCTCCAAATAACACAAACTTTAGCACTTTTCAAATCATAGAAGCTCGATGTCTTAGTCTACACTTTTGTTTGTGTCAAAAGTAGCCTGTAATCCGAGATTTATCCATAGTTTCGAGTAGATGAGGACGCCAGTGCGCACAGGGCTCTCAAGTCTCACGCATTGAGAGTGTGACACACGCAATTCAACGTGTTCACACGCTCACACGCCACACATGGCATTTCTCACGCTGATTTTTTTTTTTTTTTGTGCCCAGAAAATTGGTCTGTATGGCTCAGTTTATGGAGGCACCATGCGTTTTCAGTGAAAAAAAACTCTCCCCCTCCTCCCCGTCCCCCTCCCCGGAAAAAAATCAGCCAATCAGAAAATAGATTTTTCTGTTGTTGGGCAGACTGTAGAGTGTAGTTTCCGCTGCTAAGCGCACACTGCGGTGATGATAAAACAAACTGAGAACCATCAGGTAATAACTTAATTTATATAACTCTCATTAGTTGCTTTGTAGTTAAAGTTTGCTCTTTAGACAAACATTTACAGCAGGGCTCTCAAGTCTCACGCAATTCAAGCCTACTGCCCCCCCGCTCCTCGGAAATTATGCAGTCTCACGCACGACCCCGCTCAAAACTTGAGAGCCCTGAGTGCGCATGTGCGGAGTCGCAGTTTATTTCGCTCTCAGGTCCGGGGACCCAAACATGAAACGCAAAGCTGTAACTATGGATAAACCTCGGATTACAGGCCACTTTTGACTCAAACAAAAGTGTAGACTAAGACATCAAGCTTCTATGATTTAAAAAGTGCTAAAGTTTGTGTTATTTGGAGACCGCTCGGGGCATATATTACATGCTCGGGGCATATATTAGCGCTACGGCTATCGCTAATCTAAAACATCTCTGGAAGTGCTCCATATGACACCAAAGTGCTATGGGTGAGAAAAACAACTTGTTTTATTACCGAAATAAGGCTCAGATTGTAAAAAACATTAATTCTCCTTTAAACTAATAATGAGAGAATTGCGTTATAACATGGGTAAAAGCTCAAAAAGGTCCATTTTACATACGCCTCTTTAATGCTTTCACAACACAACATTAAGCAAAACATAAAAGACACTAAGCTCCCTTGCAAATACAATCACTTACTCCATATTAAGCAACTTCACACAATATCTGCAAAACAAAATGCTTGAGAGTAGGATTTACCACCTCCTTCCAGTCAACGGCCCCCATGGGAGTTTCCTGAATAGATCCCAGACTGCTATCTCTCTCCCTGACCTGCCAGTCCAGCGCCTTCATTGACCCACAGCCTTCACACTCTCACTACACTCACATCCTGGCTGTAAATCTCCAATACCTCCACTTCCCAGGAATGTCTGCTGGATGGGGTTGCCAAGTGATTGTTTGGGGATTTCATGTGAGGTTCAAAATGTTATCAGTTCTAAACAGTGTCATCTTTGGGCTATCTGTTCTCAAACAACTTACACAGGTGGTCTGCTTTTTTTATTGCCAGGTGCTTTGTGGAAAGAAAAAAACATGTGTTAGCAAACATCTATACCCGTTTACAATATAGGTCAAAATCTGTAATTTTGCCTCAGTTTAAAAATCACTTGGATCGACAATATACATGAAACTCAACATGCGTCAATGCGCTCTTGCCAGTCCAAAGCACGAAATATTGAAACTGGAATTTGAGAAGGCAACAGAAATTAAATCTGTAAACAAATACAACGGACGTAACACCAAAACTGAACAATATGAACGGTAATGGTGACTAAACTCAAGTCCTTTATCTTGTGTAGTGACAGGGAAATTGCACTGCTGTGCTGTACCCTTACTGCCAGCTCAGTCTTTGTTATCTTACCTCACCAGAGGAATAATGCTCCCTACAACTGAAGCATAACCAGACTGGACTGGACTAGACTGGAATGGACAATACTATTACAGAATTTTAAAGTTTATGTCTCTTAGTCCCGGGTCCCATAGTTATGGTAACTAAACCTCTGCATTAGAATTCCAGCATCACGCCTCTTCTCTTCAACTCTCAGACTACTATAATTTATTTGCGCGTAGCGTGAGATAACTGCATTGTCTGAGTTCTGCACAATCCAAATGGATGCAATAATTTGTCTCCTGGTTTCAATTTGTCAACCAGAATGGACAAAAACTGCACTGCTCCATGTCCTCACATTACCTAGTATTTGGCATGGAGTTCCATGTCTTGTGTCTGCCAACAGGTTCTTTCACCCATGTCCACTCTTGACGTCACCCAGACATAAAGCATCTTCTCAACTATCAACCACTGTCAACTGTTTCCCTTCACGTACATGACATCTCAATCTTTGAGTATATTTTGACATGCAAATGAGGCCTGGATTGGCTCTCTCCTGACCCCTCATGCAGACCTGGGTGGGCTCCTGAAATACTTCTCTTAATTTGACACGACCTGATTTGGAGGATTTCAATGTTATTGTTCCTCTTGGACATATGCACTCACATGTGAAGCCTGAGCCTTTCTGGTATAGGGTTGATGGGGGACAACAGTGCACCTCGCCTGAAGTCTGTAGTTAGGTAGTGGTGCAAGAGGAGAGAGGAGGCGGGGGGAGGAGGTTTTAGTATTGCTCCACCCTGATTGTGTTAACCTCAAATCTATCGTCCAGAGGTGCTGCTCATGACAAGCTCTACATTTCCTCTCTTTGTCCTCTTGCTCCCTGCCATCTCACTATAGAGGAGTTGGATGAGGCTTCGTTTTGACAGCTGTGCTCTGAATGTAGTGACTGCGGTCTAGAGGGAAGGGTGTGTGTGTCTGGCTGCGTGGTGTCTTGAAAGTTAGTCGAGTGCTCTTTGGTGCATGTGCTGTGTCTTGATTTGAAAATATCAGAGCGTGCGTCCCTAGAGGATGGGTCCTTAGGGTGAGCTCATGTGTCCATGATGATGGTAAAAAAATAAATTTGATTTATAAAGCACATTGGAGGCCAAAAGTGTGTTACAGCAGGAGTTTAGCTTTTAATGCAAACAGAAGTGAATAACTGCATTGTTAAGTCATTTGTTACAATAACTGGGTCAGGGCTGGTGTAGGGGCTGAATTTGGAGATATCTTCATGTAGATAATTTGTGTTCCCAGTTGGTTACAATGACACTGTCAGACTGTTTATTTAAGAAATCATGAAATTTGTGTTGAATTTTTGTCTGTAGGTTCAATTTGTACCTGTGACAAAGAGAATTGTGAGAAGTGCATCTTATTAACTTATTGTTTAATGTCCCCCACTGCATTGTATGGGGCTTACATTTTATCCACTAGGCCTCAAATAGGCCTTAAAATGTATAGTCATTCACTGGTGCTTATTCTTTTTTATTTCAGTGAGTCCTTTTGCAGATACTGTTAATGTGCTTTGTTTGCACCCACAGATGTTCGTGAAACTCTACATCTGCCCTCAATGATAAATCAATACACAATTATAGTTATTCTGTTTTGGAGGCTATAACTTCACCACACAAGTTATGAGTAACATCTTCGACCTTTAAGCTTTAATAAAGTGTGCACGGATTCCATTCACCTAATGATGTGGCAGCTGGTATAAATTTGGTCCTGAGCGCTGCAGTGAGGGAGGCACCGCGAGCATGGGAATAAAGCAAGAATGTGTAGTGGGTGCTAGGCAGCTGGTGGCTGAGCCTGACTGGGTCGCAGAGAGCAAGGCCAGGCCAGCCACATGAGGCTCAGCTGATCCACAGACAGTGGCACACCGCCCATTCTATATCACAGTGTCTATCAAGCAGAGTACAAAAAACAGTATATTGTAGCTATTGGACGTGCTGGTCTCTGAACCTCCATGAAGGTGATGCTAATTGGAGCAGACATGTTGTTAATCATCTTAAAAGTTTTAGCCATTTGTTCACCCACCCAACGCGCCACACAATCTCCTGCATATTTAGTAGAGCAATAATCAGGAGGGTCAGCAGAGTTCCTCTCTCCTCAAGCAAGTGTTGACCATATGTTAATGGAACGGGCTCCAGCTCCAGTTAATAAGGAGTTGCACTATTACAGGCTGAGTGGACTTCTTGCCAGCAGAGAGTGCGAGAAGTTATTACTTCTTACTGTAACCGAATCAGCTGCACTTAGAGTCAAAATTACCAGATGTATTGTGGTAATCATATGAAATGAACACATGCATCAAACATATCTTGGATCTCAACACAAAGCACTTTTATCAGCTGTTGTAGGATTGCATGCATTCTTCAGAAAGCATGCTTTCACCTGCACCTCTCCTTTCTTAATAAATTTAAGGCTTACATAATGACCAGAGAGAGAGGAGCTATTCCCAAATTAAAGTGACCACCCAATTCTGCTGTAACATATAGCCAAGATAAATCTACAGGACTGGCTGACCTGCAGTGACCTGCTGAGATGAAAGGGAATAAAAGTCTGCTTTTTAGAGCCCCACTTTCTCATAGGTTCTGTTTGGGTCTCGCCCTGTTGTTTCTGGGACAAACCGAACATGTGGTGCACCGCTCTCACGTGCTCAAATCAGGAAACATTTTTCTTGTTCCCCTCCGAGCTTGTCTAAGAACCTCATAAAAGCTCGGGACTTCCTGCGGTCATTTAACGACATGGTGCGCATTGTCATCAACAGGGTTACATAAACACTCCCTGACATGCCAGCCAAAGGACATGTTCACATTTTATTCCTGTGATGACCCTGGGAACTGTAATGTTTTCAAATCTAATATTTATCAGGAGTGATTCATCAGTCTGTGCTTGCCATGACCTCTGTGCGACAAGTGGGTGCGTGTACATCAGGGCTCCTCATCCTCAGGTCTGTGACGCCCTCCAGCGGCTAACGTGTGTGCATGCAGCTTTGAAATTAAAAACTTCCAACAACTTTACGACTACGAATTACAACAAATGAATCAATCAAAACAAGTTTTAACTCTATGTTCTGTAAAATTAATACTCTGCAATCGACCTCTTGTAAAATGTGGCAATAAATATGGCTTATATGACTATATGTGTCACCCCTACTGCAATATCTGAGCAAGACTTGCAATAACCAATGTGTAGAGGACTTTTTTGTACTTTTTTTTCTTATTTTTTTCTTTGCACTATTTTTTTTCTATACCAGTGTTTCCCAACCAGAGGTACAAGTACCCCTAGGGGTACTCGAGCACACTGCAGGGCGTACTTGGCAGTGTTGCTGCCAGGCACAGGGGCAGATTTTTGAGTAAATTTGAGTTAAAGAAAAGAGACAAAGTGCCTGAGAATTGAATTTTCAAATTAAGGAGATGAAATAAAATGATTTTCATTTAATAATCTGTTGTGTCACGTTCTACTTTTGGAGAATTATCAACATGTATGAGTCAGGGGGTACTCGAGGTATGACAAAAAGGCTCAGGGGGTACATAAGACAAAAAAAAAGGTTGGGAAACACTGTTCTATACTGCGTTGTAAATATCCTGCTGTGTGTTGTATATATTCTAGTTAAATGTCTGCACTGAAGTGATGTGAACAGTGACAATAAAAGGCACTCTTCTATTCTATTCATTCTTAATAAATAAATACATAAATATATATTGTTTTAAATCATCAATTTTTGACAGAACCCTCACCAATAAACAATAAACAGAAAAAACAACATTGTGCAGCACAATAATAAGGGCTCAGGCTGTAGTAATTATGCTAGGCTCTGTTCCAGCCTCAGATTGAGTAATGGTTCTGACAACTTCCAAAATGTCTCTTCTTACTCTTCACCTCAATTTTAGGATTCAAGCTATCTAAACTAAACAAACATTGCCAGCCTTGTTTAATACTGTTTTGAATTAATTAATTAAAGAGGTATACTGACTTCATACAGCAATCTCACAGTAATTGATTCTGTGCTGTGAGTATAACAATATGTTTAATTACAGTGACTCAACACTTTTTGGACTCACATCAGATTATGAGTAGTTGCTATGTAACGGACGCCCTCTCTTTGTGGAGGCATCCTGAGAGCGCGGGCAGTATGCAGACACCACTGGGCTGTCCTCTGTCCGGCTCTGGAGGCTGTTATTGTTGTGGAGCACAGACCACTGCGTTTGGGGTGCTCCAGCTGAGAGAGGAGAGCACCCACCGGGCTTTTCCCATGATGAAAACTGCATTTGTGGTTGGCCCGGCACTGCAGAAGAGCACACCTCCCATCCCCATTATAAGTGCCCCTCAAATCATGATCTAGCCTGTAAATTAGTACAGCAAGAAAAACAGGCCGTGTAAGTTGAAACTGCATTTGTGTGTCTGTGTCGGCGGATCACTCCAGGGAGACAAGAGAGAAGAAGCAGGCTGTAAATCTATTGGAGTCCACTGATAGTGCCTGTTTGCACAGCCACTGCCGCTTCCTTTGATCAAATGGCTGGGGGAGCGGGGGTCGTGTGGCGCTGCCGAGGGTCAGCTATATATTACACTCCTAAAAGTGATTACTGAAATTCTTAAGTGAAAACATTCTGCTGCCAGGGTGTGCTCTAATCCCCTGCAGTGTTGTCTAGAGCAGAGCTGGGGCCTCTCTGTGGATCTCCCCTCTTCCCCACACTTGTGTTTTCTATCACAGGCCTAAGAGAGCCCCCGACTTTGGAAACATGGCCTATCCAGTTGCACTTTCTCTATGGTACACAGAGCAGCAGCCAGGAGAGAGAGGTTAGAGTAAAGCTAGTGCCGTCAGCAGAGGTATGCACGCACTTCACACACGGCAGCAGCAAATGAAAGGTTAAAGAGTGGACAGGCAGTACGTGGCCCCTACATCAGGAACAGGGTAAACAATGAGCGGATTATGTTCCCCTGTCAACATACAAAGACCCCCCCATCTCCCCATCTGTGTGCACTGTGCTGTAGGTAGAGCAGTGACACATTTACAGATGCCAATTCATTCTCATCAGTTGGATAATGATGTAATGTTGTTTTACTCAATGGAAAACAAAAAACAAAAAAAAGGACATTGTTTATTTAGAATTTATTTGTTTATGAAGAAGCTGAGGCTAAAATCGGATTTTATTTTCAAAATCAATTGTGTTTTTCTTTTAATGTAAAAAAGCGTCTTGTCAACGCAACATTTTTATCTGTGTTGGATTATGGAGATCTTTTGTACATGAATGCTGCTGCTCAATGTCTTCGAATGATTGATACTGTTTATCATGCTTCTTTGAGGTTCATTACAAACTGTAAAATGTCCACTCACCACTGTGACTTATACTCTCGAGTGGGATGTCCTGCTCTGGCCACTCGGAGGACACGTCACTGGTACACTTTCATTTATAAGGCAATATTGGGACTACTGCCTTCGTACATTTGCACCCTAATTGCTCTGAGAAATGTTGAATCGTATTCTCTTCGTTCACAAGACTATTTGTTGCTTTCTGTTCCTTTTGCTCGTACAGAACTGGGTAAAAAGGCATTTGTTTACTCTGCACCTTTTGCATGGAATATGCTAAAGAAAGACTGGAAACTAACTGATTTAATTTCCTTGAGCACTTTTAAATCCAAACTGAGAGCTTTTGAGACCAATTCCACAATCTGCACTTGTTTTTTTTATAATGTTTTTAAACTTTTATGTCTTATCTGTGTAAATATGTAACTGTGTTTTGTGTTTGCTGCTGCCTCTTGGCCAGGACCCCCTTGAAAAAGAGGTTCTTAATCTCAGTGGGACATTTCCTGGTTAAATAAAGGTCAATCAATAAATAAATAAATCATAAAATTTAGCAACAACTTTTACATACTGCTATAATTATACTATTTTTGACTAGTAGTTAATCCTCTCCTAATTAGTGTACTCCTCCAAACGCACTATATTACGCAAAATTGACTCTTTTGACATTTAAAACAGGTTATAATCTTCTATACCTCCTCAAAAACATAGACTTGTGTTTTCATTTATGTTTGAGTAATCCTTTATCACATGTGCGTCTACATCTCCAAAAGTCAAAATGCTCTGTTCCACCTTGTGATGTAATTTAGTGATCGTTTCCAACAGCTACCTTTTAGCTTTAGTTCAGCAGTTCTAGGGCTAAAATTGCCTAAATGAATCTAGTGAAGGTGTATGTTTAAAAGCACAGTAGAGCACTTCCTATATTACCACATGACATCACAAGGTGCTACAGAGTGCTTTCAATTTGAAAAAAAAGTGCTCAGCCTAGATAACAGGATTTGTGTGCTAAACATGCATGAATGGAACTAAAGAAAACTCCAGATATGTTTTTAATATTTTGATGAGGAAACAACATTATGGTATAAATCAGAAAATAGGGTAATATGAGCCCTTTAAAGCAGCACAGGATGCACCAAGACAGGAGAATTATAATAGCAAAGAATTCTATGAAGTCATGCTCTATGGAACTTTATACTTATTGCTGATCATTACTGGAGATTGTGCTGTGTTAACTTTGGCAGAACGAGTCTTGCTGTCACACTGAAAAAGGGATGATGGTTTTCCTTATATTTTATTTGCATGGCGCTACTGAGAGAGAAAAAGTGAAAAACCTGCAAGGAGTCTGATGCCAGAAACAACAATGAGATGTGGTCGTCGGCTTCATTAGAGTGGAGCAAAGTGTCCCCAGGAGCTTTGGCCTGGACAGAGGTGGGTAATAATATCAATCAGTGTTGGTGAAGTTACTTTAAAAAGTAGTGTTTGCATGTTACTTCTTTAAAAGGTAATCACTTACTTTAATTAGTCACCCTCTATGGAAAGTAACTTTTTATGTTACTCGTTACTTTGGTAACTTTTTGGTAGTAAACTCCATCTAAGGCTAAATATCGACACAAGACCAATAGTCAATAATGATTTATCATATGATAGCTGATATACTTTTGCATTCATTATTTTTAAACAATTGTTGTAAGTTTTGTCACAATGTACAGTAGTACTTGAGCACACATAAACAAGCAGATATCCCCATTTTAAAGGGATATGCCACCCCCAGGTCAAATTTGGGCATCTCCCCACAGTCCAGAGACTAAAATAAGTGGTGGAAAGCGTTTTCCTGCTCACCCAGCCATTGTCCGAGTCTGTCGCCACTGACCGCCGCGGTATCTGGTGCTCCTCCGCCTTAGACTGGAGTCTAACGTCGCCAGAGAAAGATTTCGGCCAAAAGGAATTAATTTGCTCGATGCGTTTCCCAATTACTTTATGTGTAGTGCGCATTCATATCGAGTGCAAATAAATGTGCAAATCAACACGGAGAGCTTGCCTTGGTCATTTTGGGTGGGAACTATTTTCCAGTGCGGAAGAATACAGTCGAATCACGCAGTACGCTGCCAGGGGAATCCCAGTTACGCACTGGGAAGGGAGTTCCCCTGTTGCACAACGTGGTGCGTGATTCGACTGTATTCTTCCGCACTGGAAAATAGTTCCCACCCAAAATGACCAAGGCAAGCTCTCCGTGTTGATTTGCACATTTATTTGCACTCGATATGAATGCGCACTACACATAAAGTAATTGGGAAACGCATCGAGCAAATTAATTCCTTTTGGCCGAAATCTTTCTCTGGCGACGTTAGACTCCAGTCTAAGGCGGAGTAACTGCAGATACCGCGGCGGTCAGTGGCGACAGACTCGGACAATGGCTGGGTGAGCAGGAAAACGCTTTCCACCACTTATTTTAGTCTCTGGACTGTGGGGAGATGCCCAAATTTGACCTGGGGATGGCATATCCCTTTAATTATTTTATTTTGCACAAATTGTCTATTTCACCCACACTCACAAGTTAAAGGGACTGTGTGTAGCTTGCGCTCTTACAGTAAAAGGCCAGAGCCTTAACCAGCAGGATAGATAAAAGTTTTTCTCATTATCAGAATATGGACAGGCCATGCCTCATGTGAAAACTCAGAATCACTGAGCTGCAGAGGCTGTACTAGCACTGATCAATGACTGTCTGCAGGTGCTGGGGTTTAGGTACTGAGGATTCAGATCAGAGATCCTTTTAGGTTTAAATCAACTGGATTTCAGCACTGAAACTGGCCACTGGCCATTACACAGGGATGAAAGTGGCCAATCATGAAAAAAGCGGAAAGTCCCCCCCCCCCCCCCCCCCGCTGGAAAATTTTAAAATCCTGAAATTTGGATTTCTATACGCTATATGTTAGCAATAAAGTAAAACTGTACATAAAAGTACCAAAAAAAACCCACATTTTATTAACAGGTAGGCCTACTAGTAGTATATATATATTGGATTTGTTTTTGCTTTGGACTTCGTCTAATCAAACCGCACTGAGGAGGAGCTTATGCGCGCTAAAAGCCGCAGGTGAAAAAGTGAGGAGCGACGCGTTTAGTGAGTTTTATAAAGTTTATCCTGTGTACACGCAATGGTACAGGCTGTTACGAAAGAGCTGCACTCACTCGCTCGGTCCGCGGCTCCAGATTTAATACGAAGTTTAATACGAGATACATGTACTTTTGTTCTGAATACAGGACGATTCTGTTTTTCAAGGGACAGTTGGCGACCCTAAACACAACTATACATATATATATACACCCAAAATCTTTCTCAACGAATTTGCACAGTTAAAAAAAAAAAAAAAAATTACCCCGCAGCTGGAAAAAAAAGCGGAGATCCGCTAAAAAACTGAACTCTTTCATCCCTGATTACATTTGTTATCAGTAAAATCTATATTTGATTTAAATGGGTCTACCTCATGTCTCTACATAACTGAAATCCAAAGGTTGATGGTTCCTTTAACTGGCTTGAAATGTATTGTTAACAGTAACAGTAATTAGACCCGAGCACCAGAAGCTAGCAAAGGGCTTATTAGTATCGCCAAGCAATGCTCGTAGAGGTCGGGAAGTGAAATGACACGACGTGACTCGCCCGTAGTGACCAGGGACCCTCGCCATGATGTAGGAATGTGCCAGAGCTTTCCGAAAATGTATAGTGTAGTTTGTTCTCGCATCAGAATATTCTTCTTTCTTACTTCTTCTTCTTATTTTTTTCCTAATCAACTCACACAGTGAACAATGACAAAAACTCACAAATTTTGCCAGTTGCTATTTCCATTTTCTGAAAATAAATAAAATGGCTCGTCAGCGCCCCCAAACAACTCAAAAATGCATTAGGGAATACGAATGAGGGCAAAAACGTAGAATCATGAAATTTGACACAGAAGTAGATCATCAAATTTGGTACATATTATCTCAAGGGGTGGAACATCAAAAATTATCAAACATTTCTGACACGTCTCTGAGCAGTGAAGCAACAAATAACGCAAACAATTTTGGAGATTTACAAATTGCTCCCATTTGCACAAACTTTGATTTCAGTGAAATTTGAAACAGTTGTTAAACTCTCTGCCCTAACGCTAAACCTGAATGTGAAAAAATCGAATTTAATGCGTTAACACCCAGACTTAAATAAAATTTTATATGGGGGTAAAAAAAAATTAAATTCAATTTTACCATTCTGATCAAAAAGTCAATGACACCTGTGCCATATGACGACAATGACATAAACTCTCCATGTTATTCTAATGGTAAAATCGCCAAATCACACAAACAAAAATTTATATTGTGACCATGCTCCTACAAACTTTTTTTTTTTTTTTTTAATAAACTCGCAAAAAATTGGAAAAATGGCAGGGTTAGGAGTTAGGGTTAGGGTAAGGGCTAGGATTGCGGCTAGTGTTGGGGCTATGGTTAGGGTTATGACTAGGATTAGGTTTAAGTTTAGGGTTACGTTTGGCGTTATGCCTAGCGTTAGGGTGGGGGTAGTGTTTAAGAGTCATGGTTGGGGTTTACGGAACAATGTTCCGCTTTTTTTGGCTATCAAACTATACATTTTCGGAAAGCTCTGGTACATTCCTACATCATGGCGAGGGTCCCTGGTCACTACAGGTGAGCCACTAGGAGCATCGCTTTGACTAACAGGCCCTTCGCCAGCTTCTGGCACTCAGGCCTAATAAAGTGTTACAGTGCTCCAGTGCAGAATTCATTCATCACGCTTGGCTAAAAATAAAAAATATACAGTGTATTGTATATAAAAAAACACAATTTTCCAAGACAGGTTACTAAACTCGTTAGATGAATTGATTACAATTTATTCATAAGTACAATAGCAGCTGGAACGAAGCTCCTTTTAAAACGATTCGTTCTAGATCTTGGGACTAAAAGCCTCTGACCAGAGGGAAGCAGCTGAAGCTCTGAGTTTAGAGGATGCTTCATGCCTTTTAGAACTCTTTACTTTGGGACATCCGCTGTAACTGTCTTGAGTACAGGGAGTCCAGGCTGCTCTGAGGATGGCCAGTCACCTGACTTGCCCATTTAACCAACTGATTCAGGGAGTTTGTGTTTTTACCAGAGATGCTCCCAAACCATGAGACCAGTGAAAAAGCTAAAACTGATTCCATAATTGTTTTATAGAAGTGTCATGGTTCTATCTACACAGTAGAGGGACAATTTTCCTCAAATAATGAAGGTGCCAGTGGCCTCTTTTATACACAGCAATACAGTTGACACCAAAGCGCAATTCTGAATCAATGAGTGTTCCAAGATACTTATGAGTCTACACACTCAACTGACTGCCCCTTTATATGCTCAAGACTCACCTTTTTAAAACTGCTTTTAATGTTTCTTAATGTTTAATGTTTTTCTGATTGTTTATTGTTTTGTTACTTGTTTTATTACTGATTTTACCTCTTGTACAGCGTCTTTGAGTGTCTTGAAAAGCGCTTTATAAATAAAATGTATTATTATTATTATTATTATTATATATGCGACGTCATTTTGAAGAGCACTTTTCCGAAAGTAAATATCCTTTGTTTTGGATACATTCAGGTGTAAATTTGTCTCTTCACACCATTTTACAAAGTCCTCAACAATTGGCCCATGTTGGTTTTCATTTTTTTGAAGCAAGCTCACAATGACAGAATTATCCGCATACTTTATTACTGTTCTATTCTCATAGGTACTCTAACATTTGTTAGTGTACAGTATGAACAGCAGGGATGAGCGAACACATCCCTGTGGGATTCTTTTTGACCAGATGACACCATCTTGTCAGTTCATTCAGGTTATTTCCAGAGTAGTCTATACATCCCAGTTTGTGCGTTCATAACACTCGTGCAAACTTGCAGTGGGCTCCTCATTCCAAAATTTAATTTCTAGTCTCTTCCCTCTCCCTCTTAAGCAGTTTTATATGAGGGCACCAAATGCACACAGTTATGGTCCGATAGTCCTAACGGAGGGAGAGGCAGGGACTTGTACGTGTCCTTCATGGATCCAGGGTCCAGTGTTTTCCCCTTCTCATGGGACAAGTTACATCCTGATAAAAGTTCACAAGTGACTTTTTTAGGCACACATGGTTAAAATCTCCCACTATAAAGTTCAGTGCATCTGGTGATATTGATTGGAGCTTCTGCACACCATAAAAAATAACACCTGTAGCAACAGTGGCATTTGTTTTCAGGTGGATATATATACCATGGTAAGGAAGAGCTGTGGAAATTCTCACGGCAAATAAAATGGACGAAAAGACACAGATAAGAGTTCAATATTGATTTAGCACTGATGTTAAGAGTTATATGAGAAATTCAGCTTGAGGAAATTGATCGGACATAGCTTTCACACATGCTGGACCAAACGCAACGTATCTTGGGAATTTTTTTAACCCCAGTGTGCAGTGTGCTCTGCACTTTCCTTTATAAAAAAGAAATATAGGCAATGATATATGAGATAGAAAAGCCTAGGAGATGTCTTAATAAATCTGAAACATCAGACTGGCTGTTGTAAACAGAGATTTACACTGTTCTGCATCAAGTCATGGTCTTCACCTCCAGTAATTCACTTGTACGACTCTTATCACTTGAAACAGGTGTTTGCTTATCCACACTGTGCTATTGTACCATATTCCCATTATAGTTTTAAAAACCTGTCACAGACATGTTTCCCACATGTTTATGAACATTCATTCATTCACTTTCTTCCGCTTTTCCATTTTCTGGGTCGCGGGAGCAGCAGTCCAAGCAGTGCTGGGCAGTGCTGCCCAGAACACAACGCACCAGCCCCCATGAATCCTCCCACGGGTGATGGGTCCACAGGAGGACAGCTCACGTCACAACAGGCCTTGATGTATCTTCTGCTATGGGGCTACCAATGTCCACAGACACTGGGGGCGAGGTGGGGTTAAGTGTCTTGCCCAACCCCTGGATCACGAGGCATATGCTCTACCAACTGAGCTACTACCGCCCTTGTTTATGAACAGTGTTACTGAAAAGATGTGTTTATGATCATTTTAGTTTGCTACTAAAAATGACTGAAGAGCACACATGGAAGTTGGACCGTGACAGTGGCTTTTGGCTATGTCTCTTATTGACACAGGTGCTTTGAGGGTAATCCAAAAGAAGTGAAGATCTCAGCACACTGACACACACACTGGTATATGGACAGGTTTTTGTGTCCGAAATACTAAAACTTCTAATCTAATCTCACCTGTGATCTGTGCAGCCTCATTTTATATAGATTTGTTTAGGTATTATACAGTTTTATGGTGGGCACTGAGTGAGTTAAAAGGTTAGAGCAGAGGTTCTATATCATATAGCTATCCCAAAAAGGCCACTTTTCTCTATTGAATCTATAGGCTATAACAGTCAATTTTATTATTAAAGGGATAGTGCGTTTTTTTAAAAATGTTAATCTGTATGGGTTTCCTTCTAAAAGTTACGTGTGTTGACACTGGCTTACCTCTGACACTCTCAGCTGATCCCGGTTCCGCTCACTTTCTCAAGCCCACGTAAGTAGGTCCGGTAGCTTCTCTGGAACATTAAATAAAGCTTGTTTTTCTTCTCAAAACAAAACATTTGTCCGAAAGGTGATATATTTGCGTCTCAAACAGTTGTTCACGAAACATCCAGCAGCGAATTTAGCGATCGCATATTGTGTCTGCCGACTCGTATTACTGCGCTAACGTTCGCGTATCAGCCTTTTCACTTGTAAAATTCCGCTTGCGGCGGACCGCATCTGCCGTACACTTCCGCTAAAGGGGAACAGGCTGATACGCTAACGTTAGCGCAGTAATACGAGTCGGCAGACACAATATGTTTGAGACGCAAATACCTTTCGGACAAATGTTTTGTTTTGAGAAGAAAAACAAGCTTTATTTCATGTTCCAGAGAAGCTACCGGACCTCCCTACGTGGGCTTGAGAAAGTGAGCCGAACCGGGACCAGCTGAGTGTCAGAGGTAAGCCGGTGTCAACACACGTAACTTTTAGAAGGAAACACTTATAGATTAACATAAAAAAAAAAACCCGCAATATCCCTTTAAGGATTTTATTTAAAGTTAGTAATAAATGAGTCAAATGTATTGACACATAATCTAAAGTCATATAAAAATGTACAAAGCATACTGCTAAAACAAGTAAAAAAAAAAAAAAAATCAAGTAAAAATAAATCACAATAATAGTGCATCTTATGAGGCATGCTGAGAGAGAAAGGCTCTTATTCTGTGTAGAAGCTCTTTCTTGACACTGTCAGGTACCATCGCTGCAAAAGAAAAAAAACAACAGTTCAAGTATTCAAAGTTTGCTACACATACTTTTAGAAAACTGAACTGTTACCTCTTCCTTTAGGAGTAATCTCTGCCACCAAGTCCTCCACAGTCACATGCTCCAGGCCCTTTTCCTTTATAACATCTGCAAATTAAAACATGTATTAACATTTAATTAAAAACAGAGACAATACAGGATAACAAAATAATACAAGAAATATATTTTCTGGTGCAGACCATTACTCTTAACCTTGTTTGTTTTATACTGTACTAACACACAACGAAGACAAGGTATTATATTTTTTAAGTCAAGCGGTTACTTCATACCTCTGCAATGGGCCTTCATCTGATCTTTCCATCCGCACTCTGTGAGTTTGGCTCTCAGAAGCTCCTTTAGTCTTCAATAAAATAGTTTGAGTTCATTTGTCTTTTTCAAAGGGGTTAGAAAAAATGTATATGCTGTATAAAGATCTTAAAAACCTTTAACTTAGAAGCAGTGTTAGATTCAACATTTACTTTAGCTTAGGAACACTATTATTTGTGGTACATTTAGCTCAGGGGTGTCAAACATGCGGCCCGGGGGCCAGATCCGGCCCTCCAAGACCTTTAATCTGGCCCTCGGCTGATTTTCTATTAAAATATTGTAATTATATTTTAATTTTCTATTGAAATATTGGTAATTTTCTGCACAATTTTCTGCTTTTCCCACCAGAGCAGCACAAATGAAGACTCGCCTCTTTCCAAACGCTCTTAAAGGACCATCGTTTTGGCTGTCGGCCGTGACACCCTCATCAGCAAAATGTCAAAACTGAGAAAAGTGGACGCCGAGTGCAAGATTTTCCAAGAAAAATGGACTAACTCCTATTTGTTCACGGAGGTCAATGGGAAACCTGTACGCTTGGTGTGTTTGCAACAAGTGGCGGTGCTCAAGGAAAATAATCTTAAACGCCACTACGAGACACGGCGTTTCGAAAAATACAATAACTTGAACGGAGAATTAGAGACAGAAGATAAAAGAATTATTGCTGGAACTGAAGCAACAGCAGTCTGTTTTCACCCGGAGCCAAAATGTTAATGAAATATTATAGTAATTTGTAAAAGAAAGAGTTCATGCAATAAAAAAGACTTCTGTAATAGATTTGTGTTTCTCTGCACAAATATTTGGACTTATTGCTATTTTTGGGGTATATCCTCCTGAGACCCGGCCCATTCATTTGCGTCCTTTATAGTGCACACTGAGTTAACCAGTCTGTCTTTTAAGTGTTTAGAGATAGACTCATGTTTGTGGCTGCACTCTGATTAATAAATTAGGACTAAACCAGAACTGAACCAGGTCTCAACTAGGACTAAACCAGGACTAAATCAGAACCAAATCAGGAATAAACCGGGGCAAAGCGGGACTAAACCAGAACTGAACCAGGTCTCAACTAGGACTAGTCCAGGACTACCAGGACTAAATCAGAACCAAATCAGGAATTAACCAAGACAAAACAGGACTAAACCAGGTCTAAACCATGACTAAAAGAGGTCTAAATTTGGCCTAAACCAGGTATGAACCAAATTTGAGTCAGGTTTAAACCACGTCTAAACCAGGACTAAACCAGGTCTAAACCAAGTCTGAACCAGATCAATACATAAATAATAAATAAATAAATACAAATTTAAATACACTTTTTTCTTCGGGTCCCAGGAGGATATTTGCCATGAGTTTTCTGATCCGGCCCCTTTGGGATCAAAGTAGTTTGGATACGGCCCCCGGACCAAAATGAGTTTGACACCCCTGATTTAGCTGTTCAATAATGATTAAAGACAAACATTAGTCTGTGGTCTGTGCTATGATCTCACCTCTCTCGTTCGCCCATCTCTGTGAGCTTCTGGTTCACTGAGGCCTTCAGTCTGGAATCTTTGTTCATGATTCTCACCTGCAGCAAGACAAAAAACATGGAATAAACCCAAGGACAAGACATGTGTTCATATTCGTTCTTTGTAGACAGAAACTTCACACTCACTGTTTGTTCCGCACGTGATCAGTCCGCATTCCCGCGCCAAAGACGCAAATAGAGCCAACTTCTGCGCTTTATCTGACAGCGTGTTTATTTATTGTGTTAATTAAAACTGCCTCATTTCGTCCGCAACTTTGTGAGATGGTGCTAGCGCGTACCCATTCCGACGACAAACAAAAGGCTGTGCAATGGTTCCGAGGCTGACCCACGGTGTTGTAATTGTAAAAAACAACCACATGATGGCGCTATTTACCTATGAAAGTAGATCTACTTCGCCCCTTTTAACCCAACATCCTCCTGGGACCTAAAGAAAAACAGTGTATCTAAATCATTATTATTATTATTATTAAAATTGGAGGTAAATGAACACCTTAGCATTTACATTTTGTTAATTTTATTATTATTAATAATGTAACATGTCCTCTGGAATGGACGTCGGGGACATATCTAAGTCCAAAAGAATACTTTGATTTCATGATGGACGTGAAAAGGCTTGGAAAACAATGTATTTTTGAATGGGTATCTTCAATTTCAGTAATTAACGGGTAAAAATCTTACACACTGTCCCTTTAAATCCACGTGAAGTTAACAACCTAACAAAAACAAAACATTTTTTGATGACCAACATCTCTGACAAGCTTCTACAGTTGCCTCAAAAAGTTCTTGGACTCCCTTTTAATTTCTTATTTATTTTTTAGATATTATGTATTTTTTTTTTATTTTTTTTTAGTATTTATTTATGTATTTATTTATTTATTTATGTTTATTTTTTATGTTGTATTTATTTTTTAATATTTTTATGTATTGTTTATTTATGTATTTTATATATATATATATATAATGTATTATTTATTTTTATATATATTTTATATTTGAGTATTTATTTACATATATATATATATATATATATATATATATATATATATATATATATATATATATATATATATATATATATATATATATATATATATATAAAAATGTATTATTTATTTTTATATATATTTTATATTTGAGTATTTATTTACATATTTATTTATTTTTATCTTTTATGTATGATTTTATTTTATTTTATTTTTTTATTTTTTTATCATAGTGCAACTACAAACTAGAGTCTCAAAACAATTAAAAGATGGACTGGTTAACTCGATGTCCACTATAAAGGGGCCGGGTCCCAGGAGGATATGACTTATGCACTCAACGTTCAAATATCATTAATAGACCTACCCCATGTGATGGGGAAATGTGCCCCCAGTGCTGGTTGTCTGATAATGTAGACTAAATAACCAACAAATGAGCTGAATTTAATTAGACTGAAGCTTAATGTTCAGTGCTTTACCATGCACAAACTTTAGACTATAAAACTTTATAATGACCAAAGGAGAGTCATATAGGGTACTGAAACATACAGTTCAGTGCACAGTATTTTAAGGATGCACTGGGTTTGTCTTCTACACTTAATGAGCCCACTCACAGTTTGAATTTAAAAGTGTGTCTTATTATGAAAAACCTCTAGTTCCACCCCACTCTTCTGCACTTAAAAAAAAAAAAAGTTATTTCAGTGGATTCAAATGTAATTACAACTTTTGAGGTCCTTAAGTTGAAAAAAGTATAAGTTTGGAACAAAAATAGCTTTCATTTAGTCCCCAAAATGGACACTGAAAATTTTCTTGTCTTCTTGTTTAGGAGTAAGATTGATGTATTTGTGATGAAATTTGCCCAGGGTCTACAGGCCCATCCTTCAACGCTGCAGGGGCAACCTGTCAGGAGCAAGTGTACTTATTTAGGTTGACGAGGTACCCTGAGGAAAACCCACCTTGCTATAGGGAGAATATGCACACTCCACACACAAAAAAAAGCACCAACCAGCCCGGGAATCAAACCAAGGACCTTCTTGCTATGAGGAGAGGGTACAGTGTAGTCACAGTAAATGCTCTTTGCACTCTTTAGTGAGTAATAGTCTGTCTAACTCAGAATTCCTATAAAGAATACAAAAAAGGCTTAGGTAATATGTTAAGGTGGTATTGTCTGCACCCCTCTCCATCAGACAGACTGATGGGTGGCCCTGTTGTAGGTATGGACTCATGGTCTTCAGAACAGCTGAAAACGTCCCTTTTTTTTGAGCAGCCTGGTGAGATGCTGAGAAAAATCTGGCAGTAGTCAAGTCTGCACTTGTGTGTATTTCATGGTGGATGGTGAAAGGGGAGTTGCTCAGTGAAATAGTGTGTCTATCCTGCTCATTGTGACTTATCTTCTCAGCCTCCTCCTCCTCCACAGGTGACACAAGTTGAGTCTACTGCAATTTATCATGGCTATGGTAAGGGGCAGGGTATAGCAGCATCTGAGGAACACATGGGCCCACATTAACCAACACTATATAATCTTTTCTGAAATTCTCTCTACGTCTATAAGGCACTTTTTATTTTATTTTTTTGTAGAGTTGTCTTCTTGGGTTAAACACATCAATCAGCAATAATACAGGGTGTCCATAAAGTCTCTTTACAATTTAAACAATGTATTACAAAGGCAGTTGTTGAGATATATTAACTAGATTTATTTTATTTGAATGAGTGTTTATTCAAGTTTTTTTCACTTCATTTAATAGACCTCTATATGGGCACCATTAGTTGCACAAAGCACATCAAGACGGTACTCAATTTCTTGCCATGTTCGCTGTAGGATAGTCTCATTAATGGTGGCAATGGCTTTACAAATCCTTTGCTTCAAGTCAGCAATGTCCCGTACCTTTGTTTGATACACGATATCCTTTACATAACCCCATAAAAAGAAGTCCAAAGGAGTGATATCAGGTGAACGCGGTGGTCATGGAATTGGCCCATCCCTACCAATTTTCCTCAGATGTTCTTCTCCTCCCTTTATCCAACACTGTCCCTCCATAAACTTGTACCATGCACGAATTGAAGGACGCGATGGTGGATTTTTTTCCATACTTAGTTCTGTAGTTTCATTGAGTCTGAACATCCGATTTTGTCTCAATAAACCAGGATACACATTGTGCCTTAAAAAATATAAATAAATAAATAAAATAATGTGAATAAAAACCTGAATAAACACTGATTAAAATAAAACAAATCTGGTTAAGATATCTCATCAACTGCCTTTTCAATAATTTTTTTTAAATTGTAAAGGGACTTTATAGACACCTGTATTCCTTCAGTTCTTGTTGTGTTCTTTGGTAAAACACGTTAATATGAGAGTACGTAATTATGATGTAATTCTTTTTAATAGTGGTCAAAGGCATGCCTCGAACATTACCAGTGTAAAATGTCTGTTGACCACTGGCATAGATTAACCGCCACATTTATAGAGTTATAGACTAGTGACCTCACAAGTCTGCCCTAATAAATCTCCATGTTGGTTGTATTATTAAGAATGCAGCTGTGTCTCTTATCTTTTTGTTCATTGGCACACAAATGACGTTGCTCTCTGTGTGGTTATGCATACGCATACTTGCCTCGAGCTACAGGGTTTGGACGCACCTGCAGTTGCCCCACGATAAGAAGTTTAAAATAACCATGCTGTATTATCTTTCCAGATAACATCAAGACAAAATGGATCCAAAAAAATATTTAACATTATATCACCTGCACAAATTGTTTTCAATTAAAACTTTTTTTTCCTATAAATCTCTCTCATTCTCTATGTGTCTTTTCTCAATGGTCTCATCACTCACATACACTATTATCATCTGTGAGTGGGTGTATCTATCCATCAAAGTGGTGCCTCTGATCAGGAGAGGGGGCGTTAACTGTCTTTAAATGTAATGGATGATGTCATTTTGTTGGAGAATGAGCATTAAAGGAGAATTAACGTTTTTTACTATCTGAATCAATAAAATCAATAAATACTATCAATAAAACAAGTTGTTTTACTCACCCATAGCACTTTGGTGTCATTTGGAGCATTTACGGAGATGTTTTAGATTTCTTGGAGCATATGTTTGCGGTCTCCAAATAACACAAACTTTAGCACTTTTCAAATCATAGAAGCTCAATGTCTTAGTCTACACTTTCGTTTGAGTCAAAAGTGGCCTGTAATCCGAGATTTATCCATAAATTTGAGTAGATGAGGAGGACAGTGCGCATGTGCGGAGTCACAGCTGATTTCGCTTTCAGCTCTCGGGACCCAAACATGAAAGGCAAAGCTGTTTGGACCATCGTGTTTGCAGTACACACTTCAGTCAGGACGATTTTTTACCAGCAAAGGAAAAGAAAGAAGGCCAGCGGATTCAGCGCACAATTCTGAGAAGTAATGCGAAACCGATGGGTGTTCTCTGGTGCTCCTAAAACTGTCTCCGCTTCATTCTTTCCGTATCCATTCTGTCTCCTCATCCGTACATTCCTCTTCAGTCCTCAGTCCTCCATAAGTCCTCTTCAGCCTTAAAGTCCGAATCTTCTGCCATGTGTCACTCGCAACAGAAAAGTTGCGTCTTCTTATCTGTGAAATAAGATGTGACTCCGCACATGCGCACTGGTGTCCTCATCTCCTCGAAACTATGGATAAATCTCAGATTACAGGCCACTTTTGACTCAAATGAAAGTGTAGTCTAAGACATTGAGCTTTGAAAAGTGCTAAAGTTTGTGTTATTTGGAGACCGCAAACATATGCCCCGAGAACTCACGTTACGGATATCGCTAATCTAAAACATCTCCGGAAATGCTCCAAATGACACCAAAGTGCTATGGGTGAGTAAAACAACTTGTTTTATTACCAAAATAAGGCTCAAATTGTAAAAAAAAAAAAAACTTTAATTCTCCTTTAACACAAGTTCTCTAAGGTTATGTGTGTCAAACTGGAGCGTCACTGGTCACTGAGCTGCTCTCCTACATAAAATCAGATTCAAAACTCATATAACAGTTTGAACATGTTCCTATTATTTGAGAGCACAATGCTGTTAATTATTAGTCGTGTTCCTAAATGTCTCCATTGTTGTGCCTGAGTGGAGGGCAGGTGGAACTCAGGTGAACTGGTGATTGGCCCGGCTCTTCCCGTTTGTCCGTCCTGCAGAGGGGAGAAGACTTCTGTGCTCTGAGCCTCCCTGACTTCATTAACCAGAAGGGCAACATCTCCTGATGAATGGTGGGCCCTCTCTTAGAAGCCTTTGTTACCTGCTTGAGATGCAAGACACAAGAATAAACATGCTGAAAATGAGAGATGGGCACTCAGTGGACTCTGTGTATTGAAAATTTAGATAAAGGCATTATTTTTAATATTCCAAATAATTTTCTTTCCGTCTTGTCCGTCATCGTAATGAGTCTTCTATGCAACACGGACACAAAGGCATATAGATTAGTTTAAAATGGGAATAAACCCTGCTCCTCTTTGCATCATTGGACTTTCTCTGCTCAGTTTCTTTACAAAAAGACTCTATTAGTATATCTTGTACTGAAGGTAATAATTTTTCTTACTAACCTTGCTTTGAGGTTCCAATTAGACAAAAATCAAAGGATGACTTCCTTATACTTAATACAGTCTCATAGCCAATTTGGGTCTGAATATGCTCCTCGCTGTTACTATGGATTCTCACTGATGGGATAGGCTGCAGCCATCTACGAAAAGGAATTAATAAACCAGGATAATGATAATGCATTAGTGTTATGAAGTGTTTTTTCCTTTCACTGGCTTATATAAAGAAGTGTTTTTGTTTTGTTTTGTTTTGTTTTTGCACTTATCTGTCACACTCAATGGTAGCAATGGTCTGATATTAGTCATATGTGCTATGACTAACACAAATATAACTTTAAACGATCCTATTAACAAACGTGTGTGTTTCTTTCCCAAAATATATAAGATGTGGACAGTGCCTTTCCTCTCCTCTCTTCTGCTTCATATCCTAGTTGCACATGAGCAGTCTCAGCTCACAGATATGATACTGCAGCCTAGACATTGATCGATGGCTACAGGAGAGAAACAGGATATAAAGTCTGCCTGAAAATCTTAAGAGCACATAAAATAAGCAAAATCCTGCTCCTACAATCACACTCTTTCTGCACCCACAGGTTCCAAGTTTATTTCCTAATATTCTTCTGCTCTTGATTCAGTTTTTACTCAATTTTTCAATTATTTAAAAGCCGTTTTGCCCTTTAAGATAACAAGACTGGGATCCTGGCATTTTTATTCAACATTTATCTAGAGAGAACAAACCACTCTATCCCACATTGCACCATAGGTCATTATCGCGCTGCGTTCTGCCCGGATGATTTTCTGAATTTTGCTGAAAACCTCAATGAAATGCTTTTCTCTGAAGAGATAGGTCACAGGTGCACAGACAAAATGGTTTCGGTTTGATCATGTGAGACCTCAGTATGATTCACAGGATATGATTTGTGACATTATGTTCCATTTATGTTTACAGTGTTGAACAACAGCTCCTGTGCCTTTTAAATCTACATTGTTGTGTTTTTTAGTTGATTGTACATACTTATTATTATTATTTATCTTAATTTTGATGCATGCTCATATTTTGTGTTGTGACACTGCAATTTCCCCATTGTGGGACAAATAAAGGATTATCTTATCTTATCTTACCTTATCTTATCTTATCTTATCTTATTTGTACTACTGTAAATGTAGGGGTATGCAATTAATTAAACTCTGGTGAGATTGAGATTCAGTCTTTTTAATCAAAATGTCCACAGCTAAACTCTGTCAATAAAAACATGAGGTTTGGAATAGAGTTCAAACTTTTGGGAAAGACATTTTACTGTTTTTATTTTTTCAAATTAAAATAAAAATTAAACACAATTATTACTGGTCTACACATTTTTGGACTCCATCTGCTTCTGAGATAAAAGTGGCTAAATCTCATTTCTATTGATAAGATGAACAGAAAATCAATTGATAACTGTGCTGGTTAGCTAATGTATTCAAGATATGTAATGATATAATAATAATACGAGGGTCATTCAAAAAGTTCTAAGACAAATTAAAAAACAACTTTATTTTTGAAAGTAACAAAATTACTTTTCTACATAACATCCACCTAAGTCAGGCATGTCCAAACTATGGCCTGTGGGCCAAATGCGGCTCTCAGACAAATTTTTCTTGGCCCTCAGACTTCCAGGTGAATTGGCCCAAATTACTTGAGCAGAACTTTTGACTGCAAGTTTTTTGAAAATCTACCTTGATAAGACAATATTTAATATTTATTGTGTGGTTCTGAGGATCTCAGCATGAATAAAGGACTGATATCTCATTCTAACGTGTTAAACATGCAGATATTTCAATTATTCACTGTACTGAGCACCGGTCTATGGCCCTCAATCGGCTCTCTGCTTCATCTGTGTTTAGATATGTGGCCCTTGATGAAAAAAGTTTGGACACCCCTGACCTAAGTCAATACACTTCGGCAAACGATGTTTCCACCACCGAAAAATTCCTTCTTGATAGAATTCTGGAGCTTGTCTAGTCAACCAGGTCACAACCTCCCTCTTCACTTCAAGTATGGACTGAAATCTTGTTCCTTTTAATTTGTGGAAATAGGGGGAAAAAACATCTATAAACATTGTGCAAAGCTTCAATAATTTCTTTAGGTTTCCACTGAAGTTTTGTTAGAAATGTAATGTTTGCTCTGACTTCAGATTGGCTCATTTTGGAGGGTTAAAAAAGTGGGTTGTGCAATATGTAATGTAACTCTTTGAATAACAAAGCTAGAATGCCAAAACTTGTCAAATGTGTTTATAAGTCATCAGTGGTACGATTCAAGGTCATTTTGCTGAACTAGTTCGACTCATTTTTAATTTATGGCATTTGTCTTAGAACTTTTTGAATGGCCCTCATATATACACTCAACAAAAATATAAACGCAACACTTTTGTTTTTGCTCCCATTTTTCCTGAGATGGACCCAAAGATCCAAAATTCACTCCAGATACACAACACTACCATTTCTCTTAAACATTGTTCACAAATCTGTCCAAATGTGTGACAGCGAGCACCTCTGCCCCGCCGAGACAATCCACCCCACCTCACAGGTGCGCCACATCAAGATGCCGATCCGACATCATGACCAGTGCACAGGTGCACCCCAGACTGCCCACAATAAAAGGCCACCCCGAAATGTGCATTTTTTTTTTTTTCTTTATTGGGGGTCTGGGGACTCAGAACCAGTCAGTATCTGGTGTGACCACCATTTGCCTCATGCAGTGCAACACATCTTCTTCGCATAGAGTTTATCAGATTGTCAATTGTGGCCTGTGGAATGTTGGTCCACTCCTCTTCAAAGGCTGTTATGGACAAAGAACACAGGTGCATTTTATTGATGGCATTTTGAATGCACAGAGATACCGTGATGAGATCCTGAGGCCCATTGTTGTGCCATACATCCATGAACATCACCTCATGTTTCAGCAAGATAATGCACGGCCCCATGTTGCAAGGATCTGTACACAATTCTTGGAAGCTGAAAATGTCCCAGTTCTTGCATGGCCAGCATACTCACCGGACATGTCACCCACTGAGCATGTTTGGGATGTGCTTGACCGGCGTATACGACAGCGTGTACCAGCTCCCACTAATATCCAGCAACTTCGCACAGCCATTGAAGAGGAGTGGACCAACATTCCACAGGCCACAATTGACAATCTGATAAACTGGTCGGATCGGCATCTTGATGTGGCGCACCTGTGAGGTGGGGTGGATTGTCTCGGCGGGGCAGAGGTGCTCGCTGTCACACATTTGGACAGATTTGTGAACAATGTTTGAGAGAAATGGTAGTGTTGTGTATCTGGAGTGAATTTTGGATCTTTGGGTCCATCTCAGGAAAAATGGGAGCAAAAACAAAAGTGTTGCGTTTATATATATTTTTTGAGTATATATATTGATATATGTTAAAACTGTAGACATATTAAAATGAATGTATTGGAATGTGCAGACAGGCTTTCAGATAGAATTGCTGCCTGTAGACACATTGTACCATCTGATAAACTACCAAATTCTGCCTTATTTTGCATAAATTTCCTATTTTGACCCAATACTATATCTTGGAAACTATAGCCAATCAGCACTTCTGACTTACTTTTTCTTTATTAGTGACCTAAACCTAAACCTTTAGTTCTGGCAGCATTTTGCTTGTAGACCAGTGTTATGAGTAAAGAAGGATTTTTTTTGTGTGTGTCACTGTATAATTTGGTTTTACAACATGAGCAAACACAATCTAACAACCCCTAAACATAAACAGGTCACCTTATTTTCTTATCTAGCCGTGTATTTCTTGGAAAGGAGGGTGTGGCAAATTTACTTGGATTTATTTATTTATTTTACCAGGCAGGCTGACCATTTTAACGCCTTATTACAAACAGGCACCTCCCTTAAGCAGTGTCAGTGTTGTACGTATGTGCTAAACTACCTTGGCGATTATCTACTTATCTTCCATTGGAACAAAAGTTAAACGTATCACATTTCAGAGCTGCTTTTGCACCTGGCACACCTGGTTCTTTTCACTCCTATTCATTGACAAAATTTCTATGTAATCTTAGCAGATTTAAGTTCTGAATATATGTTTTCTGCACTGTATTACCACATTTTGTCGGTGGATTAGTTTATTTTGTTTATTTTACAGGGACCATGTACATGAGTATTAATTAAAGAAACATTGAAGAGATGCTTTTTACCAGATAATAACTCCTGATGCTAATTTCCATCTGCAGTCCCTGATACAAAACACAGAATACATAAATAGCATAAAACAATGCACTCTATCTACAAATAGTGATGCAAAATTACAATGACATTAAAGATCCTATATTACACAAAATGGACTCTTGTGAGCTTCAAGTCATGCTAGAATGCTGTTATCTCACCGAAAATATATCCAGAGCTATTTTGTCTACATCTCCAAAGCTCAAAATGCTCCATTCCACCTTGTGATGTCATGGAAAGGTAGTTTTCCTGTTAACAGCTTTTTCCCTTTTGTTTAGTAGAGATACAGTGAACCCTCGTTTATCGCGGGGGTTAGGTTCCAGAAAAAGCCCGCAATCAGTGAAATCCGCGAAGTAGGACAATTTTATATTTTACAATTATTCTACATGTTTTAAGGCTGAAAACGCTTCACCAGACACATTATACACCTTTCTGAGACTGGTATTAACATTTTCTCACATTTTTCTCTTGTTTAAACACTCAAACCTTTGTAGATTTTCATTAAAATATATTAATAGTGGGGGGGGGGGGGCACGTGACACGCGGACACGTGCGCGCAGACACGTGTGTTTGTTTTGGTACCACATATCCATGCCCTGTGCGAAAGTCGAGTGGAAAGCGACCTGGATATCATTTTGGGCAAGACTCAAGCCAATGCTAACAGTGCCAAACCGCTAACAGACGCCTCTGAGCACCACAAGACCAGGTAAGACTAACCTGCGCTCACAAGAGTTGGTTGCATTTCACCCCGGGTCCAAAATCAGACCGCTATCAATGCGTCGCCAATACTCCACAGCTCTCTAGGACGGGGTCGGGTTCGTCCTCTCGGCGTGACGGGGAAGAGCCACTGTCTCCTCTGTGCGCGCGAGTGTCCTCCCCCCGCCGCGGCTCCCTCGAATGCGGCTCTCCCCGCTGCGGCTCCCCCGGCCCGTCCATGTTGATTCTTGGCTCTTCCATGGTCCGGCTCGCACTCTCTTCCATGGCTCGTGCAAGTAAACAAAGGCCACACCTCCTGTCACCCAGGCGCTCTCGTGAAGGACATCAGAGACTCTGTCCCTACCATCCCTGGTCTAGACCTGGTTTAGTCCTGGTTTAGACCTGGTTTAGTCCTGGTTTAGACCTGCTTTAGACCTGGTTTAGTCCTGGTCTAGTCTCTTAGCTAATCAGGGCGCAGGACAGAATGTTACACTGTAAAAAAAAAAGTTACACTATAAAAAAAAAATTGAAAAAAAAAAAAAGAATTGGAAAAAAAAATCCGCGAAACAGCGAGGCCGCGAACAGTGAACCGCGATACAGCGAGGGTTCACTGTACACACTTCCAGAACTGAAATTATTCAAATGATTCTAGTGAAGGTTTGTTTGAATGAAAGAAAATGCAACGCCATGTATGTTTTTGATGAGAAAACAACAATATAACAAACATAGTGTAATACGGGTAATACTTTAAATAGCTCTATCCACTTCCCACCCTACTCCCTCTGTGCCTCTGATCAAATATAATTAAAGAAGAATTAACGTTTTTTACAATCTGAGCCTTATTTCAGTAATAAAACAAGTTGTTTTACTCACCCATAGCACTTTGGTGTCATTTGGAGCATTTCCGGAGATGTTTTAGATTAGCGATATCCGTTAACGTGAGTGATCGGGGCACGACGTTGCAGTCACCAAAATAACACAAACTTTAGCACTTTTCAAATCATAGAAGCTCAATGTCTTAGTCTACACTTTCATTTGAGTCAAAAGTGGCCTCTAATCTGATATTTATCCATAGTTTCGAGTAGATGAGGACGCCAGTGCGCATGTGCGGAGTCACAGCTGATTTCGCTCTCAGCTCTTGTGACCCACACATGAAACGCAAAGCTGTAAGACGTCTGGACCATCGTGTTTGCAGTACCCACTTCAGTCAGGAAGATTTTTTACCAGCAAAGGAAAAGAAAGAAGGCCAGCGGATTCAGCGCACGATTCTGAGAAGTAATGTGATACCGATGGCTGTTCTCTGGTGCTCCTAAAACTGTCTCCGCTTCATTCTTTCCGTATTCCGTATTCTGTCTCCTCATCCGTATACTCAGGCTCAAAACGATAGGGACGGCCATCATACTCAAGTATGTCCTCTTCAGCCTCAAAGTCCGAATCTTCAGCCATGTGTCGTTTGCAAAAGAAAAGTTCTGAGCGTCTTCTTATCTGCAAATCAGCTGTGACTCCGCACATGCACACTGTCCTCCTCATCTACTCGAAACTATGGCTAAATCTCGGATTACAGGCCACTTTTGACTCAAACGAAAGTGTAGACATTGAGCTTCTATGATTGAAAAGTGCTAAAGTGTGTGTTATTTTGATGACTGCAATGTCGTGCCCCAACCACTCACGTTAACGGATATCGCTAATCTAAAACATCGCCGGAAATGCTCCAAATGACACCAAAGTGCTATGGGTGAGTAAAACAACTTGTTTTTTTTGTTTTTTTTACCAAAATAAGGCTCAGATTGTAAAAAACGTTAATATTCCTTTAAGCTTTCAGTTATAAGCTGTTTTTCCTACATTTGTTACATATTTAGGTGTGGTTAAAATATTTTCTTAATTCTGCACTAAACCTTATGTAGTCTTTGCATAGTTTTAAACGCATTGGTAATTTGTTCAATTCTGTATTGTTTCATAAGAGAAACCTGATTGGCTGATTGATGCTGTTACCACATTTTGTCAGTGGATTAATCATTGATTAACATTTATGTGGTCATGCTTGAAGAGGAAGTGTCTTTTTGGACATATGAAGCTGCTCTCGCCTCGTCAGGTTGCCACAGTAACAAGAGTGAGCGCACTAAAGTGAATGGGCTACGTCTGAATACAGTACTCCAGTGGAAAGGGGTCAGTGGAAATCCATCATTATTCAGTGTCTCAGTAAAGGTTAATGCACTGCCTCACTAATTCACGCTGTCGTTATCAACAAGCTCGCTGTATTCATCCCCCCGACCCATTTGGAAATGAGAGATGGTTTGGGTGTCACTTGTAAACATGAAACAGTAAATGTTTTGTAACATTTACACTTCTATTCGGATAAACAATCTTCGTCCTAAGTACAGTGTTGAGAGCTCACACAAGTACAGCTTTGGAAAAAAAATAAGAGACTGACACTGCAAAATTATCAGTTTTTCTGAGTTTACTTCTTATAGGTATGTGTTTTGGCAAAAATAACTTTTTTGTTTGAGTCTATAAACTACTGACGACATCTCCCCCAAATTCCAAATAAAAATATTATCATTTAGAGCAGGGGTGTCAGAAAACTCATGGCATATATACCCCAAAAACAGCAATAAGTCCAAATATTTGTCCAGAGAAACGCAAATCTATTACAGACTGCTGTTTCTTCAATCCCAGTAATAATTTGTTTATCTTCTGTCTTCTCAATTCTCCATTCAAGTTGTTGTATTGTTCGAAATGTCGTGTTTCGTAGTGGCGTTTAAGATTATATTCCTTGAGCACCGCAACTTGTTGCAAACACACCGAGCGTACAGGTTTCCCATTCACCTTCATGAACAAATAGGAATTAGTCAATTTTTCTTGGAAAATCCTGCACTCGGCATTTACCTTCTCATTTTTGACATTTTGCTGATGAGGGTGTCACGGTCAACAGTCAAATCGATGGTTCTGGGAGGCGGCCACGCACAGAGGCGCTGGAGATGCTACTATGCTAAGCTATGTAGAAAAGCAACGCAGAAAATTACCAATATTTTAAAAGAAAATTAAAATATAATTAAAATATTTTAATAGAAAATCAGCTGAGGGCCAGATTAAAGGTCTTGGAGGGCCAGATCTGGCCCCCGGGCCACATGTTTGACACCCCTGATTTAGAGCATTTATTTGCAGAAAATGACAAATGGTCAAAATAAGAAAAAAGATCAAATTTTTCAGACCTCAAACAATGCAAAGAAACAAGATTATTTTAAAACAACATAATACTAATGTTTACACTCAGACATCAATATTTGGTGCAATAACCCTTATTTTTAATCACAGCTTTCATGCGTCTTGGCATGCTCTCCACAAATCTTTCACATTGTTCTTGGGTGACTTTATTCCACTCCTGGTGCAAGAACTGAAGTAGCTCAGCTTTGTGTTTGTGTTGGAATTCAACAGACGCTGGAATGGAATGACTGTAATACATGTAGAGATGCTGATTTCAGAAAAAATGCAGTGGTCTAAATACAAAAAGCATCAAAATATGTTTTATTTATTGGACAGAGGTATAGGCAGAAGTTCAGGTACAGACACTTTGAGTTTTGCTGTTGTGTCTTTGGGCAAGAGACTTACCGAGGATATTTTTCTCCCTATTATTGCAATTTGTTGTCTTTCCTTGCTTTTTTACTTGTCCATTTTCTTGCACTGTTACATTTTCATGGGCCCCAAGTTTTGTTTTGTTGTTTTTTTCTTATCATGCCATTTTCAGTTATGTATAATGGACATTTCTGACAGCAGGATAGGGGCAAATATATAGAAATAAGATGTCACAGCAGAAAAAATACTACTACTGTCCAGTATTGCAATATCCCTTTAATTATAAACGGTAGGTAGGAAGGGTTTGTTTTTTGCCATTACCCAAGTACAGAAATGTTATTCTAGAATCAGTACACCATCTCTTTATCAAGATAAGCTCGGGTAACTAAAATGAAGAGTAAATTTATAGCATACTTAACTGCATCAACCATCCCTGTCTGGAAAACCCGCGGGGAGGACTATGCCACTCTATGATAAATTGTCCCATGTTTAAATCATATGGCTTTTCTAGGAAGTTGGATCCCAGTGGAGCGAAATGAGGCTGTAGTGGCAGTAACGTTGGCAATGAATTTCCCTTTGCAATTAGTTTATAGATATAAGAGTGTTCAGATCCTCAGGGGTAACTTCTTCACTTTTGTAACATCCAAGTGTCTCTTCCTCTGATTTACCCACTATCCATAAATCATAAAGAAAGCACTGGATATTATCAAATCAAAAGCAGAAACTAAGACAGAGGAATACAAGACCATGTTGACACTGAATGGATATCCATGGCCATAGTTATGAGATGATTTACATGATTTGACAATAACAGATAAGAGCGTACATTTACAGTCATTTCTGGATGTAAAATTGCTATACAGAAGCAATGGGGCTGTCAGATAATACAAGTATGATTTTTCGAATACTGTTCATTTTATTATTCTGCTTGAGTCAGGGCTGGATTTCGTGGATGGCCAAGGGAAGTAAAATCAACCCCTGACAGCCCACGTAGAGAACCTGGAGCAGTCACTATTTTAACATGCACAGATAATAACTCTGTGTATGCACTTTTTGGTCTTGTTTCTCCAGAGAAGTGGTGCAGGGAATGTATTTAGTATTTCACTATACAATGTTTTACTTTGTGGTACATTTACATCCTTAAAGGGCTATATTTCTTGATCTGTGTTATAATTTCTTCATCAAAAACATGCCTGGAGTTGTGTTTTGTTTTATTCACATGTTTAACACACAAACCCCATACTTAGAATATGTTCTTCTATCAAATTTAGATGATTTCAGCCCTGGAATTGCCAGTCTCTAGTCTATCAAAATGTCAAAAGTAGCTGTTAACTTGAAAACTACTTTCATGAGATCATAAGGTGGAACAGAGCTTTTTTTAAAAAATGTATTTATTTTTTTTTTCTTCATCAAGGGTTACTCAAACATGTGTAAATGAAACAAAGCACAACTCTGGGTATGTTTTTGATCGGGCAACAGCATTTTAACATTGCAGTAAAATAAATTTTGTATCATATAGCTCTTTTGTTTGTTTGTTTGTTTGTTTCATTCTTAAAGCCCCAGTGTGTAGGATTCGTGGCGCATAGGTGGATGGTGCTATTGCACTTTCTGTTTTAGCTATGGCAGACCTCGAGGTCCGCGCGCTGCTACTGTATAAATAAAACGCGGCCCCGTTTTTTTTTTTTTTTTCTTTTCTCATGAAAACACACATTCCCGATCATGTACCATGACACTCTACACATCAAATGAAACCTTACAGTCTCCTCTTTTTGACTATGCAATTCATTTCCCTGCAAAACAATCACTCCCCGAGCACATGGGGCTTTTATACGGAAAAGCACAAAACGAGGTTAGCTTACCTTAGAATGCTTTGCACAGGTCAAACTCTGTATTTCACCATAAACTTGCTCTCAATTTGTCCGTAAGGATCCAGCGAATAAAATCCAGTAAAACAATTTAGTCCAAAACACGTGTTAGATCCATTACGACGTCTGATCCGGCAACATGCTTGTGTTGTTTACCCAAAACCACGAGCCTTGCCGAAGGCGAAGGCGGAGCCCAAATGTCCTTCTGCGGCTCTCGTATTCAAAATGGCTGCCTCTGCATGGGGAAGATCCCCCTTTTATTTGACTATATTTAAGTCCAAAAGAATACTTAGATTTCATGATGGAAGTGAAAAGGCTTGGAAAACACTGTATTTTTGAATGGGTATCTTCAATTTCAGTAATTAACGGGTAAAAATCTTACACACTGTCCCTTTAAAGTATAAAAAGACATCAACAGTGTGATAACAATACAAAAAAGCTGAATGAAAAGGAGCAGAAAGAAGAGTAATCTTATGTTATCTGCCCCTCTTCCCTTTTCCATACAATACATTAACGCCGATAGTGGCTAAAACGTTTCATCAATACATTCCATTTCAATCACAATTATGAATCAATTGTAAACAGAAAGCTTCATTTTTATGCGCAACAACTTAGTTTTCTTTTTCATACCTACACATTACACTGGATTTTACACAGTCTTTGATTCTTTGATTTCTTTGTCAAGACTTTTCCATAAATGAACTCCTTTCACGTAAAGCTTCGCTCCATAACCTCGGTTCTGAATCTGTTTTTTTTAAACATGTCGGTTCCTTTTAAATTGTAGTGGCTTTTTCTCCTCTCAAACAGTCTTTGAATATTTACAGGAAACGCTCTGCACTTTGCTTTATACATGACTTTGAGGATACTTAATTCAGCAATATCACACATTTTCAACACTTTAAGTTTAACAAATAATGGGTTGGATGGCTCTCTGTAATGACTAGGGGTGTGCAAAATAATCGTCATGACAATGCATCGCGATACTAACTTTCACAATATACTGCATCGATTCTTGATGCCAAAAATCGATTATTATTAATTAATAATTTAATATTTAATAATTTAATATTTAATATAAATAAATAAATAAATTATTCGTTTATTTTTTTTAATAAATCCTATGCACTTTTTTCTTTGTGAAAGGGTATTGTTTGTTATGATGGTAGCTACCTCCAAAATGGCAAATGTTTGAACATCATTTTTTGTTTTAGAAAAAATCCTATGCACTTTTTTTGTTATTGGTTTGGTTTATTTGTTTTTGTTATTCAATAAATTCAGTTATGAATTGAGTTGCTCAGAGTTCTGTATCAATTGAAGACACTACCCAGATACACAGCCACTGATATTTAAGTTATCCTCTTTTTTTTGGTACATTTTCACTGAAGTATGTCGAATATATTGCAATGCATCGCAATAATTCAAGTATCGTGATGCATCGTGATAGTATCGCATCGTGGCATATGAATCGTGATTCGAATTGAATCGTGACTTCTTTGCCAATACCCACCCCTAGTAATGACTGTTGGTGAAAATTCTCAAAGCCCTTTTCTTTTTAATAATATTTCTGTTGGATCTCTTTGAGAAAGAGAAAATATAACAGTATACTAGTAAACCATTTATGATTATGTACTAAATATACACCAGTACACAGTATAGGGGGTACTGTATTCAGAGTGAGACAATAATAGGGGTATTAACTCATTCATTGCCGGTGACATCTATTGACGTCCCCTCGAATCCAAACGTTGACTGCCGTGACGTCTATAGACGTCAATTGCTTTTTTCAGCGGGGATCGCTAGAATACGACCTGGAGCAACTTTGAAGGTGTAATTCACATCTACCAACCTGTAGGTAGCGATCTTATCTGCCGATCAGAGACGCGGAAGAGAGGAAGAGTGTAGTTTGTGTACTGTGTATTGGCGAGAGGAGCAAGATGGCGAGGCGAGGGAACCCGGAAAAGCAGATAACTGTTGATCAGCGCCTACGGAGCGATCTGATCGCTCTTGGGACCCAGGATCCCGGATCAGAGGATCACAGAGACCCGCCGGATCAAGCAGCGAGGTCGGAGCAGGGGGCGTGTCGTGCTCGCGCTGCACGGAGCAGGGACTCTGATCAGAACTACGACAGCGCCAAAGAAGACGTTTACTGACTTGGAGCAGTAGATCCTCGCCTCCAGAGAGGCATGAGATGAGAAGAATTAAGTTTACATGATGCTGCTGTGTGGTAATTGTAATGAATGACGTTGGTTGACGAATAACTCACAAGTTATGTTTTTCCTCCACAGGGCAATTAAGCACATTAAGCGCTTTATCTTTTATTGTTGCTGATCAAAACTAAAAAAAACAACAAATAAGTTTGTGTTGGAGGGGCATAACTTGTGCCATGCCGCTAATCTACCAAACATGTTTCTGATGGTGTGATCCAAGTGCAACTGTGTCATACATGCAGCAGGGCTTCTCCAGAGTACTTTGAGTGTAACTGAGCGTAATTTAGGGGATTCAAATCGTAACTCTCCCAACTGAAGCTCTGCATTTATGAAAAGACATACATCTCTGGAAAAAAAGTAAGAGACCACTGGATTTTTTTCTGAAATCAGCATCTCTACATCTATTACAGCCATTCCATTCCAGCGTCTGTTGAATTCCAATACAAACACAAAGCTGAGCTACTTCAGTTCTTGCACCAGGAGTGGAATAAAGTCACCCAAGAACAATGTGAAAGACTTGTGGAGAGCATGCCAAGACGCATGAAAGCTGTGATTAAAAATAAGGGTTATTGCACCAAATATTGATTTCTGAACTCTTCTTAAGTGTAAACATTAGTATAATGTTGTTTTAAAATGAATTTGTTGAAATTCATTGTTAAAATGAATTTTGTTTCTTTGCATTGTTTGAGGTCTGAAAACATGTATCTTTTTTGTTATTTTGACCATTTGTATTGTTTGTATAGTTTTTTTTTTTTTAACCATTCGTATTGTTTGTATACAATTTGAATTGTATTGTTTGTTTGTGCTTTTTATTCGTTTTTAACCTTGGCCAGTGTCCTTGGGTGTTCTGAAAGGCACTTATAAATAAAATGCATTATTATTATTATTATTATTATTATTATTATTATTATTATTATTATTATTATTATTATTATTATTTTATTATTATTATTTTTTTTATGTATTTATTTATTTTTTTTGTCATTTTCTGCAAATAAATGCAATTTAAATGCAATAAATGGAATTTTTGGGAGAAATGTTGTCAGTAGTTTAGACTCAAACAAAAATGTTCCTTTTGCCCAAACACATACCTGTATGTAGTAAAATAATAATAAATACAAATAGTAAAAAAAATGATACATAATAAAAAAATATTAAATAAATAAATAAATAATTAAAGGGCGGCAGTAGCTCAGCTGGTAGAGCGTTTGTCCACTGATCCAAAGGTTGGCAGTTCAAATCCTGCTCTTGACATAAGAAACATCGGTCAGATCCACTGACCCACAGGTTGGTTGGTACGGTTCCAGCTCCCACAGATGAATGCTGCCGTTGTGTCCTTGGGCAAGACACTTAACCCACCTCGTGTCTGCGTACACTGGTGTGTGAATGCGTGTGTGAATGGGTGAATGGTTCCTTGTTGTAAAACGCTTTGGGTGCCTTGAAGGTGGAAAAGCGCTATATAAAGATGTGACCATTTTACCATTTAAAATCAGAAAAACTGATAATTTTGCATTGTCAGTCTCTTATTTTTTTCCAGAGCTGTATTGTTAAAATCAGGGCAGGCCAGAGATTTGGTTTCCTGGCGTGCATGTGAATGTAGGGAGAATATTGGAGGCTCCGTAAAAGGTTAACTTCAATAACTCAAGTATATCTCTGAGCTATAAACATAAACATGAGGAAAATGTTGCAAAAATAGCTGAAAATTGAGCATGGGAGTACACCACAATTGTTGATTCTGCTTTTGAGTATTTGTTATAAACCTCACCGAAAACAAACCCCTTGATGTATAATTTGCCTATTTTTATCCCATAATTTGACATGCAAAAAATTATAAACATTTTCCATGACTAATTGCTTTGCTTCTGCTTGCTCATAATTAGGTTATCTTTTTTTTTTTTACTTTCACAAAGGTCAGTGCTCATTGATTATTTCTGACAGAAGCTATTTCTGTCCTTTTGGTCCGCTTTGTGTGTCTTGGTAAAAGCATATAATTTTTTTTTAAAGATATATTTTCCTTTTTGTGATGAAAGGATTAGACACAGCATTATATTGTATGTCTCAATGATGAAGAAATCGCTTGATAATTTAGCTGGTTGTCGTCTTTGTTGTGGATGAAACTAGCATAGACCAAAGCTTAAAGAGCACACTGCATCTATCAGAAAGGAAATATGGCCAATCAAGTTCACATATCCCAATTTGACCCCGTTACCCAGGGAAGTGAAGACAAAATAATTCTGCTTTTCAATTATCTAATCCAGGGGAGTCAAACATGCGGCCCGGGGGCCAGATCCGGCCCTCCAAGACCTTTAATCTGGCCCTCAGCTGATTTCCTATTAAAATATTTTAATTATATTTGAATTTTCTATTAAAATATTAGTAATTTCCTGCACCTCTTTTCTGTGCAGTTTAGCATAGCAGCATCTCCAGCGCCTCTGTGCGTGGCCCCTCCCACCAGAGCAGCACAAATGAAGACTCGCCTCTTTCCAAACGCTCTTAAAGGACCATCGTTTTGACTGTCGACCGTGACACCCTCATCAGCAAAATGTCAAAAATGAGAAAAGTGGACGCCGAGTGCAGGATTTTCCAAGAAAAATTGACTAATTCCTATTTGTTCACAGAGGTGAAACCTGTATGCTTGTGTTGAAATTGTATTTTCTTAAAGTTTCAGGTTGTTCATAATATTATAATATTTTGTAAAAGAGTTCATCAAATAAAAAATACTTCTGTAATAGATTTGTGTTTCTCTGCAAAAAATATTTGGACTTATTGCTATTTTTGGGGTATATATGCCATGAGTTTTCTGATCCGGCCCCTTTGGGATCAAAGTAGGTTGGATACGGCCCCCGGACCAAAATGAGTTTGACTCCCCTGGTCTAATCCGTTACATATGACCAAGTCTAAATCCCTTTCTCTATTGCACAATTTAACCAAGACAATTTGTGCCCATAAGGATTTGACCATGATCAGAAACATTAGAACAAGAGAACTGAAACAGAATAGCTATAAAATGCTATATATTTTTCATTTTGATCATTTTGACTCTTGCAATGCTTCCCTGAAATTACAAGTCGATGGGGTATTTTCATTTTAATGGAATCTTGATGTTTTTCAAGATGACCATTTGAATATTGTGTTGTATGTGCATGCATACATTTGAATCTTTTTACCTAGAGTACCTCTCTTCACCTCGGTTTGGTCTGATTGACACTTGTGCCTGCGAGTGGCCATCTGCTTCTTGTATATATGCTGCTTTGCATTAGTTATGAGGAGTAATAAATCAGGTCAATTGTTAAAGGGCCCATATTACGCTATTTTCTGTTGTAATGTTATACCAAAAATATACCCAGAGTTGTGTTTTGTTTCTTTCACACATGTTTAATACAGAAACCCTGCATATTTAGTTCTTCTCTTGAACTGAAAACACTCTATTCCACCTTGTAATGGCTTGTGGTAATACAGGAAGTGCTCCCCTGTGTTTTTAAACGCTATACACCTAGAATTATTCTGGATCATTTCAGACCTGGAATTGCCAATCTCTACTGAAATAAAGATAAAAAAAAAGTCACATTTAACTTGAAAACTACCACTACATGACACCACAAGATAGAGCAGAGCATTTTAAGCTTTGGAGATGTAGACAGAGTAATAATAAAGGGCTACTAAAACATGTGTGAATGAAACAAAATACATCTATGGTTTTGGTTTGGTTATGGTTATGGTATGATATGGTTTTGATGCGATAACAACATTCTAACTTGGCTAAAGCTCAAATAAGTCAATTTTATGGACCTTTAAAAAGAGAGAAATTTCAGCCTTTGTCGTGATATGTGTGATATGTGACATGTTCACATCTCTGCAGATCTCTCCTGGTCAGTCAACACCTCGGCTCTGGTAAAGAAGGCCCAGCAGTGGCTACACTTCCTGAGGGTGCTCAGGAAGGAGAAACTGAACATAAGCCTGCTGGTGAGCTTCTACCTTTCCACCATGCTGACCTACGCTGTGTCAGTGTGGCACTCCAGCTGCACAGAGGCCGACAGGAAGAGACTGCAGAGGGTGACAAATACAGCACAAAAAATCATTGGCTGCTCTCTGCCCTCCATATTCTCCATCTATAACTCTCGCTGTCTCAACAGAGCCCAGACAATACCCACCCTGGCTTCCATCTCTTCAACCTGTTGCCCTCTGGCAGGCGCTACAGGTCCATATCAGCCAGGACAAACAGACTCAGGGACAGCTTCTTTCCCAAAGCTGTCACCATACTAAACTCCAATTTGCACTGACTCTTGGACTATCTCTACCACTACCTCTACCCGGTATGCTGTATGTGTGTGTATATATGTGTATATGTGTCTTGTTTTTAGCATAGCAGTTTTATAGTTTTTATTAGTACACTATTTATTCTTTTATACTTGAGTGCACTTTGAAGGGAGGCTTCAAATCTCATTGTACTGTGTATAATCACCCTCGCTGTGTGAAGGAGAGGGTTCGCAGGTCTTTCCTTCCTGCTGCTGTCAGACTGTACAGAACACTGTTAACATGTCATTCAGCTATGCTCTAGAGTCTATTTTTAGGTCTATTTTTAAATTATTTTAAGCCATTATTTATTATCTTGTTTTATTGCATGCTACATTTTCTTGCTGTTCTTGATCTGTGCGTTGCAACACTGGAATTTCCCCACTATGGGACTAATAAAGGCATATCTTATCTTATCTTATCTTATAATGACAATAAAGGCTTTCTATTCTATTCTATTTCTATGTGATAATTCAAATAACTCAGAGTTTATATTGTATTCTCACTGTGTGTATTTACGTGTGTGTGAATGTCTGCGTAATCCCTCAGTCATCCAGGTAGGATCCATAGCAAAAGAAAGATTAAATTCTGTCAATTCATGTATGACGTAATTTGCCATTTCTGTGCAATAAACATTCTTCTTCTTCGTCTTCTTTATGGGCTGGTGGTTGGTGCAGGCTCTGGAATGGGCAAATCTGTCACATGTAATAAATGTCTTGATAATGTTAAATGAATGTGAAAGCTGAGCCAGCCATTGCATTAAAACATGATTCCCACTGATGATGCTGTTAGTGCGTAAAGATAAACATATTGAAAGTGACATTTCATTTACAGAATCATGGATGCTCATCATGGGTGGATTTACAGAGGTGATTCGTTTAATGAATAATGCATAAAGGGCTGAAAGAGATGGCATGCTGGTGGGTTTGCATCCATGGGTTTGCATGGATTCCATTTTTCCATCTGTTGCTTCTGTAAATGAAGACATTTACAGAAGCAACAGATGGAAAAATAGCCAGGGGGATCGTATTAGCTTTCCACATTTGGCATTGTCACTCTTAATGCCAAAAGAAGAATGAGATAAAGACTAAGGGTTTCAGACTCCAGTGTAAACCTCCATCTTATAAACCACAGTCTCTTGATGTCAATTCCACCTGCGTGTCCGTGCCATTCTGAAACACTTGTTGAGGCTTTACTCAGTACATGATATTGGAGTTCTTTTGCATTGGTGAAGACTATCAAATGTAGCTGCTGTAATGCACTGTTGGCAGTTTTTGTACAATAACCTTATCTATGTTTTTTTTTTTTTTTTTAACATTTCCTCATATTTACAGGGCCCATATTACTCTACGGGGCAGCAGTATCTCAGTTGGTAGAGCGTTTGTCTACTGATTCAGGGGTTGACAGTTTGAATCCCGCTCTCGGGTTGGCCGTGTGTGATCCCAGGTCCCACGTTGTGTCCTTGGGCAAGACACTTAACCCCACCTCGCCCCCAGTGACACTGGCAGCCCCCATTGTGACGTGTGACGTGGGCCGTCCTCCCGTGGATCCACATGTGTAACTATAGCCGGTTCAGCAGATGCAGCTGCACCAGGGCCCGTGGGCCACCAGAGGACATTATTGATGATTTTGTGCACCGCAAGGCTCGTAAGATGGCCTTTTAGTGACCCAATTCATGCGCACTGGGGGTCATATGCATATGAATCTTTTTTTTTTCTTTGTTTCTGCACAGATAAATAAGTTAAATTAAGTTTTGTTTCTCTGTACGGTTCGAGTTTAAGCAAGCTACGCTGTTTCAGCAGGTTTAGGTTTCAGTGCTTTGAATGTTCCCATAACTCCATAAAAGCTAATGTTGCTGCAGTAATATTTGATTATCCTGTATTAATACAATTATTTTTAATGTTTACCCATGTAATGGATCCAATGTAGTGGTGTATGTTTTTATTTACAATATAATGTATATAAACTACCTCTGTGCTTCTAGTCTTTTTTTAGAAGATTGTATTGCATGTATTAGAGCCTCGAGTACGAGGTTGACCACTAGGGGGCCCGGTAAGAAATGTCGCACCTGGGCCCGTGACTACCTTGTTACGCTACTGCGTGGACCCACCACCTGCGGGAGGATTCATGGGGGCTGGTGCATTGTGTTCTGGGCAGCAGCTTGGGCCGCTTCCCCCTGCGGCCCAGAAATGGAGAAGCGGAAGAAGATGGATGGATGGGTAATACTCTATTTTCTGATCTCTGTTATAATTTTGTTTCTTCATCACAAACACATCTGGATTTGTGTTTTGTGTCATTCACACATGTTTAACACACAAACCTTGCATCTTTGGTTCTTTTCTCAAGCTGAAAACACTTTGTTCCACCTTGTGATGTCACATGGTAGTACAAGAAGTACTCCACTGTGTTTTTAAACTCCATACACTTTCATTAGAATCATGTGGATGATTTCTGCCCTGGAAATGCCAATCTCTACTGAACTAAAGGTAAAAGGTACAGTAGCTGTTAACTTGAAAACTACCTCTACATGACATATGAGCTTTGGAGATTTAGACAGACGAATAATAAAGGGTTACTCAAACAAAACAAAACACAGCCCCTGGTATGTTTTTAAGGATTATAACATGGCTTAAAGAGTTTTGCGTAGTATAAAACCTTTAACAATAAATACATTTCAATATAGTCTCCAGTCTGAAATGTCACATGAAAGGTCTTAACAAAAGATAAATCCTCACTCCAAACCAGACACTTTGACTATCCACTTGTACATTTATGCAGAAGTTCACCTCAAACCCGCTGGACCTGGAGGGATTTGCCTCTTCTTTGCATGTGCCACGCTGATTGGGATGAAGCGCAGTGCAGATGAGACCGGGCTGCAGCCTCACTTGCCAAGATGCTTTATACCTCTTCAACAAATCCACCACCATTTGGCTCTCCTCCGGCCATTTCTCTGTGCTGTGATAATACACCCTCCATGCACCTCTTTGCATTTGGAGTCTTCATTTTGTCTAAGACTATGCCTTACATGTTTATATTGTTATTGAACTCATGTGTGTATGGTAAGGCTTAAGCAGGTACTGATTGGCCTACTCTTATTCTTGTCATTGCAATCACATTGTAATATTTTCCATCGACAAGTGTGAGTCCACGCCATATCAAATTCAAGTGGCAGTACTTGTATACTGCCAGGATTAAAACCAGCACATCTGCTTATCCTCACTGTTTTAGGATCAGATCCTCCTTCCAGAGGAGCTAAAGATGTAATAACATTTGTTCTGGCCTCAGATGCTTTTTATGTTCAAGTGTCTTTCCCATAAACATAGATGAGCAGCTACTAATGGGCCACACTGAAGATCCCGTGTATTCTTCATAATCTGTAATAAAATATACATTACTGATTGCTAAAAATCTCATGGAGTCATGGTGCATATCATTTTAAATATTTCATTGACATTTCTAAACACAAGAGTGGAATGTCTGTGTGGATATCATTATCAGCGTGATGATTTGATCTAATCTAAAGCTAATCTGAAATTGTTCTTCCAGCCCTTGAAGATGTTTGAAGCTGTAGATTGTGATTGTTCTGCAAGAGCGCTCAGACTCAAATATTTTAATTATGCAAATTTTTTGCACAAATTAATGTCTCATTAATTGGTTTAAAACTGTTTCCATATGCTTTGTTGCCAAGTCACAGAGGAGAACTCATTATCTATAATTTATTAATGACTATTGATGAGTTTCTTTTCATATTACGAGTTGAATGGGAACATTTCAGCTGATACTGTGCAGCAGTGACAGCTCTCTATGACAAGGGAGCATTGCGAGGCTGATTGTAGCCTGTAAACCTGCCCCTTCGCTTGGCCTTCCCCTCCATTAACATTTTATTTCTGTCATGTGCTATTGTGATAAGCCCACATCTTTTTGAGAGCTCAAAGGCCTGCTCGCTCATTCAGAGCAGAAATGGCAAATGCTGGTTAATGTGTGGGAGCCACTAAAGTAGAAAAAAGCAAACCAATGTACTGTCTGTAGTCTTTGAATTTATGTGAATATATATAGCAGTGTTCTTGTGCCACATAAAAGACACCACATGTTTTACCATTAGAAAGGGTTTTAAAAGAACTTTTTTCTCTCTTTGAGGGGACGTTCAGGGGGAGCATGCTATTACATCAATAAATACCATTTCTGTAGTCAGTTACATTGATCTTGGCTTTGAATTCTGCCTCGGCTTGGGGGGGTTTAAAGAGCTTTTCTTTTGTATAGACACTCTTCATGAAAGCAAGTAAAGATCTATATTTTTGTGGTAAGAAGTAAGAGACAGTGCACACCTGGATCTGATGGTTGGTGGTTGCTGCATGACATTTTCATGGTCACATCAAAGAGCTCAGGCGAAACTAAAAGACAAACAGGCCTCCTCCAGCTGACCCTCACCCACCTCATCCACAGGCGAGCACCTATCTCACACGCTTGTCACTGGGATGTACTAGAGCAAAGGAGTTAATTAGTGAAAGCTGCAGAAGTGCTGCAAAAATATGCACTGTACCGTTTTAAGAAGAAAACACAATGTAGTAAAATTAATGGCTGAAAAACTACTACATAGGCAAGTGATACAGCTTTAACACTTACCAGTCTGATCAAAAGACTTAAGATGTATGGTTTATGTTCAAAATATACTGATGTTGAAGAAGCTCAAAAAAAAAAAAATAACATCATAAAACAATACTGTGAACAATGGCATAAGAACAGATTTTAAACACTGAAGACTGCTTTATAACTTACTTTCTCTCTCTCTCTCTCTCTCTCTCTCTCTCTCTCTCTCTCTCCCTCTCTCTCTCTCTCTCTCTCTCTCTCTCTCTCTATCTATCTATCTATCTATCTATCTATTAGGGGTGTAAAGATTAACCGATTTGGATCGGTTATCGGTCTGTGACCTCTGCGATCTGAGTGTACCGATCAGCGGAGCCCGGATCGGTCCAAATTCACTACGAAAGGTCCGATGCACCGGATTTACAGCCAAGAATCGGTTTGCTAGCTCCTGAGCGGTCTCTGTCATGGCGCAGTAGCCGCTCTGTGTGTGTCTGCGTTCTTTCGCGAACGGTGGGTGGTTCACTTACTTGGGGTTGAAGCTTATTGGCTGGTTAACTGCCAATCATGCGAGCGGGCGCGGGCTATATGCGGAAGCGAGCACAAAATGTTTGCACTGTATAGCCGTGTCCCAATTCGCATTGTGCGGAGGGCGGGTTTCCCGCCGCCTACGTCGTGTCTCGTCAGGAGATCTACTCTATCGGTAAGCTAAGCTAAGTTTCCTTTTATTGAGCTGTTGTTTAAGTTAATTTGGTGCGCTACCGCTATTTATTGACATGGTTCATATGCGTGGTAAACTTTTGTGCCAGTGTTGTGTCACGTTGATAAAACTTTCACTGTCGGTCTAATGTTTCACTGAGCTCAGTAGTCTGCATGGCAGCTATAGACCATAACTATTGTATGATACTAGCGTTTTTACTGTCACGGTTACTGGATTGGGTGATTTATTTAGACAACATTCATGTATTGGCAATGTATATTTGATTTGGGCTAAAATTGACTTGGCTAATTTACTTTTGTGTGAAAATACAATGTATAATCAGAATTGGTGCATTTCTGTATTTAGATTTGTGTGTATAGAAATGTACTTCACACACACAGATGATTTTTGTCTCAAAGGAGACTGAGGTAATGTTATGAGATGGAGAGAAAGTATTATTCAGTGTTAAGAGCTTTCTCTGATTTTCTTTTTTTTTGTTAAGAAAAGTTAATTACAGGCATAAAAAGACATGTTGGATTTAACATGCTAGTGTTTTCTATAACTGCCTAGTAATATCTATCTTCTTGTCAGTGATATGTTGCACTTTTACAGTTACTGAAACTGTGACTGAAGCACTAATTCTGATTCATTCAGATTTTTGCCTTTAATAGGCAACTTGCTTGTTTTATAACGACTTTTTTTATTTTTGATATCTAACCTTATTGTTTTGTATTGCTTGAGGGAAGGAATGTGTTGTATTTTAAGTATGAGCAGAGTTTTTCAGTAGGCCTGGTGTATTGTCTGTTGGACACTAAATAAACAAAAGGATACTATTTTGAAATTTCATTTTTGTTTCTCTCCTTCTCAATAACTTTAAAGCACTTGGGAGTAAATTTGTCAATTTGTATTGAATCGAAATTAACCGAACCGGATCGGATCGAATCGGATCGAATCGAACCGTACCAGATCGTTTACTAATTTTATGAATCGTCCCTGAATCGAATCGTAGCCTGTGAATCGAGATTCGAATCGAACCGTTTTGTGAGTGAAAGATTCACACCCCTAATATATATATATATAATACTCAAAGTATTACATTTAAAAAAATAAAATCTACTTAAATGTATTTAAAGGTGCTTTGTGTAACTTTTCCAGTGGAGGGCCTGTCAAATACTTTTCCCCATGGAGATTTTATTGCTTTGGCTTGAATGTTTCACAGTATGGTTTTAAATCTTTCTATCTTCATGGAGACCAAACCAGACCAAGTTACAGGTCAGATCTGTGAAGAAGCAACCCCGTTCACAGTCAGAATGTGTTTTTTTCTAGGTATTTTTAAAGATATAAAACCACCTGTAATTTAATAAATGTAAGGTAGAGATGTTTAATGTCATACTGTGGAACATTCCAGGCAGTCCAATGACATGATTGATCCCAAAGCCAAGTTACACAGCGCACCTTTAAAGATTAAAAAGTAAGGGTATATTGCACAGATTTTGAAATCTTACAAAGCATCAAATGTAATGATTTTGATACAGTAGTTTTTATTTTTATTTGTATACTTTACTTTGCTTTAATGGAGTGTAAATTACAGATATCTGCTCTCAAATGTAGTGAAGTAAAAGTAAAAAGTATCCACTTTAAAATGTAATTAAGTAAAGTAAAAATTTTTGCTTAAGTACAGTACTTTACTACATTTACTTTGTTACTTTCCAGCATCGATTATAGTATGGGAAAGACCCTTGTCGGTAAAACTCTGTATTTCATCTTTACAAGTGATGTGCTTTAAAAGTTGCTTCACTGATTCTAAGCTTAGTAATTGATTTTCTGTCAGCAAAGCCCTTCTTGCTCTCTCCCTTATTTTGTGTGCCTATAGTTTTCTCTTCCTGCCACTTACACTTCTGTTTCCATTCACCACCAGCCTCCTCTTCTCATTAATCAAACATCTTTGGTTAAAGACTATGGCACTCTTCTCTATCATAACCATACTGCATTTCATTTTTCACATCTCTCTCCTCGAGCTCGTCCTGTGTTGAGCTGCCTGAGCTGCTCCTTTGTCTCCCTGTCTGTCCTGTAAGCGGTTTTGCACCTTCATGATTTAATGAACCTTTAAGGACAGCGGTTTTAACATGAGAGTTTTGCCATCCTTCCAATACCAGACAGATGCATGGACCTCCTAGTTCTTGCCACTATTTAAAAAAATAAAATAAAATAATGTATGGTTTTATCCTTGGGCTTCCTACTTGCAAATCATAGTGACAGGCCGATCAAATGTCCAATCTAAACAGCGTCATGAGGGATCAATAAAATGAGTGAGGGCTGCAGTTTATGAACTAGCTGTGATATAGGTGAAAACATGAAGACAGACAGATCAATATGAAGTGTAAATGTTAAAGATGAGCACACTAGACCTAACCTGGCTCACACCAGGCTATGTGTGGCACTCTGAATTGAGCTCTATACATTATCATTATCTGGGACTGGCTCTTGCTGAAAGCGATTAGAAAACACGGAACGTCATGACGATTGTTTTTCTAATTGGTCAAACTTTTGTTACATCCATTTGAGAGAAAACATCTTCCTTGTCCACAAAGTGCTTACCCCTCTCCAATCACCTAATATAACTCTTTGTCATTGATGTCACAACACAGGATAGGCGGTGATAAGTGTAAGCTCCTCCGGGCATCACTCTACTCAGGTCAGGTGGTAGACCTGTTTATTAAATGGAATTGACAATCTGTTGCCAGCCTTTAAAATTTGTGCCTGAGGTAACGTCCTCCACAACATTTATAGGACAAGACAACTATCTAAAATAGTGTCTCCTTGTCTAAAACTGTACTCAGTCATGATGAATTGACTAAATCTTGTCACTGAAACTATTTTTAGGTTCTTATGTGCTGCGTCATCTCATATACAACAGACAAGTGACTTTGAATTTATGTTTTCATTATGGTAATAGAAATGGTTCGTAGCTAAATATAATAACCAACCAAGACTGGCCATGTAACAAGAGTTATAAGTGAACACTGAAGAGTTATTGATGTATATTAATGCCCCTGCAGCCTGGGACTCCACTATCAAACTGTGATTTCTAGCAGATTTATATCTCCTGGTATGTGCTTGATGGAATATATTTTTTTCACTTTTGTAACTGTATTTAGCTAATTGTTTGCTTTACTTTGAGAACTCTGTAATGAAAGGTATGTTATAAATAACATTATTTGACATCTCTCACTGCTGGTGCCCAGATTCAGGACCAAACATGGGGAATCAATGTTCAATCAGTTTTATGCAGCTAAAATCTGGAGCAGTCTTCTTGAAGATGTGAGAGAGGCCTCTATTTGACAATGTTTAAAACGGTTCTGTTAAAGGAGAATTAATGTTTTTTTTTTTACAATCTGAGCCTTATTTCGGTAATAAAACAAGTTGTTTTACTCACCCATAGCATGGGTGTTTTAGTTTAGCGATATCCGTAACGTGAGTTCTCGGGGCATATATTTGCGGTCTCCAAATAACACAAACTTTAGCACTTTTCCAAATCATAGAAGCTCAATGTCTTAGTCTACACTTTCGTTTGAGTCAAAAGTGGCCTGTAATCTGAGATTTATCCATAATTTACAGCTTTGTGTTTCATGTTTGGGTCCCGAGAGCTGAGAGCGAAATCAGCTGTGACTCCGCACATGCGCACTGGCGTCCTCATCTACTCAAAACTATGGATAAATCTCGGATTAGAGGCCACTTTTGACTCAAACGAAAGTGTAGACTAAGACACTGAGCTTCTATGATTTGAAAAGTGCTAAAGTTTGTGTTATTTTGGTGACTGCAGCGTTGTGCCCCGACCACTCACGTTACGGAGATCGCTAAACTAAAACATCTCCGGAAATGCTCCAAATGACAACAAAGTGCTATGGGTGAGTAAAACAACTTGTTTTATTACCAAAATAAGGCTCAGATTGTAAAAAATGTTAATTCTCCTTTAAGTTTTGCATATGCCACATGTTTCAGTTACAGATAAACACAACATTAAGTAGCTGCATTGTTAGTGCGTTATAAAAATCTGGAATACAGTGATATCAAGTCAAAAAAGCCAATTAGTTAGTCTTGGCTACAAAGGTCAGTGGTAGAGCCAGAGCAGAACCACTGACAGACATATGCTCCAGGGGACTACACCATGGGATTTTGAGAAAACACTGCAGTGGTTCGGCTCCTAATTATAGGATTGTTGTTGTTTTTTTTTAGTTTCCTCAAGTGAACTGAAGTGTACTGCAGTGAAATAAATTTGAAATATTTTTGGAGTTAACATTCCCATAACAAGAGGTACATACACAGATTATAGAGGTTACTGATAAAAGCTTATTACCATGCAGAAAAGCTTGTTTAGAAACACTGTTGATCATATGAAACCATTTAAATAAAGGGCATACAGCATCTCTTCAGGGTTTTATTGTTTGTCCTATTGAATGCAAACATATCATAGTGAGGAAATGACTACTTGTATTTCACACCATTATCATTATGAGTGAGTACAGTGTTAATATTTGATCTGTGCTGCTTGCGACACATACTATTTAAATATGCCTTTACGGTGACCTACAGGGAGCACCTTTGATAAGACACAAGTAGGTAAGGGCCTTCAAAGCTTGATATAAAATGACAAACAAACCACTTCAAACACTAGCTATCTGGAATAAGTTTTACGTTGGACCTCTTGAACGACACGATGATTGTGATTGTGATGATTGTACCTAAAAGACAATGAGTAATGTTTGGTTTTCAGTGGCATAGCATGTCATGACATGAGCTGTAAAACACAGTCTGACCTTACAGATTTGTCTCTGTGATAATGAAATAACTGACCTGCAGCCTCAGGTAAGATCTCCTTATAACAGGCGAGGTTAGAGGGTCATGAAAATGATACTAGTTAATTTAAGGGCTTCCAGAAAATTTTAATTATTATGTCAAAATGTCACTTCCACAAGATACATGTACAACGCAATGGTAAAAAATGAGGCAACCAGAAATCGATCTAATGAATTTTGTTCTACTTAAAGGAGAATTAACGTTTTTTTTACAATCCGAGCCTTATTTTGGTAATAAAACAAGTTGTTTTACTCACCCATAGCACTTTGGTCTCATATGGAGCACTTTCGGAGATGTTTTAGTTTAGCGATCTCCGTTCTTGGGGCATATGTTTGCGATCTCCAAATAACACAAACTTTAGCACTTTTCAAATCATAGAAGCTCAATGTCTTAGTCTACATGATAACAGGAGAAGTTCAATTTGTCAACTGGACAAAGTTTGTTTGGTTGAAAACGTTTCGCCGCTCATCCGAGAGGCTTCGTCAGCTCTAATAAGAATACTGGTAAGACACTTGCTTATATCTTGCTGTAGGGAGGAGCTACCTAGCTAACTACTTTCCGGAACTATCTCATTGGTTTCCGTCTTTTGTTTCTCTGGCGTCTAGCTAACGATCCATATTCATCCCTACACGCCTGTTTTTCACACCTCTGGCCTTGACCTGGCTAGCCCTATTGTTTCCCTGTTTGCTTGATCTAGGCTTAAGAATGGAATTGTAGATGGGAGACAAATTATGTCTGACTCCACCATTTCTGTTCAGAGAAGGATTCTCTTTTTTGACAAAAATAGCCTCTTTAACTCCCCTCTCAAACCAATTCTTTTCCCTGGCTAAGATCTGAACCTCACTGTCCTCAAATGAATGACCCGTGGCTTCTAGGTGAAGATATACGGCAGAAGACGGTCCACTCTGGCACGCCCGTCTGTGTTGGTACATCCTCTTGTGAAGTGGCTGCTTGGTTTCTCCAATATAGCGCTCACTGCATAGTCTGGTTAACACCTGACCATATCACAAGTGAGATATGGGTCTGGAAACTCGCTTCGAAAAATCCCGTAGCGGAGGTGTGGTTAGCGATTGCCAACAGCCGTTTATTGGGCGTTATGAATGTCTATCATTGAGCGTATACGTAAGTCCATAGCCAATCATGTCAGTTGTCAGTTCAAACTACAAGCTTCCGTTTGTCATGTAGTACGCGTCACCGTCTTGCCACACCTCCCCCGCTCTCTGATTGGGGCCCTAAATCTGGGACTCTCGCTTGGACGAGTTTCCAGGCCGCCTTCCAGTTCGAAACGAACGGAAGCGGCCTGGGAATTCCCAGGCTACTCACTGCAGTCTTCACTACACTGAATGGAGTAGACCACATTGCTTTGTTTGTGGCTCAGTGTTTTGTCCTTTGGGTCTTTGGGCAATGTGGTCTACTCCATTCAGTGTAATGAAGACTGCAGTGAGCGCTATATTGGAGAAACCAAGCAGCCACTTCACAAGAGGATGTACCAACACAGACGGGCGTGCCAGAGTGGACCGTCTTCTGCCGTATATCTTCACCTAGAAGCTACGGGTCATTCATTTGAGGACAGTGAGGTTCAGATCTTAGCCAGGGAAAAGAATTGGTTTGAGAGGGGAGTTAAAGAGGCTATTTTTGTCAAAAAAGAGAATCCTTCTCTGAACAGAAATGGTGGAGTCAGACATAATTTGCATCCCATCTACAATTCCATTCTTAAGCCTAGATCAAGCAAACAGGGAAACAATAGGGCTAGCCAGGTCAGGGCCAGAGGTGTGAAAAACAGGCGTGTAGGGATGAATAGGGATCGTTAGCTAGACGCCAGAGAAACAAAAGACGGAAACCAATGAGATAGTTCCGGAAAGTAGTTAGCTAGGTAGCTCCTCCCTACAGCAAGATATAAGCAAGTGTCTTACCAGTATTCTTATTAGAGCTGACGAAGCCTCTCGGATGAGCGGCGAAACGTTTTCAACCAAACAAACTTTGTCCAGTTGACAAATTGAACTTCTCCTGTTATCATGGATTCTACCTGGACGACTGAGGGACTTTTCACGCGTCTTAGTCTACACTTTCGTTTGAGTCAAAAGTGGCCTGTAATCCGAGATTTATCCATAGTTTTGAGTAGATGAGGAGGCCAGTGCGCATGTGCGGAGTCACAGTTTATTTCGCTCTCAGCTCTCGGGACCCAAACATGAAACGCAAAGATGTAAATTATGGATAAATCTCGGATTACAGGCCACTTTTGACTCGAACGAAAGTGTAGACTAAGACATTGAGCTTCTATGATTTGAAAAGTGCTAAAGTTTGTGTTATTTGGAGACCGCAAACATATGCCCCAAGAACTCACGTTACGGATATTGCTAAACTAAAACATCTCCGGAAATGCTCCATATGACACCAAAGTGCTATGGGTGAGTAAAACAACTTGTTTTATTACCAAAATAAGGCTCAGATTGTAAAAAACGTTAATTCTTCTTTAAAAAAAATTGGCAAGGTGAAGCTCAGATGTTGATTCGCCCAAGAAAATTTACTCTTTAAGCCATGTTAGAATGTTATTATCTCGTCAAAAATATACTCAAAGTTGTGTTTTGTTTCATTCACACAAGTTTGAGTAATTCTGCATTTTTAGTCTGTCTACATCCAAAGCTCAGAATGTTCTGTTCCACGCTGTGTTGTCATGAAGCGGTAGTTTTCAGGTTAACAGCTACCTTTTATCTTTAATTCAGTAGAGACTGGCAATTCCAGGGCTGTGTTTTCAGTTTGAGAGAAGAACTCAGTATAAATATGCAGGGTTTTGTGTTAAACATGTGTGAATGAAACAAAATACAACTCCAGGCTTTTAAATATAAAATCACTCTGCATGTATTGTATTGTGTTGTATGTATTGTATGCATAACTGAAATGTGTGTTTAGTGCAAGACAATGAAAGCACTCGCATGAACAAAATACAGTGGTCCCTCGCTCTATCGCGGTTCACTTTTGGCGGCCTCGCTGTTTCGCGGATTTATTTTTTTATTTTTTTATTTCAATTTTTTTATAGTGTATCAACATTGTGTTCTGCGTCCTGATTGGCTTCTCCTCCGTGCCGTGTCTCCTGTACAGTACAGAATGTGTTCAGTTTGACACATTTATATAGATGTTATAGAGGGGGGACTCCGGGAGTCCCGCTGGATGCACGAGGAGCCGAGACATGAGTCACTGGATCCGTAGGAAGTCCAGACCGGGACTAAGACATGAGGACCAGACTGGGACCAGACCAGGACCAGACCGGGACCAGACCGGGACCAGACCGGGACCAGACCGGAACTAGACCAGGACTAGACCAGGACTAAACGTGGACTAAACCAGGTCTAAACCAGGATTAAACCAGGTCTAAACCAGGTCTAAACCTGGACTAAACCAGGACTCTTTGCCTTGTTTCGTGACCATGGCATGCCCCCCCCCCCACGCTTCACTATTAATACATTTTGTTGAAAATCTACGAAAGTTTGAGTGTTTAAACAAGAGAGAAATGTGAGAAAATGTTAATACCAGTCTGACAAAAGTGTATAATGTGTGTGGTGCGGCATTTACAGCCTTAAAACATGTATAATAATTGTAAAATATAAAGTTGTCCTACTTCGCAGATTTCACTTATTACGGGTTATTTCTGGAACCTAACCCCCGCGATAAACGAGGCATTACTGTATTGACTTCACCAGTGTGTTTTCCTGCCAATAATGACTTATAACATGACAAATGGCCCACTTGTCCCATAAGCCTTTGGTTATTAAAGAGACATGAACAAATATGTATTGACTTATTGAACTAGACATGAGGCCTTGTCTCTGATGTGTGGATGTGCAGTGAAGCTAGGCCAAGGTAAAGCCAGCATTTAGTAAACCCAGTGAACCCACAGTCAATCAGGTTTAAACACTGCTTTGTGGGGTATATCTCACACAATATTCTATTAGTGCTGCTTAAGTTCAGGTTAATAACTTCACTGGTAAGCCCTTGACATTTTAAGGAGATGATTAAAATGTCACCGGATTATGTTTTCCACGTCTGTGTAAAAGAATCTTCATTTACATAGGAAAAAGATAATTATTTAAAGGGCCAATATTACGCAAAATGATCTCTTATGAGCTTTGAGCCGTGTCGGTGTCTCTCCAAAAACACACGCAAAGTTGTGTTTTGTTTCATTAAACCTTTCCAAAACTCAAAATGCTCTGTTCCAATTTGTGATGTCATGAAGCGATAGTCTTCAAGTTAACAGCTCCCTTTTTTTTTTTACCTTTAGTTCAGCAGAGATTGGCAATTCCAGGGTTAAAATCATCCAAATGATTCTAGTGAAAGTGCATGGGGTTTAAAAACACAGTGGAGCACTTCCTGTATTATCATATGACATCACAAGGTGGAACAGTTTTTTGTTTCACCTTGAGAGAAGAAGCTTATGTAGGATTTGTGCATTAAACGTGTGAATGAAACAAAACACAACTCCGGGTATATTTTTTGATGAGAAAACAACATTACAACATAGATCCTTTAAGACAGTAAATCAGTGAAATTGTTTTAAGCAAACTACACCTTTTTTTCTTAAATGTTAAAGAAGATAAATATTTGTATATATTTCTCCCAAGGTTTGTTTTGGTTTATTTTTACTTGGCAGCAGAATCGGCTGTCACTCAAGTCTGTTTTTCATGGAAATCTAGAACGAAATGAAAAACCAAGAATTACTGGTACTTCTCAGCATTTTATGAAATACCTGTAAATAGTGGTTAACCACAACCTGGTGTAGTAGTATTAATATATCATTATGCTGAGGCACAGATATTGCTAACATCTAATATTAACACTATTAAGTACCAAATTTGGCTAAAACCACTAGCATTAGTTTGTGTTTTGCTGATACTGCAACCACTGCTTTTATCTTTAAGTCAAATTAAAGGCTTTTTTCATATAAGTAACCTGATTTTACATTTATAGTGCCGGAGAGTTCACATTTATAGTGGGAAAGAAAGAAATAATAATAAAAGGAGCTAAGGAAATAGTCAAAAAATGTGCTTCAAAGTCCAAGTGTTCCATTTGTTCCACCACTTGTTATGGTATCTAGAAATAGAATGTTACTGGGTGAAATGGTCCAAAAAAATCATGTAGTAGGTCAATGGTATTTGCACTGTACAGGCAGAAGTAATAGATAAAGATAAAGGATACATGACCAGGCCTAAACCACACATCCATATGACACTTTTCACATGTACAGGCCAAAATGTAGCAGCAGCTGAACAAATAATACAACACACTACAGACGACTCCCATTACCACTGCATTTGTTTTGGCTGTTTAGAAAAATTACAGCTTTCAACGTATTTAAATGTCACAGCAAAGGCTTCTCATCACGATAACTTGATTTTGTTCATAATATTGTTATAGTTTTGTCATTAAAGAAAAACTGCACTTACAGACACAGAAATGGGCTCCACTGTAACTGCTGTTGTGTTACGTGTGTGTTATGTCAGTAAGGAGAGCGACAGCTAAAGGCTGGGTAACACAACATGCAATAACATTGTGTTGTATCAATAAATGTGAAGCCTTGTAAGAGGGGGATTAGCTGCAGTGTACAGAGGTAAAGCCTATGTGAGAAGTATTCACAAGTTGTGTGGAGGTTAGAGGGCACAGAGAGTGAGGGATAATGAGGTGGTGAGGAGTTCTTCACTGATTTGGAGAGGTCAACTCCAACCTACTTGTCAAAGGCTGATCTCAGAAGCTAAGGAAGGCCAGGCCGGGTTAGTACTCGGATGGGAGACACTGGGAATTCCAGGTGCCACAGTGGGGCGCCTGTCACAAAAAAACTGTCGTTGTGTCCTTAGGCAAGACAACACCCACATTACCTAGTATGAAAGTGGTGTGTGCGTGAGTGTTGGAGGTGGTCGGAGGGGCTGATGGCGCAGATTGGCAGCCTCGCTTCCGTCCGTCTGGGCAGCTGTGGCTACTGTGCCATCAGCAGCGTTCTACTGTGCCATCAGCAGCGTTCTGACGTATGGGCTCCTAGTGTGGTTCTCCAGCTGTACCAAGTCGGACCAGCAGGTTCTCCAGCGAGTGGTGAAAGCTGCAGGGAGAATCATTGGAATGACTCTCCCGGAGATTAGCACCATCTTCTCCACTCGCTGCCTGGGAAGAGTGCGCAACAATCTGCGGGACCAGCACCATCCCACACACCAGCTTTTCCACCTGCTGCCCTCAGGGAGAAGGTACAGGTCCATACGGGCCAAAACATCAAGACTGGCTAACAGTCTGTATCCACAGGCTGTGAGGTTACTGAACTCTGCCACTCCCCTCTTTCTGCCGCCCTCTTATGGACACTAACCCATATTCACCCCCCCCTCTCTAACGGATAATAACGACATCCATACCCCACCAAGTAATATCTCTGTACCGGGTTGCATTGTTGCAGAATGTTACTATCCACTACTCCCCTGTCACTCTTCCTCACCCTCTGTCCCCCAACAGTATCTGAATTTCCCGCTCTGCATTTTATCATTGACATACCTTATGCTGCTGTAATTTGTGTGTTGCACTATGTATATACTGGGTCAATGTTTACACGGGGCTATTTAAGGGTATTTTAGTGGGTGTTTGTAAGGATGCTCCAAACCCAATTTCTTTGTACTTGTGACAATGACAATAAATATTCTGAATCTGAATCTACAAAAGTAGCTTACCACCACCAAGTGTGGAGTGAATGAACAATGAACTGTAAAGTGCTTTGGGTGTCATGAAAGGCGCTATATAAATGCTATGAATTATTATTATTATTATTATTATTATTATTATTATTATTATTATTATTAAACTAAACAAATAAACCACTCTGTCTGTTTCTCTCTCTCTCCCTGCAGTCCCTCGTGATTTCTTGTCATCTCAACAGTTCTGTTCATAACTGTGACTGCAGATGCTTGACATAAGACAAAACAGCATGGTTAACAGTAGCTCAGTGTTATAGCTACGGTGTGTGTTATTTTCTGATCTATGTTATAATGTTGTGTCGTCATCACAAACATACCAGGAGTTGTGTTTTGTTTGATTCACACAGGTTTAATACACAAACCCTGCATATTTAATTCTTATCTTAAATGGAAAACATTCTGTCCTATGCTGTGATGTCATCCAGTAATACACAAGAAGTGCTCTGTGTTTTTAAACTCCACAGAATCATTTTGATCATTTTAGTCTTGGAATTGCCAATCTAAAAAAAAAAAAAAAAAATTTGCTAAAAGCACAGAGGGAAAGGAGAAAGAAGAACAACATGTACAGAAAGCCCTCTCTGTTTGTGGGTATCCTAAATGGGCTTTCAACTTGTGGGTATCCTAAATGGGCTTTCAACAAAACTAAGAGAGACAAGAAACAAGACAACAGAGAATAAGAACCCAGGAGAAAGGGTGTAACTATTCCTTACCCGGCCGACGTTTCTGAAAAACTACAGAAGATTTTCAGACAACATGAAATCCCAGTCTATTTCAAACCCACAAAGACTTTAAGACAGAAACTGGTCCACCCAAAGAACAAAACACCGAGCCACAAACAAAGCAATGTGGTCTACTCCATTCAGTGTAGTAAAGACTGCAGTGAGCGCTACACTGGAGAAACAAAACAGCCACTTCTCAAGAGGATGTACCAACACAGACGAGAGAGCCAGAGTGGACCTCAGTCTGCCGTACATCTCCACCTAAAAGCTACAGGCCACTCCTTTGAGGACAGTGAGGTACAGATCTTGGCCGGAGAAAAGAACTGGTTAAAGAGGTTATTTTTGTCAAGAAAGAGAATCCTTCCTTGAACAGAAATTGAGGTCTCAGACATAATTTGTCTCCCATCTATAACTCTATCCTCAAGCCTAAATCAAAACAAACAAAGAAAACAATAGGGAGGGGTATTCCACGAAAGCTACTAAGTGCAAAGCCCGGCTTTATTCGTCAGTTGGCGCTAGTTTAAGTGAGAGTTCGGTTCCACAACGCTCGCTAAACTTAGTTCCCGCTGAGTTACTGGGGCAACATGGTCTTAGCACATAGTCTGGTCGCGGTCAGGCTAAAGTTGTGGCTTAGTCAGGCCGTGTCGCAGAGAATACGTACGTGACGTAAACAGAGTGTCAAACAAACAGTTCCGCACACCTCCCGCATGAGTATCTGTGTTGTCCGAAAACAATATCAGCAAAAAAAGAAATTACCTTACGTTCTTGGTTCTTGACAATTCTCTAATCTAATCTCTAATCTAAACATATGCTTTTGAACCGCTGTCTTTACGACATTAACATATAGAAGAATTCCAGAGGTATTTCAGAGAAAGGCTTTGGTCAAGTGGTTATGTGCTTTGCCTCTCATACGGGCGGGCTGGGTTCGATTCCTGCTATTGACCTATTGATGTCAAAGTTGAGTTAAATTTTCACGCATTTATATTTGCAACATATTACAGAAATGGAAATGAATTTAACCTACAATTATTGTTATCATCACGTAACTTATATCAGTTAGTCCTAACATCACTCTCACTTGACGACACTGACACTTTATATTTTATGTGACATCTCTATCAAAGAATACAGTTACAGGTAAATCTTTACTTTTAAAACAAAATGTAGCCAAATAACAGGCACACTCCATGATGCAACATTTCAATTATTCAACAAATTTGCTTCAGAGATGCTGTGCAAGCCTTTTTAATGAAATCCTATTTATCAATTTCCATCAATAGGCATAAAACAATAAAAGACATTAGGTATGACATTCTGGTGTGAGGCCACTGCTGGAGGACTGCAGAGGGTCAGGCAAGGCACTGCTGGAGGACTGCTGAGGGTCAGGCAAGGCACTGCTGGAGGACTGCTGAGGAGGGTCCAAGTGTACGCCATCTTCAGTAACTAGAACACAAGCATACTATTAAAATATACAAATGCTTGGATCACAGCTGAGGCAAGCATTAGTCTAGAGAATACCTTGAATATACTCTTCACAAGAACTCGCAGGAAGGATCTTTGATGGGGTCCCTCCTTCAATTACCTCCACCAGTGGGCGACCCCGGTTTAGGGCCAGTGCCAGCTCCTCTGCAGGTGAAAGGTTTTGAGGGGGGCTCCCACCTCCTGTGGCTTGGTAGCTACTGTTCATTTTAAATGAAATTAAGGTACCATTTCAACAGTATTACTAATTTCACTGAATAATAATATTAATATTAGCCTACTTACCACTCTGCAAAATGTTATTATGCTTTGTCTTTAGCTGCAAAACAGTCCTCTTCACATTATTCCTGCTCAAAGACAAGATAACACAATTTAACGTATTAGTTGGAGCAAATACTTTTACACAGTAAAAATAAATTACAACTGACAAGACTGCTATACAAATATATAATAATTATGCCATCAACTGAGAATCAAACTCACAATCTCCCGCACCCTAAACGGTAAGTTTTCCCCTGCGCCACAGATCAGTGTTGACGTATTTAAGCGCTCGGCGATCTTCTGCCACGCCATGTCTCTGGCCTTGGTTATTGCAAATGTGTTGTAGAGTTCCAAAAGCAACTTCTGTTCTGATGCGCTGAAATAATCGGCCCAAATCTTCGACATGATCGAGTTTTCGACAGTCGCTTGTTCAGGGCTCTCTCTTCCTGATTAGGCCAGTCTGAGCTTAGCTCTGATTAGGCGCAGCTGAAATGCGTTAGTGGAACGGCTTCAGGCTTTTGTCTAAATTGTTTCTCAGCCAGGTGAGAACTTAGCACTTAGTCGCCGCTAAGTTTAGCCACGTTCGTGGAATACCCCTCTGGTCAGGTCCAAAGGTGTGAAAACACCATTATGGCCATGAATGGTTCTGCTAACAAGACCCCACACTCCACCCCCACTTCATATTTAATAGGCCCACCTAACTAACAGAAACTGAAAACAAGTAGGTGTAGTAGTTTCAAACTAATTTCATTGTAGTTAGCTCCTTCCTTCAGGCAGATATAGGCAGTGTCCTCCAGCATCTGACCAGAACTGAAGAAGCAGCTTGGATGAGCTGCGAAACGTATTCGACCAAATAAAATTTTGTCCAGTTGACAAATTGGATTTCTCCTTTTGCCACGTATCTGTTAACTTGAAAACTACTGCTTCATGACATCACAAGGTGGAACAGAGCATTTTGAACGTTGGAGATGAACATACTAATAATAAAGGCACACTCAAACATGTGTGAATGAAACAAAACACAACCTAGAGTATGATTTTGAGGAGGAAACATTCTAACATGCATGGCTAAAAGCTCACAGGAGTCAATTTTGTGTAATACGTAGGATTTAAATGAGTACGCTGGCAAGCATTTCAAAATTCTCTTATCTCATCACTGCTGAGCCTTAAAAGTGTGCATAAGGGGCCTATAGTTTCGCATTTGAGTACATATACGCTATTCATTTCAAAGCTAGTTGTACAAATAACCAGCTCTTCAGCTACAAATGAGTTCTGAGTCCCCCACTTCACTGGATCATTGCCCTCTGATAGGCCTGATGCTGAGCGGCTCTTGTGGAGAGAATAGATCTATGACTAGAGTCTTCTCCCAAACTGCCTCTGTCTCTTTATGCTCCGTCTGATTGGCTGCAGTGATGGAAACATGCGCCTGTATGAGGTATTATCTCCTCAACCTTGTTTTTGCTGGTCCCACCAGTTCCAGTCTTTGTGGGAAAAAAATACTCAAATCTAACAAAAATGGGATCATGGAAACTTAAGCTTTCATTGTGTAAAAAATGTCTCCTAAGTAATTATTTTGCAACTTTTCAGAGCTAGCTGGTCAAAAACATAAAGATCTATTTGCAAAAGATTCATACTGTATTCTTGAAAATGAAATATATTGACATTGTTTTAAAGTAGCTATCAGTGTTAATATATTGTCTGGAAAAGGGGGCAGATAACATAATATTACACCTCTTTCTGCTCATTTTCATTCATTTTTGTATGTTTTGTACTGTTTATGTCTTTTATATTTTATGAATGAAATACATAAATAAAGTTGCTTGTTTTCAATATTAACACAATTATTTTTTCTGTTTGTTTTATTTCATTTCACTGATTCATTTAATTTTGTGTCTTAGAGTTCACATTTAGAGGCAAGACTGAATCCCTCTACAAACTTCAATTAATGGATTAGGACTTGTGTTTGCTTTCCCCAAACAACAGCTCAGACACTGTTAAAGAATTACATTTTATTTTTAAATTGTTCTTCTCCTACTAAGTTCACACATAAACTGTTTTACGTGCAGGGCAATGAAAACATTTCCATCTAAAAGGTCTATTATTATCAAAGATCCCCTATCAAATTGACGGTGTAAGTAAGTGCAGTAGTTTTTAAGTTAATAGCTACATTTTATCTTTTGTTTAGTAGAGACTGGCTATACTAGGGCTGAAAGAGTGCCTGTATTATCACATAACATCACAAGGTGGAACAGTGAGTGTGTGAATGAAACACAACTCCAGGTATGTTTTGATAAGGAAAGAACAGATCAGAAAATAGCAGAATATGAGCCCTTTAAAGGAATATTAATGTTTTTTACAATCTGAACCTTATTTTGGTAATAAAACAAGTTGTTTTACTCACCCATAGCACTTTGGTGTCATTTGGAGCAGTTTCGTAGATGTAGTTTAGCGATATCCGTTAACGTGAGTGCTTGAGGCAGGCGAGTCACCAAATAACACAAACTTTATCACTTTTCAAATTATAGAAGCTCAATGTCTTAGTATACCCTTTCGTTTGAGACAAAAGTGGCCTCTAATCCGAGATTTATCCATAGTTTCGAGTAGATGAGGAGGACAGTGCGCATGCGTTCAGTCACAGCTGATTTGTAGATAAGAAGACGCTCAGAACTTTTCTGTTGCGAGCAACACATGGCAGAAGATTCGGACTTTGAGGCTGAAGAGGACTTATGGAGGACTGAGGACTGAAGAGGATGAGGAGACAGAATGGATACAGAAAGAATGAAGTGGAGACAGTTTTAGGAGCACCAGAGAACAGCCATCGTTATCACATTACTTCTCAGCATCGTGCGCTGAATCCGCTGGCCTTCTTTCTTTTCCTTTGCTGGTAAAAAATCGTCCTGACTGAAGTGGGTACTGCAAACACGATGGTCCAAACATCTTACAGCTTTGTGTTTCATGTTTGGGTCCCGAGAGCTGAGAGCGAAATCAGCTGTGAATGAGCACATGCGCACTGTCCTCCTCGAAACTATGGCTAAATCTCGGATTAGAGGCCACTTTTGACTCAAACGAAAGTGTAGACTAAGACATTGAGCTTCTATGATTTGAAAAGTGATAAAGTTTGTGTTATTTGGTGACTACAATCACCTGCCCCGGGCACTCACGTTAACGGATATCACTAAACTACAACATCTACGAAACTGCTCCAAATGACACCAAAGTACCATGGGTGAGTAAAACAAGTTCTTTTATTACCAAAATAAGGTTCAGATTGTAAAATCGTTAATATTCCTTTAACCTACCACAGAAATGATGCTTTGCTGAATAAAATCTATCCAGTGTGTATCATGGGTATAGGACTAATTATTTAGACAATGGGCTCGATGAATTAAGAAGCATGGAAATGAGCTGAAAGGGAGATATGAGAACGAATACTTGAGATCCACTGTAGGAGAAAATGATCTTGGCTCATGCACATTCATGAATGTGGGCTGATGTCAAGGCTTTTAGTGTAGCATAATTTCCTCTGTTGTTCATCATTGTCATCAAAAATATAATTGATAATGTCTGGCAAACAGGAGCAGACAAATGAACAAGCCAGAAATGAGTATTAAAGGTTACAAAGATGCTTAGGGCAGCTATATAAAGGGGTGCATTGTAGCATGGAGGACTCTGGCTTCCAACAGTCCTACATTGCTTGGCTGGACTGATAATGGTAATTCCTAATTGGCCAGAGTAAATGCTTGTGAAAGCTAGTGTTGTCTCTCAGTGCATTGCTTTATAGGGTGCCTGGTTTAAGGTTGCAGCTCTAATGGGTATTTTTGCTCCAGTCGAAAGCTTGAAAAATTCAGCTCAAAACCTGTACCAAATCGGTATTCACATTGCATGTTACATAATTATAATTTTTGTATGTTCCATTGTTAGAATCTTTTCAAGTATAGATTGTTTTGATAATTTTACCAAGATTAAAGGAGAATTAACATTTTTTACAATCTGAGCCTTATTTCGGTAATAAAACAAGTTGTTTTACTCACCCAGAGCACTTTGGTGTCATTTGGAGCATTTCTGGAGATGTTTTAGATTAGCGATCTCCGTAACGTTCTTGGGGCATATATTTGCGGTCTCCAAATAACACAAACTTTGAGGAGGGTCGGTCTGCAGCAGGGGCGTTCCAGACGTGCGACAGAAACTCCCCAATGGGCGTTCCTGTAGCGTTTCATCAACCAATCAGGAACTCACTCGCTCACACTCGCAGAAACCTGCACTCTTCCGCTTTCCGCTTTCTTTCAAGCCAAAGTCGGCAAGAAGTTTCAATATCGCTTGTCTCATGGGACATTATGTCCGTAAGTATCATTAATTTGTACAGTTTGAGCAATTCCAGCGTCATGTTCATATTGTTAACAATGTGATTAAACCCTCTCCAGTGACAGCGAAAGCAATTGCTAACTTAGTTACAACAATAACTTAGTTAGCAACTAAGTTAGCAACTATGCTTTCGGGAAACTCGCCACACGGAGGAATAGATTGTTTTATTTCAATGATTGCTTAGAGTAAGTTAAATACTGACAGAACTAGGCATTGTGTTTTTGTCACGTATCACAACGCATATTTGTTTCTTTCCATCTAAACATCATTTAAAGTGAAGATGTAAAGCACATTAAGCATCTGTGTTACTTGTTTGTTTAACACATTAACGCAGCATATTCAAGCAGGTCACTGTTCTCCATTTGTCTTCCTTTCACTGTAGTTCCATTGGTCATTACTGCCCAGTGATCAGAAGCTGCTGTTACAAAGATGCCAGGACCAGGGGGGCACACTGCTCCACTACCCTTTCTGTGACTATGCCAGGGTGGAAACCCACATGCAGAGCCATCTAAAAACTGTTGGTAAACATGGAGGTATGTTTTAGATTGATTGATAAACCTTTGTTGTTACGCACGGGTACATACACATAAAATCATGTTTACACACTATAAGTCAGGGCTCTCAAGTTTTGAGCGGGGTCGTGCGTGAGACTGTAATGAGTGAACAATTTTTCCCGAGGCGCTTGAATTGCGTGAGAAATGCCGTGTAAGCGTGTGAACACGTCGAATTGCGTGTTGAGAGCCCTGTTTGTCTAAAGAGCAAACTTAAACTACAAAGCAACTAATGAGAGTTATATACATGAAGTTATTACCTCATGGTTCTCAGTTTGTTTTATCATCACCGCACTTTGTCAGTGCGCGCTGAGAGGGGCGGGGAGGAGGGACCGGGGCGGGGGGGAGCGGGACATTTTTAACGGATTCATGTAAGAGTCTGGTTAATGCACCGGGCCCGCGTCTCACCGCGGGCAGTTCGGCTCTGGGCCGCGCGTATTCCGTGCGTAAGCCGTGCGTAAGCCGTCGGAGGGGGCACGTTACGCACAGACGGAGACACTGGGACCGGAGTCGGTGCGTCTCAGAGGAGACGTGGCACCGGGAGTTTTTTTCGCTGAAAACACGCGGAGCCTGCATAAACTAAGCCACACAGACCGATTTTCTGGGCACAAAAAAAAAAAAAAAACAGCGTGAGAAATGCCATGTGTGGCGTGTGAGCGTGTGAACACGGCGAGTTGCGTGTGTCACAATCTGCATCACAATCACAAGTGTTCATCTTCTACTGCACACTGCCTCATTACCTCATGTACTGCACACAGCCTACAACATACTGCATATCCTATATCATGTACTGCACACAGCCTACAACATACTGCATATCCTATATCATGGCCTTCCTTTAAATATTGTCCCATCAGTATAGTAAATAAATTAATTCACGCAGACACTCATAAACACACACATAGACCACATATCCCTCCACCTTTGTTATACAAAATCCACAAATCTGCATCACTTAATTATAAGTCCATAAAGTTATTAAGAGTTTATTCTATATTGCACACTAACTCATGTATTGTACACAGCCTGTCGCATATATTGCACAGTGCATGAACTTTTATGAAATGTTGATGATTGATTATGAAATTAAAATAATGTTATTAGTGATGATTTTACTGATGGTCAGCTGTCTGCCATATTTGCCAAGCCATTGTTTCCCGTTATGTGGGCCAGCCATTTGATTGTTTAAAAACCTTCCCCAGAGTTTGTGATGTACAGATGCAATTTGCAAAAATGCAGTCACTACCACTGCTGTGGTTGTGGCCTCTCTTTTCTGAGGAGGAAAATCTTAACAAAACACCTCAGCACCTGTCATCCTCTGCAACCTGAATGCGAATCCCAGAATTTACAGGGTGCAAACCAGAGGCCAGAGTACCAGCCCCAGGCTCACCCTGTGCTGGATGAAGTGACCCCAACACCAACGATGACAACAGTTGGCAAATCTTCTCAAGTAAGACTTGTGCAGTGCACAAAATGTGCAGTTGTATTGAATAAAAAAAATATCAAACAACACATGAGGAGACGACACCCGGCTGTCAAAGACGATATAAGAGCGGATCACCATTTAGCATGCGAATGTCTGGACACTAATATGGGAATTTATGCTGTTTTAAAGTCATTTAACAGTAACAGTGGGCCCATTCACATCCAGAAACAAACATCTGGCACGAGCCACCAGATTAGGTGTGCATTGGATGACTATATCAGAAACACAGAGGTAATGCACAGGAGTGGTTTTGTTACATATGACAGGCGGAATTCTGCCTCTTGCCCTCTTCTCAGACAAGAGAATGTGATCTTCTCCCAGACATACATGACGCCATGGGCACTTCACAGATAACAGAGTTGCCCCCAAATTTCCCACCACAATGTCAGCATAAGAGACATTTTCAAGTTGTTTTCACTAGTGATTGTATACAGTACACACAGTATATGATTCCAATAATACATTCTATGTTCTTGTCTGTCTCTGATTTCAGCTGTTCACTCCACTAATGTTGACTCCATAGTTGTGAATTGGAGAAAAACACCACATTCAAGACTCTCAAAGAGTAAGGTTGTAATAGTAATATTTTCCTATCAGCATCTTTAATCATGCATGCATGTATATAATCTTATGCATATTTCCCCATAGCTAGACTATGTGTTGGACTTTAATGGCAACCCACATGAGCCAATTGTCGTAGCCAACTCTCAGATTCTCAGAAGGTCAGACTTTTGGACACTTGGCCTGGAAAGAGAAGCAACGGCAAGTATGAACTTGGTGTCTTTTCTTTTATCTGTATTTATTTGTGGACTTACAGTATGAATAATCTTATTGTTTCCTTTTAGATTGCAAAGTGTTGTTTCCACATAATTGCAAGGACTGCACATGAACATGTAAGTCTGTGATTTATTCATAATAAGAAACAGACTTGCGTTCTGATTTTGGTGTTTTTAACAGCTGAATTTGATCCTTTTTGAAAAGTTTTGTTTTTGTCTCTAGTGTGACTTTGCATCCAAGGATGTTGTGATTGTTCGAGCCTGTCAGCCAGGACACTGGGTTTTGTGTAAGTAATTTCACCTTGTCATATTGTTCTTTGAAATACTATAATATAACCATCATCCTTACATTATGCCTGATGCAGTACATCGCAACATTGTCATCCACACCAAGAATCTTAATCAGTGGCCACATCTGCAACGGAAAGAGACCAGGAGCAAGACCAGCCATTCCTCCCTCCAGAGATTTTGCAGAAGATCATTGGGATTACCCTTAGAATGGACATGACCATGCTTGAAATTTTTAATAGGGTCTCTAAATTATTTTGAGATCTTTCGAGTCCAGGGATCCACATTAATGATCGCTTGGCTCGTGATCTTGTAATTGATAGAAATCCGGTGCATATCAGCATAGACAAAATCTATAACACGCTGTATTGGCCTCTGACTAACATATTTGTTTTCTTCCAAAAAAAAAATTGGTGGAAGGCATCCTTGGTGCTTTGACAAACAAGATATGGAAGGTACTTAGTACAGGATGTACAATTTCCAAATAGGATAGACACGTGCGAGTTGTTGTGAGCCTGTTTTTCTTCAAATAAAAGAAATTCAAAAAGTTCAAACATATTTATTTAAATAAAGTTCTATTATGTTTACTACATGAAATAATGGTCTTTGCATCTTTAATGAAAATATCCACATTCAGCCAAGTATTAGTCTTTGTGAACTATGTGTGAACTATGCTGCCAGATTGTAAATGAATGCTTCTTGTGATTTAAACAAATTTGCTCAGTGCCCAAGTGATATTAAAATTAATACTCCAAGTCGGCCATTTTTGGAATATACACAGTAAATATTAGAAAAGGTCAGATGCAAAGACAGGCCTAGGCCTAATACTAGATATTGGCCTGTGACATTCAGTGAAGGGTATAAGGTTAGGTTTGTGGAGAAGTCCTGAATGCAAAGCAGTATCTGACCCACATATTGACAGTTATGCTTCCCCTGCTTATGAAAACAGTACTGCAATATTTTCATGTCCAAAATACTGCATTGTGCAGTATTCCCAAGTACAGTGGTAACGCGATTGCACTTGTACTCGCTCTGTGTTGGAAATACTTTTGTAAGGGGACATGTAAACTATTTGATAAATAAAACAATGTACTGCACAACCCATCATTTTACTGCAATGTTCGTTAGCGCAACATTTTACTGCGACGTTCAGTAGCGGGCTTAGCGTTAAAAGTAGGGCTGTCAAACGATTAATTTTCTTGATCGCAACTAATCTCAGAAATTTCATAGTTAATCGCGATTAATCGTGATTTATTTTGCATGTTTAAAATTGATATCTTGCAGTAAGACCGTTCGAATCTAAAGTTAAACTCACAATGCAAAGTATTTCTCACCATTTTTTTTATTTCAAAAAAGTGCAGAGAAAGGAAAAAGTAACAATGAACCAGTAATAGTGCTTACTTTGAGAAATTGTAAATAAATGATTGAAGCCCGCTCGAGCTGCCTACGGATGCGTAGAAGGAACAAAATACTAGCAAACTCAAAATAGCGCGTTTAACCGACAATGAGTTTAATTAATACAACCAAATGAGCTGCATATGGATGGTAGAATTGCGGAAAATGCTGGCAAACTCTGATCGCGATTAAAAAAATTGTTCGTGATCATAACTCTAATCGCGATTAATCGCGATTAACGCGTTAATATTCCCAGCACTAGTTAAAAGTAAAGTTCTTGCTTTTCAATTCGAACCAACGCTAACGCAATGTACAACTCTTATTTTGACATATATGTTAGACCGGATGTTGACAGTCCCGCGTGGAAACGGAAAGTGTTCCCATTTAGGGACGGGGGTGTTCCTGTTTAGGGGGAAGAAACGCCCATTTATGTTCCGCAGACCGACGATATTGCAAACTTTAGCACTTTTCAAATCATAGAAGCTCAATGTCTTAGTCTACACTTTGGTTTGAGTCCAAAGTGGCCTCTAATCTGAGATTTATCCATAATTTACAGCTTTGCGTTTCATGTTTGGGTCCCGAGAGCTGAGCGAAATAAGCTGTGACTCCGCACATGCGCACTGGCCTCCTCATCTACTCAAAACTATGGATAAATCTCAGATTACAGGCCACTTTTTGGCTCAAACAAAAGTGTAGACTAAGACATTGAGCTTTTATGATTTGAAAAGTGCTGAAGTTTGTTATTTGGAGACCGCAAACATTTGCCCCGAGAACTCACCATTCATGCTTTTATCAGTTCTAGAATAGATTATTGCAACGCACTTTATGTCGGTGTCTCCAAAACTGCTCTCAGTCGTCTTCAGCTTGTGCAGAATGCAGCAGCTCGTTTTTTAACTAACACACCTCGACATCAGCACATCACCCCAGTCCTTTTTACACTTCATTGGCTTCCAGTTTCTTTTAGAATTGATTTTTAAAATTTTACTTTTTGTTTTTAAAGCTATTAATGGATTAGCACCTTGTTATTTGACCGAGCTTTTATTTGTCCGAAAATCAAACCGCACTTTAAGGTCAAATAACCAACTTCTTTTGGAAGTCCCCCGAGCCAGGCTCAAACACTGGGGTGATGGAGCTTTCTCTGTTGTTGGTCCCAGACTGTGGAGCAATCTGCCCTTTGAGCTACGTAACATCACTGATTTTAACCTTTTAAAATCTCGTCTCAAAACATATTTATTTAAAATGGCTTTTAATACTTAGTAGTTTGTGGCACGTACTTTTTCTGTGTTTTACTATTTATTGTTTTACATTGTTTTATTCTATATAATGTTCTGTCTTTTGTATTGTTGTATTTTTTGTTTTTAATTGGAAAGCACTTTGGTCACCATTGGTGTTGTAAAGGGCTATATAAATAAAGATTGATTGATTAATTGATTGATTGAACTCACGTTACAGATATCGCTAATCTAAAACATCTCCAGAAATGCTCCAAATGACACCAAAGTGCTATGGGTGAGTAAAACAACTTATTTTATTACCGAAATAAGGCTCAGATTGTAAAAAAGGTTCATTCTCCTTTAAAATACTTCTTTTCCTCTAAATATAACAGGCAATAACAATACATTAAGTCAGCATTTACCTTCTCATCTTCTACCCAGAAAGCTGTAGTGATATGAGTATAGGGCTCATATTGTCTCTCCTCCTTATCGTTATGAGTCAAATGCATCATTATAATTTCATGAGTCAGGGGTTTCTACTGCTGGACATAAACTGTGGGGCTGACATATTGTTTGGCTTAGACAGCCTTGGTGAAATGAATCTTTTGTTGAAGTTGTCTGCCACATACTGAGTGACTGCGGTATGGAGCAGTCAGCCAATGATACACGAGGAGAGGGTGCTCGTCGCTCATACACAATCTATGTCCCTATGAATCATGGGAGAGTACTGGACAACTCTGTCCCTGCGGCTGATGGATCTGCAGTGCTGTAGGTGCAGGGACTTTGATAAAAATAGGAGGAAGATGGAGAAAGCATCCAGAATCTGATGCAACTGTATGTCTTTATTATAGACAAAGAAAATATTGAACAATCCATTCAACAATAAAAGCAGGTAAAGTGTGGGGTTGTGCTCACAACATAAACATTTCTGTTCAAAATGTACACAACAAATACTTTATTATTACATTCACAGCAATGTTTGTTTGGCAATCAATCAAGAAGTCAAACAGAGAAAGCAGAAAGTGCACAAAAACAAACACAGAACACAGTGGCAGCCAGACACTGTATATCAAGGGAAAGACATTATCCTCCACCCAATTAGAAGTCATAATAACCCCACTACTGTACTTGTGTCAGAGTATATACATGGGTTTGGCCTATACGCTAGGAATACACACCAAATTAGAAAAGCTCTAAAGAGGCCGAGGGAACAGAAGAGCTAACTCCACCAGACAGTTTTATGAGCTGCAGGTTCTTTTATAAAATCAAATTGCGCTTTGGGAGGCAAAAAAGGTTAACCTTTTCATTTTTACTAATCTACTATTTTGTCCATCGCTGTGCAAATAGCTTTTCATGTTTACTTTCCACTGAGAAGGCATCATTTGAATAAAACATTTTTGAACACACATAAAAAACACAATATTGAAATTTCACATTGCACGGCACAACCAATTTCTAGCTATTTTACACTAGATAGCTTTTCGGTCTGAAGCAGGTACATTTTCAGTCTGTCTGTCCTTTTAGTGCTATTCATTTTAAACCTCACATACATTGGAGATTTTTTTTTTTTTTCTTTTAATAGCAAGGCGCGCTATATACATAAATTGCACTGGGCCACCCTGGAGTACAGCACTTTGTGGCCTTGTATTTACACTATCAGTTCTTGCTCCTTGCTTGATAAATCAACGATAGGGACCCATAGACCGCAGCCTCAGCCTATACCACAGATTGACCGCCATAACACACCACTGACCCTTCCACTAACAGCCTATGTGCCCTTATATGGCACACACACCCTTCTTTAAGTCATTACATAGCTGCCAGTGACCTTCACAGTGCCCCCTGGAGAGCCCCACATGACCAAAGCGTCATGCAGCGTTCGACTTGTGATTGACTTTTAAGATGAGCACATGCTGGCTCATTTCAGTGATTTATTTCTTCAATACTGGGCTATTTATGTATAAAGGCCTGTATTAAAAGGTCATATAGCCTATTCCTTTGGTGAGATGAACATGTCATGGAGCTTTATAGTTTTTTTGTTTTTTTATCTAGACTAGATGTAACAGAAATCATTGATTTTAGTCTGTAAAAGCCCAGAATGGTACTTGCATGTTAAATATCCCGTTTTCCTAAACAATGGGAGAGGATGTTGGGGAGAATGTAATAACACTATTCATCATGCAAAGGAAGGAAGAGTCTGTGGTCTCTCATGTAATTCTTTAGGGTGTAATTTGGTTGCAACAAAGGTAGGTCTGCGTTACATCAAATTACTACGCTCAGTGCCATTAGTGATGTCCTCTGCTTTTAGATTGATTTGTCTTTGAATTTAAAGACATAACTAAATCTGGTGACCTTAAAGGTGAATTGTGTAACTTTTCTGGCGATGGGTCCGTCAAATGCTTTTCTTCATGGAGATGTTATTGCTTCGTCTGGAATGTTTCACAGTCTGGCATTAAACCTTTCAATCTTCATGAAGACCAAACCATCTGTAGAGGGGTAACCTTGGCTAGGTCCGGTTCAACTAACAGTGGGATTCTACTTTTTAGGCCCCAAGTCACCCTCAACTAAGTCAATATTTAGCGACTAACAGACCATAAATATTCTTACCCTAAGTTTAAAACATGTTTCTAGTAAATATCCACCACAAACTGTACATATAAATGGACATAAACCCACTAGCTGCTGCTTTACAAATAAAAAGTGTTCATGAGGTTCCATTTCTGTTGACTCTAGTTGACTTTACATCAAATTGCAACTGTAATTGTGTAACTTTCTGTCTCTCTGCCTCTTCATTTTGGTCTTGAAATGTTCGTATTAACCCGATCTACATGATCTTGCTGTTTTTATTTCGTTATTTTGCCTGTACATAAATTCATACACCTAATATGGGCTTCAAATTCGCTCCTATATCTGCTAGCCTTGTGAGCTTTGTTTGGGTGACATCACACTCACTTAATCCACTTCTTTATACAGTCTATAATATCCACTCATAACTCTTTGTTCACTGCATTATTTGAGAGTAATGTTCTCCATATAAATGCATTTTCCATAAATATTAGGCTGTGTTAATGGTTAATGTATACCTCAGTCTATTTCATTCAGGCTTTTATGTGACTCCCCGGTAATCCAGCTTCACCATATTGTACTTTCTTGTTGGATATGTAATGATCCATAGGTGTGTGCAGTTCGTCCATCTCTGTGGTGAAGTGATCAGGGCTTTCCCCGTTGGACGTCTCCTTTATAACGCTATAGGTCAGGGCTAAGCTGTAAGTGGCAGGTTTCTCCATTCTTTGCGGTCCACAGTGGCACAACTTCTGAAAAGCAGAGCGAAACTTCTGGGACATGGCGTTGTAGATGACGGGGGTAATGGCACTGTTGAGGTAAATGCAGAGGCGACAGAAGAGCAGGAACCATGTGTCCAGGTAGGCATCGTCCAGGAAGGAGTTGACCACCACCAAGGTCCGGTAGGGCATCCAGAGCAAGGCAAAGAGAATGACCACCACAGCAAGCATCTTTGTTACCTATACATAAAAAGAGAAATTAATGTCTTTCCATGCAGTATTGGGTAGTAATTCAGGTAAAAACTTCAGAATTTGCTCTGGTTGGACATTGGTAAAAGGAGACTTTAAAGAATTGTTCCATCCCAGGATATATGTGCTAAATTTGAAAACTTTTAAAATACTTTTAAGTGACCTTGGTCAACATGGTGAAAAAAAAAAAAAATCTTAAAGGAATATTAACGTTTTTTACAATTATTTTGTAAAAAACGTGAATGTTTTACTCACCCATAGCACTTTGGTGTCATTTGGAGCAGTTTCGTAGATGTTGTAGTTTAACGATATCCGTTAACGTGAGTGCCCGGGGCAGGCGATTGCAGTCACCAAATAACACAAACTTTATCACTTTTCAAATTACAGAAGCTCAATGTCTTAGTATACACTTTCATTTGAGTCAAAAGTGGCCTCTAATCCAATATTTAGCCATAGTTTCGAGTAGATGAGGAGGACAGTGCGCATGCGTTCAGTCACAGCTGATTTGCAGATAAGAAGACGCTCAGAACTTTTCTGTTGCGAGCGACACATGGCAGAAGATTCGGACTTTGAGGCTGAAGAGGGCTTATGGAGGACTGAGGACTGAAGAAGAGTATACGGCTGAGGAGACAGAATGGATACAGAAAGAATGAAGCGGAGACAGTTTTAGGAGCAGCAGAGAACAGCCATCGGTATCGCATTACTTCTCAGAATCGTGCGCTGAATCCGCTGGCCTTCTTTCTTTTCCTGACTGAAGTGGGTACTGCAAACACGATGGTCCAAACGTCTTACAGCTTTGCGTTTCATGTTTGGGTCCCGAGAGCTGAGAGCGAAATCAGCTGTGAATGAGCACATGTGCACTGTCCTCCTCATCTACTTGAAACTATGGATAAATCTCGGATTAGAGGCCACTTTTGACTCAAACGAAAGTGCAGACTAAGACACTGAGCTTCTGTAATTTGAAAAGTGATAAAGTTTGTGTTATTTGGTGACTACAATCGCCTGCCCCAATCACTCACGTTAACAATATCGCTAAACTACAACATCAACAAAACTGCTCCAAATGACACCAAAGTACTATGGGTGAGTAAAACAACTTGTTTTATTACAGAAATAAGGTTCAGATTGTAAAAAACGTTAATATTCCTTTAATGTTTTGCCTGGTAAAATAAGGTTAAATAAAACTAATTTGAAAATGAAACTAAACTAAACTAAAATGAATTTTTAGCATATGGTATTTGGTGGAAAAACAAACAAACTACAAGACTGTATTCATCATGTTCAGAGCAATTTAAAATAAAGTCTGTCTGTCTGTATGGCACTGAAAAGACTGCTTTTATCTATAGTCTGTCAAAATATCAGTGCAATCAGCAATCAACAGGGACATAATTGGCAAGGTTTTCACAGCAGGATGTTGTCAGAAACCAGGTCACAGAAACAAGCTAACTGAACTTAAAAAAAAGAAAAAAAGAAAAAGAATATTGAGCCTAGAGCTATGATGCAGACTGTGTTTGAATCAAATTGTCACATGAATTGGTTTTGCCATTGTGTAAAAACCATTCAGTTAAAATAATCTCTTTTTAATTTGAGCATCTGGCACATACCACACAATTTAAATAAAAAGCTTTTCAAATTTCATATCTCCCTCACCAAACCAGCTGCTGTTTTTCCACTGAATAAATATGTATATTTATATTTATTTTGTTTAAAACAGTCTTGCTTATTGCCTATAGGGACAGAAGCAATACCATAATGCAAATGAAGCTCCATATCCTCATTAGCCTCACTTTACTTTACATTTTAATTGCAGTATTATCATTATATATTATCTAAACAATCAACCTTAATAACTCATTAACATAGTGATTTTTTTTTTCCAGTAAAAAACCACTAGTTTTAGCGTATAATTTTGCAGCAATGGAAAAAAATGTACAGCCAATGACCATAACTCAGACTCAATGACAAGACAACTGATCATTATCTACAAGTAATTGCACTTTTAATCTGACTATCTGTGTCTCAGCTGATGGATGACCTGACTTCTTTGTCTGTTTAGTGTTTAACAGCTTTGTACACATTAATAACATGTACTGAACTGCAGCGAAAGAATTGTTTTGCCTCAGATTGCTCTTTTCTCATGTGTTTAGTAAAATGCAACTGCAGATAACATTTCAAATCATCTTTATGTCTTCTTCCAGAAGTTACCCTTTAGTTGATTATCACAAAAATGAAGTCTTCTGGCTTTAAAAATGCAACAATCTTTATATTTTATGGCATGCTTTATGCCAGATGTTCTTCCTGACACAACTGTATGAGCACAAAGAGCGGCTACACATGATTCATGAATATATCTTGTTCAAATGATCATTATTGACATATTTAAATTACTGATTAGACACATCAAATCATTACATACAATTTAACAATGGCCACATTTCCATTAACACTAGAGCTCTAATCCAGAAATGAATTTAGAATGTAATTAAATCCCCCAATCCTGCCGTTTCACCTCTGAAGCGGTGAGCCTAATTGGATTGGTTAGGCCCCTGCTGGACAACCAAACAACCAATCTAATATCTTCATTAGTTTGTGACCTTCAGTTAATTCACTTACAGGCTTTGTAGATACTATGGATCATGTTGTGAGAGCTGATTGGTTAAAAAAAAACGCAGATGTACCGAACAGAAACCCAAGTTAAAAGCATGTAAGTTTGAGGTTAAGTGATGACACTGAACAGTGGAGCCTGCAGGGCTGATGTGATGGACACCTCTGTAATTCCACAGAGGTCTGACTGACGAACATGCAGCTCCTCTGTGTACTTACAACTTAGTATAAGCTACATGTGTTAGTGTTAAGGATTATGTAATACTACTACAACAATGTAGATTTTGGAGGTAGGGTGTGGTAAAACATACAGGGATTCAGTAATCACCAATAGTCCAAGGGTCAGCCCCTAGTGATAATTAAACATGTTGTACTGTTTTTTAGCCCAACTATAGCTATAAATGACAATAAATATATATTCTATTATTACTTATCTTATTAGGCCCGAGTGCTATAGCGTAGGGCAGGGGTCTTCAACGTTTTTCAGGCCAGGGACCCCCAAACAGATGGAGAACTGGGCCAGGGACCCCCTACTATATATACGGCATAGAATTGTGTTTTATATTCAATTGAGCTTAGTGTCATGTATAAACATTGCTACTCTGTTATGGTACATCCAATACAAGGAAATAATACACAGGTTAATACTGTATTTTACACTATAAAATATAAAATTATATTATTTTAAAGTGAAATCAAAAGATTTCGCGACCCCCCTGCAGTACCTCCGCGACCCCCCTAGGGGTCACGACCTTCCTGTTAAAGACCTCTGGCGTAGGGCCTATTGTTATTGTTTTGGTTTTTCTTATTATTTATTGTTCTGGTTTTTCTTATTATTTATTATTTTCCTCCCCCCCTTTTTTCAGGTTTCGGGTACTTCCCACCGACGAAAACTCAAGAAATTTTGCACAAAATTAAAGAACGCCAAAATAATCTTTATTAAAAAATCTTTAAAAATGGCTCGACAGCGCCCCCTGGAAAATCAAAATACATTGCGCCTATGGCTATACCCGTGTTGCCATGGCAACAGGCCAAACATCTGTCCTCGCCAATGGGACGCCCGGCAAAAACTTTGTCATAGCCAAACCAAATTTGGTACACAGATGCATCATGGGAATAGGAACAAAAAAGTATATTTCACCATTGCTAGGTGACCAATAGGAAGTCAGCCATATTGGACCGAGCATGTGACCCGGCAAATTTTCCTGTCCTCGTATTTTAACGAACTCCTCCTCGGGTTTTTGACCCAGACTCACCAGAATCGTGCTGTATCATCTAGACAAGTGGGACATTAAAAGTTATTAAAAGCGTTCTAAAAGACTGAACGGTGTTTCCGTGAAAACACCACAAATTTCAGGTTTGTTTTTGCAGCTTGCCATCAAATTTGGGAGGAAAATGGCGAGTGCAAGCGAGGGCCGATCATCACCGCTTGCAGCTATTTTTGTTATTATTATTACTTATCTTTATGCCATTCTTGCCTGCATGCACTTTTCTTTCTTGTTCAAACTGTCCCTACCTGGAGCTACTGTGACTGTGTGTACATTTCTCCTGTGTGAGATCAATAAAGTCTTATCTTATCTTATCTTATCTTAAATAACACATTCAAATAAATGGCAAATGTGAGCTCAGTGCCCGCATATTTGAATGCTGTTTGTGCTCACCACATAAAAAGTCTTAATAGTTTATTAACACAAAATAAGATAAGATAATCCTTTATTTGTCCCACAATGGGGAAATTGCAGTGTCACAACGCAAGTTTCAGAAACAGTAGGAAAATATGAGCATGCATCAAAATTAAGATAAATAATAATAATAATAAGTAAGTACAATCAACTAAAAAACACAACACTGTAAGGTTAAAGGGCACAGGAACGCTGCACAATAAATGTCTTTGATTGAATGATTTGAATGATTATAACATTTTGATATTTCCAGGAGTGATGGACAGAGTCTGAGTCTCACCTGTCTGCGTGAAGCGGCCGTGGTGGAGCTGGAGGAGTTGGTGCTGACCATTCGTGCGCCTTGGCTGGTGGTCTCTTTCTTCCACTTCTGGGTGTTGCCCTTCGGGTCCGAGGGCAGGGGGTTGAGGTACAATATCCTGCCGATGAGTCCGTACATAATAGTGGCCAGCATGAGCGGCAGCACGTAAAACGCCGCGAAATCCGTGAAGTAAATGGGTAGGTAGTAATTCCTGGACACTTTATACGCGCAGTTCAGCAGTACCACGTTGTCATAGACTAACTTGATCGTGTCTGACAGGAAAAGCCACATTACGCAGTAGGCAGACGTGAGCGCCCAAACCACCATGATGATCTTTTTGGCTCTGGACAAAGTGCACAAGAACTGGGCTTTAATAGGGTGACAGATCGCGATATAGCGCTCAACGGTGAAGGCAGTGATGGAGCAAGATGACGCGTTTATCCCTAAATACTGGAAATACGTGATGCCCAAACACCCTGCGTAACCGTAGACCCACTCGCCGTAAAGCGCGTCCGTGATGTTGGGCAGTCCAGCCGCGGTCAGCACCATCAGGTCAGCCGCGGCCAAGCTCACCAGGTAACAGTTTGTGGGGGTCCGCATGTGTTTGGTGGTCAAAACTACCAATATGACCATGATATTACCAACTATCCCAACCCCGCAGATGAGAGACACTAAAAAGATGCTTGCCACTTTGTATTCGGTTGTGTAGTCCGTCCAATTGCCCAAAGTCTGGTTACCCAGCACTGATGTGTTACTATCCACACTCAGGTTAGACATAGTCATATTTTCCATTGTAGCAGTGGTAAAATTTCACTAAACGTAAAAAAAAACAAGCTTCCCAAAACTCTTCATCCTGTGGTAATAATCCGGTCTGTGCGCGTTTTCGTTTCTGTACAATCCACTTTCCCAAAGGGCCAATCCATCAAGACGTTCCTCTCAGGTTTATGCAAAGTAGGCGTCTCATGCTGATGTTGCTCTGAAGTTTGCAGCGGTCTGACAGAAAGAAGAGGGGGAGTCAGGAGGAGGAGGAGGAGTGCTTCTGCTGCTGCTGCTGCTGCTGCTGCTGCTGCTGCTGCGCGTCGCTCCAGGCTCACTGCGCTGACTGACTCAGGACCAGGCGCGTTCCACACCGCTCCTCCACCCTGGCACACGCGCACCCACACGCGTCAAAGTTTCTCCAAAAGGACACACAAAGAATTACGCGCGATATTCTCTTCATGCATGTCCAAGAATAATAATGTCTTGATGGTCCCAAATACATAACAAGATAAGATAAGATAAGATAAGATAATCCTTTATTTGTCCCACAATGGGGAAATTGCAGTGTCACAACGCAAGTTTTAGAAACAGTAGGAAAATATGAGCATGCATCAAAATTAAGATAAATAATAATAATAATAATAATAATAAGTATGTACAATCAGCTAAAAACACAACACTGTAAGGTTAAAAGGCACAGGAACGTTGCACAATAAATATCTTTGATTCTGAGCAGTGAACAAACAGCAGTTAAAGTGACTCCAGTTCAGTAATACTGTATATAATTTCACTACAATAAAGTGACTCAGATGATTGTGTACAGTGCAGTGATGGGCAGTGGTGGTTAGATAAATAAGTAGCAGGTAAAGTGACTTTAAATAATATTGCACATTGTTATTATTACTATGGAGATGACACATGGTTGCTATGGAGATGAACATGACTAGCATTGATCATTGTACAGTCTGACAGCAGCAGGAAGGAAAGACCTGTGAAATCTGTCTTTAACCCAGCGAGGGTGAATCAGTCTGTCACTGATGCTGCTCTCCAGAGCCGTCAGAGCGTCCTGCAGGGGGTGACACTCAAGTTCAAAGTTCAAAGTCAGCTTTATTGTCAATTCTGCCATATGTGTTCAACATACAGTGAATCGAAATTTCGTTTCTCTCTGGCCAAGTAGTGCAAAAAGACAGTGTACAGAATACAACATGAAGACAAAACACAACAAAAACTATCTAAGACAGAGATCTAAAGTTAAAACTAAAGTCTACGGTCTAAAATCTTAAAACAGTGCAACATAATAAATAACCTATACTATATACAGATTTCCAAAGTGTGCAGTGTGCATCAAAATGTGCAATGGAAGATACAGCAGTGAATTGGTCATGTGCAGTAGAATGTGCATTGGAGTTAAGATAAATAAAAATAAGTGTGCAACAGTAGTAATTCTAGTGCAACAGGAGTAAACAACAGTACTAAAAATTCCAGTAGTAAATGTGCAATAACAGTAGTAAACAACAGTGCAACGGGGGTAAAAATCAATAACAGGAGTAAACAACAGTACTAAAAATTCCAGTAGTAAATGTAAGTGTGCAATAACAGTAGTAAACAACAGTGCAACAGGAGTAAAATCCAGTCCACGGTCACGGTCCAGCATCGACATGAGTTTAGCCAGGACCCTCTTGTCCCCCACCTGCTGCACCGAGTCCAGAGGACAGCCCAGGACTGAGGGCAAAAAAGAGCAAAACAGTCAGTGCTGCATGTGGCATGTAGATAAACTGAGACAAAATACAGATGTTTGTTATGGCACAGTCATTTTAGGTCAATGCCTCAAACTTGAATTTTATTGTTATTTATATTAAAACTGGTACACTTGACTTTTCTGGAGTGTTTTTTTTTTTTTTTTTTTTTAGCCTAGCCAAAACCTATGATGATTTTTTTTTTTTTTTCAGGCGCCCAGAGACCCATCTCCATGATTTTACTGCTCAGATTGGTCAGGACCTCAGCTGAAGGATTTTAGCTTTTGAGCATGTTTTTGGGTTGATGAGGGAAACCGGAGTGCCTGGAGGAAACCCAACCAGACACGGGGAGAACATGCAAATGCCACACAGAAAGGCAACCTGGGGATCGAACCCAGAACCTTCTTGCTGTGAGGCTGCCCCAATGATGTTATAACTGTAAAATCAGTCTTGGCTTCTGATTAATTGCATATAAGGACACTTTTTTTTTTTACTATTCAGTTCACTATTCAATATTTTACTTATTTATTTTAAAGTACTGTCACTTGAAGATGCAAATTCAGCACTTCATTATTTCTTCAACTTTGCAGATAAATCCTATACAACTAGACCTTCTTGCGTCCATCATTACACATCTACACCAGCCCCACATACTAAATATATATTGTAGTTGTTAAAGACCCTGTCAAAGCATGGCAGATCAGTGTGCAAATCAGAGTTAAGAATCCCACATTGGAAGCTACAGTAGGTGATTCCTCATGGAAACAACAGTCACACTGCAGTCTGGGAATTGAACCTCCAGCTTCCTTCGCTGTGAGCCCTGACACACAAGTTGTCTTATTGTTTTTTCTCTTGCGTTTAAACCTCACACACAACCTCAAATTTCTATCTTGAAGAGTGCTTTGCCAATTTCCTTCACTGTTTATACAAAGGCGTGCAAAAGGGAAGTGACATGATACTTGATGCTTTATACTGACCATAACAAATCATTGGACCACTTTATATCACAGTTCTCCTCAATCCCCTGTCGTATTACTACACAAATATCTCCAGTGTGAGTTTTAATTGGTGCTTTCAAAAAAGCAATGCCTCCAGGGTGAAAATCGCCTCCCGGGTATTGAAATTAACATGAGTTGAAAGTTAATCAAATAGGTCTACGTATATAACAAAGGTTATTATGAACACATACAGTAGCCTACAGTTAAAATAATAACAAGCCTCATAGCTGCAGTGTTTTAGTCAATTGTAAATTAGCCGAATACACCATAAACCATCACCTCAAAGATGAATAAAAGATGTACAGTGTAACCCTAATGCTAGATAACCAAAGTAACCCCTTTTGTGCAATATCATAAAAAAAAAAGATTTACTTTTTTAGATTTTTTTTTTAAATAGCAGAGATTAACAAGTCTGAAGTAGCCTCTGTTATTAACAGTTTAAGAAATTCCAAAAGTCAAAATGTCTATGGACTAGACACAACCTTCATAAAGGTACATACAACTGTACAACAACTCACCCCTATGTAATAGATAACACTCCCTAGATAATGCTCCCTACAACTGTATATAGCTGGGATTGGACATCTTATTTGACATTATATTTTATATTTTACTACTTACTTTTCTATTCAATTCTGATTTGTACATATACATTTATTATATTTTTTTTATTTGTACTATTATGTCTCATCTGACACTGCTCTATTGCTCTTTTTTGCTATTCCATCTATATTACCCTCTGTTATATATTATATTTGATGAGTGAGCTACTGTACCCAAAACAATTTCCCTTGTGGATCAGTAAAGTTTGTCTATGTCTAAGTCTAAGTCTAAAGAAGTGACAAACCACTTAAGAGTTTTACTCCCATCCCTTGCTGTTTTGGTTTTTGTGCCAATTACACAACGGAAACTGCAATAAATAATTTTCTGGAAAAAGTAGAACATTATCTGGATGGTTGTCCTCTTGTAGATGCTTTTTTTCTTCATTTAAAACATTTGATGCGGTTGAGCACCAAATTTTACTTTCAAGGTTAACTAAATTCAGTTTTTCAGAGCAAACTATTTCTTGGTTGGAATCATAACCACCACCAAGTATCTAAGTTAAAAAACAAGATCAATTTATCTTTTTAGTTAGTTTCATATTTTGCATGGCCTTTCTCTGCCACCTCTTAATGAGTTTATTAAATTCAGCTCTGAAACAAAACAGTAACCAGAGCTTGTACTGGAGGTGACAGTGCAACTCCTCTAAGATGCTTCAGTCACAGGAGCCGTCGGTCAAAGGCACAGAGGTTTGGAACAGCATCCCTGCTCCGCTCACAGACACTCTCACATTGAACAGTTTTAAAATGAACCTAAAACATTGGCTCAAGAAGAACCAGGTCTGTGGTCATTGATCTGTTTTTCTTCAACTATAATGTCTAATGTTTGCTGTTAGTTTGTTACTGAATGTCTATACAGTGACATCTCTTGTCCTGATCTGACGGGGACAACAGATGGAAAATAACCAATGGGATATTTCTGGCATATTTACATTGTATGTTCATTGTCCCTTTAAATAAACAAATAAAATCCCTAATTTACTTTTCTACTCACATAAATCAAGCCTTCTGTACTGGCTTGTACACCTAATGCTTAATTCAAAATCACATCGCAGAGTTATATGATTTAGTGTTGTAGTTATATTGCAGTTATTGTTTATGATCTTAAATTTCTTGAATCTGTTCCATCATGCCCCACCATATTCAACATGCCTCTTGTTTTCTACAAGTTGAGGTGGTCCACCTGTGGCTCTATCCATCATATATTGAAAGATAAATCAATATAGTAGACTAATTATTGTGACAAGCTTGACAGCTTCAGTCCACAGCCTCAAGACCAGAGTCAATCTCACACACATTACCTGTGGAGGAGGATTTTGTAATTGTCATCTCTGAAATACAATCAGCGGTGTGTCATGAGAGCGAGTACTTTGACGTGGTTATACCAGAAAGAACCATCAGCCTTTATTTGCTACAGACAAGATAGAATCATTTTGATACTTAATTGAATGCAAATAGTTTTATACATTTTACATTTTACATTTACAATTTTAAATTTGAAGCCTTGTATTTTAATGTTAGATTTTCATTTGGGGGGAAATAAAGGTTCTCTTATCTTATTTTTGTATTTTATTTAAAAATAGGTGATTGGCTATAACAGGCTGTAAACGTTTCTTTTTTCATAATAAACAAAAATGGGAAAAAAAGAAGCTCATAACAACATGTTGGTCTTTAAATTTCCACAATACGTATTATTTGACCTACCACAAAAGTAATTATTTTTTTTTTAATGGTATAGGCCAAATTGAAAGTGTAAGTTTGGTAGGCTTATAGCACCATCTCCTGGTGAAAATAAGAATTGAAACTCTTATAAAGTGGAGGAGAATCTATGAAACATGCTTGGACAAAGTCACATTCCATCAATAGTTAAGTGTGTGGTGGTTTTAAGAGGGTGATAACTGGGCCTCACATAAGTGCCAGCATTAAGAGTCTGCTCAAGCAAACTGAATACGGCCTTTGACAGCAGCTGTAAACCTTGAGTGAAGGCCACTTAGTCTGAGTAAAAGCTTTGTAGATGATAAAGTAAATGCATGTATTGTTTTTATTGAATATATTATAGTTCATCTCTAATGGAAATATACATATTCCTACACTGACATTGATTTGTATAAATATTAAGAGCATTTTATTTTTAAAGTTTTGTCCTCGGTGCACTATACACACTACAGTATATAACATAACCTGAAATTATGTTTATTTGCTTTTATATTTTGAGTTTTGAAAAATAATTTAATTGAATAAGATGTTTTATCAATATACACACCCAAGACTATAGCTGCTATTGCCAGCAGACTACTTGAACCTTGGCATACATTTTGGCTTATACTCAAGATTTTCTCATTCAGTTAATGAACAAAAAGCATTTTGTCTAGGCACAGATGTCCGGAGAATCATGACAAAACAACTGCTTACTTATTTTTCTAACTTTAAAAAAGACTGCTAAAGGTCAGCGGAAACACAACCATATAGGAATATGTTGAAGGTTTTGAATATTGGACTAATGAGATCATGAAAAAAAAATAAGAAACCACTGCAAAATGATCAGTTTTTCTGATTTTACTACTTATAAATAATATGTGTTTGGGCAAAAGGAACATTTTTATTTGAGTCTATAAACTACTGACAACATTTCCCCCAAATTCCAAATAAAAATATGACGTTTAGAGCAGGGGTGTCAAACTAATTTTGGTCCGGGGGCTGTATCCAACCTTTTGATCCCAAAGGGGCCGGATCAGAAAACCCATGGCAAATATACCCCTAAAAATAGCAATAAATCCAAATATTTGTGCAGAGAAACGCAAATCTATTACAGAAGTCTGTTTTATTTGATGAACTCTTTCTTTTACAAAATATTATAATATTATGAACAACCTGAAACTTTAAGAAAAATGCAATTTCATCACAATGTTTTAACATTAACTTGTATGATAAAAGGAGAAGTTCAGTTTGTCAACTGGAGAAAGTTTGTTTGGTTGAAGACGTTTCTTCGCTCATCCGAGAGACTTCTTCAGTTCTGGTTCTAGTGCTGGTTGGTCCCTGTTTATATCTAGCTGCAGGGCGGAGCTCACTACACTGAAATCCTTCTGAAACTATCAGCTAATTTGTATCTTTTGTTTCCCTGGCGTCTCGTTAACTTGTATGCATTTCACAGAATTTAGTCATGCTTTCTTTTTGCTCCTTAAACTTGGCATCTTTTAGCTGCACAAGTGCATCAATATCAGGCACCATGTTCTGAGGAGCTGCAACTTCAGAATGTCATTCAAGTGTTTGTGTGTTTGCTTTGAGCGCAGGTTTGTTTTATTTATGTTCATTACTGAGAAAACCTGCTCACAAAGGTAGGTAGTCCCAAACATGCAAAGCAGAAAAGAGGCACAGAAAATTACCAATATTTTAATAGAAAATTAAAGTATAATTAAAATATTTGAATAGAAAATCAGATGAGGGCCAGATTAAAGGTGTTGGAGGGCCGGATCTGGCCCTCGGGCCGCATGTTTGACACCCCTGATTTAGAGCATTTATTTGCAGAATATGACAAACGGTCAAAATAACAAAAAAGATACATGTTTTCAGACCTCAAACAATGCAAAGAAACAAGATCAAATTCATTTTAAATCAACATAATACTAATGTTTACACTTAAGAAGAGTTCACAAATCAATATTTGGTGCAGTAACTCTTATTTTTAATCACAGCTTTCATGCGTCTTGGCATGCTCTCCACAAGTCTTTCACATTGTTCTTGGGTGACTTTATTCCACTCCTGGTGCAAGAACTGAAGTAGCTCAGCTTTGTGTTTGTGTTGGAATTCAACAGACGCTGGAATGGAATGGCTGTATAATACATGTAGAGATGCTGATTTCAGAAAAAAAAAAATGCAGTGATCTCTCTTTTTTTTTTTTTTTCAAATAGCTGTATAAGCTATTTGACAGCACATATACATGACTAAATATTATGTTTTAACAATTCAGAGCTTTATAATGCAGAACACATCATTAACTGGGCTGCTGTGGGCATAATATCACAATAAATAGAATAAAGGGACAATTTATGAGAGAACTGATGAAACTGATTATCCACTGCTTTTAAAAACAGTTTTATCTTATTATATAAATGACTACATACAGATGAGGCAACATTAATGCCCGAGAAATAAATCACTATAAATGGACTCAAAGGACAAAATGGTGAATATTTAATACAACTGTCTGTGTTATATCCCTGAAAAACAAAACTGTTAAGATTGATTTGTCATTCACTGAAAGGCTACGCACTGGGACTGACTCAAAGGTTGTGTGCAAGACATCCCAAACCAACCCAGGGGACTGTCTGCGTAGGATTTCTTAAAAAATTATCCATAATGCCCCCTCCCACAGACCTCACATGCTCCCTGTCTTCTGCATCCAAAATGTAAATGAGAACTGTGCAATAGATTTCTCTTCCTTTCTAAAACCGCAACCGTAATCGTGGACTATGTCACTTTTCTGGTGGAAAGTCTGCCATCTGCTTATCTCCATGTTCAGCAGTATGCCTTTTAACTTATTCAGTGTTCCCACCAATTTACACTCCATTGTGGCACAAGTGATCCATATTTTAATCATTTTATTTAATACAATGCCTGATGATGATGATAAAACCACTAAATACAGATTAAATATAGTCATTATTATGTTTAAGACAGGGGTGCCCAACCGGTCGATCGCGATCTACGAGTCGATCGCGGGCCGAGTGTCAGTCGATTGTCAGGGCTTAATGCTCAATTCCGATTTTTTTGTGAAATCCGTTTTTTTTTTTGTGCATGCACCCCAGAGGACACGACAAGGTCATGTGCAGCGAGCGGGACTAAACCGGCACTAAACCAAGACTAAACCAGGTCTAAGCCAGGACTAAACCAAGACTAAACCAGGTCTAAACCAGGACTAGACCAGGTCTAAACCAGGACTAAGGTGTGTGTGTGTGTGTGAGGGGGGGGAAGGGGGGGGGGGGTCAGTGCTTCTCAAATAGTGGGGCGGAGCATGATGCCAGGGGGGGCGCGTGTGACCCTTGGAAACATGCTTTTTTGCCGTACTGTACTAGAACTAAGTGCAATTGCACATCAACAACAGTAGTTGGCAGTGGCGCTCTCATTGTCGCTCTGGGGCTGGGGTCGGCAACCTTAAATACGCGATATACAGAACAGACTCACCATCAGCAGAACATCCTCTGTCACAGAAAAAACACGTATATTCCACTGAGTCGTGTCCTTTAGTCCGACAGAAGCTGACGCATCAGCGGCACAAGGAGAGAGTGTGTTTTTTTTTTTTTCAGCGCTTTTTGTTTATGCAAATGGGCCATGCGGTTTTAAGTTTTGTTTCTGTAAAACATAAACAAATGTGCACAAAGCTGCATTAAAAACACATTAATATTTGAGTCCTCAGTGCAAAAAGACAGTGCAGTCTTTGTTGTAAGTTTCTTTTTTTGTTTTTAATGTTAATAAAAGGATACAATGTTATGCAGAGGGGTTACTAATAACAATTTTCTAGACAAATAATACTATTTATAGTCGCGCGCAGGGTGGGGGGGCGTGAAAGTTTTTTCTTCTTCCTAGGGGGGCATCACAGAAAATAATTGAGAAGCACTTATACAGATCTGATCTATATAAGCTGTTCTGGTGGAGACTGACATTTAATGCCATATTGTGGAATTTTCCAGACAAAGCAATAAAATCAACATGTTGTCAAGCACGCGATTTATGTTTCACTTTTGCTCCCTATGTAACAGTTGCGTATTTAGGATATCGATTGATCTGTCTGCACACTTGTATTTCTCGGACACCTTATATCTTCCAAAGTCAGCTTCTCCTATGGACCCGCTGGCATTTCTCATTGGCGCCGCTGATATTCTCCAAGCTTATTTTAACTTTGAGACCTGTGCCCATCCCTGTGTCCAAAAGTACAGACAGAAACATGGTCAGAAGACACACATAAGATATTCATAAAACTGTGGACTTACATTCAGGCATAGGGATCAAAACCCTGGATGAGGTTTGTAACAGTCCTAAGAGGGCTGCATCAGGAGTAGGGATGAGAACTGATCAGATTTTTACGATTCAGATTCCATTATCGATGCTGCTTAACGATTCAATTCTTTATCAATTCTCTTATTGATTCTAATTTGGGGAAAAAGAAGAACAAACTGTTTGATTAGCACCAAGATTAGCACCTGGTTTAGTCCTGGTCTAGTCCTGGTTTAGTTCTGGTCTAGTCCTGGTCTAGTCCAGATTTAGTCCTGATCTAGTCCTGGTTTAGTCCTGGTTTAGTCCTGGTCTAGTCCTGGTCTAGTCCTGGTTTAGTCCTGGTCTAGTCCTGGTCTAGTCCTGGTTTAGTCCTGGTCTAGTCCTGGATTAGTCCTGGTTTAGTCCTGGTCTAGTCCTGGTCTAGTCCAGATTTACTCCTGGTCTAGTCCTGGTCTAGTCCTGGTTTAGTCCTGGTCTAGTCCTGGTCTAGTCCTGGTTTAGTCCTGGTTTAGTCCTGGTCTAGTCCTGGTCTAGTCCTGCTTTAGTTCTGTTTTAGTCCTGGTTTAGTCCTGGTTTAGTCCCGGTTTAGTGCACAGTCTAATGTTGACACAAGCCGCTGCTTTCACCTAATATCTCCATTTGATGCAGAAATAATATGATAATAATATGACTCCGTGTTGCAGTGTTTTCGGATAATTCGTGTATCTCCACATGTAAACGCGTATCGTGTGTTTCGGAGCTAAATCGCACTCTGTACAGGAGCACTGGAGAAACGGACGTGTCCCGAACCTGTCCCGAAGGTCTCCCAAACGTGTCATGTGTCCGAGTAGAAGTTAAAAGTCCATTTTCATGTCCTTTATTGTCCTGCGGTGACGCGTACATATGCACGAGCTCTTCACAGCTGATCAGCAAACAGCTGAAACCCCTTTGGCGCTTCTCGCAACGGGATTGGCTGGCGCGAGAGTGTGGGAAAATATGTTGATTTATACACCCCCTGTTTCTTTCCGAAAAACAAGCTCTTCTCGTTCTTCTCGTCATGCGAAAATAGTATATAAACTCCGTATCACCACTTTTGTGCGTAATTTGTGCTGGCTGGAGTCGTTAAGAGAATCATAAGATAAACTGCTAATCGATTCCGTGGAATTGAAACACATGGAACCAGTTCTCAATTCCCATCCCTAATCAGGAGGTGCATCCAGCCTGATTATACAAACAAAAAAACTGAAAGAAAAACTGAAATGTCATGTAATACGAGACATTTCCATCTGCATTTGATGTATTCATAATTTAGTAACGTGTAAATACTCTGCAGTGTTGTATGTTGCTAATTTGCTGGACATAAAGCGCTGATGTTTTAAATTTTGTTGCTCTGTGTTGGGCACATGCAGTTACTGGCAGCAGCAGAGTCTAGATTTAGAGACTGCAGACTCCCCTTTGCCCACTTCCTGTCTCTCCTCTGTGCCCGCTGTCCTTGCCAGCAGAAGTGCACTGTAGCAGGTAGATACTGGCATGATCGTTTGCTGCTGATGCCTCGTTTTTATGTTTCAGCTCAAGGCCAAATCTGAAACACATTTTGGAGCTTTGTATTCATCAATTACTCGGAAATGTGGTACCTCTTTCCCATATATGTTCATTTCTAAAGTGGAATATATTTGTCTCCTTTGTCTCTCCACGTCTGTCCCCACTCATCTGTAAAATGGACTCTTGTTGGGAATGAGCCAAAGCCGTCCAGGCACTTATGGCTGGTTGGATGTTGCCACTATATTTATCATGGCTGGTTGCACTGAATAAGATGGAATTTGTACCTGTAGTAGTAGCTGCATGCACACGAGAATGACATTTGAGACTGAAACATTTTTACTTTTTCCACTGACAAATCAAATCAATTACATAAACATTTGGCCCAGGAGCTTGATAGATCTGTAGATTAAACAAGGATTAGACTAGCTCTGACATAGTGACCACTTGTAATCTTCTGACAGAGTACATGAGAGCAGATGGTGCAGGACACACTTGACACACTGGCTTATATGCATGTTTTTTTTTTTGTTTTTGTTTTTTCATAAAATGGCAGCAGATAACTGTAATTTTCAGATGAAGAAGGCCCTCACTGTTGCCTTTCATTTAGCCCAGATTTAAACTTAGAACTCTTTCTGTTATAGATAATGGATTCTCATAGTGTATATTCTGTAAAGATTGTTTCTATTTGATTATATATATTTTTTACATGCATCTTTTTTATCTTATTTATCTATTTTATCTATTTTAATTTTTTGCATGCTCTTGGCATCCAGTGGCCATACCTGCCTGTCAAAGCCTGATCCCGTCAGATCTCAGAAGCTAAGCAAGGCAGGGCCTGGTTAGTACTTGGATGGGAGACCGCTGGCAATTCCAGGTGCCACAGTTGGGCGCCAGTTGCAAAAAAAACTGTCGACACTTTACCCACATTTGCCTAGTATAAAAGTGGAGTGTGCATGAGTGTTGGAGGTGGTCGGAGGGGCCGATGGCGCAGATTGGCAGCCTCACTTCCGTCAGTCTGCCCCAGGGCAGCTGTGGCTACAGAAAGTAGCTTACCACCACCAAGTGTGGAGTGAATGAACGGTGAACTGTGGAGCGCTTTGGGATGAAAAGGCATGTCATGAAAGGCGCTATATAAATGCAATGGAGAAAAAAAAAAAAAGTGTGGGCAGCAAAGTAAGAATTTCATTGTACAGGGAAACATGTTTCTTTACTGTGCAGATAAGATAAGATAAGACTTTATTGATCTCACGCAGGAGAAATTTACTTGTCACAATAGCTCCAGGTAGGGACAGTTTGAACAAGAAAGGAAATGCATGCAGGCAAGAATGGAATAAAAATAAGTAATAATAATAATACAATAAGTAATAATAGAATAATTAATAATAATAAAACAGTAACAAGGAGAGTATTGAAAAACGATATTGCACGTTAGGACAATAAAAGCTTTGAATCTTGATTTGCATTGGCTGTTGTTTCTGTAGCCTTTAATGAAGGCTTAGGGGTGTCATACACTTGTGTTTTAATTTATATTTATTTATTTATTTTATTAAGAAATACCTTCCTGCATTACCAGTTCCATAGAATATTATTATGACATGTCCTACTTGTTTTTAATTTAATTTTTTTTATTTTAATAGCCATACATTTTATGACACAATACTGATTTTTTTATTCTGCCACAGAGTCTACCCACCGACCTGATATCCAGGTGTAACTGTATGTATTTGTGTACAACTCACCCTTATGTAACAGATAATACTCCCTACAACTGCATACAGCTGGTACTGAACATCATATTTGATACTGTATCTTGTATTTGACTACTACTTTTCTATTTAAATCTGATTGTACAAATATATTTGATGGAATAATTATATATTATTAACTTTTGTGATTCTTTAATTTTTAGAAATGAAGCTTTAAAAGTGTGTACGTGACTTGTGATCATATGTTTTGAGTTGCAGAAAGGCCAGATATCTGAGGGGAGACGTAAGCAGACAGCTTGGCTCCTCCAATATCTAAGTCACAGTGACATTGTCCCTGTGAAAGATGTCATATCTGGGAATTATCTTATAAGTGTTTTGGTTTTAATAATTATGTTTTGGTTTTAATGATTATGTTTTGGTTTTAATGATTATGTTTTGTCGGCTGTCCTGCCACCTGTTCCCCCACCCCTTATGAGCAGGACAGACCACGTGTACCTAGGGATGTGAAAAACTGAATAAATAGCAAGCGGGGGCACAGAGAACCAGGACGCTCAGAGCAGATTGGGCCAAGAGCATTTGTTACCTGGGCATTCTCTCTGACTGTTCTCCGCTTGCAAGTGAAAAACCTAATCTCTCTTGTCTTCCTTTCCTGTGTACAGAATATGTTGGGTTTTTACCAGCACTCATCAATATGTATTACCATTATCTTATGTATATAATTGTGTCTCATCTGACACAGGTCTATTGCTCTTTGGTTGCTTTTCCATCTATTTTTCTTTTTGTTCTTTTACCCTCTGTTTTATATTGTATATTATATTTGATGAGTGAGCTACCGTACCCAAAACAATTTCCCTTGTGGATCAATAAAGTTTGTCTAAGTCTAAGTCTAAGTCTACGTAGTCCTGTTTGTGATCTCCAGTGACCTACTAACAGCATTAGTTCTGGGTTTATAAAATGGCTCCTATGGGAAATCCTGCCCGTAATCTTTGAACGTGAGATTCCCAGACAGTCTCCCCCTCACTCCCTCAGCCCCTCAGCACTCTGAGTGTTCTCCTGCTCCTGTGGACTGGCTCAGGCTGTTGTAGTGATCACAATCTGCGATAGCGACAGTCCAGCGGCTCATGAGGAGCGCGCATCGTGTGGGCGGGACTTTTACGCAGGAGGAGAGAGCTCCGCTTCTCCAAACGCAGCCACAGCAGCGAAGAAGAGGCAGCTGAACGGAGGAGGATGCGGATGATTAAAAAAAACATATTTCTAGCATCTAAACGGTCAGAAGACATGTTATTCCATGGTGCCTGGGAACTGGGGGATGCAATACGAGGGAGCATGCTGGAGCAGGGGTAATTGTATTTTTAAAACGTGTTTTTTTTTTTTTTTTTTGATTTGCGAATGTGGTCCACCCTCTTACAGTCCAAAGGCAACCGTTTACATGTTAGTTGTAGCGATGCATTACATTTTGCAAATTAAATTTAAGCACAAATGAGCTGTATTGTGTTTATTACAAGTCATGGGGCATTCGGCCAAGTAGAAAACCAGTCCTCAGTCCTTTAACATGACATGCCATTAGGCCATGGTTTTAATTTCAAAATGTGAACAATTATGTTCCATGTTGCACAGTTTACTTCTTTATAGCAGTGTATCATCTCATTTGTATGCCCCACTTAACTTGAACTCACGTGTGCCCCCTCTTGTTCCAATCCAGGGATGCAGTGTTGTGATGATGCTTACGGGTAGCAGAAGTTTAGCTAATGAAGAGCTATGGCTACTACAACTACAACCACCTCTACCACCAATACAACAGCAGCAGCAGCAGCAGCGCCAGAGATACTTCCCCCACGTGACGAGGGGAAACAACCTGATCCTCCCCACGTCCTTGAGCATATGTCAGGCACGAAGCTGGTCTGTAAGCCTGCCGTGTCAACTGGAGCTATCCTAGGGGAGAGCGCGTGCAGCGTGCCCCGCGGTTGTAACCACGTCCGGTGTCACTCACTTACAAGGACGAGGAAGCCTACAGCAGGAGGAGTTGAGGAGAAAGTAAGAGTTTGTTGTGATGAGGAGCTTGAGACTTCATTCATGTATGTTGATGAGAATGTAAATTTGCCTACAGCAGGAGGAGTTGAGGAGAAAGTAAGAGTTTGTTGTGATGAGGAGCTTGAGACTTCATTCACATATGTTGATGAGAATGTAAATTTGCGCGTGACCAGTCCTGAGACGAGTTGTAAAAGCACACATAGGACCGCACGTAACGGCGAACCATGTTCAGAAACACAACCAGATTTCTCCTTTATGTCTGAAGATGATTTGTCATTTGGAGACAGCTCTGGGACTTCCATAGACTACGGTTTTACAAGTGCGGTCACCTTTTTGGTGACCGGCATCTCTCTGGTGATCATATCCTATGCAGTTCCGAGGGATGTTGAGGTAGATCGGGACACAATATCAGCTAGAGAGATGGAGAGGCTGGAGACAGAGAGTGCACGGATAGGAGCCCACCTGGACCGCTGTGTGATAGCCGGGTTATGTCTGCTGACTCTGGGGGGAGTGGTGCTGTCCACGCTGCTCATGATCTCCATGTGGAAAGGGGAGATGTACAGGAGGAAAGTCATAGCGTACTCCAAACGCACAGCCAAACTTTACGGATCCATCAGCCTCAAGACCAGATCCAGCCCTAGTCACTCATCGGTGCAAGTGTCCATAGACGAACTGGATGAAACTATAGCCTGAAAACTTTGCCGCATTTTGTTGTTGTTAAAAAAAAAAAAAAGAAAAGACAACTATCACTGCTTCAACCTTGTTCTAGGCTTAACCTTATTCATTACACATCATGCAGTAGCAACTTTATTATACAGTATAAAGTAAGAATAAAAGGGATAAGCTAGTCCATATCAGAGCTGCTGTACTGTACAAAGGTTTTAATATATAAAATAATATATTCAGATGTTTAGATGTTTGTTATTTTTTGTAGAAAATTGTCACTGAGGGGCTGACAACCATTTAGTTTATCCACGTAACATTCTGCAACAGTTTTAAAGGATAATTAACGTTTTTTTTACAATCTTATTTCGGTAATAAAACAAGTTGTTTTAATCACCCATAGCACTTTGGTGTCATTTGGAGCATTTCCGGAGATGTTTTAGTTTAGCGATCTCCGTAACGTGAGTTCTCGGGACGTATGTTTGCGGTCTCCAAATAACACAAACTTTAGCACTTTTCAAATCATAGAAGCTCAATGTCTTAGTCTACACTTTCGTTTGAGTCAAAAGTGGCCTGTAATCCGAGATTTATCCATAATTTACAGCTTTGCGTTTCATGTTTGGGTCCTGAGAGCTGAGAGCGAAATAAGCTGTGACTCCGCACATGCGCACTGGCCTCCTCATCTACTCGAAATTATGGCTAAATCTCGGATTACAGGCCACTTTTGACTCAAACGAAAGTGTAGACTAAGACATTGAGCTTCTGTGATTTGAAAAGTGCTATGGGTGAGTAAAACAACTTGTTTTATTACCGAAATAAGGCTCAGATTAATTCTCCTTTAAACTCACACTTTATCTTTGCACCTTTATACATAATTTCAATGCATATGATTTAAAACATTTGAATGTCTCTGAATGTTTCTGACCGTAGATTTGCCCACAGATGGACACGTTGCTGGAAGAGAGTCCCTGTGGAGCTGGGAGTGTGTGGTGTCCACTGTGGTGGGAGTGTAGGGGGATGAAGCTCGTTGGTCCACGTGGTAATATCCAGTGACAGTCCCGTTCTGGTGCAGTGCTGAGGTCAGCCATAAGTCTCAGATAGGGCCATATTATACTGCAATTCTGCAATGCTGACACAAGCAAACTACTTTACCTTACTTTTTCTCTTATTTTCTTTGTGTTAATCTTCATCACTACCAGCAAGGGACGGTATTTGTATTCTATTCTCCTGTGCAGAGTTTATAAAGCGCTAAGTGACTGGTTACCAAATGGTTTGCTACAGTTTATGAAGTAAGTGATGATTTCAGAAGGAAAAACAACAGCTTCAGTTGTTCAGTGGGTGGAGTGGCTAATCATACACCACAGCCTGTTTTGTTTTTTTTTCTTTGCAAGAAAAGGAAAAAAAACAACTAAATATTTATTGTGTAAAAAAGGATAATAGCAGTCAAATGACTAAACACACCTGTCTTTTCTGTAATTTAACCTCTTGTTCTTTTTGTACTTGTTTATGTGGGAGGCACATGCTGCTGTTTCAGACAATCACGGTTCAATGAAAAGGGAAATAAGGCAGAACTCTGTGTTTTCCCATAGTTTTCCCACCAGATCCCTTTTCTGATGCAATCCCTGGTTTGTGATTATTCTGTAACTGCAACAGACTGGTTTTCTTCTTCTTAGTCAGCTGCAGGCTTATCTGTCAATCAAAGTGGTCAACAATGTACCATAATGAGCTTTATTTACAATATTAACATGCAAAATAAGTGGCTTATTGGCTTATTCTATATATTCTGAGACATTTTCTTTCCCACCTGCATACTGAAGAACACCTAATTTCACATGAAAGGAGCTGTTAAATTTTTCACTTCTTAATCTTTCACCATTCCATAATGATGAAACTGTCAAATCTAAAGGTAACTACAATATTATAACCTTTCTTTTTTGTAAAAAAAAAAAAAAAAAAAAAAGATCTGGAGGCAAAGATGAAATCGCTAAATGTCTAAAGCAGAAAAAAATAAATAAATAATAAAGGACTATTTGATTTGCAGTGTGGCACTCATGAATGATGTAACTTTTTTTTTTTTTTTTAATTTGTTTATTTGGAAGGGACAATGCATATTAATGAACGCACAATTTGTATAAGATCACACAAACTGACCTAAATATGCCGGATTTAGCACAGTGCTAATTTCCATCCGCAGTCCCAGACATAAAGATATAGCATACAACAGAAAATATGTTGCAGCTGCAGACATTAGACAATTTAGTACATGTGTTATGATCAAACATAAAAACAGTACTTCTTGTCCCCATTATCATAAACAGAAGAACATTTGGGCCTGACAAGTGCTAATGATTCTCAGGCAGTGTCATCCTTAGAGCCATTACAGTTCCCGTCATGTTTTCGACCATGTTTCTGAGGCGTCTATTCAAACGACGTGAGTCAGCCTGCATTAATGAGACGCACAAGCTGATTTCTGCACAGCTCCCGGCCAGTGCTGCGTGTCTTTGATTCACCCGCTCTATTTCTGCTTACCTCTGTTGTTAAAGGAGAATTAATGTTTTTTACAATCTGAGCCTTATTTTGGTAATAAAACGAGTTGTTTTACTCACCCATAGCACTTTGGTGTCAATTGGAGCATTTCCGGAGATGTTTTAGATTAGCGATATCCGTTAACCTGAGTGGTCGGGGCACGACGTTGCAGTCACCAAAATAACACAATCTTTAGCCCTTTTCAAATTACAGAAGCTCAATGTCTTAGTCTACACTTTCGTTTGAGTCAAAAGCGGCATCTAATCCGAGATTTACCCATAGTTTTGAGTAGATGAGGAGGCCAGTGCGCATGCGCTCATTCACAGCTGTTTTGCAGATAAGAAGACGCTAATTACTTTTCTGTTGCGAGAGACACATGGCAGAAGATTCGGACTTTGAGACTGAAGAGGAGTTATTTGAGTATGATGGCCGTATGATGGCTTTGCGTTTCATGTTTGGGTCCCGAGAGCTGAGAGCGAAATTAGCTGTGACTGCGCACATGCGCACTGGCCTCATCTACTCAAATCTATGGCTAAATCTCAGATTACAGGCCACTTTTGACTCAAACGAAAGTGAAACTAAGTGAAGACTAAGACATTGATCTTCTGTAATTTGAAAAGTGCTAAAGTTTGTGTTATTTTGGTGACTGCAACGTCGTGCCCCGACCACTCACGTTAACGGATATCGCTAAAACATATCTGGAAATGTTCCAAATGCAGTGTTGTATAAAGTACTGGAAAATCAAACTCAAGTAAAAGTATAGGGACCCCTCCCAAAAATGACTTTGGTAAAAGTCGAAGTCACTGACTGAAATGTTACTTGAGTAAAAGTCTTAGACTTAGACTTTAGACTTTATTGTAAAGTATCTGGAACTTCTTGTACTTAAGTATGACAAGTAATGTAAAAACAAATGTACTCAAGTAATGTAATTAAAAGTACAAGTAAAAGCATCACGCAAAGGCAGTCTGAAGCTAACCCTCGCTTTGTTACTTAGATAGCACAAACACACAGCGCTTGTTTAAATTTTTAAGTAGGCACATGTTAATGTTATTTTTTGTCCTTTTGAACTCGTGTGCCCTTTCTCATTCGTTACACTTAGCCTACAGCCATGCCTTCCCTTGAGCCGAACAAGCTAGGTAGCCTGTTAGCTCCAACATCGTCAAATACGCTTTGTGTAACCGAAACAATGTCACACAAAGTTAATTTCTACATGTTATGCTCAAGGTTTCACAACGGTGTCTAGTATGTCCATGCTATGGTTACTGAAATTGCAATATAGACGCTAACAATTTCATTAATCTAGAACTTACCTTGATGGATGCTGTCTCCTCTTCCATCAGGGATGTTGATTGATTAAACTAGCTGCATGAAACCAACAGGTGTAGGCTGATTGTCATGCGCAAGTAGCGAACAAGCCCAGGCACGTCCTGACTTCCTTGCAGTCAGTAGAGGGGTTTTTTGTAACGAGTAACTAAACGGCACATTGAAAATGTAGTGGAGTAAAAGTATGCAATTAAATTCAGAAATGTAGTGAAGTAAAAGTAAAAGTTATCTTTTTTTTTTTTTTTTACTCAAGTAAAGTACAAAGTCTCCCAAAATGTACTTAAGTACAGTAGTGAAGTATTATTACTTCGTTACTATACAACACTGTCCAAATGACACCAAAGTGCTATGGGTGAGTAAAACAACTTGTTTTATTACCGAAATAAGACTGTAAATTGTAAAAAAAATTCTCCTTTAAGTTGCAGTGATTGCAGAGATTAGGATCATGTAAATATATAACTGTATCTGAATGCTGTTGTATGTATTTTAACAAATTTATATGAAAGTGAGTGCATTACCATCTGGGAGCTTTTGGCTAATTCAGGTACATGATGATAATGTTTATTAATGTCCCACTCAAAGCTAAATAAATACATCTGTGAGAGGTTGGGAAGTACTGGTGCAATCAAGCGCTCCAAGGTCAATAATGGATTTGAGTGACAATTTTGTGCCTGAAAAACAAGTGGGGCATTTCACACTGCTATAAAACACTAAACATATATACATTTCCAGGAACACAGGTAATAAAAATTAATGATCCAAATGAGGAAATGTTGTCCTCATCTCTTTGGTAAAGCAGTAAATCCACATCTTCAGTTACATGGCTGTAATTTCTTCATTTAGCGAGCTTTGGTTGGCCATGAAAACAGCACCGTGAGCCCAGGAGCAGGACGTGTTTCCTGTTCATATTGAAAAAGAAAATTTGTAATACTGAATTTACTGCTGAGCTGTTTAACCAGGCTCCAGCGAGATAAAACAGGAACTGATGTAACTACTCGTATTTTTCTTAAAACTTACATACCTTTTTTTTCTCATGTGAAAATAAATAAACAGAAAATCATCCTTCTGAACCAAAGCTCTTTTTCAAAATGTGACTCACTAAGCATGCAAGAAAACACACATATAACACATTTTAATTTATTTAAATGTATTTATTTTTATTTTTTCCAGAGACTTTGCAAACGGCCCAACCTCTTTGCAGTGGCATTTTACGCAGTAGATTCCATTATGTACTGTACACTGAGAAAAATGATTCAGGAGGTTAGTTTGAATTACTTAAAAACATGAGCTTTTTCAGCATAAAAAACACAATTTGTTACATGCCTATTATTTTATTAAGTTGATAGCTTATTTCAAGAAGTTGATCTAAATTAAAAATAAAGAAAGCTGTCTCAACTCAGAAATACATTGATTTTGGATAAGCATTTTTGCTTTCACTTAACAAGGAAAAGTATTAAGTTAGTAAAACTTCATAATATTAAGTTAGTGCAGCTTCCAATCATATACGCATGCAGAGGAAGTGATCAACGCCCATTTTACGTATGCTGCCAGAATGCAAGGTGCAACAGCGAGGGGAGACCGCCTGATTTGGTGAGTAATTATATATTTTTAATTTCTTAATTTTATGTCCAATCAGCAAGTAACTAGCAGCGCTCAGTCGAGTTACACAACACTAAAACTGAAGCGTCCACAGCGTGCTTTGTCCTCAGCGTTTAGATAATGTCTCCAAAGTAACTTGGGTTGAACGGTGAAAATGAACAGTAAATATCGGACTGGGTTTGTGTTTTTGTGAACTTTGGGGAGGTTTGAGGGAATGTTTGCTCTCGGCGCGAGAGGAGGAGAGAGGAGAGTCGGGCTGCTGCGAAGCCGAGCGCGCGTTATTTGAATTTTTGAGATGTCGCGTTTCACTTGTATTCGGAGACGAAAACTTTACGTAGCCTAAAGGCGTTTCGTAACTTTGATTAAGGTGAGGTATGTAAATCGTTTGGAGCAATGTATGCCCGTGAAAGCGGGATAGAGAGACAAAGAGATCCTTGCTCATTCACACACTCGTGCATGCACATACACGACATGCAGACATTGGTGAAGATTGCACGGTGGAAAATTGACTGGTAAATATCGGACTGGGTTTGTGGACTTTGGGGAAGTTTGAGAGAAGGTTTGGTGTTGGGGCGACGCCATTAAACACACAGGTTTTAGGCCTTTACCACCTGGTGCTCCACAGGCGGTAAAAAATAATTCATGTGATTTGTTCACTAAACCTAAAATAAGCAGTATTTATAGCATAAAAACAGCATTTTCTGTAATTATGTGAATTACTGAGTTTATCATTTAATTTAGTCTGGTACACGCACAAAGAGTTTGGTGCCTCTTGTAACTATGATGTTCACCCTCAGGAGGAGCCATCTTCAATTGAGAAAAAGAGAGAGGCTGCAATCCGGGGCTTAATCCTGTACCTTGGAGAAAAGGATGATGATCTACTTAAAGATGATGTGGTAAGTAAAGCTCTCCAACTCACACCCAACATTTATTTAAACTATATAACACAAGTAGGAGGCATGGACACCTGCCTAGATGATTTCTGCTGACCTGGCCTCATCTAGAGTTGGCTTTTGAAGACAGGTGTGAGGGCTTGTTGTATGCCTTTAGGGCCATCATCACAGTAGAACGCATTTACTGAAGGCACTGCATATGTCATTAAAGGTCTGAGTGCCGACACTGAATACACTGTACAATTACCAAATATGAGGGAAAATCAATGATGGCTCCCACAGTAACACAGTTTCAAGATCCTTGCCCAAAATGGCAAGACTCATCACACTTTTCACACATACAGTTATCAAGGCTTAATATATCCAGAAATAATCAAGCTATGCTATTCCTAAGTACAATGTCTCAAATACTGAGGGGACATGATCTTTTTTAGGCCTGTATCTTCCTTCAATCTAAAACTAGAGGTGTCCAAATCTGCCTGTAAATTCTGTATGCAATTCACAGGCTTGAAAAGTGGACAGGGCACCCTAACTTTGGAGGGCCTCATCTCCAAAACAGCTAGATGTAAGATGCTAAAATCTAGGATTCTTTCCATTGGTAAATTGATGAGGGTCACCTGGGGAAATTCTGGGAAATCGTGTGAATTGACATGGAATGAAATAGTCATTAGGTGAAGAAAAGGATAGGCCTTAAACCATGGTAACGTGGTTTTAACAGTTAAACATGGTGATGGTAGCATCTTTCTGTGGCAACCTCAGACACAGGAAGCCTTGCTTCTATGGGTGTCCAATTCTGGTTGTGGATAAACATTGTCCATGACCTCCAGATAACGTTGTGTACCTTTCTCCATATTCACTGTAATGGGTTATCTTAGTTATATAGTCAGTGAAGAGTTGAAAGAGTTTTTAAGAACCCCCTTTATCGACACTCTCCAGGACAGAATTTAGGTACAAGCATAGTCTGTCAATATGTACGCTATATTGCCAAAAGTATTTGATCACCTGCCTTGACTCACATATAGACTTTAGTGTCATCCCATTCCTGTTTTTTTTTTATTTCTTTTGTCCTGTTTAGGATGTTGAAGATGAAGAAGTGATTAAAATCATCACCACCAGAGCCGACCCACAGAGGGCCCGAGTTGTCATTGAGGGGACCTCCGTCCTCCAAGACGTTGACATACCGAGGGCTTGTGCCCTGCTGATGGGTCTGATGTATGCGCTAAACCTGTGCTATCCCAAAAAGCTGAAGAACACTTTTGAGGTTTTCCAAACATTTTTTCTGGAGCTAGACAGCCTGAAAGCCAGCCACAAGGTGATGTCTTTAAAAGCCAAACTTCGGGTGTAATGTGCGTAATGGACCTTTCCGCGGCGCTGTTGTGACCCAAAAGTTCCGGGCTGCCAAAAAGTTCCGGATGATGCAACCATCGCCCTCTCCCAGCCTTTCTTCGCACTGCCAGAGCGTTATAGAATGTTGCCATTGTCACATTGAACTGGCCGCGGAGTTGCCGCGGCTGTATGCTGACCCAGAAGTTCCGGGCTGCCAACTCAGGCTATTTACATTAAAATGTCACCCTTTTCATTCATTTCATTTACCATAAGATACAAAGTTGTACGGTACATCAAGACACTTTTACTTTTTTTTCATCTGCGCTGGCAACTGGTTTGAAATTCCCTGTGGTCAAGTCCCATTGTTATTGTAACACAGCACACCACAGCCCATAGTGCACAACAAAACTGTATTTATGCCGCACCCATCCAAGGGGGCAATTTCTTAACAGCGAAACTCTGATGTATTTTTTTTTTGCCGTATGCCCTTTAGCATCCTCTTTGACCATGGGGAATTTGAAACCAGTTGCCAGCGCAGATGAAAAAAAAGTAAAAGTGTTTTGATGTACCGTACAACTTTGTATCTTATGGTAAATGAAATGAATGAAAAGGGTGACATTTTAATGTAAATAGCCTGAGTTGGCAGCCCGGAACTTCTGGGTCAGCATACAGCCGCGGCCAGTTCAATGTGACAATGGCAACATTCTATAACGCTCTGGCAGTGCAAAGAAAGGCTGGGAGAGGGCTATTGTTGCGTCATCCGGAACTTTTTGGCAGCCCGGAACTTTTGGGTCACAACAGCCCCACCCACCCCTTACCATGTGTTGCTATATCAAGCAAGCAAGGTGCCTTTCCAGTGTCTTTGCATTGAAATGAATGGAGGGGTGATATGTTTTCGCGTCAATTTCATATTTGCTCAAAGAAAAAATCGCCACTCTGCTTCTTTATCCACAGCTTTCATTTCTGTTCATGGGCTTTGGATTTTGGGTAGGGATACAACTTAACCCCTCGTTCGAGACTTTTTGGGTATCTGCTATGCGATTTGCAAACTCCAAAGGCACAGCGTTTAATTTTCTTTCGAAGAGAGGGCTTCTCTCCCATAGACTCCCATTCATTTTTATTGCTGGCTTGACTGAAGACACTTAAACACCATTGCTTTTCTATGATTGGTCAGTAGCTGTTTTGGGGTGGGGCCGCGGAAAGGTCCATTGCATCACAGTGTGGTAGTTCGGCATTGTCCACATAAAACCCTGTTTGTAGGTTGTCTGGGAAGACAACCTACAATTTTCTGATCATAATTTGGTGATCCATTTCTGATCATAATTTGGACATAAGCTGCTGAACAAAGCATTTTAGGTTTCTCTGGTACACCCTTTACATTGACTCCAAGGGTTCACTCGAACAATCATTCATAAAACGGCATTAAACTTTCATTTTCAAAGACATGGAACTCACTGTGTTATCGGGCTGACGGTGATACGTTGACAACAAAAATCGTTGCGAAGCATGCCTTCTAACAGTTGTTTTAGCATTTGGTGGAAGTCACCACAACTGCCAAAACTACAGGCTGCTTAAAAAAACACCCTTTTCCGGTCCCGTTTCCAGTCGGCGGAGAGGACAGAAATCGCAAATATAACTTGTCTGGATGCATATTTTCCAGCAATTTTCGGGTCAACGCATCGCTGTCCACCACTGAACACTTGGTGAGTTCCATGTCTTTGAAAATGAAAGTTTAATGCCGTTTTATGAACGATTGTTCGAGTGAACCATTGGAGTCAATGTAAAGGTGGGGGGCTGTACTCGGAGAAACCTAAAATGCTCGGTTCAGCAGCAAATGTCCAAATTATGATCAGAATGTCTCAGTCATCACAGACAACCTACAGCAATGCGTAAAATAATAGCAGTGCCACATGACTGACCAAATAAATCACTGTTTTTGGTAGAAATTATAGTATTACATGTCAAATAATTTACCAGTAGGTGTAGTAGTCGGAGAAACCAATAGAGACCCAACATTCATTATATGCATGCTCCTGAATCCATGTAATTGGATAATTAATTGAAACAGGAGTGGTCAGAAAATAGTGTCTGCATTTTTCATTACAAAGCATCCCTGTGAATTACAAAACTAATATTTAGTTGTATATAATCACTGTTTTTGAAATCTGCTTCACGTCTGTCCTGCATGGAGTAGGCAAACTTCTGGTACCTGTAAGCGGGTATTTCAGCCCAGTATGATTTCAGAACCTTCCACAATTCCTCTGCAGTTCTTGGTTTCGCTTCAAAAACAGCATTTCTGATGTCAGCCCACAGGTTTTATATTGGATTAAGTTCTGGGATTGAGCACGCCACTCCATAACCTTAGTTGTTTGTTTTGAAAGCAAAATGGTACACACCTACTGATGTGTTTGAGTATTGTTGTCTTGGTTAAAACCCCATTTCAATGGCATTTCTTCAGTATAAGACAGCATGACCTATTCAAGTATTTTGATACAAGATAATTGATCCATGATCCCTGGTATGCAATTAATAGGCCCAACACCATAGTAAGAGAAACAGGCCCATTTCATGATGCTTACTCCACCATACCACGCTTCAGAGTGTACTGTGGCTGCAATTCAGTGTTTGTGGGTCATCTGACAAACCCTCTGTGGCCCTTGAATCCAAAAAGAACTATCTTAATTTCATCAGTCAACAAAACGTTTCTCTATAAGCCAGTCTATATGTTCTTGGCATATGTTCTATATGTTCTTGGTTCATGGTACAGTTGAAGTCTATATTATAAGTCCCCTGTACAAAAAGTAGGACTTTGCTGGGGGCTTTTTGTTTGATATACAAAATAAGTTTTGTGTGTGTGTGTGTGTGTGTGTGTGTGTGTGTGTGTGTGTGTGTGTGTGTGTGTGTGTGTGTGTGTGTGTGTGTGTGTGTGTGTGTGTGTGTGTGTGTGTGTGTGTGTGTGTGTGTGTGTGTGTGTGTGTGTGTGTGTGTGTGTGTGTGTGTATTTTGTATGTGAATAATAATTGCAAAATAAAAAGTTTTGGTTTTGAAAATCGAATTGTGTGTTCTATTTTTTAGTAAAATAAGTTGGTAAAACTTAAAAAATGCAGTGAGATCATTTAAAAGGGTGTTGAATGATATTAAATTTAGTTAGTTAGAATTACTCACAACAATAATCTTTTCACAGATTATACTACAAATCTTTTTGGGAAGTTAAGTGTGTTCAACATAACGAAGCTTTTAAAAGCCAACGGATATTGAGTGTAGCTTACTGAACAATTTAAGTTGGCAGTTAGGAAATTAAGTTTGTTCAACAGGCCTGAGCTTTTAAAAGCCTGCTGAATTTAGGTTTAGCCTACTTAAAAATTGAGTTGGCACTAACAAAAAATTGAGTTGGCAGTACTGAATTATTGCTTTGTTGGGAAAACTTAAAAAGAGCGATGCAAATACTTACCTTAATTTTTTAAGTTCTGGCAATGTGTCATTTCTTAGAGTGTATATTCATTATTGAAAAATGATTACAAGACATTTTTAAACCCTAAATGTATGACCTGACCTGGAGACTGCTTTACTAATAGATGCAGAGCTTTGGGCAGAGATAGGGGGTAGGTGAAAACAGGGATTTTCTGAGCATTCAAGCCTAAAATGCAAAACAATACAGGATTACTCAAAAATACATGAATGAGTCAGAGTACAACTTTGAGTAAGGAGTGATGAGGGGACACCACTGTAACATAATTAAAACCTGAAATGAATTCTACATGTTTTATGGATGTATTTGATATAATAATAATAATAATAATAATAATAATAATAATAATAATAATAATAATAATAATAATAATATACTTTCAGCATTTTAATTTACACTTCTTTCCAGATTATCACTGAAGACTGCAGCACCTTTCCATAATAACTGATACTTGGAGGTTGCTAGAGAGAGATTATTCTTCTGACTATTTTTCATCTGCTTTGTGCCGTCTACAGTGTCACCATAACCCCCTCTGCCCTCCTTCTATGAATTCATGTCGAACACTGCATCATTTTTCTGCATCATCTGGCCATCCTAAAATATTCAATGTGAGTTTAATCTCAGGATTTACAAAGAAATCGCAGCATTTTTTCCCCCAACTGGTGCCTCTGAGTACATTTCCTTATCGTGCATATAAGCTGTTTATCCATGAGTGGTATACAGCAATGTCTAAATCAGCCTTATTGATATTTGCTTATCCCTTCAGGTTTTAGCAAGGAGAGAATGAGCTGCTGCCATGGTCTCATTTCCTACAGGTGTTATTTATTACCTCCCCCAAAGGCAAATGCAAAACATTACAGATTTTCATATGCAGTGTTTTCACCTCCACATGCTATGAAAATGCTTAAAACTGGGAAACAGTTAAGCTTGAATCTTACCATAATTATAGACATTTATTCACATGTTTATCAGTGATTCAACTACTACCACCACTACTACTACTACTACTACTACTACTACTACTACTACTAGGGATGGGAATTGATACGATTTTTACGATTCCGATTCCATTATCGATACTGCTTAACGATTCTATTCTTTATCGATTCTAATTTGGGGGGAAAAGGAGAACAAACTGTTTGATTAGCACCAAGATTAGCACCAGTCCTGGTCTAGTCCTTGTTTAATCCTGGTCTAGTCCTGGTCTAGTCCTGGTTTAGTCCTGGTCTAGTCCTGGTCTAGTCCTGGTCTAGTCCAGTTTAGTCCTGGTCTAGTCCTGGTCTAGTCCTGCTTTAGTTCTGTTTTAGTTCTGGTCTAGTCCTGGTCTAGTCCTGCTTTAGTTCTGTTTTAGTTCTTGTTTAGTCCCGGTTTAGTGCACAGGTTAATGTTGACACAAGCCGCTGCTTTCACCTAATATCTCCATTTGATGCAGAAATAATATGATAATAATGTGACTCACCCCGTGTTGTTCTGTTGTCAGAAAATTCACGTGTCTCCACGTGTATTCGTGTATTCGCTTATATCCCCGGACTTTCTGCTGCTAAGTATCCGACCGCACTTTGTACACGAGCTCCGGATAAACGGACCTGTCCCGAACCTGTCCCGAACGTCTCCCGAATGTGTCACGTGTCCAAGTGGAAGTTAAAAGTCCATTTTCACAAACGTTCTTCTCCTCGTGTGAAAATAGTTTATAAACTCCGTATCAGTGAAGCGGCGAAGCACGTAGCAATCCCACTACTTTTGTGCATAATTCGTGCTGGCTGGAATCGATAAGAGAATCATTAGATAAACTGCTAATCGATTCCGTGGAATTGAAACACACGGAACTGGTTCTCAACAGGAACCGGTTCTCGATTCCCATCCCTAACTACTACTACTACTACTACTACTACTATTACTACTACTATTACTACTACTACCAGTGTTGTATAGTAACGAAGTAATAATACTTCACTACTGTACTTAAGTACATTTTGGGAGACTTTGTACTTTACTTGAGTTTTTAAAAAAATGATAACTTTTACTTTTACTTCACTACATTTCCAAATTTAATTGCATACTTTTACTCCAATACATTTTCAATGTGCAGTTTAGTTACTCGTTACAAAAAAACCCTCTACTGACTGCAAGGAAGTCAGGACGTGCCTGGGCTTGTTCGCTACTTGCACATGACAATCAGCCTACACCTGTTGGTTTCATGGAGCTAGTTTAATCAATCAACATCCCCACACAACCCAGATGTTTTAAGACAAGAACATTTACTACACGTCATTAGTGCTACCGTACCATAATTATTAAATTACAATTAACGTATTTTGTGCCTGCATTTACTTGCTCATAGGACGGCGTTTCATGGATATCACCAAACCCAATATCTTCGACAGTGCTCCATATGACACAAAACTACCATGGGTGAGCCGAACATGGTGTTTTACAGTAGAATTAAGGGCCCAATTGCAAAAAACCCTCTTCCTCCAAAAACACTCCTTCAATGGGGGGGCGCAAACATTAAAAAATATTAAATTCAGACTGCCTTTGCTTGATACTTTTACTTGTACTTTTAATTACATTACTTGAGTACATTTATTTTGGCATTACTTGTCATACTTAAGTACAAGAAGTTCCAGATACTTTAAGACTTTTACTCAAGTAACATTTCAGTCAGTGACTTCGACTTTTACCAAAGTCATTTTTGGGAGGGGTGCCTATACTTTTACTTGAGTTTGATTTTCCAGTACTTTATACAACACTGACTACTACTACTACTACTACTACTACACCAGAAGTAAGAGCAGCAAGTGAACTGAGACTACAGTGAGTTGGTTCCCCTCAGGGATATTTTTAGACATGGGGCATACAGGATTTTTTTTAAAGCTCTTTGTATTAAAGATGTGGCTGAATTTGCTGAAGATGTACTTAAAGGTCCAGTGTGTAGGATTCGTGGCGCATAGGTGGATGGTGGCTATTGCAATTCCTGTTCTAGCTACGGCAGACCTCGAGGGTCACCCGGGCGCGCCGTAATGCGGACAGCTCGCGTACCCGCGCACGAACCGCGCGCCGCTACTGTATAAATAAAACGCGGTCCCGTTCACTGTTTTTTTTTTTCTTTCCGCATGAGAGCACACATTCCCGATCGTGTACCATGACAATCTACACATCAAATGAAACCTTACAGTCTCATCTTTTTGACTATGCAATTCATTTCCCGGCACAACAATCACTCCCCGAGCACATGGGGCTTTTATGGAAAAGCACAAAACAAGGTTTGTTACTTTGCTTACCTTTGAAGGCTCTGGACAGGTCAAACTCAGTATTTCACCATAAGCTTGGTCTCAATCTGTCCGTAAGGATCCAGCGAATAAAATCCAGTGAAACAATTTAGTCCAAAACACGTGTTAGATCCAAAACACGTGTGATCCGGCAACATGCTTGTCGTTTATCCAAACGCGTACTAGCTCGTTGTGTGAAAACCACGAGCCAGTGCCGAAGGCGGAGCCCAAATGTCCTTCTGCGGCTCTCGTAATCAAAATGGATGCCTCTATATGGGTAAGATCCCCCTTTTATGCAGGTATATCTTAAGTCCAACAGAATACTTTGATTTCATGATGGAAGTGAAAAGGCTTGGAAAACACTGTATTTTTGAATGGGTATCTTCAATTTCGGTAATTAACGGATACAAATCTTACACACTGTCCCTTTAACAAAGGTATTTTGCATTTCAGGTTATATTCAGCAGAAGATTATGAAAACTGCACTTTCCTCACTTTGCTTTCTTGTTTCTACATCAGTCACGATCCTGTAATAAACATGTTGGTTTAGAGATATGGTAGCAAAAACAAAGGTATGACAAAATGAATGGGGACACATGCAGAAAGTACGTAATAGTATTATCTGACAGTGATAATACTGCAAGAGGCTGTGCAATAAGGATTATCTTATTCAATCAATCAATCAAACAATATTTATAATGCGCTTTTCATACAAAAAGTAACACAAAGCGCCTTACAGTGATTAAAGGAATATTAACGTTTTTTTTACAATCTGAGCCTTATTTCGGTAATAAAACAAGTTGTTTTACTCACCTATAGCACTTTGGTGTCATTTGGAGCATTTCCGGAGATGTTTTAGATTAGCGATATCCGTAATGTGAGTTCTCGGGACATATGGTTGTGGTCTCCAAATAACAAACTTTAGCACTTTTCAAATCATAGAAGCTCAATGTCTTAGTCTACACTTTTGTTTGAGTCAAAAGTGGCCTATAATTTGAGATTTATCCATAGTTTCAAGTAGATGAGGCGGACAGTGCGCATGTGCAGAGTCACAGCTTATTTCACTCTCAGCTCTCGGGACCCAAACATGAAACGCAAAGCTGTAAATTATGAATAAATCTCGGATTACAGGCCACTTTTGACTCAAACGAAAGTGTAGACTAAGACATTGAGCTTCTATGATTTGAAAAGTGCTAAAGTTTGTGTTATTTTGAGACCGCAAACATATGCCCTGAGAACTCACGTTACGGATATCGCTAATCTAAAACATCTCCGGAAATGCTCTAAATGACACCAAAGTGCTATAGGTGAGTAAAACAACTTATTTTATTACCGAAATAAGGCTCAGATTGTAAAAAACAAAACAAAAAAAATAACGTTAATTCTCCTTTAAGGATTAGAAGATTGACTTTTATTGATCTCACACAGGAGAAATTGTTTCTACATTTGACCCGGGGACCATCCTCATGATTTTGTTGTTTAGGCTTGGTCAGGACCCAAGCTGGAGGATTTTACCTATGGAGCATGTTTTGGGTTGGTGGGGGATACCGGAGTGCCCAGAGCAAACCCACCCAGACACGGGGAGAACATGCAAACTCCACACAGAAAGGCCTGGGCGACCCGAACATTCTTGCTGTGAACCATGAGTGCTAGCCACTCAACAGGAGGAAAAAAAAAAAAAATTGCACATACACTGGACAGTTGGTGGTTCTATGTCTGACAATGTGCATGCTGTTGTTGATTGTTGTGTCCTTGGTCAAGACATTCAACGTACACTGCCTATGATAATTTATCATGAAAGCTGATTAATCACTAGTTCCTTCAGCTCAAACACAGATAGCAGCCCTGTCCCATGGTCTTGTTATGTACATTTATATGCATATATAGACCCACTATATTCTGCAGTTTCTTGCGAGACTGTGCGGTTAGATTCTTACAAGAAAAGAGTCTGCTGTTATGTCAAGCCAATTAACATGTCTTGGCTTCTATGTGTTCTGCATGGCTGCCACTATAATGTTCTTCACACAGACTTTGTCACTCAGACACATGTCAAAAATCACCCATGCCTCTGAAACCGCTGAAGCAATCTGACTGTTGAACTTGGCAACAAAAAATTACTTTGCTGGCCACCGTGGCACATGAGGAAATGAGGTGATTGCATGGATCAGTCTTACAGTAAAACCACCACTTATCTCATTTTAAATGGTCTGTTTATAGCGACAGGGCTATGGCCTTGTCAACGATCATATTTTCATTGAGCAGCTAATGCAACAAGCCACACAGAGAACAAATGAGTCCCTTACATCATCATTTGATCATCTCAAAGTTGAGCTCGCCCTGGCTGTCAGTGTGCTGTAAATTACATAGGCTCCACTGATTCAGCTGGTGTCAGTGCAGTCATTCACCGTGCAAGGCTTCCCACCGTATGTTTGTTTGTCTAATTATGCATTTGCCTCTAATTACAGTAAACAGTGATAAATAAATGGGCTAGTTTATAAAGAAATCAGCATGTCAGGATGAGGATATTTTAAGCTCTATTGCCAATGTTATCTGAAGGTGTATAATTAGCTGAAGGTGATTTTGCAGCGCTAACATCACAGGAGAAGCACAGACACTACATGAGGTACAATGTCTTTTTGCAAACCATATCTTGCCATTTTTTCCAAAAACACATGGAACTCATTCATTTATATCCTTCTGTATCAAACCTGCATGTCTAATGTAAATTAGCATGGAGTAGTACGCCCACTGTACAATCAGCTCTGTTTAGATATAGTGGCTTGCAGTAAACCTGCATAGACCTCTCTGAAGCCTCGGTGAGGAGCTGCTCTCAGATTGTGCGCCACATTTCATTTGTCTGCAGTGTAGTGTTTCAGCCCAGCGTCCCGCCATAGTGAGTTACACACTGGAAACAGCAGGATGTGGACGGAGGCTAACAGCCAGAGCACATCACATCCTCACATGTAGAATCACACGCTAAGCACTGTTCAAACACAAAGATAAGATCCATTCTATTGATTTGTGTTATAAAGAGCGCAGCTGGAATCAGAGAAGCCAGAGATCCTAGAAAAGTGCTCAAGATACTGGAAAGGAGCACAAGAATAAGGGGCAGACTTGAAAGGAATTCATTTATTGAGCTTGTTTCACTTATTTGGCACCTAAAAGAGTTTATTTTATTATAACCTACATGTTACAACCAATATATATTGTCCACCTAATAATTTTTCTTACTTATTTTACTGTGCACCATTTCATAAAAGGCTTGTTGGCAAGATTCAGCACAGAGAGGTCGAATATTTATAATTTATGAAAAATGAAAGCAGAAGTTACTTTTTCCTGATATCATCAATCAAATAACTTTATTTGTTTTGTTTATCACCATGTCCACTGCAAATGGCTATTAGTGCAGCCTTATTAAATGAGTTAATGAGACAGACCTTTACTATTGAAACATGCTATTGCCTCAAGACGGTCATGAGATTAATACACATAATTTGGGGAAGAGAATTGCAGCCCTCCTGGTTATCTTTTTGGTTTAGCAGGCCAAAATATTATAATAATCTTACAATACTGTGCATGGCTTTCAAAATGTTCATTTACAAAGAGCCGTCTGAAGATGGCAGCAGTAGATCTCTGAATTCACCCTGGATGCAGAGGTCTGAGCATGCCTGTTCTCTGAGGAGTGCTCAGTGGTAGTTGGATGCTCTTGGTCTGAGAATGTGAAATCCTTGGATGACACACTGTGAACCCTATAAATGGTTATGGTTGTCTGATGATCCACACCTTTGGAAAAGCAAATATTTCGTGCATGCCATGTGGACAGTCTTGCAAATGCTAAATGTTATGTGTTTTTTTTTCTCGCAATCTGTTGGCTTTTGAACGTGTTTAAAAATTCAGGCACACAATTTCCTCTGGAGACTTCCCTGTTGAACTGTGGGCTTGTATTGTGCAACATCTGGCTCTGGATGACTATTGATCTTGGCCGGGGTCAGGACGCGGGGCTAACGGGATGGGGTGTGGAGGGGGCTGTAGCGGGTTAAGTGCACACAGGTCTGTTTTAAGGACCTCCTGTTTGTCCCACTGAGTATTTACCGTCAAGTGGAGCTCTAAAGGAGAATCAGCCGGGTCCCAGAGGAATCCAGACATCATGAATCTGAATAATTCATCTAGGCTCATGCTCAAGTACTAGGAGTGATGATGAGAGGTTGTAAAGCAGAGAATTAAAAGTAAAGACAAAATAAGCTTGGAGTTTTGCTTACTAATTTAGTCATTGTATGTTAAATTACCACAAATTTGACCAAATATGCCTAGTACAACAAAACAGATCTATCTATTGATGTTTGGATGCTGTTATTTGATGACAGCAACATGCATTAAAGGTTCACTATGTAACTTTTTGGTTGGGGGGTCTGTTACCTGCTTGTTTCTATGGTTATGTCATTGCTCTGCCTGGAATATTCCACAGCTCTACCTTACTATTTACATTTAGTCCATTACAGGTGGTTTTATAGCTCAAAAATACCTAGAAATACAGGCATTCTACTGTGAGTGGGGTTGCCTCTCCACAGATCTGATTTGGTCTGGTTTGATCTCCATGAAGATAGAAAGGTTTAATGCCATACTGCGAAACATTGCAGACATCTCCACTGAGAAAAGCATTTGACTGAACCTTTAAAGCAACAAATGGCACGATAAAACTAAAAAATTTAAATGTAAACTTCAGATTGTGTTGAAATGGTTATTGAACTGAAATGTATTTATTTATCAGGGCCATTGGTTCCACCTTAAACTATTTATATGTATGATGTTTACAAATTATTAAGAGTTGTTCATGCATGTTCAGACATCTGTTTTGATAGAGAATTATGCATGCTGCAAACTAGTTTTGAGAAATAATTTAATCTTAACTTGTATAAAATGGATTTTGTAATATTGTTTATCTGCTTTTGAGTCCAGGCACCACTCACTGTTATGTAACTAAAATCCAGATGACGATGACAAATGTATGGATCAAATGTCCTAACACAATAATACCTAGAGCCTGATGGCCCTCCCCCTCGCCGCAGTGAAGGGGGCTCTTTGCGGGAAACTCTAGCATACACTATCTCCTCACATCTCCAATTTCTCAGTGCCACAAATGCAGTGTTCGTTCATCATCCTAACCTTCAAATCTGCTTTTTACTTCCATCTGTCCTCTTATACCCTTCTTGTGCCCTGTGTACCAAATACAAACTGTGCCAATAGGAATGGAAATGTTGCCATGTCTAATATATGCCAAACAGCAGAAATACACTCTCAAAGCCTCTTTATCCAACTACAAATTACTTACCGGTAGTTGTAAAAGGGCTTTTAAAATGTCATCACTGACCATTTATGTGAGACACTCCACTTATACAATTAATAAGAGCCCCTCTCCACCAATGAGGTCCCATTAACCACGTGACACTACACAAAATTGTTGTTTTGCACTGTGTCTGAATCTGAGCAGGTCTGAGTGACTTAAATCACAATCCTTCTCAGGCTTAAAGGTGCACTGTGTAACATTTTGGTTGGCGGTCCGTCACCTGCTTTGTTTCTATGGAGATGTCACTGCTCTGCCACAGTATGACAGTTCCACAGTGTGACATTAAACAGCTCTACTTTACATTTATTCAATTACAGCTGGCTTTATAGTGTAACGATACCTAGAGAAATTTTGACTGTGAGTGGGATCTTCTCTCCACGGATCTGATCTGTGACGGTGTAGTTTGGTCTCCATGAAGATAGAAAGGTTTAATGCCATACTATGAAACATTTCAGGCCAAGCAATAACATCTCTATGGAGAAAAGCATTTGACGAACCCTCCACCAACAAAATAACACAATGCACCTTTAAGGATCAACTTGGTTATGTAGTGGTTTGTGAAATCACCAAACTATCCTTATTTTTGTGATTTAGATTTGTGTGTATGATTTAGGTTTGTGTATGTGATTTAGGTTTGTGTGTATGATTTAGGCTTGTGTGTGATTTGAGTTTGTGTGTGATTTAGGTTTGTGTGTATGATTTAGGTTTGTGTGTGATTTAGGTTTGTGTGTGATTTAGGTTTGTGTGTGTGATTTAGGTTTGTGTATGTGATTTAGTTTGTGTGTGATTTAGGTTTGTGTGTGTGATTTAGGTTTGTGTATGTGATTTAGTTTGTGTGTGATTTAGGTTTGTGTGTGATTTAGGTTTGTGTGTGTGATTTAGGTTTGTGTGTGTGATTTAGGTTTGTGTATGTGATTTAGGTTTGTGTGTGATTTAGGTTTGTGTGTGTGATTTAGGTTTGTGTGTGTGATTTAGGTTTGTGTGTGATTTAGATTTGTGTGTGATTTAGATTTGTGTGTGATTTAGGTTTGTGTGTGTGATTTAGGTTTGTGTGTGTGATTTAGGTTTGTGTGTGTGTGATTTAGGTTTGTGTGTGATTTAGGTTTGTGTGTGTGATTTAGGTTTGTGTGTGTGATTGTGTGTGTGATTTAGGTTTGTGTGTGATTTAGGTTTGTGTGTGTGATTTATGTTTGTGTGTGTGATTTAGGTTTGTGTGTGTGTGATTTAGTTTTGTGTGTGATTTAGGTTTGTGTGTGTGATTTAGGTTTGTGTGTGATTTAGTTTTGTGTGTGATTTAGGTTTGTGTGTGTGATTTATGTTTGTGTGTGTGATTTAGGTTTGTGTGTGTGATTTAGGTTTGTGTGTGATTTAGGTTTGTGTGTGTGATTTAGGTTTGTGTGTGTGATTTAGGTTTGTGTGTGATTTAGGTTTGTGTGTGTGATTTAGGTTTGTGTGTGTGATTTAGGTTTGTGTGTGTGATTTAGGTTTGTGTGTGATTTAGGTTTGTGTGTGTGATTTAGGTTTGTGTGTGATTTAGGTTTGTGTGTGATTTAGGTTTGTGTATGTGATTTAGGTTTGTGTGTGATTTAGGTTTGTGTGTGATTTAGGTTTGTGTGTGTGATTTAGGTTTGTGTGTGATTTAGGTTTGTGTGTGTGATTTAGGTTTGTGTGTGATTTAGGTTTGTGTGTGTGATTTAGGTGTGTGTGTGATTTAGGTTTGTGTGTGTGTGTGCGTGTGTGTGTGATTTAGGTTTGTGTGTGATTTAGGTTTGTGTGTGATTTAGGTTTGTGTGTGTGATTTAGGTTTGTGTGTGACTTAGGTTTGTGTGTGTGATTTAGGTGTGCGTGTGTGTGTGTGTGATTTAGGTTTGTGTGTGATTTAGGTTTGTGTGTGTGATTTAGGTTTGTGTGTGATTTAGGTTTGTGTGTGATTTAGGTTTGTGTGTGTGTGATTTAGGTTTGTGTGTGTGTGATTTAGGTTTGTGTGTGATTTAGGTTTGTGTGTGTGATTTAGGTTTGTGTGTGTGATTTAGGTTTGTGTGTGTGATTTAGGTTTGTGTGTGTGATTTAGGTTTGTGTGTGTGATTTAGGTTTGTGTGTGATTTAGGTGTGTGTGTGTGATTTAGGTTTGTGTGTGTGATTTAGGTTTGTGTGTGATTTAGGTTTGTGTATGTGATTTAGGTTTGTGTGTGATTTAGGTTTGTGTGTGTGATTTAGGTTTGTGTGTGATTTAGGTTTGTGTGTGTGATTTAGGTTTGTGTGTGTGTGATTTAGGTTTGTGTGTGTGATTTAGGTTTGTGTGTGTGATTTAGGTTTGTGTGTGTGATTTAGGTTTGTGTGTGTGATTTAGGTTTGTGTGTGATTTAGGTTTGTGTGTGTGATTTATGTTTGTGTGTGTGATTTAGGTTTGTGTGTGTGTGATTTAGTTTTGTGTGTGATTTAGGTTTGTGTGTGTGATTTAGGTTTGTGTGTGATTTAGTTTTGTGTGTGATTTAGGTTTGTGTGTGTGATTTATGTTTGTGTGTGTGATTTAGGTTTGTGTGTGTGATTTAGGTTTGTGTGTGATTTAGGTTTGTGTGTGTGATTTAGGTTTGTGTGTGAGATTTAGGTTTGTGTGTGATTTAGGTTTGTGTGTGTGATTTAGGTTTGTGTGTGTGATTTAGGTTTGTGTGTGTGATTTAGGTTTGTGTGTGATTTAGGTTTGTGTGTGTGATTTAGGTTTGTGTGTGTGATTTAGGTTTGTGTGTGTGATTTAGGTTTGTGTGTGTGTGTGCGTGTGTGTGTGATTTAGGTTTGTGTGTGATTTAGGTTTGTGTGTGATTTAGGTTTGTGTGTGTGATTTAGGTTTGTGTGTGACTTAGGTTTGTGTGTGTGATTTAGGTGTGCGTGTGTGTGTGTGATTTAGGTTTGTGTGTGATTTAGGTTTGTGTGTGTGATTTAGGTTTGTGTGTGATTTAGGTTTGTGTGTGATTTAGGTTTGTGTGTGTGATTTAGGTTTGTGTGTGTGTGATTTAGGTTTGTGTGTGATTTAGGTTTGTGTGTGTGATTTAGGTTGGTGTGTGTGATTTAGGTTTGTGTGTGTGATTTAGGTTTGTGTATGTGATTTAGGTTTGTGTGTGTGATTTAGGTTTGTGTGTGTGATTTAGGTGTGTGTGTGATTTAGGTTTGTGTGTGTGATTTAGGTTTGGGTGTGATTTAAGTTTCTGTGTGTGATTTAGGTTTGTGTGTGAGTTAGGTTTGTGTGTGTGATTTAGGTGTGTGTGTGGTTTAGGTTTGTGTGTGTGATTTAGGTTTGTGTGTGATTTAGGTTTGTGTGTGTGATTTAGGTTTGAGTGTGTGATTTAGGTTTGTGTGTGTGATTTAGGTTTGTGTGTGATTTAGTTTTGTGTGTGATTTAGGTTTGTGTGTGTGATTTAGGTTTGTGTGTGTGAATTAGTTTTGTGTGTGATTTAGGTTTGCGTGTGATTTAGGTTTGTGTGTGATTTAGGTTTCTGTGTGTGATTTAGGTTTGTGTGTGATTTAGGTTTGTGTGTGTGATTTAGGTGTGTGTGTGATTTAGGTTTGTGTGTGTGATTTAGGTTTGTGTGTGATTTAGGTTTGTGTGTGTGTGATTTAGGTTTGTGTGCGATCCCATGTGTGCTCAAACGTGACCCGTCTCGATCAGTTTGAGGATGTTTGAAACTACAGCACCTGATACACCCATAGCGTGTTAAAGTGTTCATTCCTTGTTAATTGCCTGCTAATTTGCATATGATCACATTATTTCCCATGGAAATTTTGGAAACATTCAAAATTCCCAAACTGTTACAACTCAAACATTCATTTTTCACACCTGTCTGCACAATCCTGTATATTTACGTACATCATGTTTCACTTTACAGTGTTTCTGGAATAACAGGGCAGGGTCTATAGTTATAAATTTCCCATACACAAAGCTCATACTGTATAATCACACCTGTACTGTAACATGTAGCACTGTTGATCTAAGACATTTGTTTGACATAGCTTTCATCCTTGGCTAATTGAAACTGTATCCTCCTTTTCCTCCTCAACAGTGTCAAACATGTGGGTCTGCTTAGGAAACAGCTGCTAGGCCGAGACTTAAGAGGTAGTAAGAGGCAATACAAATCTTGTTTTATGGGAGAACTGGGTTGCATCCATAACAGGGCACATGTGAGTTCTTTTAACCCAGCGACTGTTTTGTTTTCACAGGTGAAAAATTGAGTCATTCACTATTATGAGAAACCATATAGGCTATACAGCCAGTCTAAAGTTTCATATCTTTATGGAAATATTGTTTTATCAATAAAGGTCAACATAAAACACTGCGGCTACCACTTATTGTTTTACATTCCGTAAACAATATGGCGGTTCTGTATTCGATTTTTATTGTTTTGTTTATTACTGTTCTGGTCTGCTGGGAATGCAACAAAAGACAAATATTGAGCCACAAATGGTTCAGAAGATGGGAGCGTGAGTCAGTGTAATGAAGAATCCTCTGCAACAAAATATGGTTTGATTGCACATAGGTGGAGCTAAATATTTGTATGTTGTTTTAAAAGCAAAAACAAAATGGTAGAATATGATTGTAGCAGCTGAGCGAGTGGAAGTGAATATGCAAACACTGCCAAACTCCATTTAAAATTAATTGCAACCCATTTGATTTGACCTTGTTGGTTCCTGGAACATAGGCCTAGTTGTCAGAAGTCAAAATAAGACTCCCTTAAAAGATTCTGAAGGCCCACCTTTAAGACTTGCCCACTGTGAGTCAGAGGTTGAAAAGAGGCCAGTTATATTAGCTGACAACACCTGCACCTGTGCTTTATGACTTTGATCTGCACCCAGATTACACACTGAGACCGTTTCTGCCACTGTATAAAAAAGTTCTGGGTACAAATAAAAAGTTGATTTTATTTAGTTGCTGTGGGTGATGTAATGAAGTCTGTGGATGCAACAAAGCGCCGGGGCCAATATGGATTAAAAGTTTTGATTCAGTGGCTCGACTTTGTGCCGATAGATTACATCAGCCCTTCGCACACTGTGATTTATTTCTTGCAGCGTAATTGAAGCAGCCACAGATGATGTCATCTAAACACAGGACTTCCATTCAGAAGTTGTTTTGTTGCTGCTGTACACGTTCGGCATGGACGACCCAACGGCATAACTCTAATAAATGGACTGGGAACGTCGGGCTGAGAGCGCACTTGGCTTGAGCTCAAGAGATTGGCAGGTGTTTAAGATTCACTGAGTGCACACTCCCCCTCACTTCCTCCCACATCTCTGTGTTCCACGCCCCCTGAGAATGACATTAAATGATGGACTACAAGACTTGGACAGCATTAGCGACAACACCAGTCATCTTGGAGTGACAAAGAGCAACCTTAGCCTTGTGAATAACAACCTATCAGCTTGTTTATTAACACAGTCCCGAATAATTCTCTGTAGCTGGGTGTTCCACTCTTTTGACTGATATTTATCTGTCCTGACAGTTTCCTCACTCATGTTGGCGATGGCTTAAAAACAAAATTCAATTTCAACTGTTTGCAGTAGTCCAAACATATGCCCCACTTTCTTAACACATTTTGAGCACAGTGATTATTCACTGCGATGACTTTATACACACTTTTCACAAATGTCTGAGGCCAGAGCAGCATTTTGGCATCACACGGGTACTAACAATTACTAGCAAGCTAACAACACACCAGCATTACTTCCAGGTTCATGGCAGATCATCTAATTATAAAGCTTTCAACTTGATAATTAGATGCAGAAGCACACTGCAGTCTTGTTTTAACATGAATGCTTTTACAATAAATCTGAACAGGGACAAAAGAAATTTTGCTCAAGTGCATAGACAAAAAAATGTTTTACAGCCACTTTAAAGTTAAAGCATTACAATTCAAAGCTTTAGGGACAGAAGGAGGAGGATCTAAATAAATGACTGTCCTGCTGGAACGTCCTAATGCCAAGGTTTGTCAGTGGGATAAAGAAGGTGTATCCGGTGGGTGGCGTGTTGTGGTGGGGTAGGGTGGCGGCGGCGCTCGGGGAGAGGCAGGGAGGAGAATGACGTGATCCCCTTCATCCTGACCAATAAAACAGAGTGGCCAGTAAGATCCGGATCCGTACGTGCCGTCAAATTCAATAAGGTAGTGCTTTAATGTTTTCTTTTAATCAACCAAATTGCATTACACACTGGCAGTTCTCCGGGCCAAGGAAGTCAGGACGGGAGCACGCTGCAGGGAAAATTACTGTAGGTTATACTCGAAGCACCTAAGGGGATATTCCCAAATATGACGTGCATTTTTGGGGGGTACATTTGTTGAAAATCTCCGGTGTGGGGGCCCTTTCCTATCCTTTTCCATTCACCTTCAATGAGAGAAGGCAAGGGCCAGTTTGTGCTCAGGGTCAGAGCAGGGACAGACAGAAGACGTCATCACTGTAACGAATGCCAACACGACTCGCCGCTCAGGCCTTACTTTGAAGGCAGAGCACTCGCCGTCTCCTCAACTACGATAGTGTCTTTTATCATCAGCAGTGCCCTCCGCCTTCCTCTCCTCATCTTCATCTCAATCCACTCTTCACCCTCACTGACCTCATGGCTTCACTCTCTCACCCACAGACCTCCATGACTCACCATGTTGTAAGTGCGTACATGTGTTCATAAATACACTCGTACAGGCGTGTTATAATGTCTTCATATTCATGCTCAAAAGTCCTACTCGTTTTAGACGGGACATACGGTAAACTGCAGTTATTTTCAGATAATTTCTTTGTCATTCTATGGACTACTCAGTAAATAGAACTTTATGGTTTAATCTCTTTTAGACCTGGTTTAGTCTCATTTCAAACCATGATTAGCCATAATTTAGCCTGGATTTAAATCTGGTGGTACAGAAAGACTTTTTGAGAACCACTGATATGCAACATTTTAATAAATCTTTAAAGGTGCATTGTGTGGCTTTTTAGTGGAGGGTCCGTCAAATGCTTTTCTCCATGGAGATACTGCTTTGTCTGGAATGATAAAAGGAGAAGTTCAATTTGTCAACTGGACAAAGTATGTTTGGTTGAAAACGTTTCGCCACTCATCCGAGAGGCTTCGTCAGCTCTAATAAGAATACTGGTAAGACACTTGCTTATATCTTGCTGCAGGGAGGAGCTAACTAGCTACCGAAAATATCTCATTGGTTTTCGTCTTTTGTTTCTCTGGCGTCTAGATAACGATCCCTATTCATCCCTACACGCCTGTTTTTCACACCTCTGGCCCTGACCTGGCTAGCCCTATTGTTCCCCTGTTTGCTTGATCTAGGCTTAAGAATGGAATTATAGATGGGAGACAGATTATGTCTGACTCCACCATTTCTGTTCAGAGAAGGATTCTCTTTTTTGACAAAAATAGCCTCTTTAACTCCCCTCTCAAACCAATTATTTTCCCTGGCTAAGATCTGAACCTCACTGTCCTCAAAAGAATGGCCCGTGGCTTCTAGGTGAAGATATACGGCAGATGACGGTCCACTCTGGCACGCCCGTCTGTGTTGGTACATCCTCTTGTGAAGTGGCTGCTTGGTTTCTCCAATATAGCGCTCACTGCAGTCTTCACTACACTGAATGGAGTAGACCACATTGCTTTGTTTGTGGCTCGGTGTTTTGTCCTTTGGGTGGACGAGTTTTTGTCTTAAAGTGTTTGTGGGTTTGAAATAAACTGGAATTTCATATTGTCTGAAAATCCTCTGTAGTTTTTCCGACACGCCGGCCAGGTACGGAATCGCTACCCCTTTCCTCCTGGGTTCGGATTCTCTATTATCTTGTTTCTTGCCCTTGTCTCTCTTGGTTACTTTGTCCATACTTTGTCCAGTTGACAAATTGAACTTCTCCTTTTATCATGGATTCTACCTGGACGACTGAGGGACTTTTCACTTTGTCTGGAATGTTTAACAGTACGGTATTAAACCTTTCTATCGTCATGGAAACCAAGTTACAGGTCAGATCTGTAGAGAGGCAACCCCACTTTTTCTAGGTCTTTTTGAGCTATAAAACCACCTGTATTTGAATAAATGCAAGGTAGAGCTGTTTAACATACTGTGGAACATTGCAGGCAGAGCAGTGGCATATCCATGGAAACAAGCAGATGACAGGCCCCCAACCGAAAAGTTATATAGTGCACCTTTAAAGTCATGTTTTCAAGAGACAAGTCATTATAAATATATAAGTATATATAAGTATATTAGTATAGTAATAATAATTGTTGGTCATTCCAGCCATAAAACTTGCCACAAAAGATTGACAATTAAAAAGTGTGAAATCAAAACGATGACTTGGCTATGAGAATTGCATTGTCCTGCAATAATTGAACAAAAATGTTTGAACGTGCAAGGTATATATTATTTCATTGCTATTATTACCAGGGGGGTGGAGAGTCCTTGCCTCAAGTGGAGGAATTCAGGTATCTTGGGGTCTTGCTCACAAGTGAGGGGAGGATGGAGCGTGAGACTGACAGGCGAATCGGTGCAGCGTTGGCAGTGATGTGGTGAAGAGGGAGCTGAGCTGAAAGGCAAAGCTCTCGATTTAACAGTCAATCTACGTTCCTACCTATGGTCATGAGCTTTGGGTAATAACCGAAAGGACAAGACTGCGGATACAAGTGGCTGAAATGAGTTTTCTCCCCAGAGTGGCTGGGCGCTCCCTTAGAGATGAGGATGGGTGACAAGCTCAGTCACATGGGAGGAGCTCGGAGTAGAGCCGCTGCTCCTCCACATCGAGAGGAGCCAGCTGAGGTGGCTTGAGAATCTGTTCTGGATGCCTCCTGGACGCCTCCCTCTGGAGGTGTTCTGGGCATGTCCCACTGGGAGAAGGCCCCGGGGATGACCCAGGACATGCTGGAGGGACTATGTCTCTTGCCTGAGAAAGATTTTGGGTCTACCCAGAGGAGCTGGAGGAAGTGTCCGGGATGAAGGAAGTCTGGGAGTCCCTGCTTAGACTGTTGCCCCCGCGACTCGGTCTCGGATAAGCAGAAGAAAATGGATGGATGGATGGATGATATTATTACATTTATATTATTTATAAGGTCATTGGTAATTATTTCTTTGCTCCTTAACAGCACATTATGATTACCCTCTTTACTTCTTCAAGTCTGAAGGCCTACATGAAGGCCTACATGAAGGCCTACATGCCACATTCAGCCAGATGTAGGACTGTATATCTGCATCATACAGTAGTCATCACCAACAGCTCGACCAGCCCACTGCCCTGCTCTAGTGTTGCTGGGATCTTCATGCTGATTCTTGGGACATCCCACTGGTTGCACCTTGGATCAGGCACTGCTGCTGTGGCTTGGGGATTACAGGCCTGCAGTGGACACATGAAGCTTCACATAGAGCCGTAATCCAGACAAGAGCGCTGACATTTAACATAATGATCAGTGTGAGGGGCCAGAGTTTACACACAGCAAAGGTTTCCTGGACACAATTAGACCACAGTCCTCGCAAAAGGCTAAAAGTGAATCACAATACACAATAGGCCGGTCTAATGATAACCGTGAGTGAAGTAACTGGAAGAAAAGCCTCACTCTGACCTGTGATATTACAGTGGTTTTCTCCACAGAGATGACCGCAGTCAGGACCTACTGTTCACTGTGTAGTCTGGGATAGTCTGGAAGAGTACTTCTCTACAGTGGTCCAGGAAACAGTCATTTACAGTATAGTATTAAGCGGGGGGTTCCCCATGTTTTCCAGTGGTAAAACATCACAAGTGTCAAATTTAATCTCCCCCATTACTGTGCAATTTTTATAAACATTGTTATGCAATATTCCAGAAATACTCACAATAATTTAGTTGAGATTTATGTATACGTATTACAATTATTTCAATAGTATTTGCAGTTTGTATACATTTACATGTGGGGTGCTGAAATAAAGGAGTTAAACTGAGGCTGTTTGATCTTTTGTGGTGATTGTGGTAAACCTGTAAAAATACATACACTGTAACCATATTAACAGTATGAGGTTTTCTTATGATTATATCAATTCATATTACAATTTTATTACATCCAAACTAAAAAGAAAGAGATTCCAGATTCCAGCACATCCACACCCTGCATGTTCCTTTGCACTAAACACTTATTCTAAAGAAGGCAACACAAACAGTGTAGCAGAGCTCTCTGAACTCAGAGCCCTCTGATGCTGCATGACTTCAGCTGCAAAGTCACTTTGCCTCGGTCTTCAGGAATCAGGTAACGGGATCAGGCTTCATGGGGTGACTTCAGCTGAGCTGGCAGACAGCCAGGTGAGCTGGACGCACAAATGGACATTGATTTTTCAATAAGGGCCTGGAGCTGTCAGCTAACCAGGCAATGTTGATATCTTCTCTCGCGGGGATGGCCTCCTCCTCTGATGGCCTGACTGGCACCTGAGGGCAGCCACCAACCACTATCAGCTGCTGCTTCACACCTCCATGTCTAACCTTAGGCCCCAACACTGGGGTTAAACTGCATCCTTCACTCTCACAGCCAACAAGTTCTAACAAATTCTACTCATTTACCAATTTACATTTTAAGGCTTATTCTTCAAGGAAAGTATCAGGAATCGTCTCAGTAAGCATCTACTCTCATAATGGTTCCATTTATCTTCTCGTTTGGTCTTTGCTATCCCAAACATAAACACGCATTGCCCTTTTTTTTGAACCCTCCAGCCAGCTGGGTGATTTGAAACAGACAGGGGTTATATGGATATTGTTTCAAAAATCCAAACTGTCCACACCAAAGTGCTACAAACTAATGAAAACATCATCATGTAATCATAATGAAGACACATATATATATTTTGTGTTCATTGACTGTGAAGGAACACAAAAAGTATTGACCAAATGGTTTTTAAATTACTTACTGATGCTTGTTAGACCAATTTCCTGAAATTATTAGTGTTTTGACAGGAGTAAAGATTTTAATTAAATTTCCTTCAGTTTATAAGCTGAAATGTCTCACCAGGCACCTATAAATCCCTCTCACTGACATGTTCGCCCAGGTGAGCAATCCTTCGTTTAGGAAATGAGTGGCCTTGAATCAACAATCGCCCACTAATAAATGTCTCTTATGGATTAAAAAAATGAGGTAGTAAATGAATCACCTGCATGCAATGGGACTGTTTTGCTCTCCACCATCAATCAAATCATAGCTCCAACCAACCACTGGACAGATTTTAGTATTTCTTCAAGCTTTATTAGAAGTTCATTCGCCAAGATAAATCTAACACATTACATCTTGTTCTGCCTGTGCATCCGTCTCCATAAATCCTCGGAAATGGGCAGTTTGTGTACTTTACTCTCAGATCTGCCTTATAAGAAAACAGTTGTGTTGACAAGTTGGCAGTCTCAAAAATGCAATATAACTTTGCACATCCTTTATCGTTTCCAACATCCTTCAGAAGGATCTTGAATAAAACACCTAACTCACTTTCACAGTGTTCTCCACATCATATTTTCACAACACTTCCAAAAGAGAATGAGGTCCAGGCATCAGTGCTGATCGATGGATGTGATGTAATGGATGGGTGATCCTCTGGGCCGAAGCATCTGTCCCAAAGTAGTGCTCCTTCCTAATTCTATCCATCCCTGTCACACCCAAAGAAAACGTCAACATCTTGTCTGCTATTCTCTTTTGTCATCTTTATGCACTAAATCATAACCACGTAAGTACCTACAGCTGGAGGTAATACATCTAACCTCATAATGTAATCTATGGGTTTCACAATGACAAAGAATCAGCACAATTTAAATTTGTTTCTTTATATATATATTAGGGCTGGGAATATTAACGCGTTAATCGTGATTAATCGCGAACGATTAATGATCGCAAACAATTTTTTTAATCGCAATCAGATTTTGCCAGCATTTTTCGCAATTCTACCATCCATATGCAGCTCATTTGGTTGTATTAATTAAACTCATTGTCGGTTAAACGCGCTATTTTGAGTTTGCTAGTATTTTGTTCCTTCTACGCATCCGTAGGCAGCTCGACCGGGCTTCAATCATTTATTTACAATTTCTCAAAGTAAGCACTATTACTGGTTCATTGTTACTTTTTCCTTTCTCTGCACTTTTTTGAAATAAAAAAAATGGTGAGAAATACTTTGCATTGTGAGTTTAACTTTAGATTCGAACGGTCTTACTGCAAGATATCAATTTTAAACATGCAAAATAAATCACGATTAATCGCGATTAACTATGACATTTCTGAGATTAGTTGCGATCAAGAAAATTAATCGTTTGACAGCCCTAATATATATATAAAGAAACAAATTTAAATTGTGCTGATTCTTTGTCATTCTGAAACCCATAGATTACATTATGAGGTTATAATATTTTTTGAATAGGAAAAAAAAATCCCAAATGTTGTATATAACAGGAAGCTGAAACCCATGAATATACTTATTTGAATAAATAATGTGATTTATTCACAACTATGGTGTGTGCACTGCACATGTCTGAGAGCTGGCACCACACCATTTTTCCTCAGTTGTTTTCTCGTTGGATGTTGAACACGTAGAGCTCTTCTGCGTCTGTCACCAACAATTACCCAGGGCTTCTAACTCACTTCTCCATAACCACCAGCAGGCCACAACGTACACTATGCACTTCTCCAGTTCCTGCTGACCCTCTTACCATTGTCTCATCCTGGTAGTGGTCCCAGCAAACACCCACACAATGGCTGCACACATTAGTATTTGGCCAATCAAATCGCTCTTCTCACCTCTGTATTTTATGGCAATATCTGACATTCTTTCTTTTAAAAAAATGAAAATACATAGCAGCACTTAGAGCATTTTCATTGCCCTCCTTCTTCTTTTTTATTGGCACAACTCTTGATCATGTTGGTCAAATTGACTGTATTCCCAGGGCCAAAACTGACACGACCAATTGAAAAAGGCAATGGTGATCTGATGAACCAAAGGAACTCAGGATTACAGCAAAGAGGATGTGCAGGGTCGAAGTGCTCTAAGGGTGTGCTATTGTTTCTTAACCACGGATCATTTTGGCACTCTACTAGCCTTTCCTTTTCAATAGTTGCCCCATTCTGGCAAAGTCTTTTACAAAAAGACACAGAGAGGATGCAGTGAAAATAAGAAGCATTTATGTGGCTTAAGGGCTGGATTTGAAATGACGTGATGGCGTGTGGAGCAGACATATCCAAGGGAGATACTCTTAAGATTGCTGCAAATGCACATGATAAAGAAACTATGTAATTTTATATGAAGATGATAGGTTGGTTAGGTGCATTTTTATCCTGTTTTATTTCGAAAAAGGCGCAGTAATATTGAGATCTGTGGGAGTCCTGAGTAGCACTTGTTTCCATTGGCCTTGTATTAAAAAGACTGGCCAGACAGTCTTCAGAAAATTATACCAAATGACAGCACATTTTCCACGACTAAAACCTATACTTAGTTTTCTTTGTGTCTCGAAGTGGAGTAGATTTAAGTGGTCATCCGGAATTCAACAAATTTATATAACTCCTATAGTTTCATGATTTTTGAATGCCCGCAATGCATTTCATCATGAACTGGCATTTGGTTGAGACAAAATTCCTGGTTGGTATTTGTGTGAGCTATGCAGTAGAGTTATTAACAGATTACATAATATTTGGCACTCATGGAAAATGGCTGGATTGTAAGCAATAAGTAAACAAAAAATCGGCATGGAGTTCTTTTACATTACACTGAATTATTGGGATGTCTGTGGCACAGGAATTTATCCGAGAGCCCAAAGGTTGGTGTTTTCATGCCATCTCTGAATAGCGCATTCTGTTGTTGTGTCCTTGGGGAGGACACGTAACCCACCTTTATTTAAGCCTCTAAAGTCTTTTTTTTTTTTTGGATGAGCCACTGTAACTTTATGCGAGAGTCAGTGTAAGTCCATGTGTCATTCCTTGCCTAGGCTAGGGTGTATCCCTCCTGACTCGCAGCTGCTAACAATAGCATAAGCCTCCTCGTATCATCTTTAGCATCCTATGGCTAACTTAAGTGAATTAAAAACAAACGTACACACATATTAGTCAGACCTAGTGAATGTCAGTCAGAAGGGACATCTCAATAAGGACAAAAGAGTCATAGATTTAATATTGTTAAATGGACATCTATTTTCACTGCCCTTATGCCGGGATGGAGGCAGAGGACACACAGGTACAAAACTGCTCAATGTCACATGTACTGAAAAATTAGTACTTACAGGTACATTCCTACCATGCTGTAAAGTATTTGCTCTAGTCCAACCATTAAGCCAGGGAATCTCAAGGGACATTAAGAAATATGTTAGGCAAACATGGCTTTGGAAGCTTTGACAAGACCCAGGTGCCACCTTCATATACATTACTATAGATGTATGAATATTTTAATAAAGACTGTTTATTTTGGCTACACAGTTTCCTTACATTTTCTCATGCCTTGAGAATACAAACAGTTGCTAATTGGCCCCATAAAACATGCTAATTCTACCTTTGAAAGTGGCGTATCTGTTCTACCTCATCTGAGGGACTGTGTACATTTATGCAGAGAGAGTGTAGTTTATTATCAATAATCATGGAGATGTGGAATTGAATGAGATTCCTACACCAGCGTGGCATGCAGTAATGTACAGAGCACTTGTCAACTGTACACCTACACCATGAAGCCAATATGAAAAACATCTGTTTCAACAACTCCCACTTTCCAGAACTGTGTGTCTGAGCGGACTGTGGCATTGCAACCTCGACAGAGGGCGAGTGGTCCCATTTGGAATCAATAAATGTGGGATTTTATTAAATACAACAATACGTTTGACCAGGCCTGGACTGGTAATCGGGCATAGCGGGTATTTTCCCGGTGGGCTGACAGTCCTAGGGGCCGTTGCTGTTTGGGGGTGGACCATTGGTCCATCTTCAATATAGACAGTGGACTAAACCAATAAGGATATAGTAGCTGCACCCTCCGTGTCCTCTGCAGCCCAGGCTGAAGGTGGACAGGGAGAGGAGCAGCCAGAGACTGTGGACAGGGAACCCGAGGGAACCCGAGGGAACCCGAGGGAACCCAAGGGAACCCGAGGGACAGAGTGACCAGGGAAGTGTAGCATAGACACAGCAGGTCAGCATGTAGTAATGTTAGGATAATACCGGGACCTTTAGGTGATGGACAGTCATGAACATTGCTCACATTTCAGCGAAATTCACCATTTTGAAGCCAAAACAGGTGACCTAAGTGAATCATGTAGATTCGATGAGAAACGTTTTTTTGTGTGTGTGTGTGTGTGTGTGTGTGTGCAAGATGTATTTTAAATAAACCACTGAATGTGTAGTTTGCTGGTGGTTTTAGGGAGCTGGGATTTTTCCTTTCAATGTTGCGCCATGGTTTCCCCTAGGCCAAGACATAACAATAGTAAAATACTTTGTTTTGGGGAACACATACATAAACTAGTCCGTTGTGCTCCACTAATTATGAGGGGCCGGTCTAAGCCAGGGCCGTTTTTTTTCCCAGTCCTGCCCTGCGTTTCACATATGCATGCTGCTTAATGGTAACTTTTCTAACAGTGGTAATGTTCCTGTGTTTGTGTTTGCTCTGCCCACAGTTCCTGTTGCTGCTAGTGTTCACTATAGGTTTGGTGGTGTCCCCAATAGTCCAGTGAAATGGGGCATGCTGTGCCTAGGGTCCATTTGTTCATGACATCCTTGACACTGTGTATGGACTAAAAGCATTATTTTAACTTTAAAGCATTTTGTCTTTCATTTTTGTATGAAAACCACCTAATGTCTGTGTAATCCCTCATTTGTCCAGGTAGGCTCCATAGCAAAAAAAAAAAAAATCAACTTCGACTTTGTTTTTTGCATGAAGAAGCTGCTTCTTCAATTCTGGTCAGAATGCTGGTGGACACTGTATTATATCTTCTTGAAGGGAGGAGCTAATTACACTGAAACTATGGCAAAAGGAGAAATTCAATTTGTTAACTGGACAAAAGTTTATTTGGTCAAATATGTTTCGCAGCTCATCCAAGCTGCTTCTTCAGTTCTGGTCAGATGCTGGTGGATAGAGCTGGGCGATATGGACTAAAAATAAAATTCCAAAATCCGATTTCCGATTTTAATCGATTTTTCTCTGCCCTACTCAAAAACAAATAACAGATGACAGACAAATGGCTCAAAATAATTCAACGTTTGTTTATAAAACAAATACATTACACATTGCATCAATTAATGTTATTGTTTTAAAAATATATACAGTGGTACCTCACCTTACGAATGACCCAACAAACGAAAATTTCAAGTTACAAAACGCCTTCACGGTAAATTTTGGTCTCTAGATATGAAAATTCAAGTTACGAAACGCGAAATCTCAAAAATTCAAATAATGCGCGCTCAGCCACACACATTATATGCTTTTCTCAGACTGCATTTAAACTTTTCTCACATTTCTCTCTCGTTTAAACATTCAAACTTTCATAGATTTTCAACAAAATTATTAATAATGAAGTGTGGGGGGAAGGAGGGGGAGAAGACTGCGCTATGACACGTGTGATAGCGACATGTGTGACAGCTGACCCGGCTGCCAGCAGGTCTAGACCTGGACTAAACCTGGACTAAACCTGGACTAAACCTGGACTAGACCAGGACTAGACCAGGTGGATTAAAGCGCCGTGCGTGGGTCTATTTCCTGGTTTCGTTTTGAGTCACAGCTGAGGCGAGCAGCTGCTCGCATGCAGTTGACCTGCAGCTAGACCTGCTCTCCAGGGCCCCTCCAGGCAGGGAGCCCCAGACATCCAGCGACCCAGGGGGACACTGCCAGCCCGCCTTAAGAGCTCCCTAAGCGGGCATGGGTCCGGGGATTGTCCCGGTCACCGGCCTGGAGGTCTTGAAGAGGCCGACCTCACGGTTCTATCCAGGCCGCTCTGTGAGCACCTTACGCGTGCAGGTCTAGAGCAGGTCTAGAGCAGCTCTTGCATGTGCCTCAGCTGTGACTCGAAACGAAACCAGGTTTAGTCCAGGCTTAGTCCTGGTTTAGTCCAGGTCTAGACCTGCTGACAGCCCCCGCACCGGGTCAGCTGTCACACATGCCGCTATCACACGTGTCAGAGCGCAGTCTTCTCCCCCCTCCTCCTTCCCCCCACACTTCATTATTAATACATTTTGTTGAAAATCTATGAAAGTTTGAGTGTTTAAACAAGAGACAAATGTGAGAAAAGTTTAAATCCAGTCTGAAAAACCAATCAGGACGCAGAACACAATGTTACACTATAAAAAAAAAGTTACACTATAAAAAAAAAAACTTGGAACGGGGCCTTGGAACGAATCAGGCTTTTTCCATTGAAATAGCTACTCAACTTACGAATTTTTCACATTACGAAACCACTTCTGGAACGAATTAATTTCGTAAGGTGAGGTACCACTGTATATATATCACTTGAAGACCCTTACCTATAGCATTGTGCAGTCTGTGTACAACTGTAGCAAGGCAACTAAAGAAAAATATTTGCGTCTTGGTAGCACATACTTCGGGTCCAAAACTTTCACCATGTTAATGAATCCGGGCTTTTCCACAGTATATATGGGCACCATGTCTTTTACAATAAGATAAGATAAGATAAGATATGCCTTTATTAGTCCCTCAGTGGGGAAATTCCAGTGTTGCACCGCACAGATCAAGAACAGCACGAAAAAGTAACGTCGGCCTCTGCGCGTCCTCCGTAGCAGCTCCTCCGCACATAGCAACGCACATACATCGCAGTAGCAAACTTCTCCCACTCCGCTGCGTGCCTCTGCTTTAGGAGCTGGTGACCTTACAGCGAGCACTCGTTTGTTCTAAGTCTGACGCAAAAAAAACGAACCAGTTCCATATAACAGATGTAGCAACACCTTTATTTGGTACAAGCTCCAGCTTTCCCTCAGTCACTGCCATGCTAGCTTGTACAATGTTTGGGTGCGCCCTGCTAACTTACATGTGCAGAGGCGGTGCATTAGTTCTGCTCGCATGTAAAAAATGATTTTAAAAAATTAAAAAATCGATTTTCATAAAAACACATCGTCCTGAACTGTAAATTCAAATTAATTGATTGAATCGATAAATCGCGCACGTCTACTGGTGGACACTGCCTTATATCTGTCTGAAGGAAGGAGCTAACTACAATGAAACAGAGAGTGCCACACCTATTTGTTTACAGTTTCTGTTAGTTAGGTAAGCCTATTAAATATGCAGTGGGAGTAAAGTGTGGGATCTTGTTAGCAGAACCATTCATGGCCATAATGGGTGTTTTCACACCTCTGGACCTGACCTGGCAGTGACGTGTGGTGAGGTTTACAGTTGGTGAGGAAAAGTGCAGTAGGCTCAATATCGATGGGCACCAAACTGCTTATATTTTCTTTATAAACACCTTTACTAAAGCATTTGGTTTATAAATGAAAGGGGGGAAAAAAAGAAACTCTAACGCAAGTTTTGAACCCCAGTTGTCACTAAAGAGAAGCAGATTAACCAACTGAGCCAAACTCCATTATAGTATGGGTAAATCGGTTGTTCACATAACCTTACTGCATATAACCTGTGGACAAAATTGCCACATTAAATGGAGAAACAGGGAGGCAGCGCGCTGAATGAACACGCCCTGTGCAGTGTGTATGTCGGCGTGAGGCCAGCCTCACCTCCTCTCTCTTTGCATTCTATCGGCAAGTACTGGGACATTTTGCTTTTGTAAACCACAGAACTCACCACAAATCACAAGAAATCACCAATAATATGGTAAATAACGATATATATATAATATATAAAGTAAGTATTTCTTATTGACACTGAGCAGATTTTTATCTGCAAAATTGGTGAGGCACTCCCTCACCTGCCTCCCCTGTAGTGGTGACCTGGCTAGCCCTATTGTTTTCTTTGTTTTGATTTAGGTCTGAGGATGGAGTTGTAAATGGGAGACAGATGATGTGTGAGACCTCCACTTCTGTTCAAGGAAGGATTCTCTTTCTTGACAAAAATAGCCTATTTCACTCCCCTCTCAAACCAGTTCTTTTCTCTGGCCAAGATCTGTACCTCATTGTCCTCAAAGGAGTGGCCCGTGGCTTTTAGGTGGAGATGTAGGCCTACGGTAGACTGAGGTCCTTTTAGGTGGAGATGTACGGCAGATGACGGTCCACTCTGGCTCTCTCATCTGTGTTGGTACATCCTCTTGAGAAGTGGCTGTTTTGTTTCTCCAGTGTAGCGCTCACTGCAGTCTTCACTACACTGAATGGAGTAGACCACATTGCTTTGTTTGTGGCTCGGTGTTTTGTCCTTTGGGTGGACCAGTTTCTGTCTTAAAGTGTTTGTGGGTTTGAAATAGACTGTGATTTCATGTTGTCTGAAAATTCTCTGTCGTTTTCCAGAAACACCAGCCAGGTATGGAATAGTTACACCCTTTCTCCTGGATTCTGATTCTCTTGTGTATTTTTTTTTTTTTTTGTTCTATTGAAAGCACATATTGGATATCCGCAGATATGCACAGTGGTGCTTTCTGCACAATTTCTCCTTTGCCTTGGATTCTACCTGAGGACTGAGGGATTTTTCACACACCTGTGCCTTGAAATGAATAATTGCAAGGATATTTTCTGAAATAAAGCACTAGGCTACATAATATTTGTTTCTAACTATTGAAGTTATAGCAATGACCTCTGCTTCCATGCCTCACATCTCATTTATTATTACAGTTTTTAGCCTTTACAGAGCCTTCACAGTCAGTGTCACTCTGTCTACCTGTCTTTCCAGCACATCAGTTGCATGATTATATCACAATCTGTGACATGCCACAGCTCTAAGTCTCATACAGTTAAATCAAGAAAAAACATATTGATGTGATGTTGTCCATATGTGTATGGTACAGACATGGTGCTACATGTCTGATGAACCAAACCAACACGGGCTTTTGGAAATTGAACTGGTGGTCAGTGGTCCATACAGTAAACTAGGATTTTGGTCAGAATGAAAAATACAATTCCAATGATCCAGGGTGATCTAAAGTGTCTATTGCACTGAAGTATGTCTGGTAAGAAATCAGTGTAAATCCAACATATAATTGCAGGAACATGAAGAGCATCCCACTTAATTCAGAGTGACAGAGGAGAAGCTCAGATATCAGACTTTTAGTAGTGAACATGAGCTCCTGAAGAGACTATTATTTAGTGTGGAGAGGATTTGAAGTGTTCAGTGTGTCTTTGTGAATAAATGTTAAGAGATGCTTTATTTGAACCGATGATACCTGTCCTGAGTCTGTGTTTGTAACAAGTGGATGGTGATCAAGGACCATGAAACTCATATACAAAAGATAAGATAATATAAGATAAGATAATCCTTTATTTGTCCCACAATGGGGAAATTGCGGTGTCACAACGCAAGTTTCAGAAACAGTAGCAAAATATGAGCATGCATCAATATTAAGATAAATAATAATAATAATAAGTCTGTACAATCAACTAAAAAACACAACACTGTAAGGTTAAAAGGCACAGGAATGCTGCACAATAAATGTCTTTGATTCTGAGCAGTGAACAAACAGCAGTTAAAGTGACTCCAGTATAGTAATATATAATATCACTACAATAAAGTGACTCAGATGATTGTGTACAGTGCAGTGATGGGCAGTGGTGGTTAAATAAATAAAACATTATGATTTTAAAAAATCCATAAATTACTTTTACTCTAAAATTGCTTTGTTGTCTTATTATAGACACAAAGATAAATATTTTGAACTCAGTGAGCTTCCGAGGCAATCCAAGAAAATAACTGATACGAAGTTGAATTTTAATGATGAATGAGAATCCATCCAGCGGCAGTGGCCAATCAAATCAGTCAAATCAAATCAAAGCTGATTTTGTCAAGTAGCTGGAAATTGGTTAAGAGCCGCCATTGCATGTAATGATAACAAACTATTACCCAAATGAAAGCCTGTTTGGTCAGAGGCCTCTCTCTGAGTTGTGAAGTGAACCTGGGTCAGTGCCACTGAAGGCAAAGTAAATAGCCCTCCACCACCAAACCACAGCAGCCCAATGTTCAGCTCAGCTATTTCTATGTCAAACCACAGCCCTTCCACTCATGTCTCTTCATGTAATCTTTGTGTGCTGGGAAAATGTATTTCTCACTTGTGCAGCAGAAGAGTTTGCTCTCCAAACTTCAGTATACCACATTTACACAATGTCCATAGGAGTTATAGCTCATTTGAAACAACAACAGTGTTACTGATAGTTCAAAATAGAATTGGGTTTCAACATGAGAACAAGCCAATGTTTAATAATGTAACTTTTCTTTACATAGACAACCTGTCCAAACACACTGTCCCGACACCCTTTTTACAATATTATTATTACTTAGTTATTTTGTAAATACACACTCAAATTATCAAATCAAATAAGCCAAGCCATGCATTTTTTTTTATTTGTGTAGCCCATTTAAAACAACATAAGTGGCACCAAAGTGCTCATAATAGGAAAACGCGACCAAAAGACAACAATAAAACAAATCATGATGAACAATTTCACAGTTACAACACACAAATATGGGGGAGTCAGACATAATTTGTCTCCCATCTATAATTCCATTCTCAAACCTAAATCAAAACAAACAAAGGAAACAATAGGACTAGCCAGGTCGGGCCCAGAGGTGTGAAAACAGCCATTAGGGTTTGAATGGGAATGCTAAACTAGACGCCAGAGATAAAGTTAAAACAAAAGACAGAAAGCTGAAAACAAAGAGGTGGGATAGTTTCAGAATAATTTCAGTGTAGTTAGCTCCTCCCTGCAGATAGATATAAGCAGCGTCCATCAGCACTTTAACCAGAACTGACGAAGCAACTCGGATGAGCTGCGAAACGTTTTCAACCAAATAAACTTTGTCCAGTTGACAAATTGAATTTCTCCTTTTACCAACACACAAATACATATCTTAAAGCGCTATAAAAAAGACAGTATTTGAAATAGCCTATAGGGGGTAAGATATAGATGTGATTATATACAGGAAAGTGCTCATGGAGAAAACAACAAACTCCGTAGCGAGATGTAAGGCTAGAGCAATGAAATACAAGACTTGGAACAAAATGAGGGAGAAAAAGAAGTAGGAGAAAAATAATGAAGGCACTAAAATATAATTGTGGTAAATTGAAATAGAATGAAACTTAGAAACAAACTTAACTAAGAATTATAAAATAAAGTTGCTAAACCTAAGAACAAAACCCTAAGACAAAAATAAAACAGGAATTTAACATTTTGTAAAACATGCAATGTTGTTCGAGTTGTTTGAATGGAATATTGTGAGCATTTGAATGAATAATGCCTGTGTATTATTACAATTATAAAACCATCCAAAATGTCTGTCAATATCTGAACTCTTCACTGAGACTAAACATTCCTTTAATGAAACAAAAGATTTTATCAATGACTAAGATTGATGTCAGACTCTACATGGACTGCTTCAAAAAATACAATTTTAACTTTCATTGTTTGATGTGAACAAAGGCATGAGGCCAAATGGCTCGAACAATAAAAGGACATGGATGAGACCCAAATGGGCAATTGCAGTATGAGAGGTTCAGTATGTGCTGTCTTCTTGACTGGATGCCACAGTACAGGTCAATACTGACTCTTAAAGGCACAACTGGATTCTTTGTGGTCAGTTCATTTGGAAAGCTGTTGACTGGGATCCGAGAACTATATTGGATGTGAGCATGGCCCATCCTATATTGTAAAGTGTTGATGGCAAATCACGAATCTAAGAATACACATTAAACTATATAGTCTGGGTGGAGCGCATAATTGAGCCGTTTCTACTTTGGACACATCCACTCAAGATAAATGAATGTTCCATAACAATCAGCAGAAGAATGCAGCTGTATGAACAATGTGTCTCTTTTGTAAACATTTTTATACATGTTTTTATTCTCCGGATACAATCCAGGCCAATGTGTCAATGTTTTAGTAAGTTAGACAGTATGTGTGGTGTTATTCATGGACTGATTCTCAGAAAACTAACTTCAGTATTCACAGTACACATCTGGGAAAGTAGCCTATCACCTGTTCAAAATACAAACCATTCACATAAAGCCTTAGTCACTGGATAATTACATGGTTTCCTCAAATGGATTTTGTTTAATTTATATCAGAGAACACCATATTTAGGGAAATGTTATGTCATGATCTGCTTCACAGTGAGAATTTATTCCACTGAGACCCTATAGAAACGATCTATGCATCTGTTTTATTTTGTGATTTGCTTTGAAGATTGTTGATATTTTATTTAAATTTAAATGATTAAATTGATCATGGTTTCTGAGATATCTTCAACACTCCCTGACAATTTTACAAGACTAACCCAGTGCTTTTCTCTCATGTAGTTTTGGACTTTAAGTATGGAAGCCCCACTGTGACCTAAATCTGAAGGTTCTGACCACCCTTCTGGAGGAGCAGTAGAAATGCTTTGATCAGTCTTATATTCTCCCTAGGAATATGGTCAAAGGTGGAAAAGTGGGGATAAAGAAACGTAATAACATCCTGAGGGGTTTGGGGTTTTGTTTAATGATCTGCATCCTGAGTTAATGCGGCTGATTTGATTTGTTGCAGATAGAAGGCAACTCTGTCTATTGATTTAGAGAGAGACGGTCAGTGTATCTGTGTGCACGCTGTATGAACAGTTGGCTCACATCTCAAGATGACAATGAACATTCAAGAAGACAATAACACAATCAAAGTGTATTTGATACGTGGCTCCATCCCATGATCCCAGTACAATGTAGCACCTCGCCCTTACATGTCAGAGTGATGAAGATAACCTGGCTTTTCTCCATGATAAAGTACCCTGAGTCCTGTCTTGAGGATCACACAGAATGAAAAGGGGACTGTTGAGGTTAAACAATTTAGTTTCATGTCTGTCTGTTTATACATTTTATTACAGTTGGAAGTCAAAGTAATCACATGCTCTTCTGGACATTGGCAGCAGTTATGGTTGTGTTTGAAGTGATGGCTTCAGCACAAGCCAGTGTTTGAAACAACAAACATTGGTACAAAGATATCTGCTCTGTTCTCCCACAGAAAACTCCAGGTTATTTTTAGGACATTGTGTATTATGTAGCTACAGTCAGATCTCACACTATATAAACTGTATTGTTTGGCCTTTGTTTCCCAGAAATATGTCAGATTGAATGAAAGAGAAGTGAGAGTCCAAACTATGACTCAATGTGATTTGGTTCTGATATTTTATATCATTCAAATATCTGTGGTGGGTCCTGAAGTAAGCATTTCCCCAGCACAGTTGTAGTTGATAAACAATGTGGACCACCAATCTGATAACACTTGTGTCTCACAAGACTAAAAAAAAAACACCCAAACAAAGTTCTGGAGTAGAGACAAAATAAGAGTTGCATATCACACAAAGGAGATTCCCTGCTTATGCTGTCAAATACCTGCTGGGAAATACAGATAGTGAGACGTGCTGTGGTCTCCAAATGTGATGGAGCCAAAATATCCACATATTTTCCCAGTCACCTTATATCTCTGCTTCTGCAGACCGGCCAGCAGGCTATGACTATGGGCACTGCTCTTCCCAAGCTCTATGTCTACCCCTCAGACCACCACTTCCTACCACAGCACCACCAACCGCCCCCTTTCTCCACATACACACTCTCTGAGGAGCAGCTCCTCTGGTCAGGACACTCAGGAATCAGTTTTCACATAAATGTCCAGGACAAAAGTGCTTCTCATAATCACAAAAATCATGGCTAAGACACAGGTGCTAAAAGCAAAATAAAGTCATCAAGAAGGATTGATGGTCCTTGCTATACAACTTGTGCATTCTATGTCTGTGGTTTTGCTTAAAGTTGACATTTTTTGCTAATTTATTCAGAAAATGTATAAAGAAAAAGAAGTTTTATGATGTCTTGAAGCGACTTATAAGAATGTTGACACAAAACTATGGGATAAGGTAACTGTCACTTAAAATGCATGCATATTTATCTGTATTCATGCATAAAATGTATTTTGTATATTTTTGATTGAGACTACAAATTCAACAATCATAGTTAAAATACAAAAATAAATTAAAGCCGCTCGCAGTGATGATGGCCTTTACCCTGGCATGTACACCCCTCCCATGCCCACCGCCTCGGCATGCTATTGTCCCTTCCATCAGAAAAAGTACACAGCACACCTTTAAAGTTTTTTTAGGAGTCTTTGCGCCTCTGCTGGCAAACATTGAAAAATGTTCCATGTCCGTAATATAGTTTTTCACTTGGCGTCATGCATAGAATTTAATTAATTTCATTTGTCTGTGGTAGGGGGCACTGTAATGTTCCATTGTATTAGACTTAATAGCCCATTAGATTTAGGTCGGGGTCACGCAATAGTTTTTTTTTCACAATGGCCAGGAGTGCTGCGGTGTAGGGTTGCGGCACTTCTGGTGAATGATTTTCTATGGCAAAATGTTTGCATATTCTCCACCAGCGTAATAAATCTGCCTGCCCCATCACCAATTCTTCAAGGTCGACAAAGGATATAAATTCTTCCACGAAGAATGTATCCACAACTATCAAGATAAGAAAGATGAACGACTAACAACGACTAGCTTTATCGAACTACGGAGCAAAACTAGTGTTATGGTAATGAATAAAACATAAGTAACTTGTTAACTCAGGCTGATTCTAGAATTAAAATTTAAAAATTGATTTCATGCATTCTGCCCAACAAAACAGACTTCATGGGTGTCACTGGTGGCTTGAGGGCGTCCTGTAGTGGGTCCTGTGCTCATCGCCCAGCACCATGGAGCTCAACTGGCATTTACTAGACACCAGAATTGGCAAGTCTGCTCCTGGTGCCCTGTGCTTTTCACAGATGAGAGCATGTTCACCCTGAGCACCTGTGGTAGACGTGAAAGAGTCTGGAGAAAATAAGAATTCTGTGCTGCAACATCGTTTTGCATGAGTGGTTTTGTGGTGGGTCACTGATGGTCTGGGGAGACACATCCAAGGAAGGCACAGGTCTGCTTTTTGAAATCAGCAGTCAGATGCAGAGCTGTGATCACTGTCCAAGGCTGTTGACAGTTGGCTGTACAGCTTGGCTGGGAGTGCTCTTACTGGATTCTACTCTGTGGCAGCCTCACTCCGAAGAGCAGGTTTCACCCCGGGCTCAGACTGCACCCAGTCCAGCTGCAGCACAGTGTCGGACCAGTCTTGGTGCTTCATTCAGCGCTTGGACTGAACCTGCTGCTGCTGCAGGGACAGCAGTGAATTCTCTTGTCCAACCTGAGTAGACGTACTCCATGTAAGCATCACAGGAGGAGCTCACGGGGATTCAGGCTTGCCAGATGTACGATAACTATCGGATTTGTAATATAATTTTTAAAGCTTTTATGATATATGATCAGTAATTCCAAAAAGGGACAAATGTATGATAATTTCAGAGCACCAACCAGGCATATTTGATGATTGATTTTCTTTCCTCTGCTCCTTATCTGGAGTCAGATAAACCTTACCCTCCATATTCACAATACTGAGTGCCAAGGCAGATTAATGTTAGTAATTAAGTTCTGAAGTGTAAGTCCTGCATGAGTCCTTTATGTGACGTTTAACGCTGTTAGGCATGCTGTTCATGCTGTGTTCAGAGCTTTGTATTCACAAGTTGAGAATTCACACACATATTTATTTATTTTTGCGTGTGTGAATGTGAAACGCTGTGACTTTTTTCATTTGTATTCTCTTGATCAAGAATATATAAAATACATTTTATACATGAGTAAAGATAAATATGCATACATTTTAATTTGGCATGCACATTTTAACTGACAGCTACCTTACTCCATACAAAAGGGCCAAACAATTATACTCAAGCAACTTAATCTTTTTTATATATATAAATACTCTTTGAGAGGGAAAATAGCTCAATTTAGGCTGCGAGGAAACCAGGCTGATTTCTCTCTTGGCCTGAAATACAGCCTAAACAACAAAACAAATTTGCATCAATGATTATTTTCCAAAAGGGGGAGGAAAATTCTTACAGGAACTTTCCGTGGGTATAAACTGCACTCTTATTTACCAACAGTCACCACATATAGGTAACTTTAGCCTTCTGATGAATATACACCAGAGCTTACATTGGGAGTCACTGCACTTGGCCTAATAGTAGCAGACAGGAGCAATTGTGATTATTGAGCTGATTCGAAGTGTCTCAGTCATCAAAGAAAAGAAAATCTAATTGGGCCTTGCAGAATTTGATCACATTCATACATCTTAATCTGGTTTGTACTGTAGCAGTTTACATTGTGCTTGTTAACATTTCTGCAGATGTCTGTAAGCAGGATGAGTGCAATTAGGCTGGTCAGCAGCATTTTTCTATGCCACAAAGGATTCATATGTGAACATTTACATGTTCTACAAATGGGAATAGAGTCAGAGCCTGCTAGCATCAATAGCAGCTGAATTCTAAAGTTAGTATTAAAAGGTTCCCATAAGTAATGCATGTGATGCATGGAAGATGCATCAAATGCCAGAGCGGGTATACCTGGCAGGTATTCACTTAATTTGGCTTAAAATACAGCTTATAAACCCGTTTTATTTTGTTTTCTTTCTCCATTGGCTTTCCTCACTCATAACTGAATGTTCTGTGCGAAAGTTCTTTTACAAACAAAAGTCATCCAATTAGCAATATCTTTTAAAATCCCAACCTGGAAGCAATGGTAAAAATCACTTCCAAAACTTACACTGTTAAGGAAGTTGAATGAATGAGACATTTTGTTTTGAGTGTTTGCAAAAAATGTACACGACCACCACCAGCGCTTCTCAAAGTCCCTCATAAGTAACACATGTAGTGTTAGTGCTACTTACACATGCACATAAAGCCATACAAGAGGTTTAATGAGAATGTTCTCCTGCAACATAGTGAGTATTCAGTGATGCATCTGTAACCAAGTGGTGATGCTTATATAACTATTTATAACTATATTTAACATATATTTAACAAATATTAAACAGGCCAGTTCCTATAATAAATAATAAAATAAGTATTTATTCATACGATATTAGTTTAGTTTAAGTTAGCATGATTAAAAATGAATCATTGTGCAAGCCGACATTCATAGTGCATATGTAGCATGGTAATAATAATAGTAACATCACATCAGATTGAGTCTTTTACAACTATCCACAACAGTCCATCCAAAATAACACTTTATCAAGTTACTTTATCAATCTCACACAGGAGAAATTCTTCTCTGCATTTAACCCATCCTGTTATTAGGAGCAGTGGGCAGCACATTACTGCGCCCGGGGACCATCTCCATGATCTTCTTGCTTTTGGTTTGGTCAGGACCTCAGCTGGAGGATTTTACCTGGAGCATGTTTTGGGTTGATGGGGGAAACCGGAGTGCCCGGAGGAAACCCACCCAGACACGGGGAGAACATGCAAACTCCACACAGAAAGGCTCAGGCGACCCGGAACCTTCTTGCTGTGAAGCATGAGCGCTAACCACTCAGGCACCGTGCCGCCAAGGCAGAAGAAGACGAAGTGAGACTCTCCTGGCCCAAGTTAAAACAGTCACATTTTCAATATCAAAGGCTACAGAGCCTATTACAAGGCCAATATCTTTGAAAGGCCATGTATTAAATATTATCCTAACCTTCCCATGCATGCAGACAGAGGGGAAGTGATTTTTGTGAGACCACATTGCATGTTAGCAGTGCCTTTCACAACAAAGAAGATTTATGATTTTCTACTTCCATATTTTTCAATGGGAATGTGTTGTAGGTGGTCAGTTGTCATAGCCAATAGTAAATTAACCTTGACCACCCACCACCCAGACTTGACAGACAAAAAGCCACCATGAGAATAGGGTGCTGATACAGACTGACTTGGGGAAAATCCCTAACCAACGTTATTGTTAGTATTATCTTATGCCCTCAAATTTAACATTTCCTGTTAGTATAAAGAAATGCTTTCTCTACATCACATTGCCTTTTGGGATAAGCTTTGACCTGATCTGATGATGTAAACCAATGTAGCAAAACTGATTTCCATCTCTGGTTTTCAATAGCCCAACCACATTAAAAGAAAATTAGATTTTATTTTATTAATTTTTATATTAGATTTATGAGAAATGAATGACTGTGTTTTGTAACAGTAACATGTTTCCAGTGCCAGCAGTTAGCGAGACAGGCCTGCTCCTCCCTACTCCACATGACAGAAGCCTCAACCCCATGAGCAGTGATGGGTCATGGGAAAGGAGGGTGAGAGAAAAATGATTCTGCCACTAAAATTATTGTTTATTTATGATTCAAATGTACAAGTACTATGCAGTGTTAATGCGTCAATTTGACTTAAAGGGCCATGTTAAAGAAATTATAAGATTATGTTCAAATATATTCCATTGTTAAACTTATTATTGCAATCTTGTTAATGTCTAACATCCTTGACATGGTTAGATTTGTGAAACAGGATATGGAAATCAGCTGTAAGACCACTGTTGGTCTGACTCACACACTATGATATCAATATGACATCAGCACTTATGATAAAATGTGTTCCAGAAAGATAAGCCCCTGATTCCTCATATCTTGTCTCAGTCACAAACTGTGTATGTTCCTTTGATTTATGCGATCTGTGTGTCATGTGATTAACTCAATAAAAGCTGAAGCGGCATTCCCATTGTTGGGAGACATTGGTGAACTGGCTCAGGTGCATGTCATGCTGTCTGTTCCCCCTTGCCGACAAGTAAAATTTCAACCTGGTGTCCCTGGTTGTTCTTTTAGTAATACTGTGGCAGTATTGAATCTGTGTTCTAACTCTGATCGGCCAGTATTAGGCTATTTTCTGATCTATGTTACAATGTTTCCTCATCAAAAACTTACCTGGAGTTGTGTTTTGTTTCATTCACACATGTTTAACACAAATCCTGCATATTTAAGATGAGTTCTTCTCTCAGACTGAAAACACTCTGTTCCACCTTGTGATGTCATGTGGCAATACAGGAAGTGCTCCACTGTGTTTTTAAACTCCACAGACCTTCACTAGAATCATTTGAATAATTTCAACCCTGAAATTGCCAATCTACACTGAACAAAAGGTAAATGGTAGCTGTTGACTTGAAAACTACCACTTCATGACATCACAAGGTGAACAGAAATGTAGACAGACTAAAACATGTGTGAATGAAACAAAACACAACATCAGGCATGTTTTTGAGGAGGTAACAGCATTGTAGCATTACAGCTCACAGGAGTCCACTTCTAATGTCCAACCCTCTTTAGGGAATGAGTATAGGTCTAGTTCTCAAACCTTTCACATTTTCATTTTCAAGTACCAGCGGATCTAAACCAGGTCTAAACAATGACTAAAGAACTTAAAGAAAGAAAACTTAAAATGGAGCAGGTTGATATTTCGAGATGCTGCTGAGTCAAAGCAACGGTGTGGAATGTGTGGAATCCAAGTGCAGAAGAGAAGGTGTCTGCACATCAAAGCACAAGTACACAGGAATCTGTTTCCCATTCTTCCCAGTTGGAAGGAGGTTTGGCTCTGAGCCCAGAAGCTCCTCTGACTCATGTTGCAGTAATTAGAAATGTTTATCATTCCTCACTGGTGTAAGGTCAATACGTACAACGATGAAGTCTCCAGCGGCAGTCTAATTAAGAATGTTGTGGCCCGTTGGGATTCTAGAAATGTGTGATTTTTGATTAAAAAAAAAAATCTGATCTCTGACTGTTCTTGTTCATATCGTGCGCTAATATGTGGTTGTCATTTATATTCATCTGGGAAGTTTGAGCAGTAGCTGCATCTGATATAGTGACAAAGGTAGATCAGAGCTTTCCTACCAGAAGATACTATGACGAAGGGGGATTTGCGGTTTGGAATCCTGGCCTGGAAAGAATAACTACCCTTTGTGCCAGCAACTTGCCCTTCTCTGTTTTGCAAGTCCTACATAGTATAAGTGACAGAAACTGAATAGCCACAACCATGTCCAGAGCCAAGACCTCTGCCATTACACCTCAAGCTGAGAAGACCAGGCAACACACAAAATAGATAAAATATCTACTGGAAGAAGATATCAGAAAACTGGAGCCTCCAGGACAGCTCCGAGCTAATATTTTTCATTCCAGTGGGATTTATATTGTTTCAAACTTCCACATTCTCTCACATACACTCACTCACACATTTAGGCAAACTGGAGCTGACACAGAGGCATGTCTGCACATTGTCTGCATGTTCATGATCACACTTTCATAACCGCAATGTTCCCCTCTGTTGCTCTGTTTTGCACAAATCAGCATAATTTTGTTGCGTTAAATAAATAGTTTGCCAGCATGAGCACCTTTCGAAAAAGAACAAATGTCATTCATGCAGTTAGAAAGGAAAATAAATGCAGAACGGCATTGTGCAATATAAGAAAAAAACATTCTTAATTCAACAGGTTTAGTATTACTCAAAAAGTGCTTTTCTGGATGTACAACAATCAAGAACTTGCAGAACAATGCATCTTGCAATCTGGCTCCAATTTCGTAGACAGAAACTGCACTTTTAAACGATTTGTTTTATCAACCCTATAAATTCCACCCATTTCATTTGCTCCAAAGTTATACTTTTTTTTGCACAAACCCGCACTTTTTCAAGCATCCATTCTTGCACAATAGGCCTTTTCTTTGCAAATAGCTCGGGCTGAAGGGCCTAAAATACAAATGAAATCAATTTCATTCCACGAGACAGTAGAATGAAACCGCTTATAAGACAACAAAAATGTCTAGTATTGTTTCAAACTGGATCAGACACACTGCAGGGTGCACATTTAGGAGCCTGGTAATTTGCAGCAAGACTGTGCTGGCCAGTGATCCGCTGCTGGTTCACATGTGATGTCAGGTGTTATTTGAATGATCCGTCCTCTTTGGGCCAACTCTGTACTCCTACTACATCTCCATTCCCAGAAAAGAAGTGGGAGTAGGTCGCGCCGTCCCCTCCTGTAGCCAAAACGCTATTTCACCACCACCAGGCTGGTTCACTGTAATGCGGGACAGAGGATTTAGAGCACGAAGCATCATCCATCTTTAGCAACTCCCGGCATCTCCCCCTAAACCAGACAGAGATGGATGAGCCTTCGAAGCAGCCGAGGCGCTCCGTTTCCACTCACCCCCTCACCTTGGAAAAGTCCTAAGTATCATGGAGCAAAATCGGCCGCCCCCTTTGCCTTCCAGATGCGCAATTATCTGTTTCTTCCACGTCGCTTCTTCTCGTGTTCTGCATCACCTTTCATCTGACACCACCGCCCCTTCTCTGCACCTTATTCATCATATTTGGAATTTTCCTCTTCAGGGGCTGTCAAGTGGCCTTTTTCTTGTGAAGCCTTGAATGTATTGATTTAGCTTGGTTTTTTTGGTTTTTTTCTGACACTACAAACTATCTGCAATACAAAGAGTGGGCCTATTTGCCATGGTAGTTTTTTTTTTTTTTTATTAAAATTTGATTAAAGGAGAATTAACGTTTTTTACTATCCGAGCCTTATTTTGGTAATAAAACAAGTTGTTTTACTCACCCATAGCACTTTGGTGTCATATGGAGCATTTCCGGAGATGTTTTAGATTTGCGATATCGTAATGTGAGTTCTTGGGGCATATGTTTGCGGTCTCCAAATAACACAAACTTTAGCACTTTTCAAATCATAGAAGCTCAATGTCTTAGTCTACACTTTTGTTTGAGTCAAAAGTGGCCTGTAATCCGAGATTTAGCCAGAGTTTCGAGTAGATGAGGACGGCAGTGCGCATGTGCGGAGTCACAGCTTATTTCGCTCTCAGCTCTCGGGACCCAAACATGAAACGCAAAGATGTAAATTATGGCTAAATCTCGGATTAGAGGACACTTTTGACTCAAACGAAAGTGCAGCTTCTATGATTTGAAAAGTGCTAAAGTTTGTCTTATTTGGAGACCGCAAACATATGCTCCGAGAACTCACGTTACGGAGATCGCTAATCTCAAACATCTCCGGAAATGCTCCAAATGACACCAAAGTGCTAAGAGTGAGTAAAACAACTTGTTTTATTACCGAAATAAGGCTCAGATTGTAAAAAAAAAAACGTGAATTCTCCTTTAAGAAATTGACTGGTCACTGGTTGGGACATGAGAAAAGTTCAGTAGTCAAAAGTTGGATACATTGCAGTAATTGGGTCCTTGGGCAAGAGATTAAAAAACACTGATAAAATAAAATGAATAAGCGACTTCGGAAAAGCTTTGTAATGTTAATTGATCATTTTTAGAAGCCTTGATGTTGATAATAGTTGTTCTTCCTGACTCGTGATCTTTAAGCCATGTTAGAATGTTGTTACCTCCTCAAAAACATACCTAGAGTTTTGTTTCCGTAACCCTATGTTATTAGTCTTCAAAGCTCAAAATGCTCTATTCACCTGATGATGTCATGTAGTGGTAGTTTTAAAGTTAACAGCTCCCTTTAACCTTTTGTTTAGTGTTGGCAGTTCCAAGGCTGAAATTGTCAACATGATTCTCGTGTATGGAGTTTAAAAACACAATGGACTGACAGAGCAATATGCAAGATTTGTGTGTTAAAACTTGTGAGAATGAAACTAAACCTAACTCTGGGTGTGTTTTTGATGAGGAAACAACATTATAAGACACATCAGACTAGCTAGCATAATATGGCCCCTTTAAAGATTAGCACACTTACCTCCAGTTAGTCAATGTTTCTCTATTGTAAAATAAATACATAAATAAATACTTTAGGATTAAAGTAGAAAGGACAGCCAGTAGCAGGAGTTCCAATATGAGAAGTGATGCTATAAAAACAGGGCAGTATCTAAACCAACAGGCTATTTGTCTTCTTACTGGGACATTTTTTTTTTTTTTGTAAGTGCAGCCAAATCAGGGAAAACATTCATCACAATACATGACTGGTCACTGGTATGGGGCGGCTGTTTTTTGGCTCTGAAAGTAAGATTTGTGAGCGGGCGGAATAACAAACCGCAGGTAAATTTAGATGTTTTTAAATGTTACAATAACCACCAATTTCCAGGTGTCCCTTAAGGCTATATAAAGTCTTCCTATATTCATTGTAGGTCTTCCTCATGCTGACTACAGATGGCACTATTGCCTCTGTCTTTGGCACACTTTCCATAGACGGCTACTTTGCTTTTTACTTTTAGTTGTCACTATACTACAGTATAAATCATGGACTATTAGAACTGACAAAATTTCAGTAGAAATGTATTTATATATAAAAAAAAAAAAAAACACCCATCATCCAATGTAAAATGAATAAATTCTCAAAAATTATTTGAGAGTAAAATGATTTTTCTTCTGTAAATGGCAGAGAAAAGTGATCCACACTATAACAATTCATTGTTCGTAAAATGCCTGCACTCACTGATTATGCATTTGCTCTTATAACTTTCAAGACACCCACTAACCCAGGACCTAAAAAAAAACACTTGTCAGTTTAAGTGACCCTGGTTTTCATTTGTTCCACCAAATTTTAGGGAAAATCAAATGCAGACATATTCATTGAGCCAGACACCATTAAAATGTTGCTCAAACAGCTTTCCACACCAACAACTTTGAAATGGGTGACCCATGTCAATTTAAGAGCTGTCCAAAAAAGGCCATAAACTCAGCACTGAAGCTCAATAAATAAATGTTAATGGATGTAACAGTTTTGCATGGGTGAAAGGGAACTTCAAAGAATCATTTGGATCAATGCAATATCACACAGTAAGCAAGGATACCTTTTGGTTCTTTATTTTCACTTGAGTCACTTACTGACTCTTACTGGCAAAACCTTACAAAGAGTGTAGAATGAGGTGTTCTTTTGGTTACTGAAAGTTGACTTGCTGTCAGAGATAATTGAGGGGCAAGACTTCCAAGATGAAATCACCATGAAAAGAGAGCACCTTTCTGTAACCATTTTACCACCAATTTCACAATGACAGATGTGATTTGTCAAAAAGCAGACAGTCTTCATAGTTAAGAAATTTTATTTTCAGTTTATCCATCAGTCACACTCTATAAAGACAATTAAATAAGATGAAAAGAAAACAGTTAACTGTGTAGCATTTACAGATAAAGTGGATCTCTGCAGTGTTAATAAATAGCAATTCTTGTATTGTCCATTCTATTCCAAGACAATGATGTATATTACAAAATAATGATGCCTGCTAAAGACAAAAAGTTGAAAATTGCATACCAGATGGATGAGGGCACCTCTGCACTTTAAGGAAAATGTCTTTAGTATCCATGTAAAGAGTAAGTTTCCTTTTAAGACACAGTTTTAATCACATTGTGAGGCTAAACTGTGGTTCCTGAAGACACAAAAGAATGTGCAGAGAAGAAAGGAGACACTGACATGAGACAGAGGGGACATCTAGGACATGGTGATCTGCATGGACTCCAGCATCTCCTCCACAGCCTTCACCGAGCATTTGTTTTCCTTTGTTCCACGGCCAGCGAGCTGCAAGAGGCAACCCAAAGAGACAAAACGTCACACACCATATGATACGCCCAGAATCCAGTCCAAGAGTACACGACACACTTAATTTTACCTAATTTTCAACAGGAAGTGACCCTCATAATAAAATTGCATATTGTCCGTGTAGAAGTCCAAGCACACACATTTCTATCTGATTACATCTCAAGACAGACAGGGACTTCTCTCTGACAGACTGACGATAAATGATTTATGTTGGGCTGGGAAGAAATACAGGCCCTAAAAGGGTGAGTAAACCTCTCAAAGGAAGAAGTCACCTAGGGCTGCAACTAATGATTATTTATATGATTCTGATTGTTCTTTTGATGAATCGATAAGTTGTTTGGATTTCAAATATTATTATATTTAGCCCATTTAAAGATAAAGTGAGGTCATCCTGATAGAGTTGTATACAGACCAGATAACTACAATTTGATTAGTGTACAAGTTGTTGATTAACTAATTTCAAACCCACAATCAATATGCTTGCTTTAGTAATGGCGCTAAAGGGTATTATTTAACGGAAAACTGCAATTGATTATATGCGTACATGTTTTCAAAAATGTAGCTGGAATATCGGATTTCTTTTTAGGTTGTGTAATTTTTGTAAGCTCAAGAACAAAATTATATATATATATATATATATACACATATATATATATATATATATATATATATATATATATATATATATATATATATATATATATACATATACATATATATATATATATACATATATATACACACATATATACATATATACATATATATATATATACATACACACACACACACATATATATATACACACAAATTTGTTAGGCTTATTTGCATTGACAAAATAAAGCTTTCACAAACAGAAACAACCTCAGTCTATACTGTTCCATGGTTTGAATTTTTTTCCTTTCCTTTGAGCCAACACAGCGCGGTTGGCTAAGGTGTAGAATTGGCTACGTAATTTCAGAGAGTGACTCATTCTTTTAGATTTAGGGTGTGTGCAGTGTGGTAGCTATAATGATCAGTGCATTTCATTGCCTTCTGCCTAATGCGCCATTACCCCGGGCCTGGTAGTCAATTATCCCCTAAGCCTGAGGTGAGACCACCACATTAACTGTGCCCTGGTCTACAACAGAACAGCAGAGGCAGCCCCACATCTATTTTGAGCGTTTGATAATAGAGTGGTGACGCAGTGAGTCTATGGCCCATGACAGTGGAACTAATCACAGAATATGTTTAGAGTAGACGCTGAGGCCAGGAGGGCAGATGCGTAAAGCCTCTTTTAATGCCTCTGCACCTCAATTCTACACACCTCTGGCACTTCGGCATGTTTAACCACCAACACGTAATTACATCTGAACATGGCCCAGTCAGTCATGACCTCTCGCTGACATCTGCTCCACGTACACTCACCTTTTTCCTCACAGAAAAGTATGACAATCACCAGGTATGACTTTTAATAAAAGTCAATGACCAGCACACAAGAAAAGGCTTTTGAGAGACTATCAATCAGCCAGCACAAGTCAGGAGCAGCCTGAAGCTGTCTCACAAGGCACCATTCCCCCACAGATCTGAGAAGTCATTTAACTGAGCAGGAATAAGAGGCAGCCACACACCTTGTCATTTAACTTGTCTCACACAGCAACCAGAAAACCAATCACATGCGTGCAAGTCCACATTGGGAAGGCTGCATTACCAGGCAACTTAAGCATAACAAGGAGAAGTGCAGAGATGTGACCAGGTGACTTCATGGTCCCTGAGAGGCAGAGGTGTCTCGTTTAAGTCACCAGAGAGGGAAACCCACACAGAAAAAAACATTGAAACTGTCTGTACAGTGCTCTGACAGTGTACAGACAGTTTGAATGTTTTTATCTGCTCTGACAGTGGCCCAGTTCACCTAAACAAACTCATGCTACTATGAAAGAATATATACATTTTATACAGCTAAATAATTCATGGGAAGTCTATGAATAGATAATGAAGTCTTACATTATCTATTGGCTAAATGTACAGTGACTGATGCATCTCCAGGGAAAAATGTACTCTGCATAAGACATGAATACAATCCACTCATGTGACAAATAACAACCTGGCAGTGGTTTGCACTCTGTAGCATCAGACAAACATTTTACTTTCAGTTTGCCCCTAATTTTGGATTTTCACGCTTTTCATTTTGATCATCTTCTGATTTATTGGTTAGCTCAGATACTAAGAAGAAAGCGGATGAAATTGGATTTTTTTGTGTTGATATAAAAGAAAGAACTACTGTGCACTGTCATCGTGAAGCTAGCAACATCACTAAACTGACATGTGTGAAATGTATCGGAGTTTGGTGGTCTTTATGGGCTCAGCAGGGAGCTCGTCTCTCAGCAGTCAGAGCACAAAACCACTTATTATATGTTTAAGGGCTGATGCCCAAATAAGCAGAACACATGAGCTGTGTGGCAAAAATATTTCCTATGCATAAGCTTTACACTTATATCACCATGACAACAGGATAAACCTTTGACACAATTTGAGGGATGTGTAATTCCCCACTGTTTTTGTGCATATGTAGGCACTATTACTAGTTTTGCTTGAAAAGGTAACAGTTTGTGCAATACTCTTATTGCTTACAGTGCTTATTTTATCCAACATTTGCAATTTTGAAATTTGCCAGGTCTAGGTTACAAGTCTAATCAAACATGATTTAATTTTATATAAACCGTGTCATTTTCCCCCAAAAATGAATGAAAAATTGTTGATAGGCAAATGACATGTCACTCACCTTATAGGCTCTATTTATTTGTGCTGCCGCCCAAGCAGCGTACTTCATGTTGTCCTTCTTCAACTTTGCGATAACTTTGGGACTAGCAGCAATGTGACTTGCAGACTGGTGAAGAAAAAAAATATTAACACAAAGAAGGGTTTAGGAGAGAGGTTTTCTATATCAAAACTTGGTTAAACTGCCTTAAAAAGGCTAATTTCCATGTACCACTGCATCAGTCATTGTGGCCCCTAATAAAAAAAAGACTTTGGGTTGATGACACAGTGGTACATACTTATGGGCAGGAAAAAGTGAGCGCTATAGAGCGTCATTTGCAAATTGTCACACAACAGGCTTAATTTATCCAACACCATTGATTTCCAGTGATGAAAGATCCAACTAGGATTCAAATAATTCAGCAGAAAAACTAAAGGACAGAGAGGAGAGTGCTACTTAAATCACGGCCTCTGCTCCACTCTGAACCACAAATCCCATGTTCTTGCCATCATCTCCACACAGCAACCCCAGTGGGTCTACCCTTACTGCACTTCAAAGACGCACTACTAGTGTGCTGAAATCTTAACTACACACCAATCAACCCTGGCTTGCCATTTCAAAAATAATTCTTCGGGTTCTGTATTTTTGAATGCATTCTTTTCCAAACCTCAATAGCAATGATGTCACCCAAAACAGGCTATCCCCAAATAAAGGCATTTAGTATTATGGAGGGGATTCCCCACGGAAGTGTTGTGACTAACCAACCACCAAACCAACTGTGGTCACTGCAAATGAGTTGGTGCAAAACAGTGAAAGTTTCCTGTTCGTTGGCTGAACCACACACACCTGTCATGACGTGGACCACCAAGATTAGCTGACAATCTGCAAAACACACCATTAGACAGATCTGTGACTGATAAAGAATAAACTCCCACCTGAAGTATTCGCTAAAGACTCGAGTGTCAGTGGACGACATGTCAGGAAACAGCACAGGGCCTGGTCTGTGTCCACATTGACTTGAAAGTTAACAGAGGCAAATGTCTGTGTTTGGCCCAAGCCTGGTCTGTCACCGCCTGCTGCCCACAAGTGATTGGTTACAAAAAGTAGTGCTATGTGCTACACTGAGGTGTTTGGACTACCTGAAGAATCCCAGGACAGCTCAGAGTGAAACAGTGGGGCTCTCTGTCTTAGTCCGACTTCTACTCTGCACCTTCTATAGCATGCACCGGTTTGTTTGTGTTCTTATGTCAGGTCTCACTTACATATGATGCATTGGTGCTAGCAGACAACATCCTGTTCAAACAAATATGTAGATTAAAGAACGTCGGGGCTCACAATTAAACTGGCACTTGCTCGGTTGGATGAATTGCTGATGACAAAATGCTTGCAGCAGTTGTACTTCACTGCACCCTGCCCTTTTAGTTTAGGGTTGCTTTATTTATTTAAGAAGAGCGCACATAAAAAGATCTCACCAAAAGGGTATTATTACAAAAATAAAGTGGTCCAGAGGGGGAGACTTTCCAATGCTGGAGTTCACCGTCTGAGTCAGCAGCGTGTTGACCTGTCTGAGAGCCCCTTCGCCATACTCCCCAAAACATACCACATACACACAGGCTCAACCTTGACAAACCACAGGGTTACAAAAATGGTTTGACCATTTTGCTCCTTTTCTCATACAAAGTAATACTTACCATGTACAGACCAAACAGTGCCCTCATGTTTCGGTTGTTAAGTCGCAGTGCCTGGGCAAAATACTTTCTGCTAAGTTCCAGGTTTTCTAGGCCTCCTTGAGTATATTTCACCTGTGTCAAAGTAAATAATAATGAAAGGCTATTGATTTAATTCTCTGAGATTATGAAAATAAATTCCACTATTTTGGGTCCTTGATTTTTGATGGACAAACCTACCTCAGCATATTGTTCACAGTACAAGTGATTGTGAGGATTGGTCATCATGAGCTCTTCGAGGCAAAATGCAGCTTTGCCATAGCTGTGAAGATCACAAAACAAAAGTTTTAGTACTTAATTTTACCAACTGTAAAGTAGAGTATGTTCAAAGATAAACTGTTTTTAGAACCAATTCTTACATGACCTATGACTCTGTTTTAGGTAGAGGACATAAAGAGGCATGTGAAGATCAATCCTGTCTTTCCGGTTGTTTTTTTCAGACTCTAATGTGTAGTTAACTACCTTCCTGAGGTCAGCACTGCAGTCAGACCTGGCACTCATGGCCTAAACTCAGATGAGATCACTTCTCAGCACCAGACTGCAGAGCTGTTGACCTCACACTAATCTGCTGCCACTCCACTTCTTATACAGTTTCCCTTTCCTCCAAACAGTCCAGGTCATGCAGAGAAACAGTGAAAGAAATTCAAACTGTGTACACCTAAAAATAGATTCAAGAATTGAAATCGCTTTCTATGAGCGCCTTGTTCAGAATTATCTGTTTCCACAATGAAGTGTTTGCCGTTTCTTTTGGTTCCACCTCATCATTAAAAAGCCCACAATGCCAGATGTTAAACCAAATCAACCCGGAAATACAACAAATGTGATTGTTTTTGTGCATCTTCTGAAATCTTCTAAATCATGCACATGCTGTCTTACTGTGGCTATGATATCTATTGGTACTCATTTCAAATTGACAAAAAAAAAAAAAAACTCTAAGATTAACAGCATTGGAGAGAAATTAAGGTGGGGACAGAGAGAAAGAAATAAACAGGGGGAAGGGTCTGGGAGTGGGAGATCAGAGAGGTTGGAAGGTTGAGGCTGCTTACAATTACCACTTCCTCCATATAAAGACTTTCAGATGTGCTGGTGCAGTGGCCCAGGCTCACACAGTGCTGGCTACATTAGCTCTGCTTGTATCAAAGCCAGGATTTTACTTCTACTTCTCTCCACTCTTATTGGAATCAAGGCATCCTCGTGTGTGAAAGGAATGGGTTACTTTCCTTTTCTAAAAATACTGGGAGCAAATATGCAATGTCAATGCCATGATAATTAACAAAAAGATATTGTTTATTTAATAACTCTGGATGATTTAAAATTGAAAGTTAATACTAAAACTAGTCAAGATCTCAAGTCAAAGATATGAAAGTCAGGATCAAGTGTCAACTTTGAGCCAATTAAATCTTTAATGTGTCAAAACTGGTGCCTGCTGCTCTCCTCACAATGGGAGCACCTGTTTATTTTTAGCTCCCAGGGTGTTGCACAGTGAAGTAGGAAAGTTTATTTCTTTTCCCTGCTTGTCCATCAGCCTACGTTTTCTCAAGCCGGAGGAAAGAAAAGTGCCACCACCTTCTCTTGGGAATTTCACAGTAAGTGCTCTCTCTCAACGCAGCCTCCATCCATGTGGAAAAGACAGCTGATAATGTTGGGCTATCCGGAAGAGGAGGAGGGGAAACATGGACTTAGTATCCCAAAATAAAGAAAACAAAGAAAAGAAATTGACACGCCTGTAGATAAGGAGCTGTGGGAGTGAATGGTGTGATATTGGAAGTGCTAGGATAAGCTGTGAGATAATCCGCTCACCCCTGGAGTTCCTCTGGCTACTACAGCAATAAAACGACCCAAACAAAAGCATGAAATATCCAATAAGTAGCCACCACACATTCCTACTAGAGCTCTGCACATCCCGGGGCAACTCAGCAACCTGGAGGACAACCCCTCCACACACACAATGCATATTGTCAACACCACAGTGGAGCCGCCAACAACGCTTCAGTAATTTCTAAGCTCCAGACTATTTAGAAAGGATAAAAGGTGACACAAACCTATTTCTATACAATGCTGTCTGACAATTATCCTTGGCAACTGAGGTAGCAGTTGGAGGCCAAGAGGCTTAAGACAACAATCCCATAAAGGAACTCTTATGTGGCAAACACGCATAAAGCTCCATTCAGACCACTCACCGAGCGGCATCTGACCTCCATCACTGTCGCCATTCAAGAAATCAAGCCATCAAAGTGATGTTGTGAACCTTGCAAAACTGATCTCCCTAAGATACTGAACTAAACAGCTAATGCCACGTTGAATAACAATAATAATAATGAATTATTAATAATAAACTGTTTACTCATGTTCATTGATGTAGAGCTCTGACAATTCATGCCATGCTTCCTGGTCTCCAACAAATCTGCAATAAAAATATAGTTAGTATGATGATGTGTATAGCAACAGTTATGCAAAATCTGACTGGACATGCAATCATGGGAATGTAAAATTATTTCATCTCAACACTCACTGTTCCAGATACTCATTGAGCTCCCTGATGGCTTCAGTTGATTTCCCCTGAGCTTTCAGAATGGAGATCTTGCGTTTCCTTGCAGCCTAAAACAAATAAAAAAGTTTTGCATAGTTGTAGTCATTCACAAGGAATACTAAAAAAAGTAACCTTGGTTGCAAACAATTAAGACATGATAGCGGATTTAATTTTATGTCTGAAAAGTAGTCAAAAAAAAAAAAAAGAGTTTGAAGATTGCTCTCTGAGATAAAGTGGTGAGTCATCTCTAACCATACAGGGAAAATGGCACAGTCCACAACCCCAAATGCCTGTCTTTCTGCTGGCAAGGCACGCATCTGAGGCCGAGGCAGTCAGACTTACATCAGCTTGAAATGGCTTTCTACTCTGTTTGATGTTGAAGTGACCTTATGGAGGATTAGATTCTCATCAGTCTGAATTAGAATGCATTTCTGCTGCTGCTCTGACTTTTCCAAAAGCCTCACCACCTCACACCCACCCACCTCCTCCTGATGGTAGTTAAGTGAAAATCTTCACAGGAGGCTTAGCTCCCATTAGAAGTTCACTGCCACAGCCCATTTTATTTATGGACTGGCACTTGATGGAGTGAGGCTTCCTCTCTTCCTCTCATAACCAAAGACACTGCGGCTGTACATGACTCATGTCTACAGAGCAGTAAATCTGCTCCTCCTCTAACGCTGCCATCACTAGAAATCTATGTATCCATCATGTTAAAGAGGGACCTACAGCACTTGCACAGGCCAATTTTGAAGAAGAATGGTACTTGGTAAAAAACTGTGCAAAGGAGACAAGGATGCATTATTAAAAACATGTCACAATTACCACTCCTGATTACCTGTTTGTCAGATAAGCAACGACCAAAAAAACGGGCCTAAAAACATATGGAAGTTGGTAGCTCAGAGAATCACACAGCACTTTATTAAACAAGAAGCAAGTCCAAACCACCCCCACTCCCTCCTTTGGTAACTAATGATGCCAAAAACCTGGCACTGGCTCAGAGGCTGCTGTTGTCATGATTCTTTTTTAATTAGTGCTTAGAGCAGAGGTTAGCTGCAACAACTGGATTATTTACATCATCTCTGCATGCTACTACCTACCACAACTTTTTATCATTACAAGAACCACAAAGAGGCTGGCATACCTACAGTGTAATAAGCCATTACTAAGAGACTGTGGTAAATCAAGCAATTGAATCAATACATTGGGAATATTACAGTGACATGAATGAACAAATGAATGAAATTTGTGTTCTTCTATGTGTATTATAAATCCCAAAAATGGCCATGCCCAGCACAGTCAAAAAATATACAGCATAGAAAAAGTAGAAAAATGCGCTTACACAGGCAGAGAAGAATTTTGCCAGATCATTGCTGTAGGTATTGAATGTTGGGAGCCAAGGAAGGACCAAGGGTTTGAAACATATTTTGGACACAGTCATGAAAAAAGAAAGAAAAAAAAAAATCTTGAACCTTGAACAATTTTTGTTGATTCAACCATTTTGGTTAATGGGTACCACATCTGTTCCATAGCCTATAATTACAACAGCTCAGTTTCCAATATATGCTTCACATGCTGGGATGTCTTGAAAGTCTTCCTTGTGGTTGCCAATTTTCCGCCAGGACTGTACTGATTCTTAAAAAGTGCACTGAAGAACATGAAGAGAAGAGGGGTTTTGCTCAGCCCTCCAAATTGCACTTCTGCATCTTGCCACAAATGTATTAATTTTTGTAATACTTCGTCTATAGGCACAAGTCAGCTGACTTGACAGCTTCCTCAGAGTTTGTGTTAAAATATTTAAAAATGAATGCAGACAGAGCACAATGTTGTATACTGTCGAGGTTTTTACTAAAAAACAACATACATTCTACTTATTTACAAAAATAAAGCAGAGTTTCCCATTTTTATGTCAATTTCATTAGCATAATAAACAATGAAGATTTTTAAATCATCAGTACCATTTAATACAAAAGTATACTCAAATTTCTTCCGCCAAAGTCAGCTCTCCCAAATGACTGGACATGCATATATTTATAATAAATAACCCAAAGGCTATAGATGGAAAAAAAGAATTTGGACAAGGATTCCAATACACTGAGGTCTTTTCCACTGTCACTGTTGGAGATGAACCAATATAGCTGTTTTCCTGGCCGATACCAATAAGCCAATAAGCTATGCAATTATTTTAAGGCATATATTTAGGATTGATTTAGATAGTTTCCCTGAATATTTTAATGGACCCCAGGAAGACTGGCAACCATTTGGTGGAAACTAATGGTGATCCAAATAAAGAATAAAGGACTTGAAATTACAATAAACTCAGATTGTCAACATTGCAATAAATCATACATCTTCGTATACATATACGTATACGTATACGTATACATCTGTAAGCCGGCTGGTTAGCTCAACTGGTAAGTCATGGACTTTCCCCCTGGGGGTTGTGGGTTCAAATCCCCCCCGGGCAATGAGCTAACCAGTGTGGGTCCTTGGGCAAGACCCTTCACGGTACTGCCCCCCGGGCGCCAAAAAAAAAAAAAAAAAGATGGCTGCTCACTGCTCCTAAAAAGGATGGGTCAAATGCAGAAGTCAAATTTCTCCCGTGTGTCACTGTGTGTCATTGTGTGTGAGACCAATAAAGGCTTAAGCCTAAACTTAATCTTTATAATCTTAATATCAAATCAAATCTATACCAATGATTTTAAGACACCCACAGCCCTGTTTGTTTGTAAGAGAGAAGTGGACTTGCCTCTTCTAGACAGTGCCTGAGAGTAAGGGCAACAGGATGCACATAACTAAAGTCATTGTTTTAACGGTGTTCTGATAGAGGGGAATTAAAGGGATATTCCAGGATTTTTGACATGGGGGCTCATTTCCGAGTTAGCCAGAGTGTTGCAGAGATGTGGAGACACTTTTTAGCGAATTTCATGCAGTCCTTCCAGCTGCAGTTTTCAGTTGCTAGGCTAGCGCAAGTCAATGGTAAATGGTAGCCTGATTTTAATCAGGCTTACCCACACCATAGTGCACCCAAGACAAGTCAATTATAACGGCAGACTGTCGATGTAAATATATGTTGATTGAGTAATTTTTGAAATAAAACTGACTGCAAATAGCATGAATCATTCCATGTCTGAGGGACTAGCTTCGCAGCAGCAGCGGAATTTTACTTTACTCTAGTTGGTTGTGAAGTGACCAATCATGTAAACAGAGAAGCGAGAAAAGTCGTAGTAGGGAAGACCACAGAGTGAAGAGGTGAATTTTAAAAGAACTACCGGGTAAAATGGTGTTTCAGTGTGTATTTCGAAAATGTACAAATAAAGCCCGCAGGTGGGCACCACAAAGTTTTCACAGCTTTCCAGTGCACGATCGAAAAAGGACTCGACTGTGGCTTGTAGCTGCTGGCTTAGACATCAACACACCGGTGGAGACGCTACATAAACAGAAGATTTGCAGTGATCATTTTGGACCAGACTACTACACCAAATCCCTTGGAAAGCCTAGTCTGGCAACCACTGCAGTACCATCTGTCTTTCCAAGTGCAAGATCCCGTGATGAAGAACAGGTTTGTACCTTTCTTATCCAAGCTTGCTCCTGTCGTTATGTTAGCCTGCTGGTCGATTGATGAAGACTGTGCTAGAGCTTTTGCTTCACTCTTGTAGTCTACCCAGCTGACAGAAAAGGCATGCACGCTCATAAAGTTGTTGCTAGCCCGTGAACATTTGTCTGTATATTCCGGCTCGTACAGGTACGGTTCAGTGGAGAAAGCAAATTGCTCAGCATCGTCTTCAAAAGCATCGGGGAAGACCTCCAAACGTGGCCATGTCTGGATTGTAGAACAGGGCAGGCTACTGTACTCTACGGCTAACAATGACAGCTGAAGGTAAACAAAAAACAGCTGGAAACCTAGCTGCAAAGTGATATCACTCCGCCCATGCCTAGCTTGATCAGGAAAAAAAAACACGCTGTTGCATAAGGACATAAATCCTTTAAAGTACAAGGTTGATTATATTTCTAAAATTGTTCCATCAACACAGACATTTACATCGACAGTCTGGCGTTATAATTGACTTGTTTTGGGTGCACTATGGAGTGGGTAAGCCTGATTAAAATCAGGCTACCATTTACCATTGACTTGCGCTAGCCTAGCAACTGAAAACTCTGCAGCTGGAAGGACTGCATGAAATTCGCTATAAAGTGTCTCCACATCTCTGCAACACTCTGGCTAACTCGGAAATGAGCCCCCATGTCAAAAATCCTGGAATATCCCTTTAACAAAGGTGTTGGAACTGGATAGCCAAATTGGTGAAACAGAACTAAGAATATTATAAGTCTGGATGGTCTAAATAAGCCGTCTTAAAACTTGCTTCATGGAAAATTCCTAAATGTAGGCCTTGAAAACAGCACTTAGTAAGTATAACACACTCCATTGTTGTCAAACTCCAATGAATACAATTTAAGAAGATACATAAAGAATCATATGCAGGCGAGGTGTGTAGGGCTTTGGCAGAGAAAAAACTGCATTGGAGCAAGCCAACAGTAAATCACCACCTTCAAAGTCTTGACTTTAAATGCATCATTAATAAGTCTGACTGCCAGTGACCCACACTCATGGTCCCTGAATGAGAACCCACCGGACACAAGAGGCTTATCAGTAATGTGGTTGAGGCCAGAGGGAACAGAGAAGTGTAACACTGCCAAAAGCAGCTAATCTATATAGCAGGGCTCTCTGAAAGTTTAGTTGTTTAGTCAATTATCAGTCAATGGTCTCTTCCTCTTCAAATGCCATACCAAAAACTAATCATTGGCAAAGCAAAGGGTTTTTGTTCATGTGATTTCTTACCGTATTGGTGGGATCCTCTTGGAGGATGGCATCATAGTGCTTATTGGCGTCATCATACCTTAAATTAAAAAAAAGAATTCCTTTGGTCACTTCGACTGAGCAAGCAGTGAAATACAGTCAACATTTATGCTAGATAGCTATACATTTAAATCTGATACTGCTTTCAAGCAATCCATATAAACAAAGCCTGCTGTTTTGAACATTTTTCTTTTAAATGCCAGTCACTTTGATTCACTTTAAACCAATATTAAATTACCACTTGTACATGTACAGAAATCTGTAACCAAACTATCCTGTCCCCTGCTTTCCTCTTTGTCCAAACATAGCAATGTAATTCACACATGAAATTCATATGCAACACAGCAGGCCTCAAACTGTTGGCCTAATCCTACATTTTGTTTGGAGAGAAAATTTATGAGCTGTAAACATCAAATCATACAGTAAAGAAGAAATCTGGAAATGGACTATGTGCTTTACATTCCTCATTAAATATGAAAGGATGATTTGAATCATTGCATTTATCATAATAATGGTGCTGAACAAACTTCAACTATCTGATTTAAAAGCAGCAAGTCTATTACAGCTTGCATCAAACAGAAGCAACTGTTTCCCATTAGCACTGAGCAGCACTTCCAGAGCTGCTCCTAACCTCACATTCACTTTATTACTCAGCCACACTTTGGGAGATTTCAGGCGGCACCAGGCAACCTCTCATAAGCCACTTGATTCACCTTATTTATTTAGTAACGAAGTAAGTGTGCATTTGAAGCCCCTAATTTAAGTGTCTGTAGCCAATTACAGTCTGTAGCATCCCGTTTGTTTATTCTGACAGAGGTCAAGCAATCGGTTGACCAAATAAATGCTGACATAACTGATAAAAAACTCATAATTCTTCTTCCTTAAGACAAGTTATAGACCGTATAGGGTACAAACCGGGGCCAGAATGAAGATTGCGGTGACATACCAAAATCAGTGCTAAACAGGAAAACACACGAGAAATGCCAGGGTAAAAACAGTAGCAGTGGAGGAAACAGCCACGCAATACAAACCAAAGAAGACTGAGGGACCCCCAGAATAACACTGGTTCAGACCACTTCCTTCCCGGGAATCCCTAGCTCAGGCAGCCGGGCCACAGGACTTTTTGTTGCTAAAGCCTTTCTCTACCCATTGCCCTCTTTCTTCTGAGGGATCCAACATAAACACAGCCAACGTTTTACTTGTGCTGTGCATGAACACACCCAGACCATTAACCCATTTAGCATTTCCTAACAGTTTTGTAACCCAAGCTTTCCAAAAGTGCCCTTATAACTTCTTCTGAACTGAGCTTTTAGCGCCCAGTGCTTACCTTTCCAAAGCCTCCAGTCTCATGCCTGTTAGTCGCTTCACTCTGTGGCTATCAGGAAACTGCTTTCTCAGTTCCTGGAGACAGGTCTGAAAAACAAAAAAGGAGCCACCAATTGAAGCCACCAATTACAATTTACTAAGGGTAAAGTGAATTGTAATTTTACTCTGATTGTCCATGGAAAAAACAAAACAGAAGGAATAATTATTTTCATTCATCAGCTGAAGCTAAAAAGCTCAAACACATCAGAGTATCAAATGACTGGCCCGTGTTTCTATTTAATTACACATTTAGTATAGAGGGCGGCAGTAGCTCAGTTGGTAGAGCGTTTGTCCACTGATCCAAAGGTTGGTGGTTCAAATCCTGCTCTTGACATAAGACACATCAGTGGTTGAGCGGTCAGATCCACTGACCCACAGGTTGGTTGGTACGGTTCCAGCTCCCACAGATGAATGCTGCCCTTGTGTCCTTGGGCAAGACACTTAACCCACCTCACCCCCGGTGTCTGCGTACACTGGTGTGTGAATGTGTGTGTGAATGGGTGACTGGTTCCTTGTTGTAAAGCGCTTTGGGTGCCTTGAAGGTGGAAAAGCGCTATATAAAGATGTGACCATTTACCATTTAGTATTTATTAACACGCCATATGTAAAGAGCACAAACACAGCCTAAAATCACAAATATATATTTTTGCCTTAAAAAAAAGTATATTCCAAATCTAAAACTGGATGGGGTAAGTCGTGGCAAGACAATCTTACCAAAGCCAAGTCATCCCGACTGCAGTCCAATGCAGCAATCATCACCTGTTCATAAATAATCCAAACTGGGCAGAGAACACATATAAGACATATTAATAACAACATTTAAAATAAAATGTAAAAAAAAATTAAACAAACCAAATAAATGGTGGATTACAACAGTGTTTCCCAACCATGGGTACAAGTACCCCTAGGGGTATGCGAGCACACTGCAGGGGGTACTCGGCAGTGTCGCTGCCAGGCACAGGGGGAGATTCTTTGGAATTTTTAAATTCTAATTTGAGTAAATTTGAGTGAAAGAAAAGAGAAAAAAATGCCTGAGACTTAAATTTTCAAAATAAGGAGATGAAATAAAATGATTTTCATTTAATAATCTGTTGTGTCACGTTCTACTTTTGGAGAATTATCAACACGTATGAGTGAGGGGGTACTCGAGGTATGACAAAAAGGCTCAGGGGGTACACAAGACAAAAAAGGTTGGGAAACACTGGATTATAATATAGTTTCAGAATGCTTTTGAATATTATTCAGAGTTGCATACTATCATTCTACTAAAACTACTTAAAATACCCTTTACTTTTTGAGGTTATCTGTGCATCTTCTACTAAAAGTTCTACTGTAATGCACGACATAATGTCACAGATTAGAAAAGGAAAAAAAAAGGACAGTAAGATTGTGAAGTTATAATTTAAATAAATAAATCATGGAGAGGTCTACAGCCAATCCTCTCTCAGTAAAAAGCATATGTTTTGGACAGAAATCAGTCATACTGTACTTTTTTGGTAATAAACATAATGAAGAGGATGTCAAAAGTAAATGATCACAGAAAAATAATATCTTGTCCATTATAGACCCTTTATACAGTTGCCAACAAAAGCTAAATTCTGTAATTAAAGCAAATGTGTAGTGGAACCATGGGAACATATGTCATTTCAATAGACATGTTGGGAAGAGCCATGCAATATCAAAAATGTGAAGGTGGTTTTGGTAATATCAGAGCATGGTTAAAAAACACAAATCAATTTATTTTAACCAATTTCTTCACTTAAAATGGGATTATTCTGCACAGTTTTAATCAAGGTTAAAACATTTTGGAAAAGTTTTAGGTTTTACTGAACTCTCTGAAGAAATATTTACAGCACAAAATTGTAACTTCATTTTTTTTGTGAAATAAAAAACGTTCATATTGACGATAATAAATGTGTTTGTCCACCGTTACTCCACTTTACAATTTCCTTTCAACAGAAATTACTTTACAAAAATGATCAAATGTCAAGTATACTTACTATCGTCTCCTAGTTTGGATGCATGTTCAGAGATCAGTTCTTCACCGACATCCACAATTTGTTCACTATTCCTGCTGTTATCCTCTCGCCACTTTCGCAATTTGTCTCTCATATCTGTGAGAATGGAATTAATTTACTTTTAGTTATATCGCATCAGTAAAATAAAGAGGTTAACCTAGACGGCCTGCGTGCGGCTGAATAAAAATATAAAAATCGGATCATGCCATCCCTAAATCCAGTCCTTTCCAAGGTTGGAAAACAGGCTTATCAATCATCAATCAATCATGTCCTTTAATTGTTAAAGAAAGGATACTGTTAATGTCCTTTTACTGCATTTGTCGTTGTCCGATTTAGCAGAGTAACCTAGCTCCAAAGCTAACAGCGTTAAGGGTAATCGGATATCCGTACACTTATCCTGTTATTTTGACGAATAGAGCTGATATATTCGAAAGCTTTCCCACATTGCTAACCCGGATCGCCCACAGAGAATAATGTTTTATTGTATATCGTAATTTAAATAAATCTGTAGTCTTACCTTCCCAGCCCACATCGTACAATTCTGAAACCGACGCCATCTTTCCCCTGTGACGACAGACGGCGTGCTGACGTCATCATAGATTTGGGCGTGGAATGTATTTAAAAAAAAAAAAAAAAGCGAACGTGAATAAATAAACAGACTAATAATGGCGAGCATGGGGCCACAGTGCCTGACTCATGCTTAGCAGTTATGACAATCCAGTTATGCATTTTAATAAAGCAAAGGGAGCGTGTTTGGGGCTTTAACTAGGCCTGTCATGGGAACACAACACTGGACAACATATCTGTCATATTCTAAAAAGCCTAAAAAATATTAGTGGGTTTCACTTTGCTCTAACGGTTTGCACTGTAGTCTGTAGTCACTGTATTTTTTTTTATTCTAATTTAATTTAATTCTAATTTTAATTTTTTCAGTGTCTGTTTGATATGCAGTGTTAGGGGAATCAATCAAAGTTGGCATAATCAACATGTGACTGCAAATGAGGTAAGTGAAGTACATTGAAGTACATTGATGTTTCAAAAATATTGGCACTGCGGCCAAGAACCACTGCTCTAACAGTGGTTCAACAGAAATTAACCACTGTTATAGCAGTATACAGCTGGTAATAGACAAACTATCAAACTATCTGATATCGGACCCATAACCGTTAATTAACCGTTCAACATAACCGTTTTATATATATATATATATATATATATATATATATATATATATATATATATATATATATATACACATATATATATATACATATATATATATATATATATATATATATACATATATATATATATATATATATATATATATATACATATATATAGACATACAGTATATATATATATATATGGTTTGGATGGATACCCCAGCAGCCAAGTGCAGTGCACTTTCTCAACTTTAACTTGAAATGCAAGAACGATACATATTTTTTTCATTTTTTGCTCTCTTGTTTTCTTTTAATCATGTTAGTGGTTATATCGGAAGGCCTCCACTTGGGACGCACAATAGTAATTATTAGAAAAATTGTTAGTTCAGAGGAAAACAGATATCGAAATATCATCCACCGTGAAGTCCAAGCCTGTAACTAAAATGCTTATCACATTTCACTTCTCTTTTTAAGCAATAATGCACATAACCGCAAATTTGGAGATAGCACCATGTTCTTGTCTAATGTCTTGTTTCCATAAGATAATTGTAGACCATAGGCCAAGTCATGCATAACCAGGGGAAAATGCGTGGTAGAAATTATTGTTTGGAGAACTAGGGGAGTGCAGCAATAACTGATCTGAATTTATAATATTGCTGATATGCAAAAACAAGGTATTTACTCAAGGGACACAGTTATACTCCGTGCTTTCTGAATTACAGAGATAGTCAATACCTGCATCGGCATCCTATAACCAGGGAGCATGACAGTGCATAGTTCAGCCGTGGGCTGGGGCGGGAGAGTGGGCTGCTCATTTATAACCCATAAACTACAAGATGAATGTTTGGCTACAATTTTATCAGCCTTTATTGTGCCATGGACTTAGTTCACCAAGTAGCCTATACTAATTACAAATAATGCACTAATTTATTTATGCAACTAAGTTAGTTGCATAAATAAATTACTGTATTATTTGTCAAATAAATGAGTGTATTATATAACATATTATAACATATAGGCTACTTGGTGAACTAAGTCCATGGCGCCATAAAGGCTGATAAAACTGCACTGCAAAATAGTCTTAAATGTTGACATGCACTTCCTCAAGATCCATATAAATTGATCTGTGTTGAAATTAATTTAAAAAAAAAAAATCTGCATCCAGGCCCATCTCTTCTATAAGTTTTACCCAAATGGACACTCCATTACGATTCTAGATGTATTATTCATTATTCATCTCATGACATATCTATCTTCAATCTTGCAGTAAACGCAGTGATGGGAGAATACTGTATTTAGTTACAGAATACTGAATACCTGCATTAAAATATATATTGTAACGTATTATGCAACATGGGCCAATCAGAGTACTGTATTCTGAATACTTAGAATATTTTTTACATCAAGTTTCTTTTAAATTATAGTATAAAGACACAACATCATATTAAAAACAGCTTCAGATTTGCATCACTGTTTTGAAAGCATTTCCTATCACTAACTGGAGAAGAAAAAAATCACACCCTAAGAGTTGTCTATTGTCACTGATTATGTGCAATTTGAAGCCTACAGTACATGATCAAACACCATAATGTATTCCTTTGATTTTTAGACCCTTTGGTGGTATTCTAAGTCACTGTACCAGAATACAGTTACTCAAAATTAGTATTCAGAATACGTATTCTTACATCTTTTTAGTTCCCAACACTGTATAGATGGCAGGACATTGGTGTGTTGTAGTATCATTGATATTACTACAATTCAGAGTTTGCTGAAAGATGTATAAACCTATAAAGGCAATCTAAAAAAACTTTAACTTCTTGACTAACACATAATTCTCCCCTCATATGTTTCCCCACAAGAACCTGCTGAATAAAGTCAAACAAAATCTTTATGCAGTTTGGTCTTTGAAGGCTTTCCATACTAAAGACCTAATTTCTTGTCAGTCTGGATTTATTTGCGGTATTACATACTTATTGCCCTTGCCCGCCCAGTTTTATAGCCTCTTCCTAATTCAATTGTGTGTAATATTTGTGCCGCCACATAAATCTAGACATGCACTCATGGCACAGAAATTGTGAGAAATAATATATGTGGGTTGAAAAAAGATACATGCAGTGACCAGGTGGGCAATCTTGTGAACAATAACATTATAATTTATGGTATAGGCCTATTTGAACAACTAAAACCACAAACAAGGGTATTCTTGCTGTAGCCAAACTGACTGTGGCATATAGTTTTAAATACAATTTGAATATAACTTAGACTTGGACAAACTTAATTGACCCATAAGGCAAATTATTTGGACACAGTAGCTCACACATCACAATATTATAGCAAAGAGTAAAAAATAAATGGTAATAATAAATTGGTAAAAGGAGAAATTCAATTTATCAAGTGGACAAAGTGTATTTGGTCGAAAACGTTTTGCAGCTCATCCAAGTTGCTTCATCAATTCTGACAAAGCAACTTGGATGAGCTGCGAAACGTTTTCGACCAAATAAACTTTGTCCAGTTGATAAATTGAATTTCTCCTTTTACCATGGATTCTACCTGGACGACTGAGGGATTCTTCACACATTGTAATAATAAACCCTAAATAAGTAGCAAAAAAGATAGAAAGATCATAATCATAATATAGGTCATAAGGAAGACAGTGCAAAGAAGAAGAAGTGACTTTATTGATCTCACACTGGAGAAATTCTTCTCTGCATTTTAACCCATCATATATATATATATATATATATATATATATATATATATATATATATATATATATATATATATATATATATTTATTAGGAGCAGTGGGCAGCACACTTCTGCGCCCGGGGACCATCTCCATGATCTTCTTGCTTCGGTTTGGTCAGGACCTAAGCAGGAGGTACCTATGGTGCATGTTTTGGGTTGATGGGGGAAACTGGAGTGCCCGGAGAAAACCCACCCAGACACAGGGAGAACATGCAAACTCCGCACAGAAAGGCCCAGGCGACCCGGGGATCGAACCCAGACCATGCATGCAAACTCCACACAGAACACACACAGAAAGGCCTGCGCGCCCCAGGAATCGAACCCGGAACCTTCTTGCTGTGAAGCGTGAGTGCTAGCCACTCAGCCACCGTGCCGTCAAAAATGATATGATTGACAGGACATATGGTTATCTGTTACATAAGGGTGAGTTGTTGTACAGTTGTATGGAGTATGGTATGAATGTAGTCCTGTATCGCTCACTGTTTGAGCGGAGCTGTAGGAGCCTGTTGGAGAATGAGCTCCTCTGTCCCTCTATGGTCTGGTGTAGTGGGTGAGCAGGAGTGTCCATGATGGAGAGCAGTTTGTCCAGTGTCCTCCGTCCTCCTGTCCCTCACTGTGACAAATCTCTCTCTCTCTCTCTCTCTCTCTCTCTCTCTCTCTCTCTCTATATATATATATATATATATATATATATGATAAAAGGAGAAGTTCAATTTGTCAACTGGACAAAGTTTGTTTGGTTGAAAACGTTTCGCCGCTCATCCGAGAGGCTTCGTCAGCTCTAATAAGAATACTGGTAAGACACTTGCTTATATCTTGCTGCAGGGAGGAGCTACCTAGCTAACTACTTTCCGAAACTATCTCATTGGTTTCCGTCTTTTGTTTCTCTGGCGTCTAGATAACGATCCCTATTCATCCCTACGGCTGTTTTTCACACCTCTGGCCCTGACCTGGCTAGCCCTATTGTTCCCCTGTTTGCTTGCATCCTCTTGTGAAGTGGCTGCTTGGTTTCTCCAATATAGCGCTCACTGCAGTCTTCACTACACTTCACAAGAGGATGTACCAACACAGGCGGGCGTGCCAGAGTGGACCGTCATCTGCTGTATATCTTCACCTAGAAGCCACGAGCCATTCTTTTGAGGACAGTGAGGTTCAGATCTTAGCCAGGGAAAAGAACTGGTTTGAGAGGGGAGTTAAAGAGTCTATTTTTGTCAAAAAAGAGAATCCTTCTCTGAACAGAAATGGTGGAGTCAGACATAATTTGTCTCCCATCTACAATTCCATTCTTAAAGGGATATGCCACCCCCAGGTCAAATTTGGGCATCTCCCCACAGTCCAGAGACTAAAATAAGTGGTGGAAAGCGTTTTCCTGCTCACCCAGCCATTGTCCGAGTCTGTCGCCACTGACCGCCGCGGTATCTGGTGCTCCTCCGCCTTAGACTGGAGTCTAACGTTGCCAGAGAAAGATTTCGGCCAAAAGGAATTCATTTGCTCGATGCGTTTCCCAATTACTTTGTGTGTAGTGCGCATTCATATCGAGTGCAAATAAATGTGCAAATCAACACGGAGAGCTTGCCTTGGTCATTTTGGGTGGGAACTATTTTCCAGTGCGGTAGAATACAGCCGTATCACGCAGCACGCTGCCAGGGGAATCCCAGTTACGCACCGGGAAGGGAGTTCCCCTGTTGCACAACGTGGTGCGTGATACGGCTGTATTCTTCCGCACTGGAAAATAGTTCCCACCCAAAATGACCAAGGCAAGCTCTCCGTGTTGATTTGCACATTTATTTGCACTCGATATGAATGCGCACTACACACAAAGTAATTGGGAAACGCATCGAGCAAATTAATTCCTTTTGGCCGAAATCTTTCTCTGGCGACGTTAGACTCCAGTCTAAGGCGGAGGAGCACCAGATACCGCGGCGGTCAGTGGCGACAGACTCGGACAATGGCTGGGTGAGCAGGAAAACGCTTTCCACCACTTATTTTAGTCTCTGGACTGTGGGGAGATGCCCAAATTTGACCTGGGGGTGGCATATCCCTTTAAGCCTAGATCAAGCAAACAGGGGAACAATAGGGCTAGCCAGGTCAGGGCCAGAGGTGTGAAAAACAGCCGTAGGGATGAATAGGGATCGTTAGCTAGACGCCAGAGAAACAAAAGACGGAAACCAATGAGATAGTTTCGGAAAGTAGTTAGCTAGGTAGCTCCTCCCTGCAGCAAGATATAAGCAAGTGTCTTACCAGTATTCTTATTAGAGCTGACGAAGCCTCTCGGATGAGCGGCGAAACGTTTTCAACCAAACAAACTTTGTCCAGTTGACAAATTGAACTTCTCCTTTTATCATGGATTCTACCTGGACGACTGAGGGACTTTTCACGTATATATATATATATATATATATATATATATATATATATATATATATATATATATATATATATATATATATATATACACACACACACACACACACACACACACACACACAGACAAGATTATGTCCTATAACATTTGATTTCTGGCGAGCTTCATCTTACAAGTAATATTGAGCACATTGATCACGTGAGCCTGTACCAGTATCAGGATGCTGAGGCGATCGCTGATTGGACATTTGACAATGACGCTGCTGCATCCACTTCCTTTCTACCGAAGCAAAGATGGCGGACTACGACCTCACCACAAAAATTGCTCACTTTTTGGACCGTCATCTTGTGTTTCCCCTTCTGGAGTTTTTGTCTGTTAAAGAGGCAAGTGATGTACTAATAGATTGTAATTTAATATTACGTTTTTGGTATTCCCGTGTCTTCGTATGGGTTTTCGGTGGCTGGATTAGCAGGGAATGCTACGTTGCAGAGCACGTTTTCTTCAGCGACGTAAAACAAGCAGGAAATGCTTATTGTTATTTTCACAATAAAAACTACCAATGAAGTTATCTTTTAGATTTCCCATGGATCCGCTGTATTAGGGATAACCATAGAGACATATTTTGTTTTAGTAGCTTCCGAGTTAAAATAACCTTATGAAAGGTGTATTTTTAGGTTTCATTTATAGTTGGTATTTATTTTGGAGTCTGACCGGAAACAGTTGTAGGAAGCGATAGCGTATGTTTGCATGACTGTTTAATAATAATCATAATAGTAATAATAATGCTTAACAGATGCAGTTTAGTGGGAGTTTTTCATTGGCCTTCCTAAAGCAGAATAAAAAGGATATGCCAGTCTAATTGCTTACTACAGTCCATTCACGTCTCTAGCTACAGACCAGCTGTTATTTCAGTAACACCCTAATACTCACTTTTACATTTTATATATTAGAAGTCCATAGACATAATTAGTCTACGGTTAAGTCAGTTAAGTCAACTTAAAATGTGTTGAGTACTTGAATATGGCTTTTTGTATTACTAAATGAAGGCTTGTATGTTTTCAGACACAACTATTGAAATATTAATTCAACTATTTTCATATGAAATGTTTTTCTTAGATCTACAATGAGCAAGAACTTCTTCATGGGAAGTTGGATCTGCTTAGTGAGACAAACATGGTTGACTTTGCCATGGATGTCCACAAGAGCCTTTTTCCCGACAGAGAAATACCACACAGTAAGACCACAAGTTTATGAATAAAAAAAATCAAATTCCAAACATTACTGTTCCTGATGTTCTAATATACATTTTTATTAGCCCTGAGAGAAAAAAGAACTGAAGTTGTGGCTCAACTCAAACAGCTACAGTCTGAGACGGAGCCTATTGTGAAAATGTTTGAAGATCAAGAAACAACACGGCAGATGCAGTCCACCAGGTGGGAAAATGAAAACAAATTACAAATCCAGGAACCAGTCATTTTACATTAAAAAAAAAAACTTGCAGTAATAATATGGTAATTTATAAGGCATTTCATTAAATATATAATCATATGTGTAGTGGTTTCAATGTTATGCTTTTTAATGGGCTGCAACTATACTGCAGAGCAGTCTGTTTTGGCAGATTGAAAACATATGCCTTTGTGGGTGTGGTTAACTTTATTTATACTTTTGTCAGTGATGAAATATTTTGCTTGTATGCATTCATCATCCTGTCTTTTCAGTTTTAGAGGGTATATCTTCACTTAATCAAAAACATTCCCTACTTTAATCTTCTTTTTCAGTTTGGGCTGTTTTGAGGGTATTGTTTTAGTGAAGCTGTAGACATTTGTTTACTGAAGCTAGTAGATGGAAAAGGTCAGTTGTGAGATTTGAAGCTTGATATGGAAACATTGACTTAGATAATGTCTTCCCGACTGATGTTTCTGTTATTGTTGGATAAAAACTAAGTCCCATAAAGGAGAAACCTTTAGTTTTACATTACATTATTACATTATCAGATTTGAAGAAATAATCAGCTCATCTGTGATCAATGTAAGAGGACTCCCATGTTTTAAGATTATTAAAATGATTTTAATATATTGTATTTAGAAAATATTATTTTACACCTATCCACTTGGCCTTCCATGAAGCTAAAATATTAAGCAGCTCCATTTGTTAGTTAAGCAGTAGGAAAGATGTATATTGAGGGATTCTGAATCAATATATTTCTGATTGCATAAAGGTCAAATATGGTATAGTATTTCAGTACCAAGATGTTGATCCAGTTTCATCAAAGACATTTTGCTGACTGCACTGTATTAAACAAAACAATAGAATACATTAAATACTATGTGATTCTTTTGTTTTTCCATATAGAATTTACTGTACCGATCAGATTGTGCTGTAACCTAAATCACTGGTGCTTACAGCAGTTTCTCCCATATACTGCGGCACTGACATCCTACCCTGCTGCCAGGTCATTTAAAATGGACACAGTGGAAACCCTACCTTGGCTAAAATGAAATTCAGTTAGCATACATCAATAATATTCCAACAATGTTCTCTGCTGCCTATCCTTATATTTTAGCTTCTGTTGTTACCTTATTTTTACAAAGCCAGGGTTATGAATTTCTAAGCATAGAATTAACTCAACAGCAGTTATTTGTCAAATGGTTGAATGTATGCAAAGCCTTAACCAGTTAAAATCACACATATATATAATACTTTATATAGATGTTATCTAGACACTGGCTTTATCTTTATCTTCAAGTTCAGATGGATATGAGGATTAGTCTTAATTTATCTAACATGGCTGCATTTTAATCTAATCTAAGATGAAAGAATTTTGTTTTTGTTGTTAATAATAGATGACCAATGAGCTCCTCTACAAGATCAGAAATGTGTGTGCACAACTTGTCACGTCAAAAGTGGTATTTATGAAAAAGGGATGTGTAACATGAGGTGCGATCATGCACACAGATTTCTGTTGCATGTGTGATTCAGGATGAAGAACGTGCGTGCGTTCGTACTATTTTATAAATGAGGCCTCAAACTGGACAGGTGTTTAACTTTTGAGTTTGGCCTGAGACCCAGTGAAGGAGGTGGTGACCAGAGTAATTACACGTCAGCCACAATACCTACAGAAATTAACTACATCTTTCTCTCTTTTTTGTTTTTCAGAGATGGACGAATGCTCTTTGAGTATTTGGCTGAAAAGCATAACGTAAGTTGGCCTCATGTGCTGACATCTCACTTCTTCATCATTTTCCCATGACTCCGCTGTGAACTCATGATTGTTTCAGGGGTAAAGTGGTAGGGCCAGACCATGGAGGGAAATGTAGAATTACTTCTCAAAACCCTTAACTCATTTTCAGGGTTTGTAAGGCTTGCACAAATCCTGTGGAATTTACATTCTGTGGTGAATAGTTAAGAATAAACTGAGTAACCCGGGACTCGTGGATAGAACCGCAAAAATGCTGGGCATTCTATATTTACCATGAATATGAATCTCTATCCTGCTCTACTTTAGTCACCTCCCACTCCGATATTCTGCTGACCTACACACTGTCCTTAGTGCACCTCCAAACAAAATGTTACATCTCCTTGTTAGATGTAGACAAGAAACTTTAGTACAAACTTTTATGCAAGTGAAATAAAAATAAACAAAAAGAATTGTGGAACTGTAGAAAAAATATATAACATAAGCAGAGTTGGACACTACACCTCTTACAGTTGCCCACATTTATTTGAGTAACCTTTAAATAAAATTGTACTTGATACTTTCTGTCCCCAAACCTATGCTTGATTCATATATTGTACAGTGTTAACAGTACTCTTACTCTACTATAATAAAAAAAAAATACTGTACCCTCTGAGAGAGTCTACAAGTGACAAGGTTTCTGTTAAGAAGTAATTTAAACATTTGTGTGTTCTAATTTTTGTGGTCTGTTCTTTGAAAATGCTAGATCTTCTTTAATGGTTAATGGTAATCCATCCAATTACATTAACCTCTTTTTGGCTACCTCCTGAAAATTTGTTAAAGATCCCATGACATGGTACTCCTTGATGCTTTTATATGGTGCCTTAATGGTTCCCTAATATTGTAAATGAATCCTTCTTCAAAATCAACACTTAGTGCATGAGAAAGACACATGTTCAGAGTCAAAAAATAACTCTCTGAACATCTCATTATGGGCCTTGTTGCTTGAATGCAAATGAGAAGGACACAGATTGGTTAGAGGAGCGGGTGGGGTGGGGTGGGGGGGGGCAAATGCGCCGCTGGTTCCTTGTTTTAGCAGTGCGCTGTGCCTGGCCCCACTTCCGCATGTGTAAGCGCAAAGGAGGAAAGGAGAGCCTTTTCAATGAAAAAAACACATTTTCACAGAAAATAAAATTAAACCACTGCGGTTTCAGAGGTCCAGAGGGTCGGGTAAAGGACTTCCGAGTCTAGAAACTAGACTAAACAGGGTAGGGGAGCTCACATTAACGTTCAAAAACCTCAGAAAGTGAAAATTTCATGCCATGGGACCTTTAAGGAGCAGTTAATACCTGAAGTCAGTGGTCAGTATTATGTGTGTAAATCAAATTGTAAAAATACCACACATATTATAAGAACATTGGCATTGGGTCAATGGCTGTTTATTAATCTGAAAAAAATGAACATTAAAATAACATAAATTATGATCCAAAAACAAGAGAAAATCATTATACTGTGGCGGATTAGTGCACGATATTCACAAATACATTCTAGTGATTATGGGGCTGACATTAACTAAATTTTTTATTTTTTTGTTATTCGTCCATAGTTTCGTCAGGAGTACTTGGATACGCTCTACAGATATGCTAAATTCCAGTATGAATGCGGGAACTACTCTGGAGCAGCAGAATACCTTTACTTCTTTCGTGTTTTGGTAAGTTTATCGTACATCTTCTACATCTTTATAAGTACACCCTTATTAGTGGGGAATACAGTTGGCTGATGTAGGCAGTGCAGAGTAATTGAATGCATGGATTACGTCATGGCCTATTCAATTTACTGCACGTTGTCTGTCTTTGACGACTGCTGTTGTACGACTTGAGTGGGAGGTTTTACTGAGCCAAGTGATCAGTAGCAAACGGCATTATCTGTCTGTAGGCAGGCTGCAGTAGACATCTTAAATACATTTGAAGGCTGCGTCCAGATTTCTTAAAAGGGTAGTGCGTGGTGTTTTTTTTTTAATGTGAATCTGTATGGCTTCCCATTCAACAGTGTCTTGAGATTAACACTGACTTACCCATAACGGCGTGCTCTGGTCCCGGTTCTCCTCCGGTAACGTAGCTTGTGAACGTAGTTCCGGTAAGTTAACCAGGACAGTTAATAAAGCTTGTTTTTCTTCTCAAAACAAAACATTTGTCCGAAAGGTGATATACTTGCGTCCCAAATAGTTGTCCATGAAAAATCCAGCAGAGTATTTCGCATTCGCATATTTTCTCTCTAGATTCGTATCAATGCGCCCATGTTAGCTCTATTAATTTGTTCACTTGTAAACTTTCGCTTATGGCGGACCGCATCGGTCGTTCACTTCGCTAAAGGTTAACAGGCCAATAATAAGTAATAAGCGCGCAGTGATATGAATCGAGACGAAATATGCAAATGCGAAAATATGCTGCTGGATTTTTCGTGGACAGCTGTTTGGGACGCAAATATATTACCTTTCGGACAAATGTTTTGTTTTGAGAAGAAAAACAAACTTTATTAACTGTCCTGGCTAACTTACCGGAACTACGTTCACGAGCTACATTACCGGAGGAGAACCGGGACCAGAGCACGCCGTCATGGGTAAGTCAGTGTTACCGCACAAAACTTTTAGAAGGAAACCCAGACAGATTAACACAAAAGCACAATTCCTTTAAGCCTTCTCACGACAAATTAATTTTCTGGAATGAGATTATAAAATTGATGTTGTAAAGATTATACACAACACAAACAACGCTCAGCTTTTATAGAGAAGAATCATGTGAAATTTAAGTCTATACAGATATTTTACATTTACACAAGTCCTATGATTTGGCAGCATTATAATATCTCACACTAAATGCTTTGTAATATGAGATTGTGGTCTCATTTACTTTAACTTTTTTTATGCTTATTACTTGTACAGTTACCCGACAGTTTATTAAGTTCAAAACTATAATACTTTCTCTCTCTGAATATCAGGTTTTGCTTTTGTGTTTGGTTTAAAAAAAAAAAAGATGGACTTTTGTTTTTATAATTGCAAGGAAAATCATTGTAACACAAAAAACATGTTTATCTTCTTTTAATTGGCATTTGATACTTGGCGTTTAGTGGTTTCTAGTCTGTCATATGAAGGTTGCGTGCACATTCACTGTGTCCATTCTCAAAATGTTGGCTCTGATTTAGTCTGATGAGCCCTATGCACTTAAGAGGCATCTCAACCCAAAGCACTTGTCCACTTCATTTGATAAGTTTACATTGATCTGCCTCAGTCGGGGGCAGGAAGACATCATGATGGCTGATTTGCCCAAGATGTTCACAACATGGTTGTCTTAAACTTCTTGTATTATGAGCAGAACACTTCTGAGTGGATGAATATCCCTCATCATACTGCATGGTGCAACAAGATATGGTTTACTTTTGACTCTCTAAAAACTAGAAGTTGAATAGTCTTTTATTATTACTCCTGTTTTCTTGTAGCCCCTGTTCTGTACGTATGCGTCCCATCCTCAAAGACCCTCACTCTTTTGTGTGGGTGAGGTGAGGCTGCATAAAGCTATTTAACGTGGGAAACCTAGTCAATTAAATGAAGGAAGCCAGCCTTGCAAAATCCGTGCCTTGGATCCTGTTACAGTGTGGCGTAGCTCGTAAAGAGCAACTTATTCATATCATCACTTAATGCAGGGATTGAATGTTAAGAATAAAGATTGGGTGTCCAGACGGATCTCTAGCACAGTAAATTTATTGTTGCTGGTCAGTCAGTGAAAATGTGCCCATTTCACAAACCAATGGAAACTCAAGGGTAACTGTTGGAAAAACCCAGGTATTGAAACTTGTTTTGCATGGCCCTAATGACCTGGAGGTCATCCAAAATTAGCAGACTGGGACTAGGAATGGGAAGCAAAAAAAAACAGAATAAAGGACTTTTTATCTTTACAGAGAGATGATGATAATATTATTATTATTATTATTATTAATAATAATAATAATAATAATAATATTATTTTGGTGCATGTTAAAAAAAAAGAAAAAGAAAAAATCCAAGATGGTGGACTTCCGGTTATATTAAATTTTTTGGCTACCAAATTTGGCTTGGCTACATCAAGCTTTGTGTTGGGATGTCCCATTGGCAAGGACAGATTTTCTCCCATTGGCAAGAACACAAAGTAAATGGGGTGTAGGTGTCATTAACTTTTTTTAATCGAGACCATGTCATAAATGTATGGACCAAATTTTGTATACAGTGGTACCTCACCTTACGAAATTAATTCGTTCCAGAAGTGGTTTTGTAACGTGAATTTTTCGTAAGTTGAGTAGCTATTTCAATGGAAAAAACCTGATTCGTTCCAAGGCCCTGATCCAAGTTTTTTTTTTTTATAGTGTAACATTGTGTTCTGCGTAGAGGACTATACCAGGTCTAGACCAAGGTCTAAACCTGGACTAAACCTGGACTAAACCAGGACTAGAACAGGTGGATTAAAGCGCCGCGTGCCGGTCTATTTCCTGGTTTCGTTTCAAGTCACGGCTGAGGCGAGCAGCGAGAGGGACCGCACGCAGTCTGAGCGCATGAACGGGACCCGTGCTCAAACCGTGCCTCCTCTAGACCACCTCGGTATAGACCACCTCGGTCTAGACCACCGCGGCTCTTGCATGCGTTCGTTCATGCGCTCAGACTGTGTGCGGTCCCCCTCGCTGCTCGCCTCAGCCGTGACTCGAAACGAAACCAGGAAATAGACCCGCTCGCGGCGCTTTAATCCACCTGGTTTAGTCCAGGTTTAGTCCTGGTCCAGTCCTGATTTAGTCCAGGTCTAGACCTGCTGGCAGCCCCGCGCCGGGTCATGCTGCGCTATCACACGTGTCCGCGTGCAGTTTTCTCCCCCCTCCCCCTTCCCCCCACACTTCACTATTAATAATTTTGTTGAAAATCTATGAAAGTTTGAGTGTTTAAACGAGAGACAAATGTGAGAAAAGTTTAAATTCAGTCTGAGAAAAGCGTATAATGTGTGTGGCTGAGCGCGCATTATTTGAATTTTTGAGATTTCGTGTTTCGTAACTTGAATTTTCTTTTGTATCTAGAGACCAAAATTTAACGTGAAGGCGTTTCGTAACTTGAAATTTTCGTTTGTTGGGTCTTTCGTAAGGTGAGATACCACTGTATCTACGACAAATAAAATGTTATTGTTCCATACAAATTGTATAGGTTGCACTATTGCACCCATTTTTGTATTTTTTTTTTTTTATATGAATCTGTTCAGGGTCGGGGGTGTGCACCCACGATTTAAAATTTGAGTGAAATTGGCGAAAGTTTGTGATTTTTTTTATTTTACCATTGGAATAACATGGAGAGTTTGTCATCGCTATGGCGATGACATAAAATTTTGGCATGGGTGCAGTTGACTTTTTGGATCAGGATGCCATAATTGACTTCTGTGCAAAATTTCAGAAATTTTGCACAGAAGAAAATTTCTGATTCAGATTTTACTGAAATCTGAGTTTGCATGTGCAAATGGGAGCGATTTGTAAAAATCGCCCTAGGAGGAGTGCGTAAAAGTATGAAGTTTACAAAAAATGCTGATTCATGCTTAGCAAATTTTAATCTAATATTGCTGACCCCTGGTGGTGCGGATGTTATTGGCATAGTAATATTTTTTCCTGGTTTTGTGATCTACTTTTTTGGCCTTGTTCTTATACCCTAATGCATTTTTTTGAATTTGGGGGTGCTGACGTGCCATTTTAATTTTATTTTTGGAAAATAGAAATAGCCACAAGTTAGAGAAGTGCAAGTTTTAACAATTGGCAAATTGTTATGACTTTTCGCCATTGTTCACTGGGTGAAAAATGGTAAGGGAAAAGAAAAAGATTAAAGCTGCAAGCGGCATCAAACGGCCCATGCATACCTTTGCGCCCCTGCTGGCTGAAAAATTCCCCATGTCCAGAATATATATATTTTTTGCTCGTAGTCATGCATAGAATTTACTTCCAACATTTGGTACAGATCCGATAATGTTGGCGTTTCATGTCTATGGTAGCGTGTGCTATAGTGTACATTTTTCATATGCTTTATAGTGTATTATATTCAGGCCAAGATCACGCATTAGTGATTGGAATTATCAATTCACATCCGGCCCACTAGGAGCATTGCTTTGCGATACTAATAGGCCCTTCGCCAGCTTCTAGCACTTGGGCTTAATAACAGCAACTTAAAATGACTGATTTTCTGTATCTAGTACCAAAATGTGCAGTACAGTGAACCCTCGCTGTATCGCGGTTCACTCTTCGCGGCCTCGCTGTTTCGCGGATTTTTTTTTCCCAATTTTTATTTTTTTTTTTTTCAATTTTTTTTATAGTGTAACTTTTTTTTTACAGTGTAACATTCTGTCCTGCGCCCTGATTAGCTAAGAGACTAGACCAGGACTAAACCAGGTCTAAAGCAGGTCTAAACCAGGACTAAACCAGGTCTAAACCAGGACTAAACCAGGTCTAGACCAGGGATGGTAGGGACAGAGTCTCAGATTTCCTTCACGAGAGCGCCTGGGTGACAGGAGGTGTGGCCTTTGTTTACTTGCACGAGCCATGGAAGAGAGTGCGAGCCGGACAAATGGAAGAGCCAAGAATCAACATGGAGCGTCCCCGGGGGCCGGAGCGGGAGGAGGACACGCCCGCGCACAGAGGAGACAGTGGCTCTTCCCCGTGAGAGGACGAGAGGACGAACCCAATACTCCACAATACTCCACAGCTCTGTGGAGTATTGGCGACGCATTGATAGCGGACTGATTTTGGAGCCGGGGTGAAATGCAACCAACTCTTGTGAGCGCAGGTTGGTCTTACCTGGTCTTGTGGTGCACAGAGGCGTCTGTTAGCGGTTTGGCACTGTTAGCATTGGCTTGAGTCTTGCCCAAAATGATATCCAGGTCGCTTTCCACTCGACTTTCGCACATGGCATGGATATGTGGTACCAAAACAAACGCACGTGTCCGCGCGCACGTGTCCGCGCGCACGTGCCCGCGTGTCACGTGCCCCCGCCCCACTATTAATATATTTTAATGAAAATCTACAAAAGTTTGAGTGTTTAAACAAGAGAAAAATGTGAGAAAATGTTAATACCAGTCTCAGAAAGGTGTATAATGTGTCTGGTGAAGCGTTTTCAGCCTTAAAACATGTAGAATAATTGTAAAATATAAAATTGTCCTACTTCGCGGATTTCACTTATTGCGGGCTATTTCTGGAACCTAACCCCCGCGATAAACGAGGGTTCACTGTATTGTACTCGCAAATTGTATATTCTTTATGCCCGAGCGTCACAACCCACTGTTGGGAGATGTGTGGTTAGCGTCTACTTTGGTCTTTTTGTAGCCACCCACATCAGCTTCCTGCTTGACTGCTGACTCCTGTCACTGTGTCTGGCATTGTGTTATCTTGAAGTAGTTTGTCCCAGACCTTCCCATGAGCCCCAGGGTGGAGCCCAGTGTCCAGTGTGGGGTGATTGCCCTGCTGAGCTTCAGAGGCATTCTCAACCTGTCTCCCATTACCTGAGTGTTTTTCTGTTTGCTTTAGCTTGTTCTGGAAGTCACAAACAGCAGTCTGCGAGATTTTGCGACTGATTATGCTTGCTGAAAAGTGTCTCCTTAGCCCAGTTCATGTTTCCTTCTAATTGCCCTGTGATAAACCTGGAGGTCTACTGAAGTTAAAGTTGGTTAAAGTGATGTTGAAGTAATCTATTATGAGCTATAATTATACAATTTATAATCAAATGCTTAATTTTACTTAATTTGGAAGAGAAAAAAATGTTTTGATATTTATGGGCACCATTTTCAAATTTAAAGAATGTCTTAATTAATGGGTGCATAAAGTTATCAAATCTTTGTTCTTCAGGTTCCTGCTACAGACCGAAATGCCTTGAGCTCTCTGTGGGGCAAGCTGGCCTCTGAGATCCTAATGCAGAACTGGGAGGCAGCCATGGAGGACCTCACCCGCCTGAGGGAGACTATCGATAACAATGTAAATACAGTACACCACTTTTCAGAATTTGATCCTGCGTTTAGTTTTACTTACATAGACTCTCATATAGTCAATTCAATTTCAGCATAGGGGTATTCTATTCCCCTCACACACCATTTTCAGATTGTTTATGGATATCAGAGTTTTAATCTTGTTGCCAAAAATGTTATTTCTTTCAGACGGTCAGCTCTCCTCTCCAGTCTCTGCAGCAGAGAACATGGCTAATACACTGGTCGCTCTTTGTGTTCTTCAACCATCCCAAGGGCAGAGACAATATCATTGAGCTATTTCTCTATCAACCTCAGTAAGTACCTTTTTTAACACAACTTATTTTGTCTTTGGAAGAGCAAACACTATAGGACACATGCCATGCAGTGACTGCACTAAATTAATTACTAAAATTTTCATTTAAATCAACCTCTATTAAATTGACCTGACATTTCTTTGTGGAGTTTAGATGGGTTTCATATTGTCAGACGTGGAATATGTTTTTGTGGTGTGATGCGTTTTGTGACACATGTTACATCACAACAATGAATAAATCTTCATTAAGTGTTCTTGTTTGGCTGAGATTTCTTGCTGAAAACCCCTTATAACTCCAACCAAAATGTGCACACAGTAGACTTAATCAAGATCTTCTGAAATTGAATTGCATAGAGATATACAAAATTGAATTTGGTTTTGTGTGCATATATATATATTAGGGGTGTAAAGATTAACCGATTTGGATCGGTTATCGGTCTGTGACCTCTGCGATCTGAGTGTACCGATCAGCGGAGCCCGGATCGGTCCAAATGCACTACGAAAGGTCCGATGCACCGGATTTACAGCCAAGAATCGGTTTGCTAGCTCCTGAGCGGTCTCTGTCATGACGCAGCAGCCGCGCCGTGTGTGTCTGCATTCTTTCGCGAACGGTGGGTGGTTCACTTACCTCGGATTGAAGCTTATTGGCTGGTTAACTGCCAATGATGCGAGCGGCACGGGCTGTAAGCGGAAGCGAGCACAAAATGTTTGTACTGTATAGTCGTGTCTCAATTCGCATTGTGCGGAGGGCGGGTTTCCCGCCGCCTCGTCTCGTCAGGAGATCTACTCTATCGGTAAGCTAAGCTAAGTTTCCTTTTATTGAGCTATGGTTAAATTAATTTGGTGCGCTACCGCTATTTATGGACATGGTTCGTATGCGTGGTTAACTTTTGTGCCAGTGTTGTGTCGCGGTGATATCGGTCTGATGTTTCACTGAGCTCAGTAGTTTCCATGGCAGCTATAGACCATAACAATTGTATGATACTAGCGTTTTTATTGTCACGGTTAGTGGATTGGGTGATTTATTTAGACAACATTCATGTATTGGCAATGTATATTTGATTTGGGCTAAAATTGACTTGGCTAATTTACTTTTGTGTGGAAAATACAATGTATAATCAGAATTGGTGCATTTCTGTATTTATTTGATTTGTGTGTATAGAAATGCACTTCACACACACACAGATGATTTTTGTCTCAAAGGAGACTAAGGAAATGTTATAAGATGGAGAAAAAGTACTCGTATTAGTTATTCAGTGGATTTAACATGCTAGTGTTTTCTATAACTGCCTAGTAATATCTATCTTCTTGTCAGTGATACAGTATGTTTCACTTTTACAGTTACTGAAACTCATGAGTGACTGAAGCACTAATTACTAACTAATTCTGATTCATTCTGATTTTTGACTTTAATAGGCAACTTGCTTGTTTTATAAGGTCTTTTTTTATTTTTAATATCTAACCTTATTGTTTTGTGTTGCTTGAGGGAAGGAATGTGTTGTATTTTAAGTATGAGCAGAGTTTTGCAAACCGGATTGCCAGTTTTTCAGTAGGCCTGGTGTATTGTCTGTTGGACACTAAATAAACAAAAGGATACTATTTTGAAATTGAATTTCTGTTTCTCTCTTTTTCTTCTCAATAACTTTAAAGCACTTGGGAGTAAAGTTGTCAATTTGTATTGAATCGAAATTAACCGGATCGGATCGAATCGAATCGGATCGTACCGGATCATTTACTAATTTTACGAATCGTCCCTGAATCGAATCGTAGCCTGTGAATCGAGATTTGAATCGAACCGTTTTGTGAGTGAAAGATTTACACCCCTAATATATATATATATACATGTTTTTTTTTTAAGCTTGAGGGATGCTTCTTTTTGAACTTGAAAGTGATTTCAGAAGTGTGTTTTCTGCAAGATGAGGACCAAGCCAGTGTATAACAGATCTGTAACTGTATGCACAAGTTCTACACCTATTGATGTTTTTGACCTGATCATGTAATTGTACACATGACTAGGCTCCACAGACTGTATGACCGGCAACCACAACAACACAGCACAACCAAATTTTCTCTTCCCCAAATTTTACTCATTTTTTAATTTTATTGCTGCTGATTAAGGCAGCCAGCCAAAAAACTTCTTCTGAAACGCTCACCCAGCCCACTGTGTGGACAAACTGAGGAAGTTTTGTGTGAGCTTTGCTGCTTCACTGTTGAAAACTCATGTTTTTCCCACTGAGGCTTGGCTCGACTCTTGTATCCCATTTTTTGACCAGTACTTCCTTTGGCTGAAGTGACCAGTGCTTGGCCTTCAGCTCCACATCTGACCTCTGTTACCCCAGCAGTCAGCACACGGTGGCCAAAAGACTTTTCTCGACAAGCTGCCCTGATTTTAAATAAAGCACAATTGAATAGTGCCATAACTCTTTGTGGCTGTGTAGTATGATGGATATTCTTTCAAAGTTATGACAAAGGCAACATCTCACAACGTGCCAAGAGAACATGTGAGCTCCAATTTGATTTCTTGGCTACATGCCTCTGTGGCATCTTTGGTAAACAATTAGAGCAAACCTTGTTACTGTGAAACTAAACAAAAGAAGTGGAGGTTCCCTGAGTGGTGCTGGGTAAACGGCCCACAGACACGGTACAGTGCGTTATGTAGCTACCGGAGCTACCTCTGGCTAGTGACGAAGTGTAAGTTAATAATGAACACCACACAGGGCACTGCAGTCGTCATCCAGATCAAGCCTCTCATAGACAGAGATGGGAGAGCTCTTAAAATCAGGTCATTGGAGCCTTTGCTTTGCTTCTATTGGATGTGTTGCCACTAACAGCTGCACATTTACAATTTCTTTACGACTTGTTCAAAAGCAAGATCCCCTATAATGGAATTGTTTCTGTAATTTCCTCAGTTCTTTTTTTCTGTATAATTATAAGTAGATTAGTTTCACAATTACTTTAATTGCTCAGCCTCAATCTTAAGTTTGTGTGGGACAAGGGCCCAAACTGCCTTGTCTCTTGTGTTGGAGCCAGTTGACCTGTGGTTGAAAAATCAGTCCCTGACGGATTGGATTTCAACTACTGGGCTTGTCCCTGCTCACTGATCTATATCTTCTTACCAGGTTTACGCTTTCCTCTTCCCTCTCATAGGACACTAATGAAAGGGATGGTTTATAGCTTGGACTCATGTATAGTGGTGGACAATCCCACTTAGACATTTATCTCTTGGGCTGTGAGGTTTTTTTTCTTTATTCTAAATGTCAGATCCCAAATAAGCAGCCAGAATGTTATATTGTGTGTCCAAAGTAAAGATCGTGTCTTTTCTTACATTGCTTCATAAGTCATTGCTTTGATCCTTTTTCTTTTCGCAGATACCTGAATGCCATTCAGACTATGTGCCCCCACATCTTGCGTTACCTAACCACAGCCGTCATCACCAACAAGGATGTTCGTAAGCGCCGACAGGTTCTGAAGGATCTGGTGAAAGTCATACAGCAGGTAATGACCTTTCTAATCATAATTACATAACATAGCATCATAAAGTGGTGCATTAGTAAACAAGTTGATATGTAGTGTGGAGGCCATTTGGTGGGTCAGAGAGTAGAAGCCTCTAAACTGTAGTCTTCTGTGATCCTCTCACTGTCTTGGTGCACAGTATACTGTGAGTAATCAGTAAAACATGTGCTTGGATCTCTGGGGCCTCGGGTCAGGTTGTGACTCTCTTAAGCACCGTTTGACTGTTCAAAGTTCAGGCGGGTCTGAACTTCTTTAAACTGTTATCTTTGTTTATCTGCCACCAGACGGCCATTTCCAATACATAGAGCATAATATCATGTACTTGTATCTAGATCCATCACAGCTGTTTTGGGTTAAAATGTACTTTTCAAGCCAGTTTTTGCTGATACACTGATAATGATTCAAGATGTTCTTGTTTCACAGGAATCTTACACCTACAAAGATCCAATTACTGAGTTTGTGGAGTGCCTCTATGTGAATTTTGATTTTGATAGCGCTCAGAAGAAACTTCGCGAGTGTGAATCGGTAAGTAACATTTATGTAAACTACAAAGGTTTAGTCTAGCTGTTCTCATTGATCTTTTCAATTTTATACAATCACAAACTCAATTCCCTATATTTATTCAGGTTTAAATTTCAAACATAATTGCTGCACGTCTGCTTTAAAGTTTAAAATGGACTTTTTGGCTTAGTTTCACTTCTATTGATGCTTTTTATTCCATTTATATGTAACATAATCTATTCTTCAGTCTTACAAACTGCAATTTGTTCTTCCCAGGTGACACGACCATTTGGTCTTAGACTAGGGTTGGGGGTCATATTGCTCCCTTTTGATCCTTGTTACTTGACAATGAACTATGAAAATAAAAAACATCTGCCTGGTCATATGGCCCTTTCAGATGAGTAAATGTTTAGAGATGAAGTCCGTGTTTCCATGAGGTCTTGTTTAAATGTTATAAAGTAAAAATATCAAATGATGGGAAAGTTGTTTAATGAAATTATCCACTTCCTTTCAATATTTATTCATAATGTTTTGTTTGTCGTTTGCACTGGTTTGAGGAAATGGACACTTGTCTCTACATTTTAGGGCTCCGTTTGTTGGTTTTAAGTTAGCTTCCACTGCATTGGCACTCTCCTGTGTTTGTCCTTGATGCTTTTAACGTCAACCCACTTGTCTTATCTACATATGTCAACTTGAATTATATCTTTGGCTTGCTCTGTTTACAAGTCCTGTGTAGCTCACAAATTAGCACTGGTAATGCATAACTTGTGTCTGCAAACCATTTCATAACATACATTTTCTCTGTGATGGTCTACACAGGAATTTACCTAGTTATAAAATATTGATCATCTGCTCATGCAATTCAAAAATTGTCTTGATGGACTTTGGTAATGTATTATTTTAGTGCTATTGAGAGGTTCAATTTAATTCCTGCAGCAGTATGCTGTTTTCTTGATTTTTAATTCTGTGGTTTATACAATGATTTGGCCTACTTTCAAACTGTGGGTTAAGGTTGGTTGAAATGGCCCATTCTAGAGCTTTTGTTTCCTTCCCACTTCACCCTGGTTTTGGAATCGCTGTCAGATGTTAGATGCACGTTTAGGAATGAAAAGTATATCCTTACCTACAGTCAAGCACTCAGTTTGCACATAAAAGCGCTCTCCTCAAGCTACTTTCAAAATTTGTTTAAACTTTGTGGTCTGAATCCCAGATGACAGCAATTAGGGCACTTGGCTGTTCAAAGTTTATCAGTCCAAGATAAGCATTGTCGTAGTTGAAATGTGTTTGGCCAGATAGTGCCATGTAGTTGGGACTCATTTAGGCAAAACTGCATGCACATCGAGTCATTTCAGGCTTAAGGAAACGGAAAGCTGGGAATTGTTGGAAAGCTTTTTTTTTTTAAGATACTGTCTATGATGAGAAATGCTGGACACAGAAAAACTGGAAAAGAGAGGTTTTGGACAGTTACACCGCAGGCAAGCTAGCATTTAGAATAAACATATTATAAGCAATCTTTTACATAGTAGTCATTATTTCCATTAACTCTCAAATACTTTCTTCCAAACTCAAACACTGGTGGTGCTGCTTCTTGTGGTACTCAGGATTATCTGCAGTTCTTCTGTTTGTTTCATTTTTAGTCAGTTCTTTGTAATCTGAAGTGTTTTTTGCACTAATCTGGACCTGGCTCAGAGGCTATACCTAGTACCTTGTATAGCCCTAATTTAGAGCAGGTTTAGATCTGGTGGTAATCAGGAGAGCCAAATATTTTCATTAGTGATACTTTACGTAAATAGTTTGAACCACTGCTTTATACAATTCTTCTGATTTTTATTTTTTTCAGGTTCTGGTGAATGACTTCTTCTTGGTTGCCTGCCTGGAGGACTTCATTGAAAATGCCAGACTCTTCATTTTTGAGACCTTCTGTAGAATTCACCAGTGCATTAGCATAAGGTTGGTTTAATATTACATTTTCAATATAAAATGGGGCATTCTTTTCTCAATAACTCTCACATTGCCAGACAGTCAAAAGAAAGCAGACGGGGGGAGACAGAGCACTTGTCCATTGAAATGTATAGAGAGATTATCAGACTACGTCACTTTGCACTCTAAGGCACATATCTCCTGCAGAAAGAGCCGCTGTTGTGTCTGGTATCATGTCAGTGTCTTGTCGGGTTTCAGCAGATTTTAGGCTCTCCCAGGGGCTAGACAAGTTGTATCGATCAGGTATGAGTGGATGTCCAGCTACTGAGGTTTGAGCCATTTCTTTTTGTCATTTACACACTCGCCTGCATTTAACACATTCAAAGTTCAAAAGTTCAAAGTCAGCTTTATTGTCAATTCTGCCATATGTGTTCAACATACAGTGAATCGAAATTTCGTTTCTCTCTGGCCAGGTAGTGCAAAAAGACAGTGTACAAAATACAATATGAAGACAAAACACAACAAAAACTATCTAAGACAGAGATCTAAAGTTAAAACTAAAGTCTACGGTCTAAAATCTTAAAACAGTGCAACATAATAAATAACAAATAACCTATACTATATACAGATTTCCAAAGTGTGCAGTGTGCATCAAAATGTGCAATGGAAGATACAGCAGTGAATTGGTCATGTGCAGTAGAATGTGCATTGGAGTTAAGATAAATAAAAATAAGTGTGCAACAGTAGTAATTCTAGTGCAACAGGAGTACAGTACTAAAAATTCCAGTAGTAAATGTGCAATAACAGTAGTAAACAGCAGTGCAACGGGGGTAAAAATCAATAACAGGAGTAAACAACAGTACTAAAAATTCCAGTAGTAAATGTAAGTGTGCAATAACAGTAGTAAACAACAGTGCAACAGGAGTAAAATCCAGTAGTAAGTGTAAATGTGCAGCAGTGCAACAGTCGTCCTTAGCAGCAATGACACATACGGGTCATTAAGACATATCCCACTCACAAATGTTAATTTAGCATCATAACTTATTTTATCACACAGCGATAAACTGTTTTAGTGCACTGACAGCAGGGCTAGCTAGAGTTGCAACATGTTAACTGCTCAGACTTAGTAAGAGTAAGAGTGTCAGCAAATATCCTGCCTGTTCCGCTGCCAAGAGCCAAACATATGCCGAACTGAGTTTTCTATGACTGAAATTATTTTGGCAGTCAATTAACCTATCAATTTTAACTTTGATTAATCAAGTTTTTTTTTTTTTTTTTAAATTCTTGACTGAACATCAGTATTTCACTTCGACGGATATGCCAGTTAAAAATGTCCCTAGAATATTATTACTACTTCACCTGTCAGCAGATTGTTTTGTAAACAGGCCAAATTAAATCTGAACTACGCTTACAGTATGAATTTATTTAAGTTTATGTTCCATTACCTCAGCTAAGATAAGAGTTCACATCTGTGCATGTTTATGCTGTCTTGTTGTGCTTTGAGCACTGTGCTCTGCAGCACTTGTGGTCATTTTTCACTGAGGTTGGATCATTTTGCTGTGCTAGCTCTGTGTACTGTTCATTTTAGCCTCCATCTCTTCACCCCTCATCATGGCCTTTTATTTAACTAGTTTGTTTGCATCACTGCGTTCCTCCTCAACAAAACCACTCCCTAAACTCACTTAAGATACACCGCCCTGGTGTACTCTGAACTGTTGTGCCGTCAGAGCTGTGCAGAAATAACCTTGTACAGTAAGATGGATTCTTGTGAGTTCACAAAGTGACACAAAAATGGATCGTGGCATGCCCCCACCGGTGCAATAGCACCTGCCAGGTGCTTGGCACACCAATCACAGAGGAGGATACAGGTTTGTTCGGAAGCCAAAGCAAAGCACAGACATCTTCCTGAAACTGGATGTAACAAAAGTTTGATTTTTCAGCTTCTTTGTTGTGAGATTGATCAGTTTCAAATAATCATTATGATGTTCTGCATTTTCCAGTCCCTTTCAACTAAACTTGTTCCAGATTGACAATGTGTAAATTTCAGAGTGACACACACATCAAGCTGTAGTGAGCAGAAATTTAGTTCTGCAATGGTTCATGCTTTTTGTACGCTTCACTTTCATGCGGTTTTAATTCTAAAAATGTGAGCAATCATAATCAAATGACAAACTTTTTTTTTTGTAGTGAAATTACTCAATTTACTTTAATTTCAGCCATAGTCAAGTGCATTTGACTGAAACATTAAAGGGATATGCCACCCCCAGGTCAAATTTGGGCATCTCCCCACAGTCCAGAGACTAAAATAAGTGGTGGAAAGCGTTTTCCTGCTCACCCAGCCATTGTCCGAGTCTGTCGCCACTGACCGCCGCGGTATCTGCTGCTCCTCCGCCTTAGACTGGAGTCTAACGTCGCCAGAGAAAGATTTCGGCCAAAAGGAATTAATTTGCTCGATGCGTTTCCCAATTACTTTGTGTGTAGTGCGCATTCATATCGAGTGCAAATAAATGTGCAAATCAACACGGAGAGCTTGCCTTGGTCATTTTGGGTGGGAACTATTTTCCAGTGAGGTAGAATATAGCCGTATCACGCAGCACGCTGCCAGGGGAATCCCAGTTACGCACCGGGAAGGGAGTTCCCCTGTTGCACAACGTGGTGCGTGATACGGCTGTATTCTTCCGCACTGGAAAATAGTTCCCACCCAAAATGACCAAGGCAAGCTCTCCGTGTTGATTTGCACATTTATTTGCACTCGATATGAATGCGCACTACACACAAAGTAATTGGGAAAGCATCGAGCAAATTAATTCCTTTTGGCCGAAATCTTTCTCTGGCTACGTTAGACTCCAGTCTAAGGCGGAAGAGCACCAGATACCGCGGCGGTCAGTGGCGACAGACTCGGACAATGGCTGGGTGAGCAGGAAAACGCTTTCCACCACTTATTTTAGTCTCTGGACTGTGGGGAGATGCCCAAATTTGACCTGGGGGTGGCATATCCCTTTAATGTCTCCTAATTTGATCTAGTTGGCATCATTTTTGTAAATTTGTAAAATTAATATTTTTTATAAATAATGTGCTAGAAATGTTTAAGTATACAATGCTTTATGGTGCCGGACGTTTTAGTGTATTTTTACTGATTTTCCAAGACCCACAGAATACTGAGTTCTTTGACTACATAAACATGGCACACATCAAAATAAAGTGTTGACTCTCTTCTTTCACGTAGAAAAAAACTTTTCGGTTCTCAAGTAATTTATAGTAGAACAGGGAAGTTTCAGCAAAAACACAGGGTTTTTTTACCACAAAGTGGAGAAAACGAGCATTTTGTACAAAGAGTAATTTTGAGCAGATTGGTGATTTTGACGTCAATATTTATGGATTTAGTGACACCTCAACCATGTAAAACAACAGAGAAAGAGATTTTTGATGACAAAGTACATTTTTTATTTACAAATATAAGAATATAAGGCTCTTTGCATTGAAAATTCCTTCCAATCAATTGTGCCAAGAGATGTTTACAGGATATAATAATATCTTTTCATATAAAATAGAACTTTGTCACTTCACAACTATATTGAGGCATGCTCAGAGTACAGATCCATAATAAAAACTAATACACACACACACACACACACACACACACATATATATATGCAGGCCCGGCGCCAGACATAAAATAATAGGGGGGCGATGAATTTATCAGAGGGGGCGGGGTCGCGTCGCAGACACACGTACACACACATCCCACAACAAAGTTCGCTCCTCGCTCGCGTGTGTAATGGGTCAGGCGCGCTCGTGTATTTAGACTACACCTTTGTAAGAGACTGGCTAAGAGTAAAAAGTGATGAGAGTTTTTTTTTAATTATTATTATTTGAACGTAGACCCTCGTGATCTCCTGCATACCACAAAACCAAGCCAACAAGTGATTTGAGCAACGCCAAGAGACAGTACATTAACGCCACATAGCACTCCACCACACATATATTTATAACAACACATAACTTTTCTCTCACTATAAAGTCCACACCTTAACATAAAATACTGTGTAGGAACTAGAAGCTAGCCTACCTCAGAAAAGTTGAAGCCTTCGGTTGGATGCTCCGCTGAAGAAGTCTGTAAGGCTGTGTCGGGTGGTGCTGGTGAACAAGGTCTCGGATCCTCTGGAGGAATCTTACTAGGTTTAATCCACATTCGTATATCCATCATTTAATCCACTTCCACTACAATGAAGCCTAGCAACCATATCCCGCGCAAGTTGTGCGGTGCGCGGCGCAACCCTCAGCCTATCAAATCGCTTTGAACAATTGCCGTATCCGTTTGTTTTAAAAAATAATTAATTTGATCTATGTTTTAACTCATTTATATTGCTGAATAGCGTGGGCTAGTATTTTTGCAGTATTTATTTTAATTTCCTTTTTCTTTTACAACTCTCACCTGAGGGGGCGGGACTGATGACGTGAGGGGGCGTCGCCCCCAAACGCCCCCTCGTGGCGCCGGCTGTGTATATATGTACATACACACAAGCCCATGCATAAACCTTTACACGCACACACACATATAGCTTCATTCATTACAATTACCACACAGCAGCATCATGTAAACTTAATTCTTCTCATCTCATGCCTCTTTGGAGACCAGGATCTACTGCTCCAAGTCAGTACTCGTCTTCTTTGGCGCTGTCATAGTCTGATCAGAGTTCCTGCTCCGCGCAGCGCACACATGACACGTCCCCTGCGTCGGGCACAGCAGATCTCTGCTCCGACCTCGCTGCTTGATCCGGCTTGTCTCTGCGATCCTCTGATCCGGGATCAGATCGCTCCATAGGCGCTGATCAACAGTTATCTGCTTTTCCGGATTCCCCTCGCCTCGCCATATTGCTCCTCTGGCCAATACACAGTACACAAACTACACTCCTCCTCTCTTCCGCGTCTCCGATCGGCATGTTACAAGATCGCTACCTACAGGTTGGGAGACGTGAATTACACCTTCAAAGTTGCTCCAGGTCGTATTCTAGCGATCCCCGCTGAAAAACGTCCTTGACGAATATATTCGTCATGGCACTCAACGTTTGGTTTCAACATGACGAGAAAACTCGTCACGGGCACTCAATGAGTTAAAATGTAAGCACAATGTGATTAATCATATTTCAAAAGTGTGAATAATCAGTTACTGTTTCTAAATTGACTGACAGCACAATTTCTTATTTTTATTACCCTCTCCTTACAGTCTCTAACACTACACAATTGGCGAGTGTAGAAAATGAGTGCTTCCAGGTTATGGGGCTCTCTAAACTTTTAGGGCCACCTGTTCAGGGCCAGTTCATAGACAGTTTTCTCCCAGGCTGAGATCTCAACCAGGACTATTCCAATTGCTCTTAAAAGCACCAACATCTAAGTTCAGCTGATGTGTCTTCTTCTGACTTTAAGTTTCATAATGATTTCAAAGTAAAAAGTTACCTTATCTGGTGAACCTTAACCAAAAGATGTAGTCAACACTAATTAAACTAAACATTGGCTGGGAGTGAAATTGAATGTCTACAATGAAGTATTTACAGGATTTGATATCTTCTTCCCCTTAATTTTACTGCATGTGTACTGAATTATTTTCCATCTAGTCCCTGAAATCTATTCCAATCTGCAATTAAGTAGAACTTTTATCTTATGACATTATTATTACAAAATCATTGTCAGATCATGATTGTTCATAAACTGTTAATTGACATCCCCAGATTACACGGCTAATTTATTGAATAAGGATTCTCACCAGAAATTAATTGAATCGGGAGTTACATATAGAAGCAGAGGCTGTAGTCAAGGTTGAAAAATATATGATCAGGGTCTGCCGAAATCTCCAGTTGCAGATTGTCTGGAATTGATTAGCAGTGCTGGTTCTTTTTGGCAGACTTACTGCAATTGGATCCATTTACTTGTTAAGGACCACAAAGGTTAGTGGTAAAGCTTAAAGAGGAAGTCAAATGGCAGATTTTTTTCTTCTCACATTTTCACTTTATGATTGGTGTTTGTTGGCCTTTCTAAAATATGGGATTTCCATGTTTATTATTGGTGGATTATGATAATCAACAAAACTTTTTTGGTTAACACCCAGATCCCAATCATTAGTCTGCTACCCAGAAGACCTCTGCACCGAGGCTGAGGCGAATGAATTTGGCTCAATTTTAATGAGGAGGTTTTTACAGCTGTTGGTCATGTTGGTTTATCAGATATTTAACTGAAAATTGGGCTGAAGGCAGGCTAAATATCTTGCCTTCAGCACAATTTTCAGAGTAAACTTGGAACAGAATTTGTCATTATTGAGTTGTTTTATGCTATAATTAAAATATTTTGTAAAATGTTCCTTAGGCAGTGTGAAGATTCTGTACTTGTTATTTGCAGACTATCAAATGTTTCTGTTTCATTTTTTAGTTTGATTCTCTGGGTTTTGTCTCTTAAATGTATATTATCTTTTTGGATAATATATATTTACATTGACAATTAACATTTTGGTTGAGCAGTGTTTTCATGTTCCCTGGACTGTATTTGTACACAAAATATTGGCATTTGGAACAAATATCCTGGGTGTAACACTATAGACCTTTTCCACCTCACGACTGAGTTGTTTAAAAGACCACACACTCATTTTGGTTTCCATGAAAAAATTCCCCAAGCCCAATATGAGTTTGGTCCAAATACTATCATATGTTATTGTTCAACATTGTATTTATTTCAGACAGACCATGTTAAGTGCTACTTGTGGGATTGCTCATCCTCTTCTTACCTAAGAGTGTTAGACCCAGTGCTTGACCCCCTTTGTGTGTCAAGTCGAAGATAAGGAGCCAGCAAGAGTAAGGGTCAGAAGAAAGTGATCTCCAGTCCCCAAAGGAGCAGGATTGTGGTTGAGTAAAATAAAACCAGGCTTGAAGGTTGTCCTCTTGGTTTAAGGGCTAGAGGGTGTCAGTTGTGTTGACTGCTTTAGTCAGACCCTTCCTCTCCCAAATCACTTTTTTTCCCCTTCGTTTTGACTCTCTGTGGTCTACGGGTGACTTCTTTGTAAGACTCGAGATAAAACTCTTGTGTGATATACAAATGTGTTTCCGGAGAGGTAAACACTCCCAGACTTTGTATTATAAATTAGATTATGGGGCTTTGGCTGGTAAAGGCCAGGGCCCTGGGCCCTTTGGGGCTCTGTGTTCCTGTGTTATGCAGTACAGATCACATTTAACAGGGTTTGGGGTTAGGAAAACTCCCCAGTGAGGAAACCTGATCATTTTTGTTTTGATCATCATATCTGACCTGGACTTGACTGACATGTGCCCCCACTTTACCAAATGGCTAAACAAATCCCACAAAACCCCCACACAGCAATTACCCAATTAAGTGTGAAAAATCAGAGCTAATTATGAATTCTATTCAAACTTGTGTTTTCAATTATTTATTGTTTTGCAAAAAAGGGAAATGCTAGAAGGAAGTAACATCTTGCCTCAATTCTTTTCAACTTTATGCATAGTAAAAATACTGCAGTTACATCTGTTGCTATTATAGCACATACTAATTATGAATGGGATTATTATTTTTTCTTTCAAGACCCTTAAGCCACTTCCTCTGAAATGTACAATTTCCTTCATGTTACAAATGCAGCCATAATTACTTGCATATGTTATTCATCAAAAACTGAGCTTGCGTCATTAGACAGCTGACACTTCTCTGTACTCATTAGTTATCTGATAAATACCTATCGAGCCTATTTATTTGTCATGGGCCATCTTCCACAAACTTTGGTGCACTAGATGCCCTGTAATGATAATAAATTTGTTTTAACACCTAAGGTATACAGAAATTAATGTATTTAATAGTAGTTGTATCCATGTCTAGTTGTGCTTTATTAGGCTCAAGCCCCAGTTAACATTTTTGAGAAAGGTTTAAGATGTACAGACACGTCTCCCCTTTTCTGATTGGATTTTTTTTACGGGCCCTCTGGTTTACCCTATCAACCCAAAACGTGGGCCATAAAATTGTCCACTTGGGGCCTAGATCTAGCTCACCATCTGGAGATGGATCCCTGGGCATTGTACTGCCCCTCAGAAGTATAGAACTGTCCTACCTCAAATTCTGAGGACAATTTTTCAACAAGAATAACAACGCATACCTTCATCTTAATATGACTGGTTTCATGTGATCAGTCTTCTGGTGAACAAATCGAATACATTTGCAGATGGTAGCTTTAAGTATTTTAGCAGGTGTACTAGGTATAAGAGGTATACTTAATGTAAAGTTATTATAGTGACACCATTTTGTATAGCAAGTGGCTTCAAGTGTTTTGGGGTGTCAGAAATTGATTGCTGTAATAATTGTGAGCGGTGGATATTTATTGCAACCTTGTATAAAATGTGGCAGATGTGTACATGTAGGCTTTTGGTGGACAGATAGAAGGAAAGCAGCAGGAAATATGGGGGGGTTACCAAGTGGGCTTTGAGTTATTTTGAAAACCACAAGGGATGCCCGGTGCACAGGGAAAGCTTTGGATCAAAGAATGCCAGTCACCCGTGACCCGCCCGTCTGCTGCCATGACACATCCACTGGCGCTCCGTTTGAGGGACAGTTACTGTATGTTCAGCATCACAAGCAGCTGAAGCAGGTGTGTTTCTCAGAATCCTATTAGGAAATTGATGATTATAGTGAACAAAGGGCTTACATCACATTGTTCAGGCATCTTAAGTGTATCATTTTTCAATGCATTTTTCATGAATGGATGGAATTGGATGTTTGGATGACACTTTGTAATGTCTTTACAGTATGCTGGCAGACAAACTAAACATGACACCTGAAGAAGCAGAGAGATGGATCGTGAACCTGATTCGTAATGCCAGACTGGATGCCAAGATTGACTCCAAACTTGTAAGATTTTTTTCTTTTACTTAAATGTATACTGTAGAAAGCTTTATGTCATGTCTGATTTGTAAAGCCTTCATTTGTATTGTGATTCTGTTATTGAAAGGTAAGTGGAAGCAGTATATCCCTTGTTTAGTTCCTTTTGGAGGCTTCATTTCAAATGTGCATGTTTTGGCAGTCACATCACAGCAGTTCTCTGTAATCAGCAAATCATAGCCCATTTCTTTGGAATGACATAGAATTATCTGGTTGTGCATAAATATGAATGGTGCACACTCCTGTTGGTGTTTATAGGATGCTGTCTGTGAGATCAAAGACACTTGGCTTATCGGCTGTTTGTGTAAATTTATTTTTCTCTGTATTTTAAGGGCCATGTGGTTATGGGAAACAACGCCATATCACCTTACCAGCAAGTGATTGAGAAGACCAAGAGCCTCTCGTTCCGAAGCCAAATGTTGGCCATGAACATTGAGAAGAAGCAGGCCCACAGCAACAGAAACGAGGTGAGCTGCACTTAAAGCCCAGAGCATCCTAAAACACAAGCTACACTTTGTTTCCCAATCAAACATCGCGCCCTGAACTGATTGGATTGCGCAAAGGTTACCATGAACTTTGTGCAGCTCAAAAGGACTCAAATGATCAGCTCAAGAGAACAAGGCCAAAGAATGTAGATGAGCAAATGCCAACAAAAGCTCTTTTTACACAAATTAAACCAGTAATGGCAAGTTTAACAGAGCAAACGCTTTCATCCTTCCATCCATTCTTCAAAGGCCTAATGACAAGGTAGATTCCAAACAACCATAAAATGCTGGCCTGAGCGTAGTGACTCAGTGCGGCAACATAAATAAGGTGGACCCTTGTGCTGGGCTTTTGGTGAACATTAGTCAAAACGCTGGAGTTCCCTGCACTTAAGAGCTGCCGCAGATGTCTAGCCGAGGGTCCAGTCATTGCATTTAAGTGTTTTGATGTTGACCTCGCACATGTTAATGGCATGTAGATTTAAGCACCGAAACTACCCAGAATGTCAAAATAACTCTCAGAAATGGAAGCTCTAGAAGACAAGTCAGTGCGAGTGAAGAGATTGACGGCTTAGACACCCAACAGCACCAAGGCCACTGCATGTTAACTGTTCACCTTTTAACTGTGCGCACTTTGGGGCTATTGTTTGATGTGCCCAATTACTCCTCCCTATTGTTTGAATATCGTTGGCCATAACCATGTCCTGTAAAAACAAGAATTTCCCTCATTAAGGACGTTCTGTAATTGGTTGAAAAGAGGCACAGAGAACTATTACATCCTGCTGTCCTCTGGGCTACAAATCACCAGCTTATAGAAAGAACATTTAACCATCTGGGCAGCCTGTTTAGGGTCCCTGTCAGTCCAAATAGCCACTCAGTGTTTACAAGCAGAACACGCACATTACACACCCTGATGATAAAAAGTGCTTGCACATGTCTGGTAGTTTTAGACTTGAACAAACTGTTATCAAAGTTTAGAAAACTTTGGAAGCACGTAAACATTTAGCAACTTCAATTAACCATTTTTTTGTTGTCTGTTGAATTTGATTTGTTTTATTTTATTTAATTTAACAGTATATTGTCCATTTTTTTACATCTATATATCTGATATTTTACATGGCTTATTTTTAGTGAAGCTCTGACGTATAAGCAGTGAATTTGTTGTACCACCACTGCTTATTTGATTTGAATTTGTACCAATTTGTATATTTTTTTTTTCTTCATTTTCAGACGCCAAGCTGGGCAGGCCAGGACGTCGGGTTTTAGTGTCATAAAGAAGACAGATGGTTATTTCACTGCCTTTTTCCACATTTGTATCTCAATGAGTACAGCACCATTTTGTACTTTTGTCAAATTCAATAAAGTGACCAACAAACAATTTTCACCCCTGACTGGCTTATTTCTAGTGCATTAAAATTCACAGCTGAGGTTCGCGTGGTCTGACTTTTTTCTTTATCAGTAATACTTGATGAAGTTTTAATGTGTGCACTGAGTCATTTGAGTGGGACAGTTACGACGTGCCCGCGTGTGCACAGCAATGACGAATGTCTATTTAGTCTGTCTGGTTTTATGGCGTTTTAGTGGTTTAGATTTTACAGAGGCAGGCCTTGAGTGGATGTCAGCAGCAAGGGGCAAGCAGAGGTGATGTACAGTTACCAGTGGTCACACTCTCTGCCAGTCATCCTGCCCATCGGAGAGCACATGAGGGAGCCATAAAGAACCATTAGCCAGACGGACACAATCTTTTTAATGTCCTGGCCCGCCTCCGCCTCCCTGTACGCTTCGACCTTCTCATAACTCAGTCCACTGCCCTCCTCCCCCGTCTCCTTTATCGCAATTGCTCGCAAACTGTCTTTCATTCCTTCACATGTCTTTAATTTTCCCTCTTTTTTTGCACACAAATTATATAGTTAACAGAGATTTATGTAATTACGTTGGCATTATGAGCCTGAATCAAAAGTAGGAATAGCACAAAGTAATTATCATCTGCTTGTACTTTGATCGACGCTTGATATTGATTATATGTTAAGACAAACGAAATAATTGAATTTGGGCTGTGGCTACTTACTTCTCCCTTACATGGTGTATATTGTTGTTTATCATTTTCATTATTGTATGTTTGGATAACTCAAAAAATGCAAAATAAACTGAAGAACTGAAAATGCCAGATAAACTTACTTAGGAATACTTTTTTCATTTTGTAAGTATACTTATTTTTATACATCAGTATCTGTACTAGGTCACCACGTTTTACTAGAGTAATAGTATCTCATTTTAAGCTTGCCTACGAAGCTTATAGAGGTAATTTTTATATGAACTGTTGACTTGAGTGATGACTTTTTTACTGTTATTGTTAACGCGGATCCACAATGAAAAGCACTGAGCCCCAAAGACTCACAAGTCACACATTTTTATGGACCCCTTGACATTTACATAAACTGTAAATTTTGTTATTTCAAATCATTCAGCTTTGTTTATGAATGTCACCTGGCATCATTTCAATACCTCCTTGGTCCGCTTTTCCAGAGCCGCAAATGTGAACCAACAATAGACTGAACTTTTCTGTTTTTCTTACTCAGATCTCCCTGACATTTGGGTGATTGTGTCTGAGATGACCACTCTGGCCTCTGATTCTTTTTTAGTCAAGTGTGACAGCATCCAAGAGTGGGAATCATCCAGTCGAGACATTTGATGAAGAGAGCGCATACAGAGGCCCGCCTTCATTGCTGTTATGGCATTAAGGGCTTGGAGCCAGGCCATCCAAATGCTGACATCACCTCCACTTGTGTGCACTACTCCGGGGAGGGAGAGGGACGGCAGCAGTGGTGCTGTGGAGAATAATGTGATTGGTTTACCAGTCTCCTCCATGACACATCATGAAAATAAAAGTACTCAAGGCCTAAATTATCACACTCACCTTTCCAATGCATACTCAGATGTTGTTTTAGAGAGAAGTCCAAACCAAGTGCAGGCTTGAGGCGGGCAGTTTGCTGACCACAGTGTCTGTCACTGCGCTGTGAATAAATAAATAAACAAAGCCGGGACAAAGGTCACCGTAAGTTTTGGGAGGGATTCAACTCCTTTTTGGACATATTGTTTAAGGTCTCCCCTCTATATTTTGTGTCTTTGTAGTGTATGAAATTGAAGTTTGTACTGTGTATTTTACATCTTTCCACGTTTTGTTGTTTTATCCACAGCCAAGTGAAATATAAAATATTCCTGGAGATTTTTTTGGTCAGATGTAGTATTTTGACAAATGTGTTTAGCATACACACGCTACTTGTTGATTTGTGCGCTTTCATTGGTAAATGATTTGCTCCTGTATAATTTGGTTTAATAAATAAAAAGATTAAGTGCCACACCTAGTGGCAGAAGAAGGAAGAGCACCCCAATTTAAATTGGAGTCGGACCATGAAGTTATTTTAAAGCGATTACAGACGCAACAAATACCGACCCATGATTTGTAATTATTTACAGCCAATTTGAGCAACGGTAGGATGAAGTTTTGAATAGACCAATTCAAGTATGGTGTTATAAATGATAATAAGTAAGTAAATTTGAGTTCAGAGAGGAACAGTGACAAAGGCACACAGTAAAACAGGCAAGATGGTTGTGCGTAATGTGTGCGCCCTCATTACGCACATTATTTAGGCTAGTTAATTGCTTGTGTGCAGTTCAGTTGTCTATAATTCTCATCATTGCTTGAATTTGAATGAAAAGCCTGAACAAGTGACTTGCTGGAAATGTGTCTTAACTTTTTTTTTTAAAGTTTACTTGAGCAACAGTCAAACAACATTCTATTTGCTTTGTCAGAAACCTCTGTGTTTTACGCACAGACTAAGCTATAGCATTCCGTGGTTAAGTGGTCAGTGAAGTGGGGTAGGTGGAAAGAGTTGGCACGGGGTACTTTACTCCAAATGACATCTTCAACACCTTACACAACGAGAAACTCAAACCGAAAGAGCCACACGTGACATCTGCGCCGCGCTATATGAGAAAGGGCTGCAAGCATCAGGACCAGTCTGGAGTCAGTCTCAGCAGCAGCAGCAGCAGCAGCAGCAGCACACCGGGGCTTACACTTCCAATAAAGAGAGACACGTGAGTTACTTTAGCCTCTACTACAGGAACGGACCAAACGATCTTTTTGAACCAGGATCTGCAAGGATTTTAACCTCCTCATTCACAAAGAAGAAACATTTTATGACCCTTTTCCCCCCTTCTCCTCCTCCGGACTTCTCTTGTAGGCTCCCCTGCCGAAGAACTAAGTTTGTCCTGAACATAGAAGGGATGCTACATGTTTACGAGCCACACTTGCACTCCGAGGGAACGTAAAAGTACTTTGTTTGATGCAAGTTGACGGCTATACTTTTCCAAGGAGCGATTTCGCCTTACTATTACGCACTCGTTTTGGAGGTGGCGTCTGAGCGGTACGCGAGATTGTTTCAACACATTTTGCACCTATAAGACCCATACAAGTCCGCTTTAGTCCTGACTCACACAGTTGTTTTAAGGAAGGTATTGTTCAATTACAATAACCTGCTCTTTTCCTTCTTCTCTTAGCGCATCACAAAGTAGATCCTTTTTGGTGATTGAAGGCTGCGTTTTGGGAGCGCTGCGTAAAATGATCCCAACCGGCGACGCGTTATCATGTCGCATCTCGTCTGATGTTTGACATATTTGAAGAGGAGAAAACTGGAGGTGGACATTCAAAAGTCTGTCCGAGCCAAATAATCCGCACCACCCGAGCCTTCCTCGTTTTCTTCACTGGAGTCCGAACAACGACACCGCCGGCCAGATGCAGTTTCGACTCTTCTCTTTTGCCCTGATCATATTGAACTGTATGGAGTACAGCAACTGTCAGGCGCCGTCGCACCGCTGGAGAAGAAGCAAAAGAGGTAAAATGAGGTTAAAGTATACTTACACCAGCCACATCCAGACAGTGACTCTAACAGATGGGAATTGGTTTGGTGCAGCTGACATAAGGGTCATCCTCCGTATGGGCATCTTAGCGAAGCGCACCTACATCTCCACATTGATGAAAGCACTTTCTAATTCATAAGTACAGATCACTTTCAACACGTTATGTCAGCGTCCTCACAGTACTTTTCACAGATGTTTTAAAGAGCCACATTTAATGCGTAAAGCGTGCGTAAAATTGGCAACGAGCGCATTTGTCAGAATTAATAGGAAATTGGCTGCTTGTCCGAAACCATCCTATTACATTCAACAATAAACTGTGGTCTCTGATATTATGGTCCCAAAGTGGCCAACAAAGGACGCCCTGTTTTATTTCCACGTGAAACCGATAAAAGCTGCTGTGTGCGTGAAGGAAAGGAAAGTCGTTGGATAAATTGATACTGGAGTCACCTCTTTTCATTTATAAATTATAGATTACCACTCCGGCCTCATTTAAGCTGCTTTTAATTGATCTCATAACCATTCTGAAGTCGGGAGGGGTATCTGCATGACAGTCACTGCTCAGTATAGGCGAGGATATAGGCATTTTTGTGGGAGATCAGCCCTTTTGTAAATACACTGGAATGAATTGGGAGACAGCCGGATTAGGAAAGTTACCCCCTCTCTCTTTGCTGAGACCTGATCAGATCAGTGACATAACACGCAAATCCTCCGAGTGACCGTGAGACCAAACTGGTGTGTGGACCATTAGTGGGTAGTAATGGTAACAGACGCACAAAGTTACACTACAGGAGAGAAGTTAGGGGAGTGGGTCTTGTAAATTGTAAGGCAATCACAGATTTAATCATATGCGCTGCATGCCAGGGGGAACCTCCACACTGTGTAAGCCCTCTACTGCCCATCTGCAAATAATCAGCCAGTCACTGCGAGGTATTGGCACACACACGTTTTTCAGCCCTTCTGTGCATTTCTTGGTGTGATCTTGTGCAGCATTTAAGTCCACTTTCTTGCTGACTTTTTTTGGAAAGCATATAGCCTGGTATTTTCGAGGTAAAGTTAGGCAGAGTTTCTGTGTATTTTAGAAGCCGGGTTGTGTGAAAGAGAGGGACAGAGTAAGAGGAAAAGGAGTGCTTATACCACTGGATGAGAGGTTAACTTATACATTTGACCCCAAGAAGAGGTTTAGAAACCACATAAGCTATACATTGTTTCAGCGAGTTATGTGGACGGATGTTACACTTGTCAAAGTAATCCAGTGCAAAAATGTACAGGTTTTACTACGCTCTCTCTCTGTACATGTGTGTATGCGCTTGCTGCAAACTTTTGAGCCAAAAGTGCCATTCTTGCAAAGAAGTGGCAGTCGGCCAAGAGTTTTTGGTATTTACTTACTTCCTTATTTATCATGGTTATATTGAAAGAAGTATGTGTAAGGGATCCATTGTCCAATAGCCCCAGAAATGCTTGAATATTTTTCTAACCCTCAAGGTTTCTGTGACAGCTTTATATACAGTCTGTCTGGCATGCACAGGGAGCTATCCAAACCATTCAGGAGTGTTGAGACCCAGACACATCCCAAAAAACTCAATTTGGCCTCAGTTTGGTCATGTTTTACATGTAGCAAAACACAATATAAATAACTTACCCTTTTTACATGCATGAGTGAGCGTTTATGGTTTGTACCTAGTCAAGTGTCCAGAGCTGTCAGTGTAATTATAATTTGAATATGTCTGAAAGAAGAAGGGAGGAAATACTTGAAGTGGAGCAGATAGTGATCGCTGTGTGGTTTTAAGAGCAGATCTTGTCTTGCTGGCACGCTACATGGCATGACCCAACATCTCATTTGCTTGTGGTTATATAGGTGTAATTTTGTATTTAAAACACATGGCAAAATGTATTAAATTTGCACCTCTTTAGCCCTTATCCTGCCCACTAGGAACAAGGATATTATGCCAATGAGGCCTACCATGAGATTGTAACTATGACACTATGGTATAACTTTAATTTTTATTTTGTAGCTAATGATGCCACCTGCTGACTACATAAAATCAGGCTTGAGTAGCAAATGTTGCCTGGAGGAGTACATATAAGCAGTGGGCCTCCAGATGTTTGAACAGGTAATGGGTACGTAATAGCAGTTGAAGTGGTGAAAAGTTGCCATGTGATACTGTTAACTCTACCACATGTGTGTCGCAAGAGACTGCAAAGCCAACATTCAATTCCCAATAGGAAACGTCTTGTTTTAGATCATTTGCAAGTCCGTGATCCATTACTGCACACCACATTCTCCAATGTTTTAAGGACAAAAGTTATTAGATGAAATGTATAGGGCGGAGGCAGTGAGGTCAGAGGTACCAGGCTGCGTGATTAATTTATGATTTCAAGGTGCACAATGTTGTTTGTACTGATAAATGATTGATGATAAATTTGTGGGTAAATAACACGGGGCTTATTGCATGCCTAATTCGATTTCCATTTTATGTCCTATTACAAAAGCATCAAATGACTTGCAGAATAAAGAATAAAGAGGCTGCATCCATTAGTTTCTTCATCAAGCGAGAAAAAATGGAAATCAAGATTTAATTTGTAGATGATGCCTGTGTTTTTTGAGCTCTGGAAATCACGCTTTGCTGTCCACCAAAGCCCTGCACAAAGTCCCAGGTTTGAGGGTGTAAGTGTTAATGTTGGACCATGCTACGTGTGCGCAATATAATATGTTGATTAAGTGCCTAACAGGGAGGAGAGGGAACACTCCAAGAAGCTGCCACTGCCACTTTTGCCCTTCGGAAAATGTGAAAAGGCCTTACAAAGATGGCATGTCTGTTAACAAGGCTTTCTCACATGATGCTCCTCTAATCCAGGTGATGGGAGCACTGGATCCTGACCGTTTTATTCCATTAGACCTCAGCTTTAGGGGCGACTTGTGGTCTCTGTGCCAGGGGCTGTCCAAAGATTGATTGCTTGACAGAATGCAGAAAAATGATCTCGCGTTTGACAGTCATCCGTGTTCTTTTTTTTTTTTTTTTCTCAGTTCTGGTCAGGGGGAAACCGTTGGGATAGTGGTGTGATTGGGGGTGTTTTAGGGGATGAGGAAGGCATATTTAAGTAGATCAGCTGGAAAAGGCTGAATGTGAACAGCATCACCTGAGAGGGATTAGAGAGAGCTGAGACTTGACCTGCACCTCGATCTCCAGCGTCAAGGAACAGAGCTCTGTGTCTTTGCTCTCCCAAGCCAAAAAAAAAACATGTCGCCTGTACATTAGAGCAGTTTTGCTTTGTGGCATCTTCAGTTCTCTACACACCAGTATACTCTTTTGATAAAATATGTAGATACGATATCCCAGCTACAACTAAGTGCACATAAATGGTTGGACATGATAGAAAACATTTTTATTTCCAGTAATACACAAGTTGTGTCTTTGGAAAAGCTGCGTGACAAATCTTGATTTCTTGCCATGTTTCCACTATAGAAAATAGAGGAGCAAATGATTAATGCAATTTCTAAAGAACTTTGAGTCTCAACAAGAATAAGAACAAGAACTACATTAGAACAATATATACTCAAAATGAGTGATGATACTATACCAAGACCCTTACATTATAATATTTATATCTGTGCATGGGTTCTACAGTGAGTTTGTAAGATGGATCAAAAATAAATCTTGCAGGTGCATGTTTCCGACATGAGACTCATTTGGCAAACACCCTCTTCCCCATCTAGCCAATCACCAGTCTCGCCCGTGTATGTCCATTAGAAACAATGATACTCTTACACACACGCTGTATTGATAAATCACATTAGTCTGACCCTGCTGGAGAAAGACTAGCTCCTTGTTTGACCCACTAACCCATGCATGTCGATCCCGGCCTGTAGTGCGACTCCTGCTCCAAGTCACAGCGGTATCAGATGTGTCTGCTGAAAGGCGCCTCAGTGTGCTCGTGCCATGCTACCCCACTCGGAAAGCCCACCAGAGGAAAAAACAAGCAGTGGCATGAACTTTCTACTGGCCAGAACCACACAGGGATTCTTTCTTTCCCATGTGACATTCAGGGATGAGCTGGCTCGCTTTTCTTTGTTTTCTCAAGGAGAGAGAGGAGAGAGGGAGAACTATTTCAGTATACCTTGTCACAACTCCAAAATACAGTAACATTGAACAAAATTATGGATGATTTGCCCCTGTTTCAGTGAATGGTGTTCCTGATCTTCATTCCTTTTGGTTTTTGGATTTTTTCCCTTTGGGGTCGCAACAGCAGCGGCTTGCATATTGATTTAGAAAATGTTTTATGTACCCTGCCCTCCTGGCTAACTTGTATGTATAGCACACTGGCTTGTTAGAGATGGATTGATCCAGCTTTTTCAGACATTGGACAGTTTTCTGAAGTAAAATGTACTGTGCTAACAAGAATATTGGACTGTAAATAAAGTGTAATGTTGGAATTACATCTAGTATCAAACATAAAATAACATGACAAAGGAAACACTTTTGAATTGAATTACTGCCGAGTTATGATAGCAGCCTATAGAGAGGGAAAAAAGCCCGAGGATTAAACTTAAAGCACTTCCAGCACATTATAATATGCTAAGTTAATATGCTTAACATGTCGAGTGAGGGGTACCTTAGGCAATAATATGGAATCGATGCATTAACTAGTTGAATAATTTGACATCTGGACACTCACTGCTCTTGTTTTGCTAAATCAGTGTGCGTGCCGACGTACCTTTTTTTGCATCGATTACGGCCTGGAAATGTGAAACCCAAAGAGATCCCCTGGAAAAAAAATCATTGATGTGTGCTCAAGTAAACTCCCACTCTTCACTTTTGCGTGGCTCACATTTAGGCTTCTCTTTACCCTGCCCCAATGTGCTGCCATTCAAACAATATGGAGACATTGGGTACCCCTTAACTCCTGTGCCCACCCTTAACACTCGACAGATGGACTACCCCCCGCCCCTAATCTTTTATGGACCCTCTAATTATTCTTACATGCCACATCAAAATCAGGCCCAGCATGCACTGCCGTTGGTACTGTATATGCAGAGGAAGTGAGCCTCCTACTGCAGCTTGTCTGTAATTTTTGATTCAACTATGGACAAACGGTTGCGTGCCCCCCACTGTTAACCACACTGACTGCATCTTAATTGAAATTCTAATACACAAAATATAAATATAACAGAAATGACTAGAATAGATTATAGTACTTTTAATAACACAATCACCAACAAAGGTCACCAAGATACTAAAAAATACTGAAACTAGCACCAAAACTAGATGCTTATTTGGAAAATAAATAAATAAATCACACAAATAGTACTTCCAGAATCTTATATGGTCATGACTAATATTGGAAATGATATAAGAAATTATGGTACACTGTAGTATTTGTTGATAATGTAACTCAGTTGTATACAAAAGTCATAATTGAGATGTATCTTCTGTGTATTTGTCAGCCACGTTAGAAAAGCCTCTGTTACAGCTTTGTCATGGCTTTGTTTTGGCAAAGCCTGGGTTTGATATTGTGCACTGTAGACATAAAGAAGACTTGCCAGTTGGACTAGCTGGGACAAGAGCTCTGAATGCTGCAGTTTGTAGGAGCTGTGATGAGGCCCGTCCTAGTGCTTGTGGTGTGAGGGGGGCTGCGCAGTGCAGAAGCTCCTGGTGTTTTTAATCAGGGACAGGCCTGGGAGTCATTTTCGGGCCCCGGTGAGTTGAGCTCATTGTCTCTCCAACTCCCTCTGTGGAGAGTGCAGGGGGGACACAGACAGCAGCATAGCGTGCATGTCAGATTTAAAGAGGTCTTGGAGGGTCATACCTTGTTGATTTATGTGGCCACAATAGTGAGAGCACAGAGAGTCAGAGAAGACATGGGAAGAGAGGCCGCTCAGATCAGTCCTGCTATGATTAAAAGTGACATGCGTTTGTCTGTTATCGGAGGAAAGCCATAAGTTTGGAAATCAATCTTGTAATGGAGGCTCCACTGTACACTGTATAGCCTGGAGGCAGCAAAGTGTATTACTTGTGCTGTCAGAGTTGTTCGGGCTCCTACACAAATAATGTGCAACTTGTAGGATCAGAAAGCCTCCTCAGCTCCATCTAGGTCTGTCTCAGCTCAACTTTCCTCTAGTGTGGAAAATGTACAGGACATCTCTTTGAACATGCATTATACCACAGTGTACAATTTTCCATTTTACCTCTGCCAGTTCTTCCAGCTTCATCTTACAAGTCACACCCCACTGACCAGTGGAAATTACTCTAAATCAGGTTCATGTTTTGGATCCAGTGACATGTTACCTGACTGTCTTCTCAATAATTTGAGAGTAGCATTTTATGAAACAGCACACACTGCCTCATTTTGGTTGTAAAGAGGCCAAAAAGGAAAAACAAAAAAAAACAAAAACAAAACTTTTTGCATTGATCACATTCTGCTGGACAGCCTCAGAATGCATTCAATAAAGGTCCTACTATTGATACTTTGTACCTGATGTCATCAACATTTGACTGTATATGACTGTCTGAGACCTTAGTCTGAGCTTTAGTTTAACTATTTGGCTGTGTAACGAACTTACTTAGCTAGAAGTACAACAGGTGAGTTTATTTTGTACTATTAAACAAGTCCCTCTTAAATAACAATAAGAGATAAGATAAGATAAGACTTTATTGATCTCACACAGGAGAAATTCACTTGCCACATTAGCTCCAGGCAGTTTAGTGCAAAAGCAAATTTGAATAGAAAGTGCATGCAAATAGAAGACAAGACAAGACAAATAGTAATAATAATAAAAATAAGTTACATTACAGTTACAAGCTAGCTAACATTAGCCAATAGTTTTTTAGTTTGTCACCTCACTTTTTTGTTGAAAATCAAACAACTAAACAGGACCACGAACAGAGTTTTCTGTCTTAAAACATTTTTGGCAGTGATTGTGAATGTGTGCATTGTGTCCCCCCTGCTGTAACTGCTGCACATTAAACCATACAAATACATGTAGAACACCCCTCGCTTGATGTACCTTTTTATTATAACTTTATTTAACCAGGGAAATCCCATTGAGATTAAAAACCTCTTTTTCAAGGGAGCCCCGGCCAAGAGGCAGACAGACCTGCAAAGTATCAATGAACAGTATACATTTTAAAGTACATACATACACATCTAGCAATGTAGTATTTGTTATGGTTATATTTTGGCACTGAAACCCAATTTAGAAAAGCATATTTAAAAAAAAAAAAAAAGAAAAAGATTGTTCATATATTTGTGCAGTTTATCTTAAAACAGCTGTAATGTTTTTAGACAGAGGCGTGACACCACCCAGTGCATTTAAAGTTTTTGCTTGTCCTTGTGGGCAGCGTTTAAATTGCAATTTCCTTTTCTGAGCCCAGGGTTTTCCTCAGAGTTAAAGCTAGCCCTGTTTGCTGTAGTATAGTGCATAAGTGGCCAGTCTTCATGTCATTGTGGTCGTATAGCTGTTGTTGTGTTGTGTGCATGTTTTGTCTGCATTATAAACTCCAGCTTGGTTTCCCTCTCAGCTTCTGCTGCCGGCCACAGCTCTCCCAGCACTACTACTGTAAGCATATGTCAGAACAAAAATAAATGTCCAATCATAGTCTAAATGTCTAAGTAATAAATGATGATTTATTTAAAGTTTGTGATATGTGGGGATAATCTGGTGTCTTTCTTGAAATGTTAATCTTTTTATTAAGACCACAAAGGAAGATGTCAGAAGTGAAGGCAGAAGTATAGAAAAGTCCATCAGCATTGCTAACATTCTTGACTCATTTTGCCTGTAGTTATGCACTTGCATTACATCTTGGCTCACCCTGAACTGGATATTATTTTATTTGGACTGGGGCCAGAAGCTGCGGCTTAAGTAATGTAAACAGCTGTCACCACCAGAGTCATAAATAATAGGTATCTGTGGACAAGGGTCACTTGTAGTTTACATGTTTACCACCTAATGGCTTCAGAGATGGTACTGCCTTGGTGCAGTAATGGACATGGAGTGTCATGGACGATTTAGCACTGGTTATCATCATCCTCACATACATATGAATGAGAGGACCTATAAGACTGACTATGAGATCATGGTTTTCTGCATTAGACAATTTCAAAAAGTGATAGATCGAATTTTCTGCCCATTGTTGCAAAAAGCACCTTGCATGGGCTGTCTATGGGTTTTAATATACTTATACTACTGATGCCACCCAGAGATTTGGATGCTGTTCACTACATCTTCATCCAAAATGCATCTTAATCCCATTCTGTTCTTTTATGCTTATCTTCTGCATACCATTCATGATGTGTTTGCATCAGAAGAAAACATGAAAATGATTTAAATCATAAATAGAGCTTGTATGTACTATGTTGAAAGGAAAAAAATCTTACTACTGTTGAACTTGGAGCTAGCAGTCTACTTTGGTTTAGTCCTGGCAATGCCAGCGTTCAGGTGGTGAAGGAGCAGTGGCCAGGACTTGGACACCTGCTAAACAGGCCAGGCTGCCGTGTGCTGCTAATATTCACCTTCAACACCTCAAATTAACTCCTTTGTGTTAGATTTATATTTTATTTTATTACTCTCTTATAAATTGTGAAGTTTCTTGTAAGAGACTGGTATTAATGTCACTGATTGTCTGTAATGTAGTGGTTGTAGTGGTTTTAGTAATTTCACCACCATGAATCCAGTGACAGTGCATCCAAATGACTCATAGGAAACAGTCTCTTGTTGAAAACAAGTGAATTTGAGGTAGGTTCCCGTCACAGCCCTAACGTCAATATTGGATCCAGGCCACTGTTTGGAGGGCTAGAGAAAAAGGGCTTTGATGTTTGGGGGTTTAGTGACAAACAGCATGTGTGAAAGTGAGCCCAGGTCTTTGCCATCTGTCCCCTGTGGTGCAGTCCACTTTTGACCCTGGCGCTCACCTCAGATCTCCCCACTGCTGCGACGGCCGCAGGGGCGTGAGCTTGTATCTTGTTAAAGGGTTAATGAGGTAGAACTTTTTAGGAGAAGTTCACATTTTACAGATTTAAAGCCTGAAGAAATACTAGCTCTGGCAGATTTTGTTTTCCTTTCTGTCTTAACTGTTTTGTCTCCATCTGCGAAGCTAAGCCTTTTGTATTGAGTGCGGTTGGCAAAACATACGGGTTTCCTTTCTTCATTTCTTACCATTATTGAAATTTGAGTTTGTTTAGGTAGCACTATTTACTACTGACACCTGGTTCTTATAAACTGGGTACAAACAAAACCCAAAATGTCAAATGGTTTGCTTCCTTTGGTACATTTTCTTGTACACAGTGGGTATTTCTAGCTTGCCAGCTTTTCTCAATGTTTTTCTTTTCTGGACAATTATTTTGTCTGGTCTCCTACTGTTTAAAAACAAAAGGCAGCAATATGTTAAAGTGGGCATATATCACACAAAATAATGGATTTTGTCATTGTGGGCTCTGTCAGAGTTGTATTTTGGCTACTGCGCGGGTGCCTGTCTCCGGTTAAAGCAAGGAAGGCTTCAAGGAAAAAAGATTGGGAAGCACTGCATTAGAGGAATATATATATTTTTTTTAATCAATTCCACACCAGGTGTTTCTTCATAGCCCATGTAGTCAAATATGTTTTTGCTCGACACCTGAGTAAAACCTGCCTATTATTTGGAAACAGCAGGCCTGATTTTCTGCAACTGTCCAGCTGTCATTTAAATGTATGAGCAGAGTATAGGCCTGCATACGGTGATGACAAATAGAGAACACTTTGAACAATTCGATTTCAGATTTCAGAGTATAGCTCATAGTAAATGCAGTGCAAATATGTGCAGCATGCCCTGGGACTTGACATGTTGCCCTGTGATGTCCTGCGTGCTGAGGGGAAACCCAAAGCCTGCTCTGTCTGTGAGTGACTCAATTACTTTCAGCACACTGAGCTCCAGGTGTAGAAATTAGGTGTGAGAGTTTTATGTCTGATAAATTAAAAACATGTGGCTAATCGGACCAACGCCACCTTCCCATCTATCCCCTTTTGGCTCCTGAACACATTTTACTCTATATGCACATTTGGTGAAATGGTTTTACTTCCTGCTTTAGTTTGACTGAATAGATAATGTATCTTTCTTGAATAGCACCACTTCAATCAAATGTGATATTGAGTTTATCATTATCAGAGTAGTAGTTTTTTAGTCATATATATTGTGCCCTTATGGCATGATGAAAATGTGTTGTTTTCTCTTTTCTTTTAAAATATTTTCACTCACACTAGTTTTTATCACACAGCAGCACGGGGTGGCTGTCTGCACACTGTGTCCACATGTAGTTGTTTTTGTCTTACCTGACTTCAATTTGATTAGTTACAACAGCCTCTTGGGCAGTTCAGTCAAACAAATCATGTTCAGATGCTCAAACAACTAAAAGTTGTAAAAAGTGTTGTGTGTTTTATTATTTGAACCAGGCCTTTATTTTATTATGTCTTCTCCTCAAGGTTTGTGCAATAGCTCATGATTTCATTTGCTTTAAATATGACGATTTGCTTGCGATGTTTAGGATGATTTACAGTTCTCCTACACTATTATTACTACATTAATAGGAATTATAACTATTGAAATTACAAATATGTTTTACACAACTTCTGTTCATGTGGGCTCATTGTAATGTACAGTAAACTGAAGTAGACAGAGAGTTTCGTGAAAAGTCCCTCAGTCGTCCAGGTAGAATCCATGATAACAGAAGAAGTTCAATTTGTCAACTGGACAAAGTTTGTTTGGTTGAAAACGTTTCGCCGCTCATCCGAGAGGCTTCGTCAGCTCTAATAAGAATACTGGTAAGACACTTGCTTATATCTTGCTGTTGGAAACCAATGAGATAGTTCCGGAAAGTAGTTAGCTAGGTAGCTCCTCCCTACAGCAAGATATAAGCAAGTGTCTTACCAGTATTCTTATTAGAGCTGACGAAGCCTCTCGGATGAGCGGTGAAACGTTTTCAACCAAACAAACTTTGTCCAGTTGACAAATTGAACTTCTTCTGTTATCATAGACAGAGAGTTGTAAGAAGAGGCATATGACTAGGATTACTGCTTATTTACCATCAGTGCAGTACCTGGGACCTGGGGACATGTGCCCTCAAGACATTGTGATGGTATTGTCTTGGATGTCTCCCAGTATCTAGACTATTTTTTGTCTTTCATTCTGATAGGGAGGGTCAAAATTGAAAATGGGCGTAATTATATCCACTTACTAATATACCAGATTATAACAATGTGTAGTGGTGATGCTGATTGAAAAAATGTAACGCCAATTACATGATTTTGGTGTATTTAATGTCTGCTATGCTTGTATCAAGCACAAATAAATAGGGTGGACTGTATTTTCACCACAAGCCTTAATAAGTGCTCCTTTTACGTAGAGCGAAATGCACTGGCAGAGTGTCCAGGCAAAAATGAAAACAAAGCAGCCAACCAGCCACCCATAATCTGCTATGAGAACCAGTCCAAGATATTTAAACTAAAGTTTAATAAAGTAGTATTTTGGGATTTTCCCTCAAACAAATGGTGGTATTTTAACTGTTTTGGTTGAATTGTTCCAAAGATGTTGACCATGGCTGGAACAGCGATGCTGTTGTTTTCAACAGAAAGTGGACTGTAAAACCATTTTACGGGACCACAGCTCAACAGTGAAGATGCTTTGCTTTTGCTTGACCACCACATCAAGGTCATTCCCTTGCTTTTTGATTTTTACATGACCATAGGGCTTTCCATGTCAGTTTTAAGTGCCTGTCAATGAGACTTAAAGTGTGAGAAGAAGAACCCATGGGGTGGAGTTTGTAAAAACTTAAAGGTATCAGAGAAACAGATGTGTGACTCAGGACAGTGCACGTAAGTCATAATCCACAATAAAGATTTCAATAAGGAAGTAAAATTACAATACTGACATGATATCTAAGCACAAACACATGGAAGGAAGACAAAAGATGGTTCAGAATGAATTCAAAATAGGTTTAATAGTCAAAGACAATGAATAACATAATTATTGTTGAAATCTGTTTGACTGCATCTCACCCAAGTCCCAGTTCATCCAAGTCGAAAGGTAAACTGAAGTCTTCTGCAACTGCTCCATGTGATGTTACTAACTCTTCAAACTGTACAAAATTTTATTTTGTGTTTCAAATGTCCTGTTTTCCAGTTTTCCACTTAATGAACCATGCCATAGAAATAGTAAAAAAAAAAAAAAAAAATATATATATATATATATATATATATATATATATATACATATATATATACATATATACATATATACGTATATACATATATATACATATATATACATATATACATGTATAAAATCTGCTCCTCACCTTCCACGGTGGTTGGTCTCTCACTCTCATCCAGCTCGGGTCCCCTACCAAAGGCCTGGGAGCTTGAGAGTTCTGCGCAGTATCTTTGCTGTTCCTGTACTGCACTTTTCTGGACTGAGATGCCTGATGTTTTTCCTGGGATCTGTTGTAGCCACTCCTCCAGTTTGGGGGTTACAGCCCCGAGTGCTCCGATCACCACGGGCACCACTGATGCCTTCACCTTCCAGGCCTTCTCCAGCTCTTCCTTGAGCCCCTGGTATTTCTCAATTTCTCAAGTTTCTCATGTTCCTTTTTCCTGATGTTACCATCGCTTAGTATTGCAATGTCCACCACCACGGCTCTGTTCTGTTGCTTATCCACCACCACTATGTATCTGGAAGTCCCACAGGATCTTGGCTCGGTCATTCTCTGCAACCTTCGGAGGTGTTTCCCACCTTGACCTTGGGGTCTCCAGCCCGTACTCTGCGTGTATATATATATATATATATATATATATATATATATATATATATATATATATATATATATATATATATATATATATAGGTAACTGATGTGCTAGCAGTATGAACTGAGTAAAATTGGAGAAAAAGTAAAACATAGAGTAGTTACATCTGGGAAGAATAAGTTGGAGGTAACTCCCAGATGTGTTGTGCTAAATTGGAGCTGAAATGAGGCTGTAGCTCACAAGGCCGATGTAACCTTATGACACCCTTGTTTTTGCTCCTGGTCTTTCTCTGTAGCTCTGAGCTAAGTGCCACTTCCAGATCTGTGACACATCCAGCTCTGAAACGCGACAGGTTTGATGTCATTTTTCCATCTTCTAGTCTTTAACAAGCTCAGACCATGTAGCTCTGTCGTTGGGCCAGGCGGTTGGTGAACTCTGGGTGCGAGGGTTGACACTTTTAGGCTTGGCTTTCAGAGCAGCACAAACCCAGACTGTTCAGCGGTTTGCTTATTATGGTCTGGTCCCAGCTTCCATCAATCTGCTGGCTGCAAACCTAATATCCTCAAATGGTAAATGTCATAAAAATGTGTCAGTTCCCCTGTCTATATTACAGTTATATATATGTACAGTGTTGTAGTGAGAAAAGTGTGTACTGTATATGCCCTTCTCTACCATGGTGAGAGTAACTGGTGGTTGGGTGCATTCACAGACAACATTATTAGATTTACATACCATGGGCACTTGGAAAAATGTGACAATAGAAACACTTGTGTTGAAGGCTTTGTTTGGCATTGCTTAGAATCTAGTGCTGCCTGCTGTGATATGTCCACTGCATTTTCAGATGATTTCTGTGATATATAAACAACAAAAACAAACTTTTCTACACTGGCTTGTGACTGCACATTTGATGGCTGTGTTAGGCTGAAGACAGTCGTACTTATTGAGTTTGTAAGTGGTCAGTGATTGTCAGTGGTCTTATTAGTGGCAGTTATTGTAGTATTATGAGTTGTCTACAGAAGGCTTTATTTTTAGCTCAAAGTAACAATAATCTACCCAAATCTGTTTCTACTACAGATACAAACTTTTTGGACTAAGTCTATGGCTGCACAGTAACTGGTTGTGTAATTAAGAAGAGTAAAACAAATCTGTGAATGTATTAACTCAGACATAGCTGCTGAATTATATTTATAATTTTGGGATTGTTTTGGCTCTTAATAAAAGAGGAAAGAAATACTTCAGCCATTGACTTTTTCTTTCAGCAATGGCACCTACAGATTACTCAAATGTGCACGAATCCAATAAATATAACTTGATACAACTAATGAGAATGAGAACCAATTATAATATGGTTAAAGGCTATTAAAAATAAATTATGCATAATTTGTCTCCTTGAAATTCTCATTAATCTTTATATATACTGTAAGCATAGCATCTGGCCATTTTTCCTCAAGTCTTAAATACCGTTCAATAAAAATGTAAAGTGGTATCACTTTTCAGGGGTGACCAGCAGCCAACTTGAATAAAACCCGATGTAAAAGTGTCTCGTTCTCGATGTTAAGTTTGCAGCTTTTAAAGACACACAAAAATTATCTGCAATTTGCCTTGTTATGGTTTTGGGTTGCAGTGCACTGGAGCGAGTCAACGTCAGTGATTTCACGGTGAGCAGTAGGTGAGGGGAAAGCAGGAAGTCCGTGGGCAGTGGGAGGAACCTCCTCTATACTGAGGTTTGGCAATGCTCAACGTAGTCAGTCACGCTTACTTTGGACTCATAAAAATTACCTGAGAGCAAGTTTGGAGCTCACTCAAGCTAAAATTAGACTTAATTGGGCCTATTCCTATTAAACCAAAAGTTAATTGCAGTATTGTGATGTATGTCATTGCAGAGAATAATGTGTGGTACTATACAACTTATAGGAACTGTATATAGTCTCTTATGTGCTCTTAGTTTTAAAGAAAGCACTACAATCACAACAGAACATGGTCTCCAGTGCTTTAACCTAGACACAAGTTTTTCTCATTCACAGGCCATGACAGGCCATGTCTCAAGCTCAGAACGTCCAGAATTCCCTCACTGAACTGTAGTGGCTGTACTAGCACTCATTATGATTGGCTGCAAGTGCTGGGGTTTAGTTAGAGATGATTTAGATCTGAGACAGGCCTTTCAACACAACTGGATTTCAGTTTCAGTTCTCTCAGTTTCAAGACTCATTTCTGCTTTCCGATGACAATTTGATCATGTCCAATGATTTGTGTATCTAAGAATAAATCAGTATTACAACTGTCATCAGCAAAAGCAATACAGTGGTCCTTTGTTTATTGCAGGGGTTAGGTTCCAGAAATAACTCGTAATAAGTGAAATCCGCGAAGTAGGACAACTTTATATTTTACAATTATTATACATGTTTTAAGGCTGTGAACGCCTCACCACACACATTATACACTTTTCTCAGATTGGTATTAACATTTTCTCACATTTCTTTCTTGTTTAAACACTCAGACTTACTCAAACAGACATGTGCTCACGAAACAAGGCAAAGAGCCACATGTGGTGGTTTAATCCTGGTTTATACCTGGTCTAGTCCTGGTTTAGTCCAGGTCTAGACCTGGTCTAGTCCTGGTTTAGTCCAGGGTTAGACCTGGTTTAGACCCGGTTTAGACCTGGTTTAGTCCTGGTTTAGTCCTGGTTTAGTCCACGTTTAGTCCTGGTCTAGTTTCGGTCTAGTCCCGGTCTGGTCCCGGTCTGGTCCCGGTCTGGTCCCAGTCTGGTCCTCATGTCTTAGTCCCGGTCTGGACTTCCTACAGATCCAGTAGGAAGTCCAGACCGGGACTGGCTCCTCGTGCATCCAGCGGGACTCCCGGAGCCGCCCCCGGGTCCCCCCTCTATAACATCTATATAAATGTGTCAAACTGAACACATTCTCCACTGTACAGCAAACACGGCATGGAGGAGAAGCCAGTCAGGACACAGAGCACAATGTTGATACACTATAAAAAAAAAAATCTGTGAAACAGCGAGGCCGCGATAAGTGAACAGCGATAGAGCGAGGGAACACTGTATTTGATTTCAAAATTTCTGCCTTGTTTGTTTGTTTTGTCTTCCACTATTTGCGTAAACCACCATATTTGTTTTACTAGTTATGAACCATTTGTCGCAATGGTGAAATTTTCTCATTTGCATTGATGATTGGGTCGAGACCAGAAGGAGTATAGGCTGGCTATACCACTCCACCCTTACTCTCTCGTGTCACATGCAGTATTGATGAGTGAAGAGGAGGATAATGATAAGATCTCTTGACTGTTCCTTTGAGAGAGCTCTGATGGTTTTGAGTTTGTTACCCTTTAGGACTGTGCGCTGAGCAGACTACAGAGATATTCAGATGGACCCTTGCTTTTGTCAGAGCTGCAGGCCTGTCAGAAGTGGGAAGTGCGGATTTGTGTTGTTTCACGCTCTATGTATTCTGTGGTTGTAACTGTAAACGCCACTGGTCCATCGAGTGAACTGACTCCTCCAATGTGCGTTCCATCTTGTGTTTTGAAACATATGCATGCTTAAGTTTATATTCCTGAAATTTCACCGTGAGCTCTTTATGTGTGGCTTTCATCCCCATCTGTGTCACTTTAGTTTCAGTTTGAACAGTGGAGGAGATGAGGTGTCACATGTCAATTTTGTGGGTTCAGAAGCATGTGTCAAAACCTAATTTATGGGAATGCCATGCAAAGTAAGGTCTATGCCACCTTATAAACATACAGATTGTTGAGAGAAAACTTCATACAAAATTACGTTGTGCTGGAATGATGCATAAGCAGATGTGAAAGAACTGTAATATGACTGGAGTAATACTATGTAAGTCCACTTATGAAATAGTCTGTATAAAAGTAAGGAATGTTGCAGTGATGCATAGACTTAATAATAATACTTTACAATAATTAATAATAATACCTCCTCAAAAACATACCTGGAGTTGTGTTTTGTTTCACACATGAGTAATCCTTTATTATTAGTCTGTCTCCAAAGCTCAAAATCTCTGTTCCACATTGTGATGTCATGAAGTGGTAGTTTTCAGCTCTTTTTTTACCTTTAGTTCAGTAGAGATTGGCAATTCCAGGTATGAAATTATCAAAATGATTCTAGTGACACAATGGAGAACTTTCTGCATTACCACATGACATCACGTAGAAGGTGGAGTGTTTTCAGTTTGAGAAAAGAACTTTAAATATGCAGTGTTTGGGTGTTAAACGTGTGAATGAAACAAAACACTAAATCCAGGTATGTTTGTGATGAGGAAACAATAGAGGAAACCACGTTGGGCGACCCCAACGTGATGGCGAATGACGAGAGCGTAAGGTAAAAAGAGCTGTTAACTTGAAAACCACTTCATGACATCACAATGTGAAACAGAGTATTTTTGAGCTTTGGAGACAGATTAATAATAAAGGATTACTCAGTCATATGTGAAACAAAACACAACTCCAGATATGTTTTTGAGGATTATATTATTATTATTGTAAAGTATTATTATTAAGTCTATGCATCAATGCAGCATTCCATACTTTTATGGACATATGTGGACTTAGTATTACTCCAGAGCTTTAAAAAAAAAAGTATAATATACAATATGTATATTATGTATAATAGACAATATGAAATTCCAGTTTATTTCAAACCCACAAACACTTTAAGACAAAAAACTCGTCCACCCAAAGGACAAAACACCGAGCCACAAACAAAGCAATGTGGTCTACTCCATTCAGTGTAGTGAAGACTGCAGTGAGCGCTATATTGGGGAAACCAAGCAGCCACTTCACAAGAGGATGTACCAACACAGGCGGGCGTGCCAGAGTGGACCGTCATCTGCCGTTCATCTTCACCTAGAAGCCGCGGGCCATTCTTTTGAGGACAGTGAGGTTCAGATCTTAGCCAGGGAAAAGAACTGGTTTGAGAGGGGAGTTAAAGAGGCTATTTTTGTCAAAAAAGAGAATCCGTCGTTAAACAGAAATGGGGGAGTTAGACACAACTTGTCTCCCATCTATAATTCGATTCTCAAACAAAGAAACATTAGGACAGACAAGCCATTGCAGAGGGGTGGAGAGGGTTGTTGTCTTGAATAGGGAATTGGACGCCAGAGAAATTTGAAATACAAAGAGACAGATTAGTTGATAGTTTCAGAGCTGTTTCAGTGTAGTGAGCGCCGCCTAGGGCTTATAGATATGCTAATACAAGACGCCAGAGGAATTCGTAAAACAAAAGAGAGTAGCTGGGATAGGTTCAGAGCTTTGTTCAGGGTAGTTAGCTCCTCCCTTGCAGCTAGATATAAACAGGGTCTAACCAGCATGAGGGCCAGAGCTGACGAAGCCTCTCGGATGAGCGGCGAAACGTTTTCAACCAAACAAACTTTGTCCAGTTGACAAATTGAACTTCTCCTTTTATCATGTATAATATACTGTTTTTGCTAATATTATTTCTTTTTTATTCTTCTTCTGCTCTTTGAGCTCTAATGTTACACCTTAAAAATATTCAAAAATGTTGCCCAAAATTTAGAAGTGCTGAAAAATTTGATAAAATACATATTTCATAACTGGAAATAAAAAAAATGGCATGACAACGCCACCTACAAAAGTCAAAATACAATGCGCCTATGAGAACTGTCCTGACATAAAGTTTGTCGGAGAGCCACTAGATTCGGTACACAAGTTTGTCATGTGAAGACAAATAAAAAAATATTATTATATTATTATCACCATACATCATCTAGAGAAGTGGGGCATCAAAAGTTAGCCTATTTATTTTGATAACTGTCACGGCGTGCGGCGAAGCTGCAAAATTTATTCTGAATTTTGGAACTTTTCAAATGTCAAAGTCTGATTTGGCTCAAATTTGAATCACTTATACAACTTTCTGGCCAAAACCTGCTAATTGTGACACAAACAAAATTGGCACAATAGCGCCCTCTACAGAACACAGCAAAAATTTACATGGAGGGTCAAAATTTTACTTTTTCGAGAATGTACATTTGCACAAAATTACTTTGGGTCATCTCAATCAAAAAAGTCTATGTAAACCATATTGTATTTTTAACCCTGTTTCCACGGTGATGCGCAAAATTACCAATGTTATCCTAATGGGAGAGATCCCAAAAATTCCCATTCATGACACAAATATTACTATCATGGAATCTCTTCATGTCATCATGACTTTTCATGTCATCCCGATCAAAAAAGCCAATGACAACCATATGGTATATTTCACTGGGTTGCCATGGCTATGTGCAACAGCAGATTTCAAAGTGATACAACAACTTATTAGTTTCATTGAAGAACATGACATTTGGCACAGGGATTCTTCGGGTCATCCTGATCCAAAAAGTCCCGGGGGCCAAAGTCGTATTTTGCATGGTGTTGCCATGGCGATGTCCCAAAGAGCCCATGTCTGTCTATGTTAGCACAACAGCATCTCCACTGTGTGCTAACTTTTTGTGTTTAATACCATCATGAGGGAGTGGTGGATCGGCCGAGTGCAAAGCACGGGCCTGCGAGGACTGTTTGATGCCACTTATTCCTAATTCCTTAATTATGTAGTTACTGAGTCTGAATAAGTATTCATGAACCTTTTGTTCATAATCATTAAAGGCTTTCTTCATGCTTTATTAAGGCTTACGGATGTTTAGTTATTTTAAATAGTAGCTACTTAACAATAGTGTGGATATAAGTATGGTCTCCTTCTGATGCTTATTTCTAGAGCTCTTTCTAGAGATTGAATTTTCCAGTCCATATGACCAACTGTTTTCTTTAAGAGTGGCTCAAACCTGCTGGCCACTGACAGATTGATGTAACGCTTAAGACATCGTGCTGCCTGTGTCGTCTTGGTTTGTGAGCTGGTTGGCGCTGCAGTGAATTGTGGCCTCTTTCCTGACATACCTGTGGCCTGAACTTCCAAACCTTTCCACAGACACACATAAGTTAATCTCCTCCGATCTGCACTGCCTTCTCCCTTCCACCATACGCAGCCTCTTGCTTCCACTCCACTTTCCCAGTCGCTGATTCCAGGATGTGGGATCTGCCGCATTCAAACAGCGTGTGATTATGTTATCCTCAATCACTGTTCATGGCGAGATTAGCAACTGGCAAAACAAATGTTGGACAACAAAGATTATCCGAGACATTTAAACCAGACTCATAAAAAAGGGCTTTTCTGTGATTGTAATATCCTTGCTGACTGAGACACCAGTGAGCTACAGAAACCACAAACTTGATTCATTTTTAATATTGTTATTATTGTCAGCATACTGTTAATTAGTACGGCACATATAGAGTCACTCCAGTTCAGAATGGGATGGAGGAATAAGCTTTCCAGGCTGATAGCTCTTTTATATTTGGCAACTTGGCTTTCTCTTTCTGTCAGTGTTGTGTTCCATTCGGCCCAGAGAGCAGGGAGTGAATGGGCCACGTTAATGTGAATGTCAGTTTGCCATAAACATACCGAGTCTGTATATACTATAGATATATATGGTTAAGTGGTGAGGTTTGGTCTTATGTTGGGGTGTAGTTTTACTCAGTGGGAGGACTGACACAATGAAATGTGAGATTAGATGGTTTTGCAAGTATGTTTAAATTTGTTTTGGCGGGTAACGTTGGTAGCTATACCTGAAAGGACATCCCAATTTTACCTGTTGTTTCAGGGCTGTTTAACTACCATAGCGACAGGTGAAGCTTTAGGTTCCCAGTAACTTCTTACAAGTGACCAAGCCACAATTAACACCTATTATTACACCTATTATTAAATATTTGTATTGTATATTATGCCCCATGTAGTTTCTATTTCACAACCCCTCAATGGAAGAAGAGAAAAAACAATTGTTAGTTTTAGTTCCTTGGATATAACCAATAAAAATACCTTTACAGGGGGTCCTCAGGTTACGACGTTGATCCGTTCTTAAGATGCGTCGTAACCCGAATTTCGTCGTAAGTCGGAATTTGATTTTGATCTTCCAACCAAAGCACCAATAACCTTTCCATCTCAATAATTAGACCACTACGCTGCTTGGTTATCACTGTCGCTTTCATAGGAGCAGATCAGAGCCCACATCAGGTACTTCCGCCCACATTGGGCATGCACACGAGGCCGTCTTCTTCGCCCTACAACCACAACAAAGCGTATTCTTCCGCCGTGCGCCGCTTGCGTTTGTTTACGTCGCTTACCACGCTAAACCGCGTAAGACGGAATGACACGTAATATATATATATTTTTTAATTCGTAACCATGAAACGGCGTAAGTCGAGACCGTCGTAACCCGAGGACCCCCTGTATATTGTTGTTTTAATTTGTTTGGTGCAATGTATCTCTTCTGAGCTGTGATCAATGTCTTGTCATTGTAAAAATTTTCAATTTGAGTGGCAGGAGACACACTATCATCAGCATTCAGTTTAGCATTCACCTGGGCAGACCTCTGCACATTATAGTGTGTTTGGCAGGGACAAAATATTGCGGTTAAGTCTCCTCTCTCACGCATGATATGCAAAATTGATGTGTCCAATGACATTTACTGACTGAGTTTCACAGGATTCCAGACCAATGCCTGCACCGGGCCCACTTAGAGCTCACTTTTGTCTTCGTGAATCTGTTCAGAGAAACCTAATATGTGAATCCATGGCCAGTAATGCAGGCTCTGTCTCCCCGGGTTTGTCCATTTAGATACAGCCTGTGTATGAAGCATTGTGGTGGGTCGCTGTTCCCTGCATGATATTCTAGACTTGGCTTTCGTCAAGTCAAGTGTCTTTTATTCAGAGATCGGCTTTGCCCAAGGACATTTTCCTACAAGCAGGACATGATGCGTTCACTGAAAAATCACTTATTGGAAGAAAAAGTATTTTACTGTTGTATTTATGCTCACCAACACAAGGCTGGGGTTTTGCCAATGTGGTTTGGGTGCTTTTGTCATGTATTATCATTCAAGAGGGCATATCTAATCAGATTTAATCAACATTCACATTCAAAACCAATCAGTAGTGGGAGGCTGAGAGGGTAACCAGAGTTTGCTTGAATGACAAATTGTTGAATTAGACATATTTATGACCCACTGATGTAGCCATTATTGGTCATTGTTCTCAGTGTGTTTGAGACGACTCCCAACAGTTAGGACTGTCACATCTAGTTTCCTCTATGAGTGAGTGAAGCACATGCATAGTTTCACCAATATTATATCAATATTCACAGTAGCACTTCAAGGTTTAGTTAAAATAAACAATAAACAGTTCAATGACAATCACTTATACACTCAATAAACATGGAGTAATAGAGTTGAGACTGAAACTATGTCACAGCAGCTTACAGAAAATATCTTAGCCTTTTCATATGGTTCATGTTGTAATGATAAACGTAAACATGGTTAACCCCTGAGGCAATGTTCCTTTCAAACTACAATGACATAATTTAAAACGTTAATTTGTTTTGCCGACGTTGTACTCATTCTTCCTGTGTCCTCTCTTCTCTTCTAATATTTTACAGCAAGCTATGGAGCGTATCCAATCTGTAGAGGCTGCTCGGTGTGCTCCAGAGACAACGGCTGTGTAACCTGCCAGCCCAAACTCTTCCTGTTCCTACGGCGTGAGAGAATGAGGCAGTACGGGGAGTGTCTGCAACATTGTCCGGCTGGGTACTATGGCATGAGGAGCCCAGATGTCAACATGTGCTCCAGTAAGTCACAGTCACATCTATATTGATTTATGCCTTAGACATCTCATGTGGTGGTCTATGAAGTTAAAATAATAATTCACTGGATACAAAATTGTTATTATTTAAATTTCACAGCAAAACTACTCTGATCCTGGCCCAGATCTACCCCTAATGCTGCCCATATGGCATTTGATTGATAAAAATGCAGACACAAATTTCCTTAGAAGAACAATACAGGCTATTAATATGCACTTAAAAGTGTTGTCTTCACACAACTATTTTAATTCGAACCATGAATTGTGTGTAGAATCCCTCAGTCGTCCAGGTAGAATCCATGGCAAAAGGAGAAATTCAATTTGTCAACTGGACAAAAGTTTATTTGGACGAATATGTCTCACAGCTCTGCTTCAGTTCAGTTCATGAACTGAAGAAGCAGCTTGGATGAGCTGTGAAACGACCAAATAAACTTTTGTCCATTTGACAAATTGAATTTCTCCTTTTGCCATGAACCATGAATGTTTATGCCTTACAATTTTTGTATCTCAGAATATTTTAAATGTATTATACATTTCTTAAATAAATCCAAGCCATCAGCTTAGGGTGACCACCGGCATGAAACAGGAAAGGAGGACACTTGTGTCCAAAAAGGAGGACAAAGGCCCTAAAGTGAGGACACCTTGTTTTTGTTGTAATGCTGGATATTCTACAGTGTAGCCATGTCCAACGTTTACTCTAAGCTGCACGCCTGCACAATTGCGCACTGCTCGCACATTCTCAGCGCACAAGAAAACCTATGCAGAGCACTGTAAATCAGGGATGAAAGAGCTTTTAGCGGATTTCCGCTTTTTATTCAGCCGCGGGGTCTTTTTTTGTTATATCTGCAAAGTGCGAGCCGCGCGAGGGGGTGTGCCTTTCGGATGTCACGCACAGTGATCCAAGGAGCGCTCAGGGAGTTAGTGTGTTTGTTCAGACACATTAAAAATTAGGGGGATCATTGGCCATGTCCCAATTCCAATTATTACTAGTCACAATAGAATAATATTTTTGTCTTTAGGGAACAAGGAGCAGACCACCCGGCTCATTGAGCTGAGGCGGGACTTCTATTTCTATTTCTATTTCACAGACGCCCATGCGATCCACGGACTGCACTCAGGGCTCAGCGAGTATGCACCGCCTCGACTGCAGGCTGAGACCACACTCCGAACCGTGCATTCGCTGAATTGGGAAACGGCAAACATCGCAGAGTAGCAAGTGTAAATAATGGGTGGGGATTTATGACGATTTATGCAACGGGGGCCGACGAGGGTCCGAAAGGAGGACAAAATGTAAAAAAGGAGGACACGTGACAGACGGCTGGACAGACAGCTCTAAAAACCAGACTGTCCGGACGAAATCCGGACGAATGGTCACCCTACATCAGCTGTGTTCATTAGCCATAACAGACATTCATAATACACACAATACAAGTAAAGTTTACTGTGCTAATATACTGTAAAGTCTGTTTTGTAAAAGAATATTTTGCAAAATTCTGCTGACACCCATGGCTTTCACCCTCTCAGCACCTCCTTCTTAGCACCTCATCATCCCCAGACACACACTCACGATCCATCAGCTCAGCCTCTTTCCCACAACACTTGATTTATTGTCAATTATCCAAAGCAGACACACATACTTCACAATTTGAACGGCTCGTCTTTTCACAGGTGGATGTAAAGCAGTTAAGGCTGTAGTCTTGTGTCTCCTGGGATTGTTTAACAGCTAGGGAGAGCCCTGGTTCTTATTTCTCCTTACACCTGCATTACTAAACATCCCATCGTTATACGAGTGTTTCTGAAAGCATGAAATCCGGGAGGAAATTCAACCAAGATGCACAAAAAGACTAAAGCCAACCCAGCTCCAGAGATTTGTCTCCTCACATTAAGGCTGACATGTAAACCCAAGCCCTCTTTATCCATGCCATACTATATCATATGAATATGTACAATGTTAGCATTAGTACATGAGCACACTTTGTAAAGTGTCTACCGGCCTTGAGGATTGAGACTCTCACTATACACTGCAATTCCCTGGCAGATTTACTTTTTTTTTTTTAACTTTTAACTATAAATGTAGATTCAACCATGTTTGTCCCATGCAGCATGTTGATTAGAATCTGCTTAATACATTTACTGTGAAATGGACTGTGAACCTGATACAGCAATTGTGGGGCTAGTCAAATTAAATATATTCTTTAAAGAGATGGTACTATGCAGAGTCAACTTTTTGGAGCTTCCTACCATGTTAAAACATTGTTTTCTCATCAAAAACATGCCTGAAGAGGTCTTAGATGTAATCCATGCATGTTTGAGTACTTTATCAACTCTGTTCTAACCCTCCGTACATGTAGCTTTAAGATTTGTCCAATGTTCCACCCACAAGTCTATGTTTCCTATGCATACCCACAAAACAATTCTCCATAAATATATAAAAGAATGATACAAAACAATATGAGCTTTACAAACCTGATGCGATGTGCAGACACACACTAATTGTATTGTGATAATGCTGTGAAAGGGAAGTGACTTTTGACTCAGTGTCAAAAATCAAAGTCAAAAATATAAAACATGTTAATACAGTGTTTTTAACAAATTTTGCATTAAAAAAAAAAAATTAAAAGGTAACATGGTGATCTAAATATGTTAACACACCATAGAAGTGTAATACTCCTTAATATAATATAGATATGTGAATGAGAAGTTAATAAGTAAATATGAACGGCAACAAAAAACAGCGTCAATATAGGAAAATAAGTTCAATCAGTAAATTGATTACTGAATATATAATAACAATACTGCACTCACAGTGGGAGAAAAACCAAGCCCTTTCTAGGTTTCAGTTTTATTGTTGTTTTATGTCAAAAATAATCCAATTTAATTCAGTACTATTATTTTAATCATTTGCAGGTTCAGGTTTAACATGGTACATGTGTTGTAAAAATTTTAGCTTTGCATCTGTACATGAAATTCACCAAACAATGTTGCCAAGATAATTATTACATTACTTAGGGGCCGAAGTGTTGATTTTCATTTAACATATTGATTAACTGTGTGTACAATGCACAAAAAACAACATGAAAATACCCCTTAATTTTATGCATTAAAGCATATTTTGACCAGAGATCCTGAATGAAAAAGACACATTGGTAAATTTACACAGAGCCTGAGGTGTTGGCCCAATGCTTCACATGAAAACAGCAAGGAACTTGAACCCATGTAGTTCTCGGAGCCAAGCTTCTGACAAAGAAACTCACATCAAACCTCAGAGGAGCCCCTTCGAACCTTACGGCCCAACACTGTGAACACGAAGAACCCGGGGAGGAAAAACATGCTTTGTGCTTTCCCAATCACCATGAAAAAGCTTTCTCCGGACTTTTGGGTTATTCAAATGAAAAGCGTGTTATTGGAAATCACTATTGTTGATGTCCCGTTAGCAGGAAGCGAATGTGTTGTAAGTAGATTTCAACACATGCAATGGACTTGTTGCTATATGTATACAATACTGTTTAAAATATTTATTTTCAAGTTTGAATGCGCAGTGGAAGAGATGTCAACAAAGCATGGAGTAGGGCTGTACAATTGATCACATTTTAATCTAGATTGAGATTCTAATCATTTCTAACTTCTAATCATCAATATGTGCAAGTGAAAGCATGTAGTTTGGATACACGTGACTTTTTTATTTTTATTAAATGTATTATTTATATATAATACTATTATTATTACTATTACTATTACTATATATTATTTTTTATTTACATAAATTCACCTTTGGTATTTCCCGCCTTCATGCATGTGGTAAATGTTGGTTCATCAACATTTCAGCTTTGCAAGCATCTTGTTTAAGGACCATAGCTGGTGGAATTGGCTCTAGTTTACTCTTTCAATGGGAACAAGTGGACAGAGAAGAATGACTCTAATTGACTTTAGTCAGAGCAACCCGAATTGTGATTTATTCAGGATTAAGTTGAGTATCCCCCAACAGAAACATTATCTCCACAACAGAGGGCGGTTCTGAAAAGCCACATTAATTTCACCCAATTTTTCCAACTGTAAGAAAATTGGAGGAGAAAGCCATCTTGTTCTATGACAAAGTCAACTTTTCTTTTCTAACCACTGTTTCCCGCACTGGTCCACTTTTGACTGTAACCAGTGCTGATGTGTGGCCGGTTAATCTGAGTCCCTTACCGTACAACGCTCAAAGAACAACATCTTGAATTGTCACAAAGCATCACATCTCAGAGTGAGCCCAGCTTTGATGTGATCTTACTTTTCTAATCCAGTTTCCTATTTGACCCTTATTGGTCGCTGTGTGCTGCATGTCATTTCCGACTTACAAAAAGCTTTTCACTTGGACCCTAATTATCAGATCTGTCCATGCAGGTTGACAACAGCAACTTGTTGTTGTAGTGGTAGCTGCCTTGTGCTGCTGGCTCAGTCTGTGGCATTACATCTCTGTTATCATGAGTTTTTTAAACATGGTCTCTGAAATCACTAAGAGAGCAGCTGCTTATTATTACACTGGAGTTTGTCTGTGTGATCTTATCTCATTCAAGAATTTCTGAGGACTCCCCTGGTAAAGGAAAACAAGAGCAAGACAAGCAAAAGGCTTATGCTTTCAGCAGTCACCTTTGAACCAGTATTTGTTTTTTGTCTTTATGTAAACTGTTTTTTTCAGCGCCTCAAAAGAATACAATTTTTTCTTAATTGAAATATTAAAGTTGAAGCAGCCTAAAATACTTCTCTGCTGGCTCTAGTACCCCAAAAAGTAAAGGAAACCAAACAAAAAACTGCCAAATTTGATATTTCTAAAACACCCAACATGCATGGCTCAAAACTCCAGTTGAAGGCTTACCTCGTTCTGGATAGAGTCAACATTGATAATATATATAATATAAGCATTTTAGCTAATATTGGCATATTATGCCAACATGGCCAAATACCCAATAGGACAACCATACAGTTTTACAGGTTTAAAAATTATGTAGACTATTGGGATATATGAATATACTCATTGGTTGAAATTACAGTTTTAAATGAACTTGCAATTGTCCAGTTTTTGGCTCACAGTTCAGTGGGCAAAGTGAGAATTTGCATAAATAAAACTTAGACAACAGCTTTAAGCTCAATTTGTTTTTAATCCATTGTGCAACTGGCTGCTTCCTTGGTTGGTTTTACTATGTGGCACACATAATGAATTTTAAATTTAAGGCAGTGTTCTCTGAGGGGGTTTTCCCTGGGCTGCCGAGAAAATAACACTCTAATTTAGGCCAAAAACAATGGGAACTATACTTTTCCGAAACATAACGTAACTACTGGAATAACTGGAAGCCCATTTACAGCGTGACTCGAGCTGGATTCCAAAGAGGCCCTCCACACAACCCCTCAGTCTTTCCCAGGAGCTATTCACTGACTGTAAGGGAATAGAACTTTGCCCCATTGTTGCATAATGGTTTCCTTTCTATACATTATATACTTATTTCATTATTTTATGATAGCTGATGGTTGCATTTTGTACCCATAAACTTCTATGGTCTTATCAGGCGCCCATAGAGGCCCCACACTGCTGTCAGTGGGTGTCTAGTCTGTGGAAGATTTGTGGCAACAGTTACACAGAGCAGTGCTTCATGTAGGGCTAAATGTGTGTGAATGCAGCATAGGCATGTTCACTCAAGTCACATTTTATAATATCCTATAACATCCAGTACTGTGCAGAAGTCTTGGTAGAGAACAATTGTATGCAAATGTAGTTTTAGTCTAGACTTCAGGCTTTATTTCAAGGGACAAGCTACATAATTTGTTAATTAAAGAAATCCTGTTTGGTTTGATACAGATTGGAAATTGAACTTTTACTCAAGGACTATGGGACAATAACTGTCGACGTTTATGTTTAACTGTTTTCACTGTAGATTCGTTCATATTACTACATAAGCAAGCTCCCCAAATGAAAAAGATTCTTGCTAAAACCTCTGTCTGAGTTGTCTTTATGCAATACTATGTTGAGAAGGTCACCATGAGAGCAGGGCAGAGTTCTCAAACTTGTTCCCTCAGGGTACATCACAGACCCCCCAGTGAGGCCCCCCTGTCCCAACAACATGACCAGCTAAGTAAGCTACATACCCAGCTGCCTTTACCCCTCTGAGCCACATTCTTTATAACACATTGAAACCACTCACTGTTTGCCAACCGGTACGATGAAGGCACAAGATTGCCAATATCCTGGAAGTTAAGGTTCTATATTACTGCTTTATGTGCCTCTAGAGATTCCACTGTCGGAGGTCATTTCTGTGGCTTGCCAGCTCAAATTAACTTTTTACTGCTTTTCTCGTACCAAGGGAAATATGCTACTACATCCCATTGTTGTATTTCTAGCAACTTTGTCACATCAAATTAGGCCTAGATGTAAAAAATAAATTTGCTTCACCTTCCTCCAGGATCATTTAGTTTTTAAAGAGCAACATGGGACTGTGCTTGGGTTTGAGTTGGAAAGACGCCACATGTTGTTGGCATCATGCAAACGGGGCACTGCAAAGCACTACCAGCCCATAGTTGGCAGTGCTGGCTACTTTCTCTCCTCTCCGTTTCTGATTCATTCAAGCTCTCACATTTGCACTCTTACGGGTATTTCCATTGCACACTTTAACCAACAAAAATGTCCAGTTGCTTTTGGCCTTTATACTCTACAGTGGGACTTTTAATCATTGCAGCTTTAGTAACCACACATTCAAATTTGCCACACAATACACTATCAAACCAAGCTGTCCGTTCAATGGTTAAAAATGTAAGGGGTTTAATTGTACATATAAGGCAGAAATACAACATTGCTATTGTCTAAAACCAATGTTAAATAAACATGATATTTCAAAATTTAAACTAAATGGATCATATTTCATCAAAATCCATCATAATCCTGATACCAGCTGCCTTTATTTTTATATTCCCATAGTATAAAACATTCCTAAGTGTAAGTGGAAAGCTTGTCTGTTTGTGTCCAGGTTCTAAGTAGATGTTTATGTGTACTCTGGACCAGGTAGGAATACCAAAGATCAGAGAATTTCCATGGAGTGAAGAGTTAGAGCGAGTGTGCTGACACTGCTGCCGTACCGTATCGGACCTGGCGGCCCACTGATTGACAGGAACAAGCTTAGCCTTCACCTTGGCTGCGCTGGTGTGGAATAGGAGCATCCATGTGGAAAAACAGTATGGACAGCAGTAGGGAAGAACATGGCAGCTGTGGCCCATGCCATGAACTCCTGCCATGTGCAGTTCCACATGACATGGCTGGGTGGCAGTGAGCACAGCCTTCTCCATGTCAGCCAAAGCGGGGGCCTCAGGAGCGGGTCAGAGCTGCTCTGCACTCAGCCTGGAGCCTAAGAATGGAAAAAAACAGCCTTGTTTTCCCTCACACGCTGCCAGGCCTTTTTATGACATGTGCAACATCAGACTCACTCTCCTGGTGCTCAGCGCAGTGGTCTATCTACCTGTGTCTGACCTAGACAACACAATAGTGGGTAGTCATGAGTAGGATTGTTGTTCATACCAAATGTATCTGACCTTATTTTGTGATAAAAGGAGAAGTTCAATTTGTCAACTGGACAAAGTTTGTTTGGTTGAAAACGTTTCGCCGCTCATCCAAGAGGCTTCGTCAGCTCTGGTTATTGTACTGGTTAGACACTGCTTATATCTCGCTGCCAGGAGGCGCGTCCTACACTGAAAAAGCTCTGAAAACGAACCCCCCTAATCTGTCTCTTTGTTTTCCAAATTACTCTGGCGACTAGTTACGACCCCCTATTCAACGTCTAACGACCCTCTCCACCCCTCTGCCCTGGCTCATCTGCCCTAATGTTTCTTTGTCTGTTTTGACGTGGTTTAAGAATGGAATTATAGATGGGAGACAAGTTATGTCTAACTCCCCCATTTCTGTTTAATGACGGATTCTCTTTTTTGACAAAAATAGCCTCTTTAACTCCCCTCTCAAACCAGTTCTTTTCCCTGGCTAAGATCTGAACCTCACTGTCCTCAAACGAATGGCCCGTGGCTTCTAGGTGAAGATGAACGGCAGATGACGGTCCACTCTGGCACGCCCGCCTGTGTTGGTCATCTTCACCTAGAAGCCACGGGCCATTCGTTTGAGGACAGTGAGGTTTTACCTGGACGACTGAGGGACTTTTCACTGACCTTATTTTGTTAGGACAATACATTGAAAAAATATTATTTTGTTATGTTTTTTGTATTTACAAACTAAACTAAAGCAAAAACAAGTACACCAAATGAATACAAATGTATTTGTATTTCAGATATTACCAAATATTTCTTTGGATAATTGAATATCCATAGAACAAGACATCCTATCATCTTGGTTCCATTGTGCCCTCTTCTGCTGCAATATTAATGTAAACATATGGAGTGATTAGATATAGCACTGTCAGCTGAGGTTGAGCCCAAGCCCAAGCTGACATGGCGGTTTAAGTGCGTACTATAAAACACAAGCTTTTTGCATCCAGACCACAGCGGAGGGAGCATCTCCTCTGCCAAAAATGCACCACGAGGTCAGAGTCAATGCCCAGTGACTCATCTCTTAATTTTACCTCACCAGCAAAGTGGCAACAGTGATATGCCTGACATCTTTGAATGTCTTACTACATTTTGAAGCCAATCTTGTTTGATATAGCTCCAGAAGCTCAAACCTCAACCTTTTTTACTTGTGTTTCTTCTAAACGTCACAGCTGGAGCTCGCACAGATAATGGTAATGATGATAATGTGTTCAAGTTCCGGGAACGACGCGCTTTCAATGGGATCTGATGACCTCATTATTTCGTATTAGTCTCCGGAGGCACCTACATGAAGACTTTAAAGGTGGTCTAGAGGTTAATCCAGTCAGCAGAATGAACCCTCTTCCCATGTTTGGCTGGGTACTCTTCCTACTCGACCTGACCGAGTATACACTGGTCCATAAGTCTCTGATAGCCTGCGGTGTCCATGATAGCCTTTTGCTTGATAACTGAATAGATGGATACATGTCTGTCATGGTGATCCCTTCCTAGCCACCCATTTTCACAGATGACCGTTGACCTCTTCGTTTTGCCTCCCTGCAGTTAAACTCCCACAGAGCCACACTGATATGGTATTCACCTCATCTGTCTTGCCATGACATTATTACTTATCTGCTATTTGCAAAACAGGATTTGCCGAAACATCTGCCATCACCTAACATGAAATTCAACCCCAATGTCAGTCAGATGCTACTGCTGCCACATGCCAGCTGTATTTAGCTTGTACTGTATTTTATTTTCATATATACTGTCAATAACTCATTGCACAACAAGCCCTGAGTACTGCCAGATGTGCTTGGCTCTTTCCTTTTTTTTTTCATTCTCCTTTTTGAATGGGAGTTAAAAGTCCCACAGGTGATGACAGGCCTGGGAAGTGTGAAGGCTAAAACGCAGTGTTATGCTTTCAAATTAGCTTAGTGATTTATTAGCTTGCTTACTATATATATAAGGATTTAGACTTATCTAAAGGAATTTACAAGAAAAGTTTTACACAACTTAATTCATGCATTCCACGAAAGTAATCAAAACAAATAACCTACTGTAAAACCAACTATTACGCTTTGGTCTCAAACTGTGGGACTAGTATCTTACTTCTTCTCGAAATAGAATGATTTTTCTACCTTAACGTTTATTTACTGAAGCTTATAAATAACAAGCGCTCTATCTCTAATCCCATCTGATTGGCATGTGTTTGTGTGTGTCCGCAGTTTGTTTAGACTACTAAAGCACGAGACCCAAGTGAGTGGGCAGAGGCCATACTTCAGTGGGCAGGGACCCCCTTGTTTTGGAGGAATGTCGAGGAGGAGGAGGCCTACTGATGGTTAGCTGGAGATGGTGTAATTATAAGGGGTGTGATTGTGAGAACCTTCCCTTCCCCGGGCTCAACAAGGGTCATAGATAAAAGAGCAACCCCGAGCGTCTGTCACTCTTACAAATGTGCCTGACAAACTTTACGCACCTCGAAATGCATGGGACGTAAATGCCGTGGATGTTATAAGAATCAGCACGGGAAATGAATAACCTTAGAATGTGAGACAGTAGCTGCAGGTTGTGGAACGCCATTGGGAACTGCAGAGGAGTGTCATAAATTAGACAGCTCCGGGAGGTTCCTTCTAATCATGTGGGCTCGCGCGTCGCCCTCATTGGTGTGGTTGGTGTAATTTGGCCCTGGCTGATGTGCCATTTGCAGAGTAGGAGCTTGATGACACATGGCCATTGCCTTTCTTTACGAGCGGTGATTTGTGTCATGTGTGGCAGCTGGGTGTGGCGTGGGAGGATTCAGACCATGTGCTGTTGTGTTTACTGATGGTCTCACTGTTTGTTTGTAATCTTCAATATTGTCACCCACTCCCCATCACCTCACTACTGAAACCATGTAGCCAATCTGTCAGCCAAAATAATCCCAATTCACGCTGCGATTTCTGTTGTTATGAAAGCGGTAGACATAGAGCAGTGAGGAATGATAAGACAGCATTTTGTTGGCACTATCCACACGCCTGGCAGGATGTACTCTTCCCGTTGCGGCAAACGATTAGTTAAAAACATATGCCCCATAACGTGTTGCATCCAGACAGTCTGAGCAAACTGCTGAAAGAGGTCAACGTGATCTAATTCTTCTCTCATCTATTTCACTTTGAGAATGTGAAACAGAGAGTACGGACAAAACTGCCTGTCAGGTAGGAACAAGCTCTGTAAAACACACTCCAGTCCCAGAGACAACCAGGCATTGACAGTTTTTTCTCTCTCTGTGGGAAAGACGGTATAATCCTTTCAAGAAGCCCATTCCACAAAGCCCTCAGCTCTCGATCAAGTCCAGATGAGAGGCCTGCACAGGGCCCGAGTGTCTCATGTATGTGTCTGTGTTCCTCCAGGGTGCAGGATAGAGAACTGCGAGTCCTGCTTCAGTAAAGACTTTTGCACCAAATGTAAAGCTGGTTTTTACCTGCACAAAGCCCGCTGCTATGAAAAGTGCCCTGAGGGTTTTGCCCCGCTGGAGGACACCATGGAGTGTGGAGGTAAGTCACGCATTGTTCTTTTACCCTTTTTTTTTTTTTAAAAACTTAGGCTTTATTTTATTTTTCAGCTATAATGCAATGATTTGAATCAATGCAAACATTTCAGTTTTTTTTTACAATATAAGTTTGTAACCAAAAAAATCGTAAAGTAAACAACAGGGTAATAGTGACATAATTAAATGTCCATTCTATATATCAGAGAACGTTATAAAAGAAGCTCCATGTCACTCCTACTGTATTAACCAAGGCAAAACGCTTATGGAGCAGGAGTAAATACGTTTATACTTCCACCTGCTCCAAGGAACTGCAGAGACATGTGACATAAGTTTGTATTTGTTTGTATTTTGAGTTTGTATTTGTGAAATTACGCTTAAATGGAACCTGCAAGTTGCTCGAATAAACAAATAAACATAGACAAAAGCAAAATGCTTAATAAATGTGGGTTTTTGAATCCTTAAGGACTATGTTATCTGCTCCATTTGACTTTTGACTTTCTGGATCCATATCTTTCTGGATCCATATCTTCTATCCATATCCATATCATTTTAAGGCAGCAGTAAGTAAAATATTCGAAAGGTATTTTTCATCTCGTTTGTTGATACTTGCCAGTATTGCTACTAATAATGCTACTGCCCGAGTAGATTGAATATGATGTTTAAAAGTAACTTTAAGGGCACCAAAAACGTCTTTCCAAAGCAAATCCAGTTTAGGACAATGCCAAAATATATGAGCCTGGTTAGCTCTGACCAGGCCTCAGTTTCTCCAGCATGAGCCGGAATGTATTGCTCTCATCTTAGCGGTTATATCTGGAGATCTAAAAAATCTGGTAATAACTTTCCACTTGAATTCTTGCCAGATGGGTGAATTTGTAACAAGCTGTGATTCTATGCATATCTCTTCCCAGGTATTAGGTATATTTATTGTCAGCTCCGCTTCTTATCTCTGTCATATATATTGGGTATTATTATAGTCATTCAAATATTATATAGATTCTTCATTATCTAATTGTTTTACAAAGAACTGCTCTACAGGGGCAGGGCACAGTAGCTTTTCCCAATCTTTAGGAGATGTCAAAAATGATCTCAATTGTAAATACAGTGGTACCTCACCTTACGAATGACCCAACAAACGAAAATTTCAAGTTACGAAACGCCTTCACGGTAAATTTTGGTCTCTAGATACGAAAGAAAATTCAAGTTACGAAACGCGAAATCTCAAAAATTCAAACAATGCGCGCTCAGCCACACACATACGCTTTTCTCAGCCTGGATTTAAACTTTTCTCACATTTGTCTCTCGTTTAAACACTCAAACTTTCATAGATTTTCAACAAAATTATTAATAGTGAAGCGTGGGGGGAAGGAGGAGGGGGGAGAAAACTGCGCTCTGACACGTGTGTGATAGCGGCATGTGTGACAGCTGACCCGGCGCGGGGGCTGCCAGCAGGTCTAGACCTGGACTAAAGCAGGACTAAACCTGGACTAGACCAGGACTAGACCAGGTAGATTAAAGCGCCGCGCGTGGGTCTATTTCCTGGTTTCGTTTTGAGTCACAGCTGAGGCGAGCCGCTGCTCGCATGCAAGAGCCGCAGTCTAGACCTGCTCTCCAGAGCCCCTCCAGGCACGGAGCCCCAGACATCCAGGGACCAAGGGGGACACTGCCAGCGCCTTAAAGGGATATGCCACCCCCAGGTCAAATTTGGGCATCTCCCCACAGTCCAGAGACTAAAATAAGTGGTGGAAAGCGTTTTCCTGCTCACCCAGCCATTGTCCGAGTCTGTCGCCACTGACCGCCGCGGTATCTGGTGCTCCTCCGCCTTAGACTGGAGTCTAACGTCGCCAGAGAAAGATTTCGGCCAAAAGGAATTAATTTGCTCGATGCGTTTCCCAATTACTTTGTGTGTAGTGCGCATTCATATCGAGTGCAAATAAATGTGCAAATCAACACGGAGAGCTTGCCTTGGTCATTTTGGGTGGGAACTATTTTCCAGTGCGTAAGAATACAGCCGTATCACGCACCACGTTGTGCAACAGGGGAACTCCCTTCCCGGTGCGTAACTGGGATTCCCCTGGCAGCGTGCTGCGTGATACGGCTGTATTCTTACGCACTGGAAAATAGTTCCCACCCAAAATGACCAAGGCAAGCTCTCCGTGTTAGTTTTGCACATTTATTTGCACTCGATATGAATGCGCACTACACACAAAGTAATTGGGAAACGCATCAAGCAAATTAATTCCTTTTGGCCGAAATCTTTCTCTGGCGACGTTAGACTCCAGTCTAAGGCGGAGGAGCACCAGATACCGTGGCGGTCAGTGGCGACAGACTCGGACAATGGCTGGGTGAGCAGGAAAATGCTTTCCACCACTTATTTTAGTCTCTGGACTGTGGGGAGATGCCCAAATTTGACCTGGGGGTGGCATATCCCTTTAAGAGCTCCCTAAGCGGGCATGGGTCCGGGGATTGTCCCGGTCACCGGCCTGGAGGTCTTGAAGAGGCCGACCTCACAGTTCTATCCAGGCCGCTCTGTGAGCACCTTACACGACTTTATTTGCACACATTAGGGCGCCCGGGGACCATCTCCCTGATCTTCTTGCTTCGGCTTGGTCAGGACCTAAGCTGGAGTAACTATGGTGCATGTTTTGGGTTGGTGGGGGAAACCGGAGTGCCCGGAGGAAACCCACCCAGACACGGAACATGAACATGAAAACTCCACACAGAAAGGCCCAGGCGACCTGGGGATCGAACCCAGACCATGCATGCAAACTCCACACAGAACACACACGGAAAGGCCTGGGCGACCCGGGGATCGAACCCGGAACCTTCTTGCTGTGAAGCAAGAGCGCTAACCACTCAGCTACCGTGCCGCCCAAGACCAGCAGCGGCTCGCCTCAGCTGTGACTCGAAACGAAACCAGGAAATAGACCCACGCGCGGCGCTTTAATCCACCTGGTCTAGTCCTGGTCTAGTCCAGGTTTAGTCCAGGTTTAGTCCAGGTTTAGTCCAGGTTTAATCCAGGTTTAATCCTGATTTAGTCCAGGTCTAGACCTGCTGGCAGCGCCGGGTCAGCTGTCACACATGCTGCTATCACACACGTGTCAGAGCGCAGTCTTCTCCCCCCTCCTCCTTCCCCCCACACTTCACTATTAATAATTTTGTTGAAAATCTATGAAAGTTGGAGTTTTTAAACGAGAGACAAATGTGAGAAAAGGACGCAGGACACAGAACACAATGTTACACTATAAAAAAAAAACTTGGATCGGGGCCTTGGAACGAATCAGGCTTTTTCCATTGAAATAGCTACTCAACTTACGAATTTTTCACGTTACGAAACCACTTCTGGAACGAATTAATTTCGTAAGGTGAGGTACCACTATACCTAAAGAAATCAGTGTTGGGAATGCCAAATTCTGACTTCAGCTGTTGAAAAGTTTTAATGTTACTATTCTTGATCAACTGATATAGGTGTATTATAGGATCTGACAATTTTCTAAAGCCTGCATCTTATCTATTGGGTACAAATGTTTTCTTAAGCCCAATATTAGTTAATGGTGAACTAAACATTGATCGTATTTTATTCCAAACATTTAAGAGTGTTTTTTGTCCAAATAGACATTTGTTTTACAGGGGTATCTAAAAAGGTCAGTTTTTACAAAGAACCCGCACACATACTGTCCTCTTTGTTAAGCCAGTGAGTTGCTGTATCATTTTTTGATCCACGCCATCAATGACTTCATGAGGGCTGCCCAATAATACAATTTAAAGCTGGGGAAACTTAAGACCACCATCTCCTTTAGCTAACTGTAAAGTTAAGTCTTAATCTAGGACGCTTCTTTTGCCATATAAATGCTGGTTAATTTGTTAAGGTGGTCGAATGTTTGTTTTGGGATCTACACAGGTAACATCTGGAACAAATAAAGAAGTTGTGGCAGAACATTCATACGTTCGCTTTCAACTCTACCCAATAAACAGAGTGGAAAAGAGGACCATCGCTCTAAATCACTGCTAATATTCCTTATCATTTTATTGTTATTTGCTTTGTATAGATCACAAAGATGGAGGAATATAAATGCCAAGATATTTGATACCATCTTTGGGTCATCCTAATCCACTTTAAAGTTGATCAATGTCAGGGACAGCATTATTTACATCCATGACTTTGATCTACGTTCACTATATATCCAGATTAATATTCATACTGATTAATGAGCTGTTTTAAATATGATTTGTTGAAGCAGGTTCAGTGAGATGCAGTAGGTCATCAGCATACAGTGATATTTTATGCTTTTCTCCATTTCTTACAATTCATTTTATATTCTGCTCATCTCTAATATGTTGGGCTAGTGGTTCAGTACTGATGGCGAACAGTAGGGAAGAGAGAGAGCAGCCCTGCCGACAACAACGTTCTAATGTAAATCTCTCTGATCTATACTCATTAACCCTCACTGCTGCGTGTGGGGATGTATAGAGAGTTTGCACCCATTTAATAAAGTTTGGACCAAATTTAAATTGTTTTAGTGTTTGTAACAAATATTGGCATAATAGTCTATTAAAATGCTTTTCAAATGCTATCAAATGCTTTTTTTTTTTAGCCGGGCCCGAGCTTTTATTGTTTTTATGAGAGGAGATAACCTGCTTAATTTCTTCCTCTTCAATCGGTTTATCCAAACCCTCTGGTGATGAGTTTGTCAGCGCTGTTACATTAATGTTCTATGTATCTTGCAAGGTCTGTCTCATTAGAACATGTATCTGTACTTTTATAAAGTGAGTCATAAAACTCTGCAAATGATTTCCAGATATCATTTGGTTTTGTGACAAAACCTCATTGGGATTTAATTTTTGGGCTATATTCGAGGATTGTTGCTTCCTAAGTCTGAACACTAATAACTTGGTAGCCCTATTTTCATCCTCATAGTACCTTTGGTTTGTAAATCTTAGGTTTCCTTCAATTTTATCAGAAAATAGTCTATTAAGTTCTCTGCGAGCCACTTTTAACTCATTTGTAATCACAGTTGTTGCAGAGCGTTTATGTTTATATTCAAATGTTTTAACTTTATCTTCCAATTCCTGCTGTTTGGCTTCCTTCTCTTTATTTCTGGCAGAGGCAAATGAAATAATGCGGCCTCTGATATATGCTTTAGCACACTTCCATAAAATTAAGTTGTTTTTGTTGAGATATTCCTTAAATTCAGCTGTGACAAAGGACAAAAATCTGTATCATTCAGGAGAGATCTATTTAACCTCCACTGTTTAATTGTTGGCCTGTCCCCACATCCCGTTGTAATAAAATTGGAGCATAGTCAGAGATGGTAATTGGCATAATCTCAATGTGTTTAATTCTGTCCAAATTTATCTTGGGGGGAAAAAAAAGACAAATAATTGAATGAAACGTGAAATCTCTACTTCTCGGTAACTTACTTACTTCATACTGCTGCTTGCTGATTTTAAGTTTTTTAGTCATTCTAGGCATTGATGTCTTGGAGGGTGATAGACAACCAACATTACACAATTAAAATTCCCACCCATCAGCAATAGCCCTGTGCTATACTGTAAAACTGTAGTGAACAGTGTCCTAATAAAACCCGGCTCAACTTAATTAGGTGCATATACATTAATAAGAGATACATTTACACCGTCAATCACACCATTAACTAGGAGATACGTATCAGTTGATCTGCCTGTGGATATGTATGGAAAGTCTGTGGATAAGTATGGAAACCCCTTTCTTTCATCCAGATCTGTGGGAGGAGTAATATATCTTGTTTGTTGAACTTTTCCTGTTCTACATCAGATATGTGTTTCTTGTAAAAATGCTATATGGCAATTAAGTTGTTTAAGCTGACATAATATTTTCTTTTTCTTAATTGGATTCTGAAGCCCTTTCACATTATAACTTACAATTCTTAAGTCACATTATCACACTCTAGATTCTAAATATGAATCATCTTATTGATATTGGGAAGAGGACAGGAAGCGGAGATGTTGACTCTGGCTTGGTCTTTTATAAATCATATTAGAACTGTGATGAGATATTGTAACCATTCAGAGTGGAAAAAGCAAACACAAATAGCATTGTTAGTCAAATTATAAAATCGAACCAAAGAAGATAACCCAGCTGTTTGATCATTAAACTCAGGATCCCTGGGGAACAAGGGGATCAAAGCCAGAACACTGAACCAAAAATCATAAACACTTAAAGGGATAGTGCATTTTTTTAAATGTTAATCTGTATGGATTTCCTTCTAAAAGTTACGTGTGTTGACACCGGCTTACCTCTGACACTCTCAGTTGATCCCGGTTCGGCTCGCTTTCTGGAGCCCACGTAAGTAGGTCCGATAACTTCCCTGGAACATGAAATAAAGCTTGTTTTTCTTCTCAAAACAAAACATTTGTCCGAAAGGTGATATATTTGTCCACGTTCGCGTATTGCCTCTCCTGATACGTATCACTGCGCGCATATTAGCTGTGTTAGCCTGTTAACCTTTAGCGGAAGTGTACGGCAGATGCGGTCCGCCGTAACGGGAAGTTCACAAGTGAACAGGCTAATACAGCTAATATGTGCACAGTGATACGAATCGACAGACACAATAGGCGAACGCAATCTACGCTGATGGATGTTTCGTGGACAACTGTTTGGGACGCACATATATCACCTTTCGGACAAATGTTTTGTTTTGAGAAGAAAAACAAGCTTTATTTCATGTTCCAGGGAAGTTACCGGACCTACTTACATGGGCTCCAGAAAGCGAGCCGAACCGGGATCAGCTGAGAGTGTCAGAGGTAAGCCGGTGTCAACACATGTAACTTTTAGAAGGAAACCCATACAGATTAACATTTAAAAAAAAACCCAAAAAACGCACTATCCCTTTAAAGTAGACATAACAAAATAAATGTGGGGAAACTCGTCCCTAGCCGCTAAACAAGCAGCAAAAGAGTGCAGTCTAGATTTAAGTCGACTGTGCTTAAAGTTGGCCAAGACAATGCACATCTGTCTTTATGAGCTCCAAGTTGGTATCTTTAGCTACTGATGTTTCAAGTCCTTGCATGTCATTTTTGATTACGTTTAGCTCATCTGCCAATGCCGATTTGAGCTCCTCTCTTAGTGCTCCTTTAATAATTAATGATTAATGTCATCTCTCAGGGACGCCAAACCCTCTACTTTTAAGTCCTCAAACATTCACTCGGGGTGGGTGAGGGTTGGTCCTTATCCAGGTCTGTGTCGCCCTGCATAGCTAGCCTCGTGGTGGTCCTCGTTACAGGCCCCGGCCTTGCTGGATTAGCTTCTTTACTAGTGCTTGCGCAGAATTTGTATTTCTGAAGCTTTTCGCCATCAAGTCTCTGGCACTGTCCGTTCTCCTACTTCATCTGATGTCGATCAACAATCTGCTGCAGAGGTTTCAGTTCAAAAATAGCTGTTTTATGAAATAATATTACGGAATTGCAGGAACCCTGAGTGAGAGCTGGGTTCAATTCTACTTTTAGGCTTTTTAACAGGCAAGCAGAGAGTTAGATGTGTTATTCCTTTTCGAGCTGTGCAACAGAATTTTAGATCTTAGATTCACTTTTTTCTAACCACCACCGCCAAAAGCATGTGTTCTGGGAGAATTTGAATATTTTTGTGGCATTTTGTTGGCATTGTTTGTTTAAAAATTAGGTTTAAAATAATCATTATCATCATATCTTTATTACAGACTCTTAGTCCAGAGTTACACACAACAAATAAATAAATAAAAGCCATTTGTATTATTGAGTGCAAAATAAAATAAAATAAAAACATAAATTGTGACTGATCAATATAAGGTAAAATATTGTGAATAATCATTTGTCATTTCACCCCATCCTAGATTTAATTTAATACCTATAGTTTAGTCTATAGTCAGCTATTTTGCCACTACATTTTATCCCACCAAATCACTCTTTCATAAATGAGGAATGGCATGTTGGCACAGTCTTATGTGATTTGAACTCCTAACCTTAGAAGATGACTGCTTTAACTCTAGTTGAACTGTCAGTACAAATGTTGAGGTTTTTAGATGCAAAGGTAAGGGAATTTAGAGCTGCTATTAAAAGGAGAGGCCACACAGTAAGAGGTTACAGCATGCTAATAAAGTTCCTTCACTCTGTATAAAATCTTAACCCTGTTTTTTCTTCCTCTGAAGGGTTTTACTTGTGTCTCTGTGCAGAGGGCTGTGAGGTGGGCCAGTGGAGCGAGTGGGGGGCGTGCACCAGGAGAAACAAAACATGCGGATACAAGTGGGGTCTGGAGACGAGGACACGGCACATTGTAAAGAAACCGCCCAAGGACACGATACCCTGTCCCACCATCGCCGAGTCCCGGATGTGCAAAATGGCCATGCGGCACTGCAGAAGAGGTATAAGTTCCCACAGCACTTTAGTATGTGACAGAGAGGGATGTCATTCTGAACTCCCCCTGCTCTCACTCTCAAGTTTACACTGCCACGGTGCATATTAAAGAAAACAGCCTGGTCATCCCACAGGGGAACTCTTTCCACCTGTCTAAAGTAACTCATGTACCTTACACTCAGCCCTTTTTTCTTCATGTCTGTGTTTTTGAGGTGCACCGCGGCATTTCAGAGCACAAAATATCCCTATTTTTCCACCGTGGCCTTGTTCTAGCCAGTTTCTTTTCTGAGCTCTATTTTTCCTCATCTCACTTCCTGTTCTCAGTGGAATTCTTCAGGTTTCCTCAATGGGCATTTCTGTTTTCTTCTGTCAGTTTGAGAGATTTTTTTTACACTCAGGTCACTACATGAAAAGTTAAACATGCTGCCTCTTTCATTGTTGACATCGCTAACTATTTTTTACATAAACCATTCTCCCCAGTTAGTACAAACACAGCATTTGGAGAGTGGGCTTTGGCCCTTTTTGCAGTGCTTTTAAAATAAATATTGTCTCTGTTAATGCATTTTCACGTCTTGCATAAACTTTGGATTAGGATAGACAGTGTCTAAATATTTAATTTACCTAATAAGGAAGCAATTGCAGTGGCACATATCATTCAGCCTGTCAAAAAATACAAAATCGTTTAGCAGAAAGAGGAATCTAACTCCCTGACTTTCTTTCCATTTTTGGCCTGAAGTGTTGAGTCGAAGGATTGCTGAGAGAAGTGGTAAAAAAGTAAATAAACTTGAAATAAACTCAGATAGTTTCTCATATTACAGTGCTACTGAGGCACTTAGCGCTGCCTGGGCTGGAAACTGTGATTGTATGGCACATTAAGTTCCTTGAAACTCCCCTCTCCAACACCCACGTGTCCTATTTATGACTTTGACTTTTATGACTTTCTTTAATTAAAATTTGGCTTTTTGTGCACGGTAACTTTCAGCAATTATCTTAAGCATCAACCCACCGAATATACATAACAAGAACATTTCCCCCATTGCCTTAGAAACCAAAGTTAGACTCCCCTTATCAATCTATATTAAAACTACTATTCTTGGGTGATGTGGTTGAATTGTTTTAAACTAAAGAATATTTCCCTATGCTATAATGTTTTGTGCTGTTGCCTCAGTCCTGTAAAAATGCATATCTAGGACTCTCTGGGCTCATGAACTTCTGTGGTGGCCCATTTAAAACAAGGTATATTTCAGACTGGACATGTGTTGTTAATACCCCACCACTGAACCGCTTGTGAAATTTTGTGCTTGGCCAAAGCCTGTGAAATGCATCACTCATCAGTTCAAATACGGTAAATATATTGTAGAAGTGTACGCTAGAGCTTAAGTTAATTGGGATGGTAGCCAGAACGCTAAGGAGTCATTCTTTTGCATAGTAACTTGTGGAGAAAGGAGAAAGAAAGTAGATCCGCACAACAGCTGTTTGACGCTCCAAGTTTTTATTTACAATTACACCACGTGTAATGAAAATACAAATTGGGAGCTTCAAAGAACTGCTGTGCGGATCTACTTTCCTAAACAAACAACATAGTAAAAAATAATCACTTAATGGAGAAAGAGAGCAGAGATCATAAAGAGGGTTGGAGCCTATTAAAAGGTATAATATGTAACAAAGATAAACCCTGGTTAGGCTTAGATTAAATCGTAACTCCAGACTTAGAAAACAACATTGTTAAATAAAAACATTATTAGGTCAGAATCATTTGGTATAAAAGAAATAGGAGTATCACATTTGCTAACATACATGTATTTATATAGGATGAAATACATTTTTACTCACTGTTATACTTTGAATCTTGAGGCATAAATAGTCCAGAATTACATGTAATGATCTCTTGAGGGAACTTAAGTCAGTCTGAAGCATCAATTTTTCCCAGTCTTTCTCAGTGAACACCAGACACTGTTTGTTTGACATACGGATTATTTAACTGCAGACCATAAAGATGCCGTGGATTAAATGTAGACAGGAAATAAGAGGAAGCAGCGTGTAGGTACACACTATTTATGGTACATGCTTATCTGATCACAGTGGCTTGCATTTCTATATTTCACGTCATCAACAGATCCTTTTCTCGAAGCTTATCTGAGACGCACAAGGATGCTGTTCCCCTGTGTCTGCCACTCATTTAATCCCTCAATAAAATGTACATGATCCGCGGGAAAAAAAGAAAAGCCAAGATCACGTCAAGACCACTATGAACCAGTGGTGGGAGCAAGCTCTCGTCCTGTGTAAATATCCATTTCAGTATAGTGCAATAAAAATGGAATTCTCTACCATTTTGAAACTTATTTTGCACTCATTGTATGTATTTATTATATTCACTTAGACTTAGACTTAGACTTAGACAAACTTTATTGATCCACAAGGGAAATTGTTTTATTTGCAATTGGAGCTAGAGACCCTTTTAGTGCCTTGGAAGTGGTCTTAATACTAGTTTAGATTTCTCTTTCTGTTTTTGTTGCAATTTATTCAATTTCTCAATAAATTCCACACCATTTACCTTTAAAATGACCCTGAAAACATACTGTTTAGGCAGAAACATTTAACAGAGTAGGATAATCTGACTAATGATTTAAAGAAACCAGAATGCTGCTTTGTTGGGCTCTTGTGCCAAGTATTTGCATTTGCCTTGGAAGAAGTAGAGAGCAATTTTATGAACTGAACCCCTGGAGTGTTATGAACACTATAGAGACTCTATTAAGAGTCGCTGTATCCCTTTCTGCATTGGCAGACCCTCCTTTTGTTATGGGAGCTTACCTAAGGGTGAGGGAGGAAATAATATACTGTAGCTCTACTTCAGTATTGATCCTTATCTATAAACTCCCCATAGAGATTGCCTTGGCCATCTTCCCTGATTTATAAACTGATATGTAACAATACTTTGAAATCTTGATTTGCAACAATTTGTGAGTTTATGTTCACATTACAACAATAATACAGTGGTCCCTCGTTTATCACGGGGGTTAGGTTCCAGAAATAACCCGTAATGAGTGAAAAACGCGAAGTAGAAAAACTTTATATTTTACAATTATTATACATGTTTTAAGGCTGTAAACGCCTTTAAACACTGGAATTAACGTTTTCTCACATTTCTCTCTCATTTAAACACTCAAACTTTTGTAGATTTTCAACAAAATGTATTAATAGTGAAGCGTGGGGGCCACAAACCGAACACGCACAAACGAACGCAAGAGCCGCACGAAACCAGCAAAGAGCCGCACAGGGTGATTTAATCCTGGTTTAGACCTGGTCTAGTCCCGGTTTAGTCCAGGACCAGTTCAGGTTTAGACCTGGTTTAGACCTGGTCTAGACCTGGTCTAGATCTGGTTTAGTTCTGGTCTAGACCTGGTTTAGTCCACGTTTAGTCCTGGTCTAGTCCCGGTCCCCCCCGCGTCCCCCATCTATCAATCGGCAAAGGTCTACAGTCTCTTAGCCAATCAGGATGCAGAACACAATGTTACACTATAAAAAAATAAAAAATAAAAAATCCGCGAAACAGCGAGGCCGCGAACAGTGAACCGCGATAGAGCGAGGGACCACTGTAATATTAATAACAATATTTTTAACTGTCGATTTATCATTCTTTAACTTGTGAAATGTATGTATTTATAGTTTCAAAATTGTACTGTACTGATATTTCATAGATATTGTTATTTTTAGTTCCTTTGCTCTTTTAGTCAAGAAATTCATCATTTTATATTTTGCCAATTCACAACACAGTTATAAGAGTTTATATTTTATTTATGTTGCTTTATTACTAATAACGGCTGCTGATTTGTGTGTGTGTGTGTGTGTGTGTGTGTGTGTGCGCGTGTGTGTATGTGTATAAACAACTTGTTAAGGCTCTTGATTTTCCCACTCTGATTGTAATCCCTGATTCCAGTTTAAGCGGGGGTAAAGTCCAACACAAACACACTAGCAGCTTGCGCTAATGTCCGACAGTTTCACAAATCAGCTTTGAGATTTGAGAGTCATTTTGCCTGTTTTCTGGGTACGAAGACCAGTCACAGTGTATGCATACTCCAAACTTATTCCGAACTAACACAAGAAGTATCAAGTGAAGTTATGGAACAGTAAAAAATTTATAGCCGCACAATTTTGGACCTGATAACAGAAATGTAACCGACCCTACTTTTTACTGAATATTGCGGTTAAATTTACACTGAAATTGCTTCTGCTGATCTCATGGAAAGAGAAAACATAAGTGAAAGAACATATAGTGATTATATCTGGAAAGTGTACCTGTATTTGAGTAGCTGCAAGCCTTTATGGGAGTATTGATCTCTTTTGTGTAACCCTAGAAACCTCCTCTGGTACTGGAATCAGCTCAGACCAACATCCATCCCATCAGTCACAAGAGTGTGCTCAGATCTAACTATCTCCAACACCACAGAGATGTCAAAAACATCTCAGGATTTTTGCATTTGCACTCAAACTGACCACCAGATTGTTTTACTATAAAACTTAGTTTCCTTCCCTGTTCTCTTTAAAACCTCGAGTAAACCCACTGTTTGTACAAGGAGGAATAATAAAGTTTTGTTGATTCCAGGCAGGAAAAAATGCTAACATCTCAACAAACAATATATTTTTTTTGTATTGTATTGAGTCAAAGATATTAAGTATTAAGAATTGAGACAAAGTACTGAGACAAAGTTTTGAACCTGTACTACTCTGCAAAAGATAGAATTTGATATAAATATATATTTGTCTTTTTTTCATTATTATTTAACTTACTAAATTAGAAGTATTTATGTTATGGATACAGGAATTAAAATATTAACAAGTATTGTTGTGAGGTATATATTTTTGTTAACAAGATGTTTCCTCGAGACTAAACAAAGATCTTTAATTTTTGTTCTTCTGACAGTTCTTCTGATTTTTTATGTGTAGACTAACTTGCCACCAAATTGAATAAGTATAAGGCTTAGTCTGATTCCCTACCCTCCAGAATAAATACATCCTGCCATACAATATTCAGGATTCAACCAACTCGACTTGCTTTCACACCTCATTCTTCTTCCTGTGCCACATAGGCCATGCAAGGTTTTAGTCTTGGATTTACAGCCAATGGACATGACAGGGAGGAAGCCTTTTGTTGAATGTAGCCCAAAGCACCTGCAGTCTGAAGCAGAAAGCCAAACTGAACTCAGATCTGCCCCGGATCAGTGAGCGTCCGCGCTGGATTTGGTTGGCTGATGGGACTTGCGCCAGGCTGTGTCTGAGACCTGCTGCTCCACCACTGTCTGCAAACCATCTGCTCAAGAGCCTCTGCCTCTGTAGGGTGCTAGAGAGCAGGAGGCATTAACACCTCAGATAGGAAGGCAAAATAACAGGAAAATTTGACATGACTTGAACATCCAATCCATGCGTTTCAGAGTGATGAAAAATTAGCAATTAGTGACTATTAAAGGTGAAACGTAGTCAAAATAGTGGCTATACACATGTATTTTAACTGTTAAAATTGACTCAAGATGTTGCAGTTTGGTATATTGAGGGACATTGAATTGATGATGTCTTTCCTTACATATACTGTACACCTAACCATCCATCTTGCATAAAGTCAGACTTGTTTCTCTCTCTTTTGTATGCTTTCAACTCAGCAATGAAGTTGTCTTGACTTGTCTAAACTAAGTAAAGGTTCCATTTGGTCTAGTCAAACAACAGTCTAACACAGCACAAGAATGACCAGGCCTGTGTTCTTTACTTAATGTGTTTATCTCATTATTCCAATTAATGTTCCCATGGAGCGCTTTGAGAGAAGACTGGGCTTTTGGATAGCTATGAGCTGCAGTGTAATGACAGGTGGTGATTAACGGTGATCTCTGGCCTGGCTAATATCATGGACAGTCCGGATCATTTCTTCCCTGCCAGCGGGAGCCAGAGGAGGAGTGTTTTCCCAGGACAGGAGGAGAGGGCTAATTGGCAGCCGCCCTGTCATTGTGATTACGCCTGTGCACTCTGCAGCCTGTTGTGACTGGGGGAGCACAGCTTAATCTTCATTTAATAAGCCTTCTCCATAGGAGCCGACACTGAGGCTGCTGAGAAGACCCCAGAAGGCTTTTGGGTGGTAGTGGTTCTCAAACTGTAGTATGGTGGTCTCATGGACTTTTAGGATTTCTGATTTAGAGCCGTTTAGAGCTAACAAAGTCCTCTTTCAGTTCTCTGCTGATGGGCCTGAAGTTTGAAGTTAAGATTGTATTGAATACCAGAACAGATCTGTTCCGTGTCGCCCTGTTTTACTTGTGAGTCTTTTAATCTTTTATTATTTAAGTTACATATTTTAAAACCACAATAACATTCGCAAAGTACTCAGACGACACAATGGGGGATGTGTCATTCTTATTGGTTCCTATTTTGTCCCCCCCACCCCTTTTTTTTTTACATATTAGTAATTATTAGCACTTACATTTTCTTTTCATTATAGTATTATCCGTTAGTTTTGAGCTGTGTTAGTTTATATCCAAACTTTTTAGTACGTAAAAGAGATTCATTATGAGCTCATATTGACCCTTCCATTACTAAAATGTTATAGAAAGACGCAAGGGCTGTTTATCCACTTTGATGTGCAGAACCACTGGACGGGTGATTCACTCACATGTGTACAAGCCAGTAAAGTTCAATAATTTAAATGAGTTCTGCAACTGTGATGATGATTTTTCTCATGCTACATAAATCTGAGGAAATATAAAGTACAAATGGTGATGTCCTAGAGCCTTGCACTTAGCTGTAATGAATAGGACTATACGGTAGATGAATAGGAAAGACACATCAACCTGTCACTGAGTTGGCCCAGACTCCGACAGCTGAGTGCCAGTGGTAGTTATGGTCACTGCTGTGGTCATAGTAACAAATTAACACAAGTTCTGTTTTGACCATCTGAGATTTTTTACCCAACCATAAAGTGACTTTTTCCTATCACTACATTGTGTTTCTTAAATCATGCTAAGGCAGAACTGTGTTATCTATAGGCTCAGATCTGGAAATTCAGTAGTTTTATGCTGTTGCTCATCAAACATTTGTTCAATCTTTCATAGGCTAGAGTTCTTTTCTTGTTTTGTCCCGGATTAATATTGTTTTTTTCTTTTCCTTGGTTTAAATATCCCACGGTATCAAGTTTCTGTCAATTTAAAATATGTTATGTTTTGTATAAACCAACAATCCTGACAACAAATCAAATCAGAAAGTTATGTCAGAAAAAACAATGAATATCCTGCTGGTTTAGATCCGATTCAGTGGTGTTTACACCTTATATAGACCTGTTTTCCTATTTTCACTTTTATGTCTGCTCCAAAACTGAAGAAAATTGATTATCTGGGCTCCGGTCAGTACAAACAGTCAACACTTGCTTTATCCTCATGTTCTCATGCACAAGTTTGCATGTGTTTTTTGGCACTGCTCAAGTGGTAAATCTTCTGTGATAGAACAAAGTCATCACCAGTGTTAACTTGTTTGCCCTGTGTAGATTCCTCATTGACTTTTTAGGGGCAGTTGGGGTTTTCTTATTAAATTCCCACTAAGTGCCCCCACTCTCTGACCAAAATAAACATGGCTGCTGTCATTTTGTCAGCAACTGTCTTCAGAGAGTAATATTTGAAACACCCCCTGATCCTGCTGGCTTTTATATGGAGAATCCATCGTCATACCACAGGCATGAGCCATAAACATGTGGAGGCCTTTCAAAGACCAGGGGGGTGGAGGTTTGGGTAGAGGGAGGTGAACGAGGAGGGGTCAACACCGCTCGCTGGGGCTCCATACTCCATATTATTGTCATCTGGTCTGATCCAAGCAGGACCAAACCAAAGAGGCTGTTTCACACTCTGTTCCAACTGCGCTTTACTGAAGACCTGTCGACGTGCTTGTTTAACTTTCTTGGGGAGTGTCTGTAGTTATAAAACCTTAAAAGCTTTGCATGTAACCCAGATAAGATCTGCAGGGTGCATTGGGGCAGATTATCACTCTTGTCTCACACATCGAGGGTTGTGGGTTTTATTGCTGAACCAGCTCAGTTCAGTCACTGGGTGTGTGTCCTACTTGTGTGGTTGTTTATAATTAGTGTGATTAACATATTATATATGACTGACACATCAACAAGAAGTCAGAAGCTTGCTTATAATAAAGTGAATATAGAAGAATATGCCATCGAAGAATTGTATGTACAGGGATGGAACTTTGGTAAACCTTTGAGCAAAAACGTCTGGTCGAATCATCAATAATCCTACTCCTCTAAACTGGGTGAGCAAAAGGAAACATGTCTTACCCAGTTGTGAGTTCTCCAAGTCCCAGTTCACTCTGCTGCTGTTTCCCTCAGCAACATTGCACTTTATATGATTGTGCTTGTGACCTTGTTTGATTCACTGACGTAAAGAAAAAGACATCTATTTAAGTGCAATCATTTTAGATGCTCTAACAATATACAGCCATTAGCATTACTTTGCGACTTGTGGAATTGTTTGACCTTATGCTTTGGTTTTGTTATCCCCTTGTCAATTTAAGATAAAGCAACATTAGCATTATGTTCCAAATGCAATCCATATTCATAGCAAGACGTGAAAGAAATTAGGAAAGCACTCTATAAATCAATATGGAATAGAGATTTACCCTTACACCTGTTAAAACCAGTGGGGCATTGTATAACGTTTAAGACCAGCCAGATTTTGCACAGAACAAGAATGTGTTCTTGTTCTCATGCCCCGCGAATAGGAGCTATTTCACCCTGCTGTGCTCACTACATGGCCTGATATTGCCCGTGACTCGGTGGGAGCCATAAAACGGACCTTCATTGAGGAACATTTGCTTGATGGGTAGTTTATGCCGCTACACACTGTGATTTTTTACAGCACTCCAGACACAGCTTGGCTCTTTACAGGGCTAGATGGCAACAGCTTGTGATGAGAATTTCAACCTACATTTCCAGTGATATATGAGGTTTCACTGCTCTCTGCACAGTGTCTGTACTGCCAGATGCTGTCCACTTGTCAAGCGATGGAGACGGATATGTGTTTATTTTTATTCCAAATGGTTCAAATCAATACAAGGAATGATTTTGCTCAGAAACTTTCAGAGTGGGTACATTATATCTGTATAGCTGAGATAAAAGCTGGTAACTTGGCTTTAAAATCTTTCATTAGTGTGGATTTTGTTGTATTATGACTCTACCCCACCCTACACCGAGGGGGTGTGTGAGGTATTGTCTGTTATATATTATACTGGATTCTTGTTTAAATTGAGGTATTTCACAAATGGAATGGAGAAGTAACTTTTATCTTTTTTCTGCTTCATTCCATTGGGATATATGAAGTGCTACTATCAGTGCTCTCCCCTCTGAGGTTTTTCACTTCATATGTAGATAACCTGAGCTGTCTCTTTGCTCTGTCTGCCAGACCCTCAGTCTGCTGCTAGCTCTCCTGTGGGCTGCCTTTACTTTCATCTCCACATCCACGGAGGCTGGCAAGACACCAAGACACCACCAGCGTGTGAGAAACACATCACCAATAAACAATAAACCAGACCTCACAAGCAGAACTAGTCACCGCAGCATCCACGCTTTTCCCGTGTCTTTGCCTATGTCTTTGCTTGTATCTCACAGTCCAATCACACACTTCTGATCATACTAAGGAGCAGTGCTGCTGGAAGACAGTGGGCAGGATGTGTTCGCGTGGCGCACATTGTTCACATCAGATTTGTGTACATAGTACTATTCTTTCTTCCTTAGCGGTCTGGCTGCAGAAGCAAAGACAAAAGCAAAGGCAATGAGGGAGCGTGCGCACATGTGGAGTACAGTTGCATTGGCACAGCTTCACCACAAGCCCCTCGCCTCACCTTACCATCTGCACACTTCGCTCTCACATTTCTGACCAACCTCCACACAGACATCTCAGCTTTTAATTAGCGCTGATGCGGTGGGAGGTTGTGGTCGCTGACCCTCTCATGTCCATTGAGTGTGGATGCAGTGAGCAGACACGCAGACAAAACAAAACTGCAAGTATAGGCCTGCTGCCCTCAACTGTCTCAGGGTGTCTGTGTTTTTCTCTCTGTGTGTGAACTTCAACAAATACAGGGCCATGCAGACTAACAGCACAGCTATTACTGCACAAAGTAAAGACCAGCGCCAACTTATATGTTTGTACCATCAAAGAAAGAGGAGGCACATACCTCAACAAAAGACACTGACATGTTTGTGAACACATCATGCAGTGCAGGACCTGTTGTCAGTCCAACCACAGGTTTATGAGTAAAGGGTTGGACAGGGTGCTGAAATTAAATAGTTCTTGACAATTCCCTACAGAGTACATATATGTGCTGCCTGTATGAACATCTACATCATGTGAATCGCAAATCCAAACACGTGGACGATTTAGTGACTATACAGTGTCCTAACTATGACCCACTTAAATAGTTTCCAGTAACCAGAATATGGACATGCAGATGAATGGAAAAATGAAACTACAAACTAACATAACCATCTAAACTAAAATAATTTTTTGGGGGGGGTACTTTTTCCTTAATAGGCTTTTAAAAGTTTGCAGCCTCGCACCACACCACACTCCTGCCACAAGGTTTAGGGCATGTATGTTGTGTTTTCTCATGCTGTAATGGTTGAATTACCCTTATATCACACAGAAGATGATGATTCTCAGTGATTGCTGCAGACATGATTGAGTGGTTGATGTCATGAAACCCCATCCTCTGCAGGTACCATATCAAATCCCTTCAAACATAAATACACTGTCCCACTGGGTGGCAAGGTCCTGGACTGTGATTTCAACAGGCCTTGAGACAGTTCTTTGGGATTAGTGGGAGCTTAAGTCTCCCTTTGATTCCTGTCTCCTGGCTTACTGCTGCATCTTTGACAGATGCTGCTGCCTTCTGGAGTACACAAAGCACTCATCGGCAAGGTGAGGCCCCGAAATGACCACTGAAATTGAACCGTAATCACATATGCAGCTAAAAACAACAAGAAAATGTCTGCCATATGCCCTAAAGTCGAAAGAGGGATTATTGTCAGGAGTGCTGGAGCTGCCTCTTATTGCCCGTGTCTGTGATTAGATCTGTCAGAGCCTCTCAGCTGTCCGTCTGCCCGCTGTTTGACAAGTGTTTGATGCAGCCCAGGCCTAAAGAGGATCAAGTCTTTCCTGAATTGGCTTTACCTCACTCGCTGTGCAACAAGAGATCTGCTAACACATCAAACGTGCCCCTCCCCCATTCTCTTTTCAGCGCATCTCTGTGAACTAATAAACTATTTTTATCTACCAAACATGTGACGTGCTCTGGGCCCTCAAAAGGGGGACATGGCGACATGCCCCCGTGAGAGTTAGCAGAACAATCAAAGATAACAATAAGCGCCGCGCTGGCTTGGGTCGCTCATCACTGGACATCGCACAGGGATTGGAGCATGATCCGGATGGCCCCTGTCTCTGTTTGAGTGTCTAAGCCCGCCTGACTTATTGTGGCTCCCCGCTTGTTAGGGTCTGGGCTGCGTTCGAGACAGTTGTGCACTACTTTCAAACATGCAAGGGATTTCCTCCTTGGTTTCCTAGTAGAGATAAGAAAGGACTTCTACAGAAATGAGATATAGAGAAGGAATCATGCGTGACACTTTTCTCCCATATGCGGCCCTATTCCTATTTGGACACACAGAGACATGTGGGTTACGTGAATGTGTTCTCCGGGTGGCATGCAGCTTGTGTGTGCAGGACGTGACAACTTTGTGGATTTCACACGGTCACCTTGTGTCTCATTAAGCCATAATGTAATTACTGGACAGGTTTATGCTGCTGTGTGAACACACACATACCAAAGTGTTGAACTGGAGCCTTGTGCTATTTGCTGTTATGTGTGCACTTGTAGATTACTTGACTGGCAAAATGTTTGTATAACCTCACCTATTTTTACCCCTTTACGCCATAGGAATGCAAAAAGTCCCCTACTCAGGCCAATCCAACTTATTGCGTGCTCCTCATGGCTGTATTAACAACCATTTTATTCCTCTCCATAAATTGGGGTGGGGTGCATTAATACAGGGGAGCCAGAGGCAGTGGAGACATGTGAGCCAGGTAAACCCCCCAGGACAGGAGGGCTGATGAAACTGGGGGCTGACCCCTGTCTTATCCAATCCCTCTGGAATCTCATAATTCCCGTTCAAATATCTGTTTAATAGAGGCGTGATTAAGGAACACAATAGAGGCACGATTAAGGAACACAATGTGCTTCTGCAGAGTGTTATGTCAGATATTTTGAAGATGATTTTAAATACTAAACACATTTTTATTGACTGTGTTGGACTTACTTTAAAACATTCCACCCTACTTATGCCATTTATCATGCTCATTAGGATTGTTTGAGTTTCTTATTATTTTCATATGTAGGCTTGTCACGATACCAGATTTTGAAGTATGATATAGTAGTAGTGCTACAGAGACATACTGCGATAATATTGAAACTATTAGCCATAGAAGTAACTTATTTAACATTGTACAACTCAATTACAGTAAAGCAAGATAAATAGACAGTTTCATCTGTTGAATTACAACTGATAAATAAAAGAATAAACAGAACCAAGAACTAGCCACAGAAGTAATTTATTTAACATTGCACAGCTCAAATGTTGTTGTATTAAAACTAAAATACTCCAACTCTCTTCACGTTTACCAGAAAATGGTACATGTGATAAAGTCCCAAAATATATTCTTCCAGCCATCATGTATTGAATGATAAGTTGATATAGTAATTATCATGACAGGCCTATTCCAGTGGCGAGTTTGTGTTGTGATTACTCAACACTGCAACACTGGTATAAGAAACCAAGAATTATACCACTGCGAGCCTACCTGACCTGAAGATTCATCAAAAAAAATCTCATGAGACAATAGATAATACAAATTTCGTCTTAGTCTGGGTTGATTTAGTCTTGTTATCATGAAACTAAACACAAACAGATTAATTTCATCATCTTTTTGTTATACACTTAACTGAAAATAAGATGAATGGCAATCATGATTCTTTGGGACACTTCCTAGTTTTGTGGGACTGCATATGGGAACTATAATACGGATCAAAGTCTTTATAGAGTTCCTATCAGGAAGTGGAAATGATGCAAATCAAAGTGGGGTGCTTTTGTACTTTCTATTTCCCAAACAGAGCACACATCTGTACTTACTTCGATGCGATGAATCCGCTACTGTATATTTTGCCCCACATGTGGACCACATTTTTATGCTGCTGCCGCTCATCTCAGCTCAGAACAAACACAAACAGTGAAGAAGAGGATGTGTGCCTTGCTTTGGGAAGTGCTGAGGTCATATTTTTTTCTCATCAGAATCGAAACACAAAATTAAGCCATTCATTAAAGCCATCTAAAGCTAATTATGGTTTGTTCATCCAAGTAGCCGTGAGGCAAGAGGTCTTCCATATACTTAGGCCCAGATGTGTGGATGAGTCAGTGGGGAGATAGTGTACGGCAGAGACGAATATGTGGTTCTTGAGTGAACACTAAAAACTGAATTATGTTCTCAGCCTGGGCTGTTGACGTTATACCCACTGATTTGGAAAGTCACGACAATTTAGGGGGAAGGTGCTGCTGTATTTCTCACTATAGATTTGTTATGCTTCAGGCTGTAAATTTCATGAAGTCAGAGAAAACTAATATATTAAACAAATTGAATAGGCAGACAGAATATAATGTAATGTAGTGTTTGGAATCCATACACAAGTCCAAAATACTGTCTGTACCAGTTCCAAAGCTAATGCCAGAAGAGAAACACCATGTTGTATTTTTGTATTTTTAATTGTAATAATTACTGGTGATGGCTAAAAGTGAATATATATATATATATATATATATATATATATGGTATATACATCTCACAACAGCACTCCAAGGTGCCTTTGAACTATGACAAATATTGCATCTGATTCCTCTAGAGGGCAACACTGTGCAGTAAATAAAAGTCTAAAAGCTTTAGTCTTGAAGTATTTTTGGCAGCTCAGAGTGGAAGTGGGGAACTGTAAAAGCTGGCAGGATGTCAATGCCCTGAATGAATCTCACGTCATACAGTTTAACTCCTCAGACCTCAGTTCTCCTTCACAGCGTCTGGTACCCCCTCCAGACAGTTAGGAATAATGGCTGAACCACCCCACCACAATGACCAGAAACCATAACAGCAAGTTGCTAACTGTCGTTTTTTTTTACTACTTTCTGAGCCCCATTCGAAATGATTGCGTGCAACATGGTACCTTTTTTCTGATAAAATATTATTTGTTAATTTATTTTCATATAAATCTTGCCTTGCGTAGCACTAAAGCTTAATGCCTTACTAAGAAGCCATCTGGTTGTGTGTGCGGCCCATTAACATCCAAGTGTAGCATAAAGTATGTGCAGTGCTGTGGCTATCAGAGGTGGAAGAAATGGCCTTAGTATGATTACTTGAAATCACTTGAGAAAATGTTTGAAAATGTTTTGGTTTTAAAATTATTACCTTATTATAATATACTATATGCTATGAATAATATAAATACAACTGCTTCCACTAGTACAGATTACTACTACTACTATTATTACTGCCACTGGTTTTACTACTTCCATTTATAGTACTGCAATTAACTTATTAGTAAATAGTAATTAGTAATAAAATTTATATTAGTTTGTACTACTAATACTAGTACCACTGCGTTCAGTTCTATTTAGTTCCAAAACAGACTGTCGCTGTCTCTACACCTTTACTGTTGAAACCATGTGTTAAAAGTGCACTGTGTAACTTTTCAGGTAGGGGGTTCGCCACAAACTTGAGATATTTTTGCTTTGCTGAAAGGTTTCACAGTATAGTGTTAAACTCATCTATGTTGCATGTACTAAATTACAGATGTTTTACTGCTCAAAAACAATGCAAAAAAGCTCACCTCTCCACAGATCTGAGATGTAACGTGACTTCGAGGTACAGTAATCCCTCGTTTATCGCGGGGGTTAGGTTCCAGAAATAACCCGCAATAAGAGAAATCCGCGAAGTAGGACAACTTTATATTTTACAATTATTCTACATTTTTTAAGGCTGTAAATGCCTCACCACACACATTATACACTTTTCTCAGACTGGAATTAACATTTTCTCACATTTGTCTCTAGTTTAAACACTCAAACTTTCATAGATTTTCAACAAAATGTATTAATAGTGACGCGTGGGGGGAGACACGGCCCCGGAAGCCCCGCCGGACGCGCGAGGAGCACTGCCACGTCCCGGAACGAGACGCGCACCAACCCCTTGGAGAAGTGCGCGACCCGTGCTGCTCTGTCATGGATTTGTCCACGATAAACCCCTCATCGTGGACAAAACCGTGACAGAGCAGCACGTGTTGCGCATACACCGGGGCTGCGAGCACGAGATAGAACTGCGGTGCCCGGACCGCGTGCTCTCAACCCGAGCCACAAACCGAACACGCACAAACGAACGCAAAAGCCGCACGGAGTGATTTAATCCTGGTTCAGACCTGGTCTAGTCCCGGTTTAGTCCAGGTCTAGACCTGGTCCAGTCCTGGTTTAGTCCAGGGCCAGTCCAGGTTTAGACCTGGTTTAGACCTGGTCTAGACCTGGTTTAGTTCTGGTCTAGACCTGGTTTAGTCCACGTTTAGTCCTGGTCTAGTCTCTTAGTCAATCAGGACGCAGAACACATTGTTACACTATAAAAAAAAGTTACACTATAAAAAAAATGGGAAAAAAAATCTGCGAAACAGCGAGGCCGCGAACAGTGAACCGCGATAAAGCGAGGGTTCACTGTATTGTGGGCTCGTCTGCATGGAAGTAGATAAGTTTAATGCCTAAAGATATTTCTGAACATATGATACTTGCCACTACAGATCAAACTAAAACACAAGCTGCAGTACAAAAGTGTAGCTACAGATGGTTGTCTCTGACATTAACCCCACGTTATTTCTGATGCGGGGTTCACATTTCTCATCTGTCGTCAATGACATGTTTAGGAGGAGCAGGGAGGGCACTTGTTTTGGCTGAAAGACAATCACTTAATGTAGAGCTCTGCGGCTGTGTATTTTCAGGATTACTGTATCACGTTGACATGCCAGCATCAAAGTGCAGCATGTAATCCAGAGAAATCCTGTCACAACTTTCCAATTACAACTCTGACCCAGGACCAGGCAGTAGTAGCTTCATGAGCTGATTTTCAAGTCCTAGTAGGAAGAAATGACTCTCAGCTTTCCAATATTAAAACAGGTGGGAAAATAAAGGTGTGATTGATGGCTTTTTCCATCTGGAATCAGGAATTACTTACAAAAGGAACTACAGAGCTCAACTTTTCGACTGTACACACACGGTTGGACTTTCTAATTTGAATGATGATTGATAATAGATATTGCATGATGTAGTATGAGACGTTTGTTTAAAAAATCTAGCTAATTATGTCAGCCATGAAGGTTGGTGTTTGGGAATTAGAAGACTTTTCCCAAAGATTTTGAAGAATGATATTCAGTTGATGGGGGAGTATATTCCAACTCCGCTCTAAATCATTTGCGAGTTATTCCAAATAAATTAATTGAATGTAAGATTTATCCCAGTGACCACAGTGAGGGTACAGTAGCAAGAACTTGTGCATTTTTAGTTTTGCCACAAGTCCAAGTGGGAGTTTGAGTAATAAGTTCTAAAGTTCTAAAGTTCAAGTTGGATCACAAGTGCGGTAAATTCTGCTGTTTAGAATTAATGACTGCCGCTCATTATAACATTTTATGAAATTACATCATTAAACTAATCCATAAATTATCTTGAATGTTCTGAATATCTTGCATAAACAATTACTGTAAATGCGTGATCAGTCTTGTAGCTTCTGTCTAAAGTCTGTGACTGTTCCCTGCTGCAGTTGACCTTCTCCAGAGAAAAAAACATGCTGTCTGAGTGGACCATCAGTTGTATTAATCACCGTCTCGGTCATGCATGTTTTGCTAGGACCTCTCCCCTTAGAGACACTAATCTCCTGCTCGGGTTTTCACTTTTACTTTCTGTCAGGGAAATGGATCTTCAAAAAGGCCAGCAGCAATCTGACCTGCTTTAGTAATCTGCGGGCAACTTCTCTAAGAGGTCACCGATGAGAAAATAATGACCAACTGAATCCCTACGTTAGCTTTGTAAATCAGAATGTGTATGTTTCAAATCACTCGCGCCTCACCATGCTGAGATAGTAAGCAGAACGTAGGGAAGGAGAGGGACAGAATGAAGGAGTGAATGAACGGTCTAATCCAGGATAACCTTGTTAGGGCTAAGTGACGCTGTGCAGAGGGCTTTTGTCAGCTGGTTGGCAAGATGAGCTTCTTGTAAATGATTGTCCTCGCTGTCAAAAACCTGATTTGGTTTTTCCAGCATCTGATGTCTGTTTCTGCAAAACTCTCTTTTCCAAGTGGAAGAAGAAAATCTTATATTTTTGATTAAATGAGGGGTGAAAAGTTGAATTATACAGTAGGTCAACCATCAACAATGCACGCCTCCGCCTGCCTGCTTTTCATATTAAGAATCGGATCTCTCTTCTGTCAAATCAGGCACGAATACGAATTTTAGTGCTGGCATACTACTCATATGAGAAATATTTATCCGTTAATTGAATAAACTCCATATTACAAGCAAGTCATCTCGTCTCGAAACACATGCATCTCTGTCAAAAGACCCCATTAAATAGGCATTAAATAGGTTGTAAACATACATGCAACAATAATCCCCAAACCACCAAAATGTAACTTACTTTTGCAGCGCTTGTATAGAATACGCTTGCTCTTCTGCATCCCACTGGTGTAATTTTCAGCCCTTATAAAATGCTCTAACTGCCATTTAAAACTTTAGCCAATGTCTTAACGTATGATGGGTCTCTTGAGGTCATACCACTGTATCCCAATTCTAACCAAGTGAAAACAGTAGTCATCCTGGATAGTATTGGCAAATGTAACCTACTCCGCCGGTATGTTAGCTGTTCATAGTGCACGGGACGGTCCTTCACAGCGTTATAAATGTATGTGTGAGGAGGCCCTTAATGGCTGCTAATCCAATTTCTTTCACTGAAATCAAATCTCCCTGGCGCCAGTACTTCTCTCCTTCCCTTGCAAATAATGGCCTCCGTTTTGGCCTGTTTATGAACACAACGTGCCGCCAAAAACTCCAACTTTAGCCCTGAAAAGTCCCTCCAAATCTTCTCCAAAATTATTTAGAATTTTACCACCTTAACCTCAATCGGCCCTAAACAAAAAAAGATTATTAATTGATCGCCCGCATCAAGTATAGGCTTTGGGAGGTAACAGGAGAGTATAGAATCCCTTTTACCGTATGTCTTAATGTCTTCTTGAGGTCAGCAATTGATTTTTTAGAAACCACAAGCTATGGAGATAAGATTAGGCCTCCAATCCATGCACTGCCGCTGGAGCCGTTAGTGGATGAAATCACTTGGCCCCAGCCAACAGTAGCTGCACTGCTCGTCTTTATTAGCAGGTCAAGGCTATTGTCATTATATTGTAGCTATACTCTGCCAGTGCTTACTCTTTGTGCCAACATTTTAGTGAGGTATGGTTGAATAAGTGCGCTCCAGTTATGTGATTTTACCCTTTATTTATAAAAAAAATGTCGGGAGCAGAATGAGTGTTCTCATTCTCATACCTTTGGATAGGACAGGTTATATGACATTTTGAATAGGAGTGAGGAGGAATACCCCTACCATGCATGTTTTGGGTCCATTGAGGAAATCAGAGTCATCAACCACCCAGACAGAGAGAATTTTTTAATCCCAATACTAGAATCAAAACCTAATTTTACTATAGGGCTAACCAACCACTCTGCACATGTGCTGCTACCCATTCACTATCCCACACTGAAGCAAAATGAAATCAATTCAATTATTTAAAGAGATAGAGCTTTGCAAATACTGCCAAGCACAATATTCATGAAACAAAATACTGAAATAGCCACCAAGGTCATTGTACTGAATCAATAATTGCAGTCACTTAAAATGTGTTCAGTATTTTTTTCAGTTTTGTCAAATTAAATCAAATCAAATCAAAACTTTATTTATAAAATAAAATTCCAATCAAAGGCCAAGCTAAACAGGTGAGTCTTGAGCCCACTCTTAAAAACATGAACGTTCTCTGCAGCCCTGAGCTCCTCCGGCAGGCAGTTTCATAGACGAGGGCCTTAGTACTGAAACGACGCCTCTCCTCTTGTCATAGTTTATCCTTATTACATAGTTTTGATTTAGACGCAACCTTGTGGAATGAGCATTTACCCCTAAACTAACACAAGATTAGATTTCAGTCCATTTGTACATTACACATTGCACATCGTACATCTTTGCGCTTCTCTTTGGATTAACAAAATACTAAACCAGCTTTTGAACCAATCTAAGGCAGTTGCTTAAAGCTTGTACATATTCTTGAGCTGGGTCCACTTTTCCAAAACAAAGATATTAGCTCTGACACAGATGAAGAGGGCTTTGGCTTTGGTCTCCTTTCCACTGAGATACACAACTGGCTGACTATCTTCCAGTGCATCAATTGGACCAGTCGTTATATTCACGTCCCGCGGGAGGTATTATTTTGGCCTAATAATATGATATGTATAATAGTACTTAACTCTCACTTGGATTTTCACTATGCTTTGTTATTGCTGTGAGCCACGGATAGCAGTGTCAGTGAGAGAGAAGAGCGAGCTGCAGTAAGCTGGCGGGCTCTGAGGGGATATTCAGAGTTGTCCTCTACTGTGCTTGTTGACTTTAACATGATTTTTCCCGGTAACATGGCTGCCACATCGATTAGAATTGACAATATTTTTCAAGCCCCTTTTTGGTGATTTAAACTTTGAAAATTTTAGACACAAATGAAGAAAGCTGTCACAACCAATATGTAAAATTCCAAATAATTAAAGGTCCTGTATTCTGTATATGAGCAAAATGTGTCTTGCTCCAGTACAGATATATTGTATAAGCAGCTCTTGAGGTCAAAATATGTCCAAATGTAAATATGAAGCATATCATTGTTTGATGATCAGGAAGTGCACATTAATTCTTGATGATGACGGCAATGCTCCACTCTTCCCTATTATAAACTCGTCATAGTGAATTATTAGGATGCGTGGAATGCATAAGGTAAGTGAGGAAAAACTTTGGACTGCTGCAAACCATAGTTCTGTTTTCACATTTTTAAGACTGTAAAAATCAGGTAGATCAGGCCTTTAAGCACTTTTTAGTTATGAAAAGATGCTAATCGCATTTCAGAAAGATAACTGACCATGCTGTATATATTTAGTATCTTGTATAAATCTATTTTATTCTAAGAGTTTATTTAATGTATGCCTTTTTAATCATGGTTTTCTAATCGGATATTTTACGATGATTATCAATTGCTTTATGTTGCAGCATTTCATCAAAGAAAATTACTAGTTTGTGAATTTTGTTCACCAACTTCCCGCAATAAAAGTGGAATTTGAAACCTGTCCTCAGATACATTCTGGCTTATATCTACATGCTGTTTCAAATGAGCCAAAAAAAAAAAAAAATCCTTTACTGTGTTTTATTCGATTTTCAAGTTTTTTAGGGGCTTTATGGAAACAACCATAATTAACCGCCTTAACTTTGAACTAGCGATTATCTAGAAGAGTTCCATTCCCTGCACATGCTAATGAATGAGAATCCACAAAGGTCAGGTTTGACAGCAGTAAACACCTGACCACAAAATTCCACATTGATTTCAATTCTGGGCTTTTTGTTTGTTTGTTTGATTGTCAAGCTGGCAGAGCCAATTGTATCAAAGAAAGAACATAAACCAAACATTATAAAATTACGGTTTACTGTTGCCAGAACGGAAAGCTCGTGATTTTTCTGATAAAACGTGATTGTTCTTTAAATGGCTCCTGACCGTGCCAGATGTATCGCACTGCAATGGACGACAATGCATAGAAAACAGAAAGAAACCAGCTTTGCCTTTCCAAGACTCAATTGTACTCTCTTAAGAATTTATGAATTTGCTCTTGGTTTTGAACACTATGGCAATGACTTAATCATTTCTTTCCAGGAAAATTAAACTGTGAACCCCGGTAATCAGCCTAAGTGATTACATCGCTCGTAAATATAGTATGAGATGATGAAAGCTGAGCGCGTGTTACCCCAAGGGAAGACCAAATGAAACCTCTTCTGCAGATAGGATAGTGCGTCTTCACATTATATCATATACAGTGACATGGGCTTGAATGTAGAGTATGGTTGCCCTCTAGCTGTCAGCATTAAGAACTTATGCTTATAATATTAATATTGGGAGATTCTGTCTGAGCATATCTCTTACACAGCTGAGGTTTATTTTCACAGTAATTCTGCTTTATAAAAAACTAATATTGTGACACTACGGCGTGCATATATATATATATATGGGGTTTCTCTACATGATTCTCCTCTTCTCATAACTTCTAATAACTTTCTAATGCAGTGATGTTTTAAAAATCTTCTTTATTGTTGATAATAGATACATAATATGTATCTTATTATAACAGTTTTAGGATTACATAGACTGAAAATGCTTTGAAGTTTGTCCAATTAAACATTGTCTCGGTGATATTTCTTGTCATTTGTCTGTTGCATGCAAGGGAAAAGATTTGTATCGCTTGTGACCTAAAATCGGTGTGCTAAACTCTATTTGCCCTTTGCACTGGGGCTCCTGAAAAACTGTCTTCCCTGCTGTTCACATGTGTTGGCAGGTCTCTGACAAAGAGAGAAAAAAGTGCATTACTGATCTTGTGCCCAGTCCTGGAGAAGCCAGGAACACTCCTGTTTAACCTAACCCTCATAAACACAACCTTGTGTCCAAGAAATGTCCCAGTAAGACTTCATCCACCACACCGTGTTTTTACAGCCATCAGTGTAATTCATGGAGAGTTGATTGCTCTCAAGTGCATGTTTGTGGGTACCTAGCAACACTGTTTTGATAATTACATCCTTAAAATAGTAAAATAGTAATGGGCATAATGGGTAGAATGTTCTAAAAACTTTATCTCAGTTAATGTTTCTGGACAACTACAGAAAAACATTGTCTTAAAGTTTTGAATAGGTGAGATATATCGTGGAGCTCCTAAGCTGTGCACAAAAAACTATTGATGTTATACCATCGCTTGAGAGACTCCAGTAAATGCAGCATACTTTGATTCACTCATCACCTTTAATAGTGCCTCTTTCAGTGGCTGATTTTCAAACTGACCATTGGGCATTCTTCTGTGGCTCTCACTGCCATGGTGAACGCAGTTAGTGATAATGTTGGATTTTAGCGGGTTTTCGTGAGAGTAGCAGCCTGAACAAGTGCAGTAATAGCAGTGAATGAGGCAGTAGTTCCCCCTCAGCGAACCATAGCACGGTCTGTTCTTTGAGCTCCACGGCAGGATCCAGATATCATCTCATCATTCAAGGCCTTCTCCACTTTCCCCCATTAGAATTTCTTTCCCTTAAATTCCCTCACACTCTCTCCACCTCATACACACACACACACCTCGTTATCTTATTTGTGGCCTTGGCAGTCAAATTGTTGCCTTGTGGTTCAATAGTCTGAGTTCTCTCTGTCATAGAGAAGTATGGCTGCATATCAGCCTCCACCACACAAGCTTCCATGAGAGCAGGAAGTCAGTTCCCAGCATGCTTTGCCCGTCTTAGTCAAACCTGGGGTGTATTAACCTTGGACTGGGGGACCTTTCCAAGTTGGAAAAAAGTTATGCAACTTCCCAGAGTTATCTCTGTTTTCCGCTGCACAGACAGTGAAGAGTGTCGGTGTGAGGAGACATTTGTTTAAAGTGAAGCTTAAGCTTTGAGTGTTGCTACAGAACATAAATGTCAAAAATGTCTTTCTGAAACTGTCATTATTGTAAAAAACTCACAGCTGGACATATAAAACACTATTTGACATCAGTAAACCCTTTGCTGTCAAACTAGAACTGTAATCCACAACTCTTGATGAGTCCTGACCGTCCTGTGTCTCTCTGTCCACAGGGGGCTCGGGGAAGCATCCGTCCAAAGAGGAAAAGAAGAAGAAGAAGAAGCAGAGACTGCGGTTTCGGGCTCACAACCAGCACACTGACCACTTGGCTGCAGTTCGCTCCAGTCAGTGAGCAGTGAACAACTACAGACTACCCAAATACTATAAAGAAGAACCAACGCAAAGCTGCTAGCCACTGCTGCACCCATATCCTGTCTGACCACAAGCCCCACCTCCTGCCCTGGGCCACCCCACTGCCTATAGGACACTAAGTCACTCTAGTATTTATCTCTAATGTAGGATATCACTAAAATGTGCTTCATGCTGCTTTGTCCAGTCTCAGTGACCAACCAGGTGACCTTCATCCAAGCCCCTCCCCCTGTTCCATCACCTTGTTGTGGGCTTTTTACATTGTCATTAACCATCCAAACGTGATGAGAGGGAGAAACTGTGCAGGCTGTGGGAGAGAAGGTGGGCTGAGATGAGGGCAAGGAGGATGACGAACAAGATGGCAGATGAAAGGGTAACCAGAGATTCGGCTAAACAAGAGTGATGCTCAAGGACTGAAAAGGCATCTCGAACTTAAAGAGACTTTTTATTTATGTCAAAGCTCACCTTCCCTGTAGACAATGGTGTGGAGACAGAGACCATTCCCATGTGAGGCCTTTATGTTATGTTATGTACATTTTTGAGAGAGTAATATTAAAAATAAAAATTACCATGCACCATGCATAGATGCAAAGTATTTTATTCTCAGCACAAATTGTTTACGTTCTGACCGCTTTATGCTCTAACTGTATAGTGTGGATACAAATTAATTTAGTTGTCCGACTAGCATGGCATAAACATGACTTGTACATAGTTTATCTAATAATAAAAGCTTATTACTGTATTTTCAGTATTGACCAGTTCACCGTTCTAAATGTTTTAGAGATAACAAAAAAGGTTGTAATACCAAGCTACAGACTAAAAATGTTAAAAAATATAACCGCCACATAACTATTCCATTTATATGGTATATATTTGATTTATTTATTAATTCTATTCTATTTTGTACTTTTTTTGTTCAGTGAAAGTTTTGCCTCATGCTGTTACTCTTATATGCTGAAATATTCGTTGACTTCCTTATACCAGTGCATATCTTTAACAAGTCTGATGTCACAGTGAGTGATTTATTTGACCTCATCTACTGATTTCAATGTGTTGAAGAGTTAAAAATAATAAGACAGACTTATTCATGTTCTAAGTTTAAAAATTAGGATTGCGTAAATGTATGGTCATAGGACTGCATATGTGTACATGTGTTTTATTAAAAAACATTGTGACTGTATAAGAGAGCCTTTTTATTCTTATTGTCTTTTACACTCAGATTATGGATTTCATGTGAGGAATGACCTTTAGTTGAAAAACACTGCAATTCAAGCATTTCAAGGAGGTGAAAACAGTTCCAATAAGCCTTATTAATGCAGTTGAGATACATTTTATTTATACAATACTTTCTGAAGTGGTATATGAAGTATTTGTGTCCCTAAGGCAGTGTATAATGGTGATTTGTTAAATCCATCTCACACAGTATGACACAGTGCTTGCTCCAACCAAAGGATTGGACACGGTCTATTGGGTTTTAACAGAGTGTGTGACAGCAGCTCAAAAATGGGGTTTAATTCTCAATGATGTAGTCAGCTTTGTGAATGGCACCAAAGCAGTCAGTCACTGTGGCAAGAAAATGGACCCATCTTGCTTTTGTGTTTGGCAACTGAGAAACCTGTGCTGTGGCCAAGAACCACCACCAGATAAATGAATAAAGCATGATGGCTGTGTGGCCTTACAGCAAGAAGGACCTTCAGGGTCTTGGCCTTTCTGTATGGCGTGTTTTTTTGTTTTGTTTTTTTGTTTTGTTTTTTCTCTTTGTTTTCACCAGGCTCCCCAGTTTCCCTCATCATCCCAAAAACATGCATGATTAGTAATATCCTCCAGCTAAGGTAGTCCTGACCAAGCCTCACTCAACATCTGGAGATGGGTCATCAGGCGTAGCGCCCACTGCTCTGGACAAGTTGCCCCAGCCACATTCAAGGATGGGTCAAATGCAGAGGACATATTTTTTCTATAGTAACAATAAAGTGTATCTTACACTTTACATTTTTGTAACATAATACTTTTCTAACATAATGGTACTCTATTGGTACCATTTTTGGCCTCCAACTTAGTCTATTGAGAATAAATTAAGACTGGATTGCCAATAAAAGCAGGCGTAGATGCACTTGGTTCTGTTTTTAAAGGCATCTGTTGCTGGTTACAAGTTAATGAACGAATCACAGATGTCATCCACAGTGGGCCAGACTATCAATGCTCCAGACTCGACAGGGATTAGACCTAAAGAGCAATGGCACTGAAGTGGATTCATTAAGCCTGGGACCACCTTTAAAGACACACATTGTGCTGTCTGCAACGGAAAAATAAAAGGAAAGACACAGAACCGCTGCTATTTTACCCAACATACCTTTGCCTCCTGACCACTGGTTTTGCTGGAGAAGTGTCTTGTGTTGTCAAGAGGGTGAGCATTCACTCACACATCACAGGGAGCAGCTAAACCACTTCTGTAAACGCTGTATGTGCGCTGCACTGTTTGTGCTGCGTGTGGTTAGGTGGCTCAGACGAGATCTCCCTTTTAATCTAACAGCCAGCATTTTCATTAGGCCCGAGTGAGTCCTATTATTAAAACCTGCTTCAAAGCCAAAACAAGTGAAACCACAAACAGGAAATGACCCATTGGGCTCTGAGCCGTACTGCATAGATTGGTTATAGGAGTCTTAAAGCAGCCTGTTTTGAGTGCATTGGCAGTGCTGTGTGCAGTGTCAGTGAGATCTTTATAGGGTTGGGGTGCTGTGACACATTTGCTCCAGAGCAAATGGAAGCTATGACTTTGGCGGGATAAATAACTATGTCCAAGATTATAAAACGTGTTATGATCTGCAGTGTGTAATAATCATATCATATAATAACCCTATAATGAGGCATCACTTGCCATTTCTTTTGATGGAAATATGGAAACACTAATCTGGTTTAGCCATAGTGTTTGGCAACAACACAACAGCAACGAGAACATATTGGTCAAATATGGACCATCACACTTTGAACAAATCAGCCAAATTGTTGCATTACTTAATGGATTTTGATCGCGAGACCAAATGAAATAGCCCCCCTTATTTCTGAAACTATTAACAAAAAATATGAATGCACATTTTGACTTCAAGTGAAGTTGCTATAGGAAACGAGCAATTTACCAAAATAAATAGGCTTTTAATAAAAACAAATTGCCCATGGCAATGGTTTGCCGAATATTGAGGGCCTTCATCCCATTCCTTGCGGTGGACTTGCACAGTATGCCCCAGTGTGCACTGCTTGAATTACTTTTTCCTGAATGACAAATGGACAATATTTATGAGCCTCAGTCTGAGGGGTTAGTAGTAGCAGGTGCGGTAGATTTTATCACCATACATAACACGGAGCAGACCAACCTGCAGCTCACCCTATGGGTGCCATAAGCAGATAGGAGTCATATTCAACATGCCTATTTCACATTTGGAGTCCACACAAAGCCATTGTCCTCATTCAGCTGAGGTGCAGAGCAAAACAGCTCTGTCGTACTTTTCAGGATGTGACATGCATGTGCTTTATGACCTCTCCTGAATCAAACTGCGCTCCTTAAACATATTAATGCTTACAGGCTGCCCAAATATTTCCTTTCCTGCTACGAGAGCCATGGGCACAGCCATTATATTGGGCTCAGGAGCCAGCTGGTGAGGACAAATCCACAAGGATTTCTGCTCTCCCCCTTTAGACTGCTGGCAGCCCCACTCCATTCATTCAGTTTTATATGTGCCTAGTAGCCGTGTTACTACCGGTTTCAAGGGAGAATTAATAGAAAACAGGTCTTATTAAAGTATATTAAGAGCAGTAGAAGTGGATATAATGTACCCAGTTAGGGCCCAGTAGGCCTGTAACTGAACTGAAGCTGACATGTGTGGCTTCTACAAGAAGGATATTTCTCTTTGCCACTACAGGCTCCAGGGGGGCTGTTCACTTAAGCAGAGAGGTGCATTGTGGGTAAGCAGATTTTTACTGGGCATGAGTACTGCAGGGGGTAAGGAATGTTTGTCTTCCTCCCACTCATTCAGATCAGGATTATGCTTTGCCAAAGCCACCTTTGACACTACTTGGAGGGTCTGTGGAAAAAATATCAAATCTCTTATTGCCCTAATAAAGATTGTGAAGATTGCTCAATCTGGACATGGCAAAGGCAGAGATGAGAGGCGGGTTCATCTGAGCTCATTCTCCCCCGCACACATGAGAGTGGTGGAAGTTTCTTTAATCAGCTCTATAGGTCTTCACCTCAGCGCTTGCACTTGTGTCTGGATGTGTGAATGACTCAGAGCTTTTGCCCTTTGCCCTGGAGTGGCACATGTGCTACAGCCTACTGTAGGTTCACATTAGCTGGGGAAATTGGTGTCTAATCTGTAAGTCATAAATCTGTTATAAAATACATCAATAAAATACATACAATTTTTTGAGTCAGAGGCCAGTCACTAGAAGCTTGTGGCAGTGGCCACAGTGAGTGTAATGATGTCCAACCACCTGAAAGAAATGGTCACAACTTTGACTTTGCTGTCATTGTTTTTAGCTTGACACAAACTGCTTCTATTTTCAGTGTGCTAGATGCTAACCATAGACCCTCTTCACTGACGTGTAAAATTTCATGTCAACCAACGCTTGAAACATGCAATTAAAATATCTAGGATGAACTTTTAAGGATGTTCTGAAAACTTGAAGCAGTAATTTGAACCTTTTAAGCATTAAAAGCAAAATAAAATAATTATCATAAGTTTTTTGGCTCACCTAAACCTCAACAAATGAAAACAAGAACAGTGTGTAGTCCTAACAGAGACTTTAGGTTATACGTTTATTGAGCTGCTGCAGTGGCGTTTATACAGATGAACAGGCCTCTAATTGCTGCTTCTGCTACGCACCGCCATTGTTCCTCATGTGAGTCAGATAAAACAAACCACATGGTGCGTGTGTGCTGGCCGGGGGAGGAAGCAGCGCTCTCATTTACTATCTCCTTGTGTGGTTTGGCAGTGGTTCTGTGGGATGGGGGCGTGCAGGGCATCCGTCTGGGCGTGAGGCCTGGCACTGGCTCAGCCCTGTTACACACTGTGAGGCACCACACTGCTGCCCTGTGCAAACTTATACAGGCTCTACATGCTACTTGCATGAGCCAAATGAAATTATAACTACAATTTAATGACAGGAATAAAAGCACAGCACTGCTATTGTTCTAACACCACATATTGAACTTATAAGTTTCATTGCAGGTTTGATCAAAGTGGGGTTGTTTCCTAATGGTTTAGGCCTGGCACTAACAACAGACTGTTTATGTGACCCCTGTGGCCCTTATAGAGCATGTGAGGTGTGATGCAGCTGAATAAAATAACGGTTTAAGCTTGCTACCGTGGCGATATGCCATACCTCACCAACCGAAGCAGCAGGAGGTGTAGAGGTGGATTAGAGCAGGCCACCACCACTGTGTCTCAGGAAGTTTGTTGGAGGCCCTTATATGGCTAATAACTCCCCTGTTTCCTTCTTTATTTCGAATACCATGGGTAAGTACATTATGTGAAAGTCACTTTTTTTTTTTTTTTTTTTAAATATCCCAAATAATCGGAGTAGAGGATGCCATCATCTCTCTGATGCACTGCTCGCTGTCCCACTTGGAGAGGCCCGGCAGCACTGTGGGCCCCAGGGCACGGTCCTCGCGCCCTTCCTCTTCACCCTCTACACTGCAGACTTCAGACACAACACGGACAGCTGTGTCCTGCAGAAGTTCTCTGATGACTCTGCCATCATTGGTCTCATCACAGACGATGATGACGCGGAGTACAGAGGACTAACGCAGGACTTTGTGGACTGGTGTCAGCGGAACCACCTTCTCATCAACGCGGGTAAGACCAAGGAGATGGTGGTGGACTTCCGCAGACGCCATTCTACTGCCCCCCCACCAGTGAACATCCAGGGAAGGGACATTGAGAGAGTGGACTCTTACAAGTACCTGGGTGTTCATCTGAACAATAAACTGGACTGGACTCACAACACAGATGCACTGTACAGGAAGGGCTAGAGTCGACTCTATCTCCTGAGGAGACTGCAGTCCTTTGGAGTGAGATGGCCCCTCCTGAGGACCTTCTATGACTCTGTGGTGGCATCAGCCATCCTGTACGGTGTGGTCTGCTGGAGCAGCAGCGTCACAGAGAGGGAGAAGAAACTGGACAAGGTCATCAGGAAGTCCAGCTCAGTCCTGGGCTGTCCTCTGGACTCGGTGCAGCAGGTGGGGTACAAGAGGGTCCTGGCTAAACTCATATCTATGCAGGACCATGAGAGTCACCCCCTGCAGGACGCTCTGTCAGCTCTAGAGAGCAGCTTCAGTGACAGACTGATTCACCCTTGCTGTGTTAAAGAGAGATTTCGCTCTTGATTTCCTTCCTGCTGCTGTCAGACTGTACAATGATCAATGCTAGTCATGTTCATCTCCATAGCAACCATGTGTCATCTCCATAGTAATAATAACAATGTGCAATATTATTTAAAGTCACTTTACCTGCTACTTATTTATCTAACCTCCACTGTCCATCACTGCACTGTACACAATCATCTAAGTCACTTTATTGTAGTGATATTATATATTACTGAACTGGAGTCACTTTAACTGCTGTTTGTTCACTGCTCAGAATCAAAGACATTTATTGTGCAGCATTGTGTCTTTTAACCTTACAGTGTTGTGTTTTTTAGTTGATTGTACATACTTATTATTATTTATCTTAATTTTTGATGCATGCTCTTTTTCCAAATGTTTCTGAAACTTGCATTGTGACACTGCAATTTCCCCATTGTGGGACAAATAAAGGATTATCTTATCTTATCTCATATCTGTTTATTTATGGTAAAACATGATAATTCATCCTCTGAATAAACTGTGTCAACAGACTGTGGCACTGTAATCAATCAGAGTGAGAACCCCTCCAGGTCTCAACTTGTCGATCATTGGACAACTGTCTTATTTTGTGTGTTATCTTTTAATTTAGCATTATTAGACACCCCTCCTTGAACCAGCACCTGGTGGAAGGGTTTGAGTGCCCAAATGATCCCAGGAGCTATGTTGCCGGGGGCTTCATGCCAGGGGAGGGTCACCCAAGGCAAACAGGTCCTGGGGGATGGGTCAGACTAAGAGTGGTTCAGAAGCCCCCTATGATGAGTACTACACAGAGGCCAGTTACATCACCTGGATTGTGTGAAGAATCCCTGAGTTGCCCAGGTAGAATCCATGGTAAAAGAAATTCAATTTGTCAACTGGACAAAGTTTATTTGGTCGAAGACGTTTCGCAGCTCATCCAAACTGCTTCATCAGTTCAGAACAGGGTACTAGAGAGGAGAATCCGACTGATGGTCAAACCTCAGATTCAGCAGTGTGGTTTTCGTCCCGGTTGTGGAACACTGGGCCAGCTCTATACTCTCCAACGGGTGCTCGAGGGTTTTCCCAACCCGTCCATATGTGTCATATGTGTTTTGTGGATCTGGAGAAGACATTTGACAGTGTCCCTCGTGGTGTCCTATGGGGGTGCTCTAGGAGTCTGGGGCCCTTTGCTTAAGGCTGTCCCTGTACGGTCCCTGTACGATCAGAGCAAGAGCTGTGTTTGCTTTGCCGGCAGTAAGTCAGACTTGTTCACAGTGCATGGCTCCACCAGGGCTGCTTTTTGTCACTGGTTCTGTTCATTTTATTTATGGACATAATTTCTAGGCGCAGTCAGGGGCCGGAGGGGATCTGGTTTGGGGATCACAGGATCTCATCTCTGCTGTTTGCAGATGATGTTGTCCTGTTGGCTTCATCAGGCCAGGACATGCAACATCCACTGGGGCAGTTTGCAGCCGAGTGTGGGGATCAAGTGGCTGGGATGAAGATCAGCTCCTCCAAATCCGAAGCCATGGTTCACGACCGGAAAAAGGTGACTTGCCCTCTCCGGGTGGATGGAGAGTCCTTGCCTCAAGTGGAGGAGTTCAAGTATCTCAGGGTCTTGTTCACGAGTGAGGGGAGGATGGAATGTGAGATTGACAGTGATGCGGTCGCTGTATTGGACCGTTGTGGTGGGGAGGGAGCTGAGTCGAAAGGCAGAGGTCTTAATTTACCGATCAGTCTACCTTCCTACCCTCACCTATGGTCATGACCTTTGAGTAAGGACTGAAAGGATAAGATTATGCGGGCGAAATGAGTTTCCTCCTCAGTGTGGCTGGGCGCTCCCTTAGAGTTAGGGTGAGGAGCTCAATCACATGGGAGGAGCTCAAAGTAGAGCCGCTGCTCCTCCACGGTGAGACTAGCCAGCTGAGGTGGCTTGAGCAACTGTTTTGGATGCCTCCAGAATGCCTCCCTCAGGAGGTGTTCTGGGCATGTCCCACCAGGAGGAGGCCCTGGGGAAGACCCAAGACATGCTGAAAAGACTATGTCTCTCAGCTGGCCTGAGCTGGAGGAAGTGTCTAGGGTGAAGGAAGTCTGGGAGTCACTGCTTAGACTGCTGCCCCTGCAACCTGGCCCTGGATAAGCGGAAGAAAATTGATGGATTTTATAGATAATGTGCAGTATGAAAATATAATGGAATATAATATAAATGATGATTTTCAAGATTGTTTATTTGTCATATGCAGACTCAACACATGGTCAACAATGCAATGAAATGCTTAGGATCAGTAGAACCGTTGACTCGCTAAGATAGTCAAGAAGTACTAATAACATGCAATAATAGTACATGGTAAAAAAAAGTGTTGCAAAAGTGCAGGGGAAGAAGTAAACAATATAATCAACAATATAATAAAATATGTAATAAAATGTAATAAAAAAAATACAAGGTACAATGTACAAGGTGCAAGTAGGGTTAAATCAAATAAGGTGTAAGTATTTCACAGATTGCACATAATATGGTGTGGTGTAGGTGTTGCATGTGGATTTCGTATTGCACATAGTATGGTATAAATATTGCACATAGGTTATTGCACTGATTATTGCACAGGTAGCAGTAATTTACAGTGAGGTAGTGACAAACATGATACATTCATACAGAGCAGCAGCAGTAAACATATTATGCATAATGAAAGGTAGTTTAGTGCAGTATTATTGAGAGTTCAGTATTATTTAGAGTATTACCCAGCTTGGGGGTAATAGCTGTCTTTGAGTGATAAGACGATAAGAATGCTATCTCACACCAAATAGCATTTTAGAAAATATTTATTAATGAATAATTAGGTGAAAAAATGTTACTCTTCTTCAGAATTTGCAGCAGAGTCCACAGAAGTGCAGCGGCCATGGCAGAATTTACACTTAGTTCCTCTCTTCTCTCTGCTCCTGTAATATGGACTCTGGACACAAAACCTGTATTAGCAATAATAATACACAAATGGTTATATAATATAAATATAAGAGAGTCACAGTCTCCCAGTGTCAGTAAAAATACAGCAGACTTCACACAGTCCTCCATTACACTCAAGAACTGGGACCAGTCTCCAACCAGATCCACAAGTCCAGAGTGTGAGAGCTCCAACAAACCCAACATGAAGACTGTGAGAGTGGCTGCTGCCGTGGCTCTGCTGTTTGCATTTGTCTGGATCCAGAAGAGTTTAGACTTAAGACTTTTACTGTCCCCAAGGGAAAATTCATTTTCATGCACACAGAGCTTCTCTGACATACAGTGACAACACAGCACAACAAACATATGCACATTACAGCACACTCAGCGGGGCCTGGTGTTCAAAAATGTGATGGCCGAGGGGATCAGGCTTCTGCACAAGCACACTCTCAGGTAAGAGTCAGGAGCTCTGTGTCACCGTTCAAAGGTTATTGGGGCCGTTCTCATTCAACACACTGTATGATCTTAGATGACAGAGATGGAGGGGCTCGAGGACGTGGACATTCCAGTGGAGCTGAAAGCAGAAGTGTCAGTGGACGCCATGACGGTCAGTGCCTCTGTAGTTCATATTCTCTGTGACAATATATTTACTTACATTTGAGATGCCTTTTTATAAAAATTACAGAGAGATATCATTTGGGATTTGCCAGGTCACCAAAAACCTTGAGAGAAAGAAATTAAGCCAGTCAAATGCTGCTTGTGAGGAAGGCTAACAGAGAACAACGGAGAAGACCTATCCATTACAGCAGCGTTCCACAAACTGTTCCACAAAGAGCCAGTGTGGCTGCAGGTTTTTGTTCCAACCAACAAAGAGCACACCTTCAACTGTCTGAAGACTGAGATCAGTTGATTAAATAAGTCAAGTCTGGTGTGCTGCTGCTTGGTTGAAAAGAAAACCTGCAGCCACACCGGCCCTTTGTGGAACAGTTTGTGGAACACTGCATTACAGCTATAGGTGAAGAGCAATGAGGGAGAGGACAACAGAAACCTCCAGAGCCCACACAGGCCTGGCCCCTAACATTTTTTCTATAATTTCTCATTTCAACACTGTTTCATATTAAGTTAAAATATATATGTGCAGAGAAAGTGAAACAGAGGAGAGAATAGGGAGAGACATTTGGCAAAGTTTGAGGGAAGCAAGCAGTCCAGCAAAACATGTGCTCATGTATATAACAATTCTAAATAAATATGAACAATTTTATGAAAAATTAGAGCTTGGTCCCATTGAAATTGATCAGAACTCTATTAAGATCTGAAAATAAATGTATCATTATTTTTCATTGACTGTGACTATTGAATGTTTCAATAAATGTGTTGCAAAAAATCTAAACAAAAATCATTAATGGACCAAACACATTTCTGTGAATAAATGAGCTGAATAATTAAACTACAAGCTTGCTTTTGGAAATGTGGAGACATTTATTTTCGAAAATCAAAATCATTACAGAAAGGTCTCAGTTGTTAGCTGGTGGACATGTGTTCAGACTCTGCAGCAGAGTCCACAGCAGCGTCGACACGTTGGTACCTTCGCTTCCATCCCTCCCATCCTGTAGTACAGACTCTGCACACAAAACATGTATTTGCAACAATAATATGTGAATGGTATATAGTATCCCCCTCCTTGAGCCGCCACCTTAACGTGGTGGAGGGGTTTGAGTGCCCGAATGATCCCGGGAGCTATGTTGTCGGGGGCTTTATGCCCCTGGTAGGGTCACCCAAGGCAAACAGGTCCTGGGGGACGGGTCAGACCAAGAGCGGTTTAAAAGCCCATTATGATGAGTATTCAATCGAGGTCAGTTACGTCGCCCGGATCGGCTTCACCGGGGCCCCACCCTGGAGCCAGGCCTGGGGTGGGAGCTCGCGAACGAGCGCCTGGTGGCCGGGCCTTTCCCCATGGGGCCCGGCCGGGCTCAGCCCGAAGGAGCGACGTGGGGCCGTCCTCCCGTGGACCCACCACCCGCAGGAGGATCCATAAGGGCCGGGTGCAGAGAGATCTGGGCGGCAGCCGAAGGCAGGGGCCTTGGCGACCAGATCTCCGGACATGGAGACTAGCTCTGGGGACATGGAATGTTACCTCGCTGGGGGGGAAGGAGCCTGAGCTCATGCGGGAGGTTGAGCGCTATCGACTAGATATAGTCGGCCTCACCTCCACGCACAGCCTGGGCTCTAGAACCCAACTCCTTGAAGGGGGCTGGACTCTCCATTTCTCTGGCGTTGCCCGCGGGGAACCGGTGTGGGCCTACTCATTGCCCCACGGCTCAGCCGCTGTGTGTTGGAGTTCACCCCGGTGAACGAGAGGGTCGCGTCCCTGCGCCTTCGGGTCAGAGACAGGTCTCTCACTGTTGTGTCGGCCTACGGGCCGAACAGCAGTGCAGAGTACCCAGCCTTCTTGGAGTGCCTGGGAGGGGTACTGGACAGTGCACCGACCGGGACTCCGTTGTTCTCCTGGGGGACTTCAACGCCCACGTGGGCAGCGACAGTGACACCTGGAGAGGGGTGATTGGGAGGAACGGCCTCCCTGATCTGAACCCGAGTGGTGTTCTGTTATTGGACTTCTGTGCTAGCCACAGTTTGTCCATAACGAACACCATGTTCAAGCACAAGGGTGTCCATCAGTGCACGTGGCACCAGGACACCCTAGGACGGAGGTCGATGATCGACTTTGTTGTCGTGTCATCTGACCTCCAGCCGCGTGTCTTGGACACTCGGGTGAAGAGAGGGGCAGAGCTGTCAACCGATCACCACCTGGTGGTGAGTTGGGTCCGCTGGCAGGGGAGGAAGCCGGAAAGACCTGGCAGGCCCAAGCGCGTAGTGAAGGTCTGTTGGGAACGTCTGGCAGAGCCCTCTGTCAGGGGCACCTTCAACTCACACCTCCGGGAGAGCTTCTCCCAGATTCCGGGGGAGGCTGGGGACATAGAGTCCGAATGGGCTCTGTTCTCGGCCTCTATTGTCGATGCGGCCGCCCGTAGCTGTAGTCGTAAGGCCTGTGGTGCCTGTCGCGGCGGCAATCCCCGAACCCGGTGGTGGACACCGGAAGTAAGGGATGCCGTCAGGCTGAAGAAGGAGTCCTATCGGGCCTTGTTGGCTCGTGGGACTCCGGAGGCAGCCGACGGGTACCGGCGGGCTAAGCGTGCTGCAGCCCGGGCGGTGGCAGAGGCAAAAACTCGGAGTTGGGAGGAGTTCGGAGAGGCCATGGAGGAGGACTATCGGATGGCCTCAAAGAAATTCTGGCAAACCGTCCGGCGCCTCAGGAGGGGGAAGCAGTGCTTCACAAACACTGTTTACAGTGGGGGTGGGGAGCTGTTGACCTCGACTGGGGATGTTGTCGGACGGTGGAAGGAATACTTTGAGGATCTCCTCAATCCCACCGTCATGTCTTCCGAGGAGGAAGCAGAGGCTGGGGACTCGGGATCGGACTCACTCATCACCCTGGCTGAAGTCACTGAGGTGGTTGGAAAGCTCCTCGGTGGCAAGGCCCCGGGGGTGGATGAGATCCGTCCTGAGTATCTCAAGTCGCTGGATGTTGTAGGGCTGTCTTGGCTGACACGTCTCTGCAACATCGCGTGGCGGTCGGGGACAGTACCTCTGGACTGGCAGACCGGGGTGGTGGTCCCTCTGTTTAAGAAGGGGGACCGGAGGGTGTGTTCCAACTATCGGGGAATCACACTCCTCAGCCTTCCCGGTAAGGTCTATTCCAGGGTGCTGGAGAGGAGAATTCGACCGATAGTCGAACCTCGGATTCAGGAGGAGCAGTGTGGTTTCGTCCCGGCCGGGGAACACTGGACCAGCTCTATACTCTCCATCGGGTGCTCGAGGGTGCATGGGAGTTTGCCCAACCAGTCCACATGTGCTTTGTGGATCTGGAGAAGGCATTCGACCGTGTCCCTCGTGGGCTCCTGTGGAGGGTGCTCTGGGAGTACGGGGTTCGGGGCCCTTTGTTAAGGGCTGTTCGATCCCTGTATGACCGGAGCAGGAGCTGTGTTCGCATTGCCGGTAGTAAGTCGGACCTGTTTCCGGTGCATGTTGGACTCCGCCAGGGCTGCCCTTTGTCACCGGTTCTGTTCATTATATTTATGGACAGAATTTCTAGGCGCAGTCAGGGGCCGGAGGGGATCCGGTTTGGGAACCACAGGATCTCATCTCTGCTGTTTGCGGATGATGTTGTCCTGATGGCTTCATCAAACCGGGACCTCCAATGTGCACTGGGGCGGTTCGCAGCCGAGTGTGAAGCGGCTGGGATGAAAATCAGCTCCTCCAAATCCGAGGCCATGGTTCTCGACCGGAAAAAGGTGGTTTGCCCTCTCTGGGTGGGTGGAGAGTCCTTGCCTCAAGTGGAGGAGTTCAAGTATCTCGGGGTCTTGTTCACGAGTGAGGGGAGGATGGAGCGTGAGATTGACAGGCGGATCGGTGCAGCGTCGGCAGTGATGCAGTCGTTGTACCGGACCGTTGTGGTGAAGAGGGAGCTGAGCCAAAAGGCGAAGCTCTCAATTTACCGGTCAATCTACGTTCCTACCCTCACCTATGGCCATGAGCTTTGGGTAATGACCGAAAGGACGAGATCGCGGATACAAGCGGCCGAAATGAGTTTCCTCCGCAGAGTGGCTGGGCGCACCCTTAGAGATAGGGTGAGGAGCTTGGTCACACGGGAGGAGCTCGGAGTAGAGCCGCTGCTTCTCCACGTGGAGAGGAGCCAGCTGAGGTGGCTCGGGCATCTGTTCCGGATGCCTCCTGGACGCCTCCCTCGGGAGGTGTTCCGGGCATGTCCCACCGGGAGGAGGCCCCGGGGAAGACCCAGGACCCGCTGGAGGGACTATGTCTCCCGGCTGGCCTGGGAACGCCTTGGGGTCCCCCCGGAGGAGCTGGAGGAAGTGTCCGGGGTGAAGGAAGTCTGGAGGTCCCTGCTTAGACTGTTGCCCCCGCGACCCGGCCCCGGATAAGCGGAAGAAAATGGATGGATGGATGGATGGATGGATGGTATATAGTATCAACATAAGTAAATATACTGTCAGAGAGTACCGTACTTTTTGGACTATAAGCCTCTACTTTTTTCTCGCACTTCGGACCCTGCGGCTTATAATCAGGTGCGGCTTATGTATGTATTAACTCTTTATCAAGACAGCGAATGTAGCGCGTAACCCTAGTTCCACTACACGTGTCAGCGTTTACGCGCATACCCTGGCGGAACCACAGCCGTGCATCGATGCAAGGGTGGCCCCACCGACAGCTCCAGCAGGACGCATACGGAGAGAGAGAGAGACTCTCAGGTTTAGTCCTGGTGTAGTCCTGGTTCAGTCCTAGTTTAGCCCTGGTTGAGACCTGGTTGAGGCCTGGTTTAGTCCTGGTTCAGTTCTGGCTCAGTTCTGGTGTAGTCCTGGTTCAGTCCTAGTTTAGTCCTGTTTCAGTCCGTATTTATAGGATTTCTATCCTATGCACACGAATATTTCTGAAAGCTTTCATACACCATAAGAAAGCACCGCTGTCTGCGCGGACACGGACATGATCCCAGACGGTGGGAGACATGCGCAGTAGAGTGACAATCTCGCAACAGATTTTTATGTGCAGATGCTAGTTTGAGTGTGTTTTGAACAGTTATTTTGCGCTTCATGCACACATCCTCCTCATGGATAACACACGAAGAAATGCATATGATGCGGCTTTTAAGTTAAAGGCAATTGATCTGGCTGTGAAAGAAAGAAATAGAGCTGCTGCACGTGAGTCAATGGTGAGACGCTGGCGACGGCAGCGTGACGAACTGACTGAGCAGACGGCCGAGGTGTTTCCACTGTGCCAAAAGGAAAACTCCCGAAATAAATTGTTGTGAATGTCAACACGAAAGGGTGGATGATAGAAAGCCTAATGAAGGAATGGCTACGGCAAGTGACCGGGAGGATTTTTTCACAGAAAAAAGGCATTGCTCGTTTTCGACAGCTTGAGGGCCCATATAACAGCCATCAAGTGGACAAACTCAATTCCAGCTGGGGACACAACAAAGTATTTGCAGCCACTCGACATCAGTGTGAACCGTGCATTTAAGGTGGAACTCCGAATTGAGTGGGAGGCTTGGATGACTAGCGACGAGAAATCATTTACCAGAACTGGCCGCATGCGAAGAGCAACTTTTGCCTAAGTCTGCGAGTGGATCCTAAGAGCGTGGAGCCGTGTGAAAAAATCCACGATCACCAACGGGTTTTGAAAGGCTGGACTGTTGTGTGATGAAGAGGACAGCACACACACAAGGGAGAATTTACCTGGAGATGAAAGTGACACAGAGAGCGACAACGAAAGAGAGACTGAGAAAGTGTGTGATGAGGACATTACGGGGCTGTTAATTTCCAACACTGAAGATGACGACTTTCAGTGCACAGGAGGAAGAAGAAGATAGCGATCAGTGACTTTTCTGGTAGGTGAAAATACCTATGGTAAATAAGTGAGGCGAGTTCATGAATTAATGCCTTGTTTTAGCCACGTAAAACCTCCTACACAGGTATCAACAGTTCCGTGAGATTGAGTTCAGGGGGTTTACCCTTAAAGTTAAACTTGAAACTTTATTTTTAGGCTTCCAGAGGCTACAGGCTGGCCATTTTACAGTTTTACTGCCGTGTTACCGGCGCGTTACTGCAGTAGGCGCTGTTCGAAAAAAGCACGTACCGGTATTTACGTTAATTAAAATTTTAAAAAATCCTTTTGTGCACCATCTTTCTGTGTAAATATCTCAAGTTACAATGTGGACACCTGCGGCTTATAGTCAGGTGCGTCTTAATTTTTTTTTTTTTATTTGGTTGGTGCGGCTTATAGTCAGGTGTGCTCTATAGTACGAAAAGTACGGTATATGAACTACACAGACACTGACCGTCACGGCGTCCACTGACACTTCTTCTGCTTTCAACTCAACTGGAATGTCCACGTCCTCGGGCTCGTCCATCTCTGTCATCTAAGATCATACAGTGTGTTGAATGAGAGCGGCCCCAATAACCTTTGGAGAGTGCTACACTGACTCTTACCTGAGAGGGTGCTTGTGCAGAACTCTCCTGGATCCAGACAAATGCAAACAGCAGAGCCACAGCAGCAGCCACTCTCACAGTCTTCATGTTGGGTTTGTTGGAGCTCTCACACTCTGGACTTGTGGATCTGGTTGGAAACTAGTCCCAGTTCTTGAGTGTAAGAAGGAGGACTGTGTGAAGTCTGCTGTATTTATACTGACTGTAGGCGTGTTCTTATTCAGAAAAGGACAACAAAATTTGGCGAGTTAAAATTATCCATATTTAATCTCAAAAAAGAAGTTCACAAAGCTAAACAAAGCTTCGGGTACAAAGCACGTCTGACGTCAGGCGCTCTGCACGTCCGTTTGAACCTGAATGACACATTTTAAACAATACATCATGAATAATGCATGAGCAGACGTGGTCTTCTCCCAGACACAGTCAGGTCACAGTTTGGTCACCAGTTTCAACTTTTTGTACACCTTTTCTGCACAGAGAAAACAATACCACCATAACAGAAACCATTTACACCCATGAAACTAAACCCTCATTGTGTTTTTTTGTAAACTTATGTTTCCTAGCAAAGCCTGGACATACAAATGCGAGCGTGTGGGTGTCACTCCAAGGTCATAATATTTCACTTCCCCCTCTTGACATCTCTTGAGATGTCACACCAAAGCCACAAGTTGGGTGGAGCTGGTCAGAAAGTCCCTCAACTGCATCATGGGTCAAATTAGTCGAGATAACGTAAGAGATTATAATAAACATAATTAATACGATGAACATTCTTGTTAGGAGTAATAGGGAAAAGAGCAGAAATTATGGGTATATTCTCAAACCCTGCAGCATTATTTTTCATAAGTTTGGATTCACACGGTGGGGGTGGAGGAACTGAGGCTTTGATGTGAGTGGATGTAAAATCTGAGTCTAGAGCGTGTTTGTGTGTGGCATCCCATATCAAAATATAAATGACAAAAACAAGCAAAATGCCCATTGCTAAATTTGAGCAATATTCTCCCCCTCTTGGACTGAAATAAACCCAGTCCACCTACAGGCAGCATGTAAACGTGTGAATGTAAAATACAACCTGGCGGTGGGTGGAGACACACAGCTTTACAGACGGAACTATGACACAGTGCAGAGAACCACCTGGAGTCCGAAACCAACACAGACCGACCCACACTGCAACAAACCTAGTGAGATAGAGCAGAAGCAAGACAGTGGGGAAAAAAAGAAAGATTAAACCGAGTCTGGACGGACTCGGGATAGATGGAACCACTTGAAACCTTTGCCATCCAGCTGCACAGCCCGACACGTGCGTCCTGTCACACGGACGGAAAATATGGTGAGGGTCAAGCACAGGCAAACAAGGTGTGAATATCCAATCAATGATTGCTCTACGATCGTGTGCCATGTGATGTGTTGTTGTTATGTTTTTGTATAGGTAAATAGGGGTGTTCCAATTAGATTCAGAAAGTTCCAGGACCCCTGCGTCCCAGAGACCATTAATGTTTTCCTCAATGCCCTGGACTGCCTTTGGTTAATATTTATATTGAGGTTAATCTGTCATCTATCTGAAATGTAACTGGTTCTAATTTTGAAAAAAGTCTTCATGATCAGTGTGCTCACGGCCATGTGTTCTGGTCAATATTTCATGTTGGAGCGTGCCTGAATCTGACATTTTTTCTAGTATTCAATACGCCTGTTGGGAGGGGAAGTATTATACAGTCGTTAACTCAGAATCTTGCCACTCAGAAATATTTAAGAGTCTACGAACCATAGGTCCCAGTTCTTGAGTGTCTGTATTCTCTACACATGCATATAACTGTGACTGACAAATTGAATTTCTCCTTTTGCCATAGCTGTGATTGGATATTTTATTTTGAGATATAAACTATTATTATTATTATTATTATTATTATTATTATTATTATTATTATTATTATTATTATTATTATTATTATTATTATAAGTACACTTATAATAATAATAATAATAATAATAAGTGTACTTTTTTATGTATTATGTAAGTGTGAGCAGTGTACAAATCTGTAAAATTACATTAAGGGATTTTTTCATAGCCTGCATATAGCTGCAGATTTTTTTTATGGATTGTAGGACCTATAGGCCATAAGATGGGTAATCTTTCCCAAAATAATGATCACCAAAATAAGTATAAATTATTATCACTTTATATCTTGCTTTTAAATCATTAGCCTGTTTAAGTAATTTTGTGTGAGTGTCAGAGCTCTGTGGTATAACGCTCCAGGGAGAGGATTCATACTTTGAGAAAGTCCCGTCTTTTTGGCTCACAAAAACTATGAAAACAAAGTAAACAGGGTAATATTACATTATGGCTCTATCTGTCTCCTCTTCCTGTGTCCTCCTCCTCCGTGAAGTGAGTGCGGGCGGCAGACCTACCGCTCTGACCCGCGGCGATGTGCAACTACAACTATGGTCATACTGAAGGAAGCGAGAGAAATGCGGTCGAAATGTGTCTGTTTGTAGTTGGCTTCTCCCTAACGCGTGTCACATTCACGTGTGCAGAAGATTCAATAATTTATCTTTTTGTATTGCAAATTTACACAATTTTTTCACAGATTTTCACAAGGCGATGACACTCTCGTAATTTAAAGTGACCAACATGCAGAACATTTGTTTTAACAGGTTGTCTGCTTACCTTTCATATGGCGGCCGCCGAGAGAGAAATTGTCGTCATGTGAAGTCCACGCAGATGAACACGTCCCCCCAGGGGACCCTTTTTGATACACTGTCCCTCCAAAGCACGTCGGGGTCACCAAGAAACTGTAGGCGTGTTCTTATTCAGAAAAGGATTCGGCGAGTTAAAATTATCCATATTTAATCTCAAAAAATGAGTTCACAAAGCTAAACAAAGCTTTGGGTGCAACATCAGGCACTCTGAATGTCTGTTTGAACCTGAATGACACATTTTAAACAATACATCATGAATAATGCATGAGCAGGCGTGGTCTTCTCCCAGGCACAGTCAGGTCACAGTTTGGTCACCAGTTTCAACTTTTTGTACACCTTTTCTACACAGAGAAAACAATACCACCATAACAGAAACCAGATAGTTATTTTTACCACTTCCTTGTTCTGTTCTTGTAAATGGGTGAAGCATACACCCATGAAACTAAACCCTCACTGTGTTTTTTTGTAAACTTATTTTTCCTAGCAAAGCCTGCACATAAAAATGCGAGCGTGTGGGTGTCACTCAAAGGTCATAATACTTCATGACACTGGGAGACTGTTGCCTCATCAGGGAAAGCACACCACAGCTAAAGGGTCAGCGGCTGCATCTTTCCCGTAAATCAGTGTTTTCAAAGATTTCAAAATTTCAAAATTCTCGTCATCCATAATTGTTTGTTTCTTTCCCTGTTTTTGAAGCACTCAAATACTGCATAATGCCTTTGTAATCTGAATACAAAATTTAAAATAAAAATTGTATATTATTATTATTATTATTATTATTATTATTATTATTATTATTATTATTATTATTATTATTATTATTATTATTATTATTATTATATTTATCTAACACGGCTGCTGTTTACCTGCAAGACAATGGAGTTACAAGTGCTGCTTTGTTTAATGATGAAGAGATTGTTATGTAAGGTTATGTTTAAAAAAAACAACAACTTTGAATTTCCATGGAATCAGGCAGGTGATATGCCACCTCCAGAAAGATAGATATAATACCTTTAAATGCAGTTAGACTTAGACTTAGACAAACTTTATTGATCCACAAGGGAAGTTATTTGGGTACAGTAGCTCACTCATCAAATATAATATAACAGAGGGTAACAAAAAATAGATGAAATAGCAAAAAAAGATACCAGTGTCAAATGAGACATAATTATAAAAATTAAAAATAATAAGTGTATGGAAGGATGGAAAGCTTTATTGTCATTGTAAACAACGAGAACCTTGTAAACAACGAGATGAGATTGAAAAGGACGGGTCCATGGACCTTAAAGCAGCCTACATGGGGGCGCTAACATCCCACTTCTCTCCTCAGCGATACAAGAACATAAACAGAATAGAAAATGCAGATACAGTGGTACCTCACCTTACGAAAGACCCAACAAACGAAAATTCCAAGTTACGAAACGCCTTCACGTTAACGCCTTCGCGCTCAGATGCACGCCCCGAAACGTAAATACACTTTATCAACACACACGGGGTTAGGTTCCAGAAATAACCCACAACAAGAGAAATCCCCGAAGTAGTATTTATATTTTACAATTATTCTACATGTTTTAAGGCTCTAAATGCCTCACCACACACATTATACACTTTTCTCAGACTGGAATTAAACTTTTCTCACATTTCTCTCTCATTTAAACACTCAAACTTTCATAGATTTTCAACAAAATGTATTAAATAGTGAAGCGTGGGGGGAGACACGGCTCCGGAAGCCCGGCGCCGCGCGAGGAGCACCTCACCTCACCACGCCACGCGAGGAGCACTGCTAGTCCTGGTCTGCACGACCGGCACCGGGTCTGCGAGCACGAGATAGAACCGCGGCGCCCGGACCGCGTCCTCTGGAGCCCGAGCCACAAACCAGCCGCACGAAACCAGCAAAGAGCAACACGTGGTGGTTTAATCCTGGTTTAGTCCAGGTCCAGTCCAGGTTTAGACCTGGTTTAGAAATGGTCTAGACCTGGTTTAGTTCTGGTCTAGACCTGGTTTATTCCACGTTTAGTCCTGGCTCTACAGTCTCTTAGCCAATCAGGACGCAGAACACAAAGTTACACTATAAAAAAAACCCCTTTACACTATAAAAAAAACAACAACCTTGGAACGAATCAGGCCTTTTCCATTGAAATAGCTACTCAACTTACGAAAAATTCACGTTACGAAACCACTTCTGGAATGAATTAATTTCGTAAGGTGAGGTACCACTGTACAATCACAGTAGTCACAAACACATATGATGTAATACAGTGGAACGGTAAACATTGAGGTCTTTTTTTGCTTGGAAATACAATTACGGGAGTGGGGGGGGGGTGAAAAACAGAGAAATATATTATTGACAAACTGACAGACTACAGTATGTGAGAGGGGAGAGTGTTTTTATAAATACATGTTATCGTGATGTAGCCAATCTATGTTGTTCTTTTGATATCATGTGCTGTGACCTTGGAGTGTCCAGTGCAAGAAAGCCATAATCAAAACACAGCAGTCCTGTTATTGTAGATTCCCAGGAGAATTAATTAAACCAGGGGAGAATGCACATAATCGATACACTTTAGAACTCAGATGAACGGACAATTGGTCCAAGAGCTGGTTCTGCAAAGTCCCCAACAGTCACCAAGCCGGGCTGTTGAGACTCTCCAGTCCTCTCCTCCTGGCGCGTAGATGATTGCGGACTGAGCCGCTTGTTTCGCACAGTTCCACAACCATATTCGTGATCCGGGCATCATTCGGGTATCCACAGATTGGAGATGGTACAGTTCCTCAATCTGTGTCTCCTTCTGATGTAGACCTTCCCTGGTCTTCAACGGCTCCACTGTGGTGTAAAATGGCAGCCAACAGCTCGGGGGCTCTTTGTTCGCTGCAGGCATTCCAATTCTCCGATCAGAAAACATCCCCCAGGCCAATTCAGATGTCCTGCCATCAAAAATCCAAATAGTAAATAGTTCCGATTGGCTCTCCCCAGTGTTGTCCCTGAACGTGTTCACTGAACGATAGTTCATGAACGCGTTCATATTTTGGGTGAACGTGAACTGAACGCTCTGTATTACTGCCTGATGAACGAACTGTGAACGAGTTCATTCTGGTGTCTGTGAACGACACGCGCTATCTCTTTAACTTCGTTCAATAGGGTCTCAGATTTCCATATGCCCCCCCCCCCTCTCCCTCTCTCCCTCTCTCCCGCGCACGTGGAACGCTCCGCCTGGGTTGCCTCAAATCTTTCGCTGCTCCTGCAGGAGTGCTTACAAACTGTTTCCTGCTATCTGGACTCTGTTCCCCTCATGCTCTCCCAACCTTCTCCTCCACGCTGCGCTCTGGTTCAAGGGCCAAACTGCGGCACTTCCTGGTCTTGCGAGAAACAGCGCAGAGTGGTGCGCTACATTAAAGGGGGAATCACTAATGTTAATTTGTGGGTTTATTTTGTTTTCTTAAGTCTCTTAGTTAATTAAGTCATATCATATGGGGGTTATTTAAGTATTTTCTTTATTATGTTGAATTGCAGGTGTTTTATCATTATGGGGATTATGATTATTATGGGGTTATTTGTAGTTGGATAAGGATGTGAAATTGGATATGAAGATGGAATCTAACACATGGTTTGATTGTTAAAACTGATCTGTCTATGGTTCTATATGGGCTTTGGCAATGATATTGAAAAATAATAGCTCGCAGCAATGTATTGGAAAAAAAAGAACTATGAACTAGTTCATTTTTTGGAACTATGAACGAACTACTAACTATAAACAATTATGAACTATGAACGAACTAGTTCATTTTGAAATGTGTGAACTGAACTTTGAACTAGTTCATGAAGAAAATGAACTTTCCCAACACTGGCTCTCCCAAACCTACATTTCTTCATGAAAAAAGCCATTTGCGTTGGGTCCAGCTTCAGTTCCATAATTTAGAATTCGAAAATCTACTCCAACAGGAGAAATATGGACAAAAACAAGAGAAAAGCACGCAGACACAGAGCAGTAGATAAGGGAGCAAGAAAACAAGCAGCCGCCTTCCAGCAAGGACAGAGAGAGAATATATGTACAAATCAGAGTAAAATAGAAAAATAAGCAGTGATGCCGGTAATGCGTTACTTAGTAATGTGGGAAGAAACTCTTTCGACCTCGTAGAAGAATGCAGGCACTTTAATGTTGATCAGCAGAGGATACAGACATGATTCGTTCAGATGTCCTGTCGTCTCCCTGTCTGAGGTACAGAACTGTGGAGTATTTATCCTACAAACCAGTGGATCAATAACTCACTATCAGGTTCCATGTCATCTGAACTTTGAAATGCAACGTGTCACAGTGGTACATAACATGATCAAAACACAGGCAAAGTCCAGTTTAACAATGCCACATCTTCTAGTTTCAGCATGACTCAGCAGTTTTAATCACTCATGGTCGTGTAAACCACTTTATACTAAACTAGAGATTAATAACACAGAAACAGGACATCAGGAGTATCAGTGACCTTAGATGAAATAAACAAACAAAGATTATTTTCCTCACAGTAACACGTTACTGTAGTCGGACTACTTTTTTCAGTAACGAGTAGTGTAACGCAACTACTATTTCAAAACCAGTAGTCAGATTACAGTTACTTATCTAATACACCATGCGTTACTATTTCTGCATTTCGGGGGAACGTAGGTTACCTTAATTTATTCTTATTTTTTGGCTACGCGTTTCTTACGAGGTTACGTCATCTCGGCTCCGCGGCGCCAAAGTCGATGTAAACAATATGGAAGGAGAGAGGTTCACCTTTTCCAGCTGGAAATACAGGCATTATTTTGATTTTATTTCGGCTAAGGATGACAACATTAAGGTCCGCTGTACACTCTGTGCTGGTGATAGAGTGCTGTCTACCTTCAAAAACACAACGTCAAATCTGAAAAAAACATCTGGAGAAACTGCACAGCACAACGAAGCTAACAGAGCAAGACCCGCCCGATGCGAAAGTCACAGGTGAAGGAGGTCCCAGACCTAGCAAGCAAAGGAAGCTGGATTTCGGTGTAAAACCAGTAAGTGGGGAGTTGAATAGGATAGTTGGGCATTATGTGACTGTTGACTCACCTTCGTTTCGTGCCATTGTATCTAAGATCCCTACCAGTAATGATACTGAGCTGCCTCACAGAACATGCTTTTCTAGTTACCTGGACAAGCAATATAATAATATAATAATATAATAATATAATAATATAATAAAATGTAATATAGTAATATTATAATATAATATAATAATATAATATAACAAGCCTCTGCTGAAAGTAACTAAAAGTAATCTAACTTTGTTACTTTTAAAAGCAAGTAGTCAGTAGTCAGATTACTTTTTCAAAGTAACTATAGCAACACTGAAAATAAGTAATAAAATATCAAATAAAATATCAAATCACAGCTATATACAGTTGTAGGGAGTATTATCTGTTACATAAGGGTGAGTTGTTGTACAGTTGTATGGAGTATGGTATGAATGTCGTCCTGTATCTCTCACTGTTTGAGTGGAGCTGTAGGAGCCTGTTGGAGAATGAGCTCCTCTGTCCCTCTATGGTCTGGTGCAGTGGGTGAGCAGGAGTGTCCATGATGGAGAGCAGTTTGTCCAGTGTCTTCCGTCCTCCTGTCCCTCACTGTGACAAATGTCTCCAGCTCACAGCCGATCACGTGACCGGCTTTGCGGATCAGTTTGTCAATCCGCCCAATGTCCCTTTTACTGGTGCTGCTCCCCCAGCAGACCACAGCGCAGTACAAGTCGCTGGCCACCACAGACTGGGAGAAGATCTCCAGTAACTTGCTGCACACATTGAAAGACCTGAGCTTCCTCAGGAAGTAGAGTTTACTCATGCTTTTCTTGTACACAGCATTACAGTTCCTCCAGTCCAGCCTGTTGTTCACATGGACGCCAAGGTACTTGTAGCAGTTCACTATTTCCACATCATGCCCCTGGATGGTAATGGGCTCCACTGGTGTCCTCTTTTTCCTGAAGTTAATCACCAGTTCCTTGGTCTTGTCCACATTCAGGAGCAGATGGTTTGCCTGGGATCACTCCACAAAATTTGCTATTAGTGTCCTGTACTCCATCTCCGGTCCATCCCTGATACACCCTACCACTGCAGAGTCATCAGAGAACTTCTGCAGATGGCAGAATCCAGAGCTGTACTGGAAATCAGAGGTGTACAGAGTGAACAGGAATGGAGACAGGACTGTACCCTGGGGGCGCCTACATTACTGACCACAGTATCAGACAGGGTGGTCCCCAGTCGCACGTACTGAGGCCTGCCTGACAGGGACTCAGTAATCCAGGAGACAATGGAGGAGCTGACACCCATCCTGAGCAGCTTCTCACTCATCAGAAAGGGCTGGATTGTGTTAAAGGCACTGGAGAAATTGAAGAACAATATCCTCACAGAGCCCTTAATACTATCCAGGTGAGAGTGAGTTGGCCAGTACAGTTGGCCTATGTATTGTGTTTATACCAGTCAAATATTTATTTGTAAAAGGATTGCCATAAAGACATGTTTGGTTTATTCTCGCATCCAAATCAGCCACTCACATTTGTAAAGATAATGTGTAAACAACTGATAATGTAACAAAAAAGTATTTGTAACAATTGCGTAATATGTATTTACATACTATGTTCTGGATCCAAAGAACAGGAGATTCCCGATTACTGTTTTGATCATATTTACGGGAAGAGCTGCAGCAGTTTACTGTTCATAGGTGAAGTGTGTTTTCCCTGAGAGGCAACAGTCTCCCAATATCAGTATAAATACAGCAGACTTCACACAGTCCTCCATTACACTCAAGAACTGGGACCAGTCTCCAACCAGATCCGCAACTCCAGAGTGTGAGAGCTCCAACAACCCCAACATGAAGACTGTGAGAGTGGCTGCTGCTGTGGCTCTGCTGTTTGCATTTGTCTGGATCCAGGAGAGTTCTGCACAAGCACCCTCTCAGGTAAGAGTCAGTGTAGCACTCTCCAAAGGTTATTGGGGCCGCTCTCATTCAACACACTGTATGATCTTAGATGACAGAAATGGACGAGCCCAAGGACGTGGACATTCCATTTGAGCTGAAAGCAGAAGAAGTGTCAGTAGACGCCATGACGGTCAGTGTCTGTGTAGTTCATATACTCTCTGACAGTATATTTACTTATGTTGATACTATATGACCATTTACATATTATTGTTGCTAATACATGTTTTGTGTGCAGATTCCGTACTATAGGAGCAGACAGAAGAGAGGAATGGAGTGTAAATACTGCTGTGGCTGCTGCACTCCTGGAGTCTGTGGACTCTGCTGCAGATTCTGAACACATGTCCACCAGCTCATAACTGAGACCTTTGTGTAATGATTTCGATTTTTGAAAATAAATGTATTGCACTGCATTATGTACTGCATGTACTACATTATGACATTTTCAGGGAGAGCATATTTGGTTTGAAAAATACAATAATTTTAATTTACTTTTAAATTTCTTGCTATTGGTTTCTATTTTTAAATCAGCTGGTAAGCAGTTCCATAGTTTATCCCCTTTGGCAGAGAAAGAGGACTGACCAAGAGTTGTCTTGTACATTGGGGAAATATAATTACCTCTAGTAGCACCTCTTGTAGTAGCTCTGTGTGTACAGTTTATCGTCCTGGCAAATTATGAATTCAGTGTCAGATTTCAGACACTTAAAAAATAATTTAAGATGATTAAAATTGGTGAAACAGGTTATACAGTGGCTTGCGAAACTATTTGGCTCCCTTGAACTTTGTGACCTTTTGCCACATTTCAGGCTTCAAACATAAAGATATAAAAGTGTAATTTCTTGTGAAGAATCAACAACAAGTGGGACACAATCATGAAGTGGAACACACTTTATTGGATATTTTAAACTTTTTTAAGAAATAAAAAACGAAAAATTGGGCGTGCAAAATCATTCAGCCCCTTTACTTTCAGTGCAGCAAACTCTGTCCAGAAGTTCAGTGAGGATCTCTGAATGATTCAATGTTGACCTAAATGACTAACGATGATAAATGGAATCCACCTGTGTGTAATCAAGTCTCTGTATAAATGCACCTGCACTGTGATAGTCTCAGAGGTCTGTTTAAAGCGCAGAGAGCATCATGAAGAACAAGGAACACACCAGGCAGGTCCGAGATACTGTTGTGGAGAAGTTTAAAGCTGGATTTGGATACAAAAAGATTTCCCAAGCTTTAAACATCCCAAGGAGCACTGTGCAAGCAATAATATTGAAATGGAAGGAGTATCAGACCACTGCAAATCTACCAAGATCTGGCCGTCCCCCTAAACTTTCAGCTCATACAAGGAGAAGACTGATCAGAGATGCAGCCAAGAGGCCCATGATCACTCTGGATGAACTGCAGAGGTCTACAGCTGAGGTGGGAGAATCTGTCCATAGGACAACAATCAGTCGTATACTGCACAAATCTGGCCTTTATGGAAGAGTGGCAAGAAGGAAGCCATTTCTTAAAGATATCCATAAAAAGTGTCGTTTAAAGTTTGCCACAAGCCACCTGGGAGACACACCAAACATGTGGAAGAAGGTGCTCTGGTCAGATGAGACCAAAATCGAACTTTTTGGCAACAATGCAAGACGTTATGTTTGGCGTAAAAGCAGCACAGCTCATCACCCTCAACACACCATCCCCACTGTCAAACATGGTGGTGGCAGCATCATGGTTTGGGCCTGCTTTTCTTCAGCAGGGACAGGGAAGATGGTTAAAATTGATGGGAAGATGGATGGAGCCAAATACAGGACCATTCTGGAAGAAAACCTGATGGAGTCCGCAAAAGACCTGAGACAGGGACGGAGATTTGTCTTCCAACAAGACAATGATCCAAAACATAAAGCAAAAGCTACAATGGAATGGTTCACCAAAAAACATATCAAGGTGTTAGAATGGCCAAGTCAAAGTCCAGACCTCAATCCAATTGAGAATCTGTGGAAAGAACTGAAAACTGCTGTTCACAAACGCTCTCCATCCAACCTCACTGAGCTCGAGCTGTTTTGCAAGGAGGAATGGGCAAAAATATCAGTTTCTCGATGTGCAAAACTGATAGAGACATACCCCAAGCGACTTGCAGCTGTAATCGCAGCAAAAGGTGGCGCTACAAAGTATTAACTCAATGGGGCTGAATGATTTTGCACACCCAATTTTTCATTTTTTATTTGTTAAAAAAGTTAAAAATATCCAATAAAGTGTGTTCCACTTCATGATTGTGTCCCACTTGTTGTTGATTCTTCACAAAAAATTACAGTTTTATATCTTTATGTTTGAAGCCTGAAATGTGGCAAAAGGTCACAAAGTTCAAGGGAGCCAAATAGTTTCGCAAGCCACTGTATTTCTTTAAAATTTCACTGTGGTGCCAGTGTCTGGGCTTTTTGTTAAGGGTCAAGGTTTGTAAGGGTTAATTTGTATAATGAACGGAGAGGTTTAAGTGTGGTTGAGGAGGCCTGCGACCATGAGCTGATACAATAAGATAGATGTGAGAAGATCATTGTTTTCATGAATAGTTTTGAAGTCAGGAGCGTTATATCTTTACGTATAAAACTAAAGCAACTGAGAATTGTTTTAATCTTCTTTGCTTAGTGTTTTGTGTGACTAATAAATTTGACATTTTCATTCAGATTGAGGCCAAAGTGTTTAACTTCAATGACTCGAGATGTGATAGAGGGTGTGTGGACCAGACTGATATGCTTCTTATAAAAATTACAGAAAGATATCATTCTGGATTTGCCAGGTCAAAAAAAAAATGTATGTAATTTTTATGTGTGAGTGACTGGTCAGATTTTGTTAAAATAAAGTTCAGATTAAGTCTAACTTGAGTAATAGAACTTTTAACAGACTAGTGCTTTTAGTTAGCATCATACTCATACCCAGTGAAGATATCAGCTAATAAGTATCAATAAGTAATCATCTAAAACTAACTGTGATGCATTTGTGACTTATCTCTTCACCAGAGTGCAGAGATTGTCAGTTGAAAGCTCACATGTTGATATACCTGAAGTGATACCGCTATACACAAGTATTTGTAACTATTTCACAACGTTGGCTTTCCCGTAACCCTGACCGCAAAGGGCATTATCAGTGTTTTTGTCCATAGTCTAAACTAAACTAAACTAAACTGACTGTGCCAAATGTTCGCACAGAAGCTGGTAAAGGGGCGTTCCAGTATTCTGCTCCCACAACTTGGAACAATCTACAAAAAGACTGGAAACTAAAGGAACTGGTCTCTATAGGACAGTTTAAAATCTTGCTCAAAGGTTTGGAAGTGAAATCTATGTTTTGTAAATGTTTTTAATTCTGAAACATTTTATTGCTTGTAATTGCTTGAAAATTGTTTTTGAAATGGTTTTGTAATTGTATTGATCTGTGCTGCTGTCTTGGCCAGGACTCCCATGAAAAAGAGATTATTAATCTCAATGGGACTTTCCTGGTTAAATAAAGGTAAAAAAAAAAAAACATGCATCAAATGTGAATGGACTGGTGAAAACGTAATAAAAAAGCACAGCGTTCATATCAGGCGGTAATAAAATAGAAACTTGTACATTATTACCAGTATTAATTAACATGTGCAATAACCCACATGCAATACTTATACTATACTATATTATGTGCAATCTGTGAAATACTCTACTTACACCTTATTTAATCCTCCCTGCACCTTTGTACATTGTACTTTGTATTTTTATTACATTTTATTACATATTTTTATGATATTGTTTACTTCTTCCCCTGCACTTTTTGCAACACTTTTTTACCATGTACTATTATTGCATGCTATTAGTACTTTTGACTATCTTAGCGACGGTCAACGGTTCCTCTGATCCTAAGCATTTCATTGCATTGTTGACCCTGTGTTGATCCTGCAGATGACATATAAACAATCTTGAATCTTGAATATTGAAAGTAGCTTACGTCTTTATTGAGGTTACCAGATGTGTTATTAAGATTTCAGAATTGCAACATCCATCCATCCATCCATCCATTTTCTTCCGCTTATCCGGGGCCGGGTCGCAGGGGCAACAGTCTAAGCAGGGATTCCCAGATTTCCTTCACCCCGGATACTTCCTCCAGCTCCTCCGGGGGCCCCCAAGGCGTTCCCAGGCCAGCCGGGAGACATAGTCCCTCCAGCGTGTCCTGGGTCTTCCCTGGGGCCTCCTTCCGGTGGGACATGCCCGGAACACCTCCCGAGGGAGGCGTCGAGGAGGCGTCCGGAACAGATGCGTGAGCCACCTCAGCTGCTCCTCTCGACGTGGAGAAGCAGCGGCTCTACTCCGAGCTCCTCCCGCGTAACTGAGCTCCTCACCCTATCTCTAAGGGAGCGCCCAGCCACTCTGCGGAGGAAACTCTTTTCGGCGGCTTGTATCCGTGATCTCGTCCTTTCGGTCATTACCCATCATGAGCTCATGACCATAGGTGAGGGTAGGAACGTAGATTGACCAGTAAATTGAGAGCTTCACCTTTTGGCTCAGCTCCCTCTTCAACACAACGGTCCGGTACAACGACCGCATCACTGCCGACGCTGCACCGATCCGCCTGTCAATCTCACGCTCCATCCTCCCCTCACTCGTGAACAAGACCCCGAGATACTTGAACTCCTCTACCTGAGGCAAGGACTCCCCACCCACCCGGAATTGCAAAATAAAAAGTATTATTATTATTTTATTTTTTGTTGTTATTATTATTATTATTAGTAGTAGTAGTAGTAGTAGTATAATTATTATTCCATATTGCTTAAATAATTAACTACATATTTTATAATAGCTCACTAATTTCTTCAGCTCATTTTGAACAGTCCTGTACTTATGTCTTACGTTGTCCACTTTCTCAGTCTTGCTGCTCGTTCCATTTGTGTGTTTGCAGTTGGTCCTGAGGTAATGGTTCTGACACAATACTGGGAAACCTGCCAAACCATGTGTAACACAGGAAGAAACTCCAATATGGAGACCAGGGTAATTAGTCCAATAAATGTTTTCACTCGGATATATGTGAATAAAGCAGCAGTCATTATGGCATGCTTGCTTTTTATTGTGGAAGTTGTAACAGGGGTGATGTCTTCTGCAAACGGTCAAAGGGCACAGCGTTTCTGTGGCAATCAATTTAACAGATTTTACAGAGGAAAATACATGCGATTTTAAAATGTATGGAAACAATACTGTCCATACAATAATTACTATCGCTACATTACACATATGCTCAATTACTATCTATATTACAAAAAAATTAACTGTAAGTGTGGATTAATCTGCCTCCAAGGTCAAGAAATATACAAAACCTTTAGATTTTGAATTTTATTTCAGTGATGCTTTCTTTAAGAACACATTTTGAATAATAATTTTACAAATATAAACATGTGGTAATGAGTCCTGGCAGCTTAGTGAATATTTAGATGGGAAGTAGCAAAATAAGTGCATAAGGGACTAAAGCGTAGTTTTCTGAATGTGTCTTAATTAAATCTTTAGCTTTTAGTTCATTTTAATAGGTCTCTTTTTTGATTATTGTACCGACAACGTGATTGCCACATTTTCTCAAATTTCTAATGCACATGCTCAATAATGATGGTTTTAATGGGCTGGGGCCCTAGACGCTCCTGCCTAGATGTGGCTTACAGAGGGTGTTGAGGGGCGCTGTGAGGGCAGGACCAGGGTCGGGCACAGAGCTAAATGAATGCCACATGAAACATTGTGCTCTAGATAAACAGAAACACAGCATCTTAGTGATCTAGAGCTGGGTGGGAGTCTGTAAATACTGGGTGTACATACTGTAACAGGGCACAAATGAGTAGAGAAATCATCTGTGGTCATTGTGTGTCTAACACGATTTATAAAATAAGATTGGAAAACACTGCTACAATGTCTTTTTTGTTTTGATAAATGTTAAAATGAATTTTTAAAAATCTATGTGTGAGCAAGTATTCAAAATATGCATTCCAGTCAAAATGCTTTTCCAAATACACTACTTGTACTACAATAATTACTACCTTTAACTAATTAACCTCTGTTATTCTCACTGTACATAAATGACCTGCCCAAAACATGTAATAATGTGAATTTTCAAATGTATGCAGATGATGCTGTAATTTATACTCAAGGAGCGTTAAAGAGGCAGCTTCCATTCTGACCTCAGCTATGGAACAAGTAAATGACTGGCTTTTTAAATCATGTTTGCTTCTAAATTCCAAAAAAACAGTCTGTTTGATGTTCTCAAAGCAATCAAAAGAGATAAAAAGCTCCGGAGTATTCTTGAGAGGAGAGAAATTACAATTGGTCACAGAATTCAAGTATCTTGATGTGACACTTGATTCCACTTTGTTTTTCAAAAATCATATTAAAAAACTTGCCAATACTATCAAATATAACCTTAAAAATTTTAAACAAATCAGGTCTTTTATAACACTTGGTGCTGCTAGAATGTTTCTTCATTCAATGATTTTATCCCATATTGAATATTGCATCACAAGTTGGTCTCTCACCACTGTTACCAATTTGAAAATAATTGAATCACTGTTTAAAAAATCTCTTAAAGTTTTTGACCAAAAACCTAATTCATTTCATGTATGTAATATTTTAAATAAGTACAATCTTTTAAATTTTGAAAATTTTATAAATTTTAAGTATGTATGCTTCATTTACAAAGCGCTACATGGACTAACCCCACCCCCCATGTCTGTCTTTTTCAAACCTAAGTCATCAAATGGTCCGAAAACCAGGGCCTCCTCCAGAGGAGACTCTGAGGTCCCCCACAGAAGAACACTCTCTCTGTGAGGGCCACTAACATCTGGAACTGTGTTCCTCTGCACATACAGGAGAGCCCTACACTGATCACTTTTAAAACACAACTCAAACTATGGCTGAAAACCAACCAGTCATGTGACCACTAGACTTTTGTTTGTGCTGCTTGTTTTGTATGTTGTATTTTTATGTATTTACCTGCCGAGGGACTACGGATGAAAACTAGCTTTGTAGCTAAAATTCAGCATATTTACATTTGTTTTATACTTATGTTCATTAATGTGCATTGTCCCTATCAAATAAATAAAAATAAATAAATAACTGCTAAGCCACCGACACATTCGTCATACACAGAAGGCCTATCAGAGCCAGATACAGAGAGATGATTTACTCTCACTACCACTATTTTTACAGTCTTTTTTACATTATGGGAATTGTGTGGTCAAGCTTAAAAGAATGGACTATACCTCTAATTTGGCTCAATAATTAACCAATGTATTACTGTTTACAGTTTTTATTGGCTCATGTTAAATTTAGATGTCTCTAGTGTGGCGTAGTGGGGCGGTTGTTTTGTCATAGCCTGTCATGACTATAAAAATGTTTGTGAAGCAAAGAACCAGAAATCTGTGGTCTCGTGCCAAAAAAGGGTCTTCAGTCACTCTCTCTTCACTCTCTCCCGTGCTTAATGACAGAGTAACACATTGCTTATAGCAGCCATAGTGAATGTTGTTTGGCTGGGGAGCTGTGACATAGCATCTGGGCTAAAAGTAGTAAGCAAAGTAGGAAACATCTGGAGAGGAAAGAGCTCATTTGTGCAGTACTATCTGCTGTCTACATCTCATTAAAGATAATATTGAGACCAAAATTAGCGTTAGAATTTATATGTCTGTGGAAAGTTAATGAAGTCATATAAAACACTATTCAAAAGCAAAGGTGGTACATGAAAGTGCACTGCTGGTTCTGGTCACATATAACTGCTTCTACGTGTCTTGCTTATACAGCAAAAATGTTGCCCAAATTTCACTTTCTCATAATAGATTTAGCGTGCAATAGGCCTATATTTTTTATTAATTGTTTGTAAAATTGTAATTTATGCATTCAGAGAACTTGCAGCCTTAAAAGAACTTGTTGGTCCTTTGGATTCAGTTGCAATGGAAATGTTTATCCTCCCAACCCAACCACCCAGGAGTAATAGTATGCATAATAGTCTTTTCAACACTACATTTGTCCCCCCTTTTCAAAGGTTCAGCACCCAGCACTTATTCCGAGCAGCCGGTGGTCAAAATGAGGCACACTGGAAATTGTTTCTGTTTTATCCATGTCGCTTTACACTGGGCTTTTATAACATAATGTGGCAAGCATTAAACAACGAGGGACTAATGATATATTTTCTCAGCTGGAACGTGGGAATTGTACCGCGGACCCGAAACAGCAGTGCGTCTCAGTAAATTAGTGTGTGGCGCTAAGTGAAAAGTCAGCAGGATGCCAGAATTGCTTTGGCTTGTGACCCACAGGGAAACCCACGCACATGTACCACCGACACAGGGAGATATTGAACCTATAGGAAAAGGAAGCACACAGTTGGTGCGAAGTTTGAGAAGCCAGACATTTACCCCTGACAGCTCGGAAATATCCGTTTTAATAAGGGGGAAAAGTGGATTTGGCCAGACATCTTTGTTCCCGCCATGGAAAGTCATCTGCCTTGGTGAGGCGACACCCTCAATGACTGTGAACTGAAGGGTGCCTGGGCTCAGGCTGACAGGGCAGAGCTGTAGGCCCCACACAAACATGGTGCTCGGTTTCTTTACAAAGCAATTTGCTTCAAATCCTATTACAGCTTACACTGGGTCTAAGTCAACCACATATCATCCATATTAGTTGGTATTAGCATTTTCCATGTTATTGCATTTTCTGAAAATGAATAGAGTGTTTAGTAATACTGGGTAATATTGGGCTAACAGCTTTAGCATTCAGTGTGGTTTAATAGTAGGCATCCATTAATGGATTTATTTCATCATTACCCAAGAACTTGATGAAGAAACCAAACCTCTACTTTGAATATAGGCAGGACCTTTTCTGATTTCTTATTTATTCACTCCCCAGTCACGCTGGGTGGTGGTATGGTACTTCTGTTTGAACTGGAGGCAGTAGTGATCCCAAGGCTGAAGCAAGTATGCAAAATAATAATTAGTAAAAACATGATGTGCTGTGGAAACCTTGAAATGTAATGACTATATAACTACTAGTATATCTGTGTATAAACTCCCTCAGTCGTCCAGGTAGAATCCATGTAGGTAGGCAAAAGGAGAAATTCAATTTGTCAATTGGACAAAAGTTTATTTGGTCGAATATGTTTCGCAGCTCATCCAAGCAGCTTCTTCAGTTCTGGCTGGAGTGCTGGGTGACACTGCTTATAACTCGCTGCAGGGAGGAGCTAAGTACAATGAAATTACTATGAAACTATCACACCTAGGGCCATAATGGGTGTTTTCACACCTCTGGACCTGAACTGGCTAGTCCTGTTGTTTTCTTTGTTTGTTTTGATTTAGGTTTGAGTATAGAGTTATAGATGGGAGACAAATTGTGTCTGAGCCCTCCATTTCTATTCAAGGAAGGGTTCTCTTTTTTTTGTGACAAAAATAGCCTCTTTAACTCCCCTCTCAAACCTGTTCTTTTCTCTGGCTAAGATCTGTACCTCACTGTCCTCAAAGGAGTGCTCCGTGGCTTCTTGGTGGAGATGTACACAGTGGACCTCAGTCTGCCGTACATCTCCGCCTACCTAACTAACAGAAACTGTAAACAAATAGCATGGAAGTATGAAGTGTGAAGTCTCAATTTCATTGTATCATCCTTCAGGCAGATATAGGCAGTGTCCCCCAGCATCTGACCAGAACTGAAGAAGCAGCTTGGATGAGCTGAGAAACGTATTCAACCAAATAAACTTTTGTCCAGTTGACAAATTGAATTTCTCCTTTTGCCATACTAGTGTATCTGTTTCATTGTTATTTGTTAAAAGTCCCATGACATGGTACTTCTTGATGCTTTTATATGGCGCCTTAATGGTTCCCTAATACTGTAAATGAATCCTTCTTCAAAATCAAGCCTCAGTGCATGAGAGAGCCTCATGAAGACAGTCAGAGTCATAAATATGTCTCTGAAAGACTTTATTCTGGGCGTTGTTGCTTGAATGCAAATGAGGAGGACAGAGACAGGCCAGTGCAGCGGGTGGGTTGTGGCCAAATACGCCGCTGTTTCCTGCTTTAGTGATGAGGTGTGCGCTGTCACCCACTTCCGTGTTATAAGAGTGGAGGAAGATATGAGACGCTTTCCATTTTAAAAAAACACATTTTCACAGAAAATAAAATTAAACCACTGCTGTTTCAGAGGTTCAGAGGCTTGGATAAAGGACATCCGAGCCTGGAAACACTCTCACGTATGCATCTCGCATTTCGTAGCTCCTTTGCGGTCCAAATTCTCTGGACGTGATTTCCAGAGACGGAGTGGACATCCAGACAGGGGGTGGAAACCTTTCCGCGAGTGTGGCATCAGAAAGTTCCCTTGTTCAGAATCGTCCGTTTGGGCTGTCTTTTTTTCAAACGCAGAAAAGGATCGCAAATGCTCAGTTTACACATTTCGCAACTTTTAGCCATGGGAGTAAACAGGGTGGGGGAACTCACATTAACGTTCAAAAACCTCAGAAAGTGAAAATTTCATGCCATGGGACCTTTAATTTTGTTCCAGCAATTGTAATTGATATTAGGGTACTATTTTGTGACAATATTAAGATCAGGTAATGCCTTTATGGTTCAATTGTAATTGTATGAGTTGGTGCGTGCTTCACTACAGTGTGCTTCTTGCAGTGTTTTCATTAGCTCGGGTCCAGGTCACATCAGAAGTACAGCTGACCTCCTCCTCGATAAAAACCTCCACATGCTAACAGTTAGACAGCCATTTCTTTTAATTGCACTGCGCTGTTTAATTTGACTTGGACTAATGTGTTTTCAAAGTAGCACTGAAGGTATTTATTTGAAGTCCTGCTCTGAACTCACTATTCCTGATTGTAGCCTGGCTCTGTCTTACCTGCCAGACTGCCCCATTCCCATTCACTTCTATCATACCTTACTGCGTCGTACAGATAGACGGCAACAATTCCAACTTGAGGGATTTACTGGTGTACGAGAAACTAGTGTTATTATAGCATCTGTAGTTGTTATGTCATACAGTTGTACTAGCAGAAGTAGCTGTGTTATAGTGGTAACCCTTGCACTTACTCTGATAAGAAAAACAGTTAATTCCCTCTGTCTTGTATTTATGGCTATGTGCTGCCATTGCTTTGGCTTTATATCTTATGTCTGACTGGCTGCATTACGACTGTTACTGCCCCAGTGTGAGGAGGCACTGGCAGGGCCCACTTCAGCAGTAAAACACATTTATGTCCTCTCCATGTCACTCAGTAAAGATGTACAAGAGGGGAAAAAAACTGCTGCAGAAAATAGATATCTTATTTAGAATCCACATGGGTGGATTGTGTTATGTCTGACATAATGGTGTGTTGAGCTGCGATGAAAAGCAAAACTCTTGGATCTATGTCTATACACGTGGATTTATTTCTACGCTTTATGGGAATGGGCTCTGAGCTGAAAGAACAAGATCGTGAGTACAAGCAGTTGGGCCTTCCCTTAAAGGAGAATTAATGTTTTTTTTTTTACAATCTGAGCCTTATTTCAGTAATAAAACAAGTTGTTTTACTCACCCATAGCACTTCATTTGGAGCATTTCCGGAGATGTTTTAGTTTAGCGATATCCGTAACGTGAGTTCCCGGGGCAAATGTTTGCGGTCTCCAAATAACACAAACTTTAGCACTTTTCAAATCATAGAAGCTCAATGTCTTAGTCTACACTTTCGTTTGAGTCAAAAGTGGCCTGTAATCTGAGATTTATCCATAATTTCGAGTAGATGAGGAAGCCAGTGCGCATGTGCGGAGTCACAGCTTATTTCGCTCTCAGCTCTCGGGACCCAAACATGAAACGCAAAGCTGTAAATTGATTGTCTTTGTGCGGTGTCCTTGAGTGTCTAGAAAGGCGCCTTGAAATAAAATGTATTATTATTGTTATTATTATTATTAATAAGGCTCAGATTGTAAAAAACGTTAATTCTCCTTTAAAGGCAAATTAACGTTTTTTTACAATCTGAGCCTTCTTTCGGCAATAAAACAAGTAGTTTTACTCACCCATAGCAGTTTGCTGTCAATTGGAGCAGTATCGCAGAACTTATGTTGAGCCGTTCTGTTCTACTAATGATCCCGTATCCGTTAACATGGTGCTCGTATCATATGCTCGGGGCATTACTTTGCGGTGTCCAAATAACACAAACTTTAGCACTTTTCAAATCATAGAAGCCCGATGTCTTAATGTAAGATTTCGTTTGAAGCAAAACTGGCCTGTAATCCGAGATTTATCCATAGTTTTCAGCTTTGCGTTTCATGTTTGGGTCCCGGGAGCAGTCCGCGCATGCGCACTGGCGTCCTCATCTACTCGAAACTATGGCTAAATCTCGGATTACAGGCCACTTTTGCTTCAAACGAAATCTTACATTAAGACATCGGGCTTCTATGATTTGAAAAGTGCTAAAGTTTGTGTTATTTGGACACCGCAAAGTAATGCCCCGAGCATATGATACGAGCACCATGTTAACGGATACGGGATCATTAGTAGAACAGAACGGCTCAACATAAGTTCTGCGATACTGCTCCAATTGACAGCAAACTGCTATAGGTGAGTAAAACTACTTGTTTTATTGCCGAAAGAAGGCTCAGATTGTAAAAAAACGTTAATTTGCCTTTAAGGTTGGACAACCCAGGAGGAGCTCAGAGTGGATGTACTTCTTCTCCACGTCAAGAGGGAAATAGTACATGCTGGAGGTGCCTTACGGTTGCTGGAGGAGCATGTGGAAATGGATTTTATAAGTGCTCTATACCAGTGTCTTCTGGATCTAAAACAGGAAGCCCCTTAAAAAAAAACATTTTCTCTATAAGATATTTGTAAAAATTGAATATGCAAAGTTTCAAGAAAGCTAGAAGTAGCTGTACATTCACATGACTATATGAAAATGAATATATTGCAATATAACTTGAACCAGATTCCCAACCTGACCTATTCATCCCAGCTTAAAACTGGACGGGCGCACATTGGTGGTGTGGTTTTGGCACTTATTTTTCCTTGGAACTTGTACAGTAGAACTATTGTGCATTTTTCTGTTTCTGCTCAAAATCCATTCTACATTCTCTCACCAATCACCAGACTGTCAATGATCTGGTCGGATGCAGCCTGTTGAATACTTGGAGCTGCTCAAACTGGATGATGTTTTTCTGATGAAGCAGCTGCTAAGAATAAACAGGAACACTTCTCCGGAGGGGTAAATGGAAAAGTGAGTGTTTATGATCCCAATTACCACCTTTGCTTTAGTGCTGGTTTTAATCATAGCCATATTCCTCTGTCTCAGGCAACACTTCAGTTCAGAGCCTTCTATGTTGTGGTCATTTCAGTGACTAATATTCTTGTCAGTGTCATATTATCGCTAACCTAAACTAATTAAAAACCAGATCACAAATAATCTGACTAATTTAAATTGCATACATTTTCAACAACTATGCCAGATATTTTCGCCAACTAAATGTAATATTTTACAGCTATCTGCTGACATTCTTTGCAACAAAAAAGTTGAAAGTTGACCTAAACAACTGAATAACTGGATCCAACTAAAGCTAGACTAAAACTAAAAGGAATTAGATTGCCCAATTAAATCTTAACTAAAACTACACTGGTCTACAAGCAAAATGCTTCCGGAACAAAAGTAGTGAAATTTGTCTTGGTTTAGGTCACTAATAAAGAAAAAGTAAGTCAGAAGTGCTGATTGGATATAGTTTCCAAGATATAGTATTGGGTCAAAATAGGAAATTTATGCAAAATAAAGCAAAAACGGTGGTTTATCAGAAGGTACAGTGTGTCTACAAGCAACCGTTCTATCTGAAAGTCTGTCTGCACATTCCAATACATTCATTTTAATATGTCTAGTTTAAACATATTTTAATATATAATATATTATTATTATTATTATTATTATTATTATTATTATTATCAAAGGAGAAGTTCAATTTGTCAACTGGACAAAGTTTGTTTGGTTGAAAACGTTTCGCCGCTCATCCGAGAGGCTTCGTCAGCTCTGACGAAGAACTGACGAAGTCTCTTGGATGAGCGGCGAAACGTTTTCAACCAAACAAACTTTGTCCAGTTGACAAATTGAACTTCTCCTTTGATCATGGATTCTACCTGGACGACTGAGGGACTTTTCACGTATTATTATTATTATTATTATTATTATAATATCATTACTAGTGCTGTCAGGCGATTAAAAAAATTAATCTAATTAATTACAGTGTAATTAATTAATCTAATTAATTGCATTTTAAGAGTGTGAGAGAGAGACTGAAAGGGGGAGATAGAGATTGTGAGTGAGTGAGCGATCAAACCCACTTGCGATTTAATTTGTCAGTTTTCATGTGGTCGCTTTGCTCATTCGTTTCCCAAATTCTGCGAGCGTGGTTTGGTGGTTTGGTGAAGAACGCTCTATCACCGGTAACAATGGAACTTGTCCGGACGTGTTTATCATTCAAATGATCCGTCAGGCTGGAGCAGCTTCGGTGATCGGAAAATTCTTTTTGACAGAAGCTCTAAATCACGGCGTTTTTGTTGACAGTCCCGTCTTCGTTCCTTTTATGAATAAACTTGCCGTTCAAAGGCCCTGGCAGCGATTTGCTCGCCGCACGCCAAATTTAAAATGCGCGCGCATTGAATTGCCACTCATAATTAATTGCGTTATTTTTTATAACGCGTTAATTTGCAGTGTAATTAATTAATCTAATTAACGCATTAAACTGACAGCCCTAACCATTACCTATCTTGAATACATTAGCTAAACAGTTATTAATTGATTTTCAGTTCATCTTATCAATATAAATTAGATTTAGCCACTTTTATCTCGGAAGCAGATCGAGTCCAAGAAATTGTAGACCACTGCTATTGATCAAAGTGTAAAAAATCTTGTCAAAATCAATCTTGTCAATGCTCCTGATAATCTGGGTGAGCTTCTAAAAGACAGTACAACAACAATAAGGAAAAGACTCAATGAATATGAATTCTTTTTGCAAAACTTTCACAAAAATAATGACTTTTTTGAGGGGTGCTTGTGCTTTTTTTAGATGGGGGCTCAGTGCACTGGCTCTCACAGTCAAATAACCTGTGGCACAAAGCTTTCACCATGATGATCATCATTATAGTTAATCACCGTTCATTTCCAGTTTCACAAGAGGCCACAAGATCAAACAGAGTATTTTGAGCATTTTCTTATGGCATGGACTGGAACAACAGTTGGAAGTAATTGAAACAATATGTTGCATATCGACCTTCACAGTTACTGAACCATCACGGCCGTTTGCAGATATTGTGATAATGATGGTTACTTGTTTTCTCCTTGGTGCTGTCACAATAACCTTCACCCCAGGGCCAGATACACGCGAGCACCGCCATCTTGTGGACATAACAGGTAAATTCATCTGTAGGGAAATGGATAAAAAGTGATTTTAATAAGGCATTACTCTTTTTATATAGCAATTTTCCAGATCCTGCAGTAGCCATTAATATTCAATAAATATACTTCCAAATAACCATTCTAGGCAATACAAATAGGTCTGAAAAATAAATTATGGCCAAAATTATGTCCACGAACATTCCTATACCAAATGAAAAATTAGATTGGGATGTAGCAAAAGGGATAACTAAGAATTGGACAACAGTAGACAGTGGAAAACCTCTTCTTTGACCACTTTCCGCTCAATTACAGTAACAATATTTGATTTGTGGGCTTCAGGCCTGTGATGGTGTTTCCTGAATCTTCCTTTTTGAGTACCCACTCTTCTGTTTTATGCATGTTAGTGAGGAGGGCTGCACGGTGAGATGCGGCAGTTCAAACACAGCGGTTCATTAAAGACATCCTGTTGGTTTTGAGAGGAAAAAGGATTGGCATACACAGACTGCTGCCCCCAAATCCCACTCAGGTCTGACCACATCAGCACCAGTGCCGAAATCACAGGGCAAGTGTGGCCAACCAGGCGCTCAATATGCTTTCCATTTTGTCATTGGTTTTCATGTACAATTTTCAATAGATGGTATGTGGAGCGTTGATCTGAAGCCAGTTTAGCTCTGTGAGGTTTTATCACAACTTTGTAGTGGCTGGTGTGTCAGAGCTGGCATACTTATTTTATTGAGGGCTACAATGAGCTATTTTCTGACCTGTTATAACGCTCTTTTCTCATCAAAACTACCTGCAGTTGTGTTTAGTTTCATCCCCACATGGTTAACACACTCCACATATTTAGGTTGAGTTCCTCTTTCAAACAGAAAACACTCTGCTCCACCGTGTGAGTCAATTTTGCGTAATATAGGACCTTCTAACACAAAGTACCACAGTCTAATACTCCCACAATCTTTTGACGACATGACTTTGTCAATGCAGTATTAGCAGCTCTGGCAGGGCTTTGACTGGGGATGCATGCACTGATCCAGTCTTTTCACTTCTTATACAATATTGTTTGTATTGAAGAATCTGCAGGTTCCTAATGTCAAACTATACCAGAGCAGAACAGGAAAATATGGTTCATTTCCTTAAAGATAAGATAAGATAAGATAAGACTTTATTGATCTCACACAGGAGAAATTTACTTGCCACAGTAGATCCAGGACAGTTTGAACATGAAAGAAAAGTGCATGCAGGCAAGAATGGAATAAAGTAAGTAATAATAAAAATAAGTAATAATAATAATACAAACAGTAACTGGGAGAGTATGGGGGAAAAAAAGAAGATATTGCACGTTTGGACTATATAGTGGAGTTATACAGTCTGATGAAATAAGTAATAATAATAAAGAACAAAGATGTGAACTCTTGTGAGCTTTAGGCCATGCTAGAATGTTGTTAAAGGGATAGTTCGTTTTTTTTTTTTATGTGAATCTGTATGGCGTCCCCTTCAGCAGTGTCGTGCATTAACACTGACTTACCCCTGACAGTGTCCTCTGAGCCGAGTTCTGCCCCGGTTCTGGGGCTGACGAAAGTAGGTCCAGCAAGTTAGCGGGGACAGTTAATAAAGCTTGTTTTTCTTCTCAAAACAATATTTGTCCAAAAAGTGACATATTTGCGTCAAAAAACACTTGCTCACGAAAAAGTCAGAAGTCATAATCGCTTGGTGCTATTTTCTCTCGAGTCCTAACACTGCGCGCCTATTATTATTATTATTATTATTATTATTATTATTATTATTAGTCTGTTCACTTGTAAACATCGTCACTTACTGCTGAAGGGGATGCCATACAGATTCACATCAAAAAACCCAAACTATCACTTTAATATAAAATCTAATCTAAAACATACCTGCAGTTGTGTTTTTTTCATTTATAAATGGTTTAGTAACACTTTGTTATTCGTCTGTCTACATATCCAAGCCTGAAAATGCTGTTTTCCACCTTGTGATGTCATGTAGTTGTGGTTTCCAGGTTAACTGCTACCTTTTACCTTTTGTTCAGTAGAGATTGGAAATTCCAGAGCTGAAATCATACAAATGATTCAAGTGAAGGTGTATGGATTTAAGTGAAGGTGTATGATATGGAGAAAACACAGTGGAACAAAGAGTTATCTGTTGAGAGAAGAATTCAGCCTAAATCTGCAGGTTTGTGTGTTAAACATGTGTGAATGAAACAAAACACAACTCCAGTGGGTGTTTGTGATGAGGAAACATTATAACATAGATCAGAAAACAGGTAATGCAGGCCCTGTAAAACACAAATAATGGATGACAAAGCTGATTTAACAATGTAATGCTTTTCAAACCTTACATTTCTAACCTTGTATGGGTTATTATGAATATTAAAATATTATGAGGCAATTGAGACGGCCAGTATGTTGTCCAGTCACATCAATTTATACCGGCTGAATCAGTATCTTCGAATCAATATCTGATCCTTTTTTCTAGATCTGCATCAATATTAAATATTGGTATTGTATCTAATAGTGTTTTTTGCGTAGCTCTGTCCTTAGTTGTAACACTTGACCTCTCCCAAACGCAGATGTCACTCAATACAACCCAGTCAGTTGGCCCATGTGTTTCTCTAATACTCATAGCTTTGTAGCTTTTTCCACATTTTTGAACATCTCTTAATCCTTGACATTTAGCTTTAAATTAGTTTTTAATGACTAAACTTGTCTGTTACCGAGTACGTTTTGGTTTGCATCCCAGGATTTAAGGCCCATAAATGCTATTTTCTGTATATTCTGGACACCGTTTGCACACATCCTGGTGTTAATGCTAGTCCAAAGTATTCCACTTATCTTGGCTTTAGATGTCTTGATTTCCTTCTCTGTCCTTACTTTTTCCTTCACAGTTTGGAAGGAAAGTGCAAACATTTGATGTATTTCTGAGCAATCCTTCAGCGCTCAAACCTCATAGTTATTCTTTCATTTCGTATTTAGTGTGCTGATGGACCAAATACAACACAGGCTGTCCAGATACTGACAGACTGCATTATTAGAGTTGTGAAAGAGTAGCGCAAGAGCCCTCGACAAAAAACAACTCTTACTCATAACAGAGTTTTTACTGTACACTTATTTTTTAAATTTAGAAAATATTATTATGATTACCCCTTATCCTCGGCCACAAGAATTTAGTGTTAAAAAGTCACATAACATCATGGTCATACCAACCTGTCAAAGCCTGATCTTGTCAGATCTCAGAAGCTAAGCGAGGCCGGACCTGGGTAGTACTTGGATGGGAGACTGCTGGGAATTCCAGGTGCCACAGTGAGGCGCCAGTCGCAAAAACTGTCGTTGTGTTCTTAGGCAAGACATTTCACCCACATTGGCTAGTATGAATGTGGTGAGTGGCTGATGGTCAGAAGGATCGCTGATGCAGAGTGACAGCCTTGCTTCTACCAGTCTGCCCCAGGTAAGCTGTGGCTACAACAGCATACCACCAGTTAAGAGAGACTGTAGCGCAGGGGTGTCCAAACTTTTTTCCACATATCTAAACACAGACGAAGCAGAGGGCCGATCGAGGGCCATAGACTGGTGCTCAGTACAGTCAGTAATTGAAATATATGCATGTCTAACATGTTAGAATGAGTCATCAGTCTTTTATTCATGCTAAGATCCTCAAAACCACACAATAAATAATAAATATTGTCTTATCAAAGTCGATTTTCAAAAAAAAACTTGCAGTCAAAAGTTCTGCTCATTGTAATTTGGGCCAATTCACCTGGAACCCTGAGGACCAAGAAAAATTTGTCTGAGGGCCGCATTTGGCCCACGGGCCATAGTTTGGACATGCCTGTTGTAGCGCTTGAAGAGGCATTATTAAGTCATTATTAATTAATTGCCACTATGAAGAGGTGGAGCCTCTCAGTTCTTCAGTTTGAACAGAAATTCAGTTAATCTATTTCGATTATTAAGCCACAAAATAATAGTAATAATAATAATAGTCTATGTTATAGTTAACATACATAGACTATTAACATACATACATAGACTATTAACATACATACATAGACTATTAACATACATAGCACATATTTTCTTGACATGTGCTCAGAACAAACATGGTGTGGTGGTGACTATTGTCATTATTCCTTAGTCCAAACTGGTACTGACAGTTTAAGTTTCTCAGAGCTGTATACAATAACTGCACTGGATCAAGTTGAGGATGTCACCTGCCTTTATCTCCTTATGCTTTTTCAGTCTTACATTCAGGAGCAGTGCAGACAAGAGGCAGTTTAAACAGTCCGAGTGTGAATGTGTCTGGATACAGTAGCAGGCATACCCAAGGCCCACATCCAAACAGCTGGTACCCATCTGTTTCTTCTTCTGCTGCTGCGGCTTGTGGCTCTACTGTGAGGTGCACTGGCATGCGCTGTCTGGGCCTGCACCAATAAGGAGGGGGTAGGAGTGTGCATGTGTGTATCACTGTGGTTATGGCGAAGCAGGCCCTGTGTGCAGTGTGCGTGGTTTTGCGCTCAACTCATTAAATATGTCGTTTGGTCATATCTTTGTGTATGTGGCCACTTCTCAATGCCGCCTTTATTATAGAGGGGCGATTAATAATAATTACACTACACATTTGGATACATAAGACAGAAAACATCCAGTCAAACCAATCCTGTGTCTGATTTTAAAGTGACTCATTGTGGGGAAGAGCAAAGTCTTTCCAGTCATTGTTTATGTAAATCATATAGACAGCATACAAAGTTTGCATCCAGATTTCCATCATGACTTTACGGCTCTATTACAGTGATCTCGTTCTCCAAATATGTCCTTCATTGCAAAAAATAAAAATATATCTTATGATGTGTTAAACAGAAAAAAGGGCTCACAGTGGCTAAGGTGGTATTTCCTTTGGGTGAAGTGCCTGGTGAATGTATACTCCAGGCACAGGATGGTCACTGATGTGTTGGTTATTTTGTATGTGGGTTTGTCAGTATGATGCTTTCCTATTTTTCCTTTTAATAAAAAATAAATACTTTTCACATGGGACTGGCCAAAAAGTCCTTGACCTGTTTTGAACTTCAGCCCATTGTCTATTATGTCCAGGAATGGCGCACTTTTCTAAATCACCACTAGATGTCAGTGCTGTCGTGCCAACATAGTACATTACAGTATATTAAACATTCAGACAGTTGAAAATGAATTAGTTAAAAACCCAACAAGAATTTTAAACAAATAATCAGTCAATATCTCATAGAGGATTTTTTTTTTTTAATAGGCCTAGTAATTTGGTTGGATGTTTACGCAATGTGTCCAGTGAAGCTAGAGGCTGTAATTCCGCTTAGTTTTATTAGGTGAGCTTGTGTCATGTCCAGCCAAACCAAAATCCTATTGATGATGCATGCTACAGTTTAAGCCTACACTTTAAGGATAACGTAACTTTTTTGCAGGCATAGTAGTCATGAAAAGTGCCTGCTGGAGATAGTAATTTATGCCATATATGGGTCATTCCAGAATTGGAGGACATTTTGTATTTAAAATTCTTGAAAAATAAACCTTCACTTTTCTGATTTTCTGCTACATATTCATCAATAATAGGTAATAAACTATCAGATGCTTGGTTAGCTCAGCTTACAGATCAATGGTACAATTTTTATCACCTGATTTATTTGGTGGAGTAACAGGGTTGCAGGTAACAGGGTTGCAAATCTGCACTAATGTTCGCTTTATCTCAGGAGTAGAAGCTGTTTAGCTGTTACTGCTAATCAAGAGGAAAAACTTATTTATGCAAATAAGTAAAGGAAAATAAATATTCATTGTCTTATTCTGATCATTTGCATAACAGGGTTGCATGAGGCAGAGTGAGACATTCAGTCAAGGCTAACGATGTTATAAAAATATGAAAAATAGAAGAGAAGACAAACCTTTGCTCTGCCCATTCTTTTGGAAAACTGTTTGATGATGTCAAGTCCAGGGGATCATGTGGTTTTCTGTTTTCTTCTTCTTCTACCAGGCTAAAAATGTTCTGGTAACAGGGTTGGTGCATGTTGCGGGACACATGTTCCATGAATAATAATTATTATTTGAAATATTATGTCTATTAAAACAAATATTCCCACAGTTACAAGAGATGACAATGAAACAAATAATACAAAAAATAAATTTAAACTTAATTTTAACTGGTTTATCTGAGATTCGGTCAGATTTGGTCATTAGAGGAGTGGGACAAGAGGAAAATGGCATTTTGGGGGGTACTCCAGATTTATTTGGTGTTTAAAAAACTATTTTCAAGCATTCTTTTCTCTTTGTTTTTTTTTTAGATTTGGTCTCAGGACAAGTAAATTAACTCAGAAACTGTCTGTTTTAGTATTTTGTATGTGGATGATTTAATATTTGATGGGTGGGACGTAAAATGTCCTCCGATTTTGGAATGACCCATATGCCGGTGTAAACATTTACGTATAAGGAGGAAGCTTATAGACGTATCGTTTTGTTGGAGGGTCACATAAAAAAATTCTGTCCTGTAACTATGCTCGTGTAGTTCTCTCCCGGGACGATGCGCAGGCGGATATTGGATGAATCGAGCTGTGGGTGGCGCAGCGTCCAGCCGCAGCATCACCGTCCGCTGGACCATCGGGCTTAATTGCTTTCGATCGCCTCGGAAGTGCGTGAGGACGTGAGGACCTTTCTCCCGATGAGCGTAAACAGTCTGTAGCTTAGTTCGTACACATTCACAGACAGAGCGTGCAAAGGACGATTAGCTCAGCTCGGGTCCAAAGTGCTGCAAGAATGTCAGAAAAGCAGGGATTGCGCCGAGTCAAACATCACAGATGACTGCGGATTTCTGTCGGCGGGTCGTCCCTCGGTCACAGGAGTGGCGCTACGAACGGTACCTGTGTACTCAGCTTCGGGACACTCTGTGGGGTTTGGATAGCGATAATCAGCAGTGTTTTGACAGAAGAACCCGGGACACCTGTCTGCGGACGTGTTTGAGCAGCTATTACGCACTGACCCAGCAGAATAAGGTAAAACAAACTGTGCATTAGCTTTGTCTGTCTGTACTGTAATAATGAGCAGGCCAGTGTTTACCTGCTTTTCGCATGCACCTGCTCCCTGCAGTGAAATCATTAGAAATAAGAGAAAATGCAGACTCAAACTTGTGGACATGCTGCTTGTTTACCTCTGTAAACAAAGGTCACAGAGTATTTCCTGAGTTCCAAAGTATGACATTGCTGGAATACACGCTTTTCTGCCATTCAGTGCCAGTATTTGATCATGTGCAGGTTGTGGTTGAATCAGTACAGTAGTGTTGAACATAACTGAACTCTAATTTGAAGGTTGTGTTGATATATTACCATAATAAACAAATACAATATACTTATTTGTACAGCTTGTTGTTATGCACTGGAGAGTCATAGGCCTACTTTTCTGCTGGCTAGGTAAATCATTACCATGCAGTTTGGACCACTTTGCCAGTGTAATTGTTGACTTTGCAATAGAATTTGACATTTTCATGGATTGTGAGGGGATTTTAATTAGGACTTTATGTAGAATTTGTCATCATTGTCCACTTAAATCTCCTATAGCATATTATAAAGGCGAAGGTCAAAAGCAAATTCATTCAATTGAGCTACTGTACTCAAACAATTTCCCTTGTGGATCAATAAAGTTTGTCTAAGTCTAAGGATAAAGCATGTTTAGCATGTTTTTCCAGTTCTCTAATTTATTTTATGCCTAAACTTCAATCATTTCAGTCAACTCTCATAGCATTGATGGTTTCTCAAGGACATGGAAAAAGTACCCAAATTCCACCTATAGCCTAATTAGGCCGACACGTGTTGATAATTGCATTTTGCATGAAGTTTTCTTATCCATAGAGCCTCTCCATTTACATAGTGACCACATTATGTTCACAGTTTGCATTTTATTGCACACACATATAAAACATAATGTTTTATCATCGCTAAGTCATAGTTTAACATTTGTTCAACGGCATAGGTAAGAAAAGGCCAGGTGTCCTTTTCCCTTGGCACCCTTAAATGATGGTTATGATTCTTTTTCTTTACTGACATTTTGACAGCAATAACTGTTTAATCTATGTTACAACATTTCTAGTTTTAGGTAATGGCAACACGAAGGGAGAGACGCAAGGACACAGCTCCCACCCGGACCCCACAGGAGGAGAGTTTTGGAGAGAGGAACAGCACCCCATGTCCTGGAGACACTTTACCCTGGAATCTGCCCAAACACCAGCGGGTCAAGCGCTCCAAGTCTGCCTCAGGGGACGTCCTGGACCCAGCCGAGAGGGCAGTCATACGGATCGCAGGTTAGTCATTTGAGGTACTAGAGTATTATTGATGAGAATAGTATTCACATTCTCAAGAAATATTTGAGAATAGAGGAATAATACTAATAATTTGAATTCTAATCTAAAAATCAGAACAGCAAAACTTAGATGTGCCTTTTTTCGTCCTGTATTTTATTTTTAGTTTTGCCTGACACTACTTGGAGCAGGTTAAGTGGAAGTTTATATAACTTTGGCTCCCACAATAGGTGCACGTCCTCTTCCTGCCCCTGTGTTCCCCTGTCTGTCCGAGTGCCAGGGCAGCTGCGTCAGCATCAGGACTCAGGCTCAGTTTTTGTTTTGGACTCTGCTGACAGACCCATGCTGGAGAGGCCTCACTGTACAGACGCAGTAACAGGCCTGTCACCATAACTCATTTTGAAGCACAGTATATTGCTACAGAATCATATTGTGATAAACGATAATACTGAAACTAGTTATGCCACTGACACAAAGATAATCCCAGTAAACTTATTTTTAAAAATACAGTATAATTAAAAAACCTGAGCTGCAACAAAAAGATAGCAAAATGAATCAATAGTTAGTTATAGAAGTTATCTATTCAGCCTTCTACAGTTAAAATCATAAAATATTACATAAAAATGGCTAAAATCTCCCCACTATTGCAAAGAAATTGTATACACGATAACTATTGAGTCCCAAAATATATTGCTCCAGCTTTCATATATTGACTGATAAGCTGATATTGTAATTATCGTGACAGGTCTAAAAACACAAAATATTCTCTTGAAAATGTACTCTTATAAAGGTAGATCTCTAGGCTTGTCTTTTGCAAGAGATGTTAAAGAGAGAGAGATTTTTGCATTATCCCTGCCAAATAATTAATTCAAATAATTTCCTCTGCATTTCATAGTTTTATTATAAAATTACATTTGTCATTTTAATTATGTCTTAGATAAGATTAGACACTTGTAAGGCATAATGACACCGTTTATAATGAGACCCTCTGGTTACAATTAAATACAATTTAATGTCATTATCCTGCAGTCACAGGGGAAATGGGGTGAAGTAATGATGAGCCAGACATAGTTTCTCGTTTTAGATTGATTCCAGGTTACAATTTCTTCAATCTACAATGTCATGGAGAAATATGCTGTCATTTGTGTGAGAGTAAATTGTCTGGGATCATTTACAGTCTATTCTGTACCAGAGAGGGCAGTGTGGTATTTTTGGAATATAGGTCAAAAGTCTTGTGTGGAAGAATACACAGTATTGTTTTTAACAAATGATAATGAGACACCTTTTCACATGTTCCTTCAGCTATCCATTTGCCATTATTTATTAAAGATGTACTATGTAACTTTTCTAGTGGCAGATCTGCCATCTGCTTGTCTCCATAGATATGTTATTGCTTTGGCTGGAATGTTCTATGTCATTCAACTTGTCTTTATTCAATTACAGGCATTCTTACTGAAAAACAAAACAAACAAAAGGGGAAAAAAAAAATAATTTTTGCAGTGAGCTGGGTTCCCCTCTCCACAGATCTGACTTGTTACTTATCCAGGTGGTTTCACCTGCTTGAAATTCTTAAGTAAAGAACAAAGTAATTTCACAATTTTGCCTTTCCTGGCTGCCTTTTGGATCTTTGGTTAGAATACTTCAATGGTTGTTAGCATTAATTGAATATCACTCATTATGTGTTATGACTTTACAGTGGTTAAAACGAGTGTAGATTTACAGCGCTGTTGTAAGTGATGACAGTGCATTTAGCACTTCATATTAGCAGACCCATTTGGAGCTATGGTGATTGTACAGCACTCAGTCTGTTCCCACGGTGGCGTGAAGCTGTAAAGTGACCAGAAGAGAAATGGATCTTTAATGACAGTTTATCTCATCTTTGCGCTGGACATATACCAAGCACCTTATCTCCTGACCATAAAGATGATATGTGTTATCATTAAGGAGACAGATATTACATTGGTTAAGCTAATATATCTGGTCAGCATTTTTGTTATTTTGTTGAGTATAACATCTGCACAAAGCTGGACACTTTATATCACTAGTCACTCCAGCATAGGCCGATATTTTGTATTGACTGACCTGCTGCTTAATGAGTACACATAAAGCTTTATTTGAACACTTAAATGCAAATAGATAACCTTAAAACGTGACCACACTGCTCTCTTGAAGGTTTGTAGTAAAAAGGGCTGTCAGTTACTTTGTTCTAAATTAAAGTGATTAATGAAAATAATAACAATTGGCCGTGAGCGATGGCCGATGTGTCAAACATGACACATAATTAAGTCATGTTTGCACTACTGTTCTGATGTTGCTCATCTGAACCTTTTTGTTATTTGAATTGTTTATTTTTTACTATATTATAGACCCTAGCTATATTTTAGTTATTATTATTATGTGTCTATACTCTAGTTATTACTATTATTATTTAGCGTTTTATGTTTGCACCTTATCACCGAGACAAGTTCCTAGTTTTGTGAATTGTGTTCACTTGACAATGGCAATAAAAGTCTTTCTGATTCTTTCTGATTCTGAGTATATTGTAAATTCCAATCCTAGCATATCATTTGGGCAAAATAATAAAAGTAAGCTTTATTATATGGTTTCAAAATATCAGCATAGGTTATTGATCACTGGCTATCTTTTCCAAAACAGTAATAACAGAGACACTAGGCACAATACACAAAGCAGCAAGATGAACTAGAGGACATGGACAATAATAAGGAGCACATCCTCTTTTGTCCACCAGGTGTCACTGTACACCTACAATTCCTTTCGCTGCTCCCTCAGCTGCAGTATCTGGTAAATGTGCCTCACTCACTTCCTTCAGTAGTTTCAAACAGTGACCATATTGTACCTCTTGTTCTGATTTTACTGCTTTTTTTTCACCAGAAGTTAAAATGCCATAAAGGCCTTGTCACGGAGGCTTTATAATTTATGTTATTGTCATGACCTTACTGCTCATTCTCAGGGTCTGAAGAGCTGAACTTCACTCTCTGTCTGAAGTGACCAGTCGGAGGTCCAGCAGGGGGAGCCATTCTGGAGTACAGTTGAAATGTACTTTACTGATAAGAGGAGCACTCAAATCTGCTTTATTGGCAATTCAATACAAAATACAGGCAAAATATGGCAAGATTAGTGAAAAGGATATAAGATAGTGGATGTGACTGGAGCATGCTTCAGTACGGGCTGAAATACTTTTGCTATTCATTCATTCATTAATTCATTCATTTTCTTCCGCTTTTCCATTTTCTGGGTCGCGGGGGCAGCAGACCAAGCAGTGTTCTGCTGCCCAGAACACAATGCACCAGCCCCCATGAATCCTTCCGCGGGTGGTAGGTCCACAGGAGGATGGCTCACGTCACAACAGGCCTTGATGTATCTTCTGCCATGGGGGCTACCAGTGTCCACAGACACTGGGGGCGAGGTGGGGTTAAGTGTCTTGCCCAAGGACACAACGGCAGCGCTCATCTGTGGGAGCTGGGATCATATGCGGTCAACCCGTCAAGAGCGGGATTCGAACCGCTAACCCCTGGATCACGAGACATATGCTCTACCAACTGAGCTACTTTTGCTATTCGACTTTTTATTTGTGATTTTATTTATTTATTTATTTTGTGTGGTACAGTGGTACCTCACCTTACGAATGACCCAACAAACGAAAATTTCAAGTTACGAAACGCCTTCATGTCAAATTTTGGTCTCTAGATACGAATGAAATTTCAAGTTACGAAACGCGAAATCTCCAATCCAATCCAACTTTATTTATAAAGCACTTTAAAAACAACAAATCTCAAAAATTCAATTAATGCACGCTCAGATGCATGCCCCGAAACGTATATACACTTTATCAACACACACGGGGTTAGGTTCCAGAGGTGGCCCGCGGTGGGAGAGGTCCACGAGGTAGGACAACTCACCACACACATTCTACACTTTTTTCTCGCATTTCTCTCGTTTAAACACTCAAACTTTCATAGATTTTCAATGGAATGTGTTGAGGGGGACACGGCTCAATATAGCGCCGCCGAACGTGCGATGGGAGCGGAGACACAACAACACAGTATGGTAAAACTCACCTGTCTCACGACGGTCTAAACCCCGCATACGTTCCCTTAGTGAGAGAACAATCCAACGCTTGGTGAATTCTGCTTCACAATGATAGGAAGAGCCGATATTGAAGGATCAAAACGTCCATACGGCGCAAGGCCGCGACACTGGGGCTGCGGGATTGAGGAGGCACCCGCCGCGTGCCTCCTCCTCGGGGCCGAGCCCGCGCGGGCGGCTTACAGCTCACAGTGTGAGCCGCGCTCTGGAAGTCAGATAGAACCAGAGCCCACCCCGAGCGAGACCCCGCGGTCTTGCCCGCCGATAGAGCGGCCTGTTAGCTCACAGTGTCAGCCCCCCGGCTCTGGAGGTCAGATAGAAGCAGAGCCCGCCCCTCCTCGCTCTTATTCCCGCTGAAAGAGCGTCTTTCTCGGCCTCTTAAAGGAGCGCAGACACGAGCAACGAGCAACGCGCTCATCCAACGGCACTGCCATGTTATAATAATAACAGGTCCAATCCAGGTTTAGTTCTGGCCAGACCTGGTTTATTCCACGTTCTTTTAGTCCTGGTCTAGTCTCTTAGCCCGTCAGGAACACAACGTTACACTATAAAAAAAATGTTACACTATAAAAAAAAAACTTGGAACGGATCAGGCTTTTTCCATTGAAATAGCTACTCAACTTACGAATTTTTCACGTTACGAAACCACTTCTGGAACGAATTAATTTCGTAAGGTGAGGTACCACTGTAATTGTAGACTGGAGGAAAGAGACTCATTCATTCACAGGGGCCAGTTAACTGTCCCAACACATGAAATAAAAGCATTGACCTCCCGAAAGCTTGACGTAGCCCCCCTACACCGTACCATTTGGTTCAGTAGGAGTGGAAATGTACATTAACTTAATGATAAGTTTGAGCTACTGTGGGATCTCTGTATCGTAACAATATTAATTATGTTTTATCTCACAATCCCACAATAAAGACAGATGACTTTTTCCCAGAGCTTGTCATACATTCCTTCATAATAACAGCTTTTACATCATTATTGCAGAATTTGTTATTTCAGGGCGTGACTATCAGCCTAGTATCAAATAGTTTGTTGCTCATAAACAATATTTGTTTGCCCCAAGTAATGTCTGTCAGCTGCACTTCAGTAATCCCCCTGACACTTGGACAGAGACGATGCGTGATGTGATTTGTCAGTGTGGCGTCTATTCTGTGACAGCAGAGAATGGCATTTAATGATAACTCTTCAATAAACCCCACCTGAATGGAAACTAATGAGGAAAAATCCTAAGTAGCTGTTTATAGAGCACCTGCAACAGCTCTTAAACTTCTGCAGTAAATGAACAAAGTGTTGCAAGATGTGCCACCTGTAACCCCCATGAGCATCTTACTTCTCCTTATTGTTGTTGTGGAATTTTGGTTAAAATCTGGAAAAGTACTTAAGGTGTTGTTGAGGATGGACAAAAATATCTGACCAGAACCGAAGAAGCAGCTTGGATGAGCTGTGAAACATATTTGACCAAATAAACTTTTGTCCAATTGACAAATTGAATTTCTCCTTTTGCTGTGGATTCTACCTGGACGACTGAGGGATTCTACACACATCTGACTATAATGATTCACTTTTACTCTGTAATGTTTTTTACACTTTTATTTCACATGTAAATTCAACATTTATGTAATAAAAATTATGTAAATCTTATCAATAAGATGAACATTCAAATATGGCCCAGTTGGCTTTGAATATCTACCATGTATGTCTAAAAAAACACATGGTATCATAGTGTGTACTCTGTGTAGATGTGTAAGTTGGTTACTGCCTGTACTCCAGTAGATTTACATGAAAAGACATCATCTATCTCTAAACCACTGAGACAAAGCCACTGCACATTAATATCATGTTTCTTCCCTTTATGGTCGGCTTTCATTTTATAGATTCTAGATCATAATCCTGAGGTTTAGCTTATTTCATTAAATAAGACGACAGTGAATGCCTAAAATGGTGCTTGTCTTTCTGAAGATATGCAGACTTGTCTAAAATAAAATACTTCACTAAACAGTGTGAACATAGATATGGGTGTAGCAAGTATGACGTCAGTTTCTGGTGTTATTGTAAAAGATGAATGCATAAACCAGATTTTTCCCTCTGGTTCAGTAAACTGAATATTCTAATCTAGTTTGTAGCAACAAGCACCAAATACCAAATACTGTGGTAGATCCATGTCTATGCAAATACATGTAATATTTTCTAAATGTTGCACTGTTTACTATATGGAGTATATTTTGCCCTAACACATTTGTATTCACTCTGTGAATTAGAGGCAGTGTGTTATCATGTTTCCGCTGAGGGAAGTGCCCAGGCTGCTGTCAGATTGTCCTTGGCCGGAGAAGGGCCTGATAGTTAGACAAAGCTGCAGGGATTTTCCTTTTCCTCCTACACTTCCATCATGGAAATACTGCATGATGGTATTGTCTGACTGTTCATTGTATTTTTATGAGACTTGTTCAGATACGTGAGCATTTGTTTATCACATTCTTCATTGCTAACACAGTAGTAAATAACTGATATTAAATCAATTAGTTTTTTTCCCCAGTATAATCTCTCTTCACCTGTCACCAGCATGGCTGGTCTTCTGGGCATCTTTTGAATATTCAGTGCTTGTTGACCCATCGTTTGACTTTGTGGGAAGAGTCAAGGGCACATTATTATCCCTGCTGTAGTGAAGTCATGAAGCATATGGTCAGTCAGAGGCTGAGCTCTGTTGCTTTAAAAACATGGATTTATTACATTTATTATAGACACCAAAGTAACATAACAATACTCGGCCATTATGCAAAGCTCTGAATCCAAAATGGATCATTATGACTGTAGATCCAGTCTCAGTGAACATGTTGTAAATTTGAGTAAAACAAAACAGGGAAATGGTTTAATGATACGCACCGTGTTGTTTTATGTTATCCTGCATGTTGTATTAATAGCTCCTCATGCTTTGATCCCACTGCTTGGCCACTCACCAGTGGGTTACGAGTTTGATTGCTTCAGTGTGCTTCATTGACGCAAGACACACTGACACTGCCTCTCCCAGTCATAATATCACTGTGCTGTTTTAAAGTTTACTTGTTCTTTTACATGATAATTAGAGATAGCCCAGTATATTGGTTGGCCAGTATATCAGCCGATATTTGAACTTTTTGCAAATCAAAGATCAGCCTTAAATCTCCAGCATAGGCCGATATTTTGTATTGACTGACCTGCTGCTTAATGAGTACACATAAAGCTTTATTTGAACACTTAAATGCAAATAGATAACCTTAAAACGTGACCACACTGCTCTCTTGAAGGTTTGTAGTAAAAAGGGCTGTCAGTTACTTTGTTCTAAATTAAAGTGATTAATGAAAATAATAACAATTGGCCGTGAGCGATGGGACAAGATCTCATGCCACAAGATCTTGCGAGACAAAATCGACACAAGATCGTGCGCACATGAGCAAAATGATCTTGTTTTTTCCCCATGAATTTACCTTTGGCTTGGACTAAAAGAAGAGTTAAGAGCTGTTAAGTTATACAATTTGAGAAGCTGTGGTTACAAAAAGCAGTAGTACAATGACCTCTAAAGTATTAAATAAAATAAATAAAAATCAGTGAAGCCAAAATTGTGAAATGGATTGTACTCTACTTATTTATTACAAATGATGTCAAAATCTCGTCTTCCTCGTTCTCATGGACCTGATCTCGTGACGTGTCTCGTTTCATCAAAATTGGGTCTCGTCACACCCCTATTGGCTCTACATATCAGCTGAGAAATGTCAGCAGAGCTTATCGGCAATCGGTTGTTCTCGAATCTAAACAATTGACAATGGCCATGAAAAAAAAAGTTTTTATCTCTAATGACAATAAGATAGACAGAAAACAATCTAGTAATGCACCACATACTGTAATGCATTCTACTTTAGAAACAGTAGGAGTCTTAACCTCTTTTCCCATTCTCGTCACAATAAATATACAGCTCTGGAAAAAAATAAGAGACCACTGCATTTTTTTCTGAAATCAGCATCTCTACATGTGTTACAGCCATTCCATTCCAGCGTCTGTTGAATTCCAACACAAACACAAAGCTGAGATACTTCAGTTCTTGCACCAGGAGTGGAATAAAGTCACCCAAGAACAATGTGAAAGACTTGTGGAGAGCATGTCAAGACGCATGAAAGCTGTGATTAAAAATTATTATTATTATAATTAGTCTTTGAAGGGACAATGTACAGAGACATTATGCTCATAAAACAGATGTACTGCACCAGATTATAGATAAACAGCTAGTTTCCATCTGCAGTCCCTGAGGAACAATAATAAATTATACAATGCAATTTACACATTCAACAATATAAAAACCACACATTATCACACATTCAGCAGCTCACATACAACATTCACATCACAATATTAGAAAGTAAACTTATTAATACATTCTTAAAAGTTGAAACATATTACATATTTTAAAACATAGCACTCCGGGAACAGAAAGTAGGTGCTTCAGTGCTGACAAGTCTGACCAGTTCTTAAAAAATAAGTGTTATTGCACCAAATATTGATTTCTGAACTCTTCTTAAGTGTAAACATTAGTATTATGTTGTTTTAAAATGAATTTGATCTTGTTTCTTTGCATTGTTTGAGGTCTGAAAGCATGTATCTTTTTTGTTATTTTGACCATTTGTCATTTTCTGCAAATAAATGCTCTAAACGATAATATTTTTATTTGGAATTTGGGGGAAATGTTGTCAGTAGTTTTTAGACTCAAACAAAAATGTTCCTTTTGCCCAAACACATACCTATAAGTAGTAAAATCAGAAAAACTGATCATTTTGCAGTGGTCTCTTATTTTTTTTTTTTTCCAGAGCTGTACATGTTTGCATATTCTGATTATCATTCAAAATACATTTGGAGTGATGTTTTTTTGTTTTGTTTTGTTTTGTTTTTCTTCCAACTTTGGCAACAGAAAATTAAAACCATAGGAAACTTTCTGCCAATTTTTACTGCTCTATCACAAGCCACTTTACTTATAACAACCTTCATGTATCAACAGCTTCCCACCTCCTAGAAAATGTGCCCACCAAGCAGTGTCCATGAGCTGACCCCCTGCTGCATTTTCTGGAATGTTGAAAACGTCACTTGTCACACTATCTTACCGTAGTATATAATATGATCATGGAGTTTGCATCATTTGTCTGACACCGTAGACTTGCTCCTTCCCACTTGACGACGTACAGCACATTTATTTGTTTTACATCTGTCGCGCTCTGATTTGACTCAAGTGTTACTCGAGGGCCTTGCTGCTGATGTGGGCTTTAGGTTTTTTTGCTGTGTTGTCGCTTGGCAAGCACTCCCCGCTCCTCTCCTCCTCCTCTCTGCACCTCTACGCTCTCCGATAGTGTGTGTTAGCCCGTCGCTCCTGCCTGTTTCTTTAAGAGGGAGTGGCTTGACGTTTATGTGAGTGTGTGTAGAAGCTTGCAGTGGGAGGAGGGTTTTGGGACAGGGGGTGGTGGTGGGGGTGTGGCGCCGGGCTGTGAAATGAAGTTGAGGGAATTTGTGGAGGGCTCACACACACAGCTGAGAAGGCTGAGAAGGCAGGGAGGGCAGCCACGCGCCTATCCTCTCATTTATTTCAACAGACAGGCGGAACTGACCGGCAAAAAGACCAGTAGAAGGGAAGAGAGAGGGGAAAGAGTGACCCCAGCGGCATGGCGATGTACGAACCTGCCTATCTTCCTCCAGACGCAGAGGAGCAAGACTTCATCCAGGCTTATGAAAGTGTCAGAGAAAAGTATAAAGGTATTATAATATTGATATGTTCTGTTTAATCTAAAGGGACTAACCGGATTGTGTCAACTGTCTATTTGTTTTAAGGGGAGGTCTTGCACAGATGTCTATTTTTGGCTTTATTGACATAGAACAGGTGTAAATACATGTCTATTTGTCTTGTGTGAAGTTTTTTTTTCTCACAACATAGAGGAGCTCTGCATGCTGCGGAGTGTTATTATTATTGATTGTGCCACATGGTTGATGCTCTCTCAGACAGCGTGTATTGCACATGCTCAGAGTCTAGCGGATTTACAGCAACGCCTCGCTTTGATATGCGACCATAGCAACTGAGCCGCCGCGTTTGACCTCTAACCTCAAGCTGGGCTAAGAGAGGTTTAGTTTTTAAGGCCTGATTGTTATCCTAAACTCCAGCAGACATTAACAGCTGCACTCGGGCAAGACTGAAATGTATTAACGCAATTTCTGGGAGTTTCTGATTTTAAGCTTAAATTCAATCCAGTTATCCTCAGTTACATCGCCGCTCCTTGTTCGTGCAATTGCTGTGGGCCGTTCGAACAAGATAGATCACGATCAAGATGGATAGATAGATGAACACTGAGGATTTGAAAACATAACCTAGTTTAGTTATAGTTTCTTTTCTGAAGCTGATGTCATTTCCATCTTGTCTTTTGGCTATGGATGATACACTTTTACTTTTCCTTACCCAATGTCCGGCCTGTTCCAGCAGATAAGGAACACAGAGAGCTCTATAAATATTGGCCCAGATTAGTTTTTTTTCCTTGAGAGAAACGGGGTTCATGCTGAATCACTGTTGTAGCATTTTCACAAACTATGATAGTACGCAAGGCTGTAATTATAGTATGAACCCAAACGCACATGTGACATATGTTCATTTTGGTTTCTAAATTTGTCAAGGGTGCGGTTAAAGACTAGTTTTAGACTATATAGTAACATGCACACTTGACCTAAGTTCGTTGGATCATTTATGTGCAATACCTAAGCACAGATAAATACAAATTCTTGTGACTTTGGAGAGCTTTTTAACCCCCATCCTCCACATTCACTGGGATATTTTTCTATAAGTTTGGAATATAAAGATAAACCTTTTTCTTGAAGTGGAAGACAATCCGGTAAATTTCTGTTCCATCTATAAATGGAGGTATTTTCATGACAATAGTTTGAGCATTTGTTGCTATGAGTTGTGTATGTAACAGTGGCTAATAGGAAGCAGGAGCTGTCTCTGTGGCAAGTGTTTATGTTCCTGATGTTCCTCACACTCCGTCAGCAGAGATCTAACTCTCCTTTTAAGGCACAATGAATATTCAGACAGTGAGAGAAGAAACACATGGATAATTTTCCTTGCTAAACATGAGCCAAATGACAAAGCATGTGTTCTATACTTTAGGCCGCCAGGAAAGCCATAAATCTGGTTAATCTTATACTTTAAAAGGCTGTATTAAGACGTATTGTGGGGACGATGCTGTTGTACTTTCACATATTTCAGGGCAATATATTTTTCTCATTCTGAAGCTGCCATAGAAAATGTACAGTATTAGGTCTTTGTCAGATGCCCCTCTTCCTGGTACCATCCTCTCTATTTTTTCTGGCTTTGTACTGGCACAATAAGGAAGCTATATTGTGATAAATGGTATTTGGGGGTTACATTCATCATTGCTATTGCTACATGCTATTTTAAGCTTGCCAATATTTTGCCAAATATGCAGTTGTCCTAAATACCTAACTTTGTCCTCGTTATAAACCCACTGTTTTTTGTTCTTTAAATGTTATTTAGTAAAATGATGTGTCTCACATACAAACCATTAGCCTGCTGACACGTTTCATTATAGAGGGGTTATCACACTACATTGCCTGTAGAGAGATGATGTCATGTCAGTGTTTTGTAGGATTTCGGGTTCTCCTGGGTTATAGAGGCAAGGTGTGTCAAAACATATCCCATTCCCTCATGTTCATTTGGCTGCGCAATTTATTTGATCACACTCACTGTGATAAACTATGGTAGAGTGCTGATAACATTGCTAACTAGCGTTGTTTCGGCTCTTAGGTTGTGTACGTGTCCACTCTATTGATAAACAAATAATCCGTCTATTGTCATACAAAGATATCATTTGTATAATCAGTGGTGTCTCTATTTAATACACTAATTTGGATATTTTATATGATAATTTCGTCTTGCTGAGTTCAAAAACTCCTTTTGGTCATTGGTTGCTGCTTATACTGTACAAGTCTGACATCTGACGATTAGGGTTGTCAAAAGTATTGAAAATCAAATACTAATCAATATTATGTTTTGAAGTAGTATTGAAACTAAATACTCAAGTATCAATACTAAAACATCACTTAAACTGGAAAAAATGTGACCTTTCCTGACCTTTCCTTAACGTAACATAAAGAAAATAATTTTATTTTGAAATTTAATGTCTCATGTTTCAACTTGTTTATTCAAGTAATGAAATAAAGTTTGAAATCTTAGTACAGTGAGAGTACTGGTAATATATATTCTGACAATATAATGAAAGAAATAACATTCAGGTCTATTCTACACTCTCTTTAAGTGTTTGCTGTCTCACTGTGCTTTCTAAATGACAATACTTGGCTGGCTGCCTCTCCGCTGTCCTTTTAATGTAATTTGTGAGAGCAGCTGAGCTGATGCCGGCGTTACTGGGCGTCCCAAGCAGGAGAGAGGGACTGTCCAAATGGGATAGTCTACCCCAGTGTCCCGCACCCATGGCCATGTCCTCATCCCCCTAAAGCTTAAAATAACAACTCAACAACTCAATAGCTCTGGCCATTTACAGTCAACCAATTAAACAGTTATTTTCGGCAGGCTGATTGTCGGCCTTGGGTAATTTCAATTTCAATTTCAACTTGACTGAAAAATCAAACAGTTGTGAATTATTAACGGGTATAGTGGATGAAAAAAATCTCTTCTATGACCAGAATAGAATTGATATTGTGCTATGATTATATACTAAAATCATACCATTAGATTAGAAAGCCAGTCATTATGAACACATCACATTTATTTCTGTTTTACAACCATGTCTGAGTGGGGTCTTGTGGGAAGTCATTTGTCAAGCCCTTTTCTGAGTGATTGAGTCAGAGGCAAGGGGCAGCTGATCATACAGGATGTGCCCCATGTCTTTTTTTGGACAGTGGCCACAAGTCGGACAGGTCAAACGGAGACGTTGTTGCAAAAGTGCCCTACGGTTAACAACTATAGTAGTGCTAGATCTATGCGACCTCAACCCAGACTGTGCCAAAGACCATGAGAGTGGGAAGGGAAATAGTAGCATAGGTAAAACTAAAATAGTGTCATTGCTTGGTTTGAGTTAAATTTGTTTTCAACATTAATTTCCTGAGCACAATAGAGACATTTTATCATTAACCGTGAACACAAAACAAACCAAAGTCTAAACTCTGTTCCACTGACAGAAGATTAGTTAGTGTAGAGGTCTGGGTTAAAAAGAGCCAAGTATCACTGACGATTACAAGTGACTGAATCTCGACACAGGTTCACAAACTGCACTGTCTTGCCTTATTATAATATACAGTAGCTCTACACGTCCTTGTTCCATATGCTCGGAAATTACAGAGGCAGCATGTATATATTTTACTTGAATCAATCATAAAACACACAGTATATTTTTGTTCTCCCACTGCTGCAGTAAGCATTTCTTCTCTCGGAACCAGGTCCAGCCACTATGACAAACCCAGAGTTGTGGATTCAGATTGAGGTCAGCCATATGCAGGCGTCAGTGCCAGGTGAAGCAGTCATGGAAAGTAGACCGTTGGTGGGTTTGGCTTGTAATAATTGAAAAGCAGATTCTCCAACTGCACAAAAATGAAGAAAAGAAAATAATGAAACTAAAAATAAGGAAAGTTTTGAGAATTATTTCAGAATGAAGATGTGTCTTTAACTTAACGTAGTTATATTTAGTGTTATGTGGACCCAACATTGTCTTTCTTTGGACATTTTAAATTTCAGTTATATTGGGATCCAAAAGAATCAAATTTCAGTCTGAAAGTCTGGTCAGATTTGTTCAGTGCCTTTTAAGGAAGAGAGATTTATCTACCAAATTCTTCCTGCCACACAAACAGCCGTTCTCCAGAGCTGGAGACACTGTCCAGTTTCATTTTGACATTTTGTAAGTGCACACATAGAGTTAATTATGCAGATTAAGTGTGTAAAACAGACCCCAGTGTACAATAGGTTCTCTGTAATTAATCATAATTATGATGTGTGAGTCTTTTTTGCTTGTCTAGAAGCTCAAAATGATTTTACAGAAAAAGAGGGAAATGTTAGAAGCAGCAATATGAACTGGTGAGAGCAGGATTTGAACATAAGTGACCACTTAACCCAACACTACTTAAACGTCCTGTATTACACAAAATTTGCTCTTGTGAGCTTTAAGCCATATTAGAATGTTGTTACCTCCTCACAAACAGACCTGGAGCTCTGTTTTGTTTCAGTCACACATGTTTGAGTAATCTGCATTATTAGTCTGTCAACATCTTCAAAGCTCAAAATGCTCTGTTCCACCTTGTGATATCTTGAAGCTGGGGTTTCCAAGTTAACAGCTACGGTTTACCTTTAGTTCAGTAGAGATCGGCAATTCCAGCAGTGAAATCATCCAAATGATTCTAGTGAGGGTATATGGAGTTTAAAAACACACCTGAGCACGTCCTGTATTACCACATTTCCTGTTTGAAAGAAGAACTCTAAATATGTAGGGTTTCTGTGTTAAACATGTGTGAAGGAAACAAAACAAAACTCCATGTATTTGATGAGGCGCGTGTGACCCTGGGAAACATGCTTTTTTGCCGTACTGTACTAGAACTAAGTGTAATTGCACATCAACAACAGTAGTTGGCAGTTGCGCTCTCATTGTCGCTCTGGAGCAGGGGTCGGCAACCTTAAATACGCGATATACAGAACAGACTCACCATCAGCAAAACATCCTCTGTCACAGAAAAAACACGTATATTCCACTGAGTCGTGTCCTTTAGTCCGACAGAAGCTGACGCATCAGCGGCACAAGGAGAGAGTGTGTTTTTTTTTTTTTTTCAGAGCTTTTAGTTTATGCAATTGGACCATGTGATTTTAAGTTTCGTTTCTGTAAAACGTAAACAAATGTGCGCAAAGCTGCATTAAAAACACATTAATATTTGAGTCCTCAGTGCAAAAAGACAGTGCAGAGTGCAGTCTTTGTTAGAAGTTTCTTTCTTTCTTTTTTTTGTTTTTAATGTTAATAAAGGATACAATGTTATGCAGAGGTGTACTAATAACAATTTTCTAGACAAATAATACTATTAATTGTTGCGCGCAGGGAGGGGGGCATGAACTTTTTTCTTCTTCCTAGGGGGAGCGTCACAGACAATAATTGAGAAGCACTGGGTTAAACCATTATAAAATAGATTTTAAAAAATAGCATAATGTGGGCCTTTTAAACCTCTCATGAAATGCTCACACTGTGGTGCATTTACTGTATCTAATTGCTGGAATAGATTCAAGCACATATTGTGGAAATTTTAGTTGCGCATGTTTTCTTTTATTTTTTTTTTGAAACCTAAACAGGAACCTGTATCCCTCCCATGTACCAAATAATTACAGAGCATTTGAACCTCTGAGTTTTAACAATGGAAAGTGCATAATTAGATTTTCTCACTAGGGCTGGCTTGGATACAATACTCCACCACCACCACGCACTACTCCCTAGTTTACAACCTCATGTGATCCTGCTTGTTATCCGCATAAACCTTTTAGCTTTAGCCAATTTTAATATTCCACCCATTATGATGAAATGCTAAGCCAGCTCGCTGCCTGCTCTGCTGCCTCATACTGATGGCCACTTCTATAAATGTTAGATGACAATGTCCTGTTGTGATCCCATTTAATCTCTATTGCTTCCATGTTGTATCAGACTTCCATAGCTAGCACTGTGAGCTGCAGCTGCCAGTTTATGACATTTAGCACTTGAATTTAACTTTTACTGCTTCTCTTTTTAACCCAAACCCGGGGCTCGGAACTTTTTAATATAAGTGCCAAAACACATGTTGGAAAAAAGGTTTTGTGTGGAAAATCCTATGGGTCTGGCACCTGGGAGATACAATAGGCTTACTGTTAAGTGCTGAATGACTGTAACTCTTAACTGTGTCCACTACTTGCTGGCATTGTAGCTCCAAGGTTTCAGTGAACTCCGAAAAAGTTAATGGTTAAAAGAAACACACACACAGTGACGTAGCAGCGTTCTACTGCTGCATACCAGCGCTCTAATTGGAAAGGTCTTTTTAAACTGCAGAGGAGTCACCAGGCCCAGAACATTTCCTCCTCCTTATTCAGCCCTTCTTCTAAATAATGTCTAAAAGTTGGCATGGAGTTAGTGAAGATGGACGTTATTATTTGAGGAAGTAATCAAATGTTGAAATCTATTAAAGAAACATTGCAACTCTGACCTTTTGTGTATGAAAGTTACTGGTGGAAAACTCCGTTATTGAGGTTTATTAAAGAGAATTAAAGTTTTTTACAATCTGAGCCTTATTTGGTAATAAAACAAGTCGTTTTACTCACCCATAGCACTTTGGTGTCATTTGGAGCACTTCCAGAGATGTTTTATATTAGCGATATCCGTTAACCTGAGTGCTCGGGGCACGACGTTGCGGTCACCAAAATAACACAAACTTTAGCACTTTTAAAATCACAGAAGCTCACTGTGTCAGCGTAGACTTTAAGTGGAGTCCAAAGCAGCCTGAAACCTGATATCCAGCTATAGTTTCATTTGATGACGTCATCATAGAGGACAGCGCGCATGCGTGAATTCCCCAGCTGATTCGCAGATAAACACCGCTCTGAACCTTTCTGCTGCGAGACATGGCTGAAGATTCGGACTTTGAGATTGAAGAGGACTTATTTGCATATGATGGCCATCCCTATCGTTTTGTGCCTGAGTATACGGATGAGGAGACAGAATGGATACGGCAAGAATGAAGCGGAGACAGTTTTAGGAGCAGCGACGAGAACATAGTCATAGTCATAGTCATAGTTTGCTTTATTGTCGAAAAACAATCATGTACTGTACATGTACATAGAATGAATTCGAAATTTCGTTTCCCCACTAACCAGGCAGGACAGTGATAGAGTGGGCTAGGGGAGGGGCCGCTGCACTTGCGCGCGCCGCCGACAGCCATCGGTTTCCCATTACTTCTCAGAATCGCGCGCTGAATCCGCTGGCCTTCTTTCTTTTCCTTTTGCTGGTAAATATCGTCCTGACTGATGTGGGTACTGCAAACACGATGGTCCAAACGTCTTACAGCTTTGCCTTTCATGTTTGGGTCCCGAGAGCTGAGAGCGAAATCAGCTGTGACTCCGCACATGCGCACTGGCGTCCTCATCTACTCGAAACTATGGCTAAATCTCGGATTACAGGACACTTTTGACTCAAACGAAAGTGTAGACTAAGACATTGAGCTTCTATGATTTGAAAAGTGCTAAAGTTTGTGTTATTTTGGTGACCGCAACGTTGTGTCCCGATCACTCACGTTAACAGATATCGCTAAACTAAAACATCTCCAGAAATGCTCCAAATGACACCAAAGTGTTATGGGTGAGTAAAACAACTTGTTTTTATTACCGAAATAAGGCTCAGATTGTTAAAAAAAACAAAACGTTAATTCTCCTTTTAACAGATGCTGTCCACTCAAATGTCTACAGTGCGTGGAGAGTTTCAGTCAGATATTTCAAATGTCTGATATTGACCTTTATGTCTATGATGTTACTGTGGTTGAATCAAACTGTCTGTATCCAAGCACACAGATACATAAACACCATTTGTCTGTGCTGAAGAAAAGCTCTGTGTTGGAAAGACAAGAACTTTCTGATAGAGCTGTAATTTTATTCATAAAAGTGTCCAAACTCCTCTGCAATTTGGAAGAAGTGGACACGAGTCTTTACTGCCCCAGGATTCAAAAATGGACATATTATTTAATTCAGTGAGTAACTGGACTACCCTTTACAAGTGGGCTTCATGGTTCTGTTATATGTGTGTGTCTTCACTGTCATTTCCTGGGTGCAAGCGGTGACTTTATAGGTTGTCATTGATATTTACGGCAACTGCAGTGACCGGGACCACATGAACCGTCGGAATGTGGCAGCAAGTCCGTCCTCACAGCTGAGAACAAGCTTGTAATCACGCACACGACACACGCACGCTCCTATCTCTTCTACTGTCCAGGATCTGCATTCTCGTGTCTTTGGACCATTTCATCTTCTTATCCTCGGATACCAAAAGAAGACCAGTTAGCCTTGTGTTTTGACAGTACTCACCATTGCCCTAAACGGAGTGGCCAGGCTCAAGGGATTCCCGTAGAAGGGTCATAAGCTCCCGATTACATAAAAGATTTACAGAAAAGATAACAAAGCCGGAGATGAAGTGTTGCTGTGAAGCTAAACATTGCCTCAGTGCATGCATGTGCCCGGCTGTCCACTGACCTCCGCGGCCCCCAAAAGGGTGTGGACACTGCTCTATGTGATTACAGGTCAAACTGCAACCGCTGGAAAAAATCTGATGTTTGTTTTCTTATCTCAGTTTAAAACTAAGCTAATTCTGTGCTTCCTGTTGTACCCTCAGAGGTCGGGACTGTAGTCAATATATCTCTTTTGCTTAACACAAAACCTATACTGAATCTAAACAGTTGTATGGTGTCAAGAAAACTGATATTCAAATATTATTACACTCTAAAAGATATTAATTAGAGCAGGTATTGATTGATATTGGATAAATAAACGTAAAAGGTCTCAGTTGAATTTATGCAGAATAGTTTTAGAATCCACCTTATTTCCTTTAAACACTGGAATAATCATCCCAATGTGTGACACTTAAATGATAAATAAAAGTTTTCTATTATTTATCATTTAAGTGTCCTTTAAGCCAGTGTGTCCCAACCAGGGGTACAAGTACCCCTAGGCGTACGCGAGCACACTGCAGGGGGTACGCTGCAATGTTGCTGGGAGATTTTTGGGATTTTTAAATTCTAATTTTGAGTAAATTTGAGTTAAAGAAAAGAGAGAAAATGCCTCAGAATACAATTTTCAAATTAAGGAGATGAAATAAAATGATTTTCATTTAATAATCTGTTGTGTCACGTTCTACTTTAGGAGAATTATCAACATGTATGAGTGAGGGGGTACTCGAGGTATGACAAAAAGGCTCAGGGGGTACACAAGACAAAAAAGGGAAACACTGCTTTAAGCTGCTGCTTAAAAGACACTTAAAGGACACTGACACTGCTGCATAAATAACACCAAATGAGCTTTATTACGCCACATATTGTGTGTTTTACCTGTTTGTATTATATACACATTTACTGTACTTTTGCTGTGGGTATATGTGATGTTTTAGTCATTGTGTTTATTGTCTTGTTTATCAGATGTTTTATGTACACTGTGGGCCTGTGTGCAACCTGTACATATGGTTTTTGACAATAAAGCTGACTTTGAACTTTCAACTTTAAAGTAACTGCAGAACTAACTACATTCCTAGTCCTGATCTGTATTAGAACTAGTATAAAACCACATACTGTATATAAATATAGTATTATAGTATGTATTATATTATAGTATTACTTGTGCAAAGTGTTTAAAAAGTCTTCCCAAGTGTTTCAAAGATAATTTTGTCTATTATTTATCTTTCCATGGTTGTCTCAGCTGCTGGCTCTCTCTTACAGACAACTTGATTTGATGTGGAGCAGATCCGTGAACGCACGCCATGACCTTTGTTATACGTCGATCATTCATCATTGGTCATTAGGTTCATACCATAAATTCACAGCTGAAGGTAATAAATAAAAAAGACGTGTTTATTTGGGCTTGAGTTGGTATGTGGAGCCGAACAATATGTTTACATTTAGCAGATGTTCCTATATTTAACATAGTAGATCATAGTATTCCATTCAGTACACATAGATTCTAATTCTGATCAATAAAGAAGAGTGACTAGTTTAAAAGTAATTTGTGGTTTCATCTATTGTTAAGGTAAATATTTCAATTGATAAGCTTACCAACTTGAGGAAGCCGTGGGAATGAACCAAAATCCAGTTGTGAAGCTGTTAAAATCACAGTTTTTCCACATATTGGCTGTAGGAGGCAGTAGATTTCCAGGATTGTGAGTGGCTTTGGGTCAGACTTGTGTCAGTATTAGATCGGTGAAAAGGTCTCTGGGAGGATCAGTATAAATCTGTCAGACAAACAGGGCTAGTCCCAGGCAGCGCTGGTCCAGGGAGCACAGCTAAAGGAAAAGGAGCCAGAGCGGCGCCTGAGCTGCTCCAGCCGTCAGGCACGGGACAGAGAAAGATGATCGACTCTGCACCATGTGGGAAATACGCACAACAGGAAGCACTGGGATTGATTGTTTTTAAATGCTTTGATCACAGAAAGAAGAGATCCAATCTTCAGTTATGTTTGTTTCATATTTTGTCATGTAGTCAAGTCATTGCTGTCCTAGTTTACTTTTGTATTAGATTTGTTGTTTGTTGTTGTTTAGTAGGCCAAACCATAAAAAAACAAAAGAAGTATTCTAAATGTACAATATTATTAAAAAAATACGAGCTGCAATAAATAAATTACAGAATACAGTGAACCCTCGCTCTATCGCGGTTCACTGTTCGCGGCCTCGCTGTTTCGCGGATTTTTTTTCATTTATTTATTTTTTTTTCAATTTTTTTTATAGTGTAACTTTTTTTTATAGTGTAACAATTGTGTTCTGTGTCCTGATTGGCGAGACTAGACCAGGACTAAACGTGGACTAAACCAGGTCTAGACCAGAACTAAACCAGGTCTAGACCAGGTCTAAACCTGGACTGGCCCTGGACTAAACCGGAACTAGACCAGATCTAAACCGGGACTAGACCAGGTCAAAACCAGGATTAAACCGCTCTTTGCTGGTTTCGTGCGGCTGTTTTGTGGCTCGGGCTGAGAGCACGCGGTCCGGGCGCGGCGGTTCTATCTCGTGCTCGCAGCCCCGGTGTACGCGCAGCGTCGCACCGGTCACGTTTCTCTGTCACGGATTTGTCCACGATGAGGGGTGCATGTGTGGAGCTTCTACAAGGGGTTGGTGCACGTTGCTTCGCGTCCACGGACGTGGCAGTGCTCCTCGCGTGTCCTGCGGGGCTTCCGGGGCCGTGTCTCCCCCCACGCGTCACTATTAATACATTTTGTTGAAAATCTATGAAAATTTGAGTGTTTAAACGAGAACAAATGTGAGAAAAGGTTAATTCCAGTGTGAGAAAAGCGTATAATGTGTGTGGTGAGGCATTTACAGCCTTAAAACATGTAGAATAATGGTAAAATATAAAGTTGTCCTACTTCGCGGATTTCTCTTATTGCGGGTTATTTCTGGAACCTAACCCCCGCGATAAACGAGGGATTACTGTACAACAGATAAGTAAGTAGTTTGTATCTATAATGAGTCATAGAAGTTCATAATTCATCCTTCTACACCTCAAATCTCATCATAATATTGAAAAATAAAAACAAAACGTTCCCCACTAGTACAAATGAACAGCACTCATGATTAATATTGATCCCCAAAATACAGTACATTGTTCCATCGATCATTTATTGAAGGATAATTTGATATGGCATTTATTGTGACAGGCGCGCTGTTTAGTTCTAGTTTCTGTCTGGTTTGTGACTGATTTAGTCCTGCTTTAGTCCTGATAAAGACAGGCATTTCCCATTTTTAGTAGTTTTGTAATTTGTCCAGATTCACTCCTGGTTTGAAAGTAGTTAGAACTGGATTTAACCACATACCTGAGAAAAAACCCTATGTTGAAACTTGAGTCTTCTGCACTACAGCTTGTGGTGGAAAGGTTGTATACTTTGCTATTTAACAGGCCGTAACAGTTGTTTAGGAAGCTTACATCATAAAAAGAATGTCATTGTGCTTCTATGGTAAACGTCAGCTCATGAAGCGGCAGTAAAATCTTCATGCCGACAGTCTCCAGAGTTTTGACATTGCAGCTAAGGCATGGACAATGTCATCTTCTTAAATGCTCAGGGGAGGCATGGCTGGCAAAGAAATGTTTCCATAGTCAGGTGGTCTCGTGTCTGCCTCTCTCATTCACATCACGACATGTACATACGTAAGCACACCTGTTACTATAGTGGTTAGCAAATCTGTTCCCCTTTACCATGTATCATTTGCATATGGAGTTTAGCATAGGAGCATAGGTGGATATACTTTCTGATGTTACACAGTCTATTTATTCACACTATAGGTTTGTTCAAACTGGACACTGAATCCTTGTGGCTGTGTATCATTTCATCACACAGCCACAATAATTGATATGTTTACTTTCTTTATCCACAACAATATCCTGAGACCCGCCCATTCATTTGTGTCCTTTATAATGGACATCTTTTAAGTTTGGAGATAGACTCTAGTTTGTGGCTGCACTATGATTTAAAAAAAAAAAATAAAAATAATAATAATAATAATAATAATAATAATAATAATAATAATAATAATAATAATAATAACGCACAAAAATATATAAATAAAATACATAAATAATTAAATAAATAAATAATACATAAAAAATTTAAATAAAACATAAAAAAATCATAAATAAAAATACATGAATAAACAATACATTAAAAAGGAGTCTAAAAACTTTTTGAGGCGACTGTAAAACTGACCGAAAAAATGTTTTTGTTAGGTTAGGTTAACTTGACATGGATTTAACGCTATTACAGTCCATTAGACAGAGGAAATGTTACAAAAATATGAATAAAAGTAAAATTAACAAAATGTAAATGCTAAGGTGTTACCTCCAAATAGAAAATTAAAATAATAATAATAATAATTTAGATACACTTTTTTTCTTCGGGTCCCAGGAGGATATGCCAGCATTAGACCAAATAAGTAAATCAATTAAGAGGCCATTTGATTGTGAAAGTGCTAATACCAGCGATGTAACTGGTTCTAGGTGATGAGGTACATTATTATTGTCTAGTAGGGAAATGTGCCTCTGCATTTGACCCATCCTTCAGTGTTGCCACAGCATGCTGTCATCACCAGTTTTTGCCACAGGGAAAGGGGGAAGGGACCCATTGTCAAATCTTGAGCTTTGTTTAAGGGACTGTCTTATTTGGAGGATTTTACCTATTATGCATGTTTTGGGGTTTTGTAATTGGAGAACAGCAGCAAACCACACATTTACAACTATACCATGTCCATTATCTTTTGCTTATTGCTCCTTTCTAAGTGCAGTATCTATTATTAGTGGCTTTCACCAGTAAGTATCAAACTGATAGAATATTTATCATGGCCATTAATGCAAACATTACACTAAGCGCTTCAAATATTTAAAGACTTCAAGGAAAGCACAGCCCCTAGTGGAGAACTTCTATCATAGCAGGATTTTTGACCAAAAAAATTTGATATCCAGATGGCTGTCTTTCTGTGATGTCTTGTGATTTCTGCATGGGGATTTCTGAGACAGTTTTTAGTTAACGGGGGCATGGGTAAGACTTCATTTCCAGTAGCTGTTGCTATTTAAATAGTAATGACAGCATCTCTCCTGAGACCTTCTTGGTTCATCTCCAAATCCTGAGTCAATGAGTCTGTATGTGGGTGGGACCACTGCTGATATCCGCGATAATCCTCTCAACCACAATGTTGTTTATTCTCTTATAATTTGTTGTTTAAGAATTTCAGAATGCCTTTCTCATTTGGATTTCAACATTGCACCCCTGGGACTTTGTTTGGTCACAGAGTGGGAGGAAACCGGAGGTTGTTCTGTTACAAATACTTACGCTTTTTACAAATGCTGGTATGAACCCCAAGATGTTCTGTGGACATAAGAAACAAAGACAGACTAACAAAAACAATGTAAGATTATGTCTATATCATCACAATGATATGACAATATTATGTTTTCAAATAATTATTGTTAAATGTTTTTTTTAAAGTAAAGTAAATTGTGTTTATTGTCTTTATGATATGCTTTATGTAAACAGATCTGGCAATTTCATAAAATTAAAACCTAATTTGTCTCATATGTGAGCCTCTTTCCTCTTTGACAAAGCAAATCGTCCGCTGTTGTTTTGACGATTCAGCAGTTGGACGTATCTCTGTAGCAGGTCCAGGGTTGGTTGTGGGGAGGCTGGTCTTCTGCTGACTGTAGCCCAGGGCGTAAGCCTCTACATGGGGCAGGAGATTTAGGGAGCGGGGTGACCTCAGGCTAAAGGAATGTTTGTCTGGATGTCCACAGCAGGGCTACTAGTCTGATGGAGTCTGAACAGAGGGAGCTGCTGTAATGCAGCAAGGTCAAAAGTCTCATTCAAAGTTATTTATCCAGAGCTCTTGTATCAATGCTTGAGATAGATGGACTCACTATAAAATACTGTGATCTGTGTTTTCACCATCTGTACTGGACTGCTTCATGGACAATGTGGGTTTAAGGACTGTGGTCTGGGAAAAATTTAGCAAGGTTATAAAAGACATAAATCTACTTAAGGTATTCTTGTAAAGAACTAAAAGCACTTTGATTTCCTCCCAGAAAATGACAGAACCTCAGAACAGTGATAAAACACACATAAATTATGTTTTGAATATGTTATTATTTACCCAAATGTGTTGACAAGTTGGCTACTATTGCTAAATGAAGAAAAAAGTTGTTAAATTTTGATATATGTTAGCAATTATGTGCCAAAGGCAAGTACAATGTTATTTTCTGAAAGTAAGGGCATGCTTTCTCTATTTTGAGAGATCTTTGTCACTTTTGAACATATATTATTGTTTTCATGAGGACGTGCCAACTGTTCTTGGACCTTTCCACTCCCTAGACCCAGTAAATCATACTTGGACAGATCACTTTCCCAGCCCATTATTGAGATCTAATACTGGATAAATATTTTTTGTATTGCCCCTGATGAAACATGTCAATGTTGGAGTCTGCAAAAGAAAGTGAAACAGTCCTTTATCCGTGGGACTTCTGGTGTCAGGCAGTGTATAGACTTACTATAACATACATCCAGAATTGGTAGGCCCACTAGGATTGAAAAGCAGTGCACTCCAAATGTACTTGACAGGACAAAAAGGCTAGACTTTTATTTCCCGGGTGCCAAGTCTGCGTCAGTCATTTCCTCCAGACATCTTTTATTATGTGAAACATGCTGTACAAATTCAAGAGCACAGTCAGAGAATTGCTTTGTCTGTGTCTGGCAGTCCAGACTGTAAGTGATTATGAATGCTAGGCTTGATTTGCTCTCAATTATCCTTTCAGATTTGGTTCTCTTGTGCACATAATAGCACATCAGTATGCCTGTTCTGGGGCCAAAGGTGGGTAAAGTAGCTGAAATTGACAAATAGTCGTACTGTTACAAAATAACACAATACAGAAGAAGTAGAAGAACAAAAGTTATGGTTCAAGAAATGTGTGGTTCGAGTAATAGTTAATAAAATATCTGAGGAAACTTACTCAGGTGAGAGTAATTGTAAGAGTAACTGGATGTAACACCTTTTGTAAATCAAACTTAACTGGAAGGACAAAATAGGATAGACTACAGAAATGAGAAAAAATAAATCATCTCATATATTATGTACTCTCACACACACACACACCTACACACACACACACACACACACACACACACACACACACACACACACACACACACCTTAGTCCTGGTTTAGACCTGGTTTAGACCTGGTTTAGTCTTGGTTTAGTCCTGGTTCAGACCTGGTTTAGTCCTGGTTTAGACTTGGTTTAGTCCTGGTTCAGACCTGGTTCAGACCTGGTTCAGACCTGGTTTAGACCTGGTTTAGACCTGGTTTAGTCTTGGTTTAGTCCTGGTTCAGACCTGGTTTAGACCTGGTTTAGTCCTGGTTTAGTCCTGGTTTAGACCTGGTTTAGTCTTGGTTTAGTCCTGGTTCAGACCTGGTTCAGACCTGGTTTAGACCTGGTTGAGACCTGGTTCAGACCTTGGTTTAGAACTGGTTCAGACCTTGGTTTAGAACTGGTTTAGTCCTAGTTCAGACCTGGTTTAGACCTGGTTTAGTCCCGGATCAGTCCCGATTTAGACCTGGTTTAGTCTTGGTTTAGTCCTGGTTCAGACCTGGTTTAGTCCTGGTTTAGACCTGGTTTAGTCCTGGTTTAGACCTGGTTTAGTCCTGGTTCAGACCTGGTTTAGACCTGGTTTTGTCCTGGTTTATTCCCGGATCAGTCCCGGTTTTGACCTGGTTTAGTCCCGGTTTAGTCCCGGGCCCCTGCTGTCAGCTAATCTGTCCCTTTGATGCAGAAATAACACGATAATATGACTCACCCCATAAGAACGCGTCAGCTCTGTAGTAACAGTTTGCCGTGTTGTCGATAGTACGCATATCCACGTGTATCGCGTTGTATATCCACAGACCTTAATTATCCGGAGCTCCGGAGAAAGGGACACATCCCGAACGTATCAGCGGTGACTTGCGGTGACTTCCGTAAACATTGAGCACGCTCGCTGCATGTGACCTTGTCGTGTCCTCCCGGGCACATGCGCAAAAAATCGGATTTCACAAAAAAATCGGAATTGAGCATTAAGCCCTGACGATCAACTGACACTTGGCCCCCGAGCTACCAGTCGATCACAGTAGACGCACTGAGCACCCCTGATGTAATATATTGCTTGATATATAGCACAATTCATTACAATATTTCAGTTATTCACTAAAGATAATTTTAAATGGCCTGTTTTATTGGTATCCAGAATACCTAAACTTAGGAAAAGAGAGATTTTTCAGCGTTAGATTTCACAACTAGTCCATCACACTTGCATGTTACATCATTCCCTTTGATCTGTATTGATTTCCCTCAGGCAGGTTATCATCCTTAAATGTTTGAATACAATACAATAAAGGCTTTGACCCTTGTTTGAGCTGCACCTATTGCCTCTGAATGAGCATTCTTTGTCCTGTTGTATTTGTGGTTGTCTTTATTGTGTCCGTTGTCCTCCTCAGTCTGGGAGCAGGGCTGTGGGTGTGGCACTGGACGTTTGCATACCCGTTGATCTCTATGGACACATCGATGTACACTAAAATTGATTGGTGTCTCCATTCTTGTCGGCCGCTTGCAACGTACGCATTGACGGGGACTGACCGCTATTTCAGTAATTGGATGAATAATCAACTACAACGTGAAGGAGGAGGTAGAGGAGGAAGTGAAGGAGGAGAACGACAGGTGGGAGGAGCTCAGTGCAAATTCTTGTACACACTGTGAATATGAGTGACTGCATGTGAGCGTGCACATGGGACTTTACAAGAACCAAAACAGAGCAGGCTGAAGGAGCTGCAAGGGACCTCAAAACTGACAAATCTGGACAGGTCATACATTTCAAGAAATTCCTTACTGAGAAGAATCATTGTAACAAAGAAGTAACAATGAACAGTATCAGGTCAATCCAAAATGAAATTTCTACTCTTAAAGGTATGTCTATTTTATTATTTTATTTTGTGTAACTTTTTGCTAACTTCAATTCATGCTAAAATTGTAACAGAGAATTTTAGTTATGATGTCTGAGCAGGAAGATGCTGGGTGGAGGGTCCAAGAAATGCATTGTTGGATAAAATAACAGATGTCATTGTCCACAATATCCTGGTATACAGTCAAACTTTATTATTTGAGTTGACCTTTTTTCTTTTTCCCTTTACCTTTGCCAACAACTTGATGGTGTTGTTGACATATAGTATTTGAGTGGAGCCCGGCTTGAGCAGTGCAGGAGCAGCACATGCTGTGGGATGATGAGCACTCACACCTCACATTTGACATGCAAACTTTTGCAAAGATTCAGGGCGACAGCTCTCTAGCCTATAAAGGCTTGTTGCCCTATTTCCCATTTACTATTCTTATTGTCGGTGACATTTTTGGATCCTTATCTCATTCATTCATATTTTTCTCATCTAAACTTTATGCAACATATCAGGTTTTACTTCTTTGGGGTATGCACACGTGCCACTCCAGTTTCTGCTGTGCCTTTTCTTTTGTCAGACTAACAAGAAAATGCAAAGAATTACGACTCCTTTGTTGTGTAAAAGTCAGGATGCTGAATCTTCAGTGACATATATAATTAGTAACTGTGTCTGTAATTAGAAATAAGCGTACTTGGTTCTAATTTGTGCTGGGAATGGCAGCATGAATATAGATAGAATACAGTGTACTGGCACTATGTACTGCTCTGTGACATACTTTATGGCTGACCAGTGATTACATTGTAATTCACGATCAGTGATGAGCTCATACTAAGTCATCTCTCACTGTCTCACTTCTCTCCATACAGACAGTGAGAACTTTCACAAAGTGACTCTAATAGAGAACCATTTATTGGATCTCACTGCTGTGCAAAAGGGGAACGAGGGCATTTGTTATTTTTAGAATACAGTATTAGGGTAAGGTATGGTATAATGTATGCGTTTGTTCACTTATGCACCATGTGAAATGTTTTTGCTGATCCTGTATATAGACTGTAGACACATTTTTTACATATTTTCATTTGCATCTGTGTTTCTCATTTGTATCATTTGTATCTGTGTTTGAAACTCTGAAACAGCTTGGATGAGACAAAGGACAGGGCATTGTTGTCCATGCAACATCCTCCCCGTTATTGTGTGTGAGGAAGTGGCTCTTCTTATTCAGGAAATGGGATTGTGCTGTTATTGCATTCCAGCATGAAAACAGAATGATGCTTTTCAGATGTTCCATTCAAATAGTTTAATTTAAATAGTCGGGCTTAATGTTCAGTTAATAGTTATGCTTAATGGAATGTCTTAATGTTCTGCTCAACATTTAGAAAAGTGATGATTGCTGACATGGAGATGGTGAAAACTGTATCGTGAGTCCTGTCCTCCAGTCTGCCATGCACGATGCTCAGTCTCCGCAGACAGATGGGAGGGTAGTGTTGTGTTTCAGTATTTTCCACTAATTAGCACTAGAGGGATTTCCCTGACCTTTTCACATAAGTGGGAATTCCTTCTCACGCAGACGGGTGCCACTTCCTGTCTCCTCCTTACTGCTCCTTCGCAATGGAACAAATTATTCCAACAATATTAATGGGCTGTGTGTTTCAGATTTATTGCGGACTTCTAGTTTCCTCTGTCCATTCTCTGCTTCCTGGCCCAAACATTATGGCCTGAGGTGACATTCTGCTTCTGACCCTAACAGGAAAGATGTTATTGTTTGTGTGTAACCACTTGAGGCAAAAATGACTATCCCAAATGTTGTGTTTCACAGGTATGTAGACTCAGAGCAGTGCTTTGTCATTTGTCATGTTATTTCTCCATAATGATAAGATGCTCTGTCTGTGCTTCTGAGGTAAGACCACTTTGAAGTTTGTGGATTCGATGTGTTTAGAACATTATACAGGAGTGCGCATGATCTCATACCAAACAAGGTCATCATAGGGGGATATTTTATTTGTTTAGTTCATACATTGTTGAGAGTTGTCATAGAGTTGAACGATATGACAATAAACAGCACTTTTCCTCACATTGGTTAATTGCAATTTTCTATTCTATTTTCTTTAATATTATTAAAAACAAAAAAGTGGTTATTTATTTCCTGAACATACACATTCGACTTTTAGTAACTCCAGTTTTACACAAAACACATGCTTTTACTGACAGGACTGGCTGTGGACCACTCAATTAAAAATACCCAGGCATTGCATTGACAATTGGACATCACTGAATCACTGAATAAAATGGGATTAATTGCTTACGTTACAAATTGCACCTTCACTTATTGCACCCTACATATTGCACATTTCATTCAACCTTGAACTTTCCTTCTTCTTGAAGCGTATATCAATCAATCAATCAGTCAATTTGAGCCTAGATTAAAAAGGTTAAAATCAGTGATGTTGCGAAGCTCAAAGGGCAGATTGTTCCACAGTCTGGGACCAACCACAGAGAAAGCTCCATCACCCCAGTGTTTGAGCCTGGCTCGGGGACTTCCAAAAGAAGTTGGTTATTTGACCTTAAAGGCAAATTAACGTTTTTTTACAATCTGAGCCTTATTTCGGCAATAAAACAAGTAGTTTTACTCACCCATAGCATTTTTCTGTCAATTGGAGCAGTATCGCAGAACTTATGTTGAGCCGTTCTGTTCTAGTAATGATCCCGTATCCGTTAACATGGTGCTGTATCATTTGCTCGGGGCATTACTTTGCGGTGTCCAAATAACACAAACTTTAGCACTTTTCAAATCATAGAAGCCCGATGTCTTAATGAAAGATTTCGTTTGAAGCAAAAGTGGCCTGTAATCCGAGATTTAGCCATAGTTTCGAGTAGATGAGGACGCCAGTGCGCATGCGCGGACTGCTCCCGGGACCCAAACATGAAACGCAAAGATGAAAACTATGGATTTGGACACCGCAAAGTAATGCCCCGAATACAAATGCTAATGGTTACGCTACAACATAACTTTCTTCAAACAGCTCCAAATGACACGAACGTGATATGGGTGAGTCAAACGACTTGTTTTATTACCGAAAGAAGGCTCAGATTGTAAAATAACGTTACTTTTCCTTTAAAGTGCTTAAAGATTTGATTTTCGGACAAATAAAAACTTTAAGAGCTTTAAAAACAAAAATTAAAATTTTCTGCACAAGCTGAATGCGACTGAGAGCAGCTTGGGGGACACCGACATAAAGTGTGTTGCAATAATCTATTCTAGAACTGATAAAAGCATGAATGGTCCTTTCAAGGTTGGTGCGATTTAAAAAAGGCTTGACTTTAGATGAAAGGCGTAACTGATAAAAACTGGCTCTCACAACACTGTCAATCTGCTTATTAAATTTGTTGTCAAAAGTGACCCCAAGGTTCCTGACGGTCAATTTTAACTTTGATGACAACCAATCAAAATCGGAAGATGCAGAATCACCAAATAAAATGTATTCTGTTTTGTTTTCATTCAAATGAAGAAAATTGTATCCTAACCACAACTTTAAGTCTTTGATGCAGTCAGTTAATGACTGAAGAGCACCATTTTTATCTGGAAACACAGGTAAGTAGATCTGCAAATCGTCTGCATAGCAGTGAAAGGCAAGGTTATGCTTAGCGATAATTGACCCCAGTGGCAACATATACAAAGTATATATATGTTTACTTGTATATCTTATGTGTGTATTTATTGTTGACGTCTGTACACACTTCATGTCCATGAGTGTAGCTGTGTGTGTGTGCGTGTTTTTAGTTTTTAGTTTAAATTGCACATTTGGTGTCTGGTGAAACACAATGTCAGTCCTCTGTGTAATGTCTGTTACATAGTGAATTGACAATAAAGTACACTTTGACTTTGACTTTTGACTTCTGATGACGTGAATTGAATTGCTGACTCTGAATTGTCCATAGTGGATTCATCTCATCCAGTTGTTTTGTGTATGTCTCTATGTAAACACTGTCAGTCTGGTTGCCTGGAAGAATCCATGACTCATCGCTGTACCAGCGAGTGAGTCTGGTAACGCTTGATCCACAGAATACGCTGCGGTTGCGCGTAGACAGACAGCTAAGTGAACCAATCAGAGATTGCGCCATCTTGATTCAAAACTGAGGCGGAACTTCCGCTGCCTAAGAGTGACTTTGCGGGCAAAGGCGGGTGCACTGATGTCACCATCTTTGAACGAATCAGAATCGCGGAGTCCGTTTGTAACCGGAGGAGCGAGAGTGGATGGAGGGTGTCCAAATGGTATCGCGCTGTATAGGAAATACAGAGAGATATCATTTGGCTGGCCAGGTAATCAGTCTGGATTATGGACATTTATTTTTACAAACAGTTGAAAGCACACATGGATTATATTTTATTTGCAGATTTGACCACTCTCTGTGTAAAAGCTTGTCAGCAAGAGAGCAGCTCTCACCATCGCACAGAAGGGAGACGGTCTACTCACTCCTTTTACTCTCCGGGATCACCCTTAACTCAGAGAAATCAAATTAAATCCACTCGAAAAGGGCCTTGTGCCTCGAAGGTTGATATTGCCACCATCACCTCTGTGCAGCGGGCGATACGGTTTTTCACATTTCAGACTGCCACTTCTGACCTATTTATCTGACATATGAGATACTTTATCAGCTTTGACGTATGCTGTCTTCCACTATATTAAATTATTTTGTTTTATATTTTTAATATACTACACACAAAGAAAGGAAGGAAAGCCAAAAGGGTGTAAAGGATCAGGAAGTTGTAGTTTCTTTATGGCGACTGCTGATATAACAGAAATCTTGAGCTACTGCTGTGCTCCTGGGCATATTCCTACAAATAGACACATTTCCTGGCCATATCCAGCAGCTGTTCTCCATTGCTGTCACAAGCATATTACCCATTAAGTCTGTCTTTTTTAGACAAAGAAGTGGATTATGGACACCTTGGCAAAAGATGAAAGGAAGTATTAAAGAGTTCTTCATTAAAGGTTACAGGAAAGGCTCTGTAATTTTGTGGGAATTTGAGAATCTGAACTAAGATCAGCATTTGGAACCTCATTACTACTTCTAGACTGTGACTCATTGGTTTGTTGAGATTAGGTTAGGTTCAACAAATGAGCCAGAGGAAGACAAGGGATTTTGGAATTATGTGTTTTGGTAAATGCTAAAGTACCTTTTGGCACATATTATTACTTTATTGTATATAACACATATTTTCACTTAATAGAAATGTGTTTTGCTTTGTATTATTGTTCTACAACTCAACCAACTTCCATTTGTTTTTGCTCCTCTCATGTTCTTTCTGTGTGGCCTAAACAATAGATAAGCTTCACGTTACGGATTCCACAACCCTCCTTTTTAATTACTCACATGGGAGTAAAGGAAGTTTAACATTTTACAGCCTTCTAGCTCATATATTAATAGGCCTAAATATGATCCTAACACTTCTACTTCATATGTTCTCCATTAGGTGGCTGTACATCTCATTGCATATCAAACAACTGCTGCATGTCTTCAAATCTCAAAGAAATCTGTGCACAATTTAGGAGATTCCTGTGACTGCTACTACCCACGAAAGGAAATGCATCATGGGTAGTTTCCTCTCTCTGTTGTGTGTGAAGCTATTTTGAATAAAGAGCAGCTCAAGGGAAACACTTCACAATAGCTGAGGTCTGCACATGTGGGATTTCAATTGGTGTCCCCCTCGCACTAGATGTCAGTTTCTCCCCTTCTACAGGTGCAAGTGCTCGAAAGTTCAAACACAAATGCTATTAGTAGACTCAGAAAGTGAATGACTGGTACGAGGCCAGCATTTGATAGCTGAATGCACTTCACATATGACACTGTTTATAGTTGTTATAGTAGTAGTAACTCACAAGAGGCCATTGTAAAAAGGGAGTTACAATCCAGAGAAGCTGATGCACGATAAGCTCTGCCCTTATTTTTAGCAGCCAATATCGGTCTATCTCTAGTAATAAGTAAATCAAGGAAATAATTAAGATAACAGTTGCCATGTCTTCAAACTCTACTCTAACGACCATCAAGGAATATTTACTGAACCGCTGCAAATGTGTAAAGCAATACAGTAATCCCTCGTTTATCGCAGAGGTTAGGGTCCAGAAATAACCCGCAATAAGAGAAATCCGCAAAGTAGGACAACTTTATATTTTACAATTATTATACATGTTTTAAAGCTGTAAATGCCTCACCACACACATTATACGCTTTTCTCAGACTGGAATTAACCTTTTCTCACATTTCTCTCTCGTTTAAACACTCAAACTTTCATAGATTTTCAACAAAATGCATTAATAGTGAAACGTGGGGAGAGACACGGCTCCGGAAGCCCCGCCGGACGCGCGAGGGGAGTGGAGACATGAGTCACTGGATCCGCAGGAAGCACCGCGCTCATCCAACGGCACTGCCACATCCCGGGACGCGACGCACACCAACCCCTTGGAGAAGTGCGCGACACGTGCACCCCTCATCGTGGTCAAATCCGTGACAGAGCAGCACGACCGGCGTGAGGCCGCGCGTACACCGGGGCTGCGAGCACGAGATCGAACCGCCGCGCCCGGACCGCGTCCTCTCAGCCCGAGTCACAAACCAGCCGCACGAAACCAGCAAAGAGCGGCACGTGGTGGTTTAATCCTGGTTTAGACCTGGTCTAGTCCCGGTTTAGTCCAGGTCTAGACCTGGTCCAGTCCTGGTTTAGTCCAGGTCCAGTCCAGGTTTAGACCTGGTTTAGACCTGGTCTAGACCTGGTTTAGTTCTGGTCTGGACCTGGTTTAGTCCATGTCTAGTCCTGGTCTAGTCCCGGTCTAGTTCCAGTCTGGTCCCGCCCCCCCCGCGTCCCCCATCTATCAATCGGCAAAGGTCTACAGTCTCTTAGCCAATTAGGACGCAGAACACAATGTTACACTATAAAAAAATGTTACACTATAAAAAAAATAAATAAAAATCTGCGAAACAGCGAACTACGAACGAGGGACCACTGTATTACATTTTAGCAGAATTATAATAAATACTTTATATTTGATTCCTATAAAACAAATCACACATGGTTTATCACCCGATAGTTTTGTTTGAAATTTTTAAGACTATTGGCTATGCTTGGGTGGAGTTTATGTACTACAATGTAAATAACTGTTAATCATTAACATTTGCACAAATGGACACAGCTCAAAACCTGCTTGCTTGTAATAATGTAACCCAATCTACATTTCATACATAAGAATGGACTTTACATTACAAACGCCGATGTGTTTCGTAGACCACAAATCATTGTTTATCATAAGAACCTCTCATATTTGTCCTCAGCACACCTTCTACTTACAGTAACCTTATAGTACATATTTGAAAGTACTTTGCGGTCACACGAAACCGCAAAATCTTGGCACAGTGCCCTGAGCACAAGACTTGTGATGTTTTGGTATTCACCTTCAGGCTGTCATTTGTAACCATAAACTAACCTATTGTTTACTTGTTTGTTTGCACTGACCGTTTTACATTTGTAGAGCCATGCTAAATGTTGAAGAAAGAGGTGAAATAATGCTTAATGCATGCCTTTAATTCCTAATCTTTGTTCAGTTTTGACTTTTATGGTCTGGAGTGAAATGTTATCTTTCTCACCCATTTCATCACGGTATCCGCACACACAAAAGGTATTATTATTACGAAGGGCGGCTCTGACCCGTGATGACGAGTGAGGAAAGGTGGAGGAGCAGGGACTCCCCTTTTGTTACAGCGTGACATGCTCGGAGTAAAAAAAAACTACAGAGAGAGAGAAGGGAAAAGTACCTGGACATAAGGAGGGAAGTTAGCTGTGTGAAGGGCGGTGTAAGGTTTGATGAACTTTGGACTTTTTGCTGTAATTGTTCAAGATGGACGCCTTGTACATTGCGACTAAAGGTAAGCTGCGAAAGTGGATAGAAATAAAGAATGGTAACGTTTAGGTAGAGCGATACAGAGCAGACAGGGAGAGCCTGTGGAAGAGTGGTTAAACATGCGACAGGTGTATGAGGAAACCTATACGTGTAACTCTATTAAATGACTACATGTTTCTCAATAGTGAAGTGAGTTGAATCTGCATTTTTGGAGTGGTTTATTGTGTTAGCTAGCAGTTAATATGCCATATTTATGCTCAAAAGAGTTCACTTAATTTTGATTTAAAGATGCATTTATAATCATAACTGAAATCCATCATGTGATAAGTAAAATGGACTGAAGCAAATCAGTAGTAGCGAATTGTGTTTCTGGATCACTTTGCACTTTTTGTTTGTTTTTCACTCACCTTTATTACAGAGAACACATATTTGAGAGACAGCATGCAGTAATGTCTGTGTACTCAAACACAACAGCAGTATTGTTCTCATACTATCCTTACAGTGACTCTGAACATTACATAATCCGTGTGGTGCGTACTTCTGTACTTGTATACTGCTTCAAAAGACAATACAAAGGAATCATTGAATTTACAGATTGTAATTGATCTCATGGGCAACCTTGTATTTTGTTTTTAAAATCAACACTTAAAGGGATAGTTTTTTTTATTTTTATGTGAATCTGTATGGCGTCCCCTTCAGCAGTGTCGTGCATTAACACTGACTTACCCCTGACAGTGTCCTCTGAGCCGAGTTCTGCACCAGTTCTGGAGCTGATGAAAGTAGGTACAGCAAGTTAGCGGGGACATTTATCAATCAATCAATCAAACAATATTTATAAGGCGCTTTTCATACAAAATTGTAACACAAAGCGCCTAATATTTAATAAAGCTTGTTTTTCTTCTCAAAACATTTGTCCAAAAAGTGATATATTTGCATCACAAAACCGTTGCACACGAAAAAGTCAGAAGTCTATATCGCTTGGTGCTATTTTTTCTTGTAAACATCGCCACTTACAAGTGAACAGGCTAATAATAATAATAATAATAGGCGCGCAGTGATACGACTCGAGAAAATAGCACCACGCGATTTAGACTTCTGTATGCAACTGTTTTCTGACGCAAATATATCACTTTTTGGACAAATATTGTTTTGAGAAGAAAAACAAGCTTTAGGACCTACTTTGGTCAGGGGCAGAACTGGGCTCAGAGGACACTGTCAAGGGTAAGTCAGTGTTAATGCACGACATTGCTGAAGGGGACGCCATGCAGATTCACATAAAAAACAAACAAACGAACTATCCCTTTAACTTTATAAGATAAGATATGACTTTATTGATCTCACGCAGGAGAAATTTACTAAACCTTCCTTTATTGTTATCACCCCACCTAATAAGAATATGATTACAATAGATTACAATACAATTCTGTTTTTATTACTGATGTGTGCTTTTAAGTATTGCCAGTTATGTGATGGTAATTATAACTTCAATTTGATTAAGTCTCATGTTTCACGGTAATAAAAGTAGCTCATAACTGCTATATATATTGTATGTTTTGTACATAAGTATCACAATGTTACTTGTTTGTTTTGAACAGTGAAATGATACAAATACTTATAATGCATATTATATTATTACCAAAGACTGTCAGTGGGATGGGAACTAGGGCCACGGCCCAGGGGAACTGTGAGGTCCCACACAGACGCACTACATTTGGACAAACTGTGCTCTCAGTCAGAGGCACTAAGTTCTGGAACATTCTCCCATCATCAATAAGAGAGACTCCAACACTGGACACTTTCAAATATACTTGAAACCGTAGCTAAAAGAAAACCAGATTTGTGGACACTTTTAATGTTTTAATGTATAACTGCTGCTATTGTCATTGTTTTTATTGTTTTTGCTGTGGTGTCACCTGCCCAGGGACGACAGATGGAAATTAGCATTTTTGCTATAATCTGGCATATTTACACTGCAATGTTGTAGATGTTCATTAATATGCACCGTCACTATTAAATAAAGAATAAATATTAATAGTACACCCTTTCTATATACATAAGCCAAGTAGTATAGTATATAATACTACTGTAATCTTCTAGTTGAGTGCAATTAGTGGCAATGATGTTGATTTACTTTTATTTATTTATTTGTTTATTTGGAAGGGACAATGCATATTAATGAACGCACAATTTGTATAAGATCACACAAACCGCCGTAAATATGCCGGATTTAGCACAGTGCTAATTTCCATCCGCAGTCCCAGACATAAAGATATAGCTTACAACAGAAAATATGTTGCAGTTAGACAATTTAGTACATGTGTTATGATCACAAACATAAAAACAATTTAGTATCTATACAATAGTAGCATATAATTCAATAAATTACAGTAAAAATACAGTTGATGGGCTTAGCCTAAAGTGCGAATTAAAAGGTGCTTCTCAGTGTGCGTAATAAGGTGCCTATTATTAAGATGCCTGTTCTATTTACAATGTGCATTTTTGTAGTGTGTGCACGTAAGTGTGTATTATGCATTGTCAAGTGCCCAAAGCTAATGCCAAGCAGAATTATTTGAATTACTTGGATTTTCTATTAAAAACCCACAAAACACCACTTTTGGCTTGTTGACAGTGTGAACACTAAATATGATGTAATGGCATTGAAATGCTGGATCAACCTATGCTCCATTAATACTGCAATAAATCTGATCTAAACTTGACCAGTAATGCATTTAATACATGCTGACGGTGCCCATAATGTCTCAGATTTACCGTCTTCACATGGAGCTCACTAATTTGCTTCCTTCTGCCTCATATATTATGGCCTTGTATTGCTGCTGACTGAGGGGTCCTCCACAAAGAAAAGCTTTTTCTCTGGGGGATTACTGGTCCCAGTGTCCAGCAGGGGGCAATGTAATTCAAAGACCACCCATAGCGAATCAGAAGAAGGCGTTTAGTGTTGTGTCTCTGTTTTCTTGGCGGTGACTGGTGTTTCCGACCAGGCTGGAGTCAGGGCAGGACAGCGTGACAGAGCCGAAGTTCATTCACAGCCTCCCGGAGTGCTTTCCATTTAGACATGATGACTTCACAGAGGCTAAAATAGGGCGTGTGATTATGGCAGCAGTTGTTATCGCACATTAGTTGCCACTCGGGACTGCACAATTGAAAAGACTGTTATTCTGCCTAGAAACAATGTAAGAATTTTAAAATTGATCAGATATTTTTTTTGTTAAAGGACCTATAAATACACAATGCACTTAACTCACATGATTATTTACCATTGAGAGATTATGTGTTTTTTTTTTTTTGGTTTGATGGAAATAAATATTCACCTATTGTTTCAATATTACAAAGCTTATATTATTAAGATTTCTTTTACTTTTTGTGGTATGGGGCACTGAACGGAAGGCTTTCTTAACCCTTTTTACCTTCTATACGTTGACTATATTGCAAGAAAGGACCTAAGCGTTTTTGGAGATCTGTACTTAGTGGGTGTTTTAATTCTTCTGTATGTAGCATATTAACAGAAAAATAATGCTAATACATAAAAACATACACATTCTTAGTACCAGACTGCTAGCAAACAGTTCTTATTTTAACGCTAGATATTTACAATTCACATTCTCTATTAACACTTGCAACAGCTGAAAACCACCCTAAACCACATATGGGGCCTATTTTAAGTGCAGTCCATTTTGTGGTTGACCAAAGTCACAAGGTGATGATTTAACACAGCACTGGTTCCACGTAAGGGACATTAGCAGGCTGTTGGGGGGAGGTGACACTCATAAGGCGAACATGGGAATCTTGAGTGGCGGTTATGGGCTGTCAGTGGCAGCCTATGTGGGTGGTAAGAAGTGAAGGCCACCAGGGAGTGACCCCAAAGCAGGGGCGGATAGAAACATACGTATTAACTTTGATCTGAAAAAGTTATATGTGGGAATTTCTAAATGTGCATAATTTAAGTTACTTATTATTTTTACCCTCCAAAATCACATTGGCATTTGTGTATTTATAGACGGTACAGTGGGATGTTCATTTCTTCTTAGTTGCCAGGAGATGGTGATGTTGAGCCAGTTTGTGCCTGGGTTTTCTTGAACGTACAGTGTGTCTGATGGTTTTCATGTTTATTTCTAGATTTCGTTTCTTTTTCTGTTTTTTCATTTTACTTTACAAAAAAATTAAGAAAGGATTTACATCATAACTTATAAATAAAGTTAAATAATTATTTATGCAATGTAAGAGTAACTTGATGATTTTTTTGTAACAAACCATCCTATTCATAGTCATGGATTATTAAGTTATTGAAAATGATGTTTCTTTTGCTACTTTATATATGTGAAAGTACATCATCGTCTGCTGTCCAGTGTGCACTCATTTTAATTTGTCATTGAGTACTTTGCATGTGGTCTGTCTGTAGGGAGTGGCGTTTTACATATTTGCAAATGCTTCTGTCACCCTAATACAACTTTTTTTGTCTCTTCTTTTGCAGGTGAGTTCCTCCATGTTTGTTCCCCCCTGAGACAGCAGGACTTTAAACTTAAGTATACACCTTTATCACTTATCCTTCTTAGGAGCCTCTTCACATCTAGGTCAGACGCTGGTATTTGTCTAAATTCTCATTCCTGCATTTTAAAGATGGTTGCTCCTCTTTAGTTTGGGGGTAGTTTTACGCTGCCTAGGGCAGTTTTTCCGACGTCTTGACTTGGAGCTGTCATAAAGCATGAAGGTATGGGTCAAAGCCTGTCCTGTCAGGTCATCAGTTTCTTGTAAAGTGCATCTGGAATGCTTTATACTTTGTCTGATGACACCTTTCTCTCCCAGTAGGTCAGTTTTCTACACTTTAGGTGTGGATTGAAAATTAAAGTTTTTACAAAAAGATTTCATTTAGTATTTCCTTAAGTTATTTTGTGCATACTCTGTATTATTGCATCATTGTTATATTATATTATGCTATATTATATCTTAGTAGAGAGTGAGATGATTTAATGATTCTACTTCTACTACCTGTCTCCTTGTAAAAACACTCAATTACTGTGGGCGTTGCAGCAAGTTAATATTTAGGGATCCAGTTATGCTTTGTTTCCAAGTGTAAACAGACAGATAAAGTAGTGATGCATCCAAAGTATTATGGGGGTGGTCACTCAAAGACTGGGTGAACAAAGCAGTACAGTTACTATGAACTTTACTCACAAAGCAAGAATGTCTAAAATGTGTGTGTGGTTGGCTTGTGTGAAAGTGGAGAAATCTTCCAGGAGAGGTTACATAATAGGGGCAGTTTGGCAGTAAAACGCACCAGCATGCACACGAGTTGAAATGAATGTTATGATATTCTTTGTCAGCAAATGTATACTGTATTGCACAATTATTCATATTGTTGATGTAAAATCTATATCATCATCTGTTTTCTTTATTCAGTTCAGACATAGACACTATTCACAACTGTCCAATGTGCAGGCCTAGTGGAGGTTAATGACCCATAAAATGTTTCACTACTTTCAGGCCCTGCTGTTATTTGATTACAACTTACCAAATATCTTACATAATAATATAGTGGGATTTTGTATTGCAGTAATACAGTAATAGACAGATGCTTCAACCTTTCTTTACTCCTTTTGACTTTTTTGACTTTGACTGTGAATTTAGTTAAAGATTATCTGTGTTGTAACTTTTCCGGTAAAGCAGGGGTGTCAAACTCAATTTGGTCCGGGGGCCATATCGAACCGACTTTGATCCCAAAGGGGCTGGATCAGAAAACTCATGGCAGATATACCCCCAAAATGGCAATAAGTCCAAATATTTGTGCAGAGAAACACAAATCTGTTACAAAAAATCTTTTTTATTTGATGAACTCTTTCTTTTACAAAATTTTATAATATTATGAACGACCTGAAACTTTAAGAAAAATGCAATTTCAACACACGTGTACAGGTTTCCCATTCACCTCTGTGAACAAATAGGAATTAGTCACTTTTTCTTGGAAAATCCTGCACTCGGCGTCCACTTTTCTAATTTTTGACATTTTGCTGATGAGGGTGTCACGGTCAACAGTCAAAACGATGGTCCTTTAAGAGCGTAGAAAATTAAAATATAATTAAAATATTTTCAATCAATCAATCAAACAATATTTATAAAGCGCTTTTCATACAAAATGTAACACAAAGTGCCGTACAGTGATTAAGGATTAGAAGATTGACTTTTATTGTTAGGGTATGCCTCCTGCTTGGAGTTGCTTAGAATGTTTAGAATTCAAGTTTGTCTATCTTTATGGAGACAAGTAGGTGACACCATCAAGTCAAGTTACAGGTCAGATCTGTGGAGAGGCAACCCTGCTCACAGAAAGAATGTATGTTTGATCAATAAAGACATGAAATAAATACTAGACAGAAGCTCATGTGGAACATTTAATGAATTCAAGCAGGTATCTTCTATTCTCCACAAGAAAAGTTAAACAGTTCACCTTTAAACTTTAGTCAGTCTTATTTCAACGCCCAAAGACTTGTCTGCTCTCCAAAGTAAGATTATTTATTAACAAGTTAGGCATGTGTTACTAAATGACATATTACTATTGCTATCTATGATGTGATTAATCTGAAACTCTTTTTTTCTCTGAACTTTTGTGTTACATAATATCATAATCTGTAAAATCGGTGCTCACTTGTGTCAAAGGAGAAACTGGATCTGGTGTTAGCTGGAGCTGCCTTGTCCCTTCTGGGGCCTCCCACACCCTTTCAACACAAACTGTGAACATATACACTACTCCCTCCATGACTCGTATGGAAATGACCATGTTGACTTTTCTCTAAGCATGTGTGCTATTGTAGAGCTTCCTGTAGGCTGAGGTTTATGACAATTGAGGAAGGAAAGCTGCCCCATTGTTTAGAGTCGTACGGTTGTTTACCTGACCCAGCAGACATTAACAGAGGTTGAAAGTAAGTTTTATTTGTACTTTTGCTTTACATCAACGTGTTCAAACTATATTTTTTTTGTTTAGTTCACATGAGTCAGTAATGAGCTGAAGTAGAAATTTTTATTTAAACTAGAGCTGTCAGTTTAACGCATTAATTTGATTGATTAATTACACTGCTAATTAACATGTTATAAAAATAAACACAATTAATTATGAGCGGCAATTCAATGCGTGCACATTTTAAATTTGGCGTGCGGGGCCTTTGAACTGCAAGTTTATTTATAAAAACATGACGGAGCAGGTCCGTCCCTAAGAGCGTTGTCCCCGGGGAGAGCGCGTGAAGACGCGCCCGTTTCCTTATCTGCTACGCTCCGCGCGCCGAACCCTTTTCATTATCAACCATAAACTAGCTCCCCATAACCTCTCCAGCGTGTTCTGCCGCGACTAAGGGTGCACACTTAGAAGCGCCAGTTTTGCCCATCCAATTTTTTTTTAATAGTGTAACTTTTTTTTATAGTGTAACATTTGTGTTCTGCGTCCTGATTGGAATAAACCAGGTCTAGACCAGAACTAAACCAGGTCTAAACCTGGACTGGACCTGGACTAAACCAGGATTATCCCGGGACATGGCAGTGCCGTTGGAGGAGCGCGTTGCTTGTGTCTCTGCGCTCCTTGCGCGTTCCGCGCTAGAGCTAAGAGGCCGAGAAAGACGCTCTTTCAGCGGGGCTCTTTAAGAGCGGGGCTCTTTAAGAGCGGGGTGGGCTCTGGTTCTATGTGATCTCCAGAGCCGGGGGGCTGACACTGTGAGCCGCGCGGGCGGGCCGAGCCGCGCAGGCCCGCGGCCCCGAGGGGGAGGCACGGCCCAGGCGCCGCAGCGCCGTGTCGACGTCTCTTTTTGATCCTTCGATGTTGGCTCTTCCTATCATTGTGAAGCAGAATTCACCAAGCGTTGGATTGTTCACTCACTAAGGGAACGTGAGCTGGGTTTAGACCGTCGTGAGACAGGTGAGTTTTACCCTGCTGATGATGTGTTGTGATAGTAATCCTGTGTCTCCGCTCCCCTCGCACGTTCGGCGCTATATTGAGCCGTGCCACCCCCCCCGCGCCCCCCCCCCCACGCTTCACTATCAACACATTCCATTGAAAATCTATGAAAGTTCGAGTGTTCAGACGAGAGAGAAGTGCGAGAAAAGCCCAACTCCAGTCTGAGAAAAGCGTAGAATGTGTGTGGTGAGGCATTTACAGCCCTAAAACATGTAGAACAATGGCAAAATACAAAGTTGTCCTACCTCGTGGACCTCTCCCACCACGGGCCACCTCTGGAACCTAACCCCGTGTGTGTTGATAAAGTGTATTTACATTTCGGGGCGTGCATCTGAGCGCGCATTAATTGAATTTTTGAGATTTTGCGTTTCGTAACTTGAATTCTTTCGTATCTAGAGACCAAAATTTACCGTGAAGGCGTTTCGTAACTTGAAATTTTCGTTTGTTGGGTCATTCGTAAGGTGAGGTACCACTGTATTCTCTGTATATTTGAAGCTTTGTATATTATTTATTGACGTTACATGAAAGCTACTGTACGTGCTCACCTTTTGGCACCAGAAATATTCGCCATTTAATAGTGGAATGGTGTAAATGAGCTTTCGAATGAATGCTTTTCGAATTAATGTTATGTAATGTGGGAGGGGGAATGTGGGTATACAGGTGCACTCTGCAGGTCTGCAGGTCTTGTCTTGGTTACAGTGGAGGTAACGTGCACGGAGAAAAGAGAGCGAGCCAAAGACTTAAAGACTTAAAGGGAAATTCTGCAGTCTTTTCACTGTACCACTGTAAATATTTTTTCACGCACGTTTGACACCTTTTTTTGCACTGTGGTAGAGCACAATAAACCACCTAAAAATGTATTAAAATGTGATTAATTAGATTAATTAATTACATATCCTATAATTAATTACATTTATTTTTTAATCGCCTGACGGCACTAATTTAAACATTAACTTATCAACTTTACAGGACTGAATGAATACTGATGTGTGCATTATGCTGTTTTTAAAGATCCCATGACATGGTACTTCTTGATGCTTTTATATGGCTCCTTAATGGTTCCCTAATACTGTAAATGAATCCTTCTTCAAAATCAACACTCAGTGCATGAGAAACAGAGATAAGATGAGAGAGTATTTTTTCTCCCTCAGAACAGGTCATAATGGGCGTTGTTGCTTGAATGCAAATGAGGAGAAAAGACCTGGCCAATAGTAGAGGGTGGGGGCGTGGCCAAACTCTCCGCTCTCTGCTCAGAGCTCTCAGCTGATCCATTTCTGTGTTTTTGCACAGGGAGAGAGATTTCCATTGAAAAATAAACACATTTCCACAGAAAATAAAATTAAACCACTGCTGTTCAAAGGTCCAGAGGCTCAGATAAAGGACTTCCGAGCCTAGAAACACTCGGACGTGCCTCCAGGCAAATAAAAAAATGCATTTCGCATTGCCTAGCGCATTCGCAGTCCAAACTCTCTGGGCGTGATTTACAGAGACGCTGAGTACAGACAGACAGGGGTGGAACTGCATTTGCATTTCTTTTTTCAATCTGACGTCAATAAGGTGCCTTGTTCAAAATCGCCCGTTTGAGCTCCGATTTTTTGTAACACAGAAAAGGATCGCAAATGCTCAGTTTAGACATTTCGCAACTTTTAACCATGGGGGGGGGGCTAAACAGGGTAGGGGAGCTCACATTAACGTTCAAAAACCTCAGAAAGTGAAAATTTCATGCCATGGGACCTTTAAGTCTTTTAATGGCAGTATCATTTGAGGTGGCACACAATAGACAAGAAAATATGCCTTTTTTTTCAGATTGAGTGGAAAGGTAGTTTAGTGGAGCAGTAGCTCTGTTTGCTCTTGAGTCCAGTGAGTCAACATCCTTTATAGTATCCTGCCAGTGTATCGTGAAACAATGGACACCTGTTATTTTATTAATCCAGCGTAAGGAATGGGCAGGGCATGACTTTGTTTTCTCACTGGTTATATATTGAACACCGGCCAGTATCACACACAATGTAATCTGAAAAACAAGACACCTATGGGCATGACTGCTCTTAGCAGTGATACAAAACTTATAAATAGACTATTAATAAAGTCCTTTCATAAATTACCTAGTGTTGTCAACAAAGCAAACAGCCTGAAGTCCTTCAACATACGCCAAGTTCTACATAGTGTACTGTTTTGTGGCATGGAGAGACGTGACGTAAATGTTATCATTTTCTTACGCTGCAGACAGTTGTAGCATGCCCAAAAGCCCTATAGGGACCATAAAAGCAAATGGGGAAACTGCCATGTACGTGTCAAGTGAAATTAGACGATTTATAGATTCATGCACTTGCCCATGTTTGCCTCTGGGGTGGTGCCATTGCTGGAATGATGGATTTGAAATACTTAAAATGTACTCTTTGTACTATATACATTGAATAGCCTTTTTGAGCCCACTGTTCGCCTCCACCAAGGATTATGTTTATAGAAATAGTTAGCGTTAACCTCAGAGCATAATAACCTGAGTCATTTTTCAAGGTTTTGGAGATAATACAAAAATAAACTGCCCAAGGTATTAACACTACTTAACACTTTTAGCTGTAAAAATTGTTCTGATTTGTCAAGGACACAGCAGGGTCTGGATAGTAGAACGAGACAGAAAGTTTATTTTAGTTTGACAATAATTATAATCATATCTTTAATAATAATCATATGTTTAATAATAATATGTTTTTTCATGGTTACAAACTGCTGCAATTAAAGTGAATTATTACTCATTGGTATTTTATGACTAAACTAGACTATTTATTTGATCTTATCTTTTATCTTATTAATTTTATAATGAATATAATATAAACAGTCTGCCATTGCTCCTCAATTCTTTGGTTCATTTGAGTCAGTTTATGAAATTAACAGACAGCAGGGAGACAAGAGTGAGTCACCACTGTAACAGGACACTAAACTGTGGGAGAATAGACCTTTCCTTTGTGTGGCTACAACACTGGTTTACTGCAAGTTTCTCTTTTGTGAAAGGAGCTGCCTGTGTACTCTGCTCTGGCCAAAGCAAGAAAGAATGCTACAGGCTCATTTGTTCCAGATGCACGGACTTTTAGGGGAGTGTAGACACTAAATCATGCTTTTATGTCTGTGTACTTTCTGTGTGAATGGGAGCACCTGTATTATGTTGAATATCTACTCTCACTACTACTACAACAACTACTATTACTATTAGGCCTACCACCACCACCACCACTACTACTACTACTACTACTACTACTACTACTACTACTACTACTATTACTACTACTACTACTACTACTACTACTATGTGATTTGTCACATTTTGGGGGGGCTAAAAAGTTATCAGTAGGGCTTTAAAATAAATAAAAAAATGAAAACAAAAATCACAGAAACCACATAGAAATAACACTGAAGCTCAGTACAAAAAAGGGTTTCTCTTAAAGTACCAGACTAGATTTTGATTTTATTTTTTGGCCAACTAGTTACACTTTAATAATAATAATAATAATAATAATAATAATAATAATAATAATAATAATAATAATAATAATAATAATTAAATAAATATATATATATTTTAAGTTTTATTTATTTATTTATCTAAAAAGGGACAATGCACATTAATCAACATCAAAACAATGTAAATGTGCCTGAGTTAGCTGATAAGAGCTAATTTGCATTGGTAGTTCCTTTGCCAGATGTAAAAAGTTAAATGTTAAAAATTACACAAATGTACAATAACATTACAGCAATACAATAAACGTTTTAGTGTTCACACGTTTGTGTTTCTAAAAGCCACTTTTTAGCATTCTTTTTAAAAGCAAAGAATGAAGGAGAGGTTCTTATCGTTGGGAAAACACTTCACATTTACATTTTCTTCATTTTTCTTCTTCTTTTTCTTGTCTGAAAATAAAGCTCCTTGGTTACCATACTTTTGTACTTGGTCAGTCAGTCAGGACAGCAGGAGACTGGACAGATCTTGTGTCATCGGCCTGTGTTGGCTGTTAGCTCGTTGCTCACGGCAACAACAGCTGCAGTCCCACATGTTTTTCTGTTTCTTTGGGACTTCAGGCGTGGACAGCAGAACGGGGTATTTGCTGAACCTGTGGGCTGTTACTATGGGAACTACACCGCTGATATAGCCACACCCCTTCTGATTCATCCTGGAAATATTTATGATTTTTTTGTCTTGGCATTCAGATTATGTGAGTGTAGTGACACACTCAACCACACAAAACATCACATATCATGATTTAAAAATAATATTTCTGATAATTTAGCAAAAGTGTGTAGTAGGAGGGGTGAATGCTTCTACTGGCATGGTACTGGCAAACCAGACTGGCACTCCCTTCTGCCATTTTCTTCACTGACAGGGCATCCATTTTGTAGATTACAACAGGCGAGTAGTCTGCGATATTAAATTATGTTCTTATGTAATGACAATACAGCAACTTTTGAATAAAAAAGTGTGCATGTTAAGACTTTTCAGTCAATTTAACAAACTCTTGACCTTTGCTATATCCTCCTGGGACCTGAAGAAAAAAAGTGTATCTAAATTCTTATTATTATTTTAATTTTCTCTTTGGAGGTAAATCTACACCTTAGCATTTATATTTCTTTTTTTTTATTTTTTATTCGTAATGTTGTAACATGTATTCTGTAATGGACATCAGGGACATTTTGGTGTTAAATCCACGTGAAATTGAAAACCTAACAAAAACCTTTTTTTTTTTTTTTTTTGATGACCAACCCTAACCTTAACCCTTATTTATTAATTTATTTTTTTATATTATGTATTATTTTATTTTATTTATTTATTTGAGTATTTATTTACATATTTATTTATTTATTTATTTATTTATTTATTTACATTTTTAGATTTTTTTTTTTTTTTTAAATCATAGTGCAGCCGCAAACTAGAAGCTCAAACAATTAAAAGATCGACTGGTTGACTCAATGTCCACTATAAAGGACACAAATTAATTGGCCGGGTCTCAGGAGGTTAGGGTTTGCCAAAATGTATCAGATTCTATTATACAGATTGTTTACTAAATAAATTCAATAATTTTCACTTAAGCAATAGGTTGTGAGTCAAAGCCATAACATCTTCACTACTTGTTAAAGGGATATGCCACCCCCAGGTCAAATTTGGGCATCTCCCCACAGTCCAGAGACTAAAATAAGTGGTGGAAAGCGTTTTCCTGCTCACCCAGCCATTGTCCGAGTCTGTCGCCACTGACCGCCGCGGTATCTGCAGCTACTCCGCCTTAGACTGGAGTCTAACGTCGCCAGAGAAAGATTTCGGCCAAAAGGAATTAATTTGCTCGATGCGTTTCCCAATTACTTTCTGTGTAGTGCGCATTCATATCGAGTGCAAATAAATGTGCAAATCAACACGGAGAGCTTGCCTTGGTCATTTTGGGTGGGAACTATTTTCCAGTGCGGAAGAATACAGCCGAATCACGCAGCACGCTGCCAGGGGAATCCCAGTTACGCACCGGGAAGGGAGTTCCCCTGTTGCACAACGTGGTGCGTGCCACGTTGAAAGAAAGTAATTGGGAAACGCATCGAGCAAATTAATTCCTTTTGGCCGAAATCTTTCTCTGGCGACGTTAGACTCCAGTCTAAGGCGGAGTAGCTGCAGATACCGCGGCGGTCAGTGGCGACAGACTCGGACAATGGCTGGGTGAGCAGGAAAACGCTTTCCACCACTTATTTTAGTCTCTGGACTGTGGGGAGATGCCCAAATTTGACCTGGGGGTGGCATATCCCTTTAACTGCGGTATCTGCGGTTTTGACAGTTTTTTTCTTATTAGAAGAATAATTTGTTGTGGTGGTTTTGATATCAACTCTTAAGATTTAATCACCTCTTCACCATATTGCGCAAAAGCTTTATGACTGCCCATAAAATGTGATTTATTACAAAGTACAAAGACACAGTTGTTTTGGATGTGTTGATAGTACCAGTCTATGTTGCCAGTTCTCTTTCCTTTGTGTCCCGCAATCATTCAGACCATAATTTCTGGAACAAGGGGGCCCTCTGTGTCCCGCTGAAGTTGTGTGGGCACTTGCAGATGTATGGGATGCTGATCCTGGTATCCAAGGCAGCACGGAGAATTATGTCCAATCTGGCAACCCTTCCGATTTATAGATGTTCCTCTGAATTTATGTCCTAAGTTGAAAAGATCCCCTTGTTCTTGTATCCGCAAAAACAGCCTCCCTAAGCCAGACTGCACCCCATTCAGTGCTCTTTTGACCGGCCCAATGTTGCCTGCTACCGCTGGACAAGTCGTGGATCTCAATAGGGTAAGAAGTGGAGGAGTGAGGATAAGGGAAGAAGGTGAAAGTTTGCATTTTTGCTCCTATCACAGCGCCATGGACACAGGGGATGTGCTTGGAGATCGGTTTTGGCTCAGCCCTAAGAAAGGTAAGAGGCAAGGGTATCTGCTGAGTTTCTCGGACACATGCATATGGATGTCCGAAGAGGTGTGGTCTTTGGGGTAATTTTGCAGTTTCTTCTATTCAGTGCGTAGCAAATAATTAATGCAGATGGACTGAGCAACATTTATGTAATGTATCGCAGTTGTTCAGAGTATTTATTCCCAAAAGGAGTGTGGTTGAAAGTATGCATTTCTGGGCTACAAAATGTTGTAAATGAGAATAATTTCTGTATTTTCACTTTCACAATTTCACAACAGATGGTGAGGGATAGTACCAGTGGCCTACTATGAATTGCAGCATATAAGTGGCATTTATTCAAGCAACATTTATTCAAGTAACATTTTTAGTACATTTATTTACTTATATGGTAATGAGTGCAGATGCTCCACCTCAGTTTAACACAGATTAGATTATATTAAAGGTTGGTTGCAGTTTTCCAGAGTATAGCATTAAACCTGTCTATCTACAAGTACGTGTTTTACAAGGTGTTTTGAGGAATTAAAACACCTAAAATTAATAATAAGTTATGTGTTTAATGTTATTCTGTGGAAAATTTCTGGAAAAAAACAACATTTCCATGGACAGAAACGGGCAATAGATTCGCCCACAAGAAAAGTTACACGACGCATCTTTTAATGGATTCAAATTTTAATCCTTTTAATACTCAGACACTTCCTGAATGTTGATTGCTGTTCCCTGGCTGCTGTTTTAGCAGAGTTGGCATGCAGTGTGTATATGGGGAAAGAACAAGAAGAAAAGAGTGCTGGTTTGAATTTGCTGTCCAGATTTCACTTCTGGAACTAGTTTGCAACACAAAACACTTTTGTAGTCCTTGTTGAGCAATCTTTGACTGCAATTTATTGTGAAATGAAACTAACTTTGCCTTGGAAAATATGCAGTAAGAGAGCGGTTATAACCAAATTGTTTGTCAAAGTTTTCATAGCTGTTTCTTAATAGAGCTTTAACGTTATTGTTCATATTTGTGTGGGAACTTGTCCAAGGGCTCTGGGTGGGACACTGCCACTAAATCCCGATTGACTATTTTTCTAAACTAACTAAAAGTAAATGTTAAACAAAAGGGTCTTGAAGTATCCTGTTGGCTATCCATATTTGTTGTTGGTCAGAGTGAAACCTAACCTGGGCATACAGTGTGACATCATCACTTTCCACTCTGAAAAAGGAGAAGTCTTTGAGTCGTGAAGCTGGACCTGTCATTTCTCAACTCTGTCCAACAGGGCTTTACAGACTTTCCATGAGTTTGTGCGTAAATAGGCCTGACAAAAGCCCAGAGCTGGCATTTCTCGTCTCACCACACAGTAGTCCATTCTGCCCATGATGCCAATTAAGATTTTTTTTTTTATATGTACCTACCTTACATAACCATTTGCTTTTGTCAGTCAAACATTTATTGTCTCAGCCACTGTATATATTTATGTATTTTTTAAATATATATAGTAGCTACCCATCCTTTATCCTAAATATCTGTGTGCAGTTCTCTTAACAATAATAATTTGCACATAATATTCATGCTAGTACCATCTGACTGCCCTTCCCATTTATCTTGCTCGACTTGTTTAGGACGTTCTTAAACATAAACACAGTTGACGAATCAGCTGTTCAACTCACCCTATGACACTTTATTATTACTATAGGAAATGAGTGAGGGAAGTAAGATGGATCATTTAGTTGTGTTTTCTTGATGATTTGCATTTTTTGATTTGCATTCAAGAAAAATCAGAGGTATTGACAAAGAGCTCGGTGTTTATTTTGACATTTGTACGCAGGATTCCTTGGACATGCCTCATACTCTTGTTCTGCCTGTAAAAGACTTCATCACACAGAGCCTCTTTGTTAAGGCCAATTTACGTCTATAGGTTTATGTTAAGGGAATATGTATTCTTTACACTTTCACCACAATATCTCTAGCCGCTCAGTACAATTGATTTTGGACGTTGATTTTGAAGTTGCAAATCTTTTATATATTCTGATTGTGTGTCCAGACAATCTGTGTCATGGATGGGATGTTTTACTCATCCTATTGTACTGATGTGAAGTAATAAAAGTCAAGGCTGTGATTATTCTCCTATGTAAACTGAGTGCTGTGGAATTATAAAACATCTATTGCTTTCTTATTTTATTAATGATTGGCTGAATATATAACGCGTAACACAGAGATCGGTGACCTTTGAGGCTCTAAGTTTAGGTCAGGTATCATCTCTATTCAACAGCTGTCCCAGACATCCTCATTGTACCCAGTGATGATAAGCCTCCCTCGTAAAAAGATCCTCATGTTGTATTTTAAGTTATTATCTTCTTTGTAAGTCATTCAGTGCAAGGCTTGTTACTGTGGAAGTGACTGTTATTTTGCAATTACATTTTTATAAAGTGAGGTTCATCACCATTTATGAATAGTGTGACCTCAGTGGAGACTACAGCATATCACAGTCTTGTTGATATTGACACAAAACAAACAAACAGTGCAGAGTTATTAACTGTTGTGTAATATACTTGTATTATTGGCAATTACACTTCATGTAATTCAGTATAGCTATTCCACTGCTTACATCTTGACCCTTGCCTTGGCTGAAAGTACTTGAAGTGGTTTGAACTTTATATCAGAATGGTGCACACGTGTGTGGGTCCTGCTCTCCTCCTGCATCAAGCACTAGGTCTTTAGAGTGGCCTGGTGCCAGTCTGGACGAGTTGGTGGTGACACATCTATTCTGGGACTGGTAGAGGTTTCAAAGCTTGGAGCAGAAGTGGACATCTATTCATAAGACCGATATAGACATCTTTACTGCCCTTTATCTGCTTCAGTCAATCAGATGGGGCTTCCTTTTGAGGTGAGCTGTGGAGTATTTCAATTCACTGTATATAGTCCTATCTACTTCAAAAGACACAGGCAGAACTTGGAAAACCATTAACATCCATTCTACAATTCTCATTTTATATCTGAAGACTTTTATCCATTGATACACCAGAGTGTAATAAATAAACAGGAGGCTACTGAAGTGGTCATATTTGATTGTAGATCAACAGCTGAGGTGTCTGTTTGGGTTCAGGGCCAAAGAAGAAGGCACTGTGTGAGTTTTGAAGCTTACTAAACACTTTGTCCATAAATAGTGCATGAAAATACACTAATGGTTTGACCCTGAAGCAAACAAAAAAAAACTTGCCTGCAAAAATTGAGATTCCAGTTTATTTGTGGATTAGGCAGTAATATAGCCTGCAGACATCTCTTAGTCAAAACAGGATGGTGGTAATAATCCGATGTGTCATCATTAATAGTGCACCAAACCAGTGTTGCATTCATAATAATTGCTTAATTATGCCTAATTGTTTTCTCTACTGATTTAGAGCATCAATTTTCTGATTATTCACATGAAGTTAAGTTTAGTTTAGTTTATTTGATTTATTTGACAGGGACGATGTACAGGAGCATTAATCACAAAAAATGAAAAGATGCTTTCTACCAGACTTTAGCTCTCGGAGCTGATTTCCATCTGCAGTTCCTGAGACAAACAACATCACAAACAATGAACATAAAGCATAAAAACAGTGCAATTCATCAATACATTTCATCAATTAGTAAAAAATAATTAAAACTCTTTTCCCAATACCTGTACCCCCTTCTCATATCTAGTCTTTAATGCTAAAGTAGTACTGTACTTCCTCAGTAACATGTGGTCATATTAATTAAGCAATAATCAAAACAGAAAAAACTCAAACCGAATTTGGTCAGGACTAAACCTTCACTAAACTTAGGCATTCAGTTGGACTGGATTAAACCATCTGTCTAGGTTTAGACAAAATCAGGACTAAATTCAAACTAGAATAGGAATCGACTTACTACAACTGTTGCCTACAAAAGCATAATTTCCAGGACTTTTTTCACACTGGTCCAGCTGCCCAGCCTGTGATTTATGCTGCTTCACCAGAGCTCTGTAAACGGATATGAGATCTTGCTCTCTCTCCTCTGACTCACTTCATTTGCCTGTTGCCATAGTGAATAAAGTATAAACAGTTCTGCGCTGGCGTTTTGAAGTGCAGCCATGTGGTTTGAAACTGCAGCAGCTGAAAAGCGTCACTTACAACAGCACTGCCCATTCATTAGAGTAATTCTGAAGCTAGATTGTATTCCATTTTCATGGCAGCCTGGTGTTATACAGCAATCATAATTTTCATGTTTTCAATGAGTTTATGTATTTTGTCAATGGATTTACTGTGCAGCATTTGTGTGACATTAAAAATCAACTCAAGAGATGTGTACCTATTACTGTCACATTACTAAAATTAAACTTTGTTAAAGAAAGAATGAGCCTTATCTCAATATATAGTATTTTGAAAATTTAAAAAAATATATTGTTTTTGTGGTGTACTTTAGCTGTAGTTTCTGGCTCTGCTGGACAGTGGTCTGAGTAGTCAGCCCTCACTGACACAGAGAGACAGATGTACGGAAGAGAGGTGATCTAGGGATAGAAACCTGATATCATGTTTCAGGGAGTGCTGTTGAAAAGGTTAGCTATAATGCACGGTTCTTTATATAGTTTGTGCAAAAGAGATTGTCAGCTAAATCAGGTGATCTGAAACTGCACTGTACAACTTTAGAGTGTCTTACAACCTGTTGCATCAGTTACAAGCCAACTGAAGGTATTTTTTGCTTGGTAACCCTACAAAACAAACATGCATAAGAATAGAGCAGACCTTTATAAATATATATATATATAATTTGTCATATCGTAATCCCAGAAAGTCTCTGTGTATGCAGTGATTTTGATATTTGCAGTTTCACTGGTCATTATTATACACAATCCACTGTTATATGATCTGACCACTCCCTGTGTGTAGTGAGAGGGCTTCCCAGTGATATCTGATCAGGAAATGTGTAAAACTAGATACCTGGCACTTGATGGCCACTTAGTCCCCATTCAAGTTATGACTCTATCTTTATAAGTTTCCATGCTTGTGACTAGCTTATAAAGTCATGCTCATGTGCTCTTTTGTGTATGTGGAATCAAGGGTGTGTTATACTGCAGTCTGTGTGTACATTATATTGGAGGCGTGCGCTCTTGTGGGTGTTTCCTTCAAAGTTACAGAGAACTGAAAATGTGCTTCAGCACATTTTAAGTTTTGTTTTCTCATAATTTCATTGTTTGAGTTCATTATCGGATAAAGAATTCTTTATTGCTTCCTTGTCCGTGTTACTATTTAAAAGTATAGTCTTATTTTCCATGCCAGTCCTTTGCTAAGTAATGGCAGGGGGAGGAGCCAGTGGAGAAGTGTGTCTCACTCTCCCTCCGCCTTGCACACTCTCACACTCCCTCTCTTCCATTCTGTCATTGCCATTCGGCAGTACACAGACTGTTAATTCTGTCTTACTCAGTGTAGTAGGGCAGCGCACATTCTAACTTTTAAGAATAAGGGCTATACTTTTTTGTATGGGCTTCAAAGGAAGAAGAGTAGAACAACCGCACAACTTGGAGTATTCTTTCTTTAATTAGATTGGGAGACACGTGACAGCCGGTTTTGCCACTGGATTCCACTGGATCACAAGTGAGGTTGTCTATTCTCTTTCTTCCATTTGATGCTGCACATTTTTTGCCTTAGATTGAACAACTGAATTAACGATCATGGTTGCCGGAATGTTAATGCCCTTAAGGGACCTAAGGGCCATTTACGAGGTCTTGTTTCGTAATGGTGTCATGGTTGCAAAGAAAGACAAGCGACCTCAGGTAAAGCATCCGGAGATTCAAGGTGTAAGTAATCTCCAAGTAATCCGTGCAATGGGTTCTCTCAAATCCAAAGGCTTTGTGAAGGAAACATTTGCATGGCGCCATTTCTATTGGTATTTAACAAATGAGGGCATTGTTTACCTGCGTGATTTTCTTAAGCTCCCCCCTGAGATTGTCCCTGCATCCCTGCAAAGAGTTCGAAAGCCAACCTCAACTTTTGCTTCTGCCCAAAGAGCTGCACGGGTCCAAACTGTAGAAGGTCCAACGTCTTATGTTCCTAAACCTGGACGCAGTGTAGATGCAGAAAGCAAAGATGCTCTCGCTGAACGTCAAGTGTATCGCAGAAGAGTGATGGAATCAGGAGAAAGCCGTGGCTACTTTGATAAGACACCAAGATTCAGAGGACGCCCAATTGGTGCTGAAGCCAAACAATCACGAGAAATAGCAGACAATAGTCAGTCTTTGTTCACAACTGGATTCAACATTGAGGAAAGCAGGTTTGCAAAAGTCTTCCAACAGCAACCAAGTGCAAGTGGGGACAAGCCACGTGAGAGAATGATTGTTCAGACAGAGAATGCTATGAGTTCTGCCCAGTTTAACAACGGCATTGCATCACAGGAGGTATCCAAGTCTGGAGCGCCATCAGTAAGCTCCCTACCATTAACTGTAGCTGCAGCATCAGGTGCCATAGCATTAAAGGTTCTAGCTGAAGCCTCCCCTCCCAAAACAAATACAGATAAGCCAATGAAGACCACTGAAGAGAACGCATGGAGGAAAATGAATGAGCAGGGTACTAGAAGTTTTGAGACACATGTCCAAAAGGAGAGAAGAAATGAAGTTAGTGTGGAGCAAGATATGTCTATAGAAGTTAAAGCTCCTGCACAATCTGCACTAAATACAGTCATGGGTAAAGCACATCCCCAGCAATCCATCACCAAACCTGCCATTAGAGAGGCTGGCATAGTGACTGAATCTACTAGCTTTTGGACAAAACCTCCTGCAGGTAAAACAATTGAATCCAAAATAACTCCAAGGACCACCAAAATGCCAGCCGATGTAAGTGACAGTAATACAAGCAAATCTGTTATGTTTACTGATGGAGTTCAAATACCTCACAAGGTCAAAGGTGCTGAAGCAGAACAAATTGATACTGTAGCTGGATCTGCAACATTTGATGTTCCAACAGTAGAAAGTAATTTAGCAACTGTTGCCCCTGCTAAAATGTCCAAACCAGTTCAGGGAGATGGAGTGATCACAGAACTGACTAAAGTGGAATCAGTAGAACACGCAGTCAAAGCAGATGAGAAATCCCCAGGGGTGATTGTTAAACCCACTGAACAGGAATGTTCTGACATAACGGTCAAACCTGCAGCTGAGACAAGCTCTAAATCAAAGAAGAAAAAGAAAAATGAGAAATTCACAAGTCCAACTTCTGAAAGCCCCCATGATATGAGCGTTCTGCAAAAGAAAGTCAGTAAAGAGGGGACCGTTGAAGAGAAAAATATGATGCAATTGTCAACTGGCATCCAGCCACTGAATCAACAACATGGAGGTACAAGTGACACTGATAAAGAGCAAATAAAAAGTGTTTCTGTAAAGTATGGTGGAAAGTCAATCAAAGATGAAACCAAAGAAACTGTTCCTCATACCCCTGCAACAACTGAAGATGTGAAAATGATAAAAGATGTACAAGGAAGTTTGAATCAAAAAACCCAGACTGCACCACCTGTAACCCAAACAATCCCACACCAAACTAAAACTGAAGCTATTACTGATCAAACATCAGTGGTTCTAGTCCATGATGAAATTAGTTCAAGTGATAGCCAAGCTAACCAGGAGCCTGCAGTGAGCTCTAAAGCGAAAAGAAAGAAGAAGAAAGCTATGGATGAATTACCAACCAATTCAGATAGTAAAGCAGAGACAAAACAAGCAGCTATTCCTGTATTACCTGCATCTAAATGTGAAAATGAAGATAAGTCTGATAAGGGAGAGCTAGATCAAGCTGAAACATTGAAAATAAAAGAAACTAGTGACAAATTTACTCGAGAGGTGATTAAGAAGAGTGGGCCTGGGTCCGAGAGCGTAGTGGTGCCACCAGTGGAGGCTAAAGGGATGACAAAGGTGAAGCCAGGCAAAACAGTGACAGTTCAGAAAGTAACTACAGCGCATGAAGAGCAAACTACTGCACTGCCAGAAACTCAGGAACCAGTTTCAGTTAATTCTTTGGAGATGTCTATTACGCAACATGCTGAAACTGAAAAGGTAATTCCTCCTGTCATCGAAGAACAAACACTGGAGGCAGTACTTGACCCCACTCCTCAAAGTGATTCTCAACAGGAGCCCACAGGGAGGTCTAAATCAAAAAGAAAGAAGAAGTCGTCAAAAGACACAAGTCCAAAAAGTCCGGTTGATACAAAACGAGAAGATTCAACAGAGCAGCAAGCAATTTCCGATGAAAATGTAATTGTAACAGAAAATATTACTGTTAGCAAAAGCGTCAATGTGGCTGCCAGTCCAAAAGACAAAACAGTTTTAAAAAATGTTGATATGGAGCCAGAAAAACATGAAATAATTGAGAAAACAATTACAGAGAAGATAGTAACTCAAGTTAAAGTCATACAAGAAAGTGAAATAAGTGAAATAAAAACTGAAGAGCTGGAAAGTGTCACTATAGAAACAACAAATTTAGATGTAGTTAAACCCGGGAAGAGAAAACACCCAAGAAAAGATAGAAGAAATGAACGAAAGATAATTGTCTATGCACCACCTGATGAGACGGATCAGACGCAAACTCAGACAGCTTCTGAAGAAATATCAAGCTCCACCCAAGAAACAATTTCTCCAAGCTCTGATGTAACAGGCACTGAGAAGACAGACACTGACATGGTCCACGACAGGAAAGAAAATGAAAAACAAGAGGAGCCTATCCAAAAAATTGAACATAAACTAGAAACTGTAAAGACAAAACCTCAGGACCTGGTCAAAGATGAGATATCAGTGGAAAAAACAGTCATTGTTGAAAGTGATGTGCCTTCAACTGTCACCAGCGATAAAGAGGACAGTATAAAACCAGATGAAAAAGATGAAATGAGAATTGCACAAATGAATATTGCTACTAATGCAATTACAAAAAATGCTTCTTCGACCTCTGTCAAACCTCAAGATGAGCCTCCACGTGCACTTGAAGCAAAAGAAAAAATCATAGAGAGCCAAATCAGTGTCAAAGAGCTCAAAAGCACAACTGTTTCTGAAGATGTAAATGTTGAGGTTATAGAAGAAACTACAAAACCAGGAATTAAAACTCCCGTGGCAACATCTGACAAACTACCTGAGCATGAGCCCTTAATGGAAAATGTACAAACAACTGATGAAGAAGAGAAAACATCCCAGGAAGTTATAAAAGATGATGCAAATATAAGTCCAGCTGTCTCTATATCACTGCCAGCAGATAAAGTCAAACATCAAGTGAAACATGTAACTTTCAAAGAGGAAATAAAGACCATTTACGATGTTAGTGATGGAAAGGTGACTACAGTAGAGAGCTCCACAGCACAACCAGGGGATTCTAATGATACAGCACCTGTTGATGACAAAATTACAGTCGGCACAACCGGCCTGGGACCAAGCAGTGCCAAAGAGGAGGGAGTGGATAAGACTGAAATAGTAACTGCTCAGACAATCACTGAAGTTGTAGTTGTGCAGGACCAATTAGTTTCTCCACTAGAAACACCGGACCAAGCTCGAGATGGGTCCACAGAAGCGAAAAATGATGAAAATGTGATTTTTGTAAATAATGAAGTTACAAATAATATAGAAGTAACTGAATGGGAAAAGCATGAAGTTGATGACAGTGTGTTTCAGTCAAGCTCCAAGTCGAAGAAAAATAAGAAGAAAGCTGCCAGTGGGACGTCAAAAAACACGAGTCCAGAAAATAAACAAAAAACAGAGAGTGATATTCAGCAAACTGACGTTATTATTAGCAAAACCCACCAGGAGCCTATTGAAACCAAAACAACAGACGTTACTCAAGACAAACCCACAAAAATTGTAATTGATAAAAACATGCCTGAGTTGAAGAGCTTGCCAAATAATAAAGAACACGTTTCTATTCTGTCTACAGCAGAGATTGCTATTGCACAACAGGCTGAGGAGGTAATTCCTCCTGTCATCAATGAAATAACACCAGAGGCTGTTAAAGTGACAGCACATGAATCCCAACTGGAGGGCCCCAAAAGAAAGAAGAAATCTGAGAGTGAGCTGCCCGAGGACAGTTCAGAAAATACTGAAAATATTGTTGTTCCTGTTAAATCTGTTCTAACGGACACTAACAGTGAGCAAATTAAACACTCTGAAACAATTAAGACTACAGACAGTAATGAGAAACCGATCAAAGACAGTTTGCTCAAAGCCTTGCCTCAAGTTGAATCTAAGCAAACTATTTCTGTGGTAGAGACTATTACTGTCTGCAAAACCAGCCTAGAGCCAACCAGCCCCAAAGAGAAAGTCATTACTAAAAATATAGATACACAGCCTGAGAACTCTGTAGCCGAAATGAAATCTGAGACTGATCAAAAGATAGCTAAAGTTGAAATTGTGCAAGAAGGCCTGACGCCTGATTTAAAAAGCTCTGATGGACAGTTAGACACTAAAGAACCAGTAACACACGCTGTAGAAGAAGTAAATATACCAGTCAAAGAAACTAAATCTAAAAAGAAGAAGAAGAAACCTTTGAGCGAGTCTCCTGAAGACACTAGTCCTGAAAGAGACGGGGAAGAGAAAACTGTGACACAGAAAATACCTCAAGTTGAAATCAAACAAGAAATGTGTGAAATAAAGAGCTTGCCAATAACCGAGGAAGCACAAGCTGATAAAGTAATCCCTCCAGTCAAAGAAATGCATCCAGAGGCGTTTAAAGTGGCAGTAGATGAATCCAGCCCTGCAGTTGCAAGTGAATCTCATCAGGAGGCACCAATGAGCTCTAAATCAAGGAGAAAGAAGAAGAAATCTGAGAGCGAGATGCCAAAAGATACCAGTCCAGAACATAAAGCAGAGGCCAAGCGTGAACCTGCCCCAAAGATAACAGCTGGGAAAACTGCTATGGCTGTTTTATCTACTCCATCTGACACTGATAAGAAGCAAGTCCATCAATCAGAAATGCAGGACAAATCAGAAACAGATGATAAGCTCGTGGAAGAAATCATTAAACAGAATGAGAGCTTGGTAGCACCCCAAGTGGATCCATTAGTCACTTCAAGTGTAACAGAGGAAATGACTGTTTGTAAAACCACACAAGAACCCACCACCCCCAGTGAGAAGACGTTTACTAACACAGAAATAGCACAAATTGAGCTAAAGAAGACAGTTCAGAAAATTACTAAAGTTGAATTCATAGAAGAAAGCCCTGGTTTACGACTAGACGCTCAAGAGCCAGTTACAGATGTATCGACTACAGAGACATCAGTTACAACGCAGACAGAAGAGGTCGTCTTTCCTGCCAAAGGAACAAAATCTAAAAGGAAGAAGAAATCTGTGAGTGAGTTGCTTGGAGACAGCAGCCTGGAAATCAAACCCACAGCAGAAGAAGAGACCCACACTGAGGGGAAAACTATTACTTCAACTGCTGTTCCTCTCTCATCTCCTGCTCGAGAGCCAAAGACAGAAATGATGACAAACAGTGAGTCAGTTTGTCCCAGCTCAACAGCACCTCCAGTGGAGCCTTTACAAGATGCACAAAATATTAGTGTATATGTAAGCAAAAGTGCCAAGGAGCCAGTCAGTCCTAAAGATACATTTACAAACGCTGTGGTAGAGAAAACGGTGATTGTTAAGCAAATAACTCAAGATGAACATATTGAAAAAGAATTACAACTACCTGTTACACAACCTGAAACTCCAAAAACTATTAAGACAGAAATGACAGACAAAGAGCAGCCTTCTGACATTAAACATGATGAATTAACTGAAAAATCTCAAGTTGAAGCTAAAAAACATGCTACAACAAGTAAGTCAAAACCGAAAAAGAAGTCTCCAGGTGATAAACAATCTAGTGTAGAGGTCATAGCAGATGTGAAACAAGAAAATATACAAGATATAACACATATTAAATCAACTAAAGCTGAAATCTCCCAAGAATGTCCAGTCACTCCGCCAGAAACAACAGAAGTCGTAAAGCCCACCCCAGACCCCACTGAATCTTTAAATGTGACTGCTCCTGTCAAAAAGGGTGAAAAATCATCGGAGGGCTCAGAAGTCACGGCACAAGAGCCTGTTATTGAGACTGAACGAGACATGACTGGACCCAGCTCCAAATCCAAAAGAAAGAAGAAGAAATCACCAACTACAGAGCACCCACCAGATATTAGCAAAGAAAACATTACAGGAATCCCCTCTCAGGACAAAAATAAGCTTCAGACAAGTGGTGATCCTAGAGAGAAAAGGTCACCTGGGGGTAAATCTAGCCATGACAAAGGGCAAATTATTGAGATTTCAAAAGAGACTAGTGATAAGCCAGTCAAGGAAATATCTGCCAAGAAAACAGCTGAGCTTGCTAATCTTGCACCAAAGACTGAGACAGAAAAATCTCCCAGTCCACAAGAAGTCATAAAGCCCCTGTCTGAGAGTGAAACTGTGACGATGCAGAATAAAACACAGATTGCAATCACAGAGCAAACTCAAGTGCCTGCTATTGAGCCCAAACCCCCCATAAGCCCTGTTAAAACTGCTCTAGAGCCGGGCAAGACTAAGAGGAAAGGTAAAGGGAAAAAGCCTGCAGCAGCCCAGATATCAGAGACCATAAACACTGAGCCTGCACTGTTGCCGGAAACAGAAGCTCTGCCATCTACAGGGGGCACTGAGCCGGTTACTGTGAGGGATGACCTCGTAGTGACCTCAGAAGTGACAGAAAGCAGCGCTGGTCCAAAGAAGACTGCAGAAAGAATGCAGAGTGAGAAAACTGTCCAGGCTGCAGCTGTGCTCCCTGAGGCCCCGGCAGACAAAAGAGAGGTGGAGCCTGCTCTGCCCCGTGCTGAAAAACGTACGCAGAGAGCTCCGAAGGCAAAAACATCCTCCACAGACAAGGGAGAGAGTGGAGAGTTAGCGTCAGAGGCACCAGCACTAACGACAGCACAGGCAGCTGCAAGTCAGGCTCAGGACGGCCCCCTCCGCCCTCACCCGGAGCCTCCCAGAGTTGCACAACAGCAGTGGAGCAGACAGGCAGCAGAGCGCAGCACAGAGGAAAGGCACGCCAGTTCAAAGCCGCCGCAAACTCAAGAGACGAAGAAGTCGGTGAAGGACACACCCTCTGCCGCCGCCGCACCTGCCGTCTCAGAGGCCCACCTGGGGGAGCCCACTTACTCCGTATTCTGTGAAACTGACGAATTAAATATGAGGAGGAAAATAGTGGTGGTGGAGGAGATTGTGGAGGTGAAGCGGATAGTTAGTCCAGAGGCTGCAGCAGGGGGGCAGTCACCTCCGCCACCTGTGACACGAGAGGAGGACGAAGAAGATGAACTGGACTTGGATGTTTTGGAGGAGATCGCCATAGAGAGATCACTTTTACAGGCAGGACCCCCGCCCGTTTCCCCAGGAGCTGCTGAAGGGGACTGGGACCACTCGCTTGCGGCGCCGGAGGACAAGACTTTTAACTTTGTTGAAGGTTTGTTCACGTCTTTTTAGTTTTCTTGCGTGTGGCTGTCACACTTTGCATGTGCATGTGATGGACAAACATCTTTGCGTTGGATGTGTGGGGAATATTTGACTATGGGTCTATTGTGAATTCTACACAACACTGGCTCTGTGACAATTATAATATGCTGCAGTTGGTATTTGTTGTGATTATGGTGTGCATGGTGCCATTGATAAAAGTTAGCACACACTGTCTAGGTTGTCATTTGGGTGCTAGTCTCTTGAAGGATTACTTTTCCTTAGATAGTGAGAAGTCTTGAAATGTGGCTGTGATTTAATTACGTGTGTGTAGATGTTATCACTCTCTGGAGTGTCCAAGACAATGTCAGTTTTCTCACACGCACCAAGACAGCATTTCCTCTTATTTAAAGACGGAAGTATATCTTCCAACGTGACAATGTGAGCTGGCATCAGTGATTTGCTGTTAATCAAATATGCTCCAAGTTACTCAGTGTTTATTTTGTGCAGATTCTCAAGCGTTACTCCCTTTTTAAAGTGCACGTTCTTTTGTAAAATCAATAGCTTGTGGAGTGTTTGTAATGCAAGAATGTGCAGACCTGTTGCTCTTCCAACAAGGTGGGGCAGTTCTCAGAGATCCAGCCTCGCCTGCTCCCTGCAGACACAGTTAAAGCCAAACTGACTCAGAGGGGGCGTGGTGCGTTCAGGAGCCTCTCTCCTCCTTAACTCTATCAGAATGTTCTCTGTACTGGTGCCTCTCCCCTCATCTGCTTAGCACATGAGATAGACCTGGACTTTGCATTCCTTTGTATAATGGCGTTTGTCTTTTTAGAAAGCTGCTCTTGAGATCTGATAACCGTGTGGTGAGGTAACCTGTTAAATGAGTTGAAAGAATTGTAGAAAGTAGAAAAATGCATCATGTGTCGGGGCTTGCCCTGCTGAAGTGAAACCATGCTTACAGTTGTGACTCACATTCATGTGACATAAATTTGCAGATGTTGCAAATATTTGACAAATCCTAATATTCCATGTGATTTTTAAGTTAGTATGCTAGCTTTGTATATGCCTAATAAATCTATGGTGTTACATTATACTGTATGGCTTTTAGAAATGATAAGGAAATCCCGGGGCGTTGTCTGTGGTGGGGAGAGAAGTTAGCGTCATTGCTCATGACTGTTGTAGAATATGCTTGTTTGGACTCACACGTGACACCAGATCTGGATTCACTTAAGCACCCAAGCCCTCTGTTTAATCCGGTATGATCATGAAGAGATCCACTGACACTCACAAATCACATGCATCACAGTCAAAATATGCAAGTGATTATGCTAAAACGTGTGTGGCATGTGCTCTATTCACTTATATTCACTTCTCATTAACACAAAAGAATTTAAAGTATTGTTTTTTTAGTTTGTCTGTCAGTGTCCAGTGTTTGCTGACCCACTGCTGACATCTGCTGTCCACTGATGCCCTTGTTTGTCTTCCCGATTGCCTTCAGTAGAGCTACTATTTAAGTTACATTATAATCCTGTGTGACCTATCCTTATCTACAAAGGTGAATCTGCTTTCACGTAAATAGGTGTGGCTTTTTGAGGTTGCTTCACTTACAGTAGGAAAAAGGACGTGCCTATCGTTTGAAATGATTGTATGGACAAAGTACCTTGTTAGCACAGCCACAGCAGTCATTGTGGGGGAAAAAAACATCTGACCACTGTCCACACATGGCACCAGTGGCACAGCCTCAGTGACTTTGCAGACATACCAGTGATGTCCACTGTTTTCATCTCCAAAATGATGCCCTTTGCATTCTTGTGACTGTTAAATGGGCTGCTTCAGTAGACCAGTGGGCCTCTCATTATAGTGACATGTAATTCTGATGCAGTGACTCACGCAAACCATACAAATCACAAAGAATTACGAGGTTGTGCATTTCCATCCAGTTGTTCCCTAAAATGTCAGTTTATGAAAGGGCATTTTTTATTGGTGTCTCATAATATAATGAATAACCTGTGCAGCCATGCCCTGTTTTTATCGCTGTATCTTCTCATGAAATCAGTTGTAGTATGGATTTGGCTTATCTTGACTCTTACAATATAACGGCTTGTATTTTTGGAACTATCCAAGAAAGCCACGCCCCAGATAGTTTCAGATGTGAACTTTTCTATTTGTTATTGCCGATCAGTATAAAAAAGTGTGACAAATTAATTCAGATTGCGATTATTTCCTTCCTTCCAATGATACATTTCAAAGGCTCAAATATAGCACACACAGTAATTCAAAGTTAAGTGAAGAGTTTGTGACAGAGATGATTCAGCTTCCCCACACTCTTGCATAAGCCCGATTGATCCTGTGCCCAGTCTTAAGCAATATTAATCACAAGTTGCAGTTGATAAGGCATGTGTCAGGTTGATAAGCAGTTTATTTTATAACCTGAGCTATGAAAAACATGTCTCATCAACAAAGTGACACTGGATAGCACCATTAGCAGCTGATCTTTCAGTGTTAAAAAGTAGTCAAGACCGTCTATAAGCCTTCTCAGTGGGCTCCATCAAATAACATTTTGGCAAGCTCACTGTTAGGATCAAGTTTAAGGAGACTCAGGCAAATAAAGATACTTAATGACCCAACGTCTTATGATGGGAATGTGGACTGACTGTGGACTGACCGTCGCACATTACGTCTGCACTTCCCAGATCAATAACATGTGGAATATATTGAGGGCTCGTCTCAGATAGTTGTGATATTAGTCATTTCCCTTGGTGCAAGAAAGGTCTTATTACAGCAGCTGTGTAAAGCAACAAACTCAGAAGATAAATAGGGGTGTATGGGAGTGGCTTGTTTTAACGAATCAAGCTGATTTTGTGTTTTTATTTTATTTTTTCCTGTATTCAGTTATGTAGAAAAAGTACTGAAAAACGTATTGGTTGAAGTATTAATATCCTGCCATAAGGGGCTAGAAAGCATTCTCTTTGCAACTGTTTCAAGTCTGAAGAAATGATGAGTATGATTATTTTTTCTTGGGAAGGGTCTGCTACTTATCACTATGGAGATGTTTATTTATTTTGCATGGAATCTCCCAAAGTATGACATTAGATATCTATCTTTATGATAACTATGGTTATATACCTTACCGTGGAACATTCCAGGCAAAGTAGTACCAAGTGGGTCGTGGACCATCCCTCCAAAAACGTACTTTTAAATAAACAGCACATTCCACCATTGCTTGATAGATAAGAGATGTTTTACCCAGCAGACACCAGCTGTGAATACCTTCAAGTATGTGTCGTAACATGAATGGTTAGGTCAGGATTTTCAAGGCACAGGGGGAATGTCCGTGAAGGAATTCTCTGCAATCTTTTGCAAAGCCTCCCTACAGTTTTTAGTACAGGAGCCTCAGTTTCCCACCATCCATCTATCGGACCCAAAGGAAAATCCAAGCTCCCTCGACATCGAATGGAAAAGGCTTTCAACATTACAGCCAAATGATACCACATGTCAACACCGAAATCTATGTATATTAAATCTTCCTATTTTTAGATATTGTTATGCATTGCTGTGTTCCCACAAGTAATGGACCATGAGCACCGAAAGGTCAGAAGCTCCAGTTATAGAAAAACCCTCGAAGTGCATCGCTTTTCATCACTTAAGCCAATGGCAATTTAAGTGCTTTCCTGCATTAATGACGAAATAGCAGCCTTAATGTGGATGCACAGACACAAATGTAGTACCAAAGGGATGCAGTAAAATAAACAGACATTCCTGCGGTGCTAAAAAGGATTAGCAATAAGGGTGACAGACAGCTGAGCGATTTATGCCCATACCACAGAGAGCCAAAAGATGCATGCCATTGTGTTACAGCCTTTTAATATGCATAAAATAAAATGTGCTTGGACAAAGTGTATTGATTGCAGAGGTAATGAATGAATTATCTTTTTTTAGGGTAGGTTTATAGTTCTGCTTAAAGGTGAATTATGTTACTTTTCTTTGCGTTGTGGTTTTTAGGGGGTTTTTTTCTCCGCTTTTTTGGGCTATAAAACCACCAGTAACTGAATAAAGGTAGAGCTGTTTAATGTCATACTGTGCCTGACAGAGCAACGAAATATCCATAGAAGCAAGCATATGAGGGCCCCCCCAACCAAAAAGATACAGAAGTGCACCTTTAAAGGAGAATTAACATTTTTTTTTACAACCTGAGCCTTATTTTGGTAATAAAAGAAGTTGTTTTACTCACCCATAGCACTTTGATGTCATATGGAGCATTTCCGGAGATGTTTTAGTTTAGCGATATCCGTTAACGTGAGTTCTCGGGGCATATGTTTGCGGTCTCCAAATAACACAAACTTTATCACTTTTCAAATCATAGAAGCTCAATGTCTTAGTCTACACTTTCGTTTGAGTCAAAAGTGGCCTGTAATCCGAGATTTATCCATAATTTCGAGTAGATGAGGACACCAGTGCGCATGTGCGGAGTCACAGCTTATTTCGCTCTCAGCTCTCGGGACCCAAACATGAAACGCAAAGCTGTAAATTATAGATAAATATCAGATTAGAGGCCACTTTTGACTCAAACGAAAGTGTAGACTAAGACATTGAGCTTCTATGATTTGAAAAGTGCTGAAATTTGTGTTATTTGGAGACCGCAAACATGTGCCCCGAGATCTCACGTTACGGCTATCGCTAATCTAAAACATCTCCGGAAGTGCTCCAAATGACACCAAAGTGCTATGGGTGAGTAAAACAACTTGTATTATTACCGAAATAAAGCTCAGATTGTAAAAAACGTTAATTCTCCTTTAAATAAAAATTATACATAAGAAACATAATAATAAACACTTCAGCACAATTTGTGGCTCCTCTACCCCCTCTGATCATAAGTTGTTTCAGTATCTCTTCCCTGCCGTCAGCACAGACTGATTCCAGATATTAAACTTGACACCGATGCCATCGAAAGAAAACATGCTAGTGGGGCGCCTTGTTTGTGTTTGCTGTGTACAAATCCCGTCTCTAGGGGGCGGATGTAGCCAAGTGCCCCATCACAGCGCTGCCATCATTTTCTAAGTGCGGCGGTGCGTTCATCTGGCTCTGCGCTGATATTTATAACCATTCCCCTGACCACCCAGCCCATGGCCCCCTCTCAGCCCTGTATGTGTGCCCCCCCCGGCCCCCCTCCCCACCCAACGCCACCACCCCTCCCTCGCTTGGCCACTGGTGAGCAGTCTAAACAGAAGGCACAGTCTGTCAAAGTTAACCACAGCAAAAGAGAAAGAGGGGGAAGCCAGCGCACAAACAGTAGCTTCTTTCCAGTCGCGTTGCGTCCCGAAATTGTCCAGCTCTCTTCTCCTTGGGCCTCCTCTTCCTCCCTTAGATGAAGATCATACCTGGTAGGTTCAAACGTATGAACTTGTATCTTTGACTCGTAACCTTGCTCGCTGTCTGGCTGTCTGGTTGTCCGTTTTGTTGTCTGGTAGCTTGGCAAATGCGTAGCGTGAAGTCTTGTGCTCCTGGCCCGCACAAATGTCACACAGGTGTTCACATTTAAGGAACACTTACCACGGTACGGATTGTTTTCCATTTTTAAACCACTGGAAGTAATGTGACCAACGTGAAGTAATGTTGGCTGGCGCTTTTCAATTTTCCAAGATTTGTTGGTATGTGGATGGGCAGGCGGCGATGTGAAAGGTGAACAATGCCACCCGCTCTGGATAGTTGTGGATGTGGCTTCAGTTTGCTAAAGAGTGTCACAGGGACTATTTACAGTGTTAGATTATCCTAAAAATATATCTTTTTTGTGTATTATTGTATATTGTGCCTATATGCTGGTTTAGACATTTACTGAATTCAAAGTTTTATTTATTCAGCCATTATACCATGAAGCAAGTATTAAGGAAGAGTATGATGAAGCTTGAGTGCTTTGTTGAGATTTAGACTTAGACTTTTTTATTGATCCACAAGGGAACTTGCTTTGGGTACGGTAGCTCACTCATCAAATATAATATACAATATAAAACAGAGGGTAAAAGAACAATAGCAACCAAAGAGCAATAGACCTGTCAGATGAGACACAATTACAGTATATACATAAGATAATGGTAATAAAATATATATGTACAATCCAATTTGAATAGAAAAGTAGTAGTCAAATACAAAATACAGTATCAAATATGAATTTCTCTTGAATTATTTCCATTTATATATGTGTTTAGTATTAAATGTGGGATATCTGAAATTATTTATAGACTCTTAAGTATTAAATAAATGTATTACATAAATTGTAGACAGACATTTTGCTTGTATCTTTATTTTTCTGCAAACATCATATTTTCATATAGCAAGAATTTCATAACAAGCTCCCACCCCCAACAAGCTGACAACAGACACAGAGAATTGTGCAAAATGATAACCATTATATCACTATCGGCTTCTTTAAAATACTTTTCTATCATCCAAAGCGTACACAAATGGCTGTTTATCTTCTCACACTTTATCAGACTGCCTTTATATAGTACAGTCACAGATGCCCCAAACAGCTGAACAATCAGGCTGAGCAACAGAATTTCAGTGACAACTCATGGGAGGGCAAAACAATAGGAATTCCAAATCTTTTTTTTTCTTTTTTTAAGTTGATGCCACACCCACCCAGCACTATTCCTCTCTCCTCTTTCACCAGCCTGGGCCCACCTGTTCTCCCTCACTGCTCTCTGCATTATTTTACCTTATTGCTGCTCTGTTTTCATAACAATGCACGATGTTGGCTTAGTTGGACCCAGTTTCCCATTGGTGATTTTACGCCATGTAGTCACGCTCATCTTGTTATGGCAATTTGGAAAACACAACAAAGAAGGTAAGATACAGAAACATCGTGTCATAGAATTCGGGCTTTGCGGCATAACAAATACGTATTATTCTGGGCTTCAACTGAGAGCGACATTATTTTAATACAATGGCTTTACTACGGATTTATGTGGCATGCTTATCCAGTGCATTTGTCACAGTCTGGTGTAACCTTGAAAGAGTGCCGCCATTGTCCACTGGGATGTGACCACTCAAAAGTCGGTGTGCTCTTTCGCCGTGCTATAACTTTACACCACCGTCGTATTCTTTGGGGATGCTTGTGTTGAAAAGGAAGTAGGTCCTATTACAAGGTGGTGTAGTGACACATGCCACACAAGAAGCAAAACAGTCGAGACTCACTCACCCATTCAAAGTTGTGAATTTCTGAGATGCTCATCAGTTACGTGGCAGGTCAGCTGTGTGTACCCAGGCTCCACCCAAACCTGTTCCTCTCTGATGAAAATAGCTGTGAATGCGAGAAAGGTATTGTTGACAGTCTGTGCTTTCACCTAAATGACTTTCAAGTCGCTGCATTGTCGCAAGTTTCTTGTTCATTGTTATTTAAATATAACATCCAAAATGTAAGTATGTACCCCCACTGAGAGTGAGTGAAATGATAAATCAACATTGATACTAGAATTTATACTGCATTCATGATTGTATTCAGTGAAGATACATTTGGTTGCTGTTTGGGCTACTTGAGTATGGTACATTATTATTTGGCTTGTAACTGAAATCACAATTATTTCAAACTATTACCTCTATACTTTCAAAATGAACCTGTAGAGAAGTATAGACCTAAGTAGGAGAGTGTGTTTTTGTGTCTGTGTCTGTTTGAGGTTTTGAGTGCTAGAACGAGCACTCCTATAATTCTACACAGAAGGTATCTAATTATAACATTCTTGTAACTGAATAGAAAAATAATTAGAATCATGATTATACATTTTATTAATTGCACTGCCCTAGCTGAGATTTGTATTATTTAGGGATGCACCGATGTGAAAAGCCGATATTAATGTTGCTGTTATTGCAGATAACAGATATTAACTGATATAGATTTTTTTAAATTATTTATTTATTTTTTAGGGTCATAGTTGCTTTATTGTCGAAAAAGAATCATGTGTACATGTACATAGAATGAATTTGAAATTTAGTTTCCCCACTAACCAGGCAGGACAGTATAGAGTGCCTAGGGGAGGGGCCGCTGGACTTGCGCGTGCCGCCGACTGGGAGATGCAGAGCAGAAAAGATGCAATACAATCAATACAATTATACACAACATGTAATGACAGAAAACAATTGGAAAGATAACATACGGTGTCGGTGTCTTTTTCTTTGGTGACAAGAGGGAAGGGTGTGGGGCAAGGGAAAAGATCAGAAATCAATGAAATTGATTGAAAATTGAAAAAGTTAATTCTGAGATAACATTTTATACAGACTGAAAATCATGAAAATTGAATTTTTGAATGTCTTCTTTTATTTTCAAAATGTGTTTTGACTCCATAAAGCTTAACTTATTTTATTCCTGTGAGAAAGTTTAGATTTAAAAACAAAACAAAACATGGATGATAAATAACCATGTCACTCTTAATCTGCATTTCACATGGCTCCCATATCACCACATATGCTTCAGGTTTGGGGGCCGTTTTGTGTATTGCCAAGAAAAGGAACTGCAACACATTTTGTCAAATTACAATAAACTTAAACATGGACAGATACAAGATAAACACAACGTTTTATAACCAAGATCCATGTACAGCTCGACCTTATTAAGGACAGCTGCCAGTGGTCTGCCTGAAGTGTGACAGAACTTTTATTTGTTTTTCAAAGCAAGGTATTTATAGTACTGACAAATATCGGTCGTAAATATCAGCCCAGTTTTACACATCGGGCCAATACCGATATGTTAAAATTTTGGCGATATCGGCCGATACCAATATTAATGCCGATATATCGTGCATCCTTAGTATTATTATTATTATTTTGGAAGTGGAAGAGTATAGCGAAATAGTATAAGTAAGCAAACCAGTTGAAGTCCATTTTGGCACAATATGCACTCTGGCTTTATTGGATAATCCACTAAGTTACTGTATAACAATTATTTTTGTTTGTTTCCACTCTCTCTCCTTTATTTGACCTCTGTCTTTCTCCCTTTTATGCCCTGATACAGAGTTATAAATGCAGCTGATGATCTTGTATAACCCGGGCCTGTCAGAGGGCTTTCTGGTCTTAACTGTCCCTCTTTGCTGGCTCCAGTTGTACATGGGGACTACACTCTTCTCCTTTCACTCTCACTGAGACAGGCAATAGCACGGCCTGCAATGGTTTTCATCGTAAATAGATAAGATAGATAAAGATAAGACAAAAGCAAGTACAAATTGTGTTGAAATTGTGTGGCAATCCCCTCTCTGTTGCAGATTATCCCAAAACTCCACTTTATCACAGTCATTTGGAATCAGATAGGGTCAGCTGAAAGGTCTTAAGGAAAGGGGCGTTTCTCGTATGGCACTGTAAACACCCCTCACAAGGTACATCAGTTGGCATTCTCCCCGTGAACTTTAACCTTTGCACTTTGTTTGTTTTCTCTTCCTCGTGCTGCCATAAGTGGTGTGTCAACCAGGGAGGCCTAGCACTATAACGTAACAGAAGGGACTGGGGTTGCATGGGTACGACATGTTCACGCTGTTCTGAATGACAGGATTTTTCCCACACTTAAGGAGCCTTTAATTACTGAAGATAATTATCAAGTGAGGAATTTTCACCACTGTAGTAAGGCCTCAGGAGTAACTGACAGGAGGCCCCATTAGCGCTGATAAGATGATGTTTACATTGTCTTGTACGAAAGATTGACAGATCACAGTTGCAAGCCTAAGCAAAACAAATCAAACACAACAAAACAAAATAGTAATTATACATTGGGGTTATGCTATTAATCAAATTTTACATAATTCAACATCAATTTTTAAAAAAAAAGTGTGATTAGTGCTCTCTTTCTGTCTCATCTAAACCTATAGTAACCTATAGATTTGCACATTTCATTAACTTTATTTTACATACTGTATAATGGTGGGCCACCTTCAGCTAATGTACAACTACAGAGATGTTACCACACAGAACTGGAGCCTGATATTTGCTCAGACATCTCTTCTTTCTTAAAATTTAACCTGTAGCAAGACGATTGTAGCATTTATGACACAAGCCACCTTGATTTTTTTATTTGCGTAAATTTAACAATAATTTTGAATAACGTTTTTGAATTGGCCTGTGGAAATCCCCGAACTCCTTTCACTCTTTCTTCAGTAAATCCTATGCCGGCACTTGCTCCAGGGCCGGGATTGTATAGAGACCAATTACCCACAATACAGCACAGACTTGACTCATTTATAAACACAGAATACATTTGAATTTGATTTGATAAAGGACACACTTCCAACGTTGTGTGAGGCGTTTATTTATACCCAGGTGACCCCTCTTAAAATTTCTTCCTGTGATTTATCAGACTGTCAGCGTTTGAGCACGCTTTCCTCTAGGTTTCAGGTCAGAGGGCAGTGTCCTGTAAGGGGAGAACATAGCATATTTTGGTCTTTTGGCTGCAGAGGCTCGGTGTATGGCGCTAGCTGGTCGTCCCAATGGCTAGACATGGGGACACTGGTGGTTGTTTAATGTTATTGAGGGTAGTACTCAAGACAAAAAACGTGTGTGTGCTTGTAAGTTATGATTAGTGTTGCATTCTGCACTATATATTATAAATAAAATATAACATTTACTGTGTGACTAATTTATTATCACAAAACTTACTGATTGAAATGAAGCAAGTGGCCTCACGGAGGGGGTACGTATATGTATACAGTGAATGGCCAGTTACAGTAATAATAATAATAATAATAAGATAGGATCACATGTCATTTCTGTTGGATTCGATATTTGTTGTCTTAAAATCTTCATCTTTATTGAGGGGACAGGGCACGCCAATCAGCATTATTGTGTTAAAAGCTACTGTTTAAGTCACCTGTCACCAGTTGGTCCACTTTTGCCCTGGAGAAGCTTTGGACTGACTGGTCTGTGGGTCCCCTGACAAGGATATGATGGCAGAAATCACAGAAATCTTGGACTTTGATAGTGATTTGTCGTCATAAGATATTTCTGTGTGGAGTCTATGGCGAGAGGAGCAGATATCCGTGCAGTAAGATGTGCTGCTTCGGTTCGTCATGGACAGTAATGATTTTAGACATGGACTGTGAAATTAAGGCATGTTTGCCATTTGCCATGTTTCCATACTTTTACGGTGTTTGTATACTGAGGAAATCCCATTAAGAGCTCACTGAACTTGTCTTAAAAATAGTCTTAATTTGACTGTAGATAATGTGTACTCAATATACCCTGAGATTTACTACCCTCTGACACTTGTCTCTACCTGCTGCAATAAACAAAAACACTAGTAAAAATGATTTTCATTCCAGCCTATAGTTTGACAGTCAACGTGGTGAGGTTTTACAACTGCAGTCAGAAATATATATGAGTACAAGTTGAGTGTATGTTTGCCGCGTGCTGAAAACCACTGTAAATATGTCACTTCTTTGTGTGTGGAGGGGTTTGATTTGTGATCCTTCGATAGGTTAAGTTGTCACCATCTGATTAGCTCTTATCTAACAGCTACAAAACTGATGTATGGGCTGCGTAAAGAAACCATTTCAATGCAAAAATCTATTTCCCATGTTTAATAAATTTGACAGTTAACCTATAGTCTATAGGCCCAGTTTTTATAGTGTTCTAATTCATAATCCATAATCTCGGCAAACACTTTTTCAGAGTTTGCATCATATCTCATGATTTTGATAGATTTCTCTGCTGTTTTAGTTATTAGGGATTGCCCTGACTCAAAGTTTGGGGTTTTAGCTCCCTCTTGTGCTCATTGAGTGCAGTCCCTGCCAATGTTTGAAGTAGGTGTTTTCCCAATTATTACATTTGCTTTTTGAAAGACTTGGTATCTAAAAATATCCTCATGAGCCAGACCTTCTGTTATTCACACTTCTGTGTTGTAGATGTTGCCATGGAAGCATGTCTCAGCTTTCCTCTTTGGGCTTATGACGTGTCAAAAACTATATGGAAGTACTGGGAAATACCCAGAATTTAACTCTGTCTGTGGAAACAAGGCTGTGGAAACAAGTACATGCACAAGGCTTTCATTGTATTTCACAAATAATATTAGGATTAGAGCTAGAGACAATTAACAGTGTACTGCTTCTACTACTACTGTTCCTACAACTGCAAGCCCACTAGTTTTGACTTCCAGCACAATATAAATCAATCAATCAAACAATATTTATAAAGCGCTTTTCATACAAAATTGTAACACAAAGCGCCTTACAGTGGTTAAGGATAGGAGATTGACCTTTATTGATCTCGCACAGGAGAAGTTTCTATATTTGACCTGGGGACCATCCCCATAATTTTGTTTTGTTATTTAGGCTTGGTTAGGCCCTAAGCTGGAGGATTTTACCTATGGCGCATGTTTGGGTTGGTGGGGGAAACCGGAGTGCCCGTAGGAAACCCACCCAGACACGGGGAGAACATGCAAACTCCACACAGAAAGGGGGGGGGGATAAAAAATAAATGCTACTATAACACCTGACAACTACTAAAATTGCTATTGATTACTGTACAAAAATACATCTTTCTCCATTGGAAACTTATTGTCATTCTTGGCAACTTTTCTGCTTGTAGCTTCTGTCCACTAGAGGGCAGTGTGTGTTTTCCATCAGTGCGGTACCGTCCATATACTGTATGTGTAAAATGTGGCCGCACTAAATGAAATATTATCATGCGACACACAGGTTAAATCCCACTTGTGGGGCTTTCTACAGAGGCTTGTAAAGATCAACATTGGGCCTATTTTAAAAGTCAGCTGTTGTGAGCAGTCCTGCCTGGGTTAAACTGACTATTGCATCTTCATTGTGGGATCTAATTTGACAACATTATTTAAAGCCACTGACAGGCAGGGGACATTAGCAGGACAGTGACTCGGGACAACACTGAGACAAATTGCCTGTAACCTACATAACTACAGCTTTCACATTTCACAAGTTTTCAAGAAAGACACCAGTACAATCTAAATTGGGACGCACTTTATAATAACTACACTTTAATTAGCCTTAAACAAATACTTATATTTTGTATTATAATGTATGTATTATAATTAGAGTGATTCGGGTTTAATAACTACATAATGCTTAATTAGTTAAGCCTATATTTTTTAAATGAACTATTTGTTCATTATTATTATTATCATTATTATTATTCTATTTTATTCCGCTCCAAGTACTGAAGCAATTTCCTAATGTTGTGAACATGTTCAAACGTATGGCAATAAAACCTTTCTGATTCTGATTCTGATTATTATTATTATTATTATCATTATCATTTTGTGCAAGAAGTGCAAGAAGGAGCGCTACCGCAGATCCTTCATCCCCACCGCCATCAGACTGTATAATTCTACTATCAAAAGATCAAAGTCAGCTTTATTGTCAATTCTGCCATATGTGTTCAACATACAGTGAATCGAAATTTCGTTTCTCTCTGGCCAGGTAGTGCAAAAAGACAGTGTACAGAATACAATATGAAGACAAAACACAACAAAAACTATCTAAGACAGAGATCTAAGGTTAAGCTAAAGTCTAAGATCTAAAATCTTAAAGCAGTGCAACATAATAAATAAATACCTATATACAGATTTCCAAAGTGTGCAGTGTGCATCAAAAATGTGCAATGGAAGATACAGCAGTGAAATGGTCATGTGCAATAGAATGTGCATTGGAGTTAAGATAAAAATAAATGTGCAACAGTAGTAATTCTAGTGCAATAACAGGAGTAAACAACAGTACTAAAAATTCCAGTAGTAAATGTGCAATAACAGTAGTAAAACTATACTGGCCTATACTATATAGGCCAGACGTGCAATATCCTCTTTTCCATGCTCTCCATGATGATGTTTGTATTATTATTTTTATTTTTATTTTTATTTTTATTTTTATTTTTATTTTTATTTTTATTTTATTATTAATTACTTTATTCCATCCTTGCCTGCATGCACTTTTCTTTCTTGTTCAAACTGCCCTGGAGCTACTGTGGCAAGTAAATTTCTCCTGTGTGAGATCAATAAAGTCTTATCTTATTTTATATTTGGATTGTTTATTTTTTTTACTATATTATAGCTATATTTTAGGTATTATTATTGTTTAGTTCTATATTCTAGTTATTATTATTATTATTATTATTATTTAGTGTTTTATGTTTGCAAATTATCACCGAGACAAGTTTCTAGTTTTGTGAATTCTGATTCTGATTATGAATTAAGTCTTTTTACAGTTACAGATGTAGTTATTACACATTTTCATATTTCTATTTTCTGTCAGTAACTGCTCTTTTAACATTCTAAATCCATAATATCGGGCCTGTCACTGTAGTTCCTTACTAGTTACTGCATCATATGAAACAATATATCACCCTTTTGTTCCATTCACCCTTAAGTAACATAATTAAACAGTTATCTGTCCATCAATGCCTCTTGTGTATCTTCTCCTGTTACGTTTCAAACATTTTTACAGAGATATTAAGGTGATGATCCAGGGTGTGCCTAGCAGTTTACTTTTATCAGCATTCCTTTTTCTGAGGGGTGTGGTGGTGGGTACATATCGCCATAAAAGATTTCCTCTTTCACCTGCATTGAGTAAGAATGAGTAAAGGGTCAAAGTCAAGAGAGATCACAACCTAAGATCTGTCCATATTTTCTAAAGATATTCTTTGTTGATGCATGTAGCAGAGTTTTTATAGTGGCTCCTATCTCCCGAATCAAGTAATTGCAAAGACCTATAGTTGCTTGGATGGACAAAAGGTTGTTTGGATTCTGCTTGGTAGGTAGAGTAGAGTAAGTCCGTTATGCCACACAATGTGATGATGAGATGAGAACAAGGACTTGTGGGTAATGCCGTTTTCAAAAACCACAGACCATAATCCATGCAGTCTTTGTGGTCGGATGTGTGTGGGCATCAGTTTAATTATACAAAATTAAAATGCAATATGTCTTTTAAAACCAAACAAGTTAAAGACCGTTCAGACTTAAAGGAATTATCCATTGTGTTAGAGTGACCGCTGGATAATGCGTGATCAGTGGCACAAATCCCATCCACTTCACTTAGACAAACTGATGCACGCTTAACCTGTCATTTAGCTAAGAAAACACTGTACTTTTCTTCACATGTGCCCTCTTTCCACTTTATAAAAAGTTCTCCATCTGGTTTTGATGGAGGCAGATGAAGGCGCTGGGTAATAAGCACTTCGAGACCTTAATCATATGTGTCCTTTTTTAAACAATGTGCTCATGACTAAGATGTTCCAGCGAATTTGCATCCTGTGCAGTTCTCATGTGGGTTCACTCCTAATGTTTCCCCCGAGGTTTGGAAAACACACTTGGGTCGATGCTGGTACTTGTTTGCCAGCTCCATTACCAGCTAATGTTGCAATGACACCTCACATAACCCGAATAATCATTCAGTTATACATAAATTAGCAGTATTCCTATTTTCTTAACAAAATTTGGGATTGCGGTGGCTTTTTGGAGTCCCAATATCCAGCTATTACACCACTCCCTAATTCCTTTACTTGCCTAGACATTGTGGAACGACAAAGGTGTGTCGGCAGATCTGCAAACGTGGCTTAAAATGAGTCAACACACTTACTCTAACCCATTAAGTGCCCTTCGTGTCAGCACAGGTCTCTTGTCTGTTTTTCCTTTGAAGAAAAAGTGGGATTTGTTTCTCGATATGGGTGATGTCATTGTCAGCCTGAGGAGGTGGGATAGGTGCAGCTCAGGGCGGATTAAGTAGACAGTACACACCCTGTCTAAATGTAAGTGTATTTTGAACATAATAGGTTCATATTGCTTCATCTACACTAGTTGTAGATTAAGCAATATGAATTACTTAATCTGATCTATAATCCAGGTTGATAAGATATGAATTTTCTGATAAGATAAGTTGACCATTTTTGCATCCATGTGGTGGTTAAAAAGTACCTTTTTTTTTTTTTTGCAATCAGTAATGACAACAACAAAAACATATTAACTTTTACCTGATGAGAGCTGGCTTGATGAATAAGATCAGCCCAGTAAGGAGCCAGAATGAGCCCCCCGGCAATGAGCAAGCCAATGTGAGTCCTTGGGCAAGACCCTTCACAGTACTGGCCCCCGGGCGCCTGAAAGATGAGCTGCCCACTGCATCCTGAAAGGAAATGCAGAAGTGTGTGAGATCAATAAAGTCTAAAAATCTAAATCTAAAAAAGAATTCGAAGTAGATTTTACAGTGTGACTTCACAGTCTTTCATTTAATTTGAGCAATTTAAACCTTAAGATCAATTAATATGCAATTTATTATTGTAATATAAGCAAGCATGTCAATCCCAAAGTACTGTGAGAAGGCTTAAAAACCTTGTATTATTTTGTCATTTGGTAAATAGGAATGATTCTATTTAGAACCAACACATTAATATTAAATTCTGTACAGTAAGTATACATGAAGTATATTTGGCAGGTTTTTAAGTGAATCTGTGTAGCTTCTGTTTTCAGCTATGACTATATATTTGTTTTTTGGCAAATCTTTGTTGTCCAGGGTGTGGTTGTGGTGCATCACTGTCTGGAATTGCTTCAAGCCCTTCCTCAAAGTGTCTCATCCTCCCCCTTACTCTCTCCCCTCTCAGCTCCAGTGTCACCGGGAGTAACCCGGTGTCAAACGTCTAACAACGCTGTAAATAAGTAATGATTAACCTACAGCTGCCTGAGGCAATGCCAGATAGTGTTAAAGTCACATCTATGAACTTTCTAATAAAAAAATATAACACATTTTCCCTTACATAGTCCTCATACAAGTGACGTGATTACCCCCACAGTGCGTGCAGGTTACTACACCTCATCTTTTAATGCTTCTGCATCTTCCATGTCCAGGCAAAACATAGGAAAGGAGAAGGGGCGTGTCCAGAAGCCCTGCCCACAACCATGTCTCAAACCACACCACTAAATACACACTCAACAATCACATAACGGGACAGGCCCAGACTTTATGGTTCACAGACACCATTCAGTACAGAGGAATAGTGAAAGGAAAAAGCAAGGGCAGAGGGAACCCAATCAGAGTGAGGAGAGTGAGGAGGTCTGTGAAGGAGACGGGACTGAAGAAGGGACACTCAGGAGCAAGAAGTGAACTACTGGACATACTTTTGTACACTTTGTTTTATTAATTGGAAGAATATATCACAACCATGACCTCTCAACAGCAGAGGTACAGGACTTTCTCCTCTGACAGCTTTGGCAGAGAAAGGATGCCTTCAGATGAAGGTTATTACCAGGGGATGCTAAAGCCTTTGGATAACAGGAAAGGTAATGGTGATTTCCTTATTTATATAAAGAATCAACATAGTTGGCATTAAAACTCAGTTTATCAGTGCAAACTTTTTTATTCTTTCGGTTGAAAGAATAACAGATATGGTATTAGGTATTAATGTGCACTGCATACTTTTTATCTTTTCTAATTGTCAGTAGTATTAATATGTAATTGTATAATGATAACTTGATCTTGGGTTGTTCTTAAACAGGGAAACACCCCTTCCTTAATACATCAGCAGCCGCCTCACATTGTATTGGTCAGTTAAGGCCATTCATAATTTTGGCTGTCCAGCACGTTGGTGTTATGGACAAAGTGACTCATGCCTGTCTGTTTACAGAAAACATAGTAGCCAAGATTAGACTTTTCCATTGAATTGTTTTTGAATTGAATTGATTTCTTTTTCTCTTTGTAATAACGATTACCGCAATTAACCCATTATTTGCTGGAATTGAGTAAAGGTTATTTAGATTATTGGTGTCTTGTGGTCTTGTGATTCTTGGGAAAACACTGGGACCAGCTTGTCCACTTGTGTTTTGTGCTGTAAACTTCACACTTCTGTGAAACCTGTTCGTATCTGCTGACACTTCGATCCATTTACACAAGTGTGCAAAATGTCATTACATTCTTCACTGGTGATCATCCATGTAAGGGTATCACTAAGATCTTCCCTTTTCACCCAGCCAACACCCTCTTTGACCTATTGGTTAAAGATCTGATAGTCCTTGATGTATCACCGTAAACCGTTATAGTGTCTGTAAGGTCACATTGCATATACACATTGCATATAATATGGACCATAAATGTCAATAACACATTAAGCAGAAGTTGGCTAATAACACCTCCTCCACCCCATGATAGTCTACTTGTTTATCATGGGTTTCATAATGATGACAAATTAGTACAGTTGCCGTAGTGATTTAAATTTAAATTTAAATTTAAATTCAAATTGTATTTAAATTTTAAATAAAACATACATGTTAAATGTGCAAAAAGTCCTCAAAATGTTGCTTATGACGGAGCTGAAATCCATAAATTGTAGTTTATGATGAACCAGTTATTTGATCTGAACAAATGAAACTTTAGGAGTTAAAGCTGTTACTAATGAAGATGGCAACAGACATAATACATTAAGTCAACCACATTGCCAAGATCAAACAACTTTATCCACATCCAGTGTATGGATAACACTGACACACCTTAGACCGCCGTGAGACAGGCTAGTTTTACCCTACTGATGATGTGTTGTTGCAATACTAATAGTAATAATGAAAATGTATTTAATTAATTGGCTTTATTGTTTACTCTTTCACCCATAAAAACTAAAAATCTAATAAAACACTGATCACAAAAAAACCACTGACACACCTTGTGGTTTTCTTAGAACACAAATGGGAGCATCCAGGGTTTATTATAGGGGTGTGTTAGATCTTGCTGTTTCTTGTCCGTGGATTAAACTCTCACTTAAGCTAGGCTAAGCCATGTCTTCTTCACTCTGAATGAAGGTGTTTTTGTTTTTTTTTCCGATGGATAGGGTCATGTTGCGAGTTGTTGTATTCTGCAGACAGCTGGTGTTGGACTGCGACAATAAGGGCTCATTAGCGACCAAATAAACTTTTGTCCAGGTGACAAATTGAATTTCTCCTTTGGCCACGGCTCATTAGATGATACACCGTGATGGTCTGAGTCACAAGCAGGTGTGACACGCTTGGATCACCGTTTGATCCAAGGGTTTATTTGTCATTATTCATTCCTTTAAGCTATCTATTTCATGCTGTATAGAAATGCAACAGCAGACAAACTAATGTAAGGGATACAATTTTCTGAATTCACAATCAAAACCGGGTTGAATCAGGACCAAACCAGGACTAAAATCATGCATGAAGGTTTTATCAATCACTAAATGTTAGACCAGTCAAACAGAGCCAGGGCAGAGGGGTGGAGAGGGTCGTTAGACGTTGAATAGGGGGTCGAAACTAGCCGTCAGAGTAATTTGAAAAACAAAGAGACAGATTAGGGGGGATCGTTTTCAGAGCTTTGTCATTGTAGGACGCGCCTCCCGGCAGCTAGATATAAGCAGGGTCTAACCAGTACAATAACCAGAGCTGACGAAGCCTCTCGGATGAGCGGCGAAACGTTTTCAACCAAACAAACTTTGTCCAGTTGACAAATTGAACTTCTCCTTTGATCATGGATTCTACCTGGATGACTGAGGGACTTTTCACGCACTAAATGTTAAATGTGATGTTGCGTATTTTGATCTGAACGCACTCTTTTTTCTCTTTGCAGATGAACGGGACAGAGTACAAAAGAAGACCTTCACAAAATGGGTGAACAAGCACTTGATAAATGTAAGATTCCCTCCTCCTCTCTTTTTTACAAGATCTAAAGCGACGGTAGAAATAAAAAATAATATAACACACTACAAAGAATCAAACCACCACAAGCTTGGACCTGGTCACCCCATTCTTACATAACAGCATGATTAATGAGTTAAAGAGCATAATTAAAACCATATCTGTTTGCTTATTGAATCATCATTCTCATTTTAACACACCTTTTTATAGTAACTTATCTAAATGTTTTTTTTTTATTACAGCTAAAACCTAACTGTACCTTATGCACACACTGAGTTATGGATTAATAATTATGGATAAATCTTTTATCGACACTGGAAACACTTTACAGCCACATCGTAGTTCACTCGTCTCAATAGTTAAACAACGGCATTTATAACCGAACAAATGACACAAACGTCCTCGCCTCACTTCAGCCTTTGTTAAACACGTGGATCTCTAACATGTTACTGAAACAGAGAGGCCTACCCGCTCTTTCACCACAAAGAGACTATTCAAACATGAGAGCTACATTTGTCTCCTCTCACCTACTTCATCTATAGATTTCCAAACTAACGCCAAGTGTCTTTCAATGCATCAAAGGGCAAACAAGGAAGCACTCACTCTAGACTTTCTCATTAAGAGTGAAAAATTAGCTGCCTAAACAAAGAGAGTAGTAATATCCTTGACCAGGAAGCCACTATTGAAAGTACGGAATATGTCATTTGTGGTATTTTCTTCGACATGTGTATTTTTGCTCCCAACTATTTATCATGTTTTACTACATTATATTTATCACTATAATTAGGGATGTACCAATCCGTGTTTTTCAGATAGATTGATATTTTAGCTTTAAGTATCTGCTGATAGTATGAACTGATACCAGTGTAGGCACAAAATTGATCCACTTAGGGTATGTAATTGTTATTTATCCTGCAAGTAACTACTGAACTGCTTGCTATCAATCAATCAATCAATTCAAACAAATATTTATAAAGCGTTTTCATACAAAATTGTAGCACAAAGCGCCTTTCTATGAGTAAAAGTTCACACATTATGAGATGTCCCAGACTTACATTTTTCAGTAAATAGTTTTATTACACCAAAATTAAAGGCCCAACCAGGATAGCGACTTAACCGATATCATGAGAGTGATACCCGATTCAGCAAAATTTCCTGGATCAGCACCAATATCCAATACCAGTACTGTTTCGGTGCAGTGTTTATTTGATTTGTAAAGTGTGAAATGGTGAGTTAAGGTCAACTTGTGTAACATAATATATTGTGCAATACAGTATACATAAATCTTGCCTTCTGTTGGCTTCCTGTGTAGAGAATGTTACATTGTTATGCTCTACAAACATTGTCCTATTCATTTTTTTTTTATTTTTTTTTTTTCGTGAATGGAACAAGAGGGTTAAAGTAAGCCTGAAGGCGGTGTTTTCCTTTCCGTGCACATGCAGCAGCCTGGGCTTCCAGTGAAGAGGAACTGACATATTAGTCATAAGTGTTCCCCGTCAGCTTTGTGGAGTGACTCATACACATCTGGACTCACTTATCTCACTCTAAAAAGGCGGCTTTTAGTGGTCAGGGTTAACAGTAGCACATGGTGGTGAGGCTGATGTGAAAGCTAGCAGCACATTCACTGATTCTACTACTTATGTCTTTTCACATATACTACACTACACAATATACAGGTAGGCTTAGTACTGCAAAGCTGCATTACAGAAAAAATACAGAGAGATATTCTAGGTATTTATGTACTTTTCAAACAACTGTAGAAGAAAAAGTGGATTTGAATATTCTGGTGATTACTTAAAGGGACAGTGTGTAGGATTCGTGGCGCATAGGTGGTTACTAGCTATTCCACTTCCTCTTTTGGCTATGGCAGACCTCGAGGGTCACCCGGACGCGACGTAGCGCCGAAATCTCGCGTGCCCGCGCACGAACCGCGCACCGCTGTATACATAAACCGCGGTCCCCCGTTCACTTTTTTTTTTTCTTTTCGCATGAAAACACACAATCCCGATCATGATTCATGACAATCTACACATCAAATGAAACCTTACAGTCTCCTCTTTTTGACTATGCAATTCATTTCCCTGCAAAACAATCACTCCCCGAGCACATGGGGCTTTTATACAGAAAAGCACAAAACTTAGCTTACTTAGCTTACCTTTGAAGGCTTTGCACAGGTCAAACTCTGTATTTCATCATAAACTTGGTCTCAATCTGTCCATAAGGATCCAGCGAATAAAATCCAGTAAAACAATTTAGTCCAAAATACGTGTTATATCCATTACGATGTGTGATCCGGCAGCATGCTCCCCCTCCCCCCTCCCCTTCCCCTTCTCTCCTTCGGTCCTGGCTGCATATGGGAGCAGAGGACCGAAGGAGAGAAGGGGAAGGGGAGGGGGGAAGGGGGGACCCATATACAGCGCGGCTGTGCAGCTGTTAGCAGGAGCCGAGGCGAAGGATGAGCCCAAATGTCCTTCTGCGGCTCTCGTATTCAAAATGGCTGCCTCTATATGGGGAAGATCCCCCTTTTATGTGACTATATCTAAGTCCAAAAGAATACTTTGATTTCATGATGGAAGTGAAAAGGCTTGGAAAACAATGTATTTTTGAATGGGTATCTTCAATTTCAGTAATTAACAGGTAAAAATCTTACACACTGTCCCTTTAAAGTACAGACAAAAAACCATTAGACACATAAAGGCATTTTTTTTTTTTTTTTTTTTCATTCATTCATTGATTTTCAACTGCTTTTTCCGAGTCTCTGGGCAGCAGTCCAGACAGATCTCAGCCCAGACATGGTACTTCTTGATGCTTTTATATGGTGCCTTAATGGTTCCCTAATACTGTAAATGAATCCTGCTCCAAAATCAAGACTCAGTGCATGAGAAAGACACATGTACACAGTCAGAGTCAGAAAATCTCTCTCTGAACAACTCATTCTGGGCATTGTTGCTTGAATGCAAATGAGAAGGACAGAGATAGGTCAGAGGAGGGGGGGGGGCAAATGCGCCGCTGGTTTCTTGTTTTAGCGGTGCGCTGTGCGCTGTCTCCCACTTCCGCGTTTTAAGCGCGGAGGAAGAAAGGAGAGGCATTTCAATGAAAAAAACACATTTTCACAGAAAATAAAATTAAACCACTGCTGTTTCAGAGGTCCAGAGGGTCGGGTAAAGGACTTCCGAGCCTAGAAACACTCGCACGTGCCTCCAGGCAAATAAAAAAAACGCATTTCGCATTGCGTAGCTCATTCGCGGTCCAAACTCTCTGGGCGTGATTAACAGAGACAGTGGGTAGACATCCAGACGGGGGGTGGAGCTGCATTTTTCGATGTGACGTCACATAGTTGCCTTGTTCAGAATCGCCCGTTTGAGCTGTGTTTTTTTCAAACGCAGAAAAGGACCGCAAATGCTCATTTTAGGCATTTTGCAACTTTTAGCCATGGTAAAACATAGCTAAACAGGGTAGGGAAGCTCACATTAACGTTCAAAAACCTCAGAAAGTGAAAATTTCATGCCATGGGACCTTTAAGTAAAACGATGGTGAACAAAATACATCATATAGAGCCTTAGAGCTTTGAATTTACTTTTCTTGCAGAGCTGAACATGATTTAATGACATGTCACAAGTAGCCTTTAAGTTGGGCGCAACTGTGGAGAGCTATAAATGGGCTTGCTAAATCATGTTATATGCAGTGTGGGCGACTGAAGAGGGGAAAGTAAGGATTTCTCACCAGATGCTGTAGCTGAGAGAAGTTGCACAATACTCCTGATGTAAAAGTTTAGGCATGTTAAGTGTCTTGCTCCTAGACACCAGATCACAGGCGCACCAGGGGATCGGGGTAACAGTCTGTCAGCCATGTGTGCTAATGATTTTCACTTAAAAGCAGGTCACAAAGAAGTGCTTCTAAAGAGAGCAATTTGTAGAGTAACACCCACCTTTCAGCAGTGACAAATGTGGCAGGTTCTTTACAGGGCAAATGGGATGTGCTGATGGATGCGTCCTTTAGAAACAACATGAATAGACGGTGAGGCCAGGTGGCTTAGAAATCCAATTTATTATTTTTAAATAAGAATGAAATGTGTCCAGGTTAAGAGACGTTAAACTATGACTCGATGGGATTGTGCTGCGGCGGTTATGTTTAGCTGACAGTGACCCCTAGTGGCTCGTTCAGGGTTTGACCACTCCATCGCGTGGGTGGAGTTACTGTAAAAGATGAGTCAGTTTAAATCAGACCAAGCTTATGTTTTGGGGAATGTTGTTGGGTAATTTTACTTTTTACATACCTATATTCACCAGTTTTGTACGTGGTCTTTTATACAAAACAATAACAACAATAACATTTGTGTCTAATTATGCAATCATATCAAACGTTATGGATATGATTCAGTGTTTATTTAGTGTTTAATCTTTGTTAATTACCCTTCCTTGTCTTTCCTCTCTTTTCATCTCTTCCACCAACCTTATTTCTCTCTCTGCATCCTAGAAGCCAGAGGTAGGTCTTCAGCTCTTTTAGCATGAGTGTGCCCACTGTGTTGGTGTGATTGCATGTACAGTATCCAACTTCTCAAAGAGTTGGCCACACACACCAATAACTGATTTATATTGTAATTAGATTCACCAGGGCATGTTCTACAGGTTTGATCGAATATTAGACATGTTCTTGCGATCTTCACCAAATAGTGTTAACTGTTGTATATTTTAACTTTAATTCTATTTTCTACTTCTACTTTTGATGTCATGTGATAGGAGTCACAAGGGCTTTAAAATAGGTTGTTATGAAAATATCTGATTTGAAAGAACAGTTTGAATACTTTATGTGTGCATATTTTGACAATTAACCACTTAAAATTAGCTTTTGGGTATGTAAAATGTATATTTGTTTATCTGTGTCTTCTGCAGGCACATCGTCATGTGACAGATCTCTATGAAGATCTTCGGGATGGACATAACCTGATCTCCCTGCTGGAGGTCCTCTCTGGGGATACCCTGGTGAGTCCAAATTATGTTCAACCTCAACTTTACAACTTATAATAGTTTATCAGTGATTTCCAGGCTGCATTAGAGTGTAGTCACTTCTTAATATTGAGCTTTCTATTATGGTTTACATTACAGAGCTTCACTAATCAATTGTTCAATATGAGATTCATCTTCAACATTTGAGCTGGGCTGTTAACTTCTTGCTTCCTTATGTTACTTGTTTATGCCCTCAGAACTTAATTTTTCTCTATTGCAGCTTCAGCTCTGCTCATTCAAAAACAATAATTACATTGCCTCCACATTTGCTGCTTGGTGTAATCACTGCATTTTACTCTACTCTTCTTCCCTCCTGGTCTATGCCTTACTATAACCTTGTGTGCTTGTGTGAGCTGATGTTTGCTGTGTGGCTTTTTTTCCTCTCTTTGCACTCCTCTTGCTAGCTGCGGGAGAGAGATATGGTCAGGAGCATTCATTTGGTGAGTCTAATTACTCTGGGCTCCAGTCTTGGCTGTAGCATTGACAATACATCCACTGTCCTTCTGCTGACTAGTTTGTACTCATGCAGCCATAACATGACCATGGCTGTTATTCTCATCAGAGATGTCTTCCATTTAGATTTTGTTGCATATCTAGTACATTGTGATCAGAAAATGCTATTGCATTTGGTAATATGCATTTTGTCTTTAATTATGATATACGTTTTTAAATCTTTTAAACAGCCTAAAAGAAAAAATATATATAAATCCTCTCATATTGGTGTAACCGGTAACCAGTGTGGTTGTGTATAAGTCCCAATATAAGTTTGTGTCTCTCTGTGTTCCTCCACATCTAAAACTGCTGGTGTTTAATTATCTGTTTTTTTCGTGTCATTCACAGCCCAGAGAGAAAGGCCGCATGCGATTCCACAAACTGCAGAATGTGCAGATAGCACTTGACTTCCTCCGTCACAGACAGGTATGTCATAAATATGTATCTATGAAAATGTATAAAGTACACCCTGTGGGTTCTTGCTGAGAATGGGGACCCCCCACAGTTTTAAGATTACTGTAATGATGTGTCTGTGCAGGTGAAGCTTGTCAACATCCGAAACGATGACATTGCCGACGGAAACCCCAAACTCACTCTGGGGTTAATATGGACCATCATCCTTCACTTCCAGGTCTCCACATCTGTCAGTGTCGTAATTTATTTTATTATCACTCTGTTCCTCTGTCTCTGGGATCTGCGACTATCAGCTGCCATTTCCCATCTCCTGGAATCACCCCGAACGGATCCGGCGCTTCACAATTCCTCCCATTGTCACAGTAATTCCTGTCAACATAGGCTAACATAGTTTACTAATGTGTAGTTTAGTAGCACACTGCACATCATTGGCTTTCAATCGCAGGAGTCACTCTGTAGGTGTGCTCTCATGCCTGCAGAGCTTCTTGATACTGTATCCTCCCATGATTAGGCCTGTTATGGCTTCAAACATTCACCGTGCCCTTAATCTTCATGCTTCAGGTTTCCCATGAGCCCAAGATATGAAAACACAGGTGTGGTTTGATGAAAAGGTCTGGTGAATGCCTTGGAGATATGAAATGTCTCCACTTCTTTCTTCACACAAGTAAATAAGGCACTAAATCAAATTGAATAACTTTATTGTGACATGGTGACATGGTGACATGGTGGGTGTGATGGTGGTGTGATGGTAGTGTGATGGTGTCATAATGTCAAAACGTGGCATGAGACAGTGGGGTAAATCTGAGTGATTATAAAAGTAATTTCTATGAAGTGTTATTGTATGAGCAGACAACACAGTTTTATAATAAGTTAGTCTCCTGTCCGAACATGAACAGTATACATTGAATTAATCTGTGTGTACTTTACTCATACAACACCACTATAACTGGGATTCATCAAGTTGGTTTTGTTATATCATTTGGTTTCCATTAATAACTAATTTATTTCCTATATTCTCGTAAAATCAAAATCAATTTGTAATTCTCTCATTTTAATATATAATCATTTATGATATGTTAGATCTCAGATATTCAGGTGAATGGTCAGTCTGAAGACATGTCAGCCAAGGAGAAGCTGCTCCTCTGGTCCCAGACGATGACAGATGGATACCAGGGCATTCGCTGTGACAACTTCACCACCAGCTGGAGAGATGGGAAACTGTTCAATGCGGTCATTCACCGGCACTAGTAAGTAAAGACCTTTACATTCTAGGAGCATACAGTCAATTGTATACACAGTGTTACTGTCATACAACTAGGTCAGATTTAGGGGGGCACGTGGTCTGATCTAAAATAACTCTAGGAAGTAAAAGTGGTGAAAGGCTAGACTTTTGTTTTATCCACTAGCAAACAGGCTGTGTGTGAGGATGCAAGTAAGCTGCTATGATGATTATTTCCACCAATAAAATGCAGGCGGAGGTGATGTGGCACCTGACTATGTCGATACTGGATATACAATATGTAATCTGTAAAGACCTAATCAAAACCACAAAGCATTGGCTTAACATACAGTATATTAGGTAGTTAATTTAATATATTATTAAGTAGTTAAGTAATCAATATTGATTAAATACAGGCCACAGGAATTAACAGACTTGTTTTGGCAACTCTCGTCCATTTGTTTTTTTCTGATTAAGATCAGTGTAACATAAGATTCAGGAATGATTTCAAATGTCAAACTACTCTCCAACATGCTCGCTTCAACCTGCTCTGTAATTGGAAAAATGTTGAAGACTTTTAGAAGATTCAAGATTCAAAGCTTTTATTATCATATGCACAGTAAAGAAACACGTTTCCCTGCACAATGAAATTCTTACTTTGCTGCCCACTCTGGATGCCAAGAGTATGCAAAAAAATTAAAACAGATAAATAAGATGAAGAGAAGCATGTAAAAAAGTATAATGAAATAAAGATGGAGCTATAAACATAACCAAAGAAATGCATTTCAATGTTTTTTTTTACACTTTAAATTATGTAAATGTTCTTTTTTTTTTAATTTAATGTCAAATTTACTTTGGCAGCTGCTTAATTGTTTCATTACATATATAAACGGATTGCAAAAAGCATTTCTATTATATTTTACTAGACCTGTCGGTAACTTAATCCATCCATTTTTTCCATACAAGTCATTATAATAAGTTAAAGTCCCAAAGCACCGTGCAATGTCAATGTTGACAGTAAATACAATGTTTTAAAGTGTTTGTGTATGATGGATTTCTAACTTTACAATTATTCAAGAGCTGAGATAAGCCTAGTATTTATAGGTATTATGAAGAGGAATAAAATGTGCCTGTAGGGGCAGGTTTCCCTTGATTTGACCTGCCTACTTCTTTTCCTATTTCGGATACACAGGATTCTGTATTTGAATGTTACAAAGGGCAGGGGTGTGGCGTGTGGGCGTTACTGTAACTTTGTATGGCTGCTGCCTGAAAACCCTAGAGTTACTTCGAGTCTGGGCACAAAACAGGGCATTGAGTTGCAGGAAATGTGTTCATCTTTTGTGGAGAAAATAGGAGAGACACCATTTTGAGTTTGATTGAACATGTAGAAAGAGGTGCAAGATTGTACAAGATGGATGATTTCAAATTTGGATGTATTGGAAATTTCTTTGGACCGTGAAAACTCTGCATCGGGGATATCCGAAGCTTGTACTCGATATCGTTTAACATCATTTTGACAAGATGCTAAGTTTGAAAAGAAAATCCAGATCGCGGAAAAGAAGTCTTGGATTTAGCAGCAGGTCTTCTAGCGGGGTGGACAGGGTGATCATGCTGTGTGAGGACATTTCGTCACTGGACTCAGGGCGGGGTTCGAACAGCTTTGGGGCACGCTCCAGTGGTGACGAACTGGAACTGGGGTGGAGGTCTCACAGCTTCCATGGCACTACCCGATCTCCAGGCATAAGTAGCACCTCTAGACCAATGAGGGAGTACTCGGTTCGGGAAGTAAGGCCAGTGGGGTCAAGTCCTGTTCAGGCAGTGTATGTGGAACGGACTACGAGAGTGTAAGACTAAAGTGACCTGTTTATACTGTAGTTTAAAATGGTCATCACATATTTCCGGGGGTACATTTGTGTTCTGATCATCTTCTAGCAGTTCTGTACTGTAAACTACATTCTTTCGTTTGAGATTTGACTCTTAACAATCTCATGGCCCCAGGTTTAGTTAAAATGTAGCTGCTGAATATGAGCAGGTGGTGCTTCAACTTTTAGCCATTGGCAGGAGTTACATAATCCACTGTTAATTACATGAATGGTTTAAGCATGTTTGGAATTCCTGGATGTGTTAATCATGCATTGCTCTACATTTTATGACAAAAAAAATAAATAAAAAGATTACTTTGACAGCATCTACATGGTGTGAAGTGTAAGAGCAAGTGTGTAGTTTCTGCTGTTATTTTAATAATTTAAACTCCCTGTAACTCTGATCTATCATTGTGTTTCCACAGTCCAAGACTCATTGATATGGGCAACGTGTACAGACAAAGCAACCTGGAAAACCTAGAACAGGCTTTTGGAGTGGCAGAGCGAGACCTGGGCGTCACTCGCCTTTTGGATCCAGAGGGTAAGACCTCAAAATTCTCACTTTGTATTATTATTTAGCATATATTGTATCATTAAATACATATTTTTTTAGATGTTGATGTGGCTCACCCTGATGAGAAGTCCATCATCACATACGTTTCATCCCTGTATGATGTCATGCCCCGTGTTGATGCAGCCGATGGAGTCAGAGCTAGTGTAAGCAAGTGCTTTTTAACTATAACTCTATTCAGTTCTTTTTATAAAACAAGTATACTTTGATTTAATAGTTGACTTTATTAGATATATTTTGTTTCCTGGAATCTCTGCAGTGTTTCAAAGGGAAATAGAGGTCTTGTGAAACCAATTATATTATCACATTTTATTATTTGTACCTGTGCTATTACATTATTGACCCTGTCTGGCGCTTGTGTATTTAAAGATCTTTGGATACACACACTCCAAATGTTTAGTGAATAAGACAGAGGCTGAGTTTTCATTTGGTGAGAAAACTGTGTTTGCTCTATGTTTACTTGCCCACTTTCACAAGACTTGGATTGTCGAGTCAAATTGAGTTTAGGTGCTGTGTGAGAGTTGAAGCGTCCAGACATGAGCGAAAAAGGCCTGTGCTGTCTGCAGTGAACTCACGGCTGTCTCATTCTCACTGCAGGAGTTGGAGCTGCGCTGGCAGGAGTACTACGAGCTGGTGACACTTCTGCTGCAGTGGATTCGACACCATGTTGTCATCTTTGAGGAGAAGAGGTTTCCCAAGAGCTATGAGGAGATAGAGGTAAGTTATATTCTGTTTTATGTTTAGGTTATGGTAAACATGATTAAACATTTAGTTATGTAGAGATTAGCCATTTTAATGAATCTTTATCAACCTGTGTCATACATTTGGTTCACTAGAGGACAGCTAGGATTTAATATCTGGATTTGAGGGACTGCTCCATGGCGGGGAATAGATATGGACAGAAACCATATGTCCATTGTCCAAACATTTTGTTGTACTGTAGGTGGGGCAGTGTCAGTAGTGAGATAATAGTGAGTCTCCTCTTAACCCCACCCTGTTGGCTACAGAATAAAAGTCTGTTTTTTTTCTTTGATAATTCAATGATTATGTGGTTCTGTGGGCAGTTTGAAGTAATACTTGAAATGATTCAAAACTATGGTTTACCTAACCAAGAGGTAGGAAAGATAAGTAAATAACTAGGCATCGCTAAACCACCGAATAGCAATACAAATTACAAGTACAATACAAGTTGAAAATGGTTTTGTTAAAATATACAGCTATAACTATAATTTAATATTTTCATTTTAGCTTTTGTGGCGCCAGTTCCTCAAGTTCAAGGAGACAGAGTTGCCAGTGAAAGAGACTGACAAGAACAACTCAAAACAAATCTACCAGACCTTTGAGGTATGATATCTGTTACAGTCAGATATTGTCATAAGATATCAAATTACATATGATTATTTTTCCCCCAAAGAGCGCAGTCCATGCTGGGCAGGTGAAAGTCCCACCAGGCTACCATCCCATTGATGTGGAGAAGGAGTGGGGCCGGCTGCATGTGGCCATTCTCGAGAGAGAGCGTTTGCTCAGAATAGAGTTTGAAAGGTAATCAGAGTCATGCATTATGGTGTTATGTAACACTGGGGAGGGAACCTTAGCTTTTATCTAGTAAAAATGTTGGCAATGAAAACAAGAAAACTTTTGAAGTGGTCATACAAATGCTGAATATCACGAGACTATTTAAATTAGAAATGGTTTTGCAAGTAAAATATTGTGTGTAGAAAATGGAAGTCACGGGATTCTTGCTCATGTTGGAGTCTTGTTTACGCTCTGAGAAAAACAAATGAGCAAATTGGCAGAACACAGACAGTTGTCTCTGCACGTTAGCATGGCATTTGTAATAGACACTCAGACTGGAGTACTCGCTGAAACAGATGGATGTAAGATGTAATTTAAACTATAAATGAGTGAATATTTCTATAATGTTAGGAAGCATGTGTTATGTCTGATCTACATGTGTAATCGTCTTTTTGTGTTTTTGGCACAGACTTGAAAGATTGCAGAGGATTTTCAACAAAGTCCAAATGGAGTCTGGTGTTTGTGATGATCAGCTCAGTCGTTTGGAGGCCCTCCTGCAGACTGTAATTCATTGTTATTATTATTTCATCATATTATTATTTACAAACGGTGTTTTGGAATTAACAGTAAATGAGAATTGCATTTTAGTACTAATGCCTTGATTGAGGTGTTTACTAAGGACCAAGTACATTTTGGTCTTGGGCGGGATTAAAAATGACTTTAAATTGTATTATTACTTTAAATTGTGTTATATCTTAGAGTCCTTGTGGTGTCCCCATATATTGTGATGAAATGTAACATGAACATTTCATCACAATATATTATATTGATGAACATTTTGTTTGTGCTTAAAGAAATGATTTCTTTCACTGACTGTGAAACTTACTGGTTTTAGGACATTCACCTGCTGAATGCAGGGAAGCCAGCCCAACACACAGCAGAAGTGGAGAGAGAGCTGGACAAGGCAGACAACATGATCCGCCTGCTCTTCAATGATGTGCAGTTTCTTAAAGATGGGCACCACCCTCAGGCCGAACAGATGTATCGCAGGTGAGTGTGCAAAAAACAAATGCACAGTAATTACTCCCATAGATCTGAACACTTTTAAAATTACCCACATTCTGCAGAGTATTCCGGATACATGAGAGGCTGGTGAATCTGCGCAGTGACTATAACCTCCGACTAAAGGCTACACCAGTAGTGGCAGTCCAGCAGGCCCCAGTGAAAGGGCGCCCAGAACTGGATGATGTCACTCTGCGTTATGTACAGGACCTGTTGGCCTGGGTGGAGGACACCCAGAAGCGCATCGATGAGGCAGAGTGGGGTTCAGACCAGCCCTCTGTGGAGTCCCAGCTGGGCAGCCATCGGGGATTGCACCAAACTGTGGAAGATTTCAAGGCTAAGATTGAACGAGCCAAGACAGATGAGGTAATTCACAATATAAGTGCAAAATAACAAATACGGTAATTTCTAGTCAATAGATCAAGCATTTCAGTATTATGTTCTTCAGAATCAACTATCACCAATAAGCAAAGGCACATATAAAGACTACCTGGGTAAACTGGACCTACAGTATGGAAAACTACTGGTAAATATTTATATGTTGTCTTATTAAAATAAATATATTGGGAAGCCTATTGATGATTATAATTTGCATTTATTTTCCAGAACTCTTCAAAGTCTCGCCTGAGAAACTTGGATTTACTTCATTCATTTGTCATTGCTGCTACAAAAGAACTGATGTGGCTCAACGACAAAGAGGAGGAGGAGGTCAACTACGACTGGAGCGATAGGAACACAAATATGACAGCTAAGAAAGACAACTACTCTGTATGTCTCCCCGTATATATTTTATGTAATGTTGAAACAGTTCTTTCAAATGGGTAACCTTTTCTTGATTTTTAGGGTCTTATGCGAGAACTTGAACATCGGGAGAAGAAGGTCAATGACATCCAGGCCATGGGTGACAAACTTGTTCGCGATAATCATCCTGGCAAGAAGACCGTTGAGGTAATTATGACCATTTTATATCAGCCAAACAGACAGAACAGTAAAATTATGACTCCATGCATAGAAGAGATTATCTTTGTACTTGCTACTGGGTCTTCTGAACCTAGAGATGATTTGGAATTACCAACATTTTAACTTAAGAGGAAATGAAATACTTTTGAATATATCCCACTCACCAGTCTGAGCTCATCCACTTGCTGCCTCGACGTGTTACCCACTTGATTTCTAAAGCTCATTCTCGACAGTATGCTTTCACCACGCACTCACATAGTTAACATTTCACTTCAATCTGGAACATTCCAACACTGATGTACCCAAAGTGTCAGTCTTGATCCTGTTAGTTAGCGCTGCTTTTGACACTGTTGATCATGGGATCCTCTTACAGAGAATAGAGGACTGGGTGGGCATCTCTGGTACTGCACTAAACTGGTTCAAGTCCTGTCTAGAAGACAGGAAGTATTTTGTTGAAATTAGAAACTGTGTCTCAGATCACCTGGCCCTGGTCTGTGGGGTGCCCCAGGGGCCAATCCTGGGCCCCTGTTTATTCAATCTCTACATGCTGCCGTTAGGCCAGTTAATACACAGCAATAATGTGTCTTAACACAGCTATGCAGACAAGACTCAGATCTATGTCTCACTGGCAGCAGTGGACTATGGACCAGTGGACTCACTCTGCCACTGCATCCAACAGATCAGTGTGGATGCAAGACAACTTTCTCCAGCTAAACTCACATCCAGTCTCTCTCTCTAAAACCTTCAAATGAGGCTAGAGATCTAGGAGTAATAATGGACTCAGACTTGATCTTTAATAGCCACATCAAATCAATAATATCTGCAGCCTTTTACCATCTAAAAACACAGCAAAACTCAAAGGTATACGGTCTAAAGCAGACTTGGAGTGACTTATCCATGTAGGTGAGACTACTGTAATGGTCTGCTCACTGGCCTCTCCAAACGAGCTGTGAGAGCTGTAGAACATCTAGAACGCTGCAGCTCGGGTCTTGACTCAAACCAGGAGCACATAAGTCCTGTGCTCAGGTCTCTGCACTGGCTTCCTGTGGCTCAGAGAATAGACTTTAAAGGGGCTCTGCTTGTGTACAAGTCTCCCCATGGCCGAGCACCAAAGTACATCTGTGACATGTTAGTGCCATATGAACCATCTCCCCTCTGAGGAGCTCAGGGACCGGCCTCCTGCTGGTGCCCAGAGTCAGGACTAAACACAGGGAGTCAGAGTTTCAGCTAAAACCTGGAACAGTCTTCCTGAATGTGAGGCAGGCCTTTACTTTGACACTGTTTAAATCCAGGCTTAAAATAGTTCTATTTAGCTGTGCATATGACTGAAAGGTTTTCATTCTGCACTCTTCTCTCTCATTTAATGTCTCTCTCTCTCTTCAATTTATGATGATTATTTATGTTTTGATTTGCTTATATTGTGATTTTAATGTATTTCTTATTCTGTAAAGCACTTTGAAATACTTTGTTTACTATACAAATAAACTTGCCTTGCCTTTTGTTATGGTAATATTAATTTATTATTGCAATATTTGATTTAGGCTTTCACAGCTGCTCTGCAGACTCAGTGGAGCTGGCTCCTTCAGCTGTGCTGCTGCATTGAGGCTCACCTAAAGGAAAACACAGCATACTATCAAGTAATTCACCAACCACTATTGGAAAATTCAGCACATTTTAGTGCCCAGAGCAATAACATCTGTCTTTTTTACAGTTCTTTGCTGATGTGAAGGAGGCCCAGGATAAGATGACAAAGTCACAAGAAAACATGAAAAAGAAGTACAGCTGTGATCGCAACACCACAGCCACACGCCTGGAGGATTTGCTGCAGGATGCTGTGGTGGGTGTCTTATCCAGTAGCTAAAAAATGTTATATTCTACATTGTGTTGTATTAATATGGATGAAAAAAATATCTAAATATATGTATATATAAATATATGTTAACAGGAAGAGAGAGAGCAGCTGAATGAGCTAAAGACTATGGTAACCGGCCTTAACAAGAGAGCCAAGACCATCATCCAGCTGAAGCCACGTAACCCCACCACCGCTATCAAGGGAAAACTGCCCATTCAAGCAGTGTGTGACTTCAAGCAACAAGAGGTAAATTACAATCATTTTGTTTAATGTCTGAGTCTATTTAGAAGTTTACAGTAATAACTATAATATAGTTATTATTGATACATGATAAATGATTTATTATTAGTTTATATCATAAACTAATAATAAATCATTTATCATGTATAGTATATTTAGTCATCTAAATATAATATACTTGATCATTTTGATCATTGTGGTAAAGTCATGGTGTATTTCTTCTGTTTAGATCACCGTCCATAAAGGAGACGAGTGTGCACTTCTTAACAACTCACAGCCATTCAAGTGGAAGGTGCTGAACCGGACTGGAAATGAGTCTGTGGTCCCCTCTGTCTGCTTCACGGTGCCTCCCATCAACAAGGAAGCTCTGGAGAGTGTAGCCAGGTCAGCTCAAGACACAACTGAAGACAATGTTTGTAATTGTTTCCTCTAAATAATGACATTATGTGCTTTACTGACTATTTGTTCTCCTGTGGTTTAGTCTGGAGGGAGGGCAGCAGCAGATGGTGTTGATGTGGCAGAAATACTACATAGACATGAAGAGTCTGTTGTCGTGGCAATACCTGATGAAAGACTTTACGCAGATTAATTCCTGGAACATTACTCTGGTAAGTTTACAGCTAAATGATGTATATTACCTCTGTGTAAACTGTTAAACTGTGTAGTGTTGTGTATTAAGCTTTATTCAACCCCACCCAAAAGAGTTACTTGCTACAATATCTCAGCAAGTATTCTGCACAACTCTTGTATGTGTTTTGTGCAGATTTTGTTTGCCTTTGAATGCACAGATTGAGTAAGGTACAGCTTGTTAAGTGAAAAACAACAGACTGCATTTTTATTACCTAAATGAATAAAAATTTAGATCTGCACATGCTCTTGTGTTATTAAATTAACTCCAAATATATTTGCAGTAATACGGTTGGTGCTAGTATTATTATTATTATTATTAGTGTTTACTTATTTATATAGATTTCATATTTCAGTCGAAATTTTATATTAGATTTTTCAATTTGGTACATTGCAGTGTTACTTTGTTTAGCAGTCTGTGTGAAACCTAAACCATTTCCTATATTTTAAAGTTGAAGTCCATGAAGCCAGAGGAGTACAGGCTGGTGAAGAGGAATCTGGACCTGCACTTCCAGGACTTTTTGAGGGACAGCCAAGACTCTCAGATGTTTAGACCTGATGACCGCATGCAAGTGGAGCAGGACTATGCCAGGGCGACACAACATTTTGAAAACCTCCTTCGTTCTATGGAGAAAGGTAACACAGAAACCTGAAATACATGAACTAATCTAAAGTAGAATTGCAGATGAACAGTTTACTGTTTGAGTATAGAAATTCAGAGGATTTATTTTTCTAATTCGTCTTTCAGCAACAATGTTTTTTAAGACCAAAGGTGAGTGGTGTGAAAGCAGAACAGCACTTAAAGTGATAGGCTGTAAACACGCTTATATACGCGAGTAACTGCATGTTGCTCTGCTTAGTTCATTCTTTCACTATTATCTTTTTTTTTTCTTTTTTTTTTGACCAAATAAAAGCACATAATATTGTATTGCATGGTTTGATACAGTGTTGCACAAGGTCTTCAACGTTTTTCAGCCCAGGGACCCCCAAACAGATGGCGAACTGGGCCAGGGACCCCCTACTATATATACGGCATAGAATTGTGTTTTATGTTAAATTGAGCTTAGTGTCATGTATAAACATTGCTACTGTTATGGTACATCCAATACAAGGAAATAATACACAGGTTAATACTGTATTTTACACTATAAAATATAAAATTATATTATTTTAAAGTGAAATCAAAAGATTTCGCGACCCCCCCTGCAGTACCTCTGCGACCCCCCTAGGGGTCGCGACCCCCCTGTTGAAGACCTCTGCATTAAAAGCTTAAACTACAGAGCTGGTGTAGATAATGTTGATGGCTTATACAGTGTTGTTGGCTTCTGGCTCTTTATGGTCAGTTTTTAAGCAGTTTGTTTTTGTCAGACTGTGAATTGTACAATACTAAGGACATTATACAGCATAACAACCATCTCCATGTTGTTTATAGGTCAACAGGATGAGACATTGTGTAAGAACTACATCTCTGAGGTGAAAGACCTGCGTATGCACATCGAGGACTGTGAGAACAGCACTGTGGCTCGTATCCGAAAACCAGTGGAGTCGGAGCCTCTGAAGGATTGTCTCCAGAAGACATCAGAGCAGAAGGTACATCCTTCACATGTCTTTGTTATCATGAATCTCAACAATGAAGTGATAGCTTATTTGACCACAGACCCGACTCTGCCTAATTCTCTAGTCTGTGTTTGAGAAACAGGGAAGAAATTGCTGTTGTTAAATTTAAGAATAAAAGCTGCTACATTTACATCCCTATCCCCTAATTCTTTTGATGATTTTTACCAATGGATGGAATGGAATAAAGAAAATATTCTGTTTAATTGCAGAAAGTGCAGGTGGAGCTGGATGGTCTGAAGAAGGACTTGGATAAAGTCTCTACGAAGTCGCAGCAGGTCCTGAACTCACCTCAGCCCTCGGCCTCAGCCCCAGTGCTCCGCTCAGAGCTGGAGCTCACAGTACAGAAGATGGACCACGCCCACATGCTGTCTTCTGTCTACCTCGAGAAGTGAGTGGAACACCCAGTTTTGACAATGATTTGGACTTAGTACTTAACTTGAGCGTGAAGTATTTAACCCATTAACCGTCCTTAGGCTGAAGACGGTTGAAATGGTGATCCGTAACACCCAGGGGGCAGAGGGTGTTCTCAAGCAATACGAGGACTGTCTACGCGAGGTTCACACTGTTCCCAGTGACGTCAAAGAAGTGGAGTCTTATAGAGCCAAGCTCAAGGTTGTAATGTTTATTTTTGTATAGTACAGGCTAATTAAATAAAAATAAAAAAAATAATGTTCTTTTTCTTTATTTTCATTATTTTTAATAGAAAATGCGAGCAGAAGCAGAGGCTGAACAACCAGTGTTTGATTCCTTGGATGAGGAGTTAAAGAAGGCTTCAGCAGTCAGTGACAAGATGTCCTACGTGCACAGTGAGCGCGATGTGGAGCTAGACCATTACCGTCAGCTCTTGTCCAACCTGCAAGAACGCTGGAAGGCTGTGTTCACCCAGATCGACCTCCGACAGAGGGACCTGGAGCAGCTGGGCCGCCAGCTCAGCTACTACAGGGAGAACTATGACTGGCTCATCCGCTGGATCAATGATGCCAAGCAAAGGCAAGAGAGAATACAAACTATACCAATCACTGACACCAAAACCCTGAGAGAACAGCTGGCTCAGGAGAAGGTTTGTGCTGCTTTTTAAAATAATTCTATCTGTGACAGCATTTGAAATGTTTATGAGTGTGTTTTCAATTGTAGAAACTACTTGAGGAAATCGAGAACAACAAAGACAAAGTGGAAGAATGTCAGAAATATGCCAAAGCTTACATTGATACAATCAAAGTAAGTGTAAAAACACAGACTTAGATAAATATTCAGTGATAAAAATTGATCATATTCTATTGTTGTATTCCTACAGGATTATGAACTACAGTTAGTGGCTTACAAAGCACAAGTGGAGCCTCTTACCGCTTCACCCTTAAAGAAAACCAAGCTAGATTCTGCCTCAGACAACATTATTCAAGAAGTAAGATTTTATAAAACCGATAGTATGCAATCTTATACTTAACAACTAAACTAACATTTTTGTTTTCCCTCTTTATTAGTATGTAACAATGAGGACTCGATACAGTGAACTGATGACACTGACTAGTCAGTACATCAAGTTCCTGAATGACTCGGAGCGCCGCCTAGAGGATGAGGAGGTACGTGACAACAGGCTGAAGTTTCCTCTCTGTTCTAACATGAATCTAACTTAATAATCCAAACGCAAAAAACAATTAAAATGATTCGCCGACCACCGAGAGCATGCAAGCATGTTTTCTTTGTCACAAACTGAAACATTTGCACATTCAATTATTGTATGGGTTACAATTTGTTGTGAAAAGGCATGAAATATGGTATGGTTTCTGTGGCTGAAGTGACTTAAAAATCAACAAATAACAATTGTTGAGTGTATTTCAAACATTTAACAAGAAATAGAATTTAATATGAATATATTTATAAATTGGTTCATTGTGCCTGGCTATCCATTGAGAACAGGGGTTCTTTTTCACTTTGCTTATTCTTCTTTAGTAAAGATTCTTCATTTTTTTAAGGATTACACAAGACTATTCCCAAATGAAATTAACTTTCAACCTATTTTCTAACCCTCCTCTCTTGCTTCTGTGCCTTTCTTAACTGCTTGCCAGTGCTTTACCACGATGAATGCTTGACTTGTTTGAGCATTAAAAAGGTAATTGATAAATCCTTCCACATCTATCTATTTCACTTTATTATATTATGTCATTCTTCTTTTTATCGCGTGCATTTTGGCTGCATAAAGCTCTTCCTACTGTAGACTTTTGTCTTGCTCCTCTTGGCCCTGTTTTTTCCCATGTTGCTTTTTGGCTAAGCCTTCATTTCCGAATGTAACGTTTTTTGTTTTTTTTAAATAGCCTCTGTTCCTTGCTCTGGTCATCTCTTGGCAAAAAGTGATTAAAAGAACCCCATGTGCATGGAATGGTTTTGGTTTTAGTGAATGGTGTGAATAATAACCACTTGTGTAGATGGGCAACTTAAGTATAGGAAAAGGGAAATGTAAACCAATAGTTACAAATAGCTCAAATTAATTTAGCTGATTAATTGGCTAATACAAATAAATAAATAAACATTTTTTTTTAAATCTACAGCTGCAGTTGCATGCCATTTAATTTCTTTGCTGTGATGTTGTTTTGGATTCCAGGTCATTTTGGATCCATACATTAATTGATAAACCGCCATCATCCATTTTATCTTTGTTTTAATAACATTTGTGATTGAACTTGCACTGGGAATGTAATCATTTAAATTAATGTCTAATACGCATTATGTTCTTTGACCGTGATCTAAGCTAACTTTAACAATAACATTTACTGGTAATACATTACATTAAATTGCTCCAGTGGGACCAGCTTGTGCTTATTCTCATAAACACAGCTGTCTCATGTAGTATAGCTATATTTAAAGTAAAGTATTACCTTATCATGCTTGATTATAATCCTTTTTCTATAATTTACTTCCACTAATTCAGAAAGCTGCAGAGAAACTCAAAGCAGAAGAAAAGAAAAAAATGGCCGAGATGCAGGCTGAACTAGACAAACAGAAACAATTAGCTGATGCTCATGCAAAAGCCATTGCCAAAGCAGAAAAAGAAGCCAATGAGCTGAAACTTAGAATGCAGGAAGAAGTGAGCAAAAGAGAAATCGCAGCCGTAGATGCACAAAGACAAAAGTCCAACATCCAACTGGAACTCCATGAGCTGAAAAATCTCTCTGAGCAACAGATTAATGACAAAGCCCAACTGGTGGAAGAAGCTCTTCAAAGCCGGTCAAAGATTGAGGAGGAAATACACCTAATAAGAATCCAACTAGAGACTACAGTAAAGCAAAAAAAGATTGCAGAGTCTGAGGTTAAGCAACTTCGTGACAAAGCTCATGAAGCTGAAAAACTGAGAAAGGCCGCTCAAGATGAGGCAGAGAAACTTCGCAAACAGGTCAATGAAGAAACCCATAAGAAGCGGTTAGCAGAAGAAGAACTTAAGCACAAATCTGATGCAGAGAAAGAGGCAGCACGCCAAAAGCAAAAAGCTCTGGAAGACCTTGATAACCTCAGAATGCAGGCCGAGGAGGCTGAGAGGAGAGTTAAACAGGCTGAGATAGAAAAGGACAGACAAATACAAGTGGCACATGCAGCTGCCCAGAAAAGTGCTGCTGCCGAGCTCCAGAGCAAACACTTGTCCTTTGTGGAAAAAACATCCAAGTTGGAAGAATCCCTGAAACAAGAGCATGGCGCTGTACTTCAACTACAACTGGAAGCAACACGTCTTCAAAAACAACAGCTCGATGCTGAAAATGCGAGAGAAGAGGCCGAAAGGGAGCTTGAGAAATGGCGCCAAAAAGCCAATGAGGCTCTGCGACTAAGGCTTCAAGCTGAGGAAGAAGCCCACAAAAAGACCATTGCCCAGGAAGAAGCTGAGAAACAGAAGGAGGATGCCGAGCGTGAAGCTAAGAAGAGAGCTAAAGCCGAAGAGTCTGCTCTAAAGCAAAAGGACATGGCAGAGAAGGAGCTGGAGAGGCAGAGAAAGTTTGCTGACAGCACTTCTCAGCAGAAACTCAATGCTGAACAGGAGCTCATCCGTCTCAGGGCAGACTATGACAATGCTGAGCAACAAAGGTCCCTTCTGGAAGATGAACTATACCGTTTAAAGAATGAAGTCATCCGGGCTGAACAACAAAGAAAACAACTAGAAGACGAGCTGGCAAAAGTGAGGAGTGAAATGGATGTACTTATTCAGATGAAGTTCAAAGCAGAACAGGAGAGCATGTCCAATACAGAGAAGAGCAAACAGCTTCTGGAGGACAAAGCTGCCAAGATGAGAGATCTAGCAGATGAGGCAAGTCGACTCAGAGCTATTGCTGAAGAAGCTAAGCAGCAAAGACAGATGGCTGAGGAGGAAGCGGCCCGTCAGAGGGCTGAAGCAGAGAGGATCCTCAAAGAAAAGTTAGCCGCAATTGGTGAAGCCACCCGCCTCAAAACTGAAGCTGAAATCGCCCTAAAAGAAAAGGAAGCAGAAAATGAAAGACTACGCCGTAAAGCTGAAGACGAGGCATACCAGAGGAAAGCGCTTGAAGATCAGGCTAATCTGCACAAGCAGGAGATTGAAGAAAAGATCATCTTACTCAAAAAGTCATCAGATGCTGAAATGGATCGGCAAAAGACACTTGTGGATGATAGCCTCAAACAAAAGCGAATTGTTGAAGAAGAAATCAGAATACTCAAGCTCAACTTTGAAAAAGCCTCCTCTGGCAAACTCGATCTAGAACTTGAACTTAACAAACTGAAAAACATTGCTGATGAAACTCAACAGAGCAGACTCAGGGCTGAAGAGGAGGCAGAAAAACTGAGGAAGCTTGCCTTGGAGGAAGAAAAGCGCAGAAGAGAAGCTGAGGAAAGAGTGAAGAAAATCACAGCTGCAGAGGAGGAGGCAGCCAGACAGAGAAAGGCAGCCTTAGAAGAAGTGGAACGGTTGAGGAAGAAAGCTGAAGAAGCCAGAAAGCAGAAAGATGAAGCTGACCAAGAAGCTGAAAGGCAGCTTGTTGCGGCACAGCAGGCAGCAGTTAAATGTAGTGCAGCTGAGCTCCAAGTCCAGACTGTTCTCGCTCAGCAGAAAGAAGATGGTGCCATGCAGCAAAAGCTTAAGGAGGAATATGAAAAAGCAAGAGCTCTAGCAAAAGAAGCTGCGGAGGCTAAAGAAAAGGCAGAACGGGAGGCAGCACTGTTTCGCCAACAAGCTGAGGAGGCAGAGAAGCAGAAAGCTGCAGCTGAACAAGAAGCTGCAAACCAGGCCAAAGCACAAGAGAACGCAGAGAGACTGAGGATAGAGGCTGAGTTTGAAGCCGCCAAACGGGCACAAGCAGAAGCCTCAGCACTAAAGCAAAAGCAACAAGCTGATGCAGAGATGGCCAAGCACAAGAAACTGGCTGAACAAACATTAAAGCAAAAGTTCCAGGTTGAACAAGAGCTTACAAAGGTGAAACTTAAACTGGATGAAACTGATAAACAGAAATCTCTCCTCGATGACGAACTTCAGCGCTTAAAGGATGAGGTGGATGATGCTGTTAAGCAAAGGTCTCAGGTGGAGGAGGAGCTTTTCAAAGTCAAAGTTCAAATGGAGGAGCTAATGAAACTGAAACTCAAGATTGAAGAGGAGAATCAGCGTCTCATTAAGAAAGACAAAGACGGCACTCAAAAGTTGCTTGCAGAAGAAGCTGAAAATATGAAGAAGCTGGCTGAAGATGCTGCTAGGCTTAGCGTAGAAACACAAGAGGCAGCTCGTCTGAGACAAATTGCAGAGGATGACCTTAATCAGCAACGAGCCCTGGCAGAAAAAATGCTAAAAGAGAAAATGCAAGCAATTCAAGAAGCTTCTCGACTTAAGGCTGAAGCCGAAATGCTGCAGAGACAAAAGGATCTTGCACAGGAGCAAGCTCAAAAACTACTGGAGGATAAACAACTTATGGAGCAGCGCTTGAATGAGGAGACCGAGGAGTACCAGAAATCTCTTGAAGCAGAGAGGAGAAGACAGTTAGAGATATTAGCTGAAGCAGAAAAACTCAAACTGCAAGTTTCTCAGCTCAGTGAGGCCCAGGCAAGAGCTGAAGAGGAAGCCAAAAAGTTCAAGAAACAGGCAGACACAATTGCTTCCCGTCTCCAGGAGACAGAGATAACTACAAAAGAAAAAAATACAGCTGTGGAAAAACTGGAAAATGAAAGACTAAACTCAAGCAGAGAAGCTGATGATTTACGCAAAGCAATCGCAGACCTAGAGAGGGAGAAGGTTAGACTCAAAAAGGAAGCAGAGGAACTTCAATATAAATCAAAAGAGGTATTGTGTTAACAATGACATAATCATGCAGCTTATGTCATTGAGAATAATCTCTACAAACTAACCACTTTGTCTCTATAAATGCTCTATCCACTTCCTTCACTAACTCCGAATCCATATGATTTAAGTATTATTTCTGTTTTACATTGCACTGTGCTCATGCATATTGCATCCGGTATGTGTCCCATTCCCTGGAATGACATGACCTGCATTTTACCATTTTCAGGAACATCACGACGCTGCTGTAGATGGAAAAAAGAACATATACACATTTTTATTAAGTGAAGTATTTATGGTTAGGCATTTATTTTGCAGTTATATTGCTAAAATGCCAAAATACAAATTAAATTTGAATTTTGGTCATTATATTTTATTCATAAAAGTAATGATAAAGGTGTCATAAAGTTATGATCAAGCACAAGATTTTATCAGACTAAATATTAAAATATTCAACGCACATTGGTAAGCAGAACGTACGGTTCGATTTTTATCAGCGCAAAACATTATAATTTATCTGAATATGCATAAGCAAAGTGCATTGTATATTGTTGTCCTAGTCAAACATGCAGGTATACATTAATGCTTACAGTATTGAGGAATTGTATTTCAGTTATAGTTATTAAAATTCAAGGAAAACACAAAAACACATTTACAAACAGTTCAAGCATTTATTCATTTTAATTGTGATGTTACTTAAACAAGAATAAATAAATGTGTGAAATATTTCACTCTACTACATCTAAAGAATTAGTCTAGAGAAATGAGATGCACCTGTATTATGTTTAGGTAAACTGTATTTGGCATACCATTGCATTTGGATACTCACTTTATTTTTCTTTCTCTTTTTTTAGATGGCTGATGCACAACAGAAACAAATAGAGCATGAAAAGACCATGCTGCAGCAGACATTCCTAACAGAAAAGGAGATGCTCTTGAAGAAGGAAAAGCAAATTGAAGATGAGAAAAAGAAACTTGAGAGTCAGTTTGAGGAGGAAGTCAGAAAGGCCCAAGCTCTCAAAGATGAACAGGAGCGTCAGAAAAAGCAAATGGAGGAAGAGAAGAAAAAACTGCAAGCCAACATGGACGCTGCCCTCAACAAGCAAAAGGAGGCTGAGCTGGAAATGCTTAACAAACAGAAAGAAATGCAGGAGCTGGAGAGGATTAGACTTGAGCAAGAAAGAAAACTTGCTGAGGAAAACCAGAAACTGCGAGAGAAACTGCAGCAGATGGAGGATGCACAAAAGGAGCACACAAACATTGAGACCATAACAGTGGTTGAAACTACAAGAAAAGTCCTCAATGGCCAAAATGCTTCAGATATAACAGATGGGGTTGATCCTTTGTCTTTTGATGGCATTCGTGAAAAGGTTCCTGCAAGTCGATTGCTTGATATTGGCCTTCTACCTAAGAAAGAGTTTGACAGATTGAAAGATGGCAATACCACTGTGCACGAGCTAGGAGAGAGCGATAACCTGAAACAAATTCTTAAAGGAAGAAACTGCATTGCTGGTATATTAAGCCCAACTAATCAGAAAATGTCTATCTATCAAGCGTCCAAAGAAAAGAAGATTACACTAGGTACAGCTATGATACTTCTTGAGGCCCAGGCTGCTACAGGTTTTATGATAGACCCCATTAACAATAAGAAATTCTCTGTTAATGAAGCAGTTAAAGAGGGTTTGATTGGGCCAGAATTGCACAACAAAATGGTGTTAGCTGAGAGAGCTGTTGTTGGCTACAAAGATCCTTACACTGGCGGAAAAATATCTACTTTCGAAGCAATGAAGAAGGGTCTCATTGAACATGATCATGCAATCAGAATTCTTGAAGCTCAACTGGCTACTGGGGGCCTTGTTGATCCTATTCATAGTCATAGAGTGCCCACTCATTTGGCCTGTAAACAAGGCCAGTATGATGCAGAAATGAACAAGATCATGGAGAAACCCTCAGACGATAACAAGGGGTACTTTGACCCAAGCACTCAAGAACCCCTGACGTATACAGAACTAATGGCTAGATGCAAAACTGACACAGACACAGGGCTCCTGCTCCTGCCAATCACAGACCAAGCTGCATATTGTTCAAGCATGTACACAGAAGAAGAGACTAAAGACGTTTTCAACAAAACAACTGTGTCAGTGCCATTTGGTAGATTCCAGGGCAAAACGGTCACTATTTGGGAAATCATTAACTCTGAGTACTTCACCGAAGACCAGAAGAAAGACCTTCTACGTCAATACAGGACAGGCAAAATTACAATTGAAAAGATCATCAAGATCGTAATTACTGTTGCAGAAGACAAAGAGAAGAAAAGTGACATCACATTTGATGGTATTAGAGGCCCTGTCCCTGCCGCAGATCTAGTAGAATCCAAAATTATTGATAAGGACCTGTATAATAAATTGCACAAAGGGGCTGTAACGGTTAAAGAAGTGTCTGAAATGGAGCCTGTTCAAAAAGCATTGAAAGGTACAAATGGAATTGCGGGTGTATACATACAGTCTTCCAAACAGCCAATGTCTTTCTATCAAGCTATGAAGAAGGACATGATGAGACCAGGGCCAGCTCTAAATATGCTTGAAGCCCAGACAGCAACAGGATACATTACTGATCCCACCACCAGCCAGAAGCATACAGTCGATGAAGCTGTGAAAGCAGGAGTTGTTGGCCCAGAGTTGCACGAAAAGCTTCTGTCTGCTGAGAGGGCTGTGACAGGTTATAGAGATCCATATACAGGAAAAACTGTGTCTTTATTCCAAGCAATGAAGAAAGATCTAATCCCAAAAGAACATGGCATAAGGCTGCTTGATGCCCAATTGACCACTGGGGGTATCGTTGATCCAGTAAAGAGTCACCGCATCTCTCATGATGTAGCCTGCCAGCGGAACTATTTTGATGACGAAACGAAACAAATCTTAACTACTCCCACCAATGAGGCTAAATGCTTTTTCAATCCTAATACAAAAGAGAATGTCACTTACGCACAGCTCTTTGATGAATGCATCGTTGACGAGAAAACAGGTCTCCGGCTCCTGCCTTTGTCTGACGAAGCAATCAAGTGTAAAGAAGAGACAACTTACACAGAGGCTCAGACCAAAGAAGCAATGACCCAGGCCACTATGGAGTTGGACAGAGGTCCATTTAAAGGCAGGAAAGTCACAATCTGGGAAATAATTCATTCTGAATATTTCACAGAAAAGGAGAGAAATGACCTCCTCAAACAGTTTATGTCTGGAAAGATCACAATTGAAAAGTTAATAAAGATTATTATTACTGTCATCACTGAAAAAGAAGCAAAGAAACAAGAGCAATCCACTTTCAAAGGTCTCAGAGCAAATGTACCAGCAAGCTCTCTCTATGACTCTAAAATTATTGACAAACCCACGTTTAATCTCCTTGAACAAGGCAAAACAACACCTGCAGAAGTCAGTAGGAACCCCAATGTCAGTAAATATCTGCAGGGATCAGATTGCATTGCTGGCATTTACAATGAGCCTTTAAGAGAAAAGATGAGCATTTACCAAGCAATGAAGAAAAAGCTCCTTAGACACAATACAGGGCTTGCTCTTTTAGAGGCCCAGGCAGCCACTGGGTTCATTGTGGATCCATTAAAAAATCAGTGCATGTCAGTGGATGAAGCAGTTAGGGTGGGCATTGTTGGACCTGAGTTACATGAGAAGCTCCTGTCTGCAGAGAAGGCTGTCACAGGTTACAAAGACCCATTCACTGGAATGAAAATCTCCCTTTTTGAAGCGATGCAAAAAGACTTGATACTAAAGGAGCAAGCTTTGCCAATGCTTGAAGCCCAGATGGTTTGCGGAGGCATTATTGATCCAGTTAACAGCCACCGAGTCCCCACTGATGTAGCATATGAGAAAAACATGTTTGATGAACAAACTGCCAAAATTCTGTCTGAACCGTATGATGAAAACAAAGTTTTCTCAGACCCTGAAAATGATGAAAGTGTCACCTACAAACAGCTTAAAGACAAGTGCCGAAAAGATTCAGATACAGGCCTGTACATGCTGCCACTCTCAAAGCCACAGTCTCCAACTGTTGTAGAAAAGACCTACCTCTACACTGAGGAACAAACACAAAGTGACCTGAGCAACACTCAAATTGACATTCCAATTGAGGGTTTCTCTGACAAACCAATGAACCTCTGGGATATTATGAATTCAAATCTGCTTCCTGAACAAGAAAGACAAAAGCTCATGGATGAATACCGCTCTGGTAAAATCACAAAAGAACGAATGATTATCATCATTATTGAGATCATGGAGCAGAGAGAAATAATCAGAAATGATGCTCCATTATCATGCAAAACAATAAGGAGAAGGATAACAATAGAAGAATTGTACAATGCCCGAATCATAGATTTGGAGACATATAATCTCCTTAAACAAGGAAAAAGAGATATTCGTGACATAATGGAGTTGACCAGTGTAAAACAGTATCTCTATGGCACTGGTTGTGTTGCAGGGATCACAACTGATACTTGCAAAATGAGCATTTACCAAGCAATGAAGGGAGATTTCCTGACACCAGAGCTAGCTCTTAGTCTGCTAGAAGCACAGGCAGCTACCGGTTTTATTGTAGATCCAATTAAGAATGAAACACTTACAGTTGATGAAGCTGTCTGCAAAGGTGTGGTTGGACCAGAAATCCATGACAAACTCTTGTCAGCAGAAAGAGCAGTCACAGGATACAAAGATCCCTATAGTGGAAACATTATCTCTCTTTTCCAGGCCATGAAAAAAGGCCTTGTTACCCAAGATTATGCTCATAAAATGTTAGAAGCACAAACTGCCACAGGAGGCATTATTGACCCTGTATTCCAGTTCCACCTCCCAATAGATGTTGCAATCCAAAGAGGTTACATTAACAAAGAAACCAATGAGAAACTAAATGATGATGTTAAAGGCTTTATTGACCCCATAACGGAGGAGAACGTTTCGTATGCAGAGTTACTGAAGAGATGCAAGCTAGAAGGAGGACTGCGTCTTCTTTCTTTGGGAGATAAGAGGTTGATGTTTAAGGGTCTTAGGAAACAGATCACAATTGAGGAGCTTCTACGCTCACAGATCATTGACATAGAGACTGTCAAACAACTGAATGAAGGTGCATTATCCCTGGATGAAGTTAGTAATAGACTATCACGATACCTTGAAGGTACAGGCTGTATTGCTGGTGTGTTTTTGGAATTGTCAAAAGAACGTTTCTCCATTTATCAGGCTATGAAGAAAAATATGATTAGACCAGGTACAGCATTTGAGCTCCTTGAAGCACAAGCAGCCACTGGATATGTCATTGATCCCATCAAAAACCTCAAACTTACGGTTAATGAAGCTGTAAAGATGGGAATTGTGGGAGCAGAGTTCAAAGACAAACTTCTTTCAGCTGAGCGGGCAGTCACAGGATATAGAGATCCATATTCAGGCAAGACAATATCTCTATTCCAGGCCATGAAAAAGGGTCTCATATTGAAAGATCATGGCATTCGTCTACTAGAAGCCCAGATTGCTACAGGAGGAATCATTGACCCAGAGGAAAGTCACCGCCTGCCAGTTGAAGTTGCCTACAAGCGTGGCTTCTTTGATGAAGAAATGAATGAGATTTTAATAGATCCATCTGATGACACCAAAGGTTTCTTTGACCCCAACACTGAGGAAAATCTAACTTACTTGCAGCTCATGGAAAGGTGCATTAAAGACCCTGAGACTGGTCTGGTGCTTCTGCTGCTGAAAGATAAACGTCGTGAAAGAAAAGCATCATCTTCTAAATCTTCTGTCCGTAAGCGTCGCATTGTCATTGTTGACCCTGATTCTGGCAAAGAAATGACGGTGTATGAAGCGTACAGGCGGGGACTAATTGACCAACAAACCTACTTGGAGCTTGCAGAGCAGGAGTGTGAATGGGAAGAGATCACAATGACCTCCTCAGATGGCACAATCAAAACTCTAATCATTGACAGAAGATCTGGGCGACAGTATGATTTGGATGATGCTATTGGCCGTGGTCTGATAGACCAACGCTCACTCGAAAACTACAGGTCTGGAAACTTGTCCATCACAGAGTTTGCAGATATGCTTTGTGGAAATATGGGAGATATCCGCTCACGGTCATCTTCATTTGGTTCCACCAGTGGCTCAACCTCCTCTTATCCCATGAGCCCCATACCAACTATAAAAGCACCTGCAGTCATATGGAATGACCCAAGTGAGGTCACTTGTCCCATCGCTGGTATACTGGATATAGACACTCTGGAAAAGATTTCTGTAACTGAGGCCATGCACAGAAACTTGGTAGACAACATTACAGGTCAAAGACTGTTAGAAGCACAAGCTTGCACTGGAGGAATAATTGACCCCTCAAGTGGAGAAAGATTCTCAGTCAGTGATGCCACAGAGAAGGGTCTGGTGGATAAGATTATGGTTGATCGTCTTAACCTTGCCCAAAAAGCATTTAATGGCTTTGAAGACCCTAGAACAAAATCTAAAATGTCAGCCTCCCAAGCTCTGAAAAAGGGCTGGTTGTATTATGAAGCTGGACAGCGGTTCCTTGAGGTCCAGTATCTCACAGGTGGACTCATTGAGCCTGAGGTCGAGGGAAGAGTGCCACTGGATGAGTCTATCAGGAAGGGAACTATTGATGCACGCACTGCCCAAAAACTCAGAGATGTCAGTGCTTATTCAAAATATCTGACATGTCCCAAAACCAAACTTAAAATCTCCTTTAAAGATGCAATGGACAAAAGCATGGTTGAGGAAGGATCTGGCCTGAGGCTTCTTGAAGCATCATCAGAGTCCACCAAAGGAGTGTATAGTCCCTATAATCTGAGTGGAACTGGCTCAGCTTTTGGCTCTCGGTCTGGATCAAGGACTGGTTCCAGACCTGGATCAAGGAGAAACAGTATTGACGCTGGCTTCACCATGAACTTCGCCAGCTCTTCTTTAACAACATCTTCAACCAGCTACAGTCGCAGATTCTGATAGCCGTGTGTTATGCATAATTTAGTACAACCACACATAAACCCACTAATATAAATGAACAGTAGAACTGAAGTCTAACAAACTCTTAAGAAATAGACATATAGCAGATATTTATTTATTGTTTTGGGGGGGCATAACATAACATAGTATACCTGTTAAAAGGTTGATTTTTATGACTTTAAAAACTATATTCTATATGTAAACAAAGTTTTGATATTTTACAGATAAAGATTTTGCATTGAATGTTTGTATAGAATATGGATGGGTTCATGATATTTCTTATGTTAAAATTTTCTTGATAAAGATTATTATTATTATTATTATTATTATACATATAAAGCCAGACACTACAACAAAAACACACATATTGCCTTGACATTGCTTTTATGTTAATATGTTTATAATCAGTGGACATGTAAATATTATTTTGACACAACATGATTAGTCACTAGAGAAGCTTTGCAATTTTGCCCAAGTGTTCCTGATCAATCCCAAGGTGATGTCAGACCTCATGCAGCTTCATCACACAGATGTGCCTCCTGTAATATAAGTTACTGTAAGTTATTTCTTTTTTAAAATTTTAATTTAACCAATTTGCTCCTTTTTCATATACAGTTGGTTTATTCCTTTCTGTTTTCAGGTATTTAGGTTTTGTTGACTTTATTGAGTGATCTTTGTTTGTCCTTATGTGTTTGCAGAGTTTTAGAATGCATTTCCTGAAGATGGACACTCATCTGGCTAGATCTTATAGTCCCCATAATCACAATGTATTGATCCAGGCAAGTGGAGTTTTACAGATTTTAACTTAAGCTTTTCATTTCATTATATATATTTTTTCTCATTCTTTTCATTTACGTTTATTGTTTTGTTGGTCTTTATTTGATTTTTATTTTATTTTTTTTAGATTTGCCACTGAATGTCCATTCATCCATAAAGCATTATGACATCATCTTGGAACGCCAGAATCACTTGGACCTCTGTGCCATAATTGTCTTATTGACTTAATTCTAATTTAAAGAAATTTCAATTTAAAGATGAAAGTCCACTGGGTGTGTTTGTTGTTTCTGATAATTCTGTATAAAAGCAAATACCAAAGTGTTACTTAGAACAACTCTACCCTATTTCACTACATTGTTTGAATGTGTAATATTAAACAAGTAATTTTGCTGTTCTCAGAAAACATTTTGAAGCATCTACACCGCATAAGCAGTGTTTGAACACTTTCTTTTTGTCTCTTTGTTTAATCATTTTATGCATTATACCATACATCTGCTTGCTTGTTATGAATATTCAAATGACAAAAGACATTTGGGAAAAGGTTAGTTTAGAAAATGATTTTGTAAATAAATATACTTTTAAAAAGATATCTTGTCATTTATAAATAATGCAATTTCACAGAAAAACACAATCTAAACTATATAATACTGTGTTGTACACAGAGTTCACATAACCTGCTGAACAAAATTATGTGCTTAGATTCTGAAGTATATTTGAGGATTCTTTGAGTGTTATATACCTGATTATATTTCCCACCAAGATCTGTATATGATCTGTATATTTACTTGACACTTGAAGGCACTGTTTTCTTGCAACATTTTTGGATTTATTTCAATGTAAATCATTTAGAAAACAATTTGGACAATTCAAGCTCAAAGTTATGGAGCAAGTGGTTTACAGAAAATGTCAGTAGATTATTTACCACTCGAGGGCAGTGTTTGACTGATTTCAGAAAAAAAACAATACAAATATGTATGGTCAAGTAGTTTGATTTCTCTGGTACACATATTATAAATATAAGTTACCAGATCATTTAAAATAAGAAAATAAAAAAGACTAAGAATTATTTGTAGAAAAATCACAATGTGCTTTGTAAAATAGCCACTGGATTCATCGGAAGAACCAGCCAATACCTCCCAGAACTCTTCTATCAGCTCTTTGGAGTATGACCCCTACTTTACTCTCCCATTCAATGGAGGAAGGAAGGTAAGAAATTGATTAATTAGCCATGGCCCAGTCACCCAGTAATTGATAATAATCTAGTATAAAATCAAAGATTGAAATGAGAAGTCCAGCATGCAGTATTTATTCTCTGTCACATGCAGGATGAAGGGGTACAGTTTGAACCACAGGCATTTTCATCAAAGGACCATAGATATGGGTAACTGTTTTTATGTAATTAAAACCATGTACACTTGTGAATAGGGACAGTTTACTCACAATTCGATTTGATTTGGGTCTCCGAACAACAAAAACACAAAAGGTTTGTCAGTATTTAATTAAAGTACACTGCATAGTAAAAACAGGACTTATAATATAGCAAAGTTAAGCCTCTTTGGATCTGTTTTCATTCTGTATCAGCAAAGTAACACAGGTATAGCCATGACAAAAGGAGAAATTCAATTTGTCAACTGGACAAAAGTTTATTTGGTCGAATATGTTTCGCAGCTCATCCAAGCTGCTTCTTCAGTTCTGGTCAGACGCTGGTGGACACTGCCTATATCTGTCTGGAGGAAGGAGCTAACTACAATGTAATAGAGAGTGGCACACCTATTTGTTTACAGTTTCTGTTAGTTAGGTTGAGTTTAGTTTATTTAGTTTATTTGACAGGGACAATGTACAGGAGCATTAATCACAAAAAATAAAAAGATGCTTTGTACTAGACTTTAGCTCTCGGAGCTAATTTCCATCCGCAGTCCCTGAGACAAACAACATCACAAACAATGAACATAAAGCATAAAAGGTGGGCCTATTAAATATGCAGTGGGAGTGGAGGGGGGGGTCTGGTTAGCAGAACCATTCAGGACCATAATGGTGTTTTCACACCTCTGGACCTGACCTGGCTAGCCATTGTTTTCTTTGTTTGTTTTGATTTAGGATAAAGTTATGGATAGGAAACAAATTATGTCTGAGGCTTCCATTTCTGTTCAAGGAAAGATTCTCTTTCTTGACAAAAGTAGCCTCTTTAACTTCCCTCTCAACCAAATAAACTTGTGTCCAGTTGATAAATTGAATTTCTCCTTTTGCCATGGATTCTACCTGGATGACTGAGGGATTCTACTAGGGATGTCAACAATTAATCGACTTACGATTAATTGTCGATCAAGACGTTGGTCGAACAAAATGCATTAATTGTAATTAGGGCTGGGTATATTAACGCGTTAATCGCGATTAGATTAATGTAAGTTATCGCGAACAATTTTTTTAATCGCGATCAGAGTTTGCCAGCATTTTCCGCAATTCTACCATCCATATGCAGCTCATTTGGTTGTATTAATTAAACTCATTGTCGGTTAAACGCGCTATTTTGAGTTTGCTATTATTTTGTTCCTTCTACGCATCCGTAGGCAGCTCGAGCGGGCTTCAATCGAGTCGTCGGCATTGGCAAGGAAGGACACGCTGTTGTCTTCAGTTTAGCCAACTTAGCCACTATTACTGGTTCATTGTTACTTTTTCCTTTCTCTGCACTTTTTTGAAATAAAAAAATGGTAAGAAATACTTTGCATTGTGAGTTTAACTTTAGATTCGAACGGTCTTACTGCAAGATATCAATTTTAAACATGCAAAAAAAATCACGATTAATCGCGATTAACTATGAAATTTCTGAGATTAGTTGCGATCAAGAAAATTAATCGTTTGACAGCCCTAATTGTAATTAATCGCTAATCGCGGACATGCGCACCCGCGTGGCCACGAAACAATGCAACCGCGCACCGCGCTGCACCAAGCTCGACTCACAGCCGGCCGCAGGCGCCAACGGCACTGCTCAGCAGGCCCGCGCGTACACCGGGGCTGCTGAGCACGAGATCAAGCCGCGGCACCCGGAATGCGTAGTCTCAGCCCGAGCCACAAACCAGCCGCACGAAACCAGCAGCGACACGTGGTCTAGACCTGGTCCAGTCCTGGTTTAGTCCAGGCCCAGTCCAGGTTTAGACCTGGTCTAGTCTCTTAGCCAATCAGGACACAGAACAAAATGTTACACGATAAAAAAAAAATAGAAAAAAAAAAATATATATATCCGCGAACCGCGATAGAGCGAGGGATTACTGTATTTTGTTATTCAGTATCAATACATTTGTCTGCTTTTTACTAAGGAATAATTAATTGAGGAATATACAATATAATAATACTCTATTGAAACACTAAAATTCAGGTGAAAAACGACGCTTATCAGTTAATCGTTAATCGATCGATAAGGTCAATCAACTATAGATTAATGAATTAATCGATAATTTGCATCCCTAGATTCTACACACAGGCATAGCCAGTTACCACCTACAGAGTGTTTAGCCATACTGTACATGTGGCATCCAATGTGGCAGCCAATCAAAACATATGGCTGGCAGTATAATCCTGTATTTTTGTTTAAAGAATTAGACTAAAATTGTGGGCAAAATGATTCTATACACAATCATCTCTATACTTTTTATTAGACATTTTATTAGATTAGACAATAGTACATCGTGAGTCTGTTGTGACGTTAAATGGCTACTGGTTTGTAGGGATTAACAACTAATTAACCATGTTTTCTTCCAAAAATCAAGCAGCTGGCTAATATCCTATATTATGTGATTTAGCGCCAACATGGAGGAGCTGAGTCAGTGGCAGTCTGAGTTCAGAGGTCAAATCAGAGCCCTGAGACAGTGGCTGAAGATCATGGAGATGAGGCTTCCTGCTTCAGACCCCAGGGTCAGTGTCTGCCTTCTGTTACCTCTGCTTCCATGCATCCCATCATTTTTTTTTGCTTGTCAGTTAGTTTGCAATTATTTTTGACGTTATTTCCACCACAGGAAGTACTGGCATTAACTTTATCTGATATTAGAATAGAAGAGGCCAATATACCATAGTTCCCACTCCACATTGATAACATTGAAACTGCCAGTAAAAGACCAACTTCACATCACAACGGTGAATTAAACCAATGAGTCATGCCCATCCGATAAAGGTCCATTGTACATTGTATGAAAAAGAGCTTCTCATGACCCAGCATACTGTGGTGGTCCTGCTCCACTCATGCAGGCTGACTGTTAGGCCACAGAGGGAACGAAGGGTTCTTTGTGCCTAGCCAGGGAACGCCAGCTCACTGAAGTGGTTGCTGCTGGAGAGGCCCACTGCACAGATGAGCGAACACAGTGAAAAGACATTAGAATCAGATGGGAAGAAGAGGCAAAAGGCCAAAGAAAAGAAAATCAAGATTTGTTTTGTTTTGAATGTGCAAAAATGGCAATATAACTGCAGATGCTTTGGCCACTAGTCTTTGAAGTCACAAAAACAGATAGTCAGTCCCATTTTAATAAATTAGAAAACTGTGGACTAGAGAAATAATCAAAAAGTACACATCGGGTGGCAATGTTGTAATGGGTTCAGTGTTCAGTTCAGAGTTCAGTTCATCAACCAGAGGCTTGACATGACAGTTCTCAGTCAAAGCATTTATAATATAATATAAATGTAAATATAATAATAATAGTATTCAATTCATTTCAATTATAATAACAATAATGATTTGATTTTATCATTATTGTTATTATAATTGAAATGAATTGAATACTATTATCATTCACATTATATGACCACAACATCATTGGCGATAGTGTGTCAGTATTCCAGAGAAAACACGGATGTGCTAACTAGTGCATACATTGTTTAAAGTGGCAGGTGTGTCTCTCTCCAGTGTATTGCATAGGGTCCTTTAACAGAGGCCTGGTTAGAGATGTCCTCATTTGAGCTCCTAACTCCTAACGAGTCCCTCAGGCCTAGACCATAACCAGGAGTGTGACAGACTAACGCCATTACCATGACAAAAGCCTGAGGTTTGACGCACTTTGGTAAAGACATAGTTGAAATAACAAGGTACTTGCTATTTATATGTGCATGTGGGTAGTTTCTTTTATTTGAAAATTCCTGTGTATTTGTCATATTAGTCTTAATGGGAATCCATAGATGAAAAGTATGGATTACAGTTAATAATGTTTTAAAGTTTAACCAATGAAACTGCTTATGAATTATCTTTTATAAACATATAACATGCAGCCATATATGAATTCCTAATGGAAAACCTCCTCAAACATATTCTTGTCAAACTTTTCTTTTCACTTGTCATACTGGTCCTTTACCTTCATTGAGGTCATAACTTCCCACACATTATGTCTTCTGCAGCCCCAACCCCCACATGGTGGATTAAGACCTGGCCTGTCTTAGACCCTTGTTTCTTGGTTTCCCTGGGTTCGTAGCAGATGCTGCATCTTAAATAAGTCTTGTCCACAGAACATATAAACAGGCCTCATCAGGCCAAGGGAGCAACGTCAAGGTCCAAAGATCATTTCCACGAGTATTCTGTGTCTGACAGCCAGCAAACATGCCCCTTTGCCCTAGGGATATGTTTTCTTATACACAACACAAAAAGTAAAAAATATTTTCAGATTGTGCAAAGTTGTAAAAATGCCATCTTCTAAAATACACAGCTTAGGTTTTATTCATGTGACCCATGGTCTATGCAGTACATCCGATGCATTGTTGGCCCCAGCATGTCAAATTGATTTTCTTCAACTTGAAATAATACATTACTGCAGACTTTTTGATGTTCACACTATTTTACAGTTAATGGTGATAACTTTTGTTTTCTGTGCCTATTTCCTCTATATAAAAGCCCGACCCACCGCTGTAAATCCTTCTTTTGCATTGAGCGGCTGCATCAAAGATGAGACGGATGATGTGGCTGAACTCTTCCCTATTTCCATGGAGCTAAGCCCTAGACAGACCCTTGATTGTAATTTCCAGTATCCGAGCAGCTCAGCAGAATCTGGGCAACCCAGCAGGGCAGCACAGTGCTTTTACTACTACTTTTTGTGATAAATGACAGTGCACATGTTGAATGGTGCTTCTGGCTTTGACCCTTCCGAGGAGCCCCTTCTTTTCTAATTCTCATCAAGAGGTCTAATTACCATGTTCTGGGGAGACATCATTGAGGCCTGATTTAATTTAACGATGGCACAGGGGTCGGAATAGGAGAGGAGGGGAAACAGGATAATACAATCTTGTTCTGGTCCTGCTAAACATCACCCTATGAAATTACACCATACACTATGGGCCTGGTATTTGTAATGTTGCGTATTCACAGGTTTCAGAATGATGAAAATCTAGGACAGTTGCCATGGCAATTAAAAATATAACTCAAAACAACCTATTTTTGAACTGATGACGTCTTCAAAATGTTGCCTTTAACTGAAAGCTGAAACCCATAAATCGTTACAACTGCCAAATTAGCGCATGGATTGAAACCTGTCCAATTATGTCCACAGTATAAGGAACATAATAAATCACTTTTTTGGTTCATCACCTGCTTGTCTCCATGGAGATGTTTGCCTGGAATTTTCCACAGTGTAGCAATAAACTCAGTCATCTTGCAGGTATTTTTATTGCTCAAAAATAGGTAAGATCTCCTTATGTCTTAAATTGGTTTTAAATTACTTTATTTCAACTCCTGCTGCGATTTCAAGACCAAACAGCAGCAGGACGACAAGAGGCACCTTAAACTATAACTGTAAACTCCACCAGTGCAGGACGTCATGTGGACAGTCGGCCTTCTCTTACAAGAGCTGTAAACTGTGGAACTCCCTGCCCACAGAAATTAAGTCCATCTGCGAGTTGAAACTGTTCACCGTTAAACTTAAATCTTGGCTCAAGATAAACCAAAGCTGTACCCATGTGTAAATAGTGTTAGAATGAGTGAATGAATGAGCCGAGTGAGTGTTACATGTTCTTGCACTGCTGTATTTATATAGATGAAATTGTATTTTTTTATATGTACCGTATTTTCCACACTATAAGGCACATCGGATTATAAGGCAAACCTCTTTGAATGGCCTATTTTAATTTTCATATATAGGGCGCACCGCATTATAAGGCGCATAGAATAGAAACTACAGTAGTGGCTGACTACGGTAGCCATGATTAACCAATATTGATCCATATATAAGGCGCACCGCATTATAAGGCGCACTGTCGGCTTTTGAGAAAATTTAAGGCTTTTAGGTGCGCCTTATAGTGCGGGAAAATACAGTACTTTAGATTTTATGTCAGTGTAGAAAAGCTCAACAAGGGACAGGGGTTGAAAATTAGCATTTGCTAAACTCTGTCTGCATCACATCAGCTGCAAGCTCTGTTCTGTAACTATGTCCGATTGCATTGTCCCTGTCAAATAAATAAATAAAATAAATAAATAAAAAAACTCAACATTATACTTTTAGGAGCATTGTGTTTTGCCATCTGTTGTTGTCCTCTTTCAGTCGTCTGTGCTGTATGCTCCATCTCTACAACAGACAAGAGGCTTTTAATTAGCACTGACGGGACAAGAGGAACGACAGGCGAGATCAGGTGTCATGTGTCTTCTTGGCAAAGGACAGTCACACTGATGTGGGTAAATGATGAGAGATCTGGAACCTATTTAAGAACAGACGACTGGATTTAAACTCATTCTTCTATACTACTTCTATTTAGAACTATTGAAAAAATGCACTTTTGAGTTAAATAACCCTAGAGAGTTCTGTTGTTCAGTAGTTCAATACTTTTGTGCCACTATCAACATTTACAAACAAGTGTTGTTAAATAGTGGTATTTGATGTGTAATATTTGTAGTGTATTGTGTGTTGAAACATATACAGTATAAGCTTGAAGTTCTGTCAAGGAACTGCAATATAAAGTCATTCACCTGAGCAGTATTTGCACTATTTATACAGGTTCAAGTTAAATCTAACTCACATAAAACACAGTAAGCAATTCATACAAGAGAAAATGTTATAGATTTTCTGAGATAGCATGATCAATAATTCTAATAGCTTCATAGCAGACATAGACAGCGTTTATTCTTCCCATATTGACGTGACGACACAATGAGATTTTTTTTCCTTACATGCTGACATAGGGGTTTGCATGGTGAATTTCAATGTACAGTGAAAAAAAAAAACAAGTGCTGATTTTGAATTGATATTATAGTGTTTAAATACATGTTTTTTATGCTTAACGTTGTGGCTGTAATAACTGGAAGTGAGTCGAAAAGTAATCAGAGATGTTTTACAGTAATTAGTCGTCTTTGTTGCTACTCTTCTGCTCCGACTCTGAATGAGGAAATGGGATGAGTGGTGCAGGGGGTTGGGGTCTGAATGTGCGGGAGACTGGCTTAGTACGGGGTGGGAGTGGGTCCCTTCTTTTGTAGTGTGCACCTCTTTCTCTGTCTCTCTCTCTTTCCCAAAAAAGAAGGGGAGCCGACTCAGGCAGCTGTCACTTAACATGTGAATGTTTCGAGGACAGCCCAGGGGTCTATTGAAAACTCCCCTTTTTTTAGCCCCTATCCCGGACCATTTTTCAAGCGAGTTTTCAGATTCACAGTTAGACTTAGAGGAGTGGCTTTGTTGGATATGAAGGGGGTGAGAGTTAGTAAGAAAGCCCCAAGAGTTGAACAGGGGGCACTTTATGGCCGATTGGTGGAGGGGCAACCTGAGCTGTGGTTGAACTGGTGCTAAAAAATGGCACCGCCTCGTTTGTGTATGGGCAAAAACATGACCTCCATGTGAGGAAAAGAACCTGATTTTGGCTACAGAGCTGTGAGAGTTAATCTGAGCCGTTGGAATACATTGTCGCTTTTCGGGCACACTATCCCATCAGTAGTGTTAACAAGGGAAGGAATTCCTCTATCACACAACAAAGAAGAAAGGGAGAGGAGCGGAGAGAGTGAGAGAGGGAGCTAGTGGGAGGGAGGAGAAGAAGTGGCGAGAGGGGAGGGGTGTCCTGTGAGGGGAGGTGGAGGACATTGTTTGCCTGTGACTGTGGGCAACGGAAAAGCATGAGTTATCGGGGCATGTGCAGTTGTGTTTAGAAAAGTGTGTTTGCGGTGCGAGCATGTGGGGATGATTGGAAGAGATGGACGATGCGCTCTAAGGGTGTGAGTATGTGGACCAAACCGACAATTTTGGGATGTTGGGACTAAGAGGCGGTTGAAAGGATGCTCAAACAAAGCTGGATTTTTGTCTTTCTCTGCCTTTTTGAATGGGATTTGCAAGGATTCCTCTACTCATGAGGTCGAGATCAGGGCTGGTTTGGGGTAAGTTTTGTACATTATTGTTTCACAGTAATTCCATTTTATTTGAAATTTACAGGAGTAATCAGTGGAGAAGCTTTTTTTTTTCTTAGTTATTCTTAGTTGTGAAAAAATGCAGATAATAATTTAAATGAAAAGGATTTTTGAGAAGTGTATTTTCTACATTTTCATTTTAAGGTGTTGAGGATAGAATTTTTAAAATAGGTGACCTTGTGCACTTTACAGTAAAAACGTTACAAGTCTCATGTGTGAATGCACATCTGCCATGTTTAATTAAGGGACCACTATCATCAGTGAGGTGTTCCTATAGTGCAAGGCTACTGTTGTTTTCATTCAAACCTTTGGGTGTTTATATTATGTTATCCTTAGACACTTCTAGATAATGATTATTATGTTGAGAATAATTTGTATTATACTTTTATTAGATTTTTTTTAATATTAGAACAACCAAATATATGTTGTGTATAAACTGCATATGTATCAAATGTTTATTACTAGTGAGTTAATTCAAAATATTCAATAACATAATCAAATTAATCAGTTAATGGACTGCCCTCTCATCATAAATCAGGGTTGAGAGAGCAGTGAAGGGGTTCTCTGAATTACTGGCCATTCTAAAGTAGGTTAAGTGATGGGATGTTTAGGTCATCCACAATATGGGTAACATAGTGTACTGGTTTTCGCTTCTTCTTAGCACACAAAGGGTTGCATCTTTTGGAGCACGCTTCCCCAGATTCCTAAACAAGCTGAATGTAGGTCACGGAGGAGTTTAGGTGAAAAAGGTAGAAAATTAGGTAGAAAAGGTAGGTGAATAATTGAAATAAATACATATAAATAATCTATATTCTATTAAAAATGTATGTTGAGCCTGGCCTATTTTTAGAGCTGTATTCTACAGTATACACGGCCTGTTTGCAAATTCATTTGGCTTGAGAGAAAGTGTTCGCTAATGACCCTTCTTTGCATATCAGCATCTGTGTTGACATCACAGTGAAGGCAGACGTGTTGTTTTTTTTTGCCAGCAACCACACAGGCAGGCCAGTAACCAGGCACGCCCTCACCCTCGAAATGTTAACCCATACGGACACAGCCACAGATACTCAGGCCCATCTCCAGAGGCTCCTGGCTGGGCACTGATCTGACATAACTGAGTAATCATTGATCTGGAGGCAGGGGCTTTGTCTAGGGCACTACTCTCTAATCCCACTGTGTACTCCCAGTGGAAGTCTTGACTACGTCATATGCTCAGCAGTGGGAGTCATGAAGGTAATTACGTCCTGTGGCCTAATGTATGGGGACAGCCTGTGAGACGAGGGCATTATTTAGTATTTACATTTGGGTTGCACAGCCTCACAAACATCCACTCCACTCAATGTACTGTAATACTGTAACGGAGACTACTGAGACAAGTAAAGCATAAAATATCCATGCTGCCCTATGTGAAATTATATTTCCAGTTTTGGCAGGATGTTTCTAATTAAATGGAATTATGTCCAGTTTATATGTTTGTTTTATTTCTAGTTCACATAATTATAATGCGCATTTTTGTACTACATTTGTGCACTCTCAAATTGCACGAAAGTAGTACAATGAGGTTGTGTGCTTTATTTGTATCTTTTATGTGATAAAAGTCGCATACTCTGCAAATCTGTGTTTTTTCGTAACACTTTTTGACACTTTTTTGAGTAACACTTAGAAGTCGCAAATTCAAATGTTCTTCATGCCAAGCAAGTGTCATCCCAAGTAGTTATACAATCTAACAACCCAATTTCCCTGTTGCTGACCCATATTGGCCCCCTACAGATCTTTAGTTCTTAGGCATGACCTTAAGTGACCTGTTGGATTGTGAATGGGAGTACTCTCCTGGTGGAAGGTCCTCCAAGCTCTCATGGACATAGATAATTCTGAAGGATGCTATAAATACAGCAATATTATCTTAATCTAATTATCGACTTTTAAAAAATGTTCATCAATATTCAATCCCTGTTTGTTTCAGAGCTTTAATTAATTAATGGAACAGATTATGCCAGTACATATTTACACTTAAATAGATATTTAACGGTCAGACAGCAGAAGGCTAGTCTGAGTGAGAGGAGATGCTGGCAGCGTGCCCTCGTCCTCTGTGTCAGTCCTAACAGTGGGATCCTCACCAAGCCTGTCGCTTTAATTTCCAAGCCCAGAATTTCTAAGTTGGTGTTGTGAGATTGAGGGGCCAGTATTTGCATGTGGTCTACTGAAGGACAAAGAAACAGGCGCCAGATTTGCCAAGAAAATGTTTGCTTTGGTTGTGTTCTTTGGTTTTTCATGCCAAGTATCTGACAGAGTTGGCGCAAAAATGCAGCTTCAAATTTGGGTCAATATTTTGTACGTTAGCCTAGTTGTTTTGTTGTCTGTAAGATGGATGAGTACTGCACTTCATAACCCTAGCCTTGTCTGATTTTAGGTAGCTGAAGAATCTCCCGCATGCATGGCCTTACAAAAGGCCTTACCTCACCTGTTGTCCTGCTTGCCTCTTGGCTGAAGGATTATGGGTAACCTCATCAGTCGGCCCAGCTGCTTGGGTCAGAAGTCCAAGCAAGTGCGGTCCGATGAAAACTTCTTGAAGGAATGTTACCAACGGAGGAAAGAGTGGCCTTCTGTGGAGCAAAACGGAGACGCTAAACAAGAAGAAATCAATAACGGAGTAAAGAATGAAGCGATTAAATGTGGTGAGGTGGACAAGGAGAGGGAGGCAGAGGAAATGGAAGAGAAACGACAGCAAGATTGTCAAACCCCAAATTCAGATAAAGTATTGCGTAGTTCCCCGGCCTCTACAATCAGGAGCAGCAGCACATTGGAGAACGCGTGGCACAGCACACCTTCACCCATAAAAACATCCAGAAATGGGACGCTTACAAGGAGATCAGTGCCGCCAGAGTATGCTAGGTCCCCACTGGCTCAAATGGACAAGAGTGCAGCTGAGAGGAGGGCGAGCTTTCAAAGAAGAGACTCACGAGAAGGCAGCCCCTGGCCGTGGAAGACTGTGGCTCCTCGAGAAGTAACAGAAGTGACAGAGGTTACAGAGACTATAATAACTGAGATTGTGGAAGTCACTGAGTATCCACCCGGAAGTAAAGGAGGCGACCCCATAGTCACCAGAACTGTTAGGGTCTTAAACGGGGCGGCAAAGGAACTTGCTGAGGTTGATAAATCTATTAATTTAGCTTCACTACTACTTCTACTTTTCTATCATGTTCTGAGCTCTTTTCATCCGACCATACTGCTTTCTTTGCATCATTATCACCAACAGTAAGTGTCTTCTGTTACTAAAAATGAACCACCTATTTTTGCAGCTTCAAAGCGACGGGCAGTCAAGTTCAGACCAAGATTCAATTGTGGATAAATGGAAAGTATGTACAATTTATTAGTCGCATGATCTGAGTAAGATCACTATTGTGTTCATATTGTTATTTTGTTATATTCTAAAGGGCACAAGACCGGCCTTGGCTCTGAAGGACGCAGCTACAGATTCCAGTACATTCCTCCAAAACCTGGAAACATTGTTTAAATGGGTGTGTGAGATAGAGGAGCTCACAGCCAATCAAAAGCCTCCATCTTCAGAGGTCAAAGTGGTGAAGGCACAGCTCCAGGAACAAAAGGTGTGTTATCAGCAATCACACACTCTATTCCTCTCAAAAATACACCCTAAAATAGTAAGAGCTATACACAAGAGAGCAAAACCTTTAAGATGGGCTGTTTCATGGAACCTGCTCAATTTCTTCTTTCATCCCCAAACTCCGTATTCACTGGTAAAAGGGTGGTGTCCGTGCTCACAATAAGCCTCTTTGTCACTATTCCCAGAGGGTTGGAGTAAACAAGGGTGTCGTTCACCTGTGTCTCTATTGTTTGTTCGATGGGGTGAAACCTGCTTCTCTTTTGACAATGCAAGACTGACACTTGAGAATGGGCTTCCTTTATATGACACAATAATTATATATATTAATGCAATGAATCTCAATGAAATGCTGCTAGAAAATTAATGTGTTTTATCACACATTTTAAGCAGTTTTGGTGTTTCCCCAGCTCTTGCAGCGGCTTTTATCAGACCGCCGTCGTAGTATGGACACTATGATGCTGGAGGGTCCCCGGCTGGTGGAGGCTCACCCAGGAGAAGAGGGCGAGGATGCATACACTAGGCTCTGTTCACTTGAGGAAAAATGGAAGTCATTACTACAAGAGGCTGAACAAAGGTAAGCTTAGCTATGGCACCCCTGGGCACATAAAATGATCCTGAATTTTTAAGATGATAACATTTTGTATCTGATAGGAGGGAAAGTCTGGAGCTCATTCTGCCAAAGGCACAGTTGTTCCAGGAGGGAGTAGACAGTCTTCAACAGTGGTTCATTTCTGTGGAGCAGGCTCTGGCTGAACTGCGTAATGCTGAAAGAGTGATGTTGCATCTCGCAGATGCTACAAAACGTGCCAAGGTTACAAAAATATATTATGGTTTCAAGCTACAACTACAAATCAGTGGTTACATACATATTCTCTGTTACAACCAGGCTCTTGTTGAGGAGATTCAAGTCAAAACGTCTGGGCTTGGAGAAATACAGGAGTCAGGACAGAGCTTGATAGAAGTAGTTTCAGGTGGGATGCTCATTTATTCTTCAACCACAAGTCAATAACTCGACTGTCCTACATTCCCTAAAGGCCACCTTCTGACATCTGAACGCTGTTCACAGAGGATGAAGCAGCCCAGGTGCAGGAGAAGGTGGATGCCCTCCGGATCCGTTGCTCTGTGCTAAGTTTGAGCAGTCTGGATGTGCTGCAGAGGCTGGAGCAGGCGCTGGAAGCCTCCAGCCGCTGCACCTCCAGCCAGGAGGACCTACACCTGTGGCTCGGCCGCATAGAGAGAGAGCTGCTGGGGGCTGCAGGAGCACAGGCACATGCTGGAGATGCACTCCTGTGTGCTGCAGAAAGACAAAGGGTGAGACTAGATTACTCACTGTAGCGTTATGATACAGGATATTCTTGTAAATATTTAGCACATACGTTAGCCAGCTCTCTCACTTGAAGCAGAGGCCAGAGGTCATCCGTACAATGCTAAATGCTAACATGTGCTACTGTGTTTATATTAGCTTCAACAGGCAGTGGTGAAGGAGGTAGCATGGTTCAAAGAAACCTCTTTGAGTTTGGAGAAACTGAAAAACATTGATTTAATCCCAACAACGATATCAGAGCAACTCCATGAACAAAAGGTCTGACTGACTTAGTAATCATTTTGTAACTTTTAATAACTGACAATAATGCATTGCATGTTTTATTCATAGGTTTTAGCAGTGGAGATTCTACAACATAGGTTTAACATTGAAAAGATGGTGAAGATTGCGGAAATCCTGATGACATACAGTGATGGAGACACTACAGACCTTATGGTAGGCATATATATTACATTGTTATTTTATGATTAGTAATACGACTTACAACATGTATTCTTTGGCGCAGACACCATTGGAGGCCTTACAGGAGCAGTGTAACAGCTCTTCTGCCACTAATTCCCATGTGGTCCTGCAGCTCGAGCATGCTCACTCACTACTTCTCCAGTTCTCAGAAGGCATTTCTGAGGTTTCACCCTGGTTAGAGGAAACTGAGACTCTTTCTGGCCAGCTCTCACTCAGTACCATTAGCTACAAGGCATTTCGGGAACAACAGGACCTTTTACAGGTAAAGTAGAAGGACCAGTTTTAATCCCCTTTTGTCCAGCCCAACAAAGTAGCCCATTTATACTATACAATCTTCCAGCAAATTAGCTCCTACTTCCTGACACCAAAACTAGTCATGTGACAGAGCATTTAATTTGTTAGTACATTTACATATCTAAGAACCTTTATCCATTTTGAATATCTTTTTCTCAACAGGATCTGAGGGAGTCTATTGCAGAACACAAGCCTTTAATTTCCCGTCTTTGTGCTTTGGCAAAACGCTTGTCAGAACTCAATCCATGCCAAGGTAATGAGTACTGTCAGAGGGCCACAGAGGCTGAGGATCGGCACAGAGCCATAAGAGATAAAATACGAGAGACATCTAATCTACTGGAGGAGTCCTTGCCTCGTTTCACACAAGTAAGAATGCAGAATCAATGACTTGATAATGACTGTTCCTTTTAAGTATACTATTGTTGAAAACACACATTAACCACTGGCATTGATTTTGCCTGTGCAGTTGAATGAGAGAATGACCTTGATCAGAGAGAGTCTTGACCGACTGAAAAGCCGCATTCAGATCCCCACTTCACTTCAGGCGCTCACCCCAAGGATCCAGGAGCAGCTTCAGGACAATAAACACACTCTTGCTGAGCTGACAAAACTGGAGCTCAGCCTTAGCACTGTCAGGAATCAGGCTAGTGAGCTTTTGGGCAATACACAGGCTGCTGGTGATGAATCCTTTGGCACAGGTAGACGACATTTTTCATATGTTAGATTTTGATAACTAATCCCTTGTGGTTAATTATCTTCCCACGGAACTTTCTAGCCATACAGGATCAGGTCTCTGGCTTGTCTCATTTGTGGGATCAAATGAACGCTCAGGCCAGGGAAAAAGAATCGTGGCTGCTCAAAGTGTTAGACCTCGCTGTGAAGTTTTGGAGAGACATCACTGACGTCACAGCAGCTCTCAGTGAAGCTCAACAGGCAGTTATGGATCTGAATGCAAGTCAAACTGACTCTGAAACTATTCGCCAAAGCCTCGAAACCATGCAGGTTTGTCTAAATCAGGGGTCGGCAACCCGCGGCTCCGAAGCCACATGCGGCTCTTTGATCCCTCTGATGCAGCTCAGTACAGCGGTCCCTCGTTTATCACGGGGGTTACGTTCTACAAATAACCCACGACAAGCAAAATCCGCGAGTCGTCAGCTTTATATTTTACAATTATTCTCCATGTTTTAAGGCTGTAAACGCCTCACCACACACATTCTACACTTTTCTCAGACTGGAATTAACGTTTTTTCACATTTCTCTCTTGTTTAAACACTCAAACGTTCGTAGATTTTCAACAAAAAAGCACAGTATTATAGAATGAAACCAAAGTGTATTTCGTGTGTATTTCACAGTTCTTATGACCGCTTCGCTGTGGCGGGTGTTGTTGGGGAGAAAACTTGCAAACATACAGCACTTCAGAGTCACACTGCAATCAAACATTTATATAAATCTGGCAAACTGAATGCATTCAGTACAGGAGACACAGAGGACAATGACTGACGAATCGGCAAAAGTCTACAGTCCCTTATCCAATCAGGACGCAGAAATGCGCGTTGATACATAAAAAAAATGGAATAAAAAAAATCCATGAAACAGCGAGGCCACGAAAAGTGAACCACGATATAGCGAGGGACCACTGTATTTAATTAAAATGTATTTTATTTTAGCTCATTCATTTTCAAAATGTAATTCTATGGCACAAAGGCAAAAAAAACGTTATATGCAGTGTTATTTCACTTTAAATTTCAAAAGGGTTTTGTGGCTCCCAGTGTTTTCTTTACTGTGTGAAACGGGTCCAAATGGTAAAGGTTGCCGACCCCTGGTCTAAATGCAATTACAACATAAGACATGAACATGCATTTCTTTTATCATCAAAATATGCTTATATTTTGTAACCCTTTCATGGCTAGACTCTAAGGGAAGACATTGACGGAATACAGGGAGACCTAGACACCCTTGGTGCTGTGGGGATGGATTTAATGTCCGCTTGTGGAGACACAGACAGACCAGATGTCACCAGGAGCCTTGATGAAGTAAGTCACACAATTAAGTGTAAATTTTATCTTGTTGACATTTTATGAAGTATTACACTTTTGCTATTTCACAGCTTTATAATAACTGGAACAACCTGAGTAAACTCTGGACTGAATGTCATAAAAAGCTGGAAGAGTCATTACAATTATCTCTCCAATATCAAGACACCATGCAGGTCTGTATTAAATGTTGAAACACTTTGGGAAAATATTTTGTTTTTATTCATGAAATGTCTTTTGTATCAGGGTCTTTTTGAGTGGTTGAAGTCAGCTGAGTTGAGGTCTACTGAAGAATTTTTGGTTGGAACTGACCTTGAATCAGTCAAAGACCAATTATGTGATTTAAAGGTTAGAAATATATGTTATATTGTTATTTATCACAGTGATATAAGAATTCATCTGAATTAAATGTATCGTCCTTTCAGGCATTTAAACGGGAGCTTTACCAGAAGAAGATTGAGATAGAAAGCCTGAACCATCGGTTTGTGTGTCGTCTGTCTCCAGGATCTGAGCGTCAAGGCTCAGTGTCTCCACTGTGTGATTTCAGACAAAGATGGGACACCCTCGAGTCTGAAACCGTCAGCAGACAGGTCATAAATACAACTCAGGTGGAATATAATTATTTTTGTCAAAATACTGGAGACAAATGATATATTACATTCCACAGCATGTGTTAGAGTCTGCCCTATTGGGTCTGGGCCAGTTCCAAAACACTCTGGATGAGCTGCGCACTTGGTTGTCCCGAACAGCTGAACAGTTGCATGGTGGTCGGCCCATCACCATTGACCTTCAGGCCTGTGAGATAGAGCTGGCCAAACATAAGGTTGGTAATAAAAATAAAACAGCAAAAAATAAATTGTTCAGTTATTAATAAATTATTAATTTTGTACCTTACCTAATTACCTAACACTCCTCTATCAAAGGTCTTGCGCAATGATGTAATGTCCCATGTCCGCACTGTGGAGTCCTTGAACCTGGCTGGCAGGTCGTTGTCAGAGACGGGCTCTGGGGCACATGGGCTACAGTCTCAACTGGAACAACTCAACGAGAGCTGGGAGTTTGTGCGCTGTGAGACAGAACGCCGGCAGCTGGAGCTAGAGAACAGACTAAGTCAGGTGATACAAATATGTTTGTTTATAGTATATCTATAAGATGAGAAATAGACTAGTTGAGCCAGTGTAATATTTTTAAAGGGATAGTGCGTTTTTGTTTTTATTTTTATGTTAATCTGTATGGGTTTCCTTCTAAAAGTTTTGTGCGGTAACACCGGCTTACCTCTGACAGTTTGCGCTCAGCCCAGTTCGGCTCGCGTTCTGGAGCTAAGGTAAATAGGTCCGGTGAGTTTGCGGGGACTCGTAATAAAGCTTGTTTTTCTTCTCAAAACAAAACATTTGTCCGAAAGGTGATATACTTGCGTCCCAAACAGTTGTCCATGAAAAATCCAGCAGCGTAGTTAGTATACATATCTCGTCTCAATTCGTATCACTGCGCGCCTATTACTTATTATTAGCCTGTTAACCTTTAGCGGAAGTGAACGACAGATGCGGTCCGCCGTAAGGAGAAGTTTACGAGTGAACAGGCAACAGGCAGCTAATGTGAGCGCAGTGATACGAATCGAGACGAGATATGCAAATGCGAAAATACGCTGCTGGATTTTCCATGGACAGCTGTTTGGGACGTAAATATATCACCTTTCGGACAAATGTTTTGTTTTGAGAAGAAAAACAAGCTTTATTACGAGTCCCCGCGAACTTACCGGACCTAATTACCTTAGCTCCAGAACGCGAGCAGAACCTGGCTGAGCGCAAACTGCCAGAGGTAAGCCGGTGTTACCGCACGTAACTTTTAGAAGGAAACCCATACAGATTAACTTTTTTTTTTAAAAACGCACTATCCCTTTAAGATTGCACAGTAAAGCCATTATCAGTTGGTGTGGCGCCCTCTAGTGGTCACTTACTTTATAGCCTTGTAACATCACCGGTTTATTCATCTCATCTCAGGTACAAGATGTTACAATGGAGATTCAAGATCTTTTGCAATGGCTGGAGAACACAGATGTCAAGCTTTCTTCTTCCAAATTAATGTGGGGAATGCCAGACTCGGCAGCAGAAAGACTCAACGCACACTTGGTACAATATACATAAACATTTTTTTTGTAATTTATTACAGTAACATTTAAATAGTACACTTTTGACTGTAATTACATTCTTGCAGGAGTTATGCATAGAGATGGACTCGAAGCTACACACCTACACTGATGTGAAGAATGCCATTCACAGGATGCTGGAGAGCAGTGATGTCATCCGGGGGTCAAGTATAGAGCACATCTTGTCGATACTCGAACAGAAATGGACACTGGTTTACCACAAGGTCCAGGAGAAAAAGGTAACACATCCATAAGTATAAAACTGAACTGAACTTTAAGAAATTGATACAAATGTGATGTTTTTCCTTCAGAATAGTCTGACTGAAGGTTTGAGTTTGGCAAAGGATTTCCACAGTAATGTTCAAGAGCTCCTCAACAAGATGACCAAGTGTGAGGACAGTCTTGGGCATCTCTCACCTCCCAGCTTTGTCCTGGACTCTGTTGGCACTCAGCTGGAAAAACACAAAGTATATTTTTAAGAGATTTCTTGTTCAAATTAATTCCATATTGTATGTATATATGATATATACATTATATGTGTGCAGGAATTGGTAAAAGAGGTAAATGGTTACTGTGAAAAGAAAAATTCTGTGGAGAAGATGGGCAGCAGACTGACTGAAATGAGCAGAAAGGATGACTGTGATGTCATTCACAACCTGATCATGACTGTCCACGATCGCTATAAAAAATTACATCAACGTTTGGTAGAAAGAAGTAGGATACTTGAAGAGGCCAAGAAAAGTGCAAAGCAGGTAGAGTATTATATTTTTTATAGAAGCTTTGATCGTTGATTATTTTAAGATACAATTAATGCATTCACTCTTTTCTTTTCTTTTTTTTCAGTTTATTGAATCTTGGCGGTTGCTAATAGAGTGGATGTCTGATGTAGAGCAAACTTTAGACACACATAAAGAGATTGCTGGAACTCATGATGATATCAAACAACAGCTGACTGAACAGAAGGTGCAGTAATAAAACTGTGTTAGCAAATATTACAATTATCTACCCATTATTTAATACAAAATATCTAAAGTAAATATCTGTATTTTTTAATAATAGGAATTTCAGAAACTACTAAGGGCAAAAAGACCAATGTACGAAGCCACGTTAAAAAACGGTCGCAGTCTTCATGAAAGAGCTCAGAGCAAACATGACAGACAACATCTAGAGAACCTACTCGCTGAACTCAAAGACACATGGGACACCATCAATGGCAAATCTCTGGAGAGGTATTAAGAGGCAGGGTCTGTTTGGCTCATTTTTAAAGACTTAACAAAATTAGATGATTCTCACAACTATTTTATTTATCTTGTGTGTTTCAGGCAGCACAAACTGGAGGAAGCGCTTCTGTTTTCAGGACGGTTCACCGATGCTCTCCATGCCCTTAATGACTGGCTGTACAGAACAGAGCCACAGTTATCTGAAGATGCTCCGGTCGGCGGTGATAAGGAGATGGTCAATAACTTGATAGATAAGCACAAGGTGCACTTGGCTTGTGTGTATTCCTGCAATTCATACAAACAACATAATTTACTATAGTTTATTAGGGAATATGTCAATTCTTGAACAGGCTTTCCAAAAGGAGCTGGGGAAGCGAGCCGGTTGCATAAAGACCCTAAAGCGCTCAGTGCGGGACTTGACCAGGAGCAGTACAGCTGATGCACACTGGCTTCAAGAGCAGATGGACGAACTGGAGAGCCGCTGGGACGCCGTGTGCAAACTGTCAGTCAGCAAACAGGACAGACTGGAGGTAGCACTTAAACAGGTCTGTGTACCCACATGTGATTAAACATCTAGTGCAGGGGTCGGCAACCTTTACCACTCAAAGAGCCATTTGGACCCGTTTCACACAGTAAAGAAAACACTGGGAGCCACAAGACCCTTTTGAAATTTAAAATGAAATAACACTGTATATAACTTTTTGTTTGTTTGTTTGTTTTTTTGCCTTTGCGCCATAGAATTATATTTTGAAAATGAACTAAAATAAAATACATTTAAAGGAGAATTAACATTTTTTACAATCTGAGCCTTATTTCAGTAATAAAACAAGTTGTTTTACTCACCCATAGCACTTTGGTGTCATATGGAGCATTTCCAGAGATGTTTTAGATTTGCGATCTCCGTAACGTGAGTTCTCAGGGCATATGTTTGCAGTCTCCAAATAACACAAACTTTAGCACATTTCAAATCATAGAAGCTCAATGTCTTAGTCTACTCTTTCATATGAGTCAAAAGTGGCCTCTAATCCGAGATTTATCTATAGTTTCGAGTAGATTAGGAGGCCAGTGCGCATGCGCTCAGTCACAGCTGATTTCGCTCTCAGCTCTCGGAACCCAAACATGAAACGCAAAGCTGTAAATTATGGATAAATCGCAGATTACAGGCCACTTTTGACTCAAACGAAAGTGTAGATTAAGACATTGAGCTTCTATGATTTGAAAAGTGCTAAAGTTTGTGTTATTTGGAAACCGCTCGGGGCATATATTATATGCAGAGAACTCGCGTTACGGATATCGATTGTAAAAAACGTTAATTCTCCTTTAATTAAATACAGTGGTCCCTCACTGTATTGCGGTTCACCTTTTGTGGCCTCGCTGTTTCTCGGATTTTGTTATTCCAATTTTTTTTTAGAGTGCATCAACGCGCATTGTTGTTCTGCGTCCTGATTGGCTAAGGGACTGTAGACCTTTGCCGATTCGTCAGACATTCTCCTCCGTGCCGTGTCTCCTGTACAGTACAGAATGCCAGGACGAAAAGGCTCGGTCAGAGGAACTATGAAATACACACAATATCTTTAGGGCCTGAAAACAGGTTTTGATCTTTGGTTTCCTTCTATAATATTGTGCTTTTTTTGTTGAAAATCTACGAAAGTTTGAGTGTTTAAATGAGAGAGAAATGTGAGAAAACGTTAATTCCAGTCTGAGAAAAGTGTAGAACGTGTGTGGTGAGGCATTTACAGCCTTAAAACATGTAGAATAACTGTAAAATATAAAGCTGACGACTTCACGGATTTCGCCTATCTTGGGTTATTTTTAGAACGTAACCACGGCGATAAACGAGGGACCACTGAGGGACCAAAGAGCCGCGGGTTGCCGACCCCTGATCTAGTGATACCTACTGACAATTCTGTATTTAGTAACTTTACTCTGCTTATAAGATTCTTTTCAAATGTTTTCTTTCTGAAGGCTGGAAAGTTTGATAGCCTTGTCCACTCTTTCATGGAGCACCTTACAGAGGCAGAGAGAGCTCTCAAATATGGCTCTCTGCCTGAAGAGGAGGAAGCTTTGCGTTCCTTCTTTGAGCAGCACAAGGTCAGCTTAATGTTATTGTTTTGTCTTTGGTTATTTAATAAAACTCCATGTCCCTAGCACACTGGTTTAGTCTGGTTAACACCTGACCATATCACAAGTGAGATATGGGTCTGGAAACTCGCTTCGAAAAATCCCGTAGCGGAGGTGTGGTTAGCGATTGCCAACGGCCGTTTATTGGGCGTTATGAATGTCTATCATTGAGCGTATACGTAAGTCCATAGCCAATCATGTCAGTTGTCAGTTCAAACTACAAGCTTCCGTTTGTCATGTAGTACGCGTCACCGTCTTTCCACACCTCCCCCGCTCTCTGATTGGGGCCCTAAATCTGGGACTCTCGCTTGGACGAGTTTCCAGGCCGCCTTCCAGTTCGAAACGAACGGAAGCGGCCTGGGAATTCCCAGGCTAACACTGGTTCTGTATGCACTCATGCTGTTTTACCAGAATATATAATTCTATCCCATCCAGTCTTCATAAATCCTATCTCTGACGTTTATTAGGAGTCAATGAGTGCCTTTGAGAATCAAGCAGTGCAGCTACAAAACATACAGAGATTGGGTGAAGAAATCTTATCATCTTGTCATCCAGACTCCATAATCACATTAAAATCATGGATCAGTGTCACCAACACCAGATATGTGGAGGTAGTGTCGATTCTTTTGATTTATTCATCAAAATGGAGAAGTTATTTTGCTGATATAAAAAAGTTGCTCGCCTTCTAACCCTTAATCTCAGGTTCACACTTGGGCTCAGCAGCAGGGTCAGAAAATCCATGCTCTTTTATTAGCCCTGGAAGCTGAGAGGCAAGAAATCCAGAGACTTTTAGACTGGATCTCATCTGCAGAAGAAGCCCTGAACCTCCGAGAGCAAGAGCCATTGGCTGAATCCACAGAGCAGAACCAAGAACTCATTGACCAGCAGTCGGTAAGACATTTTATTGTTCAAATGAAAAGTTATAATAAACCATTTAAATAGTAAACCACTTAAAGGACAATTATCGTTTTTTACAATCTGAGCCTTATTTTGGTAATAAAACAAGTTGTTTTACTCACCCATAGCACTTTGGTGTCATATGAAGCATTTCCGGAGATGTTTAAGATTTGCGATCTCCCTAATGTGAGTTCTCGGGGCATATGTTTGCGGTCTCCAAATAACACAAACTTTAGCACATTTCAAATCACAGAAGCTCAATGTCTTAGTCTACACTTTTGTTTGAGTCAAAACTGGCCTGTAATCCGAGATTTATCCATAGTTTCGAGTAGATGAGGAGGACAGTGCGCATGCGCTCAGTCACAGCTGATTTCGCTCTCAGCTCTCGGGACCCAAACATGAAACGCAAAGCTTTTGGACCATCGTGTTTGCAGTACCCACTTCAGTCAGGACGATTTTTTACCAGCAAAGGAAAAGAAAGAAGGCCAGTGGATTCAGCGCACGCTTCTGAGAAGTAATGTGAAACCGATGGCTTTTCTGTGGTGTGCTGCTCCTAAAACTGTCTCCGCTTCATTCTTTCTGTATCCATTCTGTCTCCTCATCTGTATACTCCTCTTCAGTCCTCAGTCCTCCATAAGTCCTCTTCAGCCTTAAAGTCCGAATCTTCTGCCATGTGTCACTCGCAACAGAAAAGTTGCATCTTCTTATCTGCGAAATCAGCTGTGACTGAGCGCATGCGCACTGGCGTCCTCATCTCCTCGAATCTATGGCTAAATCTCGGTTTACAGGCCACTTTTGACTCAAACGAAAGTGTAGTCTAAGACATTGAGCTTCTATGATTTGAAAAGTGCTAAAGTTTGTGTTATTTGGAGACCGCAAACATATGCCCCGAGAACTCACGTTACGGATATTGCAAATCTAAAACATCTCCGGAAGTGCTCCAAATGACACCAAAGTGCTATGGGTGAGTAAAACAACTTGTTTTATTACCGAAATAAGGCTCAGATTGTAAAAAAAAAGGTTAATTCTCCTTTGATAAAATCATGTCACTTTTTATAGGTATTTATGGAAGAACTGAATAAAAAGTTCCCTGAGATTGAACAGGCCACTAAGTGCTGCAAACACAAGATCATCTCTAAACAAATATCAGTTTCGCCAAGCAAGAGGCCTCTCACCAGTAGGTTACAGCCTTTTATTCAGCGGTCGGACAAGCAGATTGCGTGTGCTCAAATCAGATGTTTTGCTTCTCGCAGAAAGACGGAGCACATTAAAGCCCCAGCCTGCTACACCTGTTCCCTTAGAGCACCTTGACCCACAGACCCCACAGCTCTGTCAGCTAGTCAGCCGATGGCAAAAACTATGGTTGCTGTCTTTGGCCAGACAAAACCGTTTAGAACAACACCAGCAAATGCTCAAAGAGGTAACGGGCCTCTTACAATCTCCACACATGTGAAGTTGTAATGAAATGTAATGCTTCTGTTTTATATGTTTCTACAGATGGAGGAGTTTGCAAACTTTGATTTTAATATCTGGAGAAAGCGCTATATTCAGTGGATAAGTCATCTGAAGTCTCGGATCCTTGATGTATTCCGTAGCATTGACAGAGATCAGGATGGCCGCATTACAAGGAAGGAGTTTGTTGATTACGTCCTTGCATCTAGTAAGATACATCTCTGAACTTTTAGTCCTCTGAAATAACTTGACGAGACTAACTTGCTTGAACTTCTTTTCTAGAATTCCCTACAAATCCCTTAGAAATGAATGCAGTAGCAAATATATTTGACATGAACAGCGATGGCTTCATTGACTACTATGAGTTTGTGAGTGCGCTTCATCCCAGTCGAGACCCCTACAGAAAAACACTGGACGCAGATCAAATAAATGAAGAGGTGATAACAATTTCTTCAACACAAGCTTGACTATTTATTAAGTATTATTAATATTATTTTAAATGTAAATATGTACTTTAACATATTTAAATAATCTTTTATAAGGTCAGTCGGCAGGTGTCTCAGTGTAATTGCCCTAAGAGATTCCATGTGGAACAGATTAGTGCCAACAGATACAGGGTGAGTTTAAAATGTACAGTTATAACATATTTAGAAAAATATATATAGTTTGGTAACACAAAATGGCACTTGTGCTGCAGTTCGGAGATTCACAACAGTTACGCATGGTCCGAATTTTGAGAAGCACTTTGATGGTGAGAGTGGGAGGAGGCTGGACCGCGTTGGATGAGTTTTTGGTCAAGAATGATCCCTGCAGAGGTAGATGCACTCCTTCCATGCTCTTGTCATGTAAATACAGTCCTGTTTACATTAAGTGTCTCTTATTTTTCCTCAGTGAAGGGCAGAACTAACCTGAAGATCAAAGAGAAATACTTGTCTCCTACAGGAAGCATGTCCAAAGGTTTGGCTGTGAGCAGGTCCAACTCAAGCCTCAGTCTGTACAGCAGTGCCTCTGCCCCCACCAGCCCAACATCACGCAAGGTGAGACTTAATGTGCAACATGGATGTTTTCCATAAATACACAAGAGTTTATAGCTTTACATTTTGTGTGTTTTCATTTATAGAAGGCATTTCTGAGGCGAAGTTTCTCAGGAGACCGCTGTATCCGCCCTCGAAGTTCCATTGCTGCTCTAGATTCTGATCTGCAGTTTGTCCCATCAGAAGACACATGTCTCTCACCATCAGGTCTGAATGTTTGAATTCTGTGATGAATTTGCACGAGTTACTAAGTTAACCAAATGTGTTTTTAAATGTTCAGAAGAAGATGAAAAAATGCCGACTGGCTTACCTCCAAGCATGTGATGCTGCACTTGTGAACTCGAGTCGTTTTGGGCCCTGAAGAAGAAGTAATAAAGAAGATGTAAGGTATTTGAAATGCTACAGGCTCATCAGCTGCTCACTGCTCCTGATTCAAAGGCCAGAGTTCATGCCAAAGGGGATTTACTAATGGAGCACTGACATTGTTCCCAGTGTTAGATTTGATCAGCTAAAAGTTAAAAAAGAAGAAAAAAAAAAACTCGAAGAAAGACGTTCCTGGATGCAATAGTTTTCAAATGGATAATGAAGTTGGAATTCAGAAAGACTGCATGTTACATTGTGCATGGCACTAAATCCTTTTGGAGTACTTCTATTCAAACATATCACTAATGCCATATTTTGGCAATATTAGATAAATTATGAGAAAGGTTGAACAGTAATTGTCTTGTGATGATGATTCTTGAGGGTCTTCCAGTTCCCAAAAAAGAAGTGTACCAAAACTGTTTTGTGAATTTCAAGCAACATAATGATGCTGGCAGGGCCACACATGTTTGTCTAATACATTTTGTGATACCATTTTATGAATTGCTCATTACTTTTATATTGATTAGATTGTTTTATGGACAATGCACTTAAAGATGTGGCATTGTTAAATTGTAGAGATTCTTTTCTCAGGATTGATTTTGCAGTTAGTTGTAAACATTTCTATGGAACATTACTGTGAATTCATTAGTATGAGCTCATGTGTACTATTTCAGCTTTTATGTTTATGAAAATGCACTTTTATGTTCACTACTGGAGTAGTGAGTTCTGAGTCAGAAGACATGGAGAATTACATATTTTAAAGGTACTAGATCAGGTTACTAGGTCCAGCTCTTCCAGTGTAAAGCCCTTTCATAATATGCATCATTTCATCTTTATAATGTATACCACAAAAATCAACTGCTGTTACTTCTCAGCCAGCACAGGCTTTTTGTACTTATTGTCAACTGGTAAATCCATATAAACTTTAAATGTTGTGTATGGGTGTCATTTTATACCAGATTTACATAATTTGTGATAATAAACATTTGCTTATATTTTAAAAGCATTTGCTCTATGCAGTGGTGCTGTTTTAAAAGTTTTACATTACACATTTGTAAATGTCAACAATTAATTTAAACTATAAAAGGCTTCATTCTACTGTTGCTATGCACTCTAAACTTTGTGTACTGTACTGTAATTGTTTCTATCCCCAGCCTTCTTCGTAATACCTATGTAGGGAGATTGTACTTGAATGTCAGTAATATGTATATATACACCTCAATTAAACATTTTTAAGTACATATGGTTATACTGTATGCCTTTTTTCCCTGCTGCTGATGTGACATATTTACATTACATCACCACTGCACCACCCCATATATTGTTTAGGTGTAGCATAAAAATTAAAACATAACTGCTGATTCCAACATTATATCCAGATATTAAGCACTGACTGGTCTAACCTCATAACTTTTTTAAAATCTTATTTTGGGTGTTTTTATTACACTGAAAAACAGAACAGGTGTTCTTACTGTGCATGCACCTATATTCCACAGCATGCCATATAACCCATCGATCTCCTCAGAGAATGTTGCAAATCATGCAAGTGATGGTGCCACTTCCAGGAAGTTAGACAGTGTTACTTTAAAATAGCATGAAAGTGTTTTTTCCAGGCTTCTGTGTTGGGTTATTCAACATGGTGGCCATACCTGCCTGTCAAAGCCTGATCCCGTCAGATCTCAGAAGCTAAGCAAGGCAGGGCCTGGTTAGTACTTGGATGGGAGACACTGGGAATTCCAGGTGCCACAGTGGGGCGCCAGTTGCAAAAAAACTGTCGTTGTGTCCATAGGCAAGACACTTCACCTGCATTGCCTAGTATGAAAGTGGAGAGTGCGTGAGTGTTGGAGGTGGTCGGAGGGGCCGATGGCGCAGATTGGCAGCCTCGCTTCTGTCAGTCTGTCCCAGGGCAGCTGTGGCTACAAAAGTAGCTTACCACCACCAAGTGTGGAGTGAATGAACAATGAACTGTAAAGCGCTTTGGGTGTCATGAAAGGCGCTATATAAATGCTATGAATTATTATTATTGTGATTAAAAATCAATACAAGAACAGCCTTGTAAGAACAGCAAAATCCTGTACATGTCGGTCTGCATAGACATAATAAAATGCTGATTAAGAAGGTAAAAGGTCAAAAATTTGAACTGGAATCTGAGCTGAACAAAGGCCAGAGTGACCTTCACTGAACTCCACTGAGCACAGTAACACAACCCATTAGGCTGCTTCTCATTGGCTGCTTTGTTCCAATTCATGTTTTAATAAAAGTTTCCCCATGGTCATGTTATCATTTCTTCTCGCTGTGTTTTTCCAAAGCACCTCTGTCTATCCCCGCCTATTTCTACTGCAGTGGATTTTGGTTCCCAGGCTGGACCCCTGGTTCAGCCTTCAGTGGTCACATGTCAACTATCCACCCATTCTCTGCAGTGAAATACAAAGAAGTGCAAGAATGTCCCACAGAGCGGAGTTTAGAGCAGTCAAACAGTTGTGTCTGTAGGCAGGGTTTCATTTCAAGGTTGGCCTGTCTATTTTTCCTATTTCTTCATTGTTTGAGGGCTTGGTAAGTCATTTTTTCATCATTTTGTAAGAGGAGAATTTAGGTTTTTAACATTAGATAACTATGTAAACACCCTGTTGCACTGCTTTTAGATTTTAGATTTTAGATTTTAGATTTAGATTTTTGTCTTAGATAGTTTTTGTTTTGTTTCGTGTATTTTGTACACTGTCTACCTGGCCAGAGAGAAACGAAATTTCGATTCACTGTATGTTGAACACATACAGTAGGCCTATAGCAGAATTTGACAGTAAAGCTGACTTTGATCTTTGACTTTGATCTTGATCTTTGAAATTTATTGATAAATTTAATCTCTCCTTTTGTCATTGAATTCAATGCATTGTTTCAATGTTTCAAAAAGTGAATTCTCAATAATATCCCAGAAATGGATGTAAAACTCGACTGGCAGTCTGTCATTTCCAGGAGCCTTGCCTTTTTTCATTGATTTAACAGCAGATTCCATTTCCGTTTTGGTTATAGGTAAGTCACATTGTAGGGATGGAGGTTTTTATGGAGTGGGTGAATGAATCACATAATTCAGGAGTGTGGAGGTGTAGATATTGCTGTAAACATTTAGGTTTGAAACTACATTATCATCAGATTTTAAGGAGGTAGCAGTGTTTCTTTTTTGATTTCTTTTCCATTATAAAACATATCTGGTGTTTTTTTACCCTCACTGATTTTAGCTGATAAAGGCGAGTATTGATAAAGGCTCCTTTAAATGCTCAAATCACTGCGCACGTGCTTCTGCGCGTTTGAAACCGGCATTGCAGCTGCGCATGCGCCGTCCCCGCACACGGAAGTGGCGTGTGTGCGGGTCATGGAGTTTGAAGTTTGGAGTTTGGAGTTTGGATGAATAAAAACTCTTTTCTGTGGTTTTCCCGAAACTTTCAGCTCAGTGGATGTGAAATATTAAGGCGAAATTGCTGAGTCTGATTTTGGACTGATTAGGTAAGAGATTATGGCGCTTAAAAAATGTTTTAGGATAGGGGGAACCTTTAGATCACTTGACCTCTAAATTACAATGAAAAATATGTTATATTTAGAATATTATCATTAGATAATATACTCTTTACATTTTAATAACAGCTCTTTGCTCGTATCAAACTAATTGTTTACACTGGTCATTATAGGAGCCATAGAAATAATTACAGCTTTTTCTGGTTAGTAACATATATATATGTTATAGGCTGCAGCATTTTCAGAGTCTTGCTATTGGAGCTTTAGGCTATGTTGGAGCAGTGTGTCAGTGTGTGAAAGGTCATATGTTTCTGGCTCCCTAACCTAAAGTCATGGCCTATATCAAAATATGTACTCCCTCTAATATTAATAGTAATACATTTGCATTTCTTTTGTAGACTCATTCCTGCCTCCATTATGAAGCTGCTGACTCACGTGCTTGCCTGTCTCTTCGGGATGGGCTCGTGGGTAGCCATCAATGGGATGTGGGTGGAGCTTCCTCTAATCGTCCCGCAGATGAAAGAGGGCTGGTACCTTCCGTCCTACCTCACTGTCCTCATCCAGATGGCGAACATTGGCCCTCTATTCATCACCCTCATGCACCGTTTCCGCCCTGGGACCCTAGACGAACGGCCTGTTGTCTACTCAATTGTTGTGTTGGGTGTTATTGCTACATTCCTGCTGTCTTTCTTTTGGAAAGACACAGTGACAATTGGTGAATCCCAGCACAGTATTCCTTTTCTGGTGTTGAGCTTTCTTCTCTCTGTAGTGGACTGCACCTCCTCTGTCACCTTTCTGCCCTTCATGATGCACCTCCACCCACAATACCTCACTACATACTTTGTAGGTGAAGGCCTCAGCGGTCTTGTCCCTGCTTTGGTGGCTCTGATCCAAGGTGTTCACGTGGTTCACTGTGAGAATGTCACCCTCTCCACTAACACAACAGCCATTAATTCAACTACAGCAGGGAGCGGAAAGCTGGAAGCCATCTTCCAGCCAGCTAAATTCTCTGCCGAAACGTTCTTCATTTTCCTCAGTGCTATGATGGTTGTGTGTCTTGTAGCTTTCATACTGCTCAACTGTCACCCTGCTGTATCCCGGGAAAGAAAAAATAATATTTATTATGTTAGTGATCTTGCTCAGGAAAAGAAAGAACAAGGGTTGTCATTGGACTTTCAATCTCCAGAACAGAAACCAATGATTAGTCTCCAGGAGCCAGCCAGGTGGGAACCCCGCAGCTCTTTTGGCAGGGGCACCTATAGTAACTTTGAGGTGGTGTTTATATTTGTTGTACTCGCCTGGGTCAATGCTTTGACCAATGGAGTGCTGCCCTCAGTCCAGACCTACTCGTGTCTGCCTTATGGGAACCAGGCATACCATCTGGCCGCCACTATGGCAGCTGTTGCTAATCCTGTGGCCTGCTTCATCGCCATGTTTGTACCACAGAGGTAAGTGTGAATGTCTTTGTACAAATGTTAATCTTGTATTATCTTTGGTGATTGTTTAGTGATTTTATATCCAGGACTACTTGTTTGATGAAACATTAAAGGGATAGTGCGGGTTTTTTTTTTTTTTTTATTTTATGTTAATCTGTATTTATGTTACCTCTGACAGTCTCGTCTCAGAGTGGTTCTGCTCGGGTTCTGGAGCTCACGTAAGTAGGTCCGGTAAGTTCGCGGGGACTGTTAATAAAGCTTGTTTTTCTTCTCAAAACAAAACATTTGCCTGAAAGGTGATATATTTGCGTCTCAAACAGTTGTCCACGAAATATCCAGCAGCGCATTTCGCATTCGCATATTTTCTCTCTAGATTCGTATCAATGTGCCCACGTTAGCTCTATTGCCTGTTCACTTGTAAACATCCGTTTACGGGGGATGTCGCCATACCGCATCCACCGTACACTTCCACTAAAGGTTAACAGGCTAATCCAGCTAATATGCGCGCAGTGATACGAATCGAGATATGTGAATGCGAACTACGCTGCTGGATTTTTCTTGGACAATTGTTTGGGACGCAAATATATCACCTTTCGGGCAAATGTTTTGTTTTGAGAAGAAAAACAAGCTTTATTAACTTTACCCGCGAACTTACCGGACCTACTTATACGTGAGCTCCAGAACCCGAGCAGAACTGGGCTGAGACGAGACTGTCAGAGGTAAGCCATTGTTACCGCACGAAACTTTTAGAAGGAAACCCATACAGATTAACATTTTAAAAAATAAAAAACCCGCACTATCCCTTTAATAACAGCAATGGACAGCATCACATGAAATTGCTCTTTTTTATTTTTCAGGTCTCTCATTTTGATGAGTGTCTTGACTTTATGTGGGACAGGATTTGGTGGCTACATCATGGCAATGGCAGCGTTGAGTCCTTGTCCTTTGCTGGTTCATAGTACAGCTGGAAGTGTGATCATAGTAAGACTTTTTCTCCTTTTCATCATTGAATGTGTTCTACTTTTTGTTAGTTTTGTCGTATTGAGACATTATTTTAATTTCCTTTGTTCTGTAGGTGTTCACATGGATCCTATTTATCTTGACTTTATCATATGTAAAAGTCATTATTGGAGTAATCCTCAGAGATGAAGGACATAGTGCCCTCGTGTGGTGTGGAGCAGTAGTGCAACTGGGGTCAATGGTCGGAGCTGTGTCCATATTTCCGGTGGTCAGTCTTTATAGACTGTTTAAATCAGGTGATGCTTGCAACACAACGTGCCCAATATAAAATAATTCACACGTTGTCTTTTATTTTTAATTTTTTAATTTTTTATTTTTGGACAATTGTTACCCCTTCAGTGGCGTTGGTCCTGCACTTAACCTAGTTGTGGATATTTTGTTTCTAAAAATCTTTTAATGTCATGTGTGAGGTCAAAAGCATACTTGAACATTAGTAGAAAGTTACATCAATGAGCTTTATTAGTCCTGGGTACTTTGTACACTGGCTTTTGAATGTGTAGAAAATGTGAATGTTGTTTACAGATGTGCTTTATAAATGTTACCGGAACACAATCTTGGTTTAAGTTTATCATTCATGCATCTTAAAAAACAAATTGCAAGTAAAATTACTGTGGAAAAATTGTCACTATCATTAGTACAAAAAATAAAATAATAATAATAAATCATAATAAGTAACATAAGTACCCATAACATATATAATACTATTTTTGTTATTTATGTTACTATTAACTTCAAGGTATATTTTTACTTGTTGAAAGATTAAATTGAAATGAAATGAATAATTAAGGCACAGCAGGAAAAGCTCCACTAAAGTCTGCAAAGCTTCTAATCAAACACTAGATGTCGCTCTTGTAGTGCGTTTGTGCAGCGCTACCGCTGGGTCGTTGAGGAGATTATTTTGTTTTTTGTTAGTGTTTATTAGTTCTGAAGCCCATAAGATAAGTAATAATGTTAAAACAAATGTCATTACATAGTTCATGTGTTATTCGATATTACACAACTAAGCGTAACCCAGAAGTTATGCAGTCCTCGAATGCAGTGTTTCCCAACCTTTTTTGTCTTGTGTACCCCCTGAGCCTTTTTGTCATACCTCGAGTACCCCCTCACTCACACGTGTTGATAATTCTCCAAAAGTAGAACGTGACACAACAGATTATTAAATGAAAATCATTTTATTTCATTTCCATAATTTGAAAATTTAATTCTCAGGCATTTTCTCTGTTTTCTTTAACTAAAATTGACTCAAATTAGAATTAAAAAATTCCAAAAAATCTCCCCCTGCGCCTAGCAGCGACACTGCCACGTACCCCCTGCAATGTGCTCGCGCACCCCTAGGGGTACTTGTACCACTGGTTGGGAAGCACTGCTCTAGTGTATTAAGAATGTTTACTTCAGTGTGTATCATATCTGTCACACATCAAACACACGTTGTCTGTATAAATATGTTCTTCCTATTCTGTCCACTGGGACCAAGAGCAATAAGGACACTCATGGTTGGTCATGTCTGATTCAGACCCCACTGGCCCCTCACAACATCTGGGGTCATCATCTGATCGCTCACCCTCCTCACCTTTTTCACATTATGGTTGTGCGGTTTACATCTCACAAACACCAGTCGGGCAAAACATTGATGGTGGATTCCTTCCCCACTCTGGTAATTGATCAAAGATGTACAGAAATGACATAAAATGATGATGTCCTCTATACCTTCACCATTTTGATATCTCCTTTTAAGCATGTCTTTTTAGAATCACACACAGCAGACATTGTGACTGTAATTTCAATTTAAAACACATGAGGGGGGATATCCTAGCCTTGGCTGTCCTTTAATGGGCCGTCGTGGGATTGGAGTATGCAGAGAATGATTGAATTTTGTAAGAAGGCCAGGAACTATTGTGCGTTATGCAATCGACCATTCCCCACTCACAACGCGACGTCTGGTAAAACCTCGGGCAGGAGGAAGAAGAAAAGGAGCTGGAAACCTTGACGTCTGGTCCCAGAGACAGACAAATATTTTCGCTGCTAAATGACTCAAGACTATATAAAAGTAAAACTCTGATATGGAGATAAAAAGAGTAAGATGTGAGCAGCCACATCAAACTGAACGGTTTTGAAACACACTGCTTTTAATGGTGCTAAATGAGTCTTTTTACACTGTAATGCATGACATCCTATATTTCCTGAAACATATGGAGCCCATACAAAACTGCCATATTGGTTTATTTATAAGATTGTGTCATGTCTGTGTTAGTCTTTTGAGTCTTTCCACCTGCGCCGCCACACTTTTTCACAGTTAGAGCAGCTCCATTTTAGCAAAAGGCATTAATAATATGAACACAAAGCGCTTTTTAAGTTTTAGTACTCCCTTCACAAGTAGTGGTAAAGTAGGCCCTTATGTAAACTGATAGAACAAAACTATATTATAACCTATTATCCAAGGCAATAGTTTTTGTTTTTTCCACCTTTTTCAAATTGCACAACTGCAGAGGGTGATTCATCTCCTGTCATGGTCTTTTATTATCCTACAAGAATGGCAGAAATCACATTTGGAAAACTACTAAACTACATATTGTCAAAGAAATACTAATTATTGACCTTCTACAGCCCTTACAACGTACAAACTTGTGTTGCCGTTTAAAATAAACTTTGATTTCACACCTGCTACATTGGATTTCTCCTTTGTGATCTACAACTTTCAGCAGCAGCATCCTTCCCGTTAGATCCATTACATTCCTATGGACCCTTTTCTCTACGGCCAACTTCGAACAAAGACATAAAGTAATCAAAAGTTAAGAGCGAACACTCAAGGAGGCACTTAGCACAAAGAAAAGCTTTTATGATAAAACATTCATATACAAGGCAGGAGACAGGTAATCTTTGAGGACGAGAGGGTTGCCTTGTGGTCAGTTTCGGTGTAGTAGGGCTCGGGGAGTGTGGATGAAGGCTGCTAATGACCTCCCCACTCGCTCATCACACGCAGAACTGTCTATGCAAAACAACTCAAACCGGAGAGTATCTTTAGTGGTGAGAAGTGGTGTGAAGTGTACCTCAAAGAGCCATTGGAAGCAGCAGTAAAGCACACTTCCTTGACAGGCCGATTATAATGGAGACCAATAACATGCATGCATATTAATGGGAAAAGATGAGTAGTCAATAAGATGTACATTATAATATATTAAACGCAAGTAAGTAGATGGATGAGCGCTTTATAGTTTGCTGCCACTTTTAAAGTCATGCACACATTTGCTTAAAAAGGACACTGAATCCATCCAATTAGACCTACCGTACTTTTTGTACTATAGAGAGCACCTGACTGTAAGCCGCACCAACCAAAAAAAAAATAATTAAGATTTGTACATATATAAGCCGCACCTGACTATAAGCCGCAGGTGTCCCCATTGTAACTTTGAGATATTTACACAGAAAGATGGTACACAAAAGGATTTAAAAATAATAATAATTAAAGTAAATACAAAATGAACACTGCTCCTGAAAAGGATGGGTCAAATGCAGAAGTCAAATTTCTCCCATGTGTCACTGTGTGTGAGACCAATAAAGGCTTGATGTTAGCTTAATCTTAACCTTAATCTTAACACAATGCACAACACAATGCACCAGCCCCCATGAATCCTCCCATGGGTGGTGGGTCCACTGGAGGACGGCCCATGTTACAACCGGCCTGCATTGTGTTCTGGGCGGCAGATCTGCTTGGACTGCTGCTCCCGTGACCCAGAAATGGAGAAGCGGAAGAAGATGTATATATGTATGTATAAAGTAAATACTGGTACAGTACGTGCTTTTTTCGAACAGCACCTACGGCAGAAACACGGCAGTAAAACAACTGAAAAATGGCCAGCCTGTAGCCTCTGGAAGCCTTAAAATAAAGTTTAACTTTAAAGGGATATGCCACCCCCAGGTCAAATTTGGGCATCTCCCCACAGTCCAGAGACTAAAACAAGTGATGAAAAGCATTTTCCTGGTCACCCAGTCATTGTCCAAGTCTGTCAGCACTGACCGCCGCGCGCAGCTGCTGCTACTCCGCGTTAGACTGGAGGCAACGGCGCCAGAGAAAGATTTCGGCCAAAAGGAATTAATTTGCTAATAGCACGCAGCGTAACGGGGGAACTCCCTTCCTGGTGCGTAAACAGGGATTCCCCTGTCTGCGTGGTGCGTGCTTCGTCTGTCTTTTTCCGCACTGAAAAATAGTTCCCACCCAAAATGACCAAGGCAAGTTCTCCGTGTTGATTTGCACATTTATTTGCACTCGATATGCACTACACAGAAAGTAATTGGTAAAAGCATCGAGCAAATTAATTCCTTTTGGCCGAAATCTTTCTCTGGCGCCGTTGCCTCCAGTCTAACGCGGAGGAGCAGCAGCTGCGCGCGGCGGTCAGTGCTAACAGACTCGGACAATGGCTGGGTCACCAGGAAAACGCTTTTCATCACTTGTTTTAGTCTCTGGACTGTGGGGAGATGCCCAAATTTGACCTGGGGGTGGCATATCCCTTTAAGGGTAAAAACCCCCTGAACTCAATCTCACGGAACTGTTGATACCTGACGCGTGCAGTGGAGCTCGGGTTACGTGCTACATTCGCTGTCTTGATAAAGAATTAATCCATACATAAGCCGCACCTGAATATAAGCCGCAGGGTCGGAAGTGTGAGAAAAAAGTAGCGACTTATAGTTCGAAAAGTACGGTACTACTTTTTGATGTAATTTTTTTTTTTTTTTTTTTTTTTTTAATTCTCTGGTAAAATAAACAGCTACGTTTATTTAAGGAACGTTATTTAAGTTTTAAATTTTAAACTCCATAAAGGTAACCTAACTGTGTCCAGAGATATTCAGTAGACATGTTCAAATCAAATATAGCTTTTACTGAAAACAAATGTAATGTTGATTTATTCAGTCTCATATGAGTGTCTCATCCAGTTTGCCAGTTTCAATGCTGAAATCCAGTTGGTTAAAACCTAAAATGACTCTCTCTGACCTAAATCCTCATTAATCAGTGCTTGTGCAACCTCTGAGAGACTCTCTGAGAGGTTCTGAGTCTTCCCGTTGGCATTGCCAGACCATACTGAGAATAAGCTAAACTTGTCCTCTATATGCAGACACTGCAAACACAGGTTCAGTTGTGATTATAGAACTTTTTGAAATCTATAAGACATCAGAATATGTACAGTTCCTTTGAGAAAATTTGCTGTCCCAGTGTGTAGTGGTTACCTGGTTGTTGTGGTTAATAAAACGTTGTTACTTAAACATGTTGACTTGTATAACATTATCAACTGCTCATTAAAATGTAGTAAAAACTGTATTTTATTTGTCTACTTTAACTTTTTAGTTTGAAGTTTAACTGTATGTTGAGTCTGAGTGTGTCATTAAAAATGCAACCCATTACTCTCCCATTAAACAGTGCATCATATTCAAAACCAAAACAGGAAAAGATTCAAAAGCCTCATCTGTTCATGTCGGGAAGTCGTGTGCTCAGGTCAGCTGTGGGGTCAGCGGCAGGTCGCACAGGGCGTCCATTAGTGGCCTTATTTAGACTTATTTCTTTAAGGGGAGTGATTGGCCACAAAGACAGAGAATCATTACCTCTGCCCGCCCCCTCTCTGCCAGCAGTCAATAATGAGGGATCATTAAAATGAATAGATGGACGTTCCCCTTTTCTCCGGATCCTTATTGTAAAATCAGTGTCAGGGGAAATGAAGATTGAAGTTGCAGAAGGCGTCTAAAAGCCTAACGGTGATTGTCGTGAACTCATCTCCAATGCCAGGCTCCTTTATCTACTGTAAGAGTCTGCACCTGCCTGAACTCTGCTCCGGCAAGAGCTTTTACTGAGGCCCATTAGAGCATCCCTAATGTGCGCTTCAATGTACGTCAACATAAACATAGCGTACATGTACTAAAGCATTTACAGCAAACCAGACAAGGATCGCTGGACAGCTCAGCTTTCAGCAGAGGCAAAGAAGGTCGAAAGAATTTTGCAAACTGGTAACTAATAGCTGTTCAGAACTCAACATTTGTAAAACAGTAGCTTTTGTCATGTTATTGTATTCACCTCAACATTGTTTTTGATACAGGTGAGACAAGTGGACACTTTGTGCTAATTATTTTGATTTTACTCTGATTTCTCGTTACATTATAAAACACACTTTGACTTTTTGTGTACATTTTTTTCCACTTAATCACTTCAGCAGCGACATGTATGTCTTCAATCAAATATTTTTTATTTATTTATGTATTTATTTATTGCTAAGATCATGATTACATTACACAGGTCTACACATTTTTGGACTCGATCTGCTTCCGAGATAAAAGTGGCTAAATCTCATTAATATTGATAAGATAAACTGAAAATCAATTGATAACTGTGCTGGTTAGCTAATGTATTCAATATATTTAAGGATATTGTTTTGCATCAAAATCGCATCTGTCTATACAATAGATTTAGGGATTTTTGCTTAAAAATAATACTTATATTTTGAAAATATATCCGTCAAGAAATAAACAAGAAATATCTTAAGACATCAGGTGCACACAATTTCGACGCATCTCTCTTATGTGAAATCAAAAAATATTTGATGTTAAAACTCTAGACATATTAAAATGAATGTATGTGAATGTGCAGACAGGCTTTCAGATAGAACTGGTGCTTGTAGACACGCTGTACCTTCTGATAAACTACCGTTTTTGGCTTATTTTGCATAAATTTCCTGTTTTGACCCAATACTATATCTTGGAAACTATAGCCAATCAGCACTTCTGACTTACTTTTTCTTTATTAGTGACCTAAACCAAGAAAAAATTCACTACTTTTGTTCTGGAATAATTTTGCTTGTAGACCAGTGTTATTTTAAACTACAAACTAAACTAAAGTGAAGTTCTAACACTAAGTAAAAAAGTTAAAAATACAATATAAAGCAGTACCAAAAAGTAACTATCACTAGCACTTTTTTTTGCCTTACTTAAGCTCAAACATCTGTCGTGATGCCAAATTGTTTAAATTGGTTAACCCACACAACGTTTCACGCAAAAGAAACGAGCAAAGTCAGGCTGAATGAGTGCAGCTGGAGAATAAAAAGGACAGCACACGGTTTTCCAGACCCCATCTGTTTGCTTTTGTGGTGCGACTCTTAAAATGTCTTTTAAAACAGTGATTTGTCTGACTGCCTAGTCCATTGTGACTTGGCTCTTGGGTCATTCCTTTGGCCTGTCCCATGTGAAACTAGCCCATGAAAAGACCTGCCCTGTGCACCTGTAGGCTCAGTCCGTCCCACCCAAAACAGATTCAAACAACACCTGTAAACGCATAGTAAAGATGACACATGTGGTAGTCATTGTACTATTTTATCACGTCAAAACTCCTGATAAGGCTGTTTATGTTCTCCTGACATACGTTATTGAATACATACTCCCTAGTGGCAAGAAAGAGCCGATGGAGCACACTTATGGGACCCAGCTATCAAAAGGTCTGCCTGCATGGTCAAGTAATTATCTTTTAAAGCATCTTAAAGCATGGTTCTCTTAACATGCCCTTCATAACACAGGGATATTGGGAATTTACAGCAAGCAGATGGACGTTAGGCGGTAGGAGTGAGACCATTTGGCCTGAGAGCTCACTTCGTAAAGAGGCAACATCAAGAGTGCAGGGGGAATAGAAGAAGAAAAGATGTGGGGTGGTAAAATCACTATAAAGGTTGATAATGAAACTTCTAAGTCGTGCCCTGTCCAGGTGTGGAGGGCAAGCGGACATGGCACGTGCAGGAATCATCACCCAAAATACAAGAGGGTTTAGGCGGAAGCTTTGTACAGAAATATAACTGTTTGTGATAATCGCTGATGAGTATTCGTTTGTAGCTACTCGTTACCGTTACACATACTTTCAGATGCAACACTTTGGTTTAGCACCTATTAAAAATACACTGGTTTATAAGTTCTGTTAAAAAAGAATGATACGGTGCGCTGAGCTTTTGTTTTCATTGCTAAACCTACTTAACAGCCACTTTTACTAAGATGCCCTGCGTAACTTTTCTGGTAGAGGGTCCGTCACCGGCTTCTCGCCATGGAGATATTGCCTGGAATGTTCCACAGTATTGCATTACACTGCCTCTGCGGAGACAGCAGGTGACACCATAGGGCCAGATTACATGTCAGATCTGTAGAGAGGCGAATCCACGCACAGTAACAATGCAAGTTTTTAATACAAACCCACGTTATTGAGTAAATGCAAGATGGATATATATGTGTGTGTGTGTGTGTGTGCGCGCGTGTGCGTGTGTGTGCGTGTAGTGTCCTATACTACTGTATATTTACCTATATACTGTAAATTTTTTAAAATGTATTTTTTACTTTTATCTTTATTCTTTCTCTCTTTTTCCTTTTACATTGTACAATACATTTCATATGGTATTAAAGGAATATTAACGTTTTTTACAATCTGAAACCTTATTTCTGTAATAAAACAAGTTGTTTTACTCACCCATAGTACTTTGGTGTCATTTGGAGCAGTTTCGTAGATGTTGTGGTATAGCGATATCCGTTAACGTGAGTGCTTGGGGCAGGTGATTGCAGTCACCAAATAACACAAACTTTAAAATTTTTCAAATTACAGAAGCTCAATGTCTTAGTCTACACTTTCGTTTGAGTCAAAAGTGGCCTCTAATCCGAGATTTATCCATAGTTTCGAGTAGATGAGGAGAACAGTGCACATGTGCGCAGTCACAGCTGATTTCGCTCTCAGCTCTCGGGACCCAAACATGAAAGGCAAAGCTGTAAGACGTTTGGACCATTGTGTTTGCAGTACCCACTTCAGTCAGGACAATTTTTTACCAGCAAAGGAAAAGAAAGAAGGCCAGCGGATTCAGCGCACGATTCTGAGAAGTAATGCAATGCCGATGGCTGTTCTCTGGTGCTCCTAAAACTGTCTCCGCTTCATTCTTTCTGTATCCATTCTGTCTCCTCATCCTCATCCTCTTCAGTCCTCAGTCCTCCATAAGTCCTCTTCAGCCTCAAAGTCCGAATCTTCTGCCATGTGTCACTCGCAACAGAAAAGTTATTAGCGTCTTCTTATTTGCAAATCAGCTGTGTATGAGCGCATGCGCACTGTCCTCCTCATCTACTCGAAACTATGGCTAAATCTCGGATTAGAGGCCACTTTTGACTCAAACAAAAGTGTAGACTAAGACATTGAGCTTCTGTAATTTGAAAAGTGATAAAGTTTGTGTTATTTGGTGACTGCAATCGCCTGCCCCGGGCACTCACGTTAACGGATATCGCTAAACTACAACATCTACGAAACTGCTCCAAATGACACCAAAGTACTATGGGTGAGTAAAACAACTTGTTTTATTACAGAAATAAGGTTCAGATTGTAAAAAACCTTAATATTCCTTTAAACTGACAATACAGGTGACTTTGACTGAACATATTATCCTGTGTATTATTGAATTATTGAATGATTATATGGACTTTTTGTTATAAAAGCATTTCCATTTTAACAAAGTACTTTCTAATTCTGACCTGTCCTGAAACATCACACCACAGTGATGTCAGTGATGGGGGAGGGCTTAGCTTAATGTCATACAAATGAGCTCTGAAGGCCTGGACTTAGAGAATCTTTAACGCGGCTTTTCTCAGCTCGTTGTCTTCACAATGCCCCGCTTTCAAATGGCCACAAATTCTTCAAATGTTCTCAGATTTCCATGTGTAAGGCATCGTTGGAAAGCTTAGAATTTACACTTTCAGAATCGGTGAATAAATCAAAACGCCTCAGGGACGACTTGTGTCTGGTTTTCCTGTGCCTAAAAAGTTACACAGTGCACCTTTAAGAAGCATAAAAACACATAAAACACAATAGAGAACCATAGGTATGTACTGAATGTATTAAATTAATGTAAAGTAAAATAAAGTTTGGTTTTATTAGCAGTACAGAAACTTGGCTGCCAATCTGCACCAGTGACCCGTCCATCTCAGTTACAGTTACTGATTCACATGCCACATTCATACATAAGCAATGTGAGTAAAGTGTCTTGCCCAAGGACACAATAACACCCTGACGTGGTTGAAATGGGAACACACTGCGCTGGCTTTTGTATTAGTGTGTCTCAGCATACTTCCTTTAATCATCATCATCTCATGGTGCCACAGTTATTTGGACAAACTCACATAAATCACATTACTATCTTTTTTATGTTCTTATTTTTCCAAAACAAACCTGATTATGTATTTTACTCATAAAGGAATCCACAAGTCTCGCAGATTGCAGGTCTCTGTGTGTTTTCCTCACATAATTACTATTCCTGCCCTAACTAAACGTCCTTTGCTTAATGGCGCAGTGTATTGGAAAGCATGGCCCGCAGTCATGCTCCCTTCACTGTGTCAAAGGGTATGGCACATTGAGAGGAGCGCTCAGGTAAGAGCCAGGAAAAAGGGGCGTGTCTGCATCTGTAAATATAGCGGCTCTATTTTGGGCTTACAGGGGAGCACCGCCTGGGCCTGCCTTCTGTCTCCGAGCAGGCCATGGGCGGTTCTGAATTGGGGCGAATGGAAAAAGTGGACATGCAGGACTAGCAGGTGGTACACAGGAGCGTGGCACAGCTCCCAGGGCGAAGGCTATATCAGACATAACTGCTCACCGCTGACAATAATCACCGGAAAACACAGGCCTCTGCTTGTACCAGCGCACCTATGCATTTTTGTGCAAACTACAATGTGCAGACACAGCACTAGCAAAGAGTATGTATTAACTAGATTTATGCACTTTTAATTTTTCCGCGCAGGTTTTTTTTTTTTTTTTTGCATATATTATCATAAACAGACACTAAAAACAACAATGTCATAGTGGGTTAAAGGGCCCATATTACTCTATTTTCTGATTTGTGTTATAATGGTGTTTCCTCATCAAAAACATACCTGGAATTCACACGTTTACCAAACAAACCTTGTTCCACCTTGTGATGTCATGTCATTTGGATGATTTCAACCCTTGAATTACTCGTCTCTTCTGAACTAAAGGTAAAGGGTAGCTGTTAACTTGAAAACTACCCTGACATGACATCGTGAGGTGGAACAGAGCATTTTGAGTGTTGAACATTTAGACAGACTAATAATAAAAAAGTACTCAAGCATGTGTGAATGAAATTATTAAATGCTTTTGAGAAGGTAGCAGCATTATAACATGGCTTACAGCCCACAAGAGTCAGTTTTGGGTAATACAGAACCTTTAAACATTTGAACCTCGCTGATCCAATAAAGTCTGGCGGCATCAACAATGGTACTGAGTATCAAAGCTAAAAGATTACAGTACTCATGTGTTTTGGGAATGCTTTTACACTCAAATCTTTTGGAATGACATATTTTTGTTTGTGAATAGAAAGTTTGATACAAACCTACAGTTGAATGTAAAACATGTACTTTTTGGTGTTTTTGAGAAAGGTATTCCTACAAAAAAAAAAGTATGTGTTGAACTTGCTATCAAAGATTTCATATCCATTGCTGTAAATTTTCTAGCCAGAAACCCACATTTTTTGGATTTCAGTCCCTCTTGTCCTCCTATATAAACTCTCTAAAGTATTGCACAAATCCAAAAGCCATGAAAACATGGAAAAATGGAATGGAATTTGAAATATAAATTGTTAATGTATTGATAATTTCTATATTTGTATAATGCATAATGCAGAAATTGCACATGCTGAGCCCTGTGAATATGAATTCTTGAGCCTCGAGCATTGTTATTGTTTATACCAGAGGTCTTCAACAGGGGGGTCGCGACCCCTAGGGGGGTCGCGGAGGTACTGCAGGGAGGTCGCGAAATCTTTTGATTTCACTTTAAAATAATATAATTTTATATTTTAATATTTTTAAAAACAATATATTTTTTCTAGGGCTGTCAAACGATTAATTTTCTTGATCGCAACTAATCTCAGAAATTTCATAGTTAATCGTGATTAATCGTGATTTATTTTGCATGTTTAAAATTGATATCTTGCAGTAAGACCGTTCGAATCTAAAGTTAAACTCACAATGCAAAGTATTTCTCACCATTTTTTTTATTTCAAAAAAGTGCAGAGAAAGGAAAAAGTAACAATGAACCAGTAATAGTGCTTACTTTGAGAAATTGTAAATAAATGATTGAAGCCTGCTCGAGCTGCCTACGGATGCGTAGAAGGAACAAAATACGAGCAAACTCAAAATAGCACGTTTAACCGACAATGAGTTTAATTAATACAACCAAATGAGCTGCATATGGATGTTAGAATTGCGGAAAATGCTGGCAAACTCTGATCGCGATTAAAAAAATTGTTCGCGATCAATCGCGATTCACGATTAATCGCGATTAACGCGTTAATATTCCCAGCCCTAATTTTTTCATTTTCCCCCAATCAATTTCTCCCTTGTCCCTCCCTTGGTTGAATTAGTGAACGATCTTAATAGGCCTGTGTTATATGCAAGTTGTGTTCAAAAATTGCAGTAGCACATCCTATCTGGCCCATCTTTAAAATAAAAAAATATGAAAATACAGTATTAACCTGTGTATTGTTTCCTTGTATTGGATGTACCATAACAGAGTAGCAATGTTTATACATGACACTAAGCTCAATTTAATATAAAACACAATTCTATGCCGTATATATAGTAGGGGGTCCCTGGCCCAGTTCGCCATCTATTTGGGGGTCCCTGGCCTGAAAAACGTTGAAGACCCCTGGTTTATACCATTATATATTATATTGTATATCTGAAAAAAAAGCTTGCGGAAAAAAATAAAAAATAAAATAAGATTACAGTATATTGTACTTTAATTAAACTTACATGTTATTCTTAAAAGGTGTTAGTAAGACATTGTGTAATCATTAAGTACATACAGTACAAAAGTTTTAATGATGCCATTTATTTATTTTAATATAGAGAACACATTAAATGCACTAAACACATTTCATTTTTATAAATATTTCATATTAAAGAGAAACATTTGACCTTGTGCCTAGACAGAAAAGCATTATGGATGTGACAGGTAGGTAGCTGAGAGAGTAAGGCACAAAAATAGAAAACATGATGATAGGGTTAACTCATGCTAATATACCACATGTCCAAATGTATGAGGAAGTGACTGGATATGTCTGTTCTATTATCGCAGTGTGATGATGCGCATGCAACGGGTCATTTAGAAAAGAGTTCAACATTTGGTCTGCTCTGTATGGACAGTAAAGTGCATTCTGCTGCTTTCCTGTGGGCTGAAATTCAATGCTAGACTTTGTGAAACATATGCAATAATTTCACCAAAGACAAAATCATTTGGTTTATTTCGATCAATTATTGCCAACCGTTTGTAACAGTCTGGCCAATTCCTACAGCTGAAGTGTACTGTCAGTGTGCCTATTTACATGCAGCGCAAAAGCAACGAATGTGCAAAAGTTTATAAACACACAAATGTTCGAGGGATTCATTTCAGAGAACATACTTATATATATGTTTTAAATCAAATTTTATACCATTGTTTTGGGGTTTAACTGCCTTGGCAGAGGTCTGTGCTCTACAAGTTCAGCTATATCTTCAATATGCTCATAACATCTCTTAAAAATCCATCCTAGACTTTTGCACATTGTTTGTGTATATTTAAACCTGCAATGTTAAAATTTAGCAGGTAAGCATACCATTGTTAACAGAATTTAAGGGCAGAAAGAAAACTGAAAAAATCTGCCTCAATAAGCCACTGTTAGTCTGTGCTGTATGCTCATTCTGATTGTCTCAGCATGACTCAGTTGAAGCTGAAAACTGGAAGACAGGGATGGGACCGTTTCAGTTGAGGCACTAAGGTGAAAGCGTCTGATAGAATAGCTATAGATAGAGAAAAACAAAACAAATAAGACAGATAAATGGCATGATACAACCTGAAGGCATTCATATTATCAATACATACAAAATAATATACAAGGGTAATATGATTTAGCAAATAAAATACAAGGCTAGTCTATTCACATAGTCCCATTCAACATATTGTCCGACGTGAGCTCCCATGGAAAAATCATTCAAAGTTGTACAAAAAACATGTAGACAATAATAATTTGGTTTACAATTGACACATAAATACATGAGTGCTGTCGTTAATATTACTGCAGTAAGGCACCAGTTTGCACAAGGAAATTGACGATCCACTGTCCATGCATTATTATACATAGTAAATGAGATTGTCTTTGTAAGTTGTTTGGTCCACTAATCAATTTTTCTCTGTTAAGGCAAGCAATATACACCGCCCCTGAAATCACTTCCCTTTCAACACACATGGAGTTTTGTGGATCTTGCCAATGATTGTCACTGTGCAGTTTGGAGAAGTCAAAAAGAGTTAGAGATCCTGGTCAAATATCCAAATTCTTCATAGTCTGGATCTCTTTGTTTTGCCGTTATCTTGTCGGAGCTGTGACGGGTCCAGGATGTCTATGCATGAGTGTGCACGGAAATGCTGGAGAGGTCGTTTCTGATGATTTCATTAACTGTGGAAAAACATACACAAAGGGAGAGCGTTAGTCAATTATACACAAACATATAGTTCACGGTGTTCATTTAAAACAATTTGACCTTAAGGTTGTTTCTACAAATTAGTGGAGGAATAAGTACTAAGTAAGTCATTAATATATCAGTGTCAATAAAAGATAGAAATGATAGAATAGACGGAGAAAAAGACCATAGTGTAAAATAAATCAAATCTAAAATAAGTCAATAAATATGTTGAATATGTAGTATTAGTAGCAGCATAGCAACAACATATCAATATTTTGTTACTGACGTAGTATTAAAAGTATTGATTCTCATTCAAAAATATACTTAAAATTTCTCAAGTTTGCTGTTGTTAAACAATAGACCATAACTAGACCAGGACTAGACCAGGACTAAACCAGGACTGAACCTGGACTAGACCAGGACTAATCCTGGACTAGACCAGGACTAAACCAGGACTAGACCAGGACTAAACCAGGACTAGACCAGGGCTAGACCAGGACTAAACCAGGACTAGATCAGGACTAAACCAGGACTAGACCAGGACTAAACCAGGATTAAACCAGGACTAAACCAGGACTAAACCAGGACTAGACCAAAACTAGACCAGGACTAAACCAGGATTAAACCAGGACTAGACCAGGACTAATCCTGGACTAGACCAGGACTAGACCAGGACTAAACCAGGACTAGACCAAGACTAAACCAGGATTAAACCAGGACTAGACCAGGACTAAACCAAGACTAGACCAGGACTAAACCAGGATTAAACCAGGACTAGACCAGGACTAAACCAGGAATAAACCAAGACTAGACCAGGACTAAACCAGGATTAAACCAGGACTAAACCAGGATTAAACCAGGACTAGACCAGGACTAAACCAGGACTAAACCAAGACTAGACCAGGACTAAACCAGGATTAAACCAGGACTAGACCAGGACTAAACCAGGACTAAACCAAGACTAGACCAGGACTAAACCAGGATTAAACCAGGACTAGACCAGGACTAGACCAGGACTAAACCAGGACTAGACCAGGACTAAACCAGGACTAAACCAGGACTAGACCAGGACTAAACCAGGACTAAACCAGGACTAAACCAGGACTAAACCAGGACTAAACCAAGACTAAACCAAAACTAGACCAGGACTAGACCAGGACTAGACCAGGACTAAACCAGGACTAGACCAGGACTAGACCAGGACTAGACCAGGACTAAACCAGGACTAAACCAGGACTAGACCAGGACTAGACCAGGACTAGACCAGGACTAGACCAGGACTAAACCAGGACTAAACCAAGACTAGACCAGGACTAGACCAGGACTAAACCAGGACTAGACCAGGACTAAACCAAGACTAAACCAAGACTAGACCAGGACTAAACCAGGACTAGACCAGGACTAGTGCTAATCTTGGTGCTAATCAAACTGTTTGTTCTCCTTTTTTCCCCAAATTAGAATCAATAACAGAATCGATAAAGAATCAAATCATTAAGCAGTATCGATAATGGAATCGGAATGGTAAAAATCTGATCTTATTCCCGTCCCTGTGCATGCTGTCATGTCTCAGTGCATTCTTGCTAACTTGAATAATAGCAGATATCAGAAGAATATCAGTGAGAGTTGTGTCAGCCCCCGTATGGTCTCAGTCTCAGTCATGGTCTTTCCTGCCCCGTCCGAAAGCCCGCGCCTTTCCCATAAACACACACTCGAGTCCAGCGCTTATCGTTTGTGTATGCTTTGGCACATCTCAGGGAAGTGACTGTGGAGATGGCGAGGGCCCTGCAGTCACCCAACAACATAAACAAGCAGCCCGCGGTTTTGTGATCGAAACACGCTGTGATAAAGCTCACTGATGTAGACAGAGAGAGTGAGGTTAGAGACAGGAAATCCACCCACTGAACGGGGTCTGCGCAACGCTATCAATGTGGGTTTGCGATACCAAGGAAATAACATAGGCCTTTGCACAAAGAGGCGTGCTGCGTGACAAAGAAGTGTCATACATTAGCAACCATCCAGCTTTCTTTAAGCTTCTTTAGGGATTAAACAAATGCAAAATAATAAAATTTATTGTGAGTCTTTAATATACATATGAAGAATTAGAAGAAACAACACTTTTAGGCCAATAGTTCTGTACTTTAAGATCATGAAGGGTCAGTACTGTAGAATGTATTGAGTACTGTGTTTGGATACTGTCTATTTTCATTGTGGCCCTGATTATAAATTGCACCTTCACTTATTGCACCTTAAATATTGCACATTTACTGTAGATGTCTGTATTAGGGATGCACCGATGTGAAAATTTTAGCCAATACCGATATCAGATATTAATGTTGCTGATATCCTCCGATACCGATATTAGCCGATACCGATATTTATTTATTTTTAATTCTGAGATAACATTTTATACAGACTGAAAATCATGCAAAATTATTTTTTGAATGTCTTCTATTATTTTCAATACGTGTTTTCTTTAAAAAAAAATTCCAATTTCAATTTTTTTTAATAGTGTAACATTGTGTTCTGCGTCCTGATTGGCTAAGGGACCTTTGCCGAATAATGTTATAGATGGGGGACGCAGGGACCAAGCTGGAACTAAACCAGGAGCAGACCGAGACTAGACCAGGACTAAACGTGGACTAAACCAGGTCTAGACCAGGTCTAAACAAGGTTTAAACCTGGACTGGACAAGGACTAAACCTGGACTAAACCAGGACTAGACCAGGTCTAAACCAGGATTAAACCACTTGCGTTCGTGCACGGGCTGCGTGCCTCCCCCGTGCACGAACGCAAGTGGTACTGACAAATATCGGTCATTAATATCGGCCCAATTTTACACATCGGGCCGATACCGATATGTTAAAAAAAATTTGGCAATATGTTAATGCCGATATATCGTGCATCCCTCGTCTGTATACACTTCATGTCCATGAGTGCAACTGTGTTTGTGTGTGTGTGTGTGTGTGTGTGTGTGTGTGTGTGTGTGTCTGTGTGTGTGTGTGTGTGTGTGCGTGTTTTTAGTTAGTAGAAATGCAGTTTCAGTCCTCAGTGTAATGTCTGTTACATGAATTGACAATAAAGTACACTTTTGACTTTTGATGTCCAAGCCACATTTCATCATTTAGAGATAAAGGGGCTTATCTTACGCTTAATAATCTGATTTGAATAAAGAACTGAAAATAAAAGATGCAGGTTTCCAAAGCTCTAGTGGCACCCTCTGCAATAATAATATCTCTGCTTTGAAAACATAACCCCACACCTTCGCACACACACACATCAGGCTGGTCGGGACTTACCTCCCCAAACAGGAGGAACTCCCATTGGAAAAACCTGACCTGTGCCAACACTGCTGGCTGTTTTCAACTCCATTTGGCTCCAAGCTGAGCAGGCATTTACACGCCGAGGTTATTTTTAGCTCTGCCACATCAGGACATAAAGGAAGTGCGGGGACGTGCAACAGTTAAATGATCAAACGCTAAAGTCACTGCTGCTGTGGTTCTAATACAATAATACTGTGCACAAGTCTGGAAGAGTGAGTTTAAGAAGGCAAATAAAGGTCAGTTTATAGGTACAGAAACTAAATGCCAGTAGAGGGATCTATGCTGTTTGTTCTGTGGTGCATTAATGACACAAAGAAACAACAGATAACAAGGAAAATAAATGATCATAAATGAATACATTTTTATATAACAGCGTTTCTATTGTTATTTGATATACAATAGGCTATGTAAAGACTGATATAAATGAAATGTAGAATGGTAGGTCAGTATGAATTTTAAAAGATGAAGATTTTGTAAATACTTGTAATTATTTTTGAAATGTGTGCCTTGAACATGTATGTGTGACTATGTGAGAGTGTCTTTATTTGTGTTCCCGTGTGGCGAGGTGTGAGAATGTGTCAGTGTGAAGGTTTCTTATTGTCGATTGAGATATTTCACTGTAATTTATTCATGTTATAGGGACTGCAGATGGAAACTAGCTCTGTAGCTATAATCTGGTGCAGATCATCTTTGTTTTATGAGCTTAATGTCTCTGTACATTGTCCCTTTCAAATAAAACTAAACTAATCTAATTATTTAGACTTAGACAAACTTTATTGATCTACAAGGGAAATTGTTTTGGGTACGGTAGCTCACTCATCACATATAATATACAATATAAAACAGAGGGTAAAAGAACAAAAAGAAAAATAGATGGAAAAGCAACCAAAGAGCAATAGACCTGTGTCAGATGAGACACAATTATATACATAAGATAATGGTAATAAATATATATGTACAGTCAGATTTAAATAGAAAAGCAGTAGTCAAATACAAGATACAGTATCAAATATGATGTTCAGTAGGGAGTATTTGTAGTAGTTGTAGGGAGTATTATCTGTTACATAAGGGTGAGTTGTTGTACAGTTGTATGGAGTATGGTATGAATGTAGTCCTGTATTTAAATAACAAATAACGTTGTTTTCCATTTCATGCCGTGTCAGTAAAAAAAAAAAAAAAAAAAATGACTGGAGGACTTGGGGAAAACTAGAAAAGTACCCTTTCTTTAAAACGCACACATTGCTTTAACCAAAGTGCTATTTCCTCTGCCCACGTTTTACCTGAGCTGCACTGTGCTTTTTCCATTATAAAGAAAGAGAAAAGTGAGAAACTGGCCCTACTGCGTTTCATTTAAGCATGCACCGGGTCATCAAGTGAATCTCAATGTGAAACAGGATGCGGCGATGGTTGCACCGCAAAATAACACCAACTTACTATTTATAGATGTTATTAAGTCTGTATGTGTCACTGTTTGGCTCAAAACGCTGTCAAAATAAGACAGTCAAACAGGCTGGACTGTGCACATGTGTTTCCCAGAAGAAGAACAGTATAAATACGAGAATATGTTTAAAGCCAAGCCAAGTGCGTGGGCACATGGACACTTACAGAAGTTGAATTGTTTTATTTTATTTTAATCACTGATGTAATAATAAATAATCAGTTAAAATTATTTACCAGAATTATACAGACAAATAGTGTTAGAAACCAGAGCCATTATATCAGTCAAATTAATGTAAAAAATGTTTGTGAGGTTGGGCATCCTGTGTAAAAAGTGTTTTTCGAATCAATATGCAAATCACTGCTACGCTTTAGAGTTAACTCAAAGTTTTATCATCATTTTATCAGTAGCTGTAGATGCAGGCCACATATATAAATGTAACTGTCCACTAAAATGAGAATATTGAAGTATAATTCCATAATAAAAGGCTGTAAATTCCTATAAAGGCATACTGTATTTCAACACTTATTTGTTCTGGCATCCTTCTCACCACAGGTTGGAAACTGTTCCTTTTCAGTTTGCCCATGCAGGTTAATAATGGAAAGCTGCAAGAGGGAGGATCCCCGCTCATGAATAAACAAAAACAGTGGAAAACTAAACTCCCGATATTCCCCCGGTGAGAAAAAAAAAAAAAAAAAAACGTACTTGAACATGTGTCTTCCTTTATTAGTCACAACGCCAACGCAATTTGTATAGCACCATTCAAACCTGTCAGGGCCTATTCTTAGGGCTGGGCAGCTGGAAGGTCTATTTTAGATTGGCACAAAAATACTAGATACTATAATAATGCTTCCTTGTTTAATTAAGCTGATGTGTATTTTCAGTGTTGGTATCTAAACATAGATCCTTATCTTTACGCCTGGAGGACTGCAATAAAAATCTGTGTTTATCTGTTGCTTTGGAAATATGTTGCAGTAAAGTTTATTTAAAGCAGGGGTGTCAAACTCATTTTAGTCCGGGGGCCGTATCCAACCTACTTTGATCCCAAAGGGGCCGGAACAGAAAACTCATGGCAAATATACCCCAAAAATAGCAATAAGTCCAAATATTTGTCCAGAGAAACTCAAATCTATTACAAAATTATTTTTTATTTGATCAACCCTTTCGTTTTTCAAAATATTATGAACCTGAAACTTTAAGAAAAATTTCTTTTCAACACAATAATACATGTTTCCTATTCATCTTCATGAACAAATAGGAATTAGTCAATTTTTCTTGGAAAATCCTGCACTCGACGTCCACTTTTCTCATTTTTGACATTTTGCTGATGAGGGTGTCACGGTCAACAGTCAAAATGAAATGATGGTCCTTTAAGAAAAAGATAATTTGTGCTGATATGCTGAGCTGTGCAGAAAAGTGGTGCAGAAAATTACCAATATTTTAATAGAAAATTAAAATATAATTGAAATATTTGAATAGAAAATAAGCCGAGGGCCAGATTAAAGGTCTTGGAGGGCCGGATCTGGCCCCCGGGCTGCATGTTTGACACCCCTGTTTTAAAGGGTTCAGTTTGGATTAGAACAATGATAAAAATGAAATTTAAGTTCACAGAAACACCAATGATAGCTTTTTTAGTAACACTAATAACCCTAACACTTACTACTGTTGCACATTTCTTTATTTTCAATGCACATTTCACTGCTGCATCTTCCATTGCACATTTTTGAGGCACACTGCACATTTTGGACATCTGGAAATAGGTATTTATTTATTCTTTGCACTGCTTTTAGATTTTAGATTTTGTCTTAGACGTTTTTGTATTGTCTTTATATTGTATTTTGGACAATATAAATGCTCTGATTTCTTTTTAGGCCATATATTTTGCCATAAGAACCTACTATTGATAAGGTTTGGGTAGGTCTCATGATACATTTTTTTAAAGTACGATATACTGTATTGGTGAAAATATAGATGATAAACTTTATTTATACAGTGATTACACTAGTTGCCTAGGGAACTGTTGAAAGGCTAAATTATGTAGTTAAAGGTGTATTGTGTAACTTATAGTGGGGAGTCTTTTGATTGCCTGTCTCCATGTTTTTCATTTGCCTGGAATGTTCCCCAGTACAGCATTAAACAAGCTGGTGAAGCCATCAGGGCAAGTTACTGGAGGTGCACCTACTCACTGTAAGAATTTCTTTGTTACTGTAGATATTAAAACTCTTTTTGCACTGCTTGGCCAGAGAGAAACGAAATTTCGATTCACTGTATGTTGAACACATATGGCAGAACTGACAATAAAGCTGACTTTGAAATATGACTTTGAACTGTTCTGCTAACTTGAGGTATTACAGAGCAGAAGCTGTGCATAAATGTGAGCATCACTCTGTGAACAGTGAAAGCCCCGCTGCCGTAACCCAATCTCCATCACCCCAAATCCACCCTGACCGGCAATGACCATAGCACAGCTCCACTCAGCTGACGATCCAAAACATGACCTCTGAACCTGAGTGTGTAGACGAGGCTTCCTGTTCTCTTGATACTGAAGCGGAGGAGACATTTTCTTGAACTTCTTTCACTTTCACTGCGAGAATAAGCTGCTGCCCTGCATGTGAGGGTCAGGAACAGCATCCATTGTTTGTAAAAAGGATGTTATTTCTTCCTACTATTATGGTGCTTAGAGAAACATGAAGAAGTCACTTTCAGCCTTTAATTTTAAGTTAAAAATTATAGTTCCTGAAATGGTCTGATATGTATTTTTTGTGCAGGAATCCTAACCTGGGAAATCCAAGGCTGCTTTGCATGATCGTTCCGATCTAAAAGACAGCCTGGCAACTAGGCTAAGCGAGGGCTCCTGATTTTGGAAGCCAATCAGAGAGCTGGGAGGGGTGGAAAGACGGTGACGTGTACTGCGCGACAAACGGAAGCTTGTAGTTTGAAATGACAACTGACATGATTGGTTATGGGCTACGTATACGCCAAATGATAGACACTCGTAACGCCCAATAAACGGCCGTTGGCGATCGTAAACCACACCTCCGCTACGAGATATTCAGTAGGTGGCTCCCAGACCATATATCACTTGTGATATGGTCTGGTGCAAACCAAGCAACAGGAATCCTGTACCAATATCTGATATTTGTCTTGCTGATGCAACTGGAAAAATATTGGTGCCAAATCTCTGCGAAATTTTCAGTTTCAGACCAATACGATATCTGGGGAAACCCTTGTGTATGACCGATAAGTTCAACCCTAGTTCTTGATTCATTTGCCCCCTGAAAATGTTAGCATTTTCCATAATATTATTTTTTAAAATTATTTTGTTGCAATCCCCAGAAGAAAGCTCAAGTTGTCAGAAAGAAACCAGAGCTCTGTAAACTCTCGCTGCAAATAGATGGAACACCTCATGTGAACTTAGGTAAAAATTGATTTGCTTATGGAAGCCAAACTAAAGCTCCAACTTGCTGCACAGAGACAATTGAATTTCCTGCTACATATTACTTTTGTTTCCCCGGCAATATCAAATCTTCTCTCGGGCCTAGGCAGCAACCCTTAATGGACAATTTGCTGCCTCCCACGCGCGACTCCAAAGCTCAAACCACGTCACCGCTTCTTCTGCCTCATAAGCGGCGTCAAAAAGGGGGGAGGGGTCAAAGGTTTGGAACACACAGGATAAATTGATGAAGTATGGAGTTTATTCCCAAAGATAAACTCAAAAGGGGAGAGACAGGGTGTTCCACTAATGCCTCATCATGATAAAGTGCTTCATAAATTCATCCACGTCACACAGGTAGACAGCTCTTAATACGTCCCAGAATCCCTCAGGGCCTAATGATGTGATGATCTGAACAGACAGCGTATTTCATCGGATATACACTGGTGTGTGAACCTCTGGGATGTCCCATGTGGAAACACTCACCGCTCAGATAGGGAGAGAGAGCGCCATTGAACCACAAGGACTTTGATGTTCAGGCTGTAGCAGTGTGATGGGTGGTCATTTTAAGACGGTGGTGTATGATGGATTTGCCGTATTAATGTGATTAAAGACCATAGGCTGTGTTCAGATGGGATAACACTATTTTAGAATAATAGTTTAAAACTGAGCTGGGGGCATGTCAAAATTCTGTAATTTGCTGTTTAACTGTCAATATTACATATTTCTTGACCTTGGTTTTGGTTCATAACTCTGTAATTATAGGGCCTATCCATATGATACAGTTTAACGTCTTCTCTGTCAGCCAAACAAAAGTGATTTTTTTTTTTTTTTTTCACAATACCTTCAGCAAGTGATAGCATTATTCCTTATAAAAGAGCCATAAGATTTATATCCTCCTGGGACCCGAAGAAAAAAAGTGTATCTAAATAATAATAATAATTATTTTAATTTTCTATTTGGAGGTAAATGAACACCTTAGCATTTACATTTTGTTAAATGTATTTTTATTCATATTTTTGTAACATGTCCTCTGTTAAATCCATGTGAAGTTAACAACCTAACAAAAACTTATTTTTTTTTTTCCGATGACCAACAAGCTTCTACAGTTGCCTCAAAAAGTTTTTAGACTCCCTTTTAATTTCTTATTTATTTATTTACTTACTTATTTATGTATTTATTTATGTATTTGTTATTTTTTATGTTTTATTTTTTTTAATTTTAATGTATTATTTGTTTACTTATTCATGTATTTTATTTATTATTTTTATTTTGTTATGTATTATTTATGTATTCATTAGGCCTATATTATTATTATATTATTACTATTATTTTATTATGATGATTATTATTTTTTAATCATAGTGCAGCCACAAACTAGAGTCTATGTCAAAACTTAAAAGATGTCCACTATAAAGGACACAAATTAATGGGCCGGGACTCAGGAGGATAAGGCACATTTGCACCAGCCGTTTTGACAATCAATTGTCAAATTCGCCATCAATCAGATTTGAGAACGTGACCACATTCAGGTCAGAATGTTTTCAGGTAAGAAGTAACAAGATCTTATCCTGACAAGGGTTTGAGGCTAAGACAACAAACAAAGTGGTCTTACTATCAGTCTGCTGATGACAAAAGAGAAAAAATAAACTGTGTAAACAAGATGTGTCGTGATGTCACCGAGGAGATTTCCAATCGATAAGTCTGCTGCTGTCTTTAGAGGACACTTTTAGTGGTTTGATGTGTGTGTGAGAGAGAACTGTCTCATCTCACAACTAATTGTAGTAGACTGTAGTTCAGTTCTGGTCTTATGGTTCTTCTTTTTCTCTTTTGATAAACTGTGATAACACAAAGACCTCAAGTGTATCCTCTTTATTTATTGCGTTAGTGACAAGTACTTTCTGCATTATTATTTGTTGTGATAATACATGACCAAAACTGATTTTTTCCCCCCTCAAAAACAAACATCTTTTGGGCACCCATAAAACTATAAAACTAGCGATTACATTCAAACCATGGCAACAATAATAGGACTATATCCAAAATTAGCCGAGCAAATCTGTAACAACAGTCGCTCTGTGCTCCCCACTGTGCCCACGCCTGGTCTGTGAGATAACCCTGTGTTTGATGTGGTGCCTCTCTCCAGTTTGGGACGCTGCCCTGAGCTCCATCCTCCCTCTACGTCTCATTTCCTCCAGGGCCCATGGGGGCGCCGGTGTGCTGCTCCAGGTCACTCCCCGGGGCCCATGTGAGGATGAGAGGGAGCTGTTTACTGCTGCTCTCACATGCCCTCATGACTGGGTTCTCCGAAAAGGGTTTAGGTGCCAACGCAAACAATGAAAAAAAAAAAAAAAAAAAGCCCTGTTAGTTATATGTACTGTGTGATGAAATAAAATGTATGAGAAAAGATCTTAAAAATACAATTTGTGGAGAAAAAAGATGTAATGAAGCTGATGGCTGTATAAACTCATCATTTTAACATTATATATTCATTCAAAATGGCTACACTTCACTTTTTGGATAAATTATTCCACATTACTATATTAGTAATTACTATATACTATATAGTCTGTATATATATATTGTTTTGAGACTCTAGTTTGTGGCGGTACTATTTAAAAAAAAAAAAAAAGTAAAAATAAATAAATAAATAATACATAAAAAAATCTAAAGACATAAATATGTAAATAATATAATAAACAAATAAAAATACATAATACATAATATATATAAAAAATAAATAAATAAGAAATTAAAAGGGAGTCTAAGAACTTTTTGAGGCAACTGTTGAAGCTTGTCAGAGATGTTGGTCATCAAAAAAAAAAAAGTTTTTATTAGGTTGTAAACTTCACATGGATTTAACATCAAAATGTCCCCGACGTCCATTACAGAAGACATGTTACAACATTATGAATAAAAATAAAATTAACAAAATGTAAACGCTAAGGTGTTAAATTAAATTAAATCAAAATCACTATAATCTGTTTTTTTAATAACCCAAATGCCTTAGTTAAAGGTGTCACAACAAAGCCGCACTATCAAAATGCTATCACATAGATGTGGCTCAATACTGCCAAGTCTGTTTAATATATTATAAAACTACTCCATGCCAAAATGCCTCCCGACCATTCTTTATGGAGCAAAAAGACAACTTTTAAATCTCAGAATGTGACATGAGAAGTGAACAGATATTCCTCATTGTAGTACTTTCATGATCCGAACATATAGATGCAATCTGACTGAGTTTAAAGACAGAAGGACTGAACATATTGAAATAATCATAACTGTACAAAGTCAACGTGCACCTGTAGGATTTATGGCCACATTTGTATTGGGCTACTTTAAATCACCTTTGTCTGTCTGGCTTGTTTTCCTCACTGCCGTCGTACTGACACTGTCCAAAAAGGCTTAGCTCAGTGTTAGCTTTATAGTTCGCTATCCATCACTGATAGACGGCCCGGGGAGGCTACTTCCTGTTTTTTAGTATGGGTGAGTCTGCATGAGCGACCTTTGTGTAACCTGTCTGTTTTGCATTGCTTTATAACTTATCTGCTTTGCTTGTGCTCTGTCCCGCGATTTGGATATCATGCTATATTTTGCATGCAACATCAAGGGGAAAAAGGCCCCAAGTCCTTCAGCTGCAAATGAAAAAAACCTGTTGATCCTCTAGTGATGTGATTAACAATACCCTGCCATCCAATTTTAAATCCCCAATGTCTGCATGGATTTCGATATATCAAGTCATGGGGTCAGATAAGGGTGCTCATGTGAAACAGCATAGAATAAGAAGGAAGGCAGTTGGCAAAAAGTCCAAACATCTTTCCAATTCAATGTCAACTCCTGCTTTGGATATCGCAGACAAATCATCAAACATCTGGAGACTGTGGATCTGTCAATAAAGGCACTTTTTGAAGATTACAAATGTTGACACTAATGCATTATATCATAATGGAAGGTTTTTATGAAGCAAGGGCAAGAGGGGTGCTTTGACGCCAGGCAAACTTGAGAGCAATGGTCAAGTTTAAGATTTGGCTTGATTTTACATCAACTAAGCATAAACAAAATGATGTTATTATTTTGTGACAAAGGTTAAGGGCTAAGGGTTTGCACGAAACAGAGCTGGCATTGGTCCTATCGCAAAATAATAACCATCTAAACTGGAGATCAGCTCTGCCAATTTAACTTATCTAAATGACAAACATAAAAACCCAGATTTTTTTATTTACAGTGGTCCCTCGTTTATCGCGGGGGTTAGGTTCCAGAAATAACCCGAAATAAGTGAAATCCACAAAGTAGGACAACTTTATATTTTGCAATTATTATACATAATAATAAGGCTGTAAATGCCTCACCACACACATTATACACTTTTCTCAGACTGGTATTAACGTTTTCTCACATTTCTCTCTTGTTTAAACACTCAAACTTTCGTAGATTTTCAACAAAATGTATTAATAGTGAAGCGGGTGGGGGGGGGAGGGCACGTGCACCCGCTCAGCGTGGTCACGAAGCAAGGCAAAGAGCCGCATGCGGTGGTTTAATCCTGGTTTAGACCTGGTCTAGTCCTGGTTTAGTCCAGGTTTAGACCTGGTTTAGACCTGGTTTAGATCTGGTTTAGACCTGGTTTAGTCCTGGTCTAGTCCTGGTCTAGTTCCGGTCTGGTCCCAGTTTGGTCCTCATGTCTTAGTCCCGGTCTGGACTTCCTACGGATCCAGTGACTCATGTCTCCGCTCCTCGTGCATCCAGCGGGACTCCCGGAGCCACGGAAGAGAAGCCAATCAGGACGCAGAACACAACGTTGATACACTATTAAAAAAAAAAAAAATCTGCGAAACAGCGAGGCCGCGAAAAGTGAACCGCGATAGAGCGAGGGACCACTGTATTTCAAGTACGGCCTTGTCTGGTATAATTTCATGGTGGTCATTTTTATTTTATTTAATCATTTTAGCAAAGACTACTTTTTGTACTGTATGTAATAGTATTTTAGTCTCTATCCACATCTCATTTACAGCATGCATGTGAAAACTGTTTTTGCTTTAAAGTCACAATACAATGAACATAAAATTTGATGTTACAACTAAAAATAATAGGTCCTCCAGTAATTTATTACAATAAGCTATCAAATTATAATGGACTCATTCTTTGCTCTTTGGTACATGTGATTTGTAGTGGCAGGACAGCGGTTTAAGACATTTAACAGCACATAAGACCACTTTTCTCTTAGTTTAACTGCCTCTTCATCACTTTTCTTCACCTCCCACTGTATAAACGCGCTTACCGAGGGCTGAAGGATTCCCCTATTTGTTATCACGTTGTTTTGAGAAAAATTGAGCTCAATGGAATAAGATTGCTGGAGTCAAGGGACACATTTGAGTTTTATTACCACCATGGGTTATATGTCAACAGAAGGATGCTTATAGTTCAGCGGTTATGGCCATTCCCACCCCTGAAGTAAAGCGTTTCACCTACTGTGAGGGCGCTCCCAGCTCTGCAGTACCAGAGGAAGACTCTGTGTACTTTGACTTCCACTACTGTTTGTCTTTCTTTGAGTTTGAGAGTTTAGGCTTGAAAAAGTATAGCTGCGAATGTGGCGTAAAAACATGCGTGAAAAGGCGCCACAATGTAAAAGAAAAAAAAAATCTACAAACAAAACGAAAATCTGATGGACAAAAATGTGGAAGTATGTATGTTTTTTTTTCCTTTAATTTTATTTTATTGCATTTATGTTATGTTTATTTTCATTTAAAATCATTTACACATTGATCAGAGTGGGTAGGCTTGGGACTCCCAACAGACCCAAGCCAACACATGGTCTGCATATATTTTCTGTAAATTATTTGATATGTTCCTGTTAAATTCTAATCGAATTCCCAATATTTCTAAACTAAGATTCTATCGTAGTGTTGAAATATCCACTGTGTTTTCCCCCTGTCTTCAAACGTGGACCTATTGTGTTGACATAAGTCGCTATAGGATACGATTATACCCCTTTAACTGGGTTCAGATGGGAGCTGTTATTAAGCGGTCTGGACGAGAGCTGCTCCTGCCTACTGAGGATGCTGGTATTTACGTCCCCTAAACACAACCATAAACAAAAGCACTACCGGGGGCAACTGTGTGAGAGCGCTTATGGACGACAGATTTTGGAACCACTTTGGCGGTAGAACACACATCACGGCATTATTGTTTGGTTGAAATCAAATTTTTGACATGTATATGTTTGAAAAGCATTGTTGTCCCCAGTTTTAAAGGGAAAGTGCGTTTTTTTAATATGTTAATCTGTATGGGTTTCCTTCTAAAAGTTACGTGTGTTGACACCGGCTTACCTCTGACACTCTCAGCTGATCCCGGTTCCGCTCGCTTTCTGGAGCTCAGGTAAGTAGGTCCGGTAACTTCTTTAGAACATTAAATAAAGCTTGTTTTTCTTCTCAAAACACAACATTTGTCCGAAAGGTGATATAGTTGCGTCCCAAACAGTTGTCAAGGAAACATCCAGCAGCGAACTAAGCGATCGCGTATTGTGTCTGACGACTCGTATCACTGCGCTCACGTTAGCTGTATTAGCCTGTTCGCTTGTAAACTTCCCCTTGCGGCGGACCGCATCTGCCGTACACTTCCGCTAAAGGTAAACAGGCTGATACAGCTAATATGCGCGCAATGATACAAGTCGTCAGACACAATACGCGATCGCTTAGTTCGCTGCTGGATGTTTCCTTGACAACTGTTTGGGACGCAACTATATCACCTTTCGGACAAATGTTTTGTTTTGAGAAGAAAAACAAGCTTTATTTAATGTTCTAAAGAAGTTACCGGACCTACTTACCTGAGCTCCAGAAAGCGAGCGGAACCGGGATCAGCTGAGACTGTGAGAGGTAAGCCGGTGTCAACACACGTAACTTTTAGAAGATACAGATTAACATTGAAAAAAACCTGCACTATCCCTTTAAACTTGGAGACAGAATTTTAGTTGTTGTCTGTGTCTTTAAAATGCCTTTACATCTCAGACAGGTCAATAATGCTTTTGTTAAATGATATAACAAAATCAAAATCCACCCCCATGAAACCAGCTGGAACATAGTGACAGGCTACTAGTTCATAGTATACTGTTATTGCTTAAGATTAACCAAAGTTAATTGAAAGATTAACCAAACTAACTGAAGACAACTAGAGTATACTATTTGTATTTTGGATTACCATTAAGTCTAGAATAAATGGCATATTCAGAGAGGTCTCCTGAGTAAATCACCCTAAATGAAAATGCAGGTCAAAGAAGAATGTAGGTGTCAAATTATTTTATATGGTGTCCTCAGAAAACACCAAACCGTGTTATAATGTTTATTTAGGATTAAATGTTCTCCGACTCACAAATGATAGCCTAGATGATAACAGAATACACAAGGAAACTCACTTTAGTCAGCAGGCTGTCAGTGCAGTTGACCACACTGACATTTGTCATATTGTGCTACAATAATGAGCGTGTCTGGCTCAAGCAGCTAACTCCGTGATCACAGATATACATGCACAGGGACGAGTGTAGCCAAGCCACAGCCCTGTCTGCATCCTGACCCGCTGTGATCCATGTGGCTTGGTGTCTCTTCAGTGTGCTCCTCCAAAACCTCAGAATGTGAGCCACTAAACAGCTGCGTCAGGAGAAACTTAAATACAGCACGTGGTGTACTGAAGCAAGACCACTGCAGGGAATAAACACGAGCCAATGGGAGAGAGACAGTGGTTAGGAATAATGGGATTCAGCAGCCAAACTTCCATCAGTCTGCCTCAGGGCAGCTGTGGCTCCACGGCAAAACTGACCAGTGTTGTATAGTAGTGAAGTAATAATACTTCACTACTGTACTTAAGTACATGTTGAGAGACTTTGTACTTTACTTGAGTTTTTAAAAAAATGCTAACTTTTACTTTTACTTCACTACATTTCCGAATTTAATTGCATACTTTTACTCCAATACATTTTCAATGTGCCGTTTAGTTACTCGTTACAAAAAAAACGTCTACTGACTGAAGGAAGTCAGGACGTGCCTGGGCTTGTTCACTACTTGCGCATGACAATCAACCTACACCTGTTGGTTTCATGCAGCTCGTTTAATCAGTCAACATCCCTGATGGAAGAGGAGACAGCATCCACGCCGGCTACAAATGAAGGGGGACCTGACAATGAGCATCCCTGGCCGTACTTAAACACAATGTTCTCTTACGTCATTCGTCCTATCGAATGAAGTGCCTCTTGTGCCTTCCAAGAACATTTACTACAGGTCATTAGTGCTACCGTACCATAATTATTAAATTACAAATAATGTATTTTGTGCCTGCATTTACTTGCTCATAGGACGACGTTTCATGGATATCACCAAACCCAATATCTTCGACAGTGTTCCATATGACACAAAACAACCATGGGTGACCCGAACATGGTGTTTTACAGTAGAATTAAGGGCCCAATTGCAAAAAACCCTCTTCCTCCAAAAACACTCCTTCAATGGTGTTATGTATGCCTTATTTTCAGCACTGTTATTTAAAAAAAAAAACACAGACAAATTAAAAACTAATTTAAAAAATGCGGGAAAAGTCCCTCAGTCGTCCAGGTAGAATCCATGATAAAAGGAGAAGTTCAATTGGACAAACTTTGTCCAGTTGACAAATTGAACTTCTCCTTTTATCAAATAAAAAAAAAAAATTAAATTCAGACTGCCTTTGCTTGATACTTTTACTTGTACTTTTAATTACATTACTTGAGTACATTTATTTTTACATTACTTGTCATACTTAAGTACAAGACGTTCCAGATACTTTAAGACTTTTACTCAAGTAACATTTCAGTCAGTGACTTCGACTTTTACCAAAGTCATTTTTGGGAGGGGAACCTATACTTTTACTTGAGTTTGATTTTCCAGTACTTTATACAACACTGAAACTGACCTCCATGACGTGTGTCAGAGGAGTGAATGAAAAATCCACCAAACTTTTGGTTGATGGGCAAATAGGTGTGCTTTGCCAATTCTGACAAAAAAGCCCCAAATCCATTAATTGCAGTTACTGTCATTGACTAAAGTATTCATACTTATTTGATGTATTTTATATAAGATACAATCTAATACAAAGTACAAGGCAGTCTTATTTTATAAGTTACTTGACTTTCTTTTCTAGCATGTCTCACATATGATTGAATAGGTACAATATTAGTTTGGAAGAAAAATAAGTATCCAGAAGTTCAAAATGTGACTATAGCTTCTGCACTGAGTTCTCAGTGATATAGGAGGATTTATTAGGAGGGTTTATTCCACTGGACTAAAACAATTATACTCTTCCATCATAATGCCTGTGTACATGAGGCCCCCGACACAAAGGAAAGCCAATTTGTTTAGATAATTTAGCTGGTCATTTTCATCAGACACATTCTTTTTCAGTGACTCTGGATATTATGACGGAGAGACTGAAACCAGACCAGATCCTGTATGGAGCGACCTGCCAGGTTTTAGGGAGTGCACACACGCATAGAGGCCAAATAAACGGATTCAGTTCAGTCCGATCCATCTTTTTGTACTTATCAAACGTAACACAATTGCCAAAGGTTTTAATAAGGACTAGAGACTCCAAGCCTGACCCCACTGCCACTGTCATATGTAACCACTTGGATACAATTATTTTTCTAAACTGCAAGCAATTTGGGAATGTATATAATTAAGTGGGCTTCATCAGATGTGTTGGAAAAAATATAGGCTGATCACAACCAGGGATTGATGGCTTTTATGTGCAGCCAATGGGATAAAGATAAAAGAGAAGTAGGAAGAAAAAAGGTGATCCGGACAACTTCAAATACAAGAGTGCACTGCACTCTGTCTGTTGTGTCTATACTGTACACTCCTGTTTGTTGTATATCCGTTTTAATGTGCTCAGGATAAAAACTGACCAGATGTCGTTTCAAAGTTTTCTTTTTTTTGATCTCTCTATCAGAAAGTGATAAGCATGAAAGATGAAAAGCATTATTATGTCTACTACACAATCCCCATAAAAACAGCAAATTACATTATATCCAAGGAAATTGAAACATTGAGTTGTTACTACAACTTGACATATTTTTGGATTTGCTAAAGATTTTAAAATATTGATATTAATATCAAACATTGTTTATTGGCAACAACGGCAAGTCAAATTTCAGATACTGTCTGTGGACAGACCATCCCTATTATGCAATCTCCTATGCTACAAAGACCCTATTTCCTTGTTCCATCTCACTCATCTCATAGCCAACATGAAAAAATTAAATACTGTAAAAGCCCATAATAATAATACACTTCTATTTTTACTTGGACTAAACAAGTACTTGTGTGTTTTTGTTGAACACTTTTACTTCAGGACTATTTGTCTTATATTTGCCATAATATACCGGTACTGCTAACAGTACTTTTTACAGTACTAGTTGTGCTCTGTGAGTTCTGTGTTTAAACGCACAAATGGCCCAATGCTGCTGTCAGATATAATGTATACATAACATACTGTATATACCTAATTGTTGACTTACATTGTACCTTTAAAATCAGATACATTGCAGGAGGCTATTAAAGACCATTTGAAAGCCTGAACCTGTACTTGTGGCTCACAGTGTCAAGTGGTGCCAGGAAAGCACGGCGGCTAATATGAGAAGACAGCCATAACAACAATAGTAAAAATGCACATCCTCTCTGTATTCATGAATTATAAAGCAGCCATCACCCATTGTTTTAGGCCTGTCGATATACTACGTCCAGCAGGAGACTAGTTTCTTGGCATTGCACTTAACCGCAAGACAGCCTCGCTCTCTGTCCACGATTAGCTGAACCTGACCTGCTCCCATAGGCCCAGAGGTCAAAGGAGAATAGACGTGAAAGTGCACACAGTGGTGCAGTACTTCAAAACACAAACACTTTCAATACAACAATTTACTCACAGGTGAATATTTTTGTGCTATGGAGTGTGTGTCTCCCAACATGTTTAATACATACACAAAACAAAACAAAAAATTAAAATAGTAGTATAACCCAAACAATGAGAGCAACCAATGGCAGAAGTTGCATAGTTGTAATAGTTGTGGGGGTTTTATTGCATAATTTAAGTAGTTTTTTTCCTTTTGCCTGAGATAAAACTTTTTTTTGCTACTTAACTATTTGAAGTAACAATACTATAACTTCAGTTAAGACATTTTCTTCTTTTCTTCATTACTTACTGACTCCCTTTAGACAGTTAATGAACACCCCAGCCCCAAATCCTCACGCCCGTCAACCACCCAGTCCTGAGAGAGCCTTGCGGCACACTGCGATGTTAGCGACTCAGCATGTTTTCAGCGCGCTGTGGACCTCTACTCTCAATCATCATTAGGGCTTTTGTGGAGTCCTGGGGTCTGGGCACATCGCCAAGATGTGTAAAAGTTTCCATGAGGGAAGCCTTGAATCCCCGTCAGAAAAACTGAGGCAGTGCGGAGATCCTCGAATACTTTTTTGTTGCCTTGGGGAGATGAGGGAGGGAAGAGTTAGACTAACAACAATCCTGTTTTGAGTTTGGGCAAACAAGCTGGGTTTCAGATGCGCAAACCTTGAATTAAAGCAGGAAATAATCATGAGTGAAAATACCCTGCAACATGAGGCAATCAGTGCACATATGTCAAATGTCAGCAAATGGCAGAGGCTGTGTGTTGCATGATGCTTTTTAGTGAATAAGGGCCCTCTGTTTTGCAGGGAGGCAGCTGGGCTGGATCTAGAAACCATTGATTAGCACTACCCCCTTTGCAGTGAGCAGCAAATTCATGATTTCACCCATCACAATAATGGCTAATGAGAGAGGACACGGGGGCACACTCACGTGCACCATTTTCTCTTACTCTTCAAGCCCAGAAGAACCAAAGAAAGTGTGACTTTTACAACGTGTGATGAAGACCATAAACTCATACCAGGGTCTGATTGCATCTGTGTAAAATAACTGTATGTTTGTGGTCACACCTCACATACTGTACATGGCTGCTCTCATGGCACAGTTTCCACTTTTAGTTTAATTTGGAGGTTTGTTTTTAGCTAGAATTCTGGCAGCTATTTCTGGTTATTGGCTTATTTAAAGTGCTAAAATGTAAATATGCCAGATGTTCAAATGTTTCAAATAATGGACACCTGAACTTGATTCTTGTGGCTCTCATTCACAAGGCTTTGTCTAGTTAAACTAAAAGTTTAACTGGTAAATGCACTGGATTATATCCTCTCAGAGGATGATTGGCTGAGAGACTTCAGAGACCTCTGGATGGTAAGATACAACCACACAGGGGAAAAGTGTTCAGCAGGCTATAATAGAGATGTTTGCTCCTGTGTGGTACAGTAGCCCTGCGCTGATGAGTTGAGTGATTTCTCAGAGGCTGTGTAAAAACTGGCCTGACCATTGAGACACATTTTCTCTGAATGATGAGAGCTGGAGGCCTCCGTGCTGGAGTGTGGGAGGTGGTCTGCTCTTGGGGAAGATCAAGTGTGCTCCCGCAGTCTCCAAATCACCGGCCCACAATTGCGCTCTTCAACGCGGCTGCCGTTAAATCACTACTGCTGAGGTGAGGTCATCCGTCTGTCTTGCCTTCTCTAATGGAGCGCTCAGCTCACTAACATACAGCGCTAATGCCTGCGGACATAAGCAGGATGCCCTGAAAGCCGCCTTCCGATCTTATTTATTTTAGCTTAGGACTCATTTAAGGGGCTTGGGAGATAGCCGGCCCGTGGGTGGTGAATGCCTTTGGAGTATGGTGTTACCACCACACACTTACAGGTCTCCAGGAGCTCACCGCACAGGCTCAAGCAGACGATAGCTGATGCAGATAGGCAGCACACTGAGGTTTTTCATAGGTCTTCCTCAATGTCGTTGCTCAATCAATATGAATTCCTGTGCATCCCTAATGCAGCAGTAATCACTGCCTGACTACATTTGACTCCTTGACTCACAAAATATTAGGCCTGCTAAAGTGACAGAGGATTGAGCGGTGGGAACGGGAAACAAGGTTACATGATTTTAGTTTAGCACTGAACTGAAGTTTGGTGTATCTTCTATTGGCAGTGTAAACTGACTCCTTAACAATCTCTTTTGAAAAATGCAAAATAAAGCTTGAGTTTCACTTGATTCAATTTTCAATGAACTAAAAAGCTTTTGCCTGCAATAACAATTGAAAATAAACCAATAAATAAAAATAGGGAAGAAAATTAAAGCAACAATGTGGAAATTGTATTTCCAGATGAACTGGAGTGAACTGACAAAAACGTGAAAACGGGAATAATGGCCATATGACTTTTGTCTGTTTATGAGCTGAGGACTAATGAGACTCATCAGGGCTGACAGATCTGCTGACAAGTACAATTCAAGTCAATTACAGTTCCACAGCACAACTCCCCTGGTCCCTGTGTGCCTATCACCCTTTAACTCCCAGAGCTAGAAAAGAAGAACACTCGCATCACCACAAACGCACGAGTAAACTCAAGTTAGTATTTAAAGGAAACAGAATACTGCAGGCTTCAATAAGACGTCCCCAACACCTTTATAGAAAGGCATTTTAGACATTACACTGTAGCCCATTAAGTGTGACTAATAATAGCAGGTTTGTACAAGGTTTTCATGGCTCTCCTCATCAATCTGAAACTACAAGGTAAGACCTCCATATATAGCAGACATGTATGTCTAGTGTCATGTATGTCTGCATGTATGTCATGTACTCTATTTGGAGAAACGCTGCGTTCATTCAAACTTTATGGGCAGAAATTCACCATAACAACTAGTACACTTATGCTCTAACAGATAATGACCCCGTGAGACACAGGCGGGGTGGTCACAGGAGACAATAACCTTGAACATAAGGTCCCTTGGGTGCTACTGCTCTCATCGCCAGAGGGGGACCAGTGACCCCACAGTCTCCCTTGATGACGTCAGCAACGTAGTGCCACCGCCATAGGGGAAACCAAAGCACAACAAAACATTTGACAGCACCCGCCTCCCTGCAGCTCTCCCACAGGCAGTGCATGAGGTGTCGCTCGGGGTGCCTGGGTGCAGGAAACCCCAGCCCATTGTTATGCTTCCGTCATTAACTCTTGTATCAACAGTTTGGTTGGCTGTATGCGTGTGCCACTGTTTTTGTTACACCGCTCCGCTTGGCCGACCTTGCCGCTCTGATGTTTTGACAGATTGTTTCGAAATCCCATCAAGGCAATTTTCGTTTTTTAGAGAGGACAACATACGCTGCGCCACATGTTAGGGCAAAGCAAATAAATCCAGCCATGCTAAAATTAAACAATTCTGACGCAAATCTGCAGACAGGATTTTGGCAGGAAGTGGGAAGAAGTACAATAGGGTGCAACGAAATGTGTGGGGGCTCGCTGATAGGACACGGTGTTGACTGCAGTGAAGCCGGTGGGGTAAACTGTCTAAGATCTTTATACGCTACTATACCAATATGGCAACACCCAGAAAAACAAACGTTTTGAAAAAGGAAGCGAATGTAAACTTGACTTTGTAAACTGTAAACTACAAAAAGCAGTGAACCAGCAGTAGTTTGTTCTGACACTCACCATCATCGAGGTACATCTGGTCCAGTTCTTGGGGCTCCTGTTTTATGGTCACGGGTATGGACGAGGAGCTGGAGTCTTCATGCAGGAGGGTGGGCGAGTTCTCTCCATTCTGGCTGGAGACAGGGCCAAATGGGCTCTCTGCAGGCCCTCCAGGCGTGGATGGATGAGACACCGGGGAGGACGAGGGACTGCTGCTAGGGTAGATATGGCTGTAACCGTGGGGTCCTGGGCTATTGAGGTGGTGGCTGGGGCTGCCCTGAGACTGGAGCATGGTTAGGGGTGAGCTGTGATCCGGTGAGGCGGGATGGTTAAGATTTTCGTGGATACTGGACATCAGCGGACCATGTGTGGGACTGTTGGGCAGGCACTTATTGTAGGCCAGGGGAGTTAGGTCATGCAGTGTGGGGCTGGAGCTAGGGGGCGACGGGGTGATGGTGGTGTGGCGAGGGGGGCAGGTGTAGGTACCCCCCAGGCAGCCTTCAGAGTCAGGTACAGGCAGGACAGGAGTGAGGCGAGTCGGACTGTAGAATGACTGAGAGTGGATGGGTAGGCCGCTCCCAATGGAGTCGTACTCATCGTTAGGCTCTGTCTTTATGATTGGAACTGGTGGAAGAAGAAAAGGAAAAAAACAAAGGGATCCACGTGAGCTTGAGTCAGTAAAGCAATGCGCAGGCAATTGTGGGCATGATAGCATCCATAATCCAAATAAACAACGACCAGTGGATCTGGGCACAGCGTCAACTTGGCAGGGCTCAAGAAGAGAAACCCCTACCACCAATCCCCCCTCCTCGCTTTACCACACAGAGAAAAAAACAAAAGTGCAGAGGGGGGAAAGAAAAATGGATGAGTCATCAGTGTGGAAAGCCACAGCTGGCTCTAATAATGAATAAGACCTATTTTCTTTGGACTTTCTCTCTGCGCCGATATCCAATAAAACACTACTTTAAAGGAACGAGCTGCTGCTGCTAGAGAAGCCAGAGACTCCACGCTTTCTCCACACTCTAAAAGTAATTGTTTCTCTTAGGACCAAAGATAAAGGGAAAGAGTCAGAAAAAAAAACAAGATGATTTGATTTTGATTGGGTCGGCTATGCTTCTTAAGGAGCTGTGGATCTAAGCGGAGTCTTTTTTTGGTGTGTGACACTGGAGTTCATGCCTGAATGTGATGACACCTCTTGACTGTTGGACCTCCATAGTGCTACCAGTCTGTCTGAGTGTGCAAACAGACATAACTACTAAAGGTATCACTTATTGTGTTGAAATGTGGTGCCGAATATCCAGCTCAGAGACCATAGCTTTCCGAAAAATCTGCCCACCTGGAAAATATAATTGAAAAGCTCTTACGAAAGGTTAAAACTTGTACTAATTTGAAAAGTAATGGTTTTACTGCTACAGTGCAGGGCTATGTGTAAGACACGCAGTCCACAATAAAAAAGCCCATTGGTCAGATATGATATAAATATATAGAACATATTCAAGAGGACTGCCAACAGCAGCTAATAAGCTGGTGTTAAGATACCCAGATGCATAGCAAAGGCCTATGAGTCACAATGGATATACTGTTTCTATTTCTGCACATTGTTAAAATGTGTTAATGGGTGTGGCGAGTGTTTGATGCCAAACCATTAATGGCTTCTGGCAAAAAACTTTACATGTGACATTTTCTCAAAGGCACACAGAGGATACAGATGTCAATATGAATAAAGAGCGCTTGTCCAATGTGTGTTTGTAACTCACACAATAGGACCTTTGAGTAAGCCATGAAATATATAGAGTGCAAGTGTGTCCCATAAAAGCAGGCTTCTGCTGCTGCTGGAGTTTATTATTGTGGAGCTGGATTCAAAAGTCCTCGATCACGCCTCGGTCTCTGAGGTGCTGAGCTGCAGAGCTGTGAGCCCAGCAGCAGCAGCCTGTTTACGTCAGCCCAGTGTGTGCTGTCTGCTGTGGGACGGGCCCCTGGGACAGGCCCTGGTCTGAAGGGAGCACAGTACTGTAGTCTCATAATGCAGAGGCCTACTGTTATTAGGCCTGGGGACACAGCAGTCACACCAAGCACTGCAGAGCCTTCCTCTTCCTTAAAGTGTCAACCAGAGCTGTGTCAGGAGGCACAAGTGCAGCGTCACAGCTAGAGACAGGGAAGGCATTTCTTATACAACACACAGAGATACAGGTTTCAAAGTGAGATTTTGTCTGGACTTTATAATATGACTGATGTCTTTATATCATAATCACTCTAATACAATTAACCAAATATAAAAATATAAAATAAGGTTTTTCCCACCACATGGTGACTGTAGACGAGAAGTTCTGAAAGCAAAAAACCCACTGAATAGTGGCGTTCCTTCAGAATATTCCACATTTTTCCACGATTCCCCCTCTGCTCTTCATATAAACATGGGCGTCCCTCCAGTTCCAGTCGTCTGTGTGTCTCTTTTGCACTTTGAATGTGAAGCTGAGAAAACAGATTCACCAGGCGCGTCCTCACTTCAGCTGGCTCTGATTTCCTCCAGAGCGGCGGGTTATAGCCCAGAGACAGTGGATGCTCCGCACATGGTCCTCTCTGCTTTGGCAGCCTCCCTCCTGTCTGCCTGGATTACACTGATCATGGCTGCTCTCTGTATTCTACTAGCATTAGCCTTTTGCCATTTGTTTTACATGATTGCATTTATTTGATAGTTATATTTGATCGACGTCTGTTCCACGATTTCAAATGAATAAAATAGTTCAATTCATAAAGTTAATAAAGATTTATGCTTGAATTCAATCAGGTTTTAATTATTGACTACAATGATTATTATGATGTTGCTTTCTTTTCCCTCTTCCGTTTATTCTGGCCTTTCTCCGATCTTAGCTCAGAAATACTTTTTCAGCAAATAATTGATTTCATGTTTACTTGTGCTTTTCTATTGCCTGTGACATTTAAGAAAAACAGGTGGCTCATTGGACCATATCCCACTGTGTACAATCTGCTCTCCCAGCACTGGTCTGCCTGCACTGTGGGACTTAGTCAGGGCAGCTCCACTCCCTCCAAACTACAATATGACTGTGCAAAAATGATATAAAAAGAACAATGTGTGCATTATACTGGCTTTTACTGCATGTGTCATAGAAGATGCTCTGTCTCCTGTGGTAACCACAAACCAATGAATTTAAGGGGGAGAAACTGAAAATGTTAAGAATAGACCACCGTTCTACAGGAAACTCCAGTCAGCCTGTAAAAATTTCCCAGCTCGTTTCAGGCATGCTCTTTCCCAGCTCGTTTGGAGAACATTGGTGTTTAATGTGGTTGGTAGGAAAATGGTGTGTTATTTGTACAGCGACACGTCACATGTTACAGCTCACGCACCACCGCTCCGAGGAGAGGCTGGAACTGTGAGGCTGATCCGGGAACTTGCCATGATGTACATTTCAAGATGGCAGAAACCAAGAAAGCAATAAATGTTCGTGGATATGTTTTTCAACAAACTCACATACTTATGCCTGTCTGCATTCATGAGATACAAAAGCAAACTTTATATTCATAATAATAATAATAATAATAATTCATTGGATTTATATAGCGCTTTTCATGACACTCAAAGCGCTTTACAGTTCATTGTTCATTCACTCCACACTTGGTGGTGGTAAGCTACTTTTCTGTAGCCACAGCTGCCCTGGGGCAGACTGACGGAAGCGAGGCTGCCAATCTGCGCCATCGGCCCCTCCGACCACCTCCAACACTCATGCACACGCCACTTTCATACTAGGCAAATGTGGGTAAAGTGTCTTGCCTAAGGACACAGCGACAGTATTTTGCAACTGGCGCCCCACTGTGGCACCTGGAATTCCCAGTGGTCTCCCATCCAAGTACTAACCAGGCCCTGCCTTGCTTAGCTTCTGAGATCTGACGGGATCAGGCTTTGACAGGCAGGTATGGCCATATTCAGAGTAAATATTAACGTTACAAAGTAGAAGTTGTGAATAAGACAAGCATTTTTTTAATATTTAGAAATCTGGTGGACGACATAGTTTTAGTACAGTCCTAGCAGTACCATAGCTCCCCATTAAGCACATTACCCACAGCAAGGGCACCAAGTGGGCATTTTTCACCGCTCAGGGTGGGCCACGTCAAAGCATCTGTGTGTAGGGCACCCAGATGGCTTGCTACAGCTCGGAGTTCTAGTAAATAACATGGAGGATGCTTAAGCCCTAACTACAGTAGAGATAGTTTCTAGAAATTAAAATGGTTTTCTATAACAGTATTTTTACTCAGTAGGTCTGTTTTCAACAAAAGACTCTGTAGACCTAAACCACAGCCTTATTTCTATAACTTCTGACAAGTCTCTTTCTCTTTTTCTCTCTCTCTCTCTCTCTCTGTCTGTCTCTCTTGTCAGTAACTTTGAATGGCTTCGTTTCCACAACAAAGTCAATCAGATAAAAATACGCTATAGCTCTGGTTTGGAGGAGGTTGACACTGGATGAGATTCTTATCAGTACAAGTCTGTAACAATGCAGCCTCTTTATAATATAATATAATATAATATAAAATAAAAAACTAAAACTTTTGCCTCAGGGCTCACAGCACACGTAAACACACTACTGTATCAACAAGGCAGTCACATGACCTGAGTGGAAAATAAAGGTGGTTTTCACAAGCATCTGTGTCCCAGCGCGTGTTTGTCTCATCCTTCCGCTCTCTCAAACAAGTCTAGCTATTTTAAGTATCAGCTTAGTCTTTTTATAGATAAGCAGACACCAGAGTGTGAAAGAAATGTACTCTCTAAACAGCGTCAGTGACCACAAGTGTGCTTGAAGTGGGACAGTGGGCCGGAAACCCCTTTTTCATAAACGACCAGCAAAGAAGTGTTGACAACAGTGTGTGCCTAGTGTGTGTGCGTGTGTGCTTGCTCATACCTGGCGGATATTACACCAGCATACTGAAACCCTCAAAACAACGGTCTTCACTAGAATTTACGTACATATTCTTAGTTTCAGTAAATCTTTTTCTGTCACCTATTTTTGTTTGCTTTGAAATGACTACTGCATCATGAGTATCTGCAATATTACCACATGTTGAACATTTTGTTGACCTTCCTTGTAGGTGTAAATGTGAAATAGACTTACAAAACAAAACAAAATAAAACAAAACGTTAGTATTTATCAGATTTTGGGTTCAGATTACATAAAAGTACATATTAAATCTTAATTTCTTATTTCTGACAGGGTTAGAACTGGTTCTGATCTCTTTGCTGGATTTTTTTAGGGATGCACCGATGTGAACATTTTTGCCGATGCCGATATCAATGTTGCGGTTATCGGCCGATACCGATATTAGCCGATGCCAATATTTATTCTGAGATAACATTTTATACAGACTGAATATCATGCAAAATTAATTTTTGAATGTCTTCTTTTATTTTCAAAATGTGTTTTGACTCCTGATTTTTTTTTTTTTTCAATTTCAATTTTTTTTTATAGTGTAAACTTTTTTTTTTTTTTTTAAAATAGTGTAACATTGTGTTCTGCTTCCTGACCAGACCGGGAATAGACCAGGACTTAACGCAAACTAAACCAGGTCCAGACCAGGTCTAAACTAGGTCTAAACCTGGACTGGACCAGGACTAAACCTGGACTAAACCAGGACTGGACCAGGTCTAGACCTGGACTAAACCAGGACTAGACCAGGTCTAAACCAGGATTAAACCACCGCGTGCGGCTCTTTGCCTGGTTTCATGCGGCTCTTGCATTTGTTCATGTCGAGGTTTGATGTGCGTGTTCGCATCGCTTCGTCCTCGGGACCGTGGACGCGGACTGGAGTGGGTAGTGTTGTTTTTTATTTTTTGTTTTTCCTCGAGTGATGCAGAAAAGAGGGAGCCACTGTCTGTGTTCCTGTATGTTAGCCCCACGCTTCACTATTAATACGTTTTGTTGAAAATCTACAAAAGTTTGAGTGTTTAAACGAGAGAGAAATGTGAGAAAACATTAATTCGAGGGATTACTGTACTGACAAATATCGGTCGTTAATATCGGCCCACTTTTACACATCAGGCCGATACCGATACGGTAAAAAAAAAATTGCAATATCGGGCGATACTGATGTTAATGCCGATATATCGTGCATCCCTAATTTTTTTGTAAAATCACAAAAACATAAACAAGAGGTGCCCCATTTTCTATAAAAATAAGATATTGTCAGAAATGTGTGCACTGATCCAGCTTTTTATGTTCCAATACTGATGTGGCTACGGCTTTAAGTGTCTGCCGATACTCGATATCAGCTGAGTAGAGACTGAAAATATGATTTACTTTAAACACAAATGGCATGTGGAAACAGTCATGTGTTTTGTAACTTATTTATTAGGGATGCACCGATGTGAACATTTGAGCCGATACCGATATTAATGTTGCTGGTATCGGCCGATACCGATATTAGCCAATACCGATATTTATTTATTTTTAATTCTGAGAACATTTTATACAGACTGAAAATCATGCAAAATAAATTTTTGAATGTCTTGTTTTACTTTCAAAACATGTTTTGACTCCTGATTTTTTTTTTTTTTTTCAATTTCAATTTTTTTTAATAGTGTAACTTTTTTTTAATTTTTTTTTATAGTGTAACATTGTGTTCTGCGTCCTGATTGGCTAAGGGACATTTGCCGATTGATGTTATAGATGGGGGACGCGGGGGGGACCGGGACCAAACTGGAACTAAACCAGGACCAGACCAGGATCAGACCGGGACTAGACCAGGACTAAATGCAGACTAAACAAGGTCTAGACCAGGTCTAAACAAGGTCTAAACCAGGACTGGACCAGGACTAAACCTGGACTAAACCAGGACTGGACCAGGTCTAGACCTGGACTAAACCAGAGAAAACGTTAATTCGAGGGATTACTGTACTGACAAATATCAGTCGTTAATATCGGCCCACTTTTACACATCAAGCCGATACCGATATTTTAACAATTTTGGCAATATCGGCTAATACCGATGTTAATGCCGATATATCGTGCATCCCTATTATTTATCATATAAAGTAATGACAGAACAGCTTTGAAAAAGTACAAGTACATCATTAAAAGGTGTTTTGGTCAATACCGGTCAATCAACTGTCTTATTACTCTGATTTATATAGTGATATCTTGGGGCCAATATCCAATCCATCAAAAATGTTCAGTATCAGCGCTGATATACGATACCGGTATGACACCACTAACACTTAATGTTTATTTTAGTCAGCTAAACAGTATTCTAATATCTATTCTAGTAAGTATTATAGCATAAGATTCACATAGTCCTTGGCTTTAAAACAGTGAGTTAATTGTGGTCCTTAGAGAAACCATGGCCCTGCTTGTGTGGTCCGTGCTGTACTTGTGGTTCAGTCGGCAGCCAACAACAAGTCCTCTTTTAATTAGACCTGTGTTTGTGCTCAGGGTAATGACTCAGATTCACTCACTACAGTCAGATAAGGTCTTCTTTCTTTGTCTTAGCAGTTCACTGTATTAAAAAAAATTCTATATATGGCTCCGTCTACCTCTGCTCTGGCCCAGTTACCCACAGTGCACTCTTCATTACTGTAATCAGCCATCTCCAAATAGGGCTGACCTGTACTGTCTCTAAAAGGCTCATCTGAAATTGCTTATCTCCTGACTGCAATGGACATAAATACATCTACTGATAATCAAACTGTCACATTGTATTAACAGCTGTGGGCATAGAAAAGTGTACACGGAATACTTATCCAATACCACATTAGATGCATTAGCCAACAATCAATGAAAACAAGATACAATTGTTTAAATGTAATGGATCGGTAGTTACCAAAAAGAGGGCGAGGCTTTCAAAGTTGCTGACTGGTTTACTAAAATAAGGGATGGGCTGGCTTAATTTAATAAATAGTCTCATGAAACTTTACTCTTCACTAAGCTCATTCATCTTTTTTTTCATTCAACTATCCAGAGCCTTCCCCAGTGGCTCTGACAGAGGAGACAGTGGTTAGTTTTAATAAGGTCAAGGTGTTTAAAGGATCCATATTATACTATTTTGTGCTCTAAGTTATAATGTTGTTTCCTCATCAAAAACATAACTGATTGTGTTTTGTTTCATTCACATATTCAACACACAAACCCTGCATATTCTTCTCTCAAATGGAAAACACTCTGTTCCACCTTGTGCTATTTGGTAATACAGGAAGAGCTCTGTTGTGTTTTTAAAGGTCCCATGGCATGAAATTTTCACTTTCTGAGGTTTTTGAACGTTAATGTGAGCTCCCCTACCCTGTTTACGGCCCACCCATAGCTAAAAGTTGCAAAATGTGTAAACTGAGCATTTGCGATCCTTTTCGGCGTTTGAAAAAAGACAGCCCAAACGGGAGATTCTGAACAAGGGAATTTTCGGACATCGCACTCGTGGAAGATTAAGATTAAGATTAAGATTAAGATTAAGATTAAGCCTTTATTGGTCTTACACACAATGACACACGGGAGAAATTTGACTTCTGCATTTGACCCATCCTTTTCAGGAGCAGTGAGCGGTTTCCACCCCCCGTCTGGATGTCTACCCACCATCTCTGGAAGTCACGCCCAGAGAATTTGGACCGCAAACGAGCTACGAAATGCGAGATGCATTTTTTTATTTGCCTGGAGGCACGTGAGAGTGTTTCCAGGCTTGGATGTCCTTTATCCGAGCCTCCGAACCTCTGAAACAGCAGTGGTTTAATTTTATTTTCTGTGGAAATGTGTGTTTTTTTTTTTAATGCAACGCGACTCATATCTTCCTCCGCGCTTAAAACACGGAAGTAGGAACAGCGCACCGCTAATCCAGGAAACAGCGGTGTATTTAGCCACACCCCCACCCGCTGCACTGGCCTGTCTCTGTCCTCCTCATTTGCATTCAAGCAACAACGCCCAGAATAAAGCGTTTCAGAGACATATTTATGACTCTGACTGTCTTCATGGGGCTCTCTCATGCACAGGCTTGATTTTGAAGAAGGATTCATTTACAGTATTAGGGAACCATTAAGGCGCCATATAAAAGCATCAAGAAGTACCATGTCATGGGATCTTTAAACTCCATAAACCTTCACTAGAATCATTTGGATGATTTCAGCCCTAGAACTGCCAATCTCTACTGAACTTAAAGTAAAACGTAGCTGTTGAAAACTACCACTGCATGACATCACAAGGTGGAACAGAGCATATTTGGCTTTGGAAATGTACACAGACTAATAATAAAGAGTTACTCAAATGTGTGAATGAAATAAAACACAACTCTAGGCAGGTTTTTGAGCAGTTAACAGCATTATAACAAGGCTTAAAGCACACAAGAGTCAGTTTTGTGAAATATACGAACTTCAATTGATAATTGGGGTAATATTTATTATTATAAGTAAAATTATTTCTAATATACTATACTCCAAACCAAATGTGAAGTGCTATTTTTCATCTAGTTGTCACATGAACTTTACTTTATCATTCAAGTTGGATTTGGGTTGGGTTGTAGTGTCAGTAATGGTGAAAAATTGTGTCAAAATCTTTTTTTTTGTCAACAGAATCTCTAACGTCACCTGACACTAATGGAAAAAGTCAATAACCTGCAATGTAATCTTACGGCTGAATACTTACTCTCAGAGATGCATTCCTTGGATTCCCATTTGAAAGGCACCTATAAACACATGCCAAAGATTTGCAGAAAACAGACAAAGACGTCGTGCTCGAAGTTCACGTCTCTACTTGACAGATAGGATTGGCCCGTAGGTCTGTTGTAGTTTGTGTGTTAAAAGTATAATGTGAAATTGGGGTCGCTGGGGGATTGACTTCTCACTTCAACACTAGCTCCAAGGCTCTGTCACTCAGCATGGGATCACCTCACGGCTCAGGAACGTGCTCTCACGACTAAATAAACACAAGACACAGCTAGTCCATTTACCCACAATGCCATGCCAGCTGATTCGTCGTACAAAATCTGACCATAAATTTCACATGACAATTGAAATAAACTGCGGCGGATGGATGTCAGGTCCTAGACAAATCGTCAGTTTGATGAAAGCAGAAGTGTGCAGCCTGTATGTGTCACTCACTGTCAGCTGTAATAATGTTAACGCGGAGACATGGTGATAATGATTACCATTTGGGGGCAGGTAGGTGAAGCGCTGGTATTGGCTTCTCTTCCTTTTGCCGTTGCAGATGTAGAAGTTGACTTGGACCGGGCTGGATATTCGCTGGTTCCTGTAAGGCGGGATCTCCACAACAAGTGTGCTCTAGGAAAACAAAATAACAGCAGTCAATACAAAACAACCTAAGTACGTTAACAAATGAATGCAAATACTTAGAACGCATTCAGTAAAGTTTCTATGTGTGTTTTTTGTGTGGTGTTAGTGGGGTTTTGTGTGAGAGAGAGGTGGGACACGGGAGGGTTTGATTTGACCTAGGGATGCACGATATATCGGCATTAACATCGGTATTGGCCGATATTGCCAACATTTTAACATATCGGTATCGGCCCGAAGTGTAAAAGTGGGCCGATATTAACGACCGATATTTGTCAGTACAGTAATCCCTCGAATTAATGTTTTCTCACATTTCTCTCTTGTTTAAACACTCAAAATTTCTTGATTTTCAACAAAATGAATTAATAGTGAAGCATGACCGCCGCGGGGCTGTGAGCACGAGACCTGTGTCCAAACCGTGCCCTCTCTAGACCAGGTCTAAAACAGGATTAAACCACCGCGTGCGGCTCTTTGGTGGTGGTTTAATCCTGGTTTAGACCTGGTCTAGTCCTGGTTTAGTCCAGGTCTAGACCTGGTCCAGTCCTGGTTTAGACCTTTTTTAGACCTGGTCTAGACCTGGTTTAGTCCGCGTTTAGTCCTGGTCTAGTCCCAGTCTGACCCCCCCCCCCTCCACATCCCCCATCTATAACATCAATCGGCAAAGGTCCCTTAGCCAATCAGGATGCAGAACACAATGTTACACTATAAAAAAAAAAAAAAAAAGTTACACTATTAAAAAAAATTGAAATTGAAAAAAAAAAAAAAAATCTGGAGTCAAAACACGTTTTGAAAATAAAAGAAGACATTCAAAAATCCATTTTGCATGATTTTCAGTCTGTATAAAATGTTCTCTCAGAATTAAAAATAAATAAATATTGTATCAGCTAATATCGGTATTGGCAGATATCAGCAACATTAATATCAGATATCAGTATCGGCTAAAATTTTCACATCGGTGCATCCCTAATTTGACCTGATTTAATTTTCAGATTTTTTTATTTTAGTTCTATAAAACATGAAAAAGCATGAGCTGTACTTTGGAATATTGTACAACATTCAAGACGAGCAGAGATTGGCTCATGAGGTTTTCAAGAGACAATAGAGGTCAAGTTCCGAGTCAAACCTTTATGCAGAGCAATAAAAACTCTTTATTAGATTAAACATCATTATTTTTCCTTATGTGGTGGTGTTTAAGCAAAAAAAGCAATGCTGCTGAATTTTTATTCGAGTGTAGAGTCACGCTACTTTCCACCTCTGATTAAGTGTCACTTAGAATAATGATCTTTGGCCGATGCCTTTCTTTGCATAAATTTTCATTTCACATTTGGATGGCGTCATTTCTCGTGCGTAAAATTATTCACCATGTGTTTACTTAGTGCCAGGTCTGTATTTGGGTGAGTGTTTCCAAGAGACTGCACTTTAAATGAGCTGCTCTGGTCCAGTGCAGATGCAGCAGTGGCAGTAGTAGGCCCCAGGAGGTTAGTCCAGTGGCCCTGTTTGTCTTGTATGTTTGACCTTTGGGCTTTAGCTGGGTCCCACCACAGTATCCCATACAGAGGTGGTTAAAGAAAGGCATGTGGTCCTTCTAATAATGATTAATTAAAAACTAAGGCAAAACCAAAACATCATGTCAGCCTAGACAGTCTTAGCAGGAGTAAAAATGAATTCACCATTAAATGTACCATAATATCAGCACTGAATTTTTGCGTTTGCTAATACCCGTGTGATACCCTGATTGAGAAGCTATTTTTTCACCGTCAGACTCCCCAGCCCCTCTCAAGCCCCTGCACAAGGCCAGTTCATGACAAGCCTGGACGGATGTGAACTTTCGACTGCTGTCAGAGGAGCAAGTGGAGAATTTGACTAAAATGCGTAAAATAGCTGTCACTTCATGGGGTCCGCACGGTGAGGTAGTGTGACAGAAAGCAACGTTTGTGTGGGTGAGGGTCAGGTTCAAAAAGGGTGGCGTCCTTGTACTTAATTTGCCCTCCAGATGATGGGGAAGTGTGCAGGTGGCGAATGTTTGGCATGTGACCTTTTGTTTTGAATGTGGGAAGTAAAATGGAAAGGCAGGAAGATGTAGGTGGACTTAGGAGAAAAACAAAATAAAACACTAGAGGCACTAAAATGAACTCTAAAAAAAAGAATAACGAGAGGCAGGAGGTGTCACCAAGTCAAGTTACAAGTCAAGTCTGTGAACATCTGACTTCAATGCATGTTTTTCAATCTCTTTTTAGCTACGAAAACAATTGAATAAATGTAATATTGATTGGTTTAATGGCATACTGTGGACCAGGAGTGGGCAATTATTTTTCCTCAGGGGCCAAATGAGAAGCAGAAAATATTGTGGAGGGCCGGGTCAAAAGTTTGAAGTCTACTCTGGTTATTAATTTTATTTCTATGTTGAAATCAGTAAATGGCATTGTTTACAGAAGCTGGTAAGTTCTGTGTTATTATTAAGTAATGAGAGAGTGAGGTTTTACAAAAACTGAATTTATTCAGTAAAATAATTCAAAACAATGGTAAATGATGTGAAACATTTGTAACTCTTTTTCAGTCACATTAACCCCACAATGCTTTCTGAGTTTAACTTTCTTAACTTTGTATTAAGACACCACAGTGTCTTTGTTTGCCAAATAATATAATACAAGAAATGTCACAACATTTTTTTTTGTCCAACTGCCAAACTGTGTAGAAAAAAGTCAAAGTTAGCATGTTTTAGTGTTTTTTTTTCTTGATCAGTGAGAGAAATCTAGCCTCTGTTGAGCTTTAACAAGTCAGGTTCATGTTTGAGGTGGAGATGTGAAGCACGTCCGACAGATGATCATCAGTACAAATGCATTATGTACAATTTTGAAAGTAGGTCTTATTTTCTTAATTCCAAGCAACCTAATTCCAAGCCAAATACGGCCCGCGAGCCGACTCTGACCGGCCCGCGGGCCGTATTTGGCCCCCGGGCCTTGAAATGCCTGGGTCTGCTGTGGACAATCCAGGCAAAGCAGTAACATCTGTGGAGACACCCTCCACCAGAAAATTTACATAATGAACTTTCCTTAACTCATGAAAAAAACTATTACATCTTACTCAATAGCCATAACAGTTACCGATATTGCTTTTACTGTAATTATAAATCGTACTTTTATTTGCCATCAAGGTATCAAAATAGTTCTGATCTGGAAACTTGACTTTTTGTAGTTCTACCCATGTGCTTGTGAGACTGAAAATATTGAAAATATAGGGGCAGGGGGCCTGGTTAGCTTTAAGTTAGCTGACAGGGCAGGTTTTAATGATGTTTGTTGTATCTACAAATAAACTCACTCATACTCGATCATTTTTCCAGCATCTGGGACTCTTAGCCCTTTGCACATCGGCTCAGCCCTGCAGGCCAATTAGGTAAGCTTGGTCCTCACACACATCCCCCCCTGATGCAACTCTGCCATTTAACCTGGGCCAAATAACATCAACAACAATAACAACAAGGAGAAAAACACCCTCAAGTTGTCACATTTAGATCTACTTATTTTAGACTTGGAGAAAGAGGTAAATTGACTGGGCTGGCTTACACAAACAGATAGAGAGGTGAGTGGGGGGGTGGGGGGGGTTGATGCCGCTGATGAAAGACTAAAGCAATTCAAAACATACAGCACGCACACAACAGGTCCTTGAGTGCTTGGCTCCAAAGGGAGACAAAGTGAATAGACTGGAGATTTTTGTAATTAGGTTCAGAGTATACAAAAGCAGCAGTCCGCCGGTGACACGTGCAACAACACCGAGGCCTTCCTCCTCATTATTCCCACTTCCTAATGTTTTAGATTAAGAAATTGGGAATGCGGTCTGGTTTATTTTCTGATTAGGGGCTCTTATGAAATGCAGCAGGTAAAATCAACGCTGCAATCCGGCTTTGGCTGGAGTACAGATGTGGTGATCCAAGTCTAGGCTGCCACTATAGAAAAAAACAAATTATGTGAACTGAATGCCAACTAATGCACACTTTTAAGCTTGATTTTGTATAACAAATGACATGAGTACTACTGAGGCTATGTAAATTCAATTTCTATTCTATACTTGAGCCTGCATTAAAGGTGCACTATGTAGCTTTTCTGGTGGAGGATCTACCACTTGCTTGCAAAACATTTACCGTATTTTTCGGATTATAAGTCGCAGTTTTTTCATAGTTTGGCCGGGGGTGCGACTTATACTCTGGAGCGACTTATGTGTGAAATTATTAACACATTATTATATCATTTCACATGTTATTTTCACTCAAGAGGGTGTTCTAGGCCTGTGGATTGAAGATTTCATTGGATTTAGTGATTTGGAGTGATGGTTTGGTAAACTTGTTGTTGTTTGGTAAGCATGTTCTTTATGCTATAGTTATCTGAATAACTCTTAATATCTTACGTTAACATACCAGGCACGTTCTCAGTTCGTTGTTTATGCATCATGTAACATTAGCATACCGTACACTTATTCAGCCTGTTGTTCTCTATTCTATTTTTATTTTAAATTGCCTTTCAAGATGACATGTCTGTTCTTGGTGTTGGATATTATCAAATAAATTTCCCCAAAAAATGCGACTTATACTCAGTGGTGAAAGTAAGCCGGTGCGCACCGGAACGGCGCACCGGTATAACATTCTCAGCCGGTGCGCAGCACCGCTAAAAGAATTGAAACTGAAAAGAATTGAGAACTGAAAGCTACCCGAGTTTCGGGCCGAAACTCTTGTGCAGAGATATCTGCAGTCTGTTACACAAGGATTGTCAAACTTATTTGACTGTAGCCAGAGAAATAGCCTAGATGGCGCGGTTGCTGAGTGGCTAGCGCACTAGTTTTATAGCAAGAAGGTTCTGGGTTCGATCCCCGGGTGACCTAGTGGTTTTTTTTTTTTCGTTTTTTTTTTAACGGTAGTGATGCACTGGACATTATAGCACCTGTAAGAAATGAAAACTACTTTCACCACTGCTTATACTCCAGTGCGACTTATGTTTTTCCTTCTATATTATGCATTTTTTTTGCTGGTGCGACTTATACTCCGGAAAATACGGAAATGCCATATTTTCATTCCAGGCAAAGCAATCTCATTAAGACTCATGCAGACGGTGAAGCTTCCACTAGAAAAGTTACATAGTACACCTTTAATGTATGCTCTAGTGTAGAATAGGAATTTCAGTTACTGTATTGCCTCTGTAGTACTAATTAGCAGTACTATATAAAATCAAGATTAACTAATACTGTTATGGCTGTACTGCTATTAACCTCATGCATGTTTAAAAAGAAAAAAAATATTTTGAAAACATGTGCTATACTCATTAACCGCATAATGTCAATGTTAATTAACTGACGATTATGTATCCCATTTTCACCACAGCTGCTGAAAGAATTCATTGAAATACTACAATATAACTATGTGAACTAATTGTCTGGCTATGCTCGGAGGGCAAGAGTGCGAAAGCTGCAAACAGTTAGCAGACACCAAAACAAAATGACAGGTCGTGTTTACTCCAAGAGGATGCAGAGATTGGGTGAAAATTCCATTCAGGATTGCATGGGCTAATCAACGTTGTCTGTGTTGAAACTTGTAACGCCTTAGCAAAGGTTACATCATTACAGGGGACAGATGAGGAGCAGAGAAAATGAGGAAGTGTCAAGGGAAGGCGGGACAGAAGAAAGCAAGATGGCTACGCGAGATGACTGATTGGGCACACTCACAGATTTGACGGATTCCTTGTCCACTTTGGCTTCTGTCTCCCAAAGATGATGGCCATCTATAAATAAAGAAAATACATTGAGTTGATAATGCCATTCCGGGATAACAATGCCTGGGCTTGTTTTATTTATTACAAAACAGGCAGCAGTACAGGATTGCAATCACACCACAATTTAAAAATAGGCCTTCAAAAGTGTGCACTGGCTGGGACACAAAACACGGAAATAAACTAACTGTAACTACTTTGTTAACTCTTGTAGTTAATGTAAAATTTACACTCAACAACAAGTAGTTTTAATATTATTCTATTAATATGATCTTTGGTTTGTAACTAAAATAAAAGCAAAAGTAGATTTTTAAAGTATTTTATTAAAGGTATGTGATTTATTCTATTCTAATATTGTCATAAAATACATTTTTTACTAATAGTCAATACAGTATCACTACTCCTAATTGGATTTGGGGTGTATTTTAAAACTCCTGTCACAAACTCATATTCACTTGTTGACCTATTATTTCTTTACTCTGCACTGACATTTCAAAGTCAATCTTTCTAACAAATACTAACTCCCTTCTTTGTAGTCAAAACAGACTTGAACTTGCAGAAGTTAACCCTGCACTTGAAAAACCTCCTCCTCATTTGTCCTCTTTCGTCTCCTCCGTCTCTTGTTGTGGTGAGGAGGTTCCTTTTTGCTACAGAGCCATAAAAGCCCGTGAGCTCCTGCAGCTGCTCAGAGCCTGCTAAAGCTCAGCGCACATTCTTTGAGTTTTCTCTGTGATTTTATGCCACACCTTCAAGAAACAGACGCGGCGAGCTCTGCTAGGCCAATCAGCCCGACCGCAATGCCAATATTTTCACTATATTCAGGCCTGCTGACTTATTAAGGCTGTCAGAAATAGAGGTGACACACAGCAGTCTTTGTGTCACTGGCACACTATGTGATGTGAGAGCAAACAGAGCTAATGGCTGTGGTACTGTACATCAGAAGGGGAATACTCCTACTCCTACTTCTACTACTACTACTACTACTACTACTTGCCAGAGTATGATGTGAGAGGAAGCAGGGCCAGTACAGTGGTACTGTACATCAGGAGGGGAGAAATCATACAAAATACTAATACTCCCTACTCTTCCTCCTCCTCCTTCTACTACTCCTACTACAGATACTACTACTACTACTACTACTACTACTACTTGCTCTAATACTTTAAATAAAAGGATAAAAGCAACAGCTATATCTATATCTATGTATGTATGTATGTATGTCTCTATCATCTATCTATCTATCTATCTATCTATCTTTCTTCCTATCTATCTATCTATCTTTCTTCCTATCTATTTATTGTCTGTTTGTCTGTCTGTCCGTCCGTCCGTCCGTCCGTCCGTCCATCTGTCCATCCATCCATCTATCCATCTATCTATATATCTATCTTTCTTCCTATCTATCTATCTCTATCTATCCATCTATCTATCTATCTATCTATCTATCTATCCATCCATCTATTTATTATCTATCTGTCTGTCTGTCTGTCTGTCTGTCCGTCCGTCCGTCTATCTATCCATCTATGCATCTATCTATCTATCTATCTATCTATATATCTATCTTTCTTCCTATCTATCTATCTCTATCTATCCATCTATCTATCCATCCATCTATCTATTTATTATCTATCTATCTATCTGTCTGTCCGTCCGTCCGTCTATCTATCATCTATGCATCTATCTATCTATCTATCTATCTATCTATCTATCTGGTTGAAAGATAAATAAAATTGTCAAAAGTCAAAAGTCTATTATCATCTCGTAATTAAATATTACTAGAACTCATCGAAAGAGACTATGATTTTGTGGAGAACTTCAGCTTCCAGGAAATGTGGAAGACGTAAACCCGGCGTTCAGTCCCTTTTAAGAGACTTGTGTTTTTCGCATCACGCAGTGAGTGAAAGAATAAAGGAGTGGAGTCATGGATGGCCTATTATTGGTGATCTGTGCTGGAGGAGGCAGGCCGGCGGCTTTATTATCCAGAGAGCGAACATCAGTAGATATCTCTTTCCAAAACGTCCATATTAAAACTGAGACAAGTACAGAAACAGACGCTAAACAGATCAGATAAGGCTTTCTATTTGGACCTGGGGAAATAAGAGTTGCATATGGTGAAATGTGCATCACTAATGGACATGATGTGGATGTCTTCAGGATATAAATTGTAACTGTAAGACGCCAACAGTGTTTGTGCAACTTGAGTAACTTTTTCTTCTTGATGCTTTTATATGGCGCCTTAGTGGTTCCCTAATACTGTAAATGAATCCTTCTCCAAAATCAAGCCTCAGTGCATGAGAGAGTCTCTTGAAGGCAGCCCTATTCAGAAATATGGTTCTGAAACACTTTATTCTGGGCTTTGTCGCTTGAATGCAAATGAGGATGACAGAGACAGGCCAGTGCAGGCGGGTGGGTTGTGGCCAAATACGCAACTGTTTCCTGCTTTAGCGGTGCGATGTGCGCTGTCCCTACTTCCGTGTTTTAAGCGCGAAGGAAGATAGGCGAAGATAAGCGTCGCATGAAAAAAAAAAACCCTTAGACAAATTTCCACAGAAAATAAAATGAAACCACTGCTGTTTCAAAGGCTCGGAGGCTTGGATAAAGAACATCTGAACCTGGAGAGACTCTTACGTCTCTCCAGGCAAAAAAAAATAAAATAAAATTGTAGCTCGCAGCTTGTTTGCGGTCCAAATTCTCTGGGCGTGATTTCCAGAGACAGGGGTTGGACATCCAGACGGGGGGTGGAAACCTTTCCCCGAGTGTGACGTCAGAAAGCTCCCTTGTTCAGAATCGCCAGTTTGGGCTGTCTTTTTTTCAAACGCAGAAAAGGATCGCAAATGTTCATCTTTTTCCTTTAAGGCTTATTCCAACAGTGGAATAAGCTCCCATCTGAGTTACTGAGCATAAATAACCTCTCTGCTTTTAATCGTGAAGTGAAAGCATGGTTTTTAGACAACCAGACATGTACGCACTTTTAACTGTAAGAATGTACTGTGTATGTTTATTGGGATGTATGGAGTACTTGATAACTGATGTAATGATTGTGAATATGTGAAGATTGAAGAAATTGTATGAATGATGTTACATGGGTTCAAGTTTAAATGCACTGTAAATATGGCACTCTGACCCCTCCCCCACAGGACTACAGATGGAAATGAGCTGTAAAGCTAGAATCTGGTACAAGCATCTCTGCCTTTGTGCTTAATGTAACTGTACATTGTCCTTATAAATAAAAAAATGAATGAAAATGTTTACACATTTCGCAACTTTTAGCCATGGGGGGTAAACAGGGTAGGGGAGCTCACATTAACGTTCAAAAACCTCAGAAAGTGAAAATTTCATGCCATGGGACCTTTAAATCATACCCAAAACTATAGAGCAATAATAATTAGTGGTGTGCTAACCCCAAATCTGTCAACTTAATTTCTACTTTTGACATGGTATTTATTTTAGGCACTTAGTCAGCTAATCTGTCAGTGGTGATGGAGTCAACCAACATTTGTACTGGTCAACCGATTATTTATTGGCACTATACTGATTTATATAAACAGCAGAAGGGAGAAAGCATGGAGTGAGTTAGATGGAAAATTGAGAGTGTATAATGCTTTTTACACATAAATATACAATTTATGTTTTACCTAAATATTTGACAAAATAGTTAAATGTGGTTTGGGTCAGATTCATGGTCAGGATCAGCACCATTGACACCTACTGGGCTGATCCATTCAAAGGGCAGTCCCAGTATGTCCACTTTGCATCTGTGAATGTGTGAACTGGTGGTGCTCACAGAATGTTAGCTGTATCTCAATAGCTGCATAGTTTCCAATACGTTTTTGAAAAATGTTTGGATCTAAACCTATTACAGCCATATTTTATTTTTCATTTGACAATCCTGGTTTTTATTTTACATTTTCCAGCTTGTCTTAACATGACAAAAGTTAATCTAAAAGTCACTCAAAGTATAAGAAAGGACAATTGGAAAAGGTCAGAGACAGACTGATGTGCATTCCTCATGTTACGTCCTGGGACACCACGAAGGGGAATCTGCTCTGCCTCCGCACCGGGCCGCTGTCCAACAGGGAAACCTAACACTATGACAGCAGCCCTCACCTTTTCGAGTAAACATGTTTTCAAACTCTGCCTTCTCGCTTAATCCTTTAAACAAGTTTCGCTGGTACAATTTTTCGTAACTATTAATCTGTCAGGATTTTCGAGCGGGGATGCGGCTTCGCGCAGCATTCTTGGGTTAAGTTAGTGAGCGCTGTACAACTGATAACCACAAAAGTTTCCATTGACTTCTGCAGCTTTCCTCGCAACATCTGCAAAAAACCTCTCTTCTCGACAACACCTCCTCTCTCTCCACCCACACATGTGAACACACACACACATGCACATACACATACACACGCACATGCACTCACTGTTGCCCCATGTCGTTGCGCTGTCCTTCAACTACAATGATTAAAACCCAAATAATATGATCCTGAATTGGCGCTACTGTTTGGAAGAGTAATCCAAGTTAAACAAGGACACGCACATGTACAGATTGTTCTGTGGCTGCACTATGTAAGTCTAAGGTAAACGAGCCATCTCCCTGCTGCCCTCAATGACTCACATGGACCCAGGACAAAGAATAACACACACATAGACGGCCAGGATAAGGCTCTTATTCATAGGCATCTTTGGGAGAGGCTTCTTGGACTCATCCACGCACTGGGAAGCAGAAACCAGGGAAATTATGTTAATTAAAGTGACCTTGTGTATGTGGCTACAATACAGTGATCCTTTTAATGAATAGTGACATGTTTATGTAAATGGGAAAGATGCAGGGGAGCTCGATAGTTGGCTCTACGTGGAATACTGTGTAATACTAACTATGTTTAGAAAATATCCTGGGTTTGAAGTATGAAAATTACAGTATCTTTAATCTAGGTGTTAAGCCAGAGGTTGTTGGAAAGACCTGCGTAGTCTTCAGTCTTTCTACAATAATCTACGAATGTGTACATAAATCTTTTTAACCAGTGTTTGGGAAAGATGGCAAGCCAGATTCTCTTCCTGATACTGTCGTGGATTTTCAGATTATACTACTCCATGTCCTTGTAAATATCATACAGCACGTTGTAAATTCCCTAAAGGAACTGTTTATTTGGTCAGGCGCTTGCAGACAGCTCAGGGGTCTTTAACACCATGGTAACACTGTTGCTAGAAACAGTGTTGCCATGGGGCTTCTGGCCTTGCTTGTGGCTTCCTGTTTTGTGTTTGTGCCTGTGACAGAGATACCAGCTAAAAGGATTAAAGACAGGACATTAAATCTCCAAAAATACATTCCTGCGTCCGTTTCTACTCTTGTTCTGGTACAGGTATACACACAGTCCTCCTAGAAATCTCCAACACAGCATGCATCAGCGGTTGATCTATAAGCATAGTAGGGAATGTGGCACGTTTAAAATGTGACAAATCGTGTCCAAATATTGGCATAGCTTTGTGGAATCATGGTTTAGTATCAATGAGTGGAAGTGGAAAAGTTGATTCTCCCATTTACATGTCACTTTCTGAAACAGCCCAGTTCCACATTTGCTCATGATATTGTCCAACATCGCTGAATTGTTGTGTTGGACTGTATTTTCCATCTTTTTAACATCTTTTTTACGGTGGCTGGCCCGCACACTTCACTAATTTCACAGACATTATTTCACTGGCCACTGAGAAGCGGAGCCAAAAAGTCAAACGGGGTTCCCTGATAAAAGGTCCAAGAGGTCCAGCTGCTTTGGAGGCACCTGGTTCTGCCAATCTCAAACTGGAGAAAGTCCAGTTATGCGTGTCTGCTTTCAATCAAGTAACCTCGGTAAATTATTATGGGACAGTCTACGTGTGATAGCTTTATAGTCAGGAAGTGAGTTACTCTTGGCGTAAAACAGGTAAAGCGTGAGCTGACTAGACCTGAGAGTTCAGAGTAGGGACGCTGGGGTCACTGCTTCGCTTTGGACTTTTGAAGAGCCAAACTACAGCTGTGGACCTAGGACCTAAAGGTGATAGCTACAACATCGCAGGGACGTTTATAATTGTATGATATTTGGTCATAAAAATGTGCAAAGCATTTCAAAAATATAATAGAAACCTGGTCAGACCTTCACGGCGTGTGCACTGTACATAAGGGCAGATGGTCAGGGCAAAACCTCATCTGCACACCTTTATTTCACACATATGGTGGACAGAGGAGCACGCACTTGGTTCAGTCTCTAGGCCCCTTTTTGTTTTTCTCTGTTTGCGTCTCTTTTATCTTGTGCTAATGGAGCGTTCAGGTAATCATAGATAGTTTGAATTTTTAAAAGATGTTGTTTATGGTAAATTAGGTGCACTCTCTATTATCTATCAATCAATCAATGAATATAATATTATTAATCACCAAGGGGCACTATATTACTTTGCCTGGAAAGATCTACACTTTTAATTTGATGATTTTGATGATTATTACACAAAAAAACCCAAAACAAAACAAATCAAACAAAAAAAGTCTTCTTAGTGTGAGCAGATCAGACTTATTTAATGCCATACTATGGAATATTCTAGGCCAGGCATGTCCAAACTATGGCTTGTGGGCCAAATGCGGCCCTCAGACAAATTTTTCTTGGCCCCCAGGCTTCCAGGTGAATTGGGCCAAATTACCTTGAGCAGAACTTTTCACTGCAAGTTCTTTGAAAATCTACTTTGACAAGACAATATTTAATATTTATTGTGTGGTTTTAGCATGAATTAAAGACTGGTAGCTCATTCTAACATGTTAAACATGCAGATATTTCAATTATTGACTGTACTGAGCATGACTCTGGCCCTCGATCGGCCCTCTGCTTCATCTGTGTTTAGATATGTGGCCCTTGATGAAAAAGTTTGGACACCCCTGTTCTAGGCAAAGCAATAAACAAGGCAACAGAGAAGCATAAGAAGGCAACATAAGTTTAAAGATTAATTTGTATTTACCAAATGTAAATATCTAATATCTTCTTATATTCTTGTACTGATACATGAGAAACTCATTTAGAATGCCATACAAGTGCAACGGTGATTACTGTTTATCTAAAATTTGATCAGAACCGGCGAGAGCTAGCATGCATTAAAGTATTTCCTATTATGTTTGTGACTGAGGGAACAGAATCATTTACAGGTGTAACCAAACAAAAGAGTGTTTATTGATGGGAATGAGAATGTTTCTGAGGTGTAAAAGCTGATTGTAATGACTGTATCCTCCGGTCTGTAGCCTGAGGCCGAGGTGGAGGTTGACCTTTCAATGCCCCAGTGCCAGAGCTACACTGTGAGCAATAAGCATGATGACTAGCATCGCCCCAGTCCAAAGGGCAGTCTAGACATAGCGCTAGAAGTACAATACATCAACCAATTTGTGTGATGTTTAAACTTGCCCAGGGTACAAGTATAAACAGTCCGAGTGAGCACAGACAATACAAATCGCACCTGCATCGTCTTTGATCCACAGCGTGCAATGTGAGGGCTCAGGTACGAGAAATAAACATGAAAAAAATAAAACTACTGTAAGACTAAGGGCAAATCTGGTATTAAGATGTGTCTTAACCAGGATTATTGCCTGTCAGCGCTCCCTGTGTCATAGTGCAGTGGTTCTCAAAGTTTTCACACCGAGTACCTCCCTGTGGCTGGCCTTCAAAGTACTACCAGCTCTGAAACAGGACTACTGAAGGTCTAAACGAGGAATAAAACTGGTTGAAAATAGAACTACATTATTGCTTTAGTTCTAATCAAGGATGAAAAAAATGTGGATTAAAGTGACTCTAAAATCAGCCAATATTTTATCCTGGTGAAGTTTGCGAAACGCTGTTCCTGTGCATCTTAAAAACAGAAGCGAGCCAGACTTCTCCCCACCGCTGCAGGCTGCTTGGTGCTGCCGTGCTCCAGGCAAAGCTCCAATCTCACCAGATGTAAAATCCATCTAAGGAGGGACACCAGGGAATTCCCTTAGCTCGTCTCTGACTCACAGAATAGGCTTCCCCATTCCGCCTCCCTCCTTCTTCTGTTTGTCTGTCTATTTTCCCTGCCTCTAGCGATCATTCCGCCCATGGAAAGCTGAACAAGCCAGAACACACACTGCCATATAGGTGCGCCAGGTATGCCCAAAAGCTCATGTGCCAAGGGTGGTTTTCAGGCGAACCAAAACGCAAACTCAAAGCGTATAATAAATATAGCCGAAGAGTTAAACCTAGGGCAACAATGGAAACGTATTATAAATCCTCTGTACTGTGGTTTTTGCAAAGTGCACAAAACTATAAATGATAAGGTTTAATACAAACAGGTTTTGAAGGCATGTTTTTACTGAAGCTGATACAGATGGAAAATGTGGATTCTAGTCTGTCATTATCTAACTACAGTCTAATTATCATGAGTTTCCTGGCAACGTTTGATGATGAACTAAGGAATTGGAAAGCCTGTGATTGGAGTTATTGACCGAGCGTTCAAAAATACAAAATAACGATACTGCTCCTGTTACTTTTTGGAACTTTTCTAAAAGTTCTGTCATGTTTATTTAGGAATCTCAGTAGAGATTATCTAGCATCAGCGCTCATTTTAGAAGTAGTCTGGACTGTGCGGTCCGATCTTTCACTATTCCTCATCTGGAATATGAGAGTCTGAGCTATAATTGGTTTAATATCCAAAGCCTATTTTCACTTTAATATGTCCGCTAATGACTCCTGTTTTGAAAGTTGCTCCAAAAAGAACATAAAAAACCTTGGTCAAATAAACCTGCAAGGTTTATTTGGAGAATAGAAAATGTACACTGCATGAAGAATTAACATTTCAGCTTTTTATTTAAGATGCACTATTTATTGTAAGTACTGTTCACATATTATATGAGCTTGTATACTACTGCTGCTTATTTTAAAGGTGCACTGTGCAACTTTTCTGATGGAGTCTGCCACCTGTTTGTCTCCATGGAGAAGTTATTTCTTTGCCTGGGATGTCCCATGATATAACATTAAATATTTCCAATTAACATTTATTGATGACAGGTGTTTCAATTGCTCACAAATCTTTTAATTCCTTCAGTGACTAGGGTCGACTCTCCACAGATCTGAACTGTAATGCAGCGTAGTGCTGTACCCTGCTTCTCTCCCTCATGATAGGTAGGTTTAATCTACACTGTGGAATATTCTAGACAAAGCAATAACATTTCCATGGAGATAAGCAGGTGGTGGACCCTTCACTGGAAAAGTTTAAAGTAATTTCTAAGGCACTCAAGGCTGATTGCTACTCAGTGACATCAGTGTTTACAAACTCCATCACAAACATAATATATATATATATATATATATTTTTTTTTTCTTGGTTTATTTTTTTTTTTTTCAAGATTCTCAAGATGTACAATATCAAAGTCAAATGAAAAAGGTAGGTCAAATATACAAAAGAACAATCAAAATTGTAACGTCCAAGAAGGGGTGGGGGGAAGAAAACTTATTTAATCCCACCCCCATTACTCATCTATACATAATAACATAAGTAAAGAAAGGAAAATCACTTCCATTTTCTCATGGTAATTCTTATCTGTTATGTACACTTCTTTCTTTTTTACTTAACCATATAGTTACTGATACAGGACCTGAATACTAGTACCTGCAATGGTAAGAAAGCTCATACGGTACCAGCAATGGTAGAAAAAGCAGATACCATAAGGTAAGGAAAAGCACATACAATGATAATAGATGTTCCAGCAGAACTAGTTTTGCAGAAGACAGTGATGAAATGACCTTAGCCACTCTCCATATACTGTGACCAGACCAGAGATTGGGAATCTACCACCATAATGGATAGACTTCTAAACTACAGTCCTCATATTTATATCTGTATCATCTTAAAACAGGTCAGATAAGTTGATACAATCTCCAGATGTTTACTGAAAAACCTCTGTATCCCTCTGTACCTCCCTATGGTTGGCCTTCAAAGTACTACCAGCTCTGAAACAGGACTATTGAAGGTCTAAACTAGGAATAAAACTGGTTGAAAATAGAACTACATTATTTCTTTAGTTCTAATCAAGGACTAAAAAAATGTGGATTAAACTGCTCTAAAATCAGCCAATATTTTCTAAGGCACTCGAGGCTGCCTGCTATCAGTGACATCAGTATAAGATAAGTAAGTAAGATAAGTATAAGATAAGATCAGTATTTACAAACTCCCTCACAAACATAATCCCTGTTTTTTCAAAGCAAACAATAATGGTAGGAGTTGAAGAGATTGGGAATCTACCACCATAATGGACAGACTTCTAAACTACAGTCCTCATATTTATATCTGTATCATCTTAAAACAGGTCAGATAAGTTGATACAATCTCCAAATGTTTACTGAAAAACCTCTGTATCCCTGCTTCTCCTGTTCGTCAGCTGTCCCTGTCACGTCTGAGGTTTTCGTCTTTTCCGACTGTCATCTACAGGGAATCCCTCACGGATGACTCTTAGAAAACACTTCCTACAGAGCAGGGCAAACAGGCCTGCAGGCTACAGCAGGCTAACAATGGCACACACCAAACATCCACACACTTCACACAGTGTGCGATTTGCATCACTATCCTGTGGGCCACAAAGGGGAGCACTGGGGCATATGAAAACACTAGTAATTATTTTCATGGTAAAGTGAGCTTTGCTTATTTATATCTCGGGACATCCCAGGAGAGTTCCTTTGAAGAATAAATAACAACGAAAAATAATAATAACAAAATATTATTATAAATAGCCAATATAGCACTCTTTGTGTCAGTCTCAAGCCCATATAAATAGAGGGAGGGGCTTACAAAATAAAATGGCAGAAGCTACACGCTATCAGAGAGCTAAACTGACATAATATCGCAATGACAGTTTTGAAGATATTTATTATTAGAATATGAAGTATATTGACCATACTAAAAGCTAAACTGAGCCAATAAACATAAAAACCTGCATTACTTTAAATAAGGGCATAAAGTGATATTTCTGCATTTTAATATATTTTTTGCCATGATTCTACTCTATAGATAAATGAGGGTTGCAGGAAAATAACATGCAAAAATTTTCTTTATATTCAAAATTTGCTAAGAATACTATAATTGACATTTTATTCACTGACTGGAAAGTGGAGATCAAATGTATTACTACTAAACATACTGTACTGTACAGTTTTTGACCACGTAAATACAAACAAATATGTATGACCAGATTTAAAGGAGAATTAACGTTTTTTACAATCTGAGCCTTATATCAGTAATAAAACAAGTTTTTTTTTACTCACCCATAGCACTTTGGTGTCATTTGGTGCAGTTTCGAAGATGTTGTGGTGTAGCGGTATCCATAACGTGAGTGCTCGGGGCAAATGTTTGCAGTCTCCAAATAACACAAACTTTTGCACTTTTCAAATCACAGAAGATCGCTGTGTCAGCGTAGACTTTAAGTGGAGTCCAAAGCGGCCTGAAACCCGATATCCAGCTATATTTTCATTTGATGACGTCATCATAGAGGACAGCGCGCATGCGTGAAGTCCCAGCTGTTTAGCAGATAAACACCGCTAGTCCGAAAGAAGCTAACACCGCTCTGAACTTTTCTGTTGCGAGACATGGCTGAAGATTCGGACTTTGAGATTGAAGAGGACTTATTTGAGTATGATGGCCGTCCCTATCGTTTTGAGCCTGAGTATACGGAGGAAGAGATATTAGAAGGAAGCGGAGACTGAGGAGCAGCACACAAGAGAAGAGCGAGCGACGGTCCGTCTACAAAAAGACAGTACCTTGTGGCGTTTATGTGGACATTGTATATCGATGGCCACAGAGGAAGAATGCCTTTGCTGTCTCGAGTAGGATATCGGGATTCAGGCCGCTTTTGACTCCACTTAAAGTCTACGCTGACACAGCGATCTTCTGTGATTTGAAGTTTGTGATTTTGAAGTGCTGAAGTTTGCGCAAACATATGCCCCGAGCACTCACGTTATGGATATCACTACACCACAACATCTTCGAAACTGCTCCAAATGACACCAAAGTGCTATGGGTGAGTAAAACAACTTGTTTTATTACTGAAATAAGGCTCAGATTGTAAAAAAAACGTTAATTCCCCTTTAATCAATACTCCTTTTGTGCCGTTTTTGAGATCTCCCTATGACTCAACTCTAAATTCTTAGTTTGTAATTATTCTCACAAAGCGCCTGTTGCTGTGCCGGCTTGGTGGAGACTTATGGAAGGTGTTTATTGGAGTGGGTGTTGGAAAGCCGGTCTCAGCTCTGACCTTTGATGGCAGCGGCAGTAATGGCTGTCACCACCGTGGCACAAGCAATCGTTTGTGACGCGAGTTCAACCCGAGAGTTTGTCTGCAAATATAAAGTTATGACTGTGAATGTGTCTGTGAATGGTAATTGTGGTGAAAAGTTCTGTATTTTATGGCTGCGTTCAGTCATGAGCTTTTCCAGATGAATATAAAACAATGCTATTGAATAATTATCTAATGTAATTTTAATTTTACTGCCTATTTTATTCCCTGGATGATTTAGATCCCAAGAAGCAAGAAAGAACAGAAAAACACACATTATCCACTAAGAATGCTTTACTTTTGCCAGTATAAATCAATGATAGATGAAAATGGCTGAAAGGGCATCAAATCACTGTCATGTGTCAAACAAGGATAACTTAAAGGGGCACTAACTGTTCTGGTGGGGGGTCTGTCACTGTGGTGATGTTCCACAGTACAAACTTAATTTGCAGTTATTCTATTACAGATCATTTTATTGATAATCTGTTACTTGGTCTGGTGCCATCACCTTAGTTTAATTTGCTCAGGCAAAGCTATAACATCTCCATTCTTCTTCTTTAAACTTTTAACCTCCTGGGACCCGAAGAAAAAAGTGTATTTTTTGTTGTTGTTGTGATTTTCTATTTGGAGGTAAATTAACACTTTAGCATTTACATTTTGTTAATTTTATTTTTATTCATAATGTTGTAACGTGTCTCCTGTAATGACTGTAATAGTGTTAAATCCATGTGAAGTTAACCTAAAAAAAACATATATTTTTTTGATTACCAATATCTCTGACAAGCTTCCACAGTCACCTCAAAAAGTTTTTAGACTCCCTTTTAATTTATTATTTATTTATGTATTATATTATATTATATTATTATTTATGTATTGATCTGCTTTAGACCTGGTTTAGACCTCTCTTAGTCATGGTTTATATCTGGTTTAGACCTGATTTATATCTGGTTTAGACCTGGTTTAATCCTGGTTTAGACCTGGTTTAAGCCTGACTCAAATTTGGTTCAGACCTGGTTTAGTCCTAGTTTAGACCTGACTTAGACCTGGTTTATTCCTGATTTTCTCCTGGTTTAGTCCTGTTTTGTCTCGGTTTATTCCTGATTTAGTCCTGGTTTAGTCCTAGTTTAGACCTGGTTTATTTATTTATGTATTTATTTATCATAGTGCAGCCACAAACTAGAGTGTATCTCTAAACACGTCAAAGATCGACTGGTTAACTCAATGTCCACTATAAAGGACACAAAATAATGGGCCGGGTCTCAGGAGGTTAAAGAGAGTTTTATTGGGGAGGGCATTTTGAGTGAACCAGAACCACAAACAACATGGAATAAAATGCTATGCTATTGGCTAATTACTGAAGGCAGATGAATAATAAAATGTAATAGGATGTGTGTATTTAAAGATAATATTTGGGGAAATATAATTCTTTTCCCATAAATGTGTGTGGTTCTGTCATTATTGTGTTTTGAGGAGACCTGGGAAGTAACAGGTCATTAAAGTTGACATAAAAGCAGACGTAGTAAGTGGTACTAAAAAAAAAGAAAAAGTATTCTCCTTCTTCCCTGCCACTGCAGAGACTAAAAACAAACCACTAAAAAATGTGAACAGTGTAGTCGAGTTCGGGGATCCCACTTGGACTAATGTCTTTACCGGGAATTAGGGAGAGAGGTGATATGAATGCAGAGAGGGGAAGAGGAAGCGCCGTGGCCAGGAGGCATGTGTGGCTATGTGTCCGGCCAAAAGTGTGCGTGTGTGCGAGCGTGGGGGGAGAGTTGGTATACCCTGGACTTTCCTCTCAAGGGGATCCCTCTGTGACTAAATCAATCCAGGAGGAGGGAGACCCCACATTACAAAAGGCCATCCGCCCACTGTTAGGCCTGTAATATGGTTTATAGTGCTCCTCACAGGGGATGGAAAAGAAGAACTCTGAACCGTGTTAAAGGGATTTCCTATTTGTTTTAGCTGGTTTTGGATGACCGGTTCATGTGTAGGCCTCACCACTTCCTACTCATTTATATTTTGTGCATTGTTAGCTAAATCTGACACCAAAAGAAACACATTATAGGGCATGGAAGCCAATTCATAATCATAGTGCAATGGGATAGTTATTTGTTAAGAGAGGAGAGGAGCAGTTCATTATTGGGAAAAGACACTATAAATACCATTACTTCAACAATGGTACCAAAAATGAAATGCAAATATACACTTAATTATACAGCTAATTAATCCCCATTAGTGTGGGGGATGCTATCATGGATCTAAATAAACAACAATAAACAACAAATCTTTAATAAGGTATATATATATTTACATATGACAATTATTTTGCCATCAAGTATAAAGGCCAACAAGGAGGAATGAAGAAATGACAGTGTTTTTATTTCACCTGTATTATGAGAATGTTCACATGGATTCAAATAAGATTTATTGCTCTATTAGACCCATTAATTTTGTATAATGTATTGTGTATACATTATTTATGTGCTTTACAATGATTAATCACCTTGTCTAATGTTCTTACATCTGAAAGTGGCTTTAACTACAAAGGTTGCTTTTGTTTGCATTGATTCCGTGGCACCCATCAAGGAAATGATGCCTGCAAACTTCAGTAGCACTCTCCCACCCACACATCAATTTCTAAAGATGTATGAGCACAACATAAGCCAAAATATTCCTCACCTTATAATGTTGTTATTGACAGACAGGGTCAGAGTCCGGCTGCATAAGCTGAGGTCAAAGTAGCAGCAGGCTAAATGTCAGGAGTGAGTGAGCGGGTGCAGTGTGACGGAGAAAGTGAGAGAAAGTGAGACGTTGCACATGCCCTGCTTGTGATTCATTCCTTGAGTTGTGGCGAGCACCAATGAACAGGCAATGGAAACTTCAGCAAATGTAAATACGCTTTGGTTAAAAATATAGCGGCTTAATGCGCACCACATGTGCCTCTTTTGGCCTGGCCTGCTCTATTTTGACGGGAGAAGAAACTGGAGGAAAGTTAGGAGGCAAGGCCAGACGGAGAGAGACGGCTTTAGAGATACTGAATAAGCTGGGGGATTGGTAGTCTGTAAACACTACGGTGGCAGCAATAGAGGGCACGGGGATAGTGGCACGGGCAGTAGCTAAGGCAGTTTCTGTTTTTGTAGTAGTGCCAGGGCAGGGCAGGACTAGGCCAGTGGCTGGTATAGCGGTAATCATAGTATTATCGGATAGTAGCAGTATACTGTAGTGCTTTATTTATCATTATGCAGGCACGTTTTGTAATAAAGTGGATCGTACAGAGGGTGGAAATGATGGCGCAAGTTGTAGTATCACTGGGAGTGGACTGTGTTTAAAGGTCCCATGGCATGAAATTTTCACTTTCTGAGGTTTTTGAACGTTAATGTGAGCTCCCCTACCCTGTTTAGGCCCCCCCATGGTTAAAAGTTGCAAAATGTCTAAACTGAGCATTTACGATTCTTTTCTGCGTTACAAAAAATCGGAGCTCAAACGGGCGATTTTGAACAAGGCACCTTATTGACGTCAGATCGAAAAAAGAAATGCAAATGCAGTTCCACCCCCGTCTGTCTGTACTCAGCGTCTCTGTAAATCACGCCCAGAGAGTTTGGACTGCGAATGCGCTAGGCAATGCGAAATGCGTTTTTTTATTTGCCTGGAGGCACGTCCGAGTGTTTCTAGGCTCGGAAGTCCTTTATCTGAGCCTCTGGACCTTTGAACAGCAGTGGTTTAATTTTATTTTCTGTGGAAATGTGTTTATTTTTCAATGGAACGCTTCAAATCTCTCCCCCCGTGCAAAAACACGGAAATGGATCAGCTGAGAGCTCAGAGCCAAGAGCGGAGTTTGGCCACGCGCCCACCCTCTACTATAGGCCAGCTCTTTTCTCCTCATTTGCATTCAAGCAACAACGCCCATTATGGAGTGTTCAGAGAGAGAAAAATGACTCTTTCTCATCTTATCTCTGTTTCTCACGCACTGAGTGTTGATTTTGAAGAAGGATTCATTTACAGTATTAGGGAACCATTAAGGAGCCATATAAAAGCATCAAGAAGTACCATGTCATGGGATCTTTAACATCAATTCATAATTTGTTCCTGTAAAATGATTCAGTGCTCAAACAAAGACACGTGCATTTCCCCACCCACTTCTCCTATCGGGCCAGCCTCTGAGGGAGTGATGGGTGGATTTAACCATTTGCAGTTAAGTATGAACTCCCAGATGAAGATAGCTTTAATTACCTCTTATCAAGCTATTAAGTGCACACAGATCAAAATTGTGAACTAGGCTCTAATAAAGATGAGATATAAATATTGACCAAACCCTAATGCGTTTCATAGCAGTTATAGTTGCAGCACAGGGGCAGGGACTTACCTTGAGCCTTCTCCACAAACACCACTTTGGAGTCGGGGAGAAAGTTGAGGCCGCTCACCAGCATCATTTTGCCCCCGGTGGCTGGGTAACTGTCCACGCTCTGCTTCTCAACTAAGGGGAGCTCTTGGGCCGAGCGTTGAGCTGTAGCAAGACATACAGGGGAGTATAAACAGCTCATCGAGGCCAAGAAAACTGCAGAAATAAGCTCAGAGAATTTATATCAAGACCTCAGTTTAAGCCAACAGCTGCTTTTAAATGCCAGAGACAATTCATCAACGTTATTTTCACTGGCAAACCTTGAGAGCATTTTGTGTGTTTTTGTGTTTTAAAATGATAGACCTAGTCTTCTATGTTTGGTGGCCCCGTACTTAGTTGTATTTATCAATTTAGGGAATTAATTTAATTTTGGACCATAAAATATATTGTAAGCATGTTATAGCATTACGTCTATGTACAAATGCTAAAAAAAAAAAAAAAAATACAAGGGCCTTACTCTTTAAATTTACTGAGCCATGTGGAACTGGCATGTGAAATTTGGGAGGCCAGAACTAATTTCTAAGTTTTACTACAGTCACTTAAGCATTCAGTTATAAAATGTTGCTGAACGGCATACTGACTCAAGTGAGAGAAAGTTTAGCAAAAGCTAAAAGTTTTGTCATGGCTACTAGTAGTAAAAGTATCAGCATTAATTCATTGCAGAGGTAGATTTGGAAGGAGAAGTAACATTTTGCAGGTTTTTCAACACTGAAAAGTTATAAGCAAATGTAGCATAATACTTACAGCACTCAATGGGGTTGGAGGACGCCTGCAGAGACACAGTTCTTCCATTGGGTTGGTTGATGTGCACTCTGAACACCAGTCTCACTCTGGTGTTTTTGCGACCAATGTCTGTCTCTCCTTTACGGAGCTCGATGTCAGAATTACGCAGCTTCAGGATCCCTGCACAGTCAATTCTGCCAACAAGCAAAGCAAAAATGTTTGGAAACAACTGATTTAGGATACTGTCAAATTATTATTATTATTATTATTATTATTCATTCATTCATTTTCTTCCGCTTTTTCCATTTTCTGGGTCGCGGGGGCAGCAGTCCAAGCAGTGTTCTGCTGCCCAGAACACAATGCACCAGCCCCCATGAATCCCCCCGCAGGTGGTGGGTCCACAGGAGGACGGCTCACGTCACAACAGGCCTCGATGTATCTTCTGCCATGGGGGCTACCAGTGTCCACAGACACTGGGGGCAAGGTGGGGTTAAGTGTCTTGCCCAAGGACACAACAGCAGCGCTCATCTGTGAGAGCTGGGATCACATGCGGTCAACCCGTCAAGAGCGGGATTCGAACCGCCAACCCCGGGATCACTAGGCAAACGCTCTTTTTTTTATTAGTCAACTGGTCATACTATTATATATTGGTCTTTATTAATACAGATTTTTTAAAATTATTTTATTTTATTTTTTTTTATTTTTACAGAACAAAAAAAAAAACCCTCCCTCAGTCAAAACACACACAGAAGTACTTTTTTTTTTTTTTAAGGTTAAGGGCAAGGTATAATTTATTGATCCCTCATGAGGGCTTTCATCAATCAGATAAAAGTAAAACATGCCGACTGAAGGCTTCAGTGAATATTTACAGCATTTTGATTTAATAATGGCACTATTTTTGTTATATAACATCTTGGCAAATGTTTAAGAGTATGTGAGTCCAGATAACAATTCAGTCCTATCAACATAATACAATAAACGGTATGCCCTTGAGTAAGATGTAGCAAGATTAGATATCGAGTACTGAAGTTATGAGTTATGGACCATAGAGAGAAGGTTTACTGGAACATGGCAAAATCATTATTATTACAGCATATCATCGAAGTTTGATCTTCACCACTGCACATCACAGATTTAAGGACTGAAGGGATGTAACAAGTCTCACGGCAAATACAGAGCTTCAACTTTATAGCGGGAGACCCTGTTGACTGTATTATGTAGACACTATGTCAAACTATTGTGACTGCACTAAACCTGTCCACTCCACTAGCACTATTTAACATTACCATGAGACATCTCCTTCAGCCACTGCCACGTGTTGCTGTTGGTGTTGATTTCATCCCACTATTTGGGAGGTAAAAGGGTACAATTTCTGCACATGTGGAAAAAAAAGGCATTCGCTATGAAATGAATCTTCAGTGGCTGATAAAAAGTAAATGAATACAAATGGGATATGGTTTGGCATTTCAGTTATTTTACATGGTAGGTCTTTTGGGCAGGATTCCTGGAACATATGGTAAAAGTCAAGTTGTCGGCTGATTCAGATTTTCCTTTTGATTTTGATTTCCACCTTCCAGTTAAGACTTGAAAAGCTCTACTACTATTATCATTTTTACAGGACTTTTCTTCCACATATTCTTGTATTGAATTAAAAGGTGCATACACTTTTGGTTGAGTGTAAGATAAGAATGACAAATTAAAACTGACAGAAAGCTTGACTGGTTTTCTCGACTTCCTACATCCCACACAGTCAAAGAATGATTATTGGCACGAGAGAACAGACGTGCGTTGCAGTGTTATCGAGGCGACTGCTCAACAGTTCAGTGGAAAGAGACGGTTAAATACTTAGCCATGACCTTTACAGTAATTCAGTTTGGGAATGAAAGACCAAATGTTCACTCTTCGTTTCACATATGTGCTCAAAATGAAAGGGGAAAAGCAACTTCCTTCTGAATATTTTTATATAAGATCGGATTCATCCCAAGAGACACATTAAGTCATGAGGGAGAGGGCGCTCTGAAATACATACGATACAATGTCAGGTGTAGTGTGGTAGTGCGGGGTCGCTCAAGAGGAAGTGCAAATGTTAAAATCATTAAGGCCATGTTAAATTACCTGACCCATGACCAAAAAAAGACTTTAAAAAAAGAAGAATGTTGAATTTCATAGACTGGAGGTCTCTCTGCTAGATTCAGGTACTTTTTGAAAACTTTCCCATCCTAGTATTTATTTTGGATTGTAGGATTTATTGAGTAGTTTAGGTTAGCCCTACTTACCTCAAGCAGAGATTTTTGTCTTGTCTATAGCAGGGGTGTCAAACATGCGGCCCGGGGGCCTGATCCGGCCCTCCAAGACCTTTAATATGGCCCTCGGCTGATTTTCTATTCAAATATTTTAATTATATTTTAATTTTCTATTAAAAAATTGGTAATTCTGTGCAGTTTAGCATCGCAGCGTCTCCAGCGCCTCTGTGCGTGGCCCCTCCCACCAGAGCAGCACAAATGAAGACTCGCCTCTTTCCAAAACGCTCTTAAAGGACCATCGTTTTCACTGTTGACCGTGACACCCTCATCAGGAAAATGTCAAAAATGAGAAGAGTGGACGCCGAGTGCAGGATTTCCTATTTGTTCACAGACGTGAATGGGAAACCTGTACGCTCGGTGTGTTTGCAACAGGTGGTGGTGCTCAAGGAATATGACCTTAAACGCCACTACGAGACATGGCGTTTCGAACAATACAATAACTTAAATGGAGAATTGAGAAGACAGAAGATAAACGAATTAGTGCTGTGACTGAAGAAACAGCAGTCTGTAATAGATTTGTGTTTCTCTGGACAAATATTTGGACTTATTGCTATTTTTGGGGTATATTTGCCATGAGTTTTCTGATCCGGCCCCTTTGGGATCAAAGTCGGTTGGATATGGCCCCTGGACCAGAATGAGTTTGACACCCCTGGTCTATAGAATGCTGTCTGTGAAATATTAGTTTGGATTAGAAAATACAAGTAGTTGTTTGACTCTATATATGTCACTATAAAATCTGTATTTATTACGTTTTGTTAAATAGTTTCTTAACTAGGTTACTGGGATAAGTTCAAGCCACCTGCTGAAATAAGTTATTGGCCTTAATGATGTTTTGATAGTTTCTTTAACGTTTCTTTAGATGTCAAAACTAAAACAAAGCCAAAATATACTCCCCACCCTTTTCTACACTTGAGGCCCCAAACCTCCAGGGCTGCTGTAAATCAGCTGTAGCCTCTGCACAATACCTCTCATCAGCCATTCTGTTTGTAGAGTCTGCAGAAGTGGGGTTTTGGTTTTGTTTTGGTCTTCCAAAGAGTGCAAAAAAGAAAAAGAGGGAAAGTTTGCGCTCACATGGCTCTCATGTTGTTCTCGGGCAGCAGGGGGATCTCGAGGATTTTGGTGTTGGATTGCATGACCTCGTGGCTGGCGGTGGAGACGGTTTTGCCTGTGATGCGGTGGACCTGATAGAAGGCGTGCGGGCGCAGGAGGCGGTCATCTGCCGTGCCGATGAACAGCTGCAGGGTCAGGGGCTCGCTCTCCATGTAACCGTAAAGCTGTGGAGAGAACAAAGGCGCCCAGGTGAGATGCAACAGGCTCATTTAGGAAAGAAAGTCTTTGTGTAAGGTACATTAAGGATAAACAGTGAACTAATTGTGTTTTAAAGGTGCAATTTTGTTCTGGTTGAGGGTAAACTTGCTTGTCTCCATGGAGATGATGTTGCTTTCTCTAGAATGTTCCACAGTATGGCATTAAAACAGCACTGCATAATAGCTTAATGTCATGCAAATTAGGCAAGGAGGGCTGAAGAGAGGAAAGTTCACGAGCTTTTTCAGAGCTTTGGAAAACCTACTGTGCCTGCTTTCAAATGGCGACAACTTCTTCAAATATGGTCAGATTTTCATGTGTAAGACATCATTGGAAAGCTTAGAATCTATACTTTCAGAATCTGTGAATAACTCAGGACAACCTGTGTCCTATTTGGCCACGGTGGGTCACATATTACAGGTCTGGGGTCTCATAAAACTTTACACACATTTCCACAAACTTCCTCAAACTTCCTAAATTCTTATCCATTTGAGGCACCCCTGCTTACAGTAAGGATGCTTTTTTTTCTCCAATACGCCTGTAACTGAATCAATACAAGACAAGTTAAATGCTATTTTGTGGAACCTTCCAGGCAAAGCAATCCAATTACTGCGAGCAGGTGGTGGACCCGCATATAGAAAAAAATATATTTTACCTTTAAAATATGTCTTTTTTACATAAATGTGAACTTCATTAAAGTTATAGTACAACTAAAAACATAAGCAGTTATACCTTTACTCTACTACCTGGCATAGTCCCTTCCTCTTTGGTTTTTGGTTGCATTAGACAGCCTTATTTCAGTGGTGGCTGCATTTTTGCTCCTTTTACTAGCCTGACATTCTTTTAAGAGAGGGTTTGATGTCTGGAAGCCCCTCTGAGTTGGGATCTCCAGTGTAAAGAGACATGGAGGCTGCGATAGAGACAGACTTCCTTCATAACTTCACCGTTCATTAAAATCACACTGGTGCTATTAAAATGTGTCTACAGAGATCTGGCTCTAGACTCAGCAGAAAAACACCCTGACAGAGCTGTGGGTCTACATCAAGGCAATGGTTTGAAGGTTGCTTAAAGAAGAAAAGAATATTTTTCTAATATTTTCTTATGAGAGGTGGATAAAATACATAAAAATGTGGAGTAACTACAAAAGTATACGATGAGTTTTAACAGGGCGGGTCTTCTTTCGTTAAGCTTTTACTATCTGACTTGAGCATTACCACTTCAGTCAAGTCACACTAATAAAGATAAATACATAACTAAACAGAATTATTTTGTAAAAAGTCACGCAAAAAAGAAAACACAATAAGATGTATAGTTTTGAGAGTTTTATTACATCTAATAATTTAGAAAACATAATTCTTTTCAAGCAGGTAATCTGAAAGCGTACATTTACACCTGCTTGTAATATAAGCCATCCCGAGGTCACGGATCATGTAGTGCGAGCGTACCTTGTTACCTTTGGCAGTTATGAACATGCATTATGATTTCCATTAAAACTCTGAGACGAAGTCCAGCTGTGATCAAAGAGACTCCAGTATCACAACCACCACTTCAAACAAAGACTACTTCCTCTAACAGTTCACTATTATCTGCCACCTCTCAGCTAACATAAAAAAAAACACAAAATCCTGAAAAATTTCAAGAACACAAGTCTTTGCCACACATAGTTTATGTGTAACAACGTAATTTTGACGATTTAAGCAATGGTTAAAACACGAGCATACAGGGTTACATGGGCAAACACAAACTTTGAACAGTGGTTAATGACAGCTAATACTTGAAGTGCGATTGACCAAGTAATTTTACCACTGTGGATTTCTGCTGGAGCTAGGAATAAAGACTTCAGACCTCCCAGGAGATGCTTGCTTTCTGCACTGGGTACACAGTGGGATTGGCAGATGGTGGCAGACCAAACCACTTCTCCAAACTCTAAAGGCATACGCTCAAATTTAAGACCAGAGAAATTAAACAATGGTCGCCCAAATATGTATTCAGGTGGGAATCTGACCACACATAACATTCACGAGAGCCATCATTTAGTCAAGAGCCATGGCTAACCAAAATGGTCATCTGAAAAATCCCGCAAATTGCTCGTTTACCACAACACACGTTGGGGCTATGCAGTCATTTTCTTCGGGCTCTATGGAAGTGAATGTGGGGGTGCCGTGAAAAGGAATAAAGGGCCTGCTATTTATCTAACAGCCTGAGTCATATAACAAAATACACACCACATGTAACCTATGACATAATCTGATTAATGGGTTTATAATTAGCACTTGCGGTTGGTCAGGAAAGAGGCAGGCTGTCGCGGGAAGTCTGTGAAAATTAGCTCGAACATATCGTGCGGTAATGAATATGAAGATTAAGTAACGTATGTCTGGACTTAGGTGAGAGCTAGGGATATGGTCCTTCTCATTGTGCAGCAGAAGTTTCACTATTAATTATGTTGAATAAAAGAGGATGTGACTTGTCACTGAAGCTGAATGTATATCCATATGTCTCAATAATCCACGCAGCAGTGGATATCTGGCTTTGCTCTCTGATTTGGACTTCAAAAGATTAAAAGGTAGTGGTGAAACTGAGGCTGTCATTCAAATCCAGTTCCAGTGGTCCTATTTTACCCTTTGTGTCTCCAGCAGCTGTCTTGACCCGTGCACTAGTCACACATGCAAGTCATCAGTGAGTTAGGACGGGGTCAGGAGCTTCTTGAAGTTTTGGAAACTCAAGGGACCACTTCATTTTCTGCGGTGATCTCACCAGCACAACCCTCTCTGCTTGTTATATTTTACTTATGGTGTCACCAGTGGTAATTATCCTTAGCCGCACATGCTACCAGTTACGGCTGTATTGACTCGTGAGACCACTTTGGTATAAGGTATAAGGTACAAATCCAAAACACTGGAGCGCAAAATTGCATGACGTTCCTTATGATTTAATAAAAGGCAGACGGAGACTTGAAAAGCTCTGTTGCCTGTCACTTTTCCCTCGGCAGGCTTGTGTGGATTTGTCACTGAGCTCCTCCATTACCTCAGAGTCACGGGGGTCTGCAGGGCCACAGTGAGGGGTGGTCTTCTCTCTCCTGTCTTTCTGTGGTAGCTCACGATGACAGTGGCATCCTCACTCCAACCATCATGACCTCATAGCACACAGGAAGTGATTAATGAGGTCAGGTATTCCTCATGGTTACGTGGGTCTTCCCAGCAGCAAAATACTAAGCTTAGCCCTCCGCAGGCTCCCTGGCTCAATGTCTTTACCATATGTGCTCTCACTGACCCTCTTCCTAGAGCTCCCCTGTGCTTCCACTGAACTTGTGAGATGCTCTCCAAAGCACAGCACTAGGAGGTATAACTTCTTCATTTTATTCTCCAGGGATGAATAAAGCAGAGGAGATGGACAGAGATGCTCTCATATATAATAATGTGGATAACAACTTGTTCTTCAACACAGCTTGAACTTTTGTTAATATTCTTAATAACGCATTTATCTCATCATCCAACTTTTTGCTGCAATTTGTTACATCATCTGTTCAGTCTCCAAACACTTAATGATAGTTTGAGCCATTGTTTTCAGATGCCAACTGCAGCCACTGTGTCAGAGCCATTCACACCTCCGACCACAGGCACTGAGGCAGGGGCATATTTGAAGGTTGGGGTGCAAGAAAAACAGAGTGGATATGGAAGCTGAAGCATTAATGACATAATTGCATGCAGCTGTAGATTCTGGGTCAGCTGTGAGGACGCTGCGAGGACGAGTGAGGCAGGCAGAGACCGGGCCGGCCGCCATTTATCTCACCGTAACCTTTGTACCAGTGTGGATCCATCACAAGCTCATTTGGGGTGTTTTTTTTTCCATTTCCCGCTGTCATTTTCTTTCAACCCCTTTTAACTTTTCATTTATCATTTAAGTATGTTTGGTAGCAGGGCCACTTTCCAAAAAATAAAGATTTACCATTAACTATGGCAAAGTGATCAAAATGACTATATGTTTTGTTTGCCATTTTTGCAGAAAAAAATAAGAAATAATCTATTGTGCAGGCTTAGTCAAAGGAACAAATGATTGCAGTGGATAGCAGGTAAATGAAATGTGTCTGGCATCGTTTCAGATTGAGTGCGGATCCAGTGCACAGGCAGCCTTTATCTCTTCACAGTGATTTCATCAGTGCCTGGAGAAATGTCATGACTCGTAGATGTCCACGTGGCGAGGAGAATTGGAGAGAGGATGTCTGAAAGTTGCACAGGAGCAGAAACCCAGACAGGAGAAAGACTTTTCCCTATTATCTCCCTCTGCTCGCAGTCACAGCCAGCCTTTGCTCTGCCCAATTAAATCACTCATCTCTCCTCACAGACTTCTCTCCATCACATTCACTGCACTCATGTCTCCAGTGGCCGATATTGAATGCATAAGGTGAATAAGGCAACATATGCAATCTTTTAATATTGTGTTTCCATAACTCAGAAATCTTTCCCCTTATTTTATAAGCTACCCCATCCCTCAAAGTTTGTGTTGAGCGGAGCACTTAAGTGTTATGTCATCAAGGGCAACGTTTCAAGAGTTAACCCATGTCTAGACGAGTGAGGGTCCAAATTACGTATAAAAATATGGCTTTGTCACAGCACAACAAGAAAATACAACCCTTACAAAGCATTAGGGGTGACTTCACCACCATGGCGACCAAGGGGTCTCAAAAGTCTATGAGTAATATCTCCTGATATTACCTAAAAGTAGTGACAAGAAACACATTTTATTCCATATTCAACATATTATTAACTAGTAATTAGTGGTAGTCCAGTACCAAGGAAAGTAAAAACCTTTTGGATGGAGAACCATAATTTCAAAGTGGCATAAATACCCCTTTGGGAATCAAATAATAGCTCTGGTTAAGCTCTAACAGCTCTTTGGGGCTCACCACAGAATTCAAATATCAAACAAGAGGCTCAGAACATTTAATGAGCAATTAGCCTCACCGTCCGGCTGCAGCCGCTGATAGCTATGAGACATACCATAGTGCACAGAGCCTGATCTCAAGGTGAATGTGCACATGTGAAGAAGTGCGCATATGTTTGAAGATCTTTCATACTGACAATGCAATGTGCATCACATAGTGAGTGAGGAGGAGAGATGGGGATTGAGTCACGCACATGTTAATGGGGATGATGGCCACATCCTGCTGAAATTACACCATGTCTGTCGCTGCTTTAGACTTAATGAGAGAGTGGGAGAGGAGTGTGAGGGTAACAAACCCTATAGGCCAGTCATTATCCTATATGAACTAGACATATGCAAGACAGCACTGCATGCAGAGCAATAGGTCTAATATGCCACAGGTGTTATTGTCTGCAGGATGTTTCCTGCCCAGATTTGAACATCTTTACATTGTTTTCATATACACATAACCTCACACTAGAGTATCTTTAAAATATTAACCATAGTTCAATTTGCTCTAATATTTTTCCTGTGGAACAACTCATCAATCACAGTTTCATGGTTTAAGGTATAGAGCCATGTTGTTGGTTTCTCCAACTAAAAACGGACCTTTCGACATAGCTGTGGTGAGAGAGGGAAGCGTCTGGAACAGTAAGGGGAGCCGGTGTTGTACCTAGGCTCTCTTAATGGCTCTGTGGTCTGGTGCAGTAAATAAAGTGGAAAAGCAGCCGCAGGGGTCACAAAGTGGACTCCACAGAAGAGGTTAAAAGGCTGCAGACGCAAAGGATGTGAGATGGTCAGGGAGTGAGGCCAGAATAAATTATTGCGATTCAAAATGGAAAGCACATAAAGCACTACTGCTACCCGTAAACTTCTCTTTTCATCAATGTGCAACTGGGGTATACAAACTCTTCCAGCTGCAGCCTTCATTTTGACGGGTTTATTTTGTGATGAATGCAACCTGATGTAACCTTTTAGATGTTACCAGTTGTTTTTGGGTAACAGGACACCGGCCGTATATTTGGGCCGTAACTTTTTCTCAAGGGACTGTGGCAAATGACTAGCTACATTGTATCCTATCGTGTTTTTCATCTGCGTGTTTTTGTCTGTGACTGGCACTTTCCAACACACATGTCACCACTGCTTGTGCGCACTGGTGTGATCAGCCATGAGCTCAAAAACAACGCCGTGGATGAGTGGCTGCAAACCGAGGGAGGACTTAGCTGCAGGTTTGGGAGATGCATGAAGGGTGAACGGTTGACATGCAGTGACAACCCAGGCTCCCGCGGGGGCTACAGAGGGAGGGGGAAGGCAGTGGTGCACGGAAAAGACAAGGCGGTGTCCGATGAGAGCTGGGATTATGACTCCGAACCACTACTCCAACTCAGTGCCAACGTCAGGCCACCCAGGTCCTAATCAGCAGGATGCAGAGTACCTCCAGGGGCCATCAAACGGGGCCCCAGCTGCATGTTGACTCTCTGTGCCCCCTTCACAGCCCTGTCCCGATCTCGTCTTAGGCACACAAACACATTTCCTCAGCAGCTTCCTTACACTCATGTCACTACCAACTTCTTCTGCATGACTGCGTCTCACAGATCCACAGTCACTCATTATCACACCGCCAGGGACAAAACCCATGCACACAAACAAAGGCCTTTCCTACACAATAAAGTTTTATTTGATGATACTCACCATGGATCCCCTAAACAAAACTATTTCTATTAGATTTTCATTTTAAAGGGATAGTGCGTTTGTTTTTTTATGTTAATCTGTATGGGTTTCCTTCTAAAAGTTACATGTGTTGACACTGGCTTACCTCTGACAGTCTCAGCTGATCCCGGTTCGGCTCGCTTTCTGGAGCCCACGTAAGTAGGTCTGGTAACTTCCCTGGAACATGAAATAAAACTTGTTTTTCTTCTCAAAACAAAACGTTTTTTTACAATCTAAGCCTTCTTTCGGCAATAAAACAAGTAGTTTTACTCACCCATAGCAGTTTGCTGTCAATTGGAGCAGTATCGCAGAACTTATGTTGAGCCGTTCTGTTCTACTAGTGATCCCGTATCCATTAGCGTGAGTGCTCGGGGCACTGATTTGCGGTGTCCAAATAACACAAACTTTAGCACTTTTCAAATCACAGAAGATCGCTGTGTCAGGGTAGACTTTTAGTAGATTCCAAAACGGCCTGAAACCCGATATCGCAACAGAAAAGTAAAGTTCAGAGCGGTGTTAGCTTCTTTCGGACTAGCGGTGTTTACAAAACAGCTGAGTTCACGCATGCGCACTGTCCTCTCTGATGACGTCATCAAATGAAACTATAGCTGGATATCGGGTTTCAGGCCGTTTTGGAATCCACTAAAAGTCTACCCTGGCACAGCGATCTTCTGTGATTTGAAAAGTGCTAAAGTTTGTGTTATTTGGACACCGCAAAGTAATGCCCTGAGCATATGATACGAGCACCATGTTAACGGATACGGGATCATTAGTAGAACAGAACGGCTCAACATAAGTTCTGCGATACTGCTCCAATTGACAGCAAACTGCTATGGGTGAGTAAAACTATTTGTTTTATTGCCGAAAGAAGGCTCAGATTGTAAAAAAAAAACGTTAATTTTCCTTTAACTCTATCAGCCTGTTCACTTGTAAACTTCGGCGTAGACATCCGCTGAAGGTGAACAAGCTGATAGAGTTAACATGGGCGTAGTGATACGAGTGGAGAGAGACAATACGCAAATGCGAAATACGCTGCTGGATGTTTCGTGGACAACTGTTTGGGACGCAAATATATCACCTTTCTAACAAATGTTTTGAGAAGAAAAACAAGCTTTATTTCATGTTCCAGGGAAGTTACTGGACCTACTTACGTGGGCTCCAGAAAGCGAGTCGAACCGGGATGAGCTGAGACTGTGAGAGGTAAGCCGGTGTCAACACACGTAACTTTTAGAAGGTAACCCATACAGATTAACATTAAAAAACGCACTATCCCTTTAAGTAAAATGTTGAATTCAACTGTGCTCCAATGTGCCAATGACTCAACACTTTGCCCTGTGACCATCCTCTGCCTTTACCTCCCATCTTGCTTATTTTATGTATATGATCAATAAAGAGACCCTATTTTCAAATTACACTTGAGATCATTAGGTAAAAAAGAGCACAGTTATTAACAGAAAAAAATGGCAAAAAAAAGTCATCACGTCTAACCCTTGCTGTGCAACGCGCGGTGACAGATGTATTGAGCCATACATGTGCATTATGTTGGTAAAGTCGTGCTCTACAAGCAGACTTGATTGCCAATTACATATAGATCCTATGTCCTCCAGATGTCTTGATTGACTACACATGCTAAATCAGAAACACAAATCTTACTTGGGATTAAAATGTGAGCCTTGTACTCAGAGGCCAAAAAAAAAAAATCATAGTTTCCTCCACGACTCCTCCTTACTAATAAATGCTTCCCTTAAACAGTAAGACCAAAAACATCCTTGAATACATGGCCATCTCTTATGATAAAATAAACATCCAAGGCCATCAATCTACATCTGGACAAAGACATTTACTCATGACTTAAACATGGGCCCCCGGAGTGACTCATAAAGTGACATAAACGATATCCAAAAGCACCCTCACCTGCAGCAGCTGTGCTCTGCTCAGCCTCTTCGTTGCATGGGGTAGTTCGGTTGTGTTGAAATACGAGGCTTAGTAATGAGTGTGGACAATTAGTTATATTTACAGAGAAAACCCGGAGAGCAACAGGCCTGTTTGTTGCAGTCACATGTCAAAGGCTTTTGACACTGAGCAGACTAGTGTATGCTGACAGCATCTATTTACTGTGCTTGTCCCAACAACTGAGTGTTTAAAGATGGACCACCTCAACCTAAGTAATAGTGGGCCAGAAATGTTTGGAAGTGCATTTTAGACTATTTACCATGTACTATCTAGTAATCTCTAGACAACATGTGGAAATCTAGTGTACATCTCAAGTTTTATTATAGTGTCCTTACCAATTATCTTTTATTTTCCTTACAATTTTCTGTCACCATTATAATCCATATTTTAATAATTGTGTTCCCCATTTACGTCAATTTATATTCCATGTGCCAACTTTAGTTTGGAGCAAATTCAGCCTTACATTTACCAACATATTTGGCTTTAACAGTTAATGCAAACGGACCATCAGGCCTTAAGGACGTTGATACAGCTGAGTCCCTGGTCCCTCCTTGAGTAAACCAAGATGTCAGCTGTGGTGTGAGGACAGTGCGGCAGAGAAAAGCGGCTCTGTGCGCGGCCTGTGGCGAGACTGACGTGTGCGCTGGAACTGTCGGCCAAGCACAATAGTGAGAGGCGATGGTCTTGTTCGTTACTAATTGAGTCAGTATGCTGGGCTGCTGGTCTGAGTGACCTTTTACAGCAGCAGATTGACTCCAAGCTTCAGGGAACATTAATAACACAGCTCACAAGCACATACAAAAACACAAGCTGGCTGCGTTGAGTACACACAAGACCTCGCTCACAAGTTACCGAAAGGCCAGAGACTTCTCTTCAAATTCAGAGTAAAAGTTCAATGTCAGTTCTGAATTGTTAAGAATGTGTAATCCAAGTGAATGTATATTTGTATTAACAGAAGTAATTGTAAAGGAGGGCATCTCAGATAAAGTATGGTTCATAATTTTGTTTTTACCAGCACTTTTTTTGCTCTTGCTGTGCCAAGTTATTATACTTATATATTACCGTATTTTCCGCACTATAAGGCGCACCTAAAAGCCTTCAATTTTCTCAAAAGCCGACAGTGTGCCTTATAATCCGATGCGCCTCATACAGTCATACCTCACCTTACATAAGACCCAACTAACGAATAATGCAGGTTACGAAACGCCTTTACGTAAAATTTTCATCTCTGAATACGAAAGAAAATTCAAGTTACGAAACGCGAAATCTCAAAAATTCAAATAATGCGCGCTCGGATGTGTGCTCGGCTTCGCAGCCGCCCGAATCCCCCGAAACGTAAATACACTTGTAAATACACTCTCCCAACACCCTGCTGGCCTCCCATTGGCTAGGAACGAATCAGGCCTTTTACATTGCGACTCTACTTACGAAAAAATCACGTTACGAAACCACTTCTGGAACAAATTAATTTCGTAAGGTGAGGTATGGATCAATACTGGTTAATCATGGCTACCGTAGTCAGCCACTACTGTAGCTTCTATTCTATGTGCCTTATAATGCGGTGCGCCCTATATATGAAAACAGTTTTAAAATAGGCCATTCATTGAAGGTGCGCCTTATAATCCGATGCGCCTTATAGTGCGGAAAATACGGTACTTATATATTACTATATTACTTTGCAGTAATTGTGTTATAGAAAAGATTTCCTTGAATTATTTAAGATTAAAAGACAACAAAAAGTCTGAGTTAAATCAGATTTAATGATGTTTGTGTTTCTTTCATATTTTACTTAACTAAAACCCAAAAGTGTATTAAAGTTAATGAACGTTGTCTTGACAATAGATCTATACCTAATCGCATAGTATGGTACATACCTGGACTACTGGGTGCCCTCCAGACAAGGCCTTGACTGCCCCGCGGCTGCCCTCGGTCTCATAGTGCGCCCTGTGGTGGGACTTTGGCTGCACCTCAATCTGCAGACTGTACGGCCCCGAGCAGGAGGGGAGCTGCCAGTCCAGAGAGGGCAGAGACGGGCTGCAAAACCATCACAAAGTCAGTGTAATAAGTAAAGTACCTTATGTATGTTATGATAATTACATGGTTTAGACATTTAAGACAGTTTAAGTTGCTGTTAATCCAGGAGCATATGGGAAATCACAGTCCATTTGTATGTCGTCTTCTGATCTCACATGTCAAGCAGTCAGGTTTTCCACAGACAATGACAGCACCTCCGAAAACCTTCAAATCTCATCTGTACTATAGCTTGAAATTAGGCCACTTTGTGTAATTCAAATGGCTTCTTCCTGCTTCCCTTCCACCCCTGTCTATTATTGTATCAATTGAAGTCATTCGCTGACGTGCCTAATTCCTAAAGTCTGGCTAATAATTAATTGGCCCTTTTAGGAGTAAAGGAAATTAGATCAGAATGTGTGCTAGTTAAAGAGTGGTATGTTTTGTATTACAGTGTGACAGGTGGAAATAGACACAGTTAGGAAGAGTGACAGTGCAGAGATAGACGTTTCTAGGTTGTAAAAACAAATCCTAGTATCCTACATTTTCTGGCAAGCAGCCTATCTTTGAATTGTAAAAATTTTTTTAATAGAGTGCACTTGATGATTTGACATGACCACAGTTAAGACCTGAAAATAAGTACTAAAGTGAGTATATCACAGAGGAACAGCTGGCTGTATTTGCCACCATTGTTCCAGATGGGGCATAAGGTTCCCAGATGAATACTGTGGAGGTATCTTAATCAAAACAAACATATGCAAGACAATATTTCTCTACACCGGATGGCCTGACCTGAAGGCTGGTTTGACTGAAACCAAACTCTGAATCTGTGTGGACCGTGCAGCCTGTTTGTTGACCCAAAACGCAGTGATTTCCCCTCAGCAGGGCTTTATCTAGGTACTCAGAGCATGACATCACACTGGCTGCTCACAGAGAGATGGGCCGACGAGCTGATTAACCCACAGACGGCTTCCCCCTCAGCCAGGCCTGTCACCAATACTTCCTGCCGCACACTATCTCCATCAAACACTTGATTTCCGCCAGGGAAGTGTTAGTGAACAAAACAATAGAAATATTTTCTGTCTAAAAAACATTTTGGAAATATTTCACACCACTTGACTCAATGTAATACAATTGCCTCATTAAGACAACATGTAATAACCCCACCCCTGTAATCTTTAACTCCTAACCCTTACTACTACATAGTAACAAGTACAGGGAAATAAAGTGTGACACAAAATAAACACTGGGAAGAATGTCTGTGTTCTGAGTATAAGAGTTTTTTCTTTATTCCTTTTCCTTCCCATTGAAATATTTGTCCACTGTATGGTCCTAACGTGCAATATCGTTTTTCAATACTCTCCTTGTTACTGTTTTATTATTATTATTATTACTTATTAGGGATGTCAACAATTAATCGACTTACAATTAATTGTCGATCAAGACGTTGGCCGAACAAAATGCATTAATTGTAACTAATCGCTAGAGGGCGCTACTCTGGAATGTGAACACGAGATGCGAACCCACTCGCGAGAAAGACCATAGCGTTACATCATGTAACCCTTTCCTCTCTGGATGTTGCCGTACAACTCACAGTAGAGCTGGACCTAGAACCATATATTTTTGAAATTATAAAAGCACGTAACTTACATGCTTTTATAATTTCTTGATTGTTCTGGTTTGATGCCCTGTAATGTTTTATGCTGTGTCCAGGGGCCCTGTGAAATGTATATTTTGTACTGTAACCCTTCACAGATTAAGGGAGAGAAATATTGTTGATGCCTTAGTTCAAAATAAATGTTGAGAATGTCCTAAAAATAGCCTAGATTCACTGGTTTCATCATAAAATGTAGACTAAATAACATTCTGTTATTTAATTTCTTCTGTTCCTTTTAATTTCAAGATTTCCATGCTGCAAGTGCAACAACTGAGCCAGTCCTCAATTTATTTTCAATACAGAATGTATTTTGTTATTCAGCATCAATACATTTGTCTGCTTTTTACTGAGGAATAATTAATTGAGGAATATACAATATAATAATACTATGATATATTTTTGACTCAGTGTTATGTATACTATAGCTTATATTCTTAAAGACCCTATTGAAAAACGCCGCGTATCAGTTAATCGTAAGTTGATCGATAAGGTCAATCAACTATAGATTAATGAATTAATCGATAATTTGCATCCCTATTACTTATTTTTATGCCATTCTTGCCTGCATGTACTCTTCTTTCTTGTTCAAACTGTCCCTACCTGGAGCTACTGTGACAAGTAAATTTCTCCTGCGTGAGATCAATAAAGTCTTATCTTATCTTATCTTATCAAAGTTGTGTCTGCGAGGTACCTGAGGTATGGCTTGGGTTTGGACCATGAGTACGGGTGCTGGGGCACATCCAGGAAGCCTCCGCAGTAGCTCTCCTTCTTGAGAGCCAGTCGAGAGGCATACTCATCGTGACACAGGTCTGCTTCTGGACTCAGGTCTTCTCCGCTGGGCTCCACCTTGAGGCCCATGGATGCTTGGTGCTCCAACATCGTCTTACGTGTCTTGATTGGTATGCCCTCCCCCATGTCCACCACCCCATCTGTGGTCAGGGCGTTTATGGCTGCCACTATTGCAGAGTTGGTGTATTGGTTTGTATTGGCAATCCAGTTCTCATCTGTCACACTGACCCTCGGGGACCCGTGAGGGGACGGAATAGGCGACTGATTTGGTGAAGTCTGACGGTATGTGTTTCCATTCAGGCTGTACTTTCTCTTCCCAATCCCACTTCCATTGCTTATGACCGCACCAGTGCTGGATGGAGAATTTGGCCGAGATCCACGAGTTTGTGAAGGCCAGCCCTCTTCAGCCACTGCCCCAATCTGAGGGGAGGTAGAGGGGGAGTGGTGGGGGGAGGCCACTGGACCAGTTGCCAGAGGGCAGGACAGGAGCGAGTTACGCGGGGACACGCAGGGAGACTGCCAAGGCGAATTCTGAGGAGAGTTGTCATAATTGTAGAAGCTCGACTCGTAAGATGAAGCTTCGGAATTGCAGCTGCGTGAAGAGATGCTGCTCGCGGGGCTGAGACAAGTTGGATCGCGGTAGCCCTCAGCAGCGTTAGGCAGCGTGAGCGTTACAATGGAGTTGACGCCACGTTTGATGATGTGGTCTTCGCTGTTGCTCTCTTCGACCTCGTCTTCTGGGTAATGGCTGTAGGCTGTGATCTCGATCCTGGGGCTTTCAAGAGCGGGAGCGCCGTTAGGTCTTATGCCATGGGGCAAGTAGTAAGTCGATCCAGGACTGTGGTTGTCGTTTTGGAGGTTGTAGGCCGTCTGGTGGCAGGAGGTGACCGAGATGATTGGACTGGTCTGTAACGTGTGGTACTGGGTGGCCAGGCAAGGGTTCCCCATCCCCAGTGGAAGGGACAGGCTGACGTTTGGAGTGTAGCTGTACGCATCTGGAAAATAAACAAAGTGCAATTTAGACACATGAACAAGAGCAGGGAATGTTTTGGTAAAAGAACTGAAAAGGGAGGAGAAAGGACAAATAAGGACAATTCAGGTCTTCGTCTTGTGTTCAAACTGAGAATATAAACCAGATTGTTTCATTATTATTATTATTATTATTATTATTATTATTATTATTATTATTAATTTATTTATTTATTTATTTATTTTTATGAATAAAGAAGAATAAAACAAGAATAAAGACTAAACCGAGATTAAAGATTAAAGATTAATTCTGGGGTAGTAGTAGTCAACTAAAGAAATTCTTGGTTGCCTAAAGATCGCTGATCGATTAGTTGATTAAAAAGGGGGTGTGGCAAAAGCTCTGCTCTGCTTTCCCAAAATGCATCACAAGAATAACAGCTAATTATGCAAAAAAAAAAGTACTACAAAACAATGTATTTATGTAGACAGATTAAACTTTTTTTTAGTTTAATTTGCCTTTTTACACATAAAATACCACTGAAAAATACCAAACCTTCAGCTAACTCACTCACCCACTAACTTTTTTTTAATTATTAGTTGACAAACACCATCGACTACATGACTAAAAGCCTCCAGTGCTGTAACCAGGAATAAACCACAGTGAAACCAGCGCATTAACCAAGTACACGAAACCTCTATCAATTCAAAAATAGCTTTATTTAAGATTATATCAAAATTGTTTACCACCAGTAGTCCCCAGACCACAATTTGAGCGCTGTATTGCTCCACAGCCAAAGTTCTCAGACCCTTTACATTATGGCAGTAATTAACTGTGGTTGCATTTCAAAAGAACAATGGCCCCTTACAGAAAACTTCAACCAATATGTCTTTGAGGTCTCCACTGGCTCCTTGCTTTATAAACATCTGGAGAAGTTTAGCAATCATCTCCGAGCCTCGGTGTCCCAGTGTGTGGCTCTGTGTGGCTCTGTGCAGTCACAAGTTTGCGCCGCCTGTCTGTTTGTTTGATAGCCTGTACTGTATGTACTTGGCACTCCCCACTGTCATATGTACTCTACAGGAATTCCTCTAGCCATGCGGATGGATGCTTTATTTGATTGATAGCATCACTCACCGCGTGTATTAGGCCCTCCCTGGTGGAAAACTGACAGCACTCTCGCACCACTCAGAGCGATGTAATACACACAGGGAAAACGCGAACGCGCAAATACGCAAGATCACAAAGAAACAATTGCAGCCATCTTTGAACTTTGAAATTTTGCCCCACTTGAGGCCGAACTCTGTGTCAACATCTCATTTATTCTTCAATGAGTGGTCAAAGTTGGCAGACAGTAAAGGGCATTCCCCTCGGGCTATATTTGTCGACCACTACACAAGATATCTAGCACTCACGCTACTTTATATGTAGAACAGACAGGCTAAAATTAGTCTATGTGGGGTTATTTTCAGTGTGAAATAAGTATACCATAGAGTGAAAGGTCAGTGGAGGCAGAGGTGAATCAAGTTTGAGTTTGCGGTTGCAGCCCACTATAGCTTTTTCTCAGTCAGTCAATAGCGATTCTACAAAAATACTCCCCACTTAGTGTCTTTTGTATTTCCTAAAGCTCATTAAAGATTGAAATCTGGTATAAAATTTGAAAGAATAGATTCCCACAAGTGAAATCAAATAAAATGACTTTATTATCCAATAGAGAAATGATGGCTGGTACATCAAACAGTGCTTTCAGAGTGAGTTGTAAACAGTTAATTTGAAAATTGTGAGCAGGACATAAGATTATAGCATACCCATTCTGTCCTCGACAATTTTTCTCAATTATGCTATCACGATCAAAACGGTGGTGACCAAACCAGCGTGACTAAAGAATAGACTGGTTTATCTGCAGGGTTTGTGGTCTGCGCGGCCCCAGACTGACAGGACCTCAGGAAGAGAAGTCAAAGGGAAAACATAGAGCAAAGAAGTCTAAATAGCCATCCAGTGCATTTTCACGGAGGAGTTATTTTATTAGGTTTTGTAATACGGAACAATTAAATATAATGCTTTCAAACTCCCTAAAACGGCAAGACGTAATATAAAACAGAGTCACTACAGGACCAAAATGCAAGGTCTAAACCGCAGAGAAACTAGCACATGAAAAAACTAAATCAGGGTTAATCTAGACCTAGACCAGGATGACATTATAGTTTCTGCATGGTTCACAAACAAATTAGGACAACCTCAAACAAAAGAAATTTCCAAACTCCCAAGTTCAACCAGTAAAACCTTTGTGCCACGTAAATAAGATGCAACACTGACTGGGAACCAGTGGTAAGAGAATGTGCACTCATCTATGCGCTCCTCATAGACAACAGTATAATAGGCACAGCAGTGGGGACACAGCACTAACAAAGCACAGAGAGGTACACACACGTCTGTTACCAATTATAAGGCTTAAGTCTGAGAGTCTGAAAATGAGTAATAATAGTACAGCCAGCAGCCGTCCATTTGAAACCACAAAAGACAAAATAAATCCACAAAATACAGTGCCATCATCAACAGTAGGAGAAGTATATCAAAGCAAGACAGAGGAACGCCAATAACATGCCATATCTGATTATGCTCTGTGCCAATGCGCTTTAACTCAGACGTCCTGACTCAAACTTAAAAGAAAAACTGAATATATATTTTAAGTACAAGCCAGCAGACCTAGAAAAGAGAGCATCATTGGGCTTGTCTACATTTAAGCTCTTATGTAAAGCAGGAGTGCACACCTCACTTAGAGGTGAGGGCATGTGGCCTCAAAAGTTTGACTAAACATCACAAAGTGCACAGTGCTTAATGGCAGACACCTGCCAGATCTGCCCCATGGAGCAAATACACAGTCTGCACGTGGGTGTCAATCAAAACATGCAAATGAACAAGAATAGTTTATATAGTTTATAAACACTTTAGTTTATAAACACTAAAGCTGGAATCAGAAACAGAAAAGACCCAAATCAAAATCAGAGAACAGTGGAGTGCAACTTTGCAACTCAATTCATAGTTTTATTAGCCTTCTATTCAGAGTTCTGAAAGATAAAAGGTGAAAGATCAAAAATATGGAGAGGTTATTAACAGTTTTATAACTTTTGAATTTCTTTGATCCGTTAAAATGATGCGCGTCTTATAGGAGTTAATTTAGGGTGTTCATTTTGACAGTTGAAGATCAAATCTATAAACGCTGAGAGTTTGCAGTGTGGGAAGTTCACGCACAGCTCTTACCTTCTTCTGCTGACTTCATGTCGCTGCTGACAGAGTGGAGAAAGTCCAGTCCTCGATCTGCTGCTGATCCAAAACTGAACGATGAATGAACACTGAGGCAAAACGCTTCCTGCATTCAACAAGCGGCGCGCAACTTTCTCTTTGGTAAATTTCTGCTGTGGTCAAGAGTAAGCGCAAAGATTAGCAAAAGTTGACTTCATACAGCGGTAACAGAGAGAAAAAGCATGGTTTAGGTGCTCTGGACTTGACAGCGCTTCGCAGTGCGCACGGGTGGAGGAGGGTTCAGTTCTGGTGCTTCTGCAGAGGCACCGGGAACCACGAAGAGGAAGCGACCTGAGGTGAGTTTGAATCTTACGAGAGGTTTTCAAGAGTCTCCCTTTGGTCGATGACGCCTCACTGTTTGTCATAGGGGCCGGCTCCGGTGCTTTTAAAGGTGGAAAACACCCTCCATGCTCCGCCGCTGCGCACCGCCCATCCGGGGATGACGCGGACGCGCTCGTGGATCAGATGAATCCACCGTGGGATCCCGGGACCGCGCGCCTGCGTACAGCTCACAATCAATGTCACTACGTATGTCAAAGTGCAAACCGTCATCTTCTGTCTTCTGTGTGTGTCATTTTGCAGGAAGAAATGTAAAATTATAAACTAACGGGTTCAAATGAATCTACTCTAAGTAATTAATCCCGCAGGGGTTCATTATCTTGTTACATCCACCACTGAGATCCTATTTATTAGAAGTGATGTTTTGACAGCCCTTCAGAGCTTAGAAAGTTCAGGGAGGAGACTAAACTTTAGGCTATTTATCAGTAAAAGCAGTTACCCAGATGTGATGTTTTAATAATAATAATAATAATAATAATTCATTGCATTTATATAGCGCCTTTCATGACACCCAAAGCGCTTTACAGTTCATTGTTCATTCACTTCATACTTGGTGGTGGTAAGCTACTTTCTGTAGCCACAGCTGCCCCAGGGCATACTGACGGAAGCGAGGCTGCCAATCTGCACCATCGGCCCCTCCGACCACCTCCAACCTCCACCTCATGCACACACCGCTTTCATACTAGGCAATGTGGGTAAAGTGTCTTGCCTAAGGACACAGCGACAGATTTTTTGCAACTGGCGCCCCACTGTGGCACCTGGAATTCCCAGTGTCTCCCATCCAAGTACTAACCAGGCCCTGCCTTGCTTAGCTTCTGAGATCTGATGGGATCAGGCTTTGACAGGCAGGTATGGCCACAGCTGTAATGTGACAATAAGAGATGAGCAACACAAATGCCAGTGAGGGAGGATAGGAAAGGGTAGAACAGATTAAAAGGTGTATGCAAGCAGGTTGAAATGCAGAGAACGGTGCTGTATCTGGGGACCACTTGTCCCTTTTTGGATTGCCCAGCACAGCCACTGAGGCCCCTGTTCATCATCACTCTCATTTTAGAGAATGCTCCTTTACTAGAGCCATATTCATCACAAAAACAGGGTAACATTAGTCTGGTTAACACCTGACCATATCACAAGTGAGATATGGGTCTGGAAACTCGCTTCGAAAAATCCCGTAGCGGAGGTGTGGTTAGCGATTGCCAACGGCCGTTTATTGGGCGTTATGAATGTCTATCATTGAGCGTATACGTAAGTCCATAGCCAATCATGTCAGTTGTCAGTTCAAACTACAAGCTTCCGTTTGTCATGTAGTACGCGTCACCGTCTTGCCACACCTCCCCCGCTCTCTGATTGGGGCCCTAAATCTGGGACTCTCGCTTGGACGAGTTTCCAGGCCGCCTTCCAGTTCGAAACGAACGGAAGCGGCCTGGGAATTCCCAGGCTAGGGTAACATCACTGTTCGCTTATTCTGACTTCCACAAAGCCTGTTGCTGTATTATAACTTGATTAGTGACCAAAATATGTTTGGTCTCTAATATTTATTTCAGTGCCGACTTTTGCTCTAAAGACATGAGCACCCTTGGATTTACAGTGAGTCCAGTGTGCTCCTGGTTCCCAGACCTTTTGAAAACACCTTGTTTCACAGCTCTCCCTCAGGACCAGGGTCTTCAACAACACCAACAGTTTCATGTGTCAGGACACTGATGGCCCTATAATGGCCCAGGTTGTTAGGAGCGGCTCCTGTGTTATTATAGTACCATTAACATCCTGCATATTCTCGTGATTACTACTTTTCTTTTTTCTTCTGAAAATGACTCACCTCTACCATAGTGAGATGAGTATTGTAATGTGTAGCTCCTAATCATTCCTAATCTTTTGGTATTAGTTCCAATGTTCAATACAATGTAAATCTATAGGAAACATTTACCCTTTATCTCATATGCTCAAACCATTTATCAAAATGACATACTGTTCCTGTTCCTGTTATGGTTTAAAATAGCCCTTTTATTGTACATTAATTAAGTAATTAGCTTCTCCAATAGATCCTCGATTTGGCCAATTTGCATAGACACAGTCAGTTTACACTGATTAATGAGAGATAGTTGTTTCAGATGTAGAATGAATGGCTGTATTTTGTGCCAGTGAAATACAACCTCGATTATGCACATCTGTGTATGGAAAGAGTAATGACAAGCAAATCCTGTTTTTAACAAGTAGGAATATCTGAGCCCTGCTAACTGATGCAATTAATGATGGGTTAGACAAGCTACAACATACAGTAATTTCTTTTGAATCTGAGCCATAGAGTGTGAAAAAAAATCAACTCCCTGAAGGCTGAGATGTAGCTGGCAGAGTTTAGGATGATCACACATAATCAAAAGCAGAGGGAGATGGGGTATGGGCAGACTGTGCACACACAGTAACAGTATAACAGTGTTTTCTTTGCCCACAGTAGCTCCTCGCCGTCACTTGCGGTCTTGGCACATGTGAGGCCTGAGATGAGAGAGCAGGCATCACGTACTTGAGGAGATGAATTATGATAAAACGCAGTGGTATAGGAAAAAAGTACTAGTACACGTCTGATTGGCAGTGTCAGCAGTAGGGGCTGTGCGGCTGTGGTTAAGGTTAGCTCCTATGGCAGACTAGAGAGACTTATCTTGATGAATCTCGTGCTTGTGAGGAAAGTGCCATTAGCCGTAACATCTGTCAACAAGAGTCAGTCCAGAAAAGATCCACAGTGACGAATTACACCTGACAGTTCATCAGGCACCAGTGAAAGGAGACGCTCAAGATTTAGACTATCGTGTGGAGTCAACAGTCATATTTGTTGTTATTGTCAGAACATGGATTTTCAGGTTGAGATGTAACTCCTTTCAAATGTGACAGTGGGTAAGGAGGCACTATAAAGCAACAGCAGAAATAGAGGCTGAAGGACTACACTGTTATTATCCCAATACTCCAAACATTCACAGTAGGTAAAATCTTTCAGCTAAGATAGTCCTGACCAAGCCTGGCTCAAAGTCTGGAGATGGGTCTGTAGGTACTGCAAAAACTGTGGACAAATTTTATGTTAATCAACATTATTTTACTTTACTCTGGACGTGTGCTGCTGACCTCTTGGCCAGGTCACCCTTGTAAACGAGGTCTTGATCTCAATGGGTTTTTACCTGGTTAAATAAAGGTTAAATCAAATAAAATAAAAAATTATTTTACATACATTTGTATTATTTGATGAGGCATACAAGTCACACATGCCACTACCCCAGTACTGTCTCCAGTGTTTTGCATATTCAGGAAGTCCTGTAAGCTCAATTCAGATTTGTTTATGCAGTTGATGGAAAGCAACCAGTCAAAAATGTCAGAGAGCACTTAGTCAAGTCGTTAAAAAAAATGGAACATATATCCACTATAGTGAAGTCTGTGTACTTTCATGTTATGCCAGTATCTTTTGACAGGACTCTTCTTCCTCTTTGTTAATGACTTCTGACAAACCCCACTAGAGCTGTAGTTTTCAAATGGGTGGTATGTCCAGTCTGAAGGAAAGTGCCTCCACATTTCTGGAAATGTAAAATCATAATTTATTGCTACTACATCTGGCCTTGTGACTGTGCAACTACACTGCAGCCACAACATGTCTGTGGAGCGCATTAGTCTTGTGTGTGTGATTTATGAGTAGCTTGCTCCCGCTCGCGTGTTTTGCACAAAATGATCATTGCTTATGGCTTGTAAACAGACACATTCTGCTTTATCATTTATATGGATAGAGTTGCTTTGTTTTGTTCATTTGTACTTGTGCAATTCTTCCACAAACATAATGCACTTTGTGATTTGCACCAAGTAAATCCACATCTCTGTTTTATGTAACAATCCTTTTCAGAAAGCAATAAAAGTTAATCCCACCCTGAGGGGGGCAATGAGCAAGCCAGTGTGGGTCCTTGGGCAAGACCTTGCAATACCAAGTGATGGTAACATCAGGAAAAAGGAACACGAGAAACTAGAGGAAATACCAGGGGCTCAAGGAAGAGCTGGAGAAGGCCTGGAAGGTGAAGGCATCAGTGGTGCCCGTGGTGATCGGAGCACTCGGGGCTGTAACCCCCAAACTGGAGGAGTGGCTACAACAGATCCCAGGAAAAACATCAGACATCTCAGTCCAGAAAAGTGCAGTACAGGAACAGCAAAGATACTGCGCAGAACTCTCAAGCTCCCAGGCCTCTGGTAGAGGACCCGAGCTGGATGAGAGTGAGAGACCAACTACCGTGGAAGGTGAGGAGCACTTTTTATATATATATATATATATACAGTATAAGCTTCTGCAGTGTGACAGCCCTAATAACTATCGAGTTTGATTTACGGTAAAGCTCTTATGTCAGAAAGTAACTTTTTCTCCAGTGGTATTGCAGCTGTCTCTAAACCTCCGTCCACCCTCCCCAGGATAATGAATAACTTGAGTGGCTTTTAGCAGTATGGGAAATGTGGTTATTGCCAGTTTCTATAATGTTTACTACCAGTGGTTTGGCTGTGGACTGGCTCTACATCATGGCATGTGCCTGAAAGATGGGTTTTAGAAAAGGATTCACATGTAAATCCTGAGCCAGAAGTTGACAGGTATAAATAATCACATCTGAGTTTTCCAAGCTGTGGGATTATTGCTGTCAAATTTGTTTGTCTAGACATCAGGAATGGGGAAAAAAGCCGCTTGTGGGCAATAGTAATAAGACAGGGCTACCATCCATTCAAAGATGCTTGATGCTTACATATATTTACAGTCTAAAATTATCTTATTCAAATCAGAACAACACAACTTCTAATAATAGTAGCGAGAACTGTCCATAAAAAAGTAAAAATAGACCACATTATTTGCCCATTTTATGTAAGCACCTTTCTCATCAGAAAACATAGATGGTGCTGAAAGCTGGGAGAGTACTACAAAATGATCATATCCAGCTTTACAGGTGCCAGGAATATTCTACGGCATGGCAGCATTACCAAGTCAAGTTAAAAATTCAAATCTGTGGAGAGGCGAGCCTGCCCACTATGCATGCGTGTATTTCAATCCAGAGAAAGCAATGACATCCCCATGGAGACAAGCAGGTCCAGAAAAACTGCATAGTACACCTTTAGGTCAGCACTTTAAATGTGACTAATCTCTAAGTCTAATTTTTATGTCTTCCCACCTTTTTTGTTCACCAGAGCCTGCAGACTTTATAGCTAAAAACGCTCATTTATGTGCGCTGTTGATACAAGTTCATTACTCATTCTCTACTGGGACTTTTAACTCTTAAAGCAGACATAGTAACTAGTCATCTCTATTGATCTTAGCGAATGAGAGAGAAGTCTGCGGTTACCGAGGACATGTTATGAATGGCTGCTAACCGCACGATACGCACAAACTTCCCAACTTCTGCTTTTAATAGTGAGTACAGCACATAAAGGTACACACTGACAATGGAGAAGTGCTCTGAGCTATCTTAGGCATGTCTGGACACCGCTGTATGTTTAGCACCTCAGATTCCTCTTATAAGAAGGAAGTCATGTACAAGTCTGGATTGTAACCAAAGAATGTCACCATCACATGGATGTTTATTATGGATTTATGAACGGTATATTGAGCAGAGAAGGCCGGTGAATGGCTAGTTGATGTTGTATGCCTGAATAACTCAGTAGGACACTCTAGAGATTCATCTGAACTACTTTATATATTTTTTTATTCCCTTTATTGTCTCATTGGGAAAAAATTCTCCTGTATTTAATCCATCCCTGGAGAACTGACCGGCCACTGTAAAGGACCGTCTCCAGATCTTGAGCCAGGCTTGGTCAGGACTAGCTGAAAGATTAGCTTACTTTGCATTTTTTAGGTTAATGGGGGAAAACTGAGCACCCAGAAGAAACCCACCCAGACACAGGGAGAACATGCAAACTTTGCACAAATTCCCACCTGGGAATTAAACCTGGGAACTTTTTGCTGTGAGGGGACAGTGCACTCAACATATTTTATTCAGTTCAGACACATACACTGCCTGACAAAAGTATTAGGACGATTGTGTATTTCTGAACTTTCATAAATAATGATCACAAGACGTATTGGTAATGACAAAAAATCAATTTATTGATATATTAAAGCAAATTTCATCATGTGTAAAGGCATATTATTGCAAAAATGGGGACTCATTGCAGTGTAGGTCTAACTCAGGTCAGACTAGGACTATCATCCTAATACTTTTGTCAAGCAGTGTAATAATGTCAGTGACTTGACGTTGTTATACCATCTTATCGTGTATGATGAAATAATACTAACTTTGTGCAAATGGGATCGATAAAAAGTGGGCTATGGTTCTGCATTGTATATTTCTGCCCCAGGGTTGAATGAAACTATTTCTTATTTAAACAAATGCTTCATAACTCCTCTTTCTAGTGTTCGGTCGACTGCTGCTTTTGCTGACTTTGTGCATTGAGCAAAGCGTCCACCGGGGGCACTGTATCATACCCACATGTGCAGTCTATTCACAATCTGTGGCCAATAAGGCTTTCTATAGGTCAAAGGAATACAACCTATGAGACAATTTTCCTACATTAAAACCAGTGCGGGTAATTACTCATGTGTGGGGAACCATATTGTCAAACAAAAACATCATACGCCGTTCCTCATGTGTATTGCGTATCCGTGCAGTTGGGTGACAGTCTCAGCACCGGTTATGGGATGATGGCAGTGGATGGTTTCATTTTCCTAAGCCTATGACTGTCATTCTGAGGTCTGGTTCTGTGATTTAAACTCAGGGATGTGTGCCAAACTCATTTTACTACTTCTCTTTGACTGCTTCACATTAAATGGTAATTATGCAGTTTTTAACCAGTGTTGTTATTAGAAAGAAAAATCAGTATTAAGAAGATTACCTATAAGAAATAAATGATCAAATAATGCTGGTAAAGTAAGTGATTTTGCATACATATTGTCCCAATCAATCTGAATTGAATATTGCACTCTAGCACAAAAAAAAACAAAAAAAGAACTCACCAATGCAGTGCATGGAGATAATAGCACTGAGAGGTTTGTGCATGTCCTTGCAAGGAGGTTAATTTAATCATAACAAATATTACTGCACATGTGCTTGTCTTCTTGCAATACCAGCATGAGTGAGTAAAACACACACACAAAAAAGTGCATTTTATTGATTTATTTACTTATTTATTATCCAAATAACAATAACAGCCATCATAAATATGCTAAATATAAATGTAAATGTATTGAAGTTCAAGTATTGTGCTTAAGTGATTGGACTAAGAAATTAAACACAAATATTCTGAAATATAATACCTTTATATTATTCATTATTTTGGACATTTACACTCCATTTCATTCACGCTCATTTTGCAGCTTTATTGCTCTTATTTAGTGTTGTCATCTCAGGCACATTTAAGTCAACTATTTTATTATTAAAACAAAGAAAAATTATTGCAATTGCCCATCTGTTGTGCAGGCGTTATGGAAAACCTCTCAGTACATTCCCATATAGTACTCTCATCTTACAAATAACAACGTGAGGATATAAACAGTTTTGGACTCTATCCAGCGTGTGCATGTGTTGTGTCACGTTTCAGAGCGAGCTTGTGTCAACATTATCCTATGGCAGCAGAGAAGTAGCGCATTCATTTACAAGTTAGAACATGGCCCTAGTTAATGCTCGTGGTATTTTTTTTAACCCGCAGACCGACTAAAACAAATCTGCCTAATCGAATGTGTAGCCCAGAAGTGCTGATGTAGTAGTACCAGTAATAGTAGAAGGAGTACAGGGAGGGTGAAGTAATAGTGGTAGTCTTAGTCAGTCTAGTAGAACTGCAGTAGCACCCTGACGGCTTTCGAATTTTCTTCACCCCCATAAACATTTAGGCCTATTTATTTACTCATGTTATTTTACGAGTACAAATATTTTGCTACCTCTACCGGCCACACAAACACAGGGGGGTCTCAACACCATCTTATGTGTATTTTCTCTGCTCTTCCTGTCTGCACCCAGGGCCATCCTCTGCCCAGGACCCTCTGATGGGATCCCCCTTCTGTTTCCTGTTGTTTGTATGCGTCGCCTGGCAACCGTGGCAGCTGTCCATTCGGGACGGATTTTTCTCTTTTTACTAGTGAGACTGGGGTCTTGGAGGTTAGAGGGTCACCACGCTGCTGGGGCGCTTTATGGTCTGTGTGGTGGCAGTTTGATATATGGGCAGAAGTTATGCTCTAATTTGGCCTTGAGCTGATAATGTTTTTCCATTGAAGCAGCGCTGTTAAAATGTTGTGATTCAGCGTTTTATTAGTCAGCCCTCTCTTTGATTCACCCCCATCTGGCTGTGAGATGACTGGGGCAATCACATGAGCTGGTGTCCATATCTGTCCCCAGATGGTCAGATAAGATGTTTTCATTCACATCAGAGTGACCATACCAACCTCAGTGAATCTCCAAAAGAATCAAATAAATATTGTTACATAAAAAGCTAAATATAGATCAATAATGGGGCAGCAGTAGCTCAGTTGGTAGAGCGTTTGTCTACTACTACTAATCCAGGGGTTGGCGGTTCAAATCCCGCTCTTCACGGGTGATCCCAGCTCCCACAGATGAGTGCTGCCGTTGTGCCCTTGGGCAAGACACTTAACCCCACCTTGCCCCCACTGGTAGCCCCCATGGCCGAAGTACATCAACTTAAACTTTAAACATACAAGAAATATACAAAAATATAACAACAACAATACTCGAGGCTTAAAGGGATATGCCACCCCCAGGTCAAACTTGGGCATCTCCCCACAGTCCAGAGACTAAAATAAGTGATGGAAAGCGTTTTCCTGATCACCCAGCCATTGTCCGAGTCTGTCAGCACTGACCGCCGCGCGCAGCTGCAGCTGCAGCTGCAGCTGCAGCTACTCCACGTTAGACTGGAGGCTAATGTCGCCAGAGAAAGATTTCGGCCAAAAGGAATTAATTTGCTCGATGCTTTTCCCAATTACTTTCTGTGTAGTGCGCATTCATATCTTTCTGTGTAGTGCGCATTCATATCGAGTGCAAATAAATGTGCAAATCAACACGGAGAGCTTGCCTTGGTCATTTTGGGGTGGGAACTATTTCACAGTGCGGAAAAACACAGCCGAAGCACACAGGGGAGTTCACCACGTTGGGAGTTCCCCTGTTACGCAGCGTGGTGTGTGCTTCGGCTCTGTGCGCACTACACAGAAAGTAATTGGGAAAAGCATCGAGCAAATTAATTCCTTTTGGCCGAAACCTTTCTCTGGCGACGTTAGACTCCAGTCTAACGCGGAGTAGCTGCAGCTGCGCGCGGCGGTCAGTGCTGACAGACTCGGACAATGGCTGGGTGACCAGGAAAACGCTTTCCATCACTTATTTTAGTCTCTGGACTGTGGGGAGATGCCCAAGTTTGACCTGGGGGTGGCATATCCCTTTAAGAAATTTCAAATTCAAAACAGAGTGCTTTGGTTTTCATGGCTTTTTGGTTTGTACAAAATTTTAAAGAGTTTAAATACAAAGAGGGACTGAAATATGACAAATTTGGGTTTTTGGCAATGAATATGGTATTTTGAAAAGATGAGAAACAAGTTCAACACCTATTTTTTTTCCACAGGAATGTCTTTTTCAAAGATACCAAAAAGTACATGTTTTACATTCAACTGTAGGTTTGTATCAAGCTTTCCATTCACAAACAGAAGTATGTCATTCAAAAGATTTGAGTATATGAGCAATCCCAGAACATATGAGTGATTGTTTCTTCAACGCTATGACAAAATCATGGGGGCTGGTGCATTGTGTTCTGGGCAGCAGATCTGCTTGGACTCCTGCCCCGGCGACCCAGAAAATGGAAAAGTGGAAGAAGATGAATGAATGAATAGATCAATAATCTGAAATGTGTGTGTGTGTGTGTGTGTTCTTCTAAAAATCAAAAATCAAATCATCAGGAAATGTGGAATTGGAAACATTACTTTAACAGGCCCATTTAAATACAAACTGTCATGAGTTTACGAAAGAACCTTAAACTCCCTCAGCTGGCTTCAAGTTGCATTGGGATATATTCTATACTGAAAGTCTTTCCGAACATAACTGACTGATCCTTTGATCCATTTGATCAGTTTGAATATGTGTTTATAAAAGTCCATACTCCTTGACATAATAAGTTGCACATTTCCCTTCAGTGTATCTGTGCACCAGTCCATACTTGACCTTCACACTGACCGTCATAGAAAGGTGGTGAACACTTTCATCATGCACTTTTCTGCTCCTTTAGCTTTCTTTTTACAAGACTTCACATCAACCAGCACATTTAAAAACATGTGTTATCCGTGTATGACACAGGCTCTAAATCCAAATTAGAACATGTGTGTGGATCATATTCCCAACAGTGACTCACGGGTGGCTGCATTTTAACAAACAAACACACGTGATCTAAGACAAAAGACAGATTTTCTTTGCTCTTTGTCCTATTAAAAATGAAACTAGACATAATAAAGTTTAGGGAGAGAAGCCTGCTGCCCGTCTGTGAATCGCTCTGACTCATTCCCTCTGGTCCTAGAGCCTTAAGCGTCTCCCCAGTCCATGGAAATCTAAATCTAGTGGTTTGTTTTTCACTTGGATCCTCACAGCGGTGTTCCCAACCTCAGACACTGATCCCAATCACTAGGAATACCCTGATGCTGCAGTTTGAACCTTTAAGAGCTGAAACCAAATAGTATAATTGTGTAATAAGGAATCCCTATTCAGGAAACTCATACTACGCAAGCTGGAAAACTGGCGGCCGCCTCTGCTCCCGATAACTTGCACAGTTTGTTGTAAAAACCTCGCTAAGTAATAGTATCAATTTACGTATTACACATTTCAGACGAGCGATCTGGGATTAATTTGCGATTCCCATTGTTACAGAAATGCAGCAATTCCAGGTACAACAATGGTCACACAGAATTTTCGAGCAAAATGACTCAAATTATGTGATGATTCACTATGTCCAGCAACATTTGTGGTGTCTGGTCATTACAAGAAACACATTGAACACTGAAATTAATATAGTCAGGGAAAGGCTCTGCACACGTGTCCATTGATAAAATAAACAGGATCCAGAGCTTGTCTGTATGTGTGACAAGGATTATACGGGAAATATCTGGCTCTATGCAAAGGGCACTGCTTCACTGACACAGGGCGTTTTGTTGACATGTTAAGTTGTATGCTCTAGTGAAAACCATGTTGTGTCAAGTGGGCATGGCCATAATCATTTGTGTACATAAAGACAATTACTCTATTCACAGTGTTGTTGTATTAGTTTTTAAATGAAACAGGGTTATTAAAGATATTTGTAGGCCTGTCACGATAATTACTATATCGACTTGTCAGTGTGTCAGTGGCATAGTAGTTTGAATATTATTGTTTATTGCAGTATTTCTCTGTGGCAATATACCATGCTTTAAATTGTGGTACTGTGACAGACCTACATATTTGACTTTTTAGTATGTGCATAATGCCCAGCCACGGAAAAAACAGTCACAAGTCATCCTGGAGGCGATTTGAGTGATTTGCAGATTCTTAAAGTGTAAATTCTAAGCTTTCTAATGATGCCTTACACATGGAAATCTGAGAATATTTGAAGAATTTGTGGCCATTTGAAAGCCGCACACTGGATTTTGGAAAGTTCTGAAAACAGCTCGTGAAGTTCTCTAACTCTAGGCCTTCTGGGCTCCTCTGCAGGACATTAAGCTCAGCCCTCCCCCTGCAGATCATCATCATTACTGGTTTAGTCCTTGGTTTAGTACTTGGTTTAGTCCTGTTTTAGTCCTGTTTTGGTCCTGGTTTGGTCCTGGTTTAGTCCTGTTTTAGTCCTTGGTTTAGTCCTGGTTTAGTCCTGTTTTGGTCCTGGTTTAGTCCTGTTTTAGTCCTTGGTTTAGTCGTTGGTTTAGTCCTTGGTTTAGTCCTGGTTTAGTCCTGTTTTGGTCCTGGTTTAGTCCTGTTTTAGTCCTTGGTTTAGTCCTTGGTTTAGTCCTGTTTTAGTCCTTGGTTTAGTCCTTGGTTTAGTCCTTGGTTTAGTCCTGGTTTAGTCCTGGTTTAGTCTTGGTTTAGTCCTTGGTTTAGTCCTGGTTAAGTCCTGGTTTAGTCCTGGCTTAGTCCTGTTTTAGTCCTTGGTTTAGTCCTTGGTTTAGTCCTGTTTTAGTCCTTGGTTTAGTCCTTGGTTTAGTCCTTGGTTTAGTCCTGTTTTAGTCCTGTTTTAGTCCTTGGTTTAGTCCTTGGTTTAGTCCTGGTTTAGTCCTGGTTTAGTCCTGGTTTAGTCTTGGTTTAGTCCTTGGTTTAGTCCTGGTTTAGTCCTGGTTTAGTCCTGGTTTAGTCCTGCACACCAAATTGCTCTAAATTGCTTGTAGACAACATTGTGAGTATAGCAAACAATATGAATATGAATTTGGCACCATCCCAGCGATCGGCACAGTGTGTGGAGCAGGCACAGGGTTCAGATGAGGAACAAATATACACCGCACACATCCACTGACCTCAACAGATCTCTTAAGAGCTCTTAAAACAGATCATTCTCTCTCAGGTTGCATCTCCACAGATCTGAGCTGTAATTTGGCATCACCTGCTTGTTTTCACAGAGATTAAGCAAAGACATTAAGCAAAGTAAGAATTTCATTGCACAGGGAAACGTGTTTCTTTACTGTGCATATGACAATAAAAGCTTTGAATCTTTTGAATCTTTGAATCTTAATGCCATATGCTGTGAAATATTTGGACAAAGCAAGCAATAACATTTCCATAGAGACAACAAGTGGCAAACTTACTCCCAGAAAAGTTACATAGTGCACCTTTGATCATATAATTTTATTAGATTCTGTCTCATATAGAGATCTGCATAACCACATGGTCACTTGCTGCTGGCACAACACTCAAACCAGTTGAATCACTTTTTAAAAAAGCTGTGAAAATATTAGACAAGAAACCATTCTCAGTCCACCACTGCACAATTTTAGACAAGTACAACTTGCTCAATTTTAATAATTTTGTACATTTTAAATACGGTTGTTTCATATATAAAGTTTTACATGGACTTGCTCCTCCTCCGCTGCAGGATTTTATCAAAATAAAGACTGTCAGTGGGATGGGAACAAGGGCCACGGCCCAGGGGAACTGTGAGGTCCCACACAGACGCACTACATTTGGACAAACTGTGCTCTCAGTCAGAGGCACAGAGTTCTGGAACATTCTCCCATCATCAATAAGAGAGAATCCAACACTGGACACGGCGGCACGGTGGCTGAGTGGGTAGCGCTCATGCTTCACAGCAAGAGGGTTCCGGGTTCAATCCCTGGGTTGCCCAGGCCTTTCTGTGTGGAGTTTCCATGTTCTCCCCGTGTCTGGTTTCCTCCGGGCACTCCGGTTTCCCCCACCAACCCAAAACATGCACCATAGGTAAAATCCTCCAGCTTAGGTCCTGACCAAGCCGAAGCAAGAAGATCATGGAGATGGTCCCCGGGCGCAGTAATGTGCTGCTCACTGCTCCTAATAACAGGATGGGTTAAATGCAGAACTGGAATTTCCCCACTGTGGGACTAATAAAGGCATAACATAGACTTGTGGACACTTTTAATGTTGGTGTTATTGTCAGTTGTCACTGTTTTTATTGTTTTTGCTGTGGTGTCAGGGACTGCAGATGAAAATTAGCATTCTTGCTATAATCTGGCATATTTACACTGCAATGCTGCAGATGTTCATTAATATGCACTGTCCCTATTAAATAAAGAATACATAAAAATATAGCTGCAAGCAGCAATGTGGGGCTAAGCAGTGACCCAGCCTAATTTGATGACGTGCGTTTTTGAAAATTGGACTTACAGTTCAAAAGTTACAAGCAGAAATGTCCCTCAAATTTTGACCTGTTGGTGGCGCTAGAGGGTTTGAGCTGGGGCCCTGTAATTTTTTTGTGGGGAATCCTGGGAAGGACGCGAACATCTGTGAAAAGTTTGAAAATAATCCTATGAAGGGTTCCCGAGATATGATCAAAGATCTTTGATCTAGCCGAATCAATTAAGAGCAGGGTGTTGCCTAGCAACGCAGAAATGTACCTGAAAATTCCTGCAACTTTGACCTGCTGGTGGCGCTAGACGGTTGGGGGTGGGGACCTATAAATTGCTGTGGGTAATGAGGAGACTGGCTGGAATGTGCATGCAAAATTTCACAACTTTTTACCAGACGGTTCTAGGGGCTGCCATAGACTCCCAGAGGCGGAAGAATATTTTATAATAATAAGAAGAATCAGTAGAAACACTATGGGTGCCTCGCACCTTCAGTGCTTGTCCCCAATAAAATAAATAGAATAGATATCACAATTTCTATGACACAGTTATTTGCTGTTTTTGGCAGAAAACTAAATCCTTTGTCTTCATGCTTTCTTCAGAAATCCTGGCAACTCCATAGTGTATAAATATGTGCATATCTATAAACATGTTGAAATGCATGTAGTTCTTGTGTTAGAATTGCTATATAATTGTTAGAAAAGTTGTGGATCTTAAAAAAGAATACTTTATACAGTTGTGTTGTATCTTTTGGCCTGCATGTGATTTGTACCATTTGTATCACACTTGCAGGAATCCAACACTTGTGTAGCGATCCAGTGTGCATCCGGGATCCCGTCTTATGACACATCTTCAACAGTAAAACACTATTAGATTGTGCAAGCCTGCATACCTCTGTGAGTTATACGGTTTTTGGTTGTCAGAGGTGGTAGCAGGAGGTAACATTACTCAGCAGCTCCCTTGTGTCACAACCTTGCCACTGTCTACGCAACCGCCAGGGCTTCTGGGAAACCATCTCAGGGCCCACAACGCTGCCAGTCGAGCGTGGCTCTCATAATCCCTGCGTGTAAGTCAAGGAGTTTGCTGAAAAGTAATGATAGTCTCGCCTCCTTTATTGTGGTTGGATGTGTAAATAGCCTACATCTGGACAATATAATTTCACACATCATCACTCTGGGTAACCCCTCTGCCTACCGCCCACCTCCTTAAAGAAAATGAAGCACGGGTCTTGTCAGAGGGAATCCCTGCTAGCTCATGTGAGGATACACACTCCACAGTGGCCCCAAATGACGATCATTTACTTTCGACAGTCTGAAACCAGGCTGACCCAATGTCTAGTGTGACTCAGAGCTTCAGCTTCCCGCACTTCCTGCACAGCCATGCCAGAACTTTGGAGATCCGCAGATGAACGAGAAATTTCCCAATCTTTGCCCCATTCTTGACTACCGATGGGTCTCTTCTGACGGAACACTTTAGTAGTATGTCTGCAGTGTGGTATTCTACTGGACATCCCTACGGTGGAAAATAGGCTCCCGAAGCATTTAACATCATCATAAGATCCAGACATGTGTGCTAGCTGTAGATGCAGAGTGGGTTTTTTCAAGTGTCCAGACAGTTACGAAATGCTTAAGTTAATACGGTAGTGTTGTGGCTTATACTTACGGTTACGTGTGGTTTAGGAGTAGACAGAAATACTTGGAGCAAGGAGTTTTTGGGGCAACCAAGAAATATAAACCAGGCTGTGATTTCTGCTATTTCAAGTGTCTTTAATCTAACATATTAGACTGTGTATTTATAATTTAATATAAGCAGCATAAGTGGAAAATCATTAGATATGTTACCAAAGTAAATGTCAAATTAGAGAAAGTGAAAGGGACTTAGTGCTTGTCTTGTCAGCAAAGAGGTTATGATTGGCTTTTCAGGTTGGTTAAATCACGGCCACGCTAAACCAAACTCTGTAATGAAACTGTAACCCTGATTCAGTCCAGGTTTAATACAATATAAAGTAAAGGATTAGTCTCTTAATGTAACAACCTGCTTTTGGATGAGTCCAAATGTGGGACAATATGTGGGTGATTCTCGACTAACCGGCTGGTTAGCTCAACTGGTAAGTCACTGACTTTCCCCGGCGGGATGTGGGTTCACATCCCCTCCCCCGGCAATGAGCAAAAAACCAGTGTGGGTCCTTGGGCAAGACCCTTCACGGTACTGCCCCCCCGAGCACTGAAAGATGGCTGCTCACTGCTCCTGAAAAGGATGGGTCAAATGTAGAGGTCAAATTTCTCCCATGTGTCACTGTGTGTCATTGTGTGTGACACCAAATAAAGACTTAAACTACAGTCATATTTTCGTCATATTTTTCAGAAAATCCAACACATATTTTTTAGAAATATTTTTATTAGTAGTACTTTATTATATTAGCACTTCTTGACTATCTTAGCAAGTCAATGGTTCTTCTGATCTTAAGCATTTCATTACATTGTTGACTTTGTGTTGATCCTGCATATGACAAATAAACAATCTTGAATTTTGAATCTACTTCATCACAATGTGTTGAAACATTAACTGATAGTATTTGTAATGAAATTGCATAAATATTAAATAAATAATAATAAACAATAACAACAAATAAAGTGATGGAAATGACTGTTGTGGAAATGACAATGTTTAGCATTTCATATTAGCATGCTAATCTCTGTTTTAGAGTTAGCATAAAATATACTCAAAATACACAATATAAAATGGTATTTTTCTTATTATTTGTACATTTGTACATTATTTATACATTCAGAGGAAATATGAGGTGTTTGGAGATGACGACTGATAAACCTACTCTTGGTTTATCTTGATTTTGTTCTTGTTTCCCTTCCTTCCATGGAGCTAACGCTGCTATGCTAACATGAGCTCCTGTCACATCACAACTGATGTGGTTCAAGTAGACAAAGGTTAAAAAAAGTTAAAAGTTACATTTTGTGGTCGAAATGACAGTGATCCCTAGGGACAAGTGTTCTTTTTATGAAAAATAAATAAAATACTAATATATCTTTCAAGCATGATATGTTTCATTAAAATAAGGAATTCCTGTGCCATTTGTCAATGAAGTTACTGTTGAATCCAATTTAATTCCAAAACCTGGCCAAGGGACAAATGGCATATAGCAAAAACACTCAATATAAAACCATATTTTATACAGGCCTAATAAAAATAGTAATTTATCTATCATCATTTTTTTGTAAGTTCGTTTTTGTGTATAGTAAGTGCAGCATGAATAAAAAATGACAAACATGTTTTTGTTTTTCTTATTTCTGCCTGGGACACAAATTCTTTGATAGTTGGAGAATCCCCCATGAACAGTTTAATAATGAACATGTCATTATGTGTTCTTTCTAAAAAAAAAATAAAAATAAAATAACGTGGCCTACTTGTGTGTTAGTGCTTCCATCTGCTGGGCGTTTATTGTATTGCGCTTTGGCTCAAGGTTCACGGAAAAACAGCAAAGTGCACAGGCCTGAACCCAAACACCACCTGAACATGTCTCCCTTTTGTTTCAATTAGAATATTTAAAAATGCTGATCAAATGGCACATGGCTTTATATGGAGTGCATAATCATACAGATGTGTAGGCCTGCTGAAAGGGAGTTTCTTCAAAACAAAACAAAAACTGGACTGTTTTGGTTTTCTCTCAGTCTCAGCCCACACTAAGCACCTGCAGCTCCTCATTGGCATTTTAAACCTTTGGCGTAACTGCTCTTTGACTTTTCACTCGGCCCTAATACTTAGTGACTGGGACGTGCCACAGAACGGCGCATACCACATACGCAACGACTGTGAAATAGGCGCAATATGATAGTGTCTGCAAATAATATATTTTGCTCATATTTCCCACGGTAAGTGTTTTAATTAAAAGCAGACAGTGATATCATGCAGGGCAACCTCACGAGGCCCTATATGTCACTTCTCATAACTGTCCAAATATCAAATAACTTAATATAGGAGCAGCGCGCATGCAGATGTACGGTAACCCAATGCGCAGTGAAAATAGTTGGTGCCACTCCAAAGTTTTACGCACAGTACGCCTTTTATTCCAATGATTTTGTGCTTTTTTAGAAGCCTATTCATGAAGTTTAACGCAATGTGCAAGATTTCAGTTGAACTTCTGTCAAAGGCCGTGCCCGTCTGAGCGACTCCACGCGCGCATGCATGGCACAGTTTGGACTCTGATGAAGCAACACTAACTGGTAATGAGCATCCGCGTCCATCAGCTCGTCGGTACATGACTAATAAACATGTAGTCGCTATTTAAAGGGCCGCAAATGAGGGCGTAAAGGCACAGAAGTGGGTCTTTTTCTTGTCCTCCCCGTGTCACTTCGTGTCAGGCTCCATTGGCAGCAGTCATTAGCATAGGACTCAGATCGGAGGTGTCAAACATGATGTGATGGGCCTAACGTGTGCATTCAGATACACGCACAGCTGGGAACCGGACTATACACCGAACACACATGCGGCGCTCTGCTGCCCCCGCGTGGATAAAAAGTAAACTGATAAACCACCGTATGAGAGGAACATCAGGGGCAGGGACGGGAATCGATTAGATTTTTACGATTCAGATTCCAGTATCGATACTGCGTAACGGTTCATTTCTTTATCCATTCTCTTATCGATTATAATTTGGGGGAAAAAGGAGAACAAACTGTTTGCTTAGCACCAAGATTAGCACTAGTCCTGGCTTAGTTCTGGCCTAGTCCTAGTTTAGTCCTGGTTTAGTCCTGGTCTAGTCCTGGCCTAGTCCTGGTCTAGTCCTGGTCTAGTCCTGGTTTAGTCCTGGACTAGTCCTGGTCTAGTCCTGGTCTAGTCCTGATCTAGTCCTGGTCTAGTCTTGGCCTAGTCCTGGTCTAGTCCTGGTTTAGTCCTGGTCTAGTCCTGGTCTAGTCCGGGTTTAGTCCAGGTTTAGTCCTGGTTTAGTCCTGGTCTAGTCCTGATCTAGTCCTGGTCTAGTTCTGGTCTAGTCCTGGTCTAGTCCAGGTTTAGCCCTGGTTTAGTCCTGGGTTAGTCCTGGTCTAGTCCTGGTCTAGTCCTGGTTTAGTCCAGGTTTAGTCCTGGTTTAGTCCTAGTCTAGTCCTGATCTAGTCCTGGTCTAGTCCTGGTCTAGTCCTGATCTAGTCCTGGTCTAGTCTTGGCCTAGTCCTGGTCTAGTCCTGGACTAGTCCTGGTCTAGTCCTGATCTAGTCCTGGTCTAGTCCTGGCCTAGTCCTGGTCTAGTCCTGATCTAGTCCTGGTCTAGTTCTGGCCTAGTCCTGGTCTAGTCCAGGTTTAGTCCTGGTTTAGTCCTGGTTTAGTCCTGGTCTAGTCCTGATCTAGTCCTGGTCTAGTTCTGGTCTAGTCCTGGTCTAGTCCAGGTTTAGTCCTGGTTTAGTCCTGGTATAGTCCTGGTCTAGTCCTGTTTTAGTTCTGTTTTAGTCCTGGTTTAGTCCTGGTTTAGTCCTGGTTTAGTGCACAGTCTAATGTTGACACAAGCTGCTGCTTTCACCTAATATCTCCAAATAATAATATGATAATACTGTAATATGACTCCGTGTTGCAGTGTTTTCAGATAATTCGTGTATCTCCACGTGTAAACGCGTATCATGTGTTTCAGAGCTAAATCACACTCTGTACACAAGCTTTATGAATTTACTTTCTGAATGAAGACATTATTTGAAGTACTCTACCCATGTCTTTATATTACTGTATATTATGTATTTATTTATTTTGCTCATTTAATTCTTTAATTTCCAATTAAGATTTTAGAAGGCCATAAGTAACACTAATCTATTGGCTATGTTGCCTATAGACTTAGACTTAGACAAACTTTATTGATCCACAAGGGAAATTGTTTTGGGTACGGTAGCTCACTCATCAAATATAATATAATATATAACAGAATGTAGGAAGGAAAAAAGGGAAAAAAAAGTAGATGGAAAAAAAATAGATGGAATAGCAACCAAAGAGCAACAGACCAGTGTCAGATGAGACATAATTATACACATAAAAATAATGATAATAAATATATATGTACAAATCAGATTTAAATAGAAAAGTAGGCCTACATGTCCCAAGTTATAGACCACTGTATGGCCGGGCTTTGAGTTGTAATTGATATTTTGATTTGAAAATAAATATTACTTAACTTTATAGCCTATAAATATATGCATTTAAATATATATGAACGGAATAATTTAGTCTAAAAAAAGAAAAGAAAAAAAGAAGACACCAATTCCAAACACAGTAAAGAAAAAAATATGGGGGTGGAGGAGGAAATATTAGTTATGTTGTAGACTTAGACTTAGACAAACTTTATTGATCCAGAAGGGAAATTGTTTTGGGTATTATGAAATATAATATATAATATATAAAATGGATGGAATAGCAACCAAAGAGCAATAGACCAGTGTCAGATGAGACATAATTATAAAAAATAATGATAATAATGTATATGTACAAAGCAGAATTAAATAGAAAAGTAGTAATAAAGTATAAAATACAATATCAAATAAGATGTACCAGTGTTTTCTTCTGCTCTTTGTTGACCCTGAAGCCCTCCAATTAACTACAGCAACATTCTGGGCACAAAGTCTATGTGTAATAAAAAGGTCAAGAAGAAATTGTTCTTGTAAATTAGCCGTAGTTTACCATTTTAATTGTAAATTGTAGTCTTGAGGGTGTCATTTGTCTGTGTGGGTGTATTTCTATCAGTTATTTATTTTAATACAAAACAAATTTATATGTAAATCGTGTCTAAATAACATTTTCAAATTAATTATTTGGCTGCAGTGTTAAGTGCTGCCTGTAATAGTCAACACAAACATTAATGTGTGATCCATTTATTCGTTCTTTCATTTAATACAAAGACTAAATGTCAAGCTGGCTGTGGTTCGGAACATTTATGAAGTCTCTGAACATAACTGATAATATTATTTCATTTTCTTTAAGAGCGTGATTTTGACGCCTCAAGATTTAAGCATGGGGTTCTGTGGAAAAGCCTTATGTGTACTGGCAGAGTGGTTAGCGCTTCAGCCTTTTATAGGGTTAGGGGTTTATAGGGAACTGTACTAAAGGAGTGTGACGTCACCTGTAGCTTTCGGCTCAAATGAACCTCATGAGGCTAGCGGTTATCGGAGTGATATTATTAGGAATAGGCATTTATTTAAGGACACAATCATGTACAGTAGAGTGGGTAAATATGAACATTTTAAGACCAGATTGACAAAGCTCACTACAGCAGTTCAGTCCAGTCCAACTTTATTTCTATAGGCACATTTTATAAACAGAAACAGTTTCCAAAGTGCTGCACATAAAATCAGTAAAACTTAATAAAAACATTACTAAAATAGCAATAAATAAAGCGATAATAATAAAATAACTGAAAACAAAAGCAATTATAAAAAAAACACAGAGGACCACACAACTCACGCGGTATTAAAAGCCAGAGAATAAAAGTGGGTCTTAAGACGAGACGTAAAACTGTCCATTATGGGGGCTGTTTTGACATGAGGGGGCAGAGCGTTCCATAATTTAGGGCCAACCACAGAGAAAGCCCTGGGCCCCCGAGTTTTAAGTCTAGTCTTAGGGCCCACGAGCTGGAGCTGACCCTCTGACCTCAGAGCACGCACCGGTCTGCAGATTTGGATGAGGTCAGGGATATATTTTGGGGCCAATCCATTCAAAGCTTTAAAAACAAACAATAAAATCTTAAAATCAATCCTAAAACGAACAGGAAGCCAGTGCAAAGACGCAAGAATGGGGGAGATGTGCTCATATTTTTTTCCCGTCCTGTCAAAAGGTGCGCAGCAGCATTCTGGACTAACTGCAGTCGATAAAGTGCTTTTTGATTCATTCCAGAATAAAGTGCGTTGCAGTAGTCCAGACGAGAAGAAATAAAAGCATGCATGACGCGCTCAAAATCTGAAAAGGATAAAAAATTTTGATTTAATTTTGGCTAAAAGACGAAGATGATAAAAACTGGATTTCACGAGCGCATTCAGTGGCGCCGCCAGGCGTACGGCCGTACGCACTAGGCGTACCTTGGAGAGATTTTTTTATTTTTATTTTTTTAAATTCCTGTTTGGCACTTTTGCAAGACAACATTAAGCGAATAAAAACCCATTTTTATAGAAATTGAATGTTTTAATATAAATAGAATGTGTGAGATGGAGAGCCCAAGCGAACTGGGTCTGATCCGACTGGAAGTGCGATAAGCACCAAGTTCACAGCCCGACAGCACACTCCTCACGCCCCCCCACAAAAATGATACATCCAACATTCCATCGCAGCAGGTCACCTCCTCAGTATACACACAACAAAGTTCGAGTCCTCTTTACTAAAATAGTGATATTGCTCAAATTCAACGATATGTTTGGCTGGAAAGACGTAATTAAAGTGTTGCAAATGTGATATTAAACTGTAGCCTACAACGTCCGTGGACTAGCAGACAACGGATCAAACTTGAAGGCAAAGTAACGTTATTTTACAATCTGAGCCTTCTTTCGGTAATAAAACAAGTCGTTTGACTCACCCATATCACGTTCGTGTCATTTGGAGCTGTTTGAAGAAAGTTATGTTTTGGCGTTTCTGTTAGCATTTGTTAGCATTTGTATTCGGGGCATTACTTTGCGGTCTCCAAATAACACAAACTTTAGCACTTTTCAAATCATAGAAGCCCGATGTCTTAATGAAAAATTTCGTTTGAAGCAAAAGTGGCCTGTAATCCGAGATTTATCCATAGTTTTCAGCTTTGCGTAATGTAATTCCCCGAGCAAATGATACAGCACCATGTTAAAAGATACGGGATCATTAGTAGAACAGAACGGCTCAACATAAGTTCTGCGATACTGCTCCAATTGACAGAAAAATGCTATGGGTGAGTAAAACTACTTGTTTTATTACCGAAAGAAGGCTCAGATTGTAAAATAACGTTACTTTGCCTTTAAGGTAAGCCGGCTTTTACTTTATTTGCCCGCCGATGGCACTGCTGCTTCTAGACATTTACAAGCTATCATTTTGAGGTCATGTCGAGCCATTTCCACTGCCTCTGCCGAGCGCTTGTTCAGCACACTGAGATGCCTAAAAACATACCTGCGTAACACCATGGGTGATGCGAGGCTTACCGGGCTTGCTCTCATGAACATTCACTTCGACATGAAAATCGATAGTGAAGCGATCATGAGACAGTTCGAGTTCGACGCATCTGGTAAAAGGCGACTAAATTTCAAATAGATCGCTCTACAAGTTACAGTTGCGCCTTCAACTGGGGAGAGGGGAGGGGTGTGTGTGCGCTCTTTGCTGTGCTTATGGATGTAGGCTACTGTGCACGAATGTGAGTTTTAAAATATGTTCCAATGTTTATTGTTCGTGTATTCACATATTACGGTCATATTGTTCACATTGTTCAGTTTCAAGTTCTTTTGTTGTATTGTAGCCTACAGATTTGGGACAGTAGGCCTATATGCACCATACAATTTTTTCTTTTTTTTTGGAGGGGGGGGGTACCTTACATTTCAATCCTGCAGACGCCCCTGACCACATTAACTTGTTTATCAAGTTTAAAATCAGAGTCCATAATGACGCCAAGGTTGGTGGCTGTTGATTTTGTGTGCCGTCTGGGAGGACCCAAGTCAGACAGCAGTTGCAGAGAGAGTGAGACAATTTTTCTATGTAAAGTCTATTGGATGCAGAGTCGATGGAGGCAGAAGCGCCCCCTTGAACACTCCCTATTTAGAACACTGAGGCTAGCTGGTTAGTTAGGTCCATTTATATATACTTTCTATGGTTAGACTAACTTGGCTGGCCAACTCTACTCTGCACATAGTAAACAGCATCTTTAAATTACTGTGGACTGTTGGCTAAAACTGTTTTCCATTGCCAGTGTTAGTGTACTTATTCTTCCTCTGTCATAGCCCAATAAAATCGCTATTGTTAGTGTGGCATGCATCGAGGTCTACTGCGTCATTTAGAAGTGTAATTAGCAATGACAGACCAAAGGCATATTACATTGACCTGTTCATTATTTGCACCATTGTATGATTATGACATATAGTGTGTACTTACTCTGGGGAGACGCCAGGCTAATCAGGCTGCTAGTGTAATTAAATCAGCCAGCCCTGGGCCCTTATTGACTGGATAATATGCCCAATACAATATGACTGTTATGACCTGCTGCTCCCAACATCCATCCATATAGGTTAGCTTTGTGCTAATTGCCTCAATAGAATTAACCCTAAGAGCAGGGGTGGACAGAAGTGAGGTACATTTGCTTGGTCACTTTATGAATTTACTTTCTGAATGAAGACATTATTTGAAGCTACCCATGTGTGTGTGTATATATATATATGTATATTACTATATATTATTTATGTATTTATTTTGCTTATTCAATTCTTTCATTTCCAATTAAGATTTTGTGAGATTTTCTCATGTGAGGACATTTCTGTATCAGGTCTAAACGAGGTCTAAACTGGGACTAAACCAGGTTTATCTGAGGTCTAAACGAGGTCTAAACTGGGACTAAACCAGACTATATCAGGTCTAAACGAGGTCTAAACTGGGACTAAACCAGGACTATATCAGGTCTAAACGAGGTCTAAACTGAGACTAAACCAGGACTATATCAGGTCTAAACGAGGTCTAAACTGGGACTAAACCAGGACTATATCAGGTCTCAACAAGGTCTAAACTGGGACTAAACCAGGACTATATCAGGTCTAAACGAGGTCTAAACTGAGACTAAACCAGACTATATCAGGTCTCAACGAGGTCTAAACTGGGACTAAACCAGGACTATATCAGGTCTAAACGAGGTCTAAACTGGGACTAAACCAGGACTATATCAGGTCTAAACGAGGTCTAAACTGAGACTAAACCAGACTATATCAGGTCTAAACGAGGTCTAAACTGGGACTAAACCAGGACTATATCAGGTCTAAACGAGGTCTAAACTGGGACTAAACCAGGACTATATCAGGTCTAAACGAGGTCTAAACTGAGACTAAACCAGACTATATCAGGTCTAAACGAGGTCTAAACTGAGACTAAACCAGGCTATATCAGGTCTAAACGAGGTCTAAACTGGGACTAAACCAGGACTATATCAGGTCTAAACGAGGTCTAAACTGGGACTAAACCAGGACTATATCAGGTCTAAACGTGGTCTAAACTGAGACTAAACCAGGACTATATCAGGTCTGAACGAGGTCTAAACTGGGACTAAACCAGGTTTATCTGAGGTCTAAACGAGGTCTAAACTGGGACTAAACCAGGATTATATCAGGTCTAAACGAGGTCTAAACTGGGACTAAACCAGGACTATATCAGGTCTAAACGAGGTCTAAACTGGGACTAAACCAGGACTATATCAGGTCTAAACGAGGTCTAAACTGGGACTAAACCAGGACTATATCAGGTCTAAACGAGGTCTAAACTGAGACTAAACCAGACTATATCAGGTCTAAACGAGGTCTAAACTGGGACTAAACCAGGACTATATCAGGTCTAAACGAGGTCTAAACTGGGACTAAACCAGACTATATCAGGTCTAAACGAGGTCTAAACTGAGACTAAACCAGGACTATATCAGGTCTAAACGAGGTCTAAACTGGGACTAAACCAGGACTATATCAGGTCTGAACGAGGTCTAAACTGGGACTAAACCAGGTTTATCTGAGGTCTAAACGAGGTCTAAACTGGGACTAAACCAGGATTATATCAGGTCTAAACGAGGTCTAAACTGGGACTAAACCAGGACTATATCAGGTCTAAACGAGGTCTAAACTGGGACTAAACCAGGATTATATCAGGTCTAAACAAGGTCTAAACTGGGACTAAACCAGGATATATCAGGTCTAAACGAGTTCTAAACTGGGACTAAACCAGGACTATATCAGGTTTAAACGTGGTCTAAACTGAGACTAAACCAGGACTATATCAGGTCTAAACGAGGTTTAAACTGGGACTAAACCAAGACTATATCAGGTCTAAACAAGGTCTAAACTGTGACTAAACCAAGACTAAACTGGGACTAAACCAAGGCCTACATGTCCCAGTGTTCTGTACAATGGGGATGTATGGGCAATATGTACACATGAAGCTATGTTGTCATGTAGTAATTAAGCAGATTAACTGAAAACGCTGCCTCTGTCACCTGCATTTACCATCAAAACAGAAGATGGTAATTACTGTATTTTACATCCTCAAGCTATAATTAAAAGCAGCTTTACATATGCATTGTACTGTAACTCATAACCCTTAAGCAGCTTAGTGAATACAAGCCAACATACATGTGAGAAAATACTAGAGTCGCATTCAATCAATCAGGAAATGTATCTTTATGCTTTATATTCCCCATCTGCTGAGTTGATTGCGTTATGTTGTATAATAATTATTTTAATGCCACATGAGATAGCATACTCTTAAAATATAATGGGAAAGACAAGTAAATGTTATGGTACAAGGCAGAGGGGAGTCACAAACACAATAAAATGAGGCACGAGGCACACAGAACCTGCTGTATACGTTGCATTACATAACCCACTGTATATAGTTTAGCACGCTCATAAACAGCGCTCAGACAGTAAGGCCCTTCTTCCTCATTCAGATTCAAGTGATACACTTGTATGTGCTTTGTGAAGTCACTGTCCAGCTAGTTGCATTAAACAGTCATTCCAATTGGAACTGATTTTCCCAGCTAAATTTGTTTAAGTGTCTTAAGATGAATTAATTTTCATGTTGTGGAACCACCTCCAACAGTTTTGGTTAGATGAAAAAAGGCTGTCATTAATAACTATATCAAGCTTACATTTTACAACAAAACAGCTGTATTGCAAAAATGACATTATAACTGAATTTCAGAGGAACAGATGTAAGATTTGGATTATATTTTTAAGGTATTATTATTTATTTATTGACCTTTATTTAACCAGGAAGACAGAACCTCTTTTTCAAGGGAGTCCTGGCCAAGAGGCAGCAGCAAACACAAAACACAGTTACATATTTACACAGATAAGACATAAAAATTTAAAAACATTATAAAAAAAATAAATTAAAAAAAAAACAAGTGCAGATTCTGGAATTGACATAAAAGTTTAAAAACATGATAAAAAACAAGTGCAGATTGTGGAATCAGTCTCAAAAGATCTCAGTTTGGATTTAAAAGTGCTCAAGGAAATTAAATCACTTAGTTCCCAGTCTTTCTGTAGCATATTCCATGCAAAAGGTGCAGAGTAAACAAATGCCTTTTTACCCAGTTCTGTACGAGCATAAGGTAGGTAAAATTTCATTACAACGTTTTATTTACTCTCTGATTGACATATAATCTTGCAGTATATTATTACAACACCACAGTGAAATATATTCTATATATTTGCAATGAGCTACGGTGCGTCCCTGCAGACAGAGGCTTGATCCTGCGCTGGATGAGATCTCTGAAGTGGCATGCCCTCACTGTTGTTTCACACAATAGCCTCTCACAATCGGACAAGAGCCCCTCTGTGCGGCCGCCACGGCACACTTCTCCAGCCCATCACCACAACATCATGTCTGCGTGGTACACGAGGAGAGAGAGTGAACCAGGGAGGAGGAGAGTGAGGAGAGAGTGTGGAAAAGGAAAGAGAGGGGGAGAAGGAGGCATGGCCCAGCAGTTTTTCTTCAACATGAGCTCACAGACTTACTGCCAACTTTTATTCATGTATTCACGGCTAATCCCCCAATGATTTAATGTGTAATATGATTAAGCATGAAGCAATTTAGAAATAATCTTTTCAGGGATAACATAGTCTTAATGAACCGAATGGGACTGCATTCTTTGGGTTGTACAGTTATGATGTCACAGTGTTTTTCTTTTCTTCCTCTGCTGCCCTTTATGTGACTGCACCATTGACAGGCCACAGCTAAGGTCAAAGTTCAAACTGCAATTGATGTCACTCTGCTTACACGGCCATAGCGGGAGCATGATTAGTTAGATATGTACATTTAGATAATGTGCTTGTCCCCTAATCTATTAGGAGGCACTGTGCTCCTCGCCCTCCGAGCCTAATGCACTCCATTGTATTTATGGTCAATAATTAAAAGGGAAAAGCATGCATTCAAACCGGTCTCTACTTAACAGATCTTAACTAATAAGATTAGAATAATGAATAGGCCACACTCTCCGCTCGGCCCAGTGCAGCAGCCTTTTGCTGACAGCTAATATGACAAGGCCAGCGTCATAAGCCTGAGGAGAGAGAAGGGCTTTAGGGCAACGATAATACCCACAAACACTGAAAAAAGGCCAGACTATTTGTGAAAGACACATTTTTTTTATATAATTCTATGAAAAATGAGTGGCATTTTGTTTTGCACACTGCTGCCATTTAATAGTCTGTCTTAGAGTGAATTGTTGCGTCTAAGGTGGAAATTAAGCATATTATTTTTATGAAGTATATCTCTGTGATTTAAGACTTTTACAATATTTTATTGGCTGTAAAGGCTACCAGTGTTTGTCACATGGTCAAATACATAACAATACCTTCTTGTTTTGTTTTTTGTTGTTTTTTCTTCTTCTTCTTCTTCTACTTTTCATTATGCATAATATGTTTACTGCTGCTATTCTATATGAATATATCATGTCCGTCACTACCTCACTGTAAATGCTACTGTTACCTGTGCAATAACCCACGTGCAATACTTATACTATATTATGTGCAATACGAAATCCACATGCAACACTTATACTACACCATATTATGTGCAATCTGTGAAATACTCTACTTACACCTTATTTAATCCTACCTGCACCTTTGTACATTGTACCTTGTATTTTTATTTCTTCTTCTTCTTCTTCTTCTTCTTCTTCTTCTTCTTCTTCTTCTTCTTCTTCTTCTTCTTCTTCTTCTTCTTCTTCTTCTTCTTCTTCTTCTTCTTCTTCTCATAGCCCAATAAAATCAACATTGGTTGCACTACATAAATCGAAATCAACACAGTCGAACAGCTGCATAAAAGCATTGACAGGCATATTATTACTTTGACCTCTTCATTATTTACACAACTGTGACATAACTCAGAAATATTGATGTTGCCGTTTCAGTATCTTACAATGGCACCACATTAACAACCGGATATATAAAATATTTAACATGGCGACAGAGGTTAAAGTGCCTATGAGAGGTTAGAGTAATCATTAAGTTAAGATCATTATATTATAGATTTTTGCAAAAAAACATTCACACTTGTTTTCCCAATTTGGCCAGTTTAAAATTTAAACTTCCTGGTTGGAAATGGTGACATCACACTAAGGAATTTGTTAATATTACCTAGCAAAACACAGAAATGTACACAGAAATGATTATATAACACATATAAATATAGGAAAACACCTTTATTTCATTGCATTCATGTTTAAAGTATGTGAAAAAATGTGTTTCGAACGTGTTTAGAACTCTACTAGCTGTAATTTTTGACATTATTTTTTCAACTTTTCTTCAGAAATTGCTTGTTGATTGGTGTAAAGCTATCATTTATATTTTCAATCGTTATAATACCACCAAAAATCTGTCACACGCACTATAATTTTCAGTTTGCCCAGTGAACGGTTACACACTGACCTGCAAATGGTGCATCTCCCCTATAACGCCCTATGATTTCATTTAGGGTCTCTTTGTAGTTGAAAGTGGGCCTGCTATATTTGGTAGTGGCCATCTGTTTATTATTTAGCGGAGCTTGTGAGTGCAGGCGGAGCACATTAGGGAGCACGATGCAGTAGCTCTACCTGCCCTGCTCCGGTCTTTACCAGTCTCTTCAGGCCCATTAAAATCCTGTTAACTTTGATAATCCCTGGCAAGAACCTGGGCCTCTGCGGACCACTGAGAGGGAGAGGAATAGTTTAAAGTGCCACTGTTTAAGAGGTCATAACATCTTGTAAAGCCGTGTGTGGCTGAGTGGGGTTACATAATGTTACAGGGAGAGGAGGCAGGGGGCAGCTGTCCAGATATGATTTAATGTTGCTCTGTTCCGCTGAGGAAAGAGGCTCAGGCTGGGATTTCTCTTGTTGGAGAAAAAATGTTGTATGGCAGTGGTAATGGTAGAGTATAAAATTGTTTTTATTTCACAGAATTTTGATCATAAAAATGTGTCTTGATCTGATATACAGCAAAAAAAAAAGAGACCACGGCATTTTTTTCTGAAATCAGCATCTCTACATGTATTACAGACATTCCATTCCAGCGTCTGTTGAATTCCAACGCAAACACAAAGCTGAGCTACTTCAGTTCTTGCACCAGGAGTGGAATAAAGTCACCCAAGAACAATGTGAAAGACTGGGACTAAACCAGGTCTAAACCAGGTCTAAATCAGGTCTGAACCAAGACTAAACCAGGGCTAAACCAGGTTAAAAAGCGGACTAAACCAGGACTAAACTAGAATTAAATCAGGCCTAAACTTGGACTGAACCAGGTCTAAACCAGGACTAAACCAGGTCTAAACTAGGACCCAAGAACAATGTGAAAGACTTGTGGAGAGCATGCCAAGACGCATGAAAGCTGTGATTAAAAATAAGGGTTATTGCACCAAATATTGATTTCTGAACTCTTCTTAAGTGTAAACATTAGTATTATGTTGTTTTAAAATGAATTTGATCTTGTTTCTTTGCATTGTTTGAGGTCTTTTTTGTTATTTTGACCATTTGTCATTTTCTGCCAATAAATGCTCTAAATGATAATAGTTTTATATGGAATTTGGGGGGGAATGTTGTCAGTAGTTTATAGACTCAAACAAAAATGTTCCTTTTGCCCAAACACATACATATAAGTAGTAAAATCAGAAAAACTGATAATTTTGCAGTGGTGAGATCAGCTTTAACCTACAGGAATTGTGTGTGTTCAGTTGTCAATGGTTTGAGCCCAGCTTTAGTTCAGTTCAGTCTCATTTGTCACATACACAGTTCAGTGTGTATTGAAGTTCTTATATAATTAATGCATACAGTTTTATTGTTTAGTTCAAGTTCAGTCCCAATTTTGATCTGGTGCAAAGATGAGAGAAATAAAAGCTGTGACTGGGTCTAAAAACAAATCCTTATGACTATGGCTGCTCTTCCTCTGTCCAGTCAGCACAAACAATGTCATTTCCTCTTAAAAAACTGTAAAAAGGACTAAACCAAGGACTAAAACAGGACTAAACCAGGACTAAACCAAGGACTAAACCAAGGACTAAAACATGAATAAACCAGGACCAAAACAGGACTAAACCAGGACTAAACCAGAACTAAACCAGGACTAAACCAAGACTAAAACAGGACTAAAACAGGACTAAACCAGGACCAAAACAGGACTAAACCAGGACTAAACCAGGACTAAACCAAGGACTAAACCAAGACTAAAACAGGACTAAAACAGGACTAAACCAGGACTAAACCAAGGACTAAACCGTACTAAAACAGGACTAAACCAGGACCAAAACAGGACTAAAACAGGACTAAACCAGGACTAAACCAAGGACTAAACCAAGGACTAAAACAGGACTAAACCAAGGACAAAACCAAGGACTAAAACAGGACTAAACCAGGACCAAAACAGGACTAAACCAGGACTAAACCAAGACTAAAACAGGACTAAAACAGGACTAAACCAAGGACCAAACCGTACTAAAACAGGACTAAACCAGGACCAAAACAGGACTAAACCAGGACTAAACCAAGGACTAAAACAGGACTAAAACAGGACTAAACCAAGGACAAAACCAAGGACTAAAACAGGACTAAACCAGGACCAAAACAGGACTAAACCAGGACTAAACCAAGGACTAAACCAGGACCAAAACAGGACTAAACCAGGACCAAAACAGGACTAAACCAGGACTAAACCCAGGACTAAATGAAGGACTAAAACAGGACTAAACCAGGATCAGATTTGTGTGCATAGTAGTAATATGGCACCATTTAATTTATGTGTTTTATTTTCCCTCTACATTCTAAAATAAAATAGTCTTGGGTGTATGTTTTAATGTATTAAAAATAAATAAAGGTTTAATATATGAGTGACCCAACATAACAGTACCAAATTCAGTGATTACACAGATGAGTCAGTCCCTAACAAAAATATGGATTTATTTACGTAATACTGTGTAAACTTGGAAACCACCACATTTCCCAATTAAAGTTGAGAATTAAAGCCAACTTTCACTCTTGTTGTGAGGCACACACTTCCAATCGTGGTAGTCTCGTTTGCAGCCTCCGAGTGTGTCTGGGGTTGGCTAACAGAGCGAGTGCAGCAGACCTAACAGGTGTTGTGAGGTCCCCAGCATTAACTCCAACACCTGGCCCCGGGCCCTTGGAGACCGCGAGCTGCACAGTGCTATTAGTCAGCTATGTGGATCACAGATAGACAAGGCCAAAACTGTCTCCTGCCACTTCACAAACAACGCAGCCAGTGATCTATAGTGCTCTGATAACATTTTGAGACTCTGGAGCTGATGAGGAAGACCTTAGAACAACTTTGGCAGAGCAGTGCAAAATTAAAATTCCTTTTCTCCTCAGTGGAAAAGTTTGAAATGAGCCAGAAACCGCCAGCATGTGTAGAGAGAAATTCCTGCCTTCTTCTGGTGGCCATTATCAAGAAAGCATTAGAAAAGGGGGGGCATAATAGGAGCCATGGTGGCACTGACCTGGAAACTGTGCCAATGGCCTCAAGTCCAAACAATCAGCTCCGTTTGATGGTCATCTGCAACAGAGTAAAGACATGTTTAAGTCAAAGAGTTTAAGTATCTTTAAGAGATTTACACACAATTTAGAGACAGAGTAATCTGCAAAACTAAACTGGAAATTTGATCATAGACTAAGTTATACAGTTTGAGGGGAAATCATTTTGAGATTAAAAGACAAGTTTTGGTTATAAACTTTAAAGAGAGGATAGAGAAAATGGTACAGAGATTAACCCTAAAGCACTATTGCTGCGTGATTTTCACCCAAGCAAAAGTATTTACATGATTTTTAATACAGTGGTACCTCACCTTACGAAATTAATTCGTTCCAGAAGTGGTTTCGTAACGTGAAAAATTCGTAAGTTGAGAAGCTATTTCAATGGAAAAAGCCTGATTCCAAGGCCCCGATCCAATTTTTTTTTTTATAGTGTAACTTTTTTTATAGTGTAACATTGTGTTCTGCGTGTTTCTCACATTTGTCTCTCGTTTAAACACTCAAACTTTCATAGATTTTCAACAAAATGTATTAACAGTGAAGTGTGTTTGCGTTTGTGTGTGTGTTGGGGGGGGGGGGGGGGGGGGCTTCGGCAGGTTTAGTCCTGGTTTAGTCCAGGTTTAGTCCTGGTCCAGTCCAGGTTTAGACCTTGGTCTAGACCTGCTGTCAGCTCCGCGCCGGGTCATGTGCGCTATCACACACGTGTCAGAGTGCAGTCTTCTCCCCCCTCCCCCCACACTTCACTATAAATAATTTTGTTGAAAATCTATGAAAGTTTGAGTGTTTAAACGAGAGACAAATGTGAGAAAAGTTTAAATCCAGTCTGAGAAAAGCGTATAATGTGTGTGGCTGAGCACGCATTATTTTAATTTTTGAGATTTCGCTTTTCGTAACTTGAATTTTCTTTCGTATCTAGAGACCAAAATTTACCGTGAAGGCGTTTCGTAACTTGAAATTTTCGTTTGTTGGGTCATTCGTAAGGTGAGGTACCACTGTATGTTGCATTGCTACAGACAGGCTTTCCAGGGCTTTTCACCCGGCAATAGTGAAAGAGGAATGTAATGAATTTAATGTAAGAGGATGTAAGGAATAGGTAAGTAAGAGTGGTCCTGGAATGTGTATCTATCCTTATTTAGTGCAGTGGTTATGAATAAATATCACAAAGTGGTGATTTCAATGGGAATTCTTATGGTGAAAACAATATTTTAGTCAATTGGTCATTTTTACCCACTGAAAAAACAACAACTATTTTTTGTTCCTCTCTCCTGCAACTGTTCGTGTGTCGAGGAGTTTGAGCTTCACCCGGGAAGTCTCACATGTCCCAGGAATGGGTGGACCAAACACCAAGTTTCCACTATCATTATTATTATTATTTAGGAATTTTTTGTTCTCAAATTCCTAATTTTTCAGTAATTTTGGTGCATGTTTTTAGGGTCTTCCTATGTTTTTCTTTTCCATTTTGTTACACATACCACAGTTGAAAATAAAAGAAAACCACTCTAATGTATCATGTGTTGTCATATTTGATCTTTTTTTCATGACAAGTACTTTTTTTGGGGTATATTATATCGGGTAAAAATTACCTGGCAAAAGTGATGGTGTTACTTATTATAGCGAAAGTGTTAATGTAGTCTGTATTATTTAAGTCTAAGATTAACTCATACAAATGAAACACTGATGCTCGAAATGGATTGGGAAGAAATAAAACTTTCCTTTATACTGTGTGAGAGTATTGTCAGCTTGGCCTGTATTAAATCACATCCAGGGTTCATTAAAGAGGACTGGAGGGTCAGGAACAGGAATGGCTTATGTTATTGACAACAATTTGCTCGTTTCAAATCCATCGACAAAAAGACATGATTAGTTGAACCTGACTAAGCAGTTGTCTTAAGGCAGTATTGGCAAAGCTGGAAATACAATTTCTCATTTTCAACCCACAGCGACATACCGTGTCCCACTTCTTTTTCTTTGCATCATCTGTCAAGATTTGGGTTTTAAAATGTTTAACTCTGCCCCATTGTCTTACTGCTCTGATTATAGGGCATAACCAGATCCTATTCAACAAAGTCAAATATTAACCATTCATTAGTCTGCTCAGTCATCAAGGCCTGTGCGGGCAATGCACAATGATCATTAAGGTCAAAGGTCGGAATAGGGGCTTGTTCACTAGGCTCATACAAACAGGGTATGCAACTCCCCCAACAATCCTTTATTACATTAAAGGGATAGTGCGTTTTTTTTATGTTAATCTGAATGGATTTCCTTCTAAAACTTACGTGTGTTGACACCTGCTTACCTCTGACACTCTCAGCTGATCCCGGTTCGGCTCGCTTTCTGGAGCCCACGTAAGTAGGTCCGGTAACTTCCCTGGAACATGAAATAAAGCTTGTTTTTCTTCTCAAAACAAAACATTTGTCCGAAAGGTGATATATTTGCGTCCCAAACAGTTGTCCACGAAACATCCATCAGCGTAGATTGCGGTCGTGTATTGTGTCTGTCGATTCATATCACTGCGCGCATATTAGCTGTATTAGCCTGTTCACTTGTAAACTTCCCCTTACGGCGGACCGCATCTGCCGTACACTTCCGCTAAAGGTTAACAGGCTAATACAGCTAATATGTGCGCAGTGATACGAATCGACAGACCCAATACGCGAACGCAATCTACACTGCTGGATGCTTCGTGGACAACTGTTTGGGACGCAAATATATCACTTTTCGGACAAATGTTTTGTTTTGAGAAGAAAAACAAGCTTTATTTCATGTTCCAGGGAAGTTACCGGACCTACTTACGTGGGCTCCAGAAAGCGAGCCGAACCGGGATAATCTGAGAGTGTCAGAGGTAAGCCGGTGTCAACACACGTAACTTTTAGAAGGAAACCCATACAGATTAACATTAAAAAAACCGCACTATGCCTTTAATGTAATAAAGGATTGTTGGGGGAGTTGCATACCCTGTTTGTATGAGCCTAGTGAACAAGCCCCTTTTTTATTTATTTATTTATTTATTTATTTATTTATTTATTTATTTATTTATTTATTTAACCATTATTTATCCAGGTAAACTGTTTGAGAACCACTTCTCATTTACAAACATGACCTGGCCAAGAGGCAGCAGGAATAAATAGAATCATACTATATAAATGTACACAGACATACAAATAACTCCATTAAACAAACAATTACCATATTTTCCGCACTGTAAGGCGCACCTAAAAGCCTTCAATTTTCTCAAAAGCCAACAGTGCGCCTTATAATCCGATGTGCCTTATATATGGATCAATACTGGTTAATCATGACTACCGTAGTCAGCCACTACTGTAGCTTCTATTCTATGCGGCTTATAATGCGGTGGCCCTCTATAAACAGTTTTAAAATAGGCCATTCATTGAAGGTGCGCCTTATAATCCGATGCGCCTTATAGTGCGGAAAATACGGTACATTAAAAAAGATACACAGTAAAAAAGAAAGCAAGAGTAAAGTGCTTAAATAAGTGTATGTAAATATGGTTTAGAATGTCAGCATGAACAAGACTCAACTAACGAGTTTTGAAGATTCTGCTTAAAGGTGGAGATTGGAATCAGAGTTGTGAGTTTCAGGGTGTTTTGTAGTGTGTTCCAGTCATGTGCTGCTGCAAAACGGAAGGCAGCGCAAGGCGTGTAAAATATCCTATAATAAAGGAACATTTTACATACGAATATATGGGTTGCATCTTTTTGATCATGTCACACTTTGAGCAAAATATCTTACTAGTCTTGAAAAATAATGACTTACACATGTATTTATTTATTAATGAATTACCAATTGTTGATGCCCTCTCCCCCTCTGACTATAGCAGGCACTGAAGTGAAGCAGCAGCAACAGGAAGGCGGCTTATAGGAAAGAGACAATGTCGAGAAGATAGAGAAATGAGATTGGACAAGAGATGAGGCCAGAAGAGGATGAGAGAACCACTCCGGCGAGTGTCACTGCGGCAGCCCCGATTCCTGCTACACTCCTTCTCCCAGAAAATTAAATATTGATCAATCTTACAGCGCTCCTAACAATGAAGGAGATAAAGGAGAGTATTAAAGGAAATAAATAAATATACACTTGTTTCACCTGTCCAAGCCGGGGGAGAGTAGTACAGTGAGGGCGGTGAGGAGGAGGAGGGGAGAAGTCTGGAGGCTATCCATTTGCTAAAGCCAGACTATAGGGATGCCTTGGCCCCAGATCTTCTTTATTGCATTTCTCTCCTGACAGTGAGCAAAGACCTCTCATCTCTGAATGGCGTTATCGGTAAAGATTTGGAGTCTGCACAGGCTTTTGAATAATTAATACGCTACTCGATTCTTCTAATGAGGAATGTGCATCTATCAAGAGCTGTCTTTCTTGTCCAGGATGCCTCAGATTAGACCTACAGAGTCTGGAAACGGCCGGTATGTTATGTTTAGTGAAAAATCATGAAGTGTAATCTTTGCCAATCCAAAACATACCCAAGGATTTGGTGTAAGAAGTACATCAGATGCCCTTCCAAATGCAGTGCTTATCTAGGGGTTTGGACAGGCATAAAATGGCTTGGTAACACTTTATAATAACTACACTATTTATACCAGTGGTTCCCAATAGGGATGCGCCGATGTGAACATTTTAGCCGATACTGATGTCCGATATTAATGTTGCTGATATCGGCCGATACCGATATTAGATGATAGAATATTTATTTATTTTTAATTCTGAGATTACATTTTATACAGACTGAAAATCATGCAAAATGAATTTTTAAATGTCTTCTTTTATTTTCAAAACGTGTTTTGACGCCTGATTTTTTTTTTTTTTCAATTTCAATTTTTTTTTTCATAGTGTAAATTTTTTTTTATAGTGTAACATTTTTTTTTAAATAGTATAACATTGTGTTCTGCGTCCTGATTGGCTAAGGGACCTTTGCCGATTGATGTTATAGATGTGGGATGCGGGGGGGGACCGGGACCAGACTGGAACTAGACCAGGACCAGACCAGGACTAAACGTGGACTAAACCAGGTCTAGACCAGGTCTAAACAAGGTCTAAACCTGGACTGGACCAGGACTAAACCTGGACTAAACCAGGACTGGACCAGGTCTAGACCTGGATTAAACCACCGCGTTTTTGCCTGGTTTCGTGCGGCTCTGCTATTAGCAGCAGCAGCTTCACCGGTGTACCCTGAGCCTTTACAACCGAACAGAGGCGAGTGAGTTTGTGGAAATGCAGCCGGCATATGGATCCCTCTGTAAATGATCTCTACCTGTTCTTTTCCTGCCTGATTTGCTCTTAGTCGTGTTTTTGAGTCACGACTGAGGCTAGCAGCGACGTCCACGGTCCCGAGGAGGAGGCACATTAAACCTCGACATGAACGAATGCAAGAGCCGCACGAAACCAGGCAAAGAGCCGCAGACGGTGGTTTAATCCTGGTTTAGACCTAGTCTAGAGGAGTCACGGTTTGGGCACGGGTCTCGCGCTCGCAGCCCCGGGTGGGATGCACGGTCTCGCGCCGGTCATGCTGCGCTATCACGGATTTGAGCATGATGAGCGCACGTGTCCGCGCGCACACTTCACGTGCGTGTCGCGCACACTGTATTCATGCTTCACTATGAATACGTTTGAGTGTTTAAACGAGAGAGAAATGTGAGAAAACGTTAATTCGAGGGATTACTGTACTGACAAATATCGGTTGTTAATATCGGCCCACTTTTACACACCAGGCCGATACCGATATGTTAAAATTTGGGCAATATCGTCCGATACCGATGTTAATGCCGATATATCGTGCATCCCTAGTTCCCAACCTTTTTTGGCTTGTGACCCCATTTTGACATCACACATTTCTGGCGACCCCATAGACTTTTTTAAAAATCATGTTTCAGTCTCAGCCTCAGTCGCAATATTGTGTCAAATGGTTCGACGTGTCTGAGGCCTCGGAGAAACACTGACCTCTAATGGACAAATTTAACCACTGCAAACCAACACACAACCCATGATTTGGGAAGTTCCCAAATGGATGGATGGGAATGGATCACTTTTTTTCCACTTGTAGATGCCATTGAAAATGAAACAAATGCCAAACATCGCCAGAAGTCACCGAAATCACCACTAACGTCACACAATACTCCTCACTACCCAACATTTTTAAGAAATATTGGTGCATCTTTTATACTGTAGCAGTTTAGCGCTTGTCAAACCAAGGAAGCGCGTCGAACACTTTCGCTGAGCCAATGAAACGCTTCGATACACTGAAGCGATTGACACACAGAGCGAAGCAGCGGGGGGAGGAACCGACACTTCGACACTTTGGTCACGTGAGCGGCTGCTGCGAGACAGTTTCAAAAAGAACGAGACGTGCTCCGGAGCTCCGTCTCATTTGCCCGTCACTAGTTATTGTGACTGCACTGCTCCGGACATTTCAGGTGACCCCGTTTGAATTCTAGGTGACCCCACGTGAAGGTTGAAAAACACTGATTTATACCCTTAAAGCTACCATTTGCACTCAGATTGGATGAACTGCCCCTGTTGTATTCTCACAAAACACCACTAGATGCTTCTGCGTTACTGTCTGACATTGTGCCAGCTTTGGTTGGACAGAAGAAGACCAGAGAGGTGAGCCTGAACAAAGACCAGGAGAGGGGAGAAGGGAACAGGTTTCACATCTGACAGGTGAAAAAAAAAAAAAAGTCTAATCTAATAAACTTGCAGATGGTAGCGTTAATAAGATATAAATAAAAATGTTATGTATAACTACCAAATAGTTTATTAAAGATGGTTACTACTCATTAAGGGCTTTGGATTTGGAGTTGGTAATATTTGTTTATTTCAATGTCTTTCTTCATGCTAATTAAGGCTAATTATAATGTGTTCGTAATTGCTTTAGTCTATTTTGGCAATTCTTTGGTACAAAACTGTCCGTTATATAACATATAACAGGATATATAACATATGTTTGTACATCAAAAGGATCTATACCAGGGGTCGGCAACCTTTACCACTCAAAGAGCCATTTGGACCCGTTTCACACAGTAAAGAAAACACTGGGAGCCACAAAACCCTTCTGAAATTTAAAATGAAATAACACTGCATATAACAGCTTTTTTTTTGCCTTTGTGCCATAGAATTACATTTTGAAAATGAATGAACTAAAATAAAATACATTTTAATTAAATACAGTGGTCCCTCGCTATATCGTGGTTCACTTTTTGTGGCCTTGCTGTTTCGCAGATTTTTATTCAAATTTTTTTTTATAGTGTATCAACGTGCATATCTGCGTCCTGATTGGCTAAGGGACTGTAGACCTTTGCTGATTCGTCAGTTATTCTCCTCCGTGTCTCCTGTACTGAATGCATTCAGTTTGCCAGATTTATATAAATGTTCGATCGCAGTGTGACTCTGAAGTGCTGTATGTTTGCAAGTTTTCTCCACGACAAAACCCGCCACAGCGAAGCGGTCATAAGAACTGTGAAATACACACGAAATACACTTTGGTTTCGTTCTCTAATACTGTGCTTTTTTGTTGAAAATCTATGAACGGTTGAGTGTTTAAACAAGAGAGAAATGTGAGAAAATGTTAATTCCAGTCTGAGAAAAGTGTAGAATGTGTGTGGTGAGGCGTTTACAGCCTTAAAACATGGAGAATAATTGTAAAATATGACGACTTTGCAGATTTCGCTTGTCGTGGGTTATTTTTAGAACGTAATCCCCGTGATAAACGAGGGACCGCTGTACTGAGCCGCATCAGAGGGATCAAAGAGTCGCATGTGGCTCCAGAGCCGCTGGTTGCCGACCCCTGATCTAGCCACACAGGTTTTGGAAGATGAATGTATTATTGACCATTCTGCTCTATAAGTGTGACATCCCTGCTTTGAATAATGAACACTTTTAACCCTTTACCCACATACACTCTGTCAATTTCCCAAACCACTATTGGCTTCTAAAACAAATTATGACAGCAGATCCCGCTACTTGACCTTTGTGACCTCTTATATCGCTCATATTTACGACTGCCCTCTCCTTAGATAACACTGTACAGCACATTGTGAGTTGTGCGCTTGAGTGCGGGTTAGTAAATCCTACAGCAGATGCAGTCAAGCCAGCTCATAAACGCCAGCTCTATAGGATTTCCACATAAAGAAAGGAAAAGGTGCAACAGCCGGCCTATTTTATTTGACTTCCTCCAGTCTCTCTCATGAGATGCTATCATCTCATTTAAGGAAGCCATCATTTGTGCCTGTCCAGATCTGACCTCTCCATAAAATGGTTCAGTCCTCCAAGCATTTTCAGATCTTGAATTCTCAAATCTTTATGTTCAGTTGTATTACCGACAGACCAAATTAGTCCTATCTGACAGTGACACAAATCCTCTTTACCTCTTCAGTTCTTACTGTGTACAGCAAGACAAATTACCTATAATTACGTTTAATAAGTGTGATAAGTTCTTTTTTTTATCACACTTGCATGCTACATTTTCCTGCTGTTCTTGATCTGTGCATTGCAACACTGGAATTTCCCCACTGTGGGACTAATAAAGGCATATCTTATCTTATCTTATCTTATCTTATATAATCAAATCTCCAATATTAGAGATACCTGCTCTGTTTCATGTCTTCAACAGTTTGACTTAAAGCCCCAGTGTGTAGGATTCGTGGCGCATAGGTGGATGGTGCTATTGCACTTTCTGTTTTAGCTACGGCAGACCTTGAGGGACCCCGTGTGCCGCTACTGTATAAATAAAACGCGGTCCCATTTTTTTTTTTTTTTTTCTCATGAAAACACACATTCCCGATCATGTACCATGACACTGTACACATCAAATGAAACCTTACAGTCTCCTCTTTTTGACTATGCAATTCATTTCCCTGCACAACAAACACTCCCCGAGCACATGGGGCTTTTATACGGAAAAGCACAAAACGAGGTTAGCTGACCTTAGAATGCTTTGCACAGGTCAAACTCAGTATTTCACCATAAACTTGCTCCCAATTTGTCCGTAAGGAGCCAGCGAATAAAATCCAGTAAAACAATTCAGTCCAAAACACGTGTTAGATCCATTACGAGTCTGATCTGGCAGCATGCTTGTGTTGTTTACCCAAAACCATGAGCCTTGCCGAAGGAGAAGGCGGAGCCCAAATGTCCTTCTGCGACTCTCGTATTCAAAATGGCTGCCTCTTTATGGGGAAGATCCCCCTTTTATGTGACTATATCTAAGTCCAAAAGAATACTTTTGATTTCATGATGGAAGTGAAAAGGCTTGGAAAACAATGTATTTTTGAATGGGTATCTTCAATTTCAGTAATTAACGGGTAAAAATCTTACACACTGTCCCTTTAAAATGACCATTCAACAATGGAGTGATTGTAAAATAATTGCTATTACCTTTTACATCTGTAACCATTATAGTCTTTATAATTATTAATTATTATCTTGTCTATATGCACTTTTTTGTTTTAACTCTCTTTTGCACTAAACTGCCTGGAGCTAATGTGGCAAGTGAATTTCTCCTATGTGAGATCAATAAAGTCTTATCTTATCTTATGAATAAAACTAAAAAAATGAAATATCCTCCTGAGACCCACCCATTCATTTGTGTCCTTTATAGTGGACATCTTTTAAGTTTTGAGATAGACTCTAGTTTGTGGCTGCACTATGATAACAAAAGAATAATAATAAAATAAATGTATTATTATTATTATTATTATTATTATTATTATTATTATTATTATTATTATTATTATTAATAATAATAATAATAATAATAATAATAATAATAATAATAATAATAATAATAATAATAAACATAAAAATAATAATAAATAAATAAATAAATAAATAAATAAATAAATAAATAAATAAATAAATAAATTAATTAATTAATTAATAAATTAAAATGGAGTCCAAAAACTTTTTGAGGCGACTGTAAAACCGACTGAAAAAATGTTTTTGTTAGGTATAGGTTAACGTTAACTTGACATGGATTTAACACTATTACAGTCCATTACAGAGAACATGTAACATAAAATTAACAAAATGTAAATGCTAAGGTGTTCATTTACCTCCAAAGAGAAAATTAAAATAATAATAATAATAATTTAGATACACTTTTTTTCTTCGGGTCCCAGAAGGATATGATAAATTACATTGCACACTGATTTTAAAATGTTATAATAAAAAAAGAAGTGTGATCACATGTTCCAAGTTCATTATAACAGGTTAAAGACTTCATCGGGTGTAAATGGCTCTTATTGTGACAGATACATGCTGTTAGAGTTAGCCTGGCACCTTCCAGTTTGGTGCAGTTTGGTGAAATAGAAGGTCAATTTGACTAATTTTGCGCTGACACTCTACTTTCCTCACAGAGCTTTTTAACAGGAGATCTGTGCGATGTCTTTAGATTGATTTGACACGTTTTCATAGTTGCTAAGACTTGCGCTCATAAACAGCCACCGACCGTTCATAGAAGATGGATTTTATGTGTAAATGTAACTGTGTATAATCAGAAAAGCTCCTGAGCAAAGCGCTACTAGTGTGAGGGAAGCTTCCCGGCCCAACTTTTGTGCATGATTGGTTAAAACAGACAGTGTAATTAATCTGTGTCATTTTGTTTTGATTAATCACATGCATTTACACATTCATTTTGACAGCCCTAACAAAAATTGAACATACAGGGTGTCCATAAAGTCTCTTTACAATTTAAACAATGTATTACAAAGGCAGTTGTTGAGATATATTAACTAGAGGTGAACGTAGTGGTGGCTGAGTGGTTAGCGCTCATGCTTCACAGCAAGAAGGTTCCGGGTTTGATCCCCGGGTCGCCCAGACCTTTCTGTGTGTGTTCTGTGTGGAGTTTGCATGCATGGTCTGGGTTCGATCCCCGGGTCGCCTGGGCCTTTCTGTGTGGAGTTTGCATGTTCTCCCCGTGTCTGGGTGGGTTTCCTCCGGGCACTCCGGTTTCCCCCACCAACCCAAAACATGCACCATAGTTAAATCCTCCAGCTTAGGTCCTGACCAAGCCGAAGCAAGAAGATCATGAAGATGGTCCCCGGGCGCAGTAATGTGCTGCTCACTGCTCCTAATAACAGGATGGGTTAAATGCAGAAATGCAATTTCCCCACTGTGGGACTAATAAAGGCATAGCTTTATTTGAATGAGTGTATTAAAGTTTTTTTCACTTCATTTAATACACCTCTATATGGGCACCATTAGTTGCACAAAGCACATCAAGACAGTACTCAATTTCTTGCCATGTTCGCTGTAGGATAGTCTCATTAATGGTGGCAATGGCTTCACAAATCCTTTGCTTCAACTCAGCAATGTCCCGTACCTTTGTTTGATACACGATATCCTTTACATAACCCCATAAAAAGAAGTCCAAAGGAGTGATATCAGGTGAACGCGGTGGCCATGGAATTGGCCCATCCCTACCAATCCATCGGTCTGGAAATGTTTGATTGAGGAAGTGATGAACATGCAGTCCCCAATGTGGTGGTTTAAAAAAAAAAAAAAAAGTGAATAAAAACTTTAATAAACACTGATTAAAATTAAACAAATCTGGTTAAGATATCTCATCAACTGCCTTTTCAATATTTTTTTTAAATTGTAAAGGGACTTTATGGACACCCCATATTACCGTTGACTTGAAAAAATTGCTCCCTCTACTGGATCCCTTATTCTGCAATTTACTCAAATAACCATAAAATTGTGCCTCTTACTTACACTTGCAATGCAATGTGTCTCTTTAACTTGTTTAACTTTTTAAAACTTGCTTTAAAACTTAAAACAAACTATCATTATGTTAAAATGTCTGCTGCACTTCTCTCCTTTCAAACATCTTAACGTTTCTGTGTCAGTGGTGTAGTGTAATGGATCCATCACATATCTTATATCCTCAGTTGCTGGTTTGTAATGCTGAAATTGTCACTATCATTACCATTTACATTTTAGCAACTGTGCAAAATCACGCCAGACATAGTATTGAAGAGTGTTTTACTTCGCATACTTTTTATTCATTATAATATTAGATTTCTACCAAAAGCAGCAGAAGGTCTAACAGCCTGCTGACTTTCCTTCTTTACCCCTCCTTATTCCTCTCTCCTGCCCCTCTCCTGTTCCATCCACGCTGCCCCCCTGAGATGTTATCGCTCCATTTAAGAAAGGGACAAACAAGATTATACTGTAAGTTATCCTCGATTATGGCCCACAAATCTGCCGCGCTGCTCCAGTGAGAAACGCACCGAGGCTGGATGAAAGATGATAAAGTGAGCTGCTTTTCCCCTTTGAGTCCATCTCTTTTTATCCACCAGCGAGGCCGATTTATGGGATAAAGAAGACCTGACTTTTGTGGACAGTATATCTTTCAAAACCAGCTCCGGCTCTGAAGAGGTGGGGGAAAAATGGCGACAGTGACATATGTCTTCAACAGGCTTTTTTTTTCTCGAGGAGTCTGAAAATGACATTTGTTGAGTAGATGCGTGAAAGACGGATGAATAAAAACGTCAAGCCCCTTCAGATTGTAAATTGAAAAAAGTGTGCGGCGGCTCATCTCAAAACGACAAGAGGAGAAAAGGAGTGTATTCATGTCATACAGTACAGCGAGGGGGCTTGTTCACGTCTTTCTCTGCCTCTACAACCATCAATTTAGCTCTGTGGTGGCCAGTCAGCCCCGTTCCATCCCAGCTGTGTTTGACACTATTTATCTGCTCTACTGAAGCAGATCATTTTTGATTATTAACCTCCCGCCCCAACACAGAAAGAAAAATCATACCCTGAACGCTATTGGAAACACAAAATGACAAGTTCACAATCACACTCGACTGTTACCGCGATTGGATTGAAACCAGTTTGTCCTTTCTCACGGCGTTTTTTTCTTTTTTTTTCTTTCATTTTTCTTTTTTTCTTCCGTCTCTCCATCCATCCCACACCATCCAGTCCCTCCACCCTCTGTCTACATCTTTTCCTTTGGCTTCCCGGGCCATGTGTGCACCCTGCCCATTAAATTACAGTCTTCTCTTAATAAAAGGTTGAACTTTCTTAACCCAGTCATGTGGATGAAGATGCTGCCAGTCCCCCGCTGATCCAAATTCATGCTTTGGCCATATTCATTGCTCTTGCCTTGCTTACCCCTAAACTGTCACATATGCACAAATACGCCACATAAGGTATAATACGTCATGTTAATTTCTGTACAAACTACTCAGACGTTCAAAATTGATGCTTCAGCCATATCATTACGACCACATGCAGATTAGATGAATAAAATATGGGATGCGATCAATTTGGCAGCAAGTTTTTGTGTTCAAAGTTTATGTCAAGTGTTATATTAAAGGGCCCATATTACACTATATTCTGATCTATGTTGTAATCCAGTGTTTCTCAGGAGTACCTCATACCCCAAGGGGTATGCGAGCACACTGCAGGGGGTACGCGGCAATTTTTTATTTTTTTAAAAATTTGTTTATTTGGAAGGAACAATTTGTATAAGATCACACAAACCGACATAAATATGCCGGATTTAGCATCAATCCGCAGTCCCAGACATAAGTTTAGTTTAGTTTAGTCTTTATTTGAAGGGACAATGTACAGAGACATTATGTACAAAGACAGAGATGTTCTGCACCAGAGTATAGCTACAAAGCTAATTTCCATCCGCAGTCCCTGGTTACATGGATAAAAAACAACGGTCTATATCATTAAAAACAATCAAAGATTTTCTCTTAAAACACACACATACACACACACACACAGCAAAACATAATATACACCCACTAACATTAACCCAAAACACACAATCACACACATCCATGTACTATTTACACACCATATCATTCACAATAACAATAACACATAAAAACATCATTCTTATATTTGATTTCAATGCTGTATTAACGGATGAACGGATTCACTACTGTATAACCTGCTGGTTAACGTAGTGTGTGCTGGCAGTTTTGATTATTCCACAGCCACTTTTTCAGTTCTGTGGAAAAGGTGGAATAGTCCGTTAGATTTATGAGATTAGTTGGTGTATCATTCCAGTCTTTAATGGCTCTGTAGGAAAAGGAAGATTGTGCAAATGTTGTTTTGAGTTTTGGTATATTGCAGTGGCTGTTGGTGGAAGCTCGTGTGGTTCGTGTTGTTACTGTGGATGTGTACTTGATGAAGTTCTTAAGAGGAGCTGGTGCAGAGTTATTTAGTATTTTGTGGGCCATTCTAATTGAGGCATATTTCTGAATATTGTTGAAGTTTAAGAGTCTGTATTTTTGGAGGATTGTGCAATGATGGTGTTGTCGTGGCTTCTTGTCTAAAATTTTGAGTGATTGTTTGTGGAGTGATTCTAAAGGTCTCAGTGTGGTTTTATTGGCCTGGGACCAGCAGGTTATACAGTAGTGAAACCGGGACATAATCATGCTGTTAAAATAGATTTGGGCTGCCTCTAGTGTCAGTGAGTTTCTTATACATTTGAAACATTTGAAAGATATAGCATACAATAGAAAATATGTTGCAGTTGCAGACATTAGACAATTTAGTAAATGTGTTATGATCACAAACATAAAAACAATTTAGTATCTATACAATAGTAGCATATAATTCAGTAAATTCAGTAAATTAAGGACATGAAATAAAAAATATTTTTATTTAATAATCAGTAGTGTCACAAGAGTTAGATACAACAAAGGAAGATTATTTTGATTTAGTATTTATTTGGGTAAATTATTTTTCAAAGAAACATATTCTTTATTTTTATGTTTAACTAATTTGAGTTAAAGAAAAGAGAGAAAAAGCCTGAGAATAAAATTTTCAAATTAAGGAGATGAAATAAAATGATTTTCATTTAATAATCCGTTGTGCCACGTTCTACTTTTGGAGAATTATCAACACATATGAGTGAGGGGGTACTCGAGGTATGACAAAAGGGCTCAGGGGGTACACAAGACTAAAAACGTTGGGAAACAGTTATAATCAATCATATCAATCAAACAATATTTATAAAGCGCTTTTCATACAAAAAAAAGTAACACAAAGAGCCTTACAGTGATTAAGGATTAGAAGATTGACTTTTATTGATCTCACACAGGAGAAATTGTTTCTACATGATGTTGTTTCTTCATCAAAAACGTGCATTTTGCTTTATTTCATTCACACAAGTTTAACACACGAACCCTGCATATTTAGGCTGAGTTCTTTCAAACAGAAAATTCTCTGTTCCAACTTGTAACGTCATGTGGCAATACAGAAAGTGCTCCATTGTGTTTTTAAACTCCACACACCTCCACTAGAATCATGTGGGTAATTTCAGCCTTGGAATTTCCCATCTCTGCCGAATTAAAGGTAAAAAAGTAGCTGTTAACTTGAAAACTACCACAATACATGACATCACAAGGTGGAACAGAGCATTTTGAGCTTTGGAGATGTAGACAGAATAATAATAAAGGATTCAAACATGCATGAATGAAACAAAACACAACTCCTGGCATGTTTTTGAAGAGGTAACAGCATTATAACATGGTCAAAATTCACAAGAGTCATAATATAAAACCTTTTAAAAGAAAAATGTGGATGCATTTCAAAATATCCCATATAGCTAAGGTACATGCTTTTGTGTCCCTGTGAGAGACAATTACAATTACATCAAGAAGGAGTCCAAACCTGCAATATTTTTTCCATACTCTCCTAGTTACCGTACTTTTTTGTACTATAAGCCACACCTGACTATAAGCCGCACCAACCAATTAAAAAAAAAAAAAAAAAAGATTTGTACATATATAAGCCGCACCTGAGTATAAGCCGCAGGTGTCCACATTGTAACTTGAGATATTTACATAGAAAGATGGTACACAAAAGGATTTTATAAAAATTGTAATTAACGTAAATACTGGTACGTGGTTTTTTCGAACAGCGCCTACGGCAGTAACACGGCAGAAACACGGCAGTAAAACAACTGCAAAATGGCCAGCCTGTAGCCTCTGGAAGCCTTAAAATAAAGTTTCAAGTTTAACTTTAAGGGTAAACCCCCTGAACTCAATCTCACAGAACTGTTGATACCTGTAGGAGATTTCAAGTGTCTAAAACAAGGCTTCTTTAATTCATGAACTTTCCTCATTTATTTGATAAGGTATTGATAAAGAATTACCGTATTTTCCGCACTCTAAGGCGCACCTAAAAGCCTTAAATTTTGTCAAAAGCCGACAGTGCGCTTTATAATCCGATGCGCCTTATATACAGTAGTCGAGTTGTAAAATCAAACCAGAGGGGATACACACACACACACACACACACACACACAGACACACACACACACACACACACACACACACACACACACACACACACACACACACACCTTAGTCCTGGTTCAGACCTGGTTTAGACCTGGTTTAATCCTGGTTTAGACCTGGTTTAGTCCCGGTTTAGTCCTGATTTAGTCCTGATTTAGACCTGGTTTAGTCCTGATTTAGACCTGGTTTAGTCCTGGTTTAGACCTGATTTAGACCTGGCTTAGTCCTGGTTTAGTCCCGGTTTAGTCCCGGTTTAGTCCCGGTTTAGTCCCGGTTTAGTCCCGGCCCCTGCTGTCAGCTAATATGTCTCTTTGATGCAGAAATAATATGATAATATAACTCACCCCATAATAACACGGGTCAGCTCCGTAATTTGCTGTGTTGTACGATAATTCGCGTGTCCACATGTATGTGCGTGGAGACCGACATAATCCCGAGGCGAGAGTTCCTTCTTACGTAGCATTAACGTAGCGTACATATTAACGGGGCTCGCTCACAGCTGATCGGCGAACAGGCGCAAACACAACAACGCTAATTGTCATGATTGGCGGGAGCGCGATTGGTGGGTATGCTGCAACATGATTGGAAGCCGGAGCGCAGTTCGGCCTATGATTGGCTCTTGGAACTGGCCACGATTCATGTAGGTCACCTATTTTGACTTCAAAACGGTGAATTTCGCCCAAAAGGTGAGGGATTTTGATGTCTGATTGATAAAATGCCACAAGGGATGGAAGAAGGGATGCCTGTTTTAGAAGAGGGATGATTTTGACTATCCCCCCCCCCCAATCCCCTCTCAACTTGAGTACTGCTTATATGGATCAATATTGGTTAATCATGGCTACCGTAATCAGCCACTACTGTAGCTTCTATTCTATGCGCCTTATAATGCGGTGCGCCCTATATATGAAAACAGCTTAAAAATAGGCCATTTGTTGAAGATGCGCCTTATAATCCAATGCGCCTTATAGTGTGGAAAATACGGTAATCCATACATAAGACGCACCTGACTATAAGCCGCAGGGTCTGAAGTGTGAGAAAAAAGTAGCGGCTTATAGTCCGAAAAGTACGGTACTGTTTTTCTATTATTATTACTTATTTTATTATTACTTATTTTATTTTATTCTTGCCTGCATGCACTTTCTTTCTTGTTCAAACTGTCTCTGCCTGGAGCTACTGTGGCAAGTAAATTTCTCCTATGTGAGATCAATAAAGTCTTATCTTATCTTATCTTACCATATCACAAGTGATATATGGTCTGGGAGCCACCAACACCATCTCGTAGCGGAGGTGTGGTTTATTGGGCGTTACGAATGTCTATCATTTGGCGTATACGTAGCCCATAGCCAATCATGTCAGTTGTCAGTTCAAACTACAAGTTTCCGTTTGTCGCGTAGTACGCATCACCATCTTTCCACCCCTCCCCACTTTCTGATTGGCTCCCAAAATCAGGAGAGCTCGCTTAGCCTAGTTGCCAGGCTGTCTTTTAGATCGGAACAAATGAAAGCAGCCTGGGATTTCCCAGGTTAGGCTGGGTTTACATCAGGAAGGGCATCCAGTGTAAAAAAAAAAAAAAAAAATCATCATGGCATTTGCAGATTTTTTTAACCTCTAGCCATAAAGGGAGATGTAATTGGTGATACAAATTCATACCATTTATTTATTATTTGTGACTATTTGGAGTTATATGACTGGTCCATTATTGATCCTTTTTAAAAATGTCTCTAAAACCTGCCCAGTTTCAGGGAGACACACCTCCACCATTACACTTGCCTGTCCAATAAATTAAGCCCATTTAGCTCATTTGAATCCTGTTATGTTTATTGATGCTTGCATAATTTAATTTCATACACATTTCATTAACGATTATACTTTCTGTCACAGTGCGGCATTTCCAGGAGAGACGTCTAATTGTGTTATAATAGATCGGAGGCAGGCATTACAGTCGGGACACATACAGTTGTCATCTTAATAACGCAGAGCCCAGCAAACAGATCAATGGCTGCCGCGATGATGCTGTCAAAACGCCCTAAGTGACAGGAAGCTTTCAAGAGCTGTAATCATGAAGTAGGGCGTCCCGGAGGAGGATCATGTATAGTGTGGGGGTTACAGGGAAAAGAACTTGTCACATCTGCTCCACAATTTTCACTATAATAACCGAAATATATCCTCCTGGGACCCGAAGAAAAAAAGTGTATCTAAATTATTATTATTATTATTATTATTATTATTATTATTATTATTATTATTATTATTATTATTATTATTATTATTATTATTATTATTATTATTTTAAGTTTCTATTTGGAAGTAAATGAACACCTTAGCATTTACATTTTGTTAATTATATTTTTATTCATAATGTAGTAACATGTTCTCTGTAATGGACTGTAATAGTGTTAAATCCATGTCAAGTTAACAACCTAACAAAAACATTTTTTGGGTCGGTTCTACAGTCGCCTCAAAAAGTTTTTAGACTCCCTTTTAATTTCTTATTTATATATATATATATATTTATATATATATATATATATATATATATATATATATATATTATTTATTTATTAATTTATGTATTTATTTATTTGTGTTTTTATTTATTATTTTTATTTTTTATGCATTATTTATGTATTTCCTTATTTATGTATTTTATTATTATTATTATTATGATTATTATTATTATTATTATGATTATTATTATTTATGTATTTATTTATTTTTTAATCATAGTGCAGAGTCTATTTCAAAACTTAAAAGATGTCCACTATAAAGGACACAAATTATTTTTTTTATTGCAATAGGATAATAGTTAGGTTAACAAGATATAACAGTGATAAACATCGTGTAAATAGTCTGTAAAGTTTGATGTAAAATATCTGAAGAACGCAAAAGACAGCTCATTATGTGAAATTAGAAGATGGGGTGGGATTAAATACATTTTTCTTCATCTCACTCCCTTTTTAGGCAATTTTTTTGTTGTTGTTCTTGTTTCTGTTGATATGGCGACACTGATGTCAACATGGATATTATTATTATGTTCCATTGTAAGAGAACATAAACGTTAACTTGCCCAAAATAAATAAATACATACATAAATACTAAACAATATTTTTTCAAAAAAGTCTAAAATGATCTATTAAAATGACATCCATTATTCACATCTGAATAAATATGAGCCCTGCACGATACAGATGTCGTGCTCTGCTCTGACTAACCTCTATACTGGCCTCTGCGTGTGCTTGCAATTATATGTTAATAATGACCGTTATTTGATTCAGATGAGCTGTTGAGTCAGTAAAAGCTTAGTCACACCAATAATGTTTACCTTTATTTATTTGAAAGAGTCAATAAATACAATCTTTCAGTTCCACTTTTATCATAGAAAATAGAATTGACTCAGTGGCTGAGCATTCCCCCACCAAGGGCAGCAGTATGATACGAGCTCTGAGCAGAGCATGCTGCCATTGTGTCCTTGAGCAATAAACCTCATCTACATCTCAGCTGTACAAAAGTAGCTTACCACGAAAAAGATAAGGTGAATGAAAAATGCAATGTGAAGCACTTCTGTGAGTATCTGCGAAGAAGCTAGATTCAAGGGGTTATTACAGGGGTCGGCAACCTGCGGCTCTTGGAGCCCTCTGATGCGACTCAGTACAGTGGTCCCTCATTTATCGCAGTGGTTATGTTCTAAAAATAACCCGCAACAAATCTGCAAAGATATTATAGAATGAAACCAAAGATCCAAACCTGTTTTCAGGCCCTAAACATATTGCGTGTATTTTACAGTTCCTCTGACCGAGCCTCTTTGTCCTGGCACCGCTCCACTATCGCGGTTTTGTCTGGAAGAAAACTTTCAAACATACAGCACTCCAGAGTCACACTGCGAGCGATCAAACATTTATACAAATTTGGCAAACTGAACGCATTCTGTACTGTACAGGAGACGCGGAGGAGAATAACTGACAAATTGGCAAAGGTCTACAGTCCCTTAGCCAATCAGGACGCAGAAATGCACGTTGATACACTCTAAAAAAATTGGGGGGGGACCGCGAAACAGCGAGGCTGCAAAAAGTGAACCGAGATATACAGTGGGACCACTGTATTTAATTAAAATATATTTTATTTTTGTTTGTTCACTTTCAAAATGTAATTCTATGGCAGAAAGGCAAAAAACAACCCCTTATATACAGTGTTATTTCATTTTAAATTTCAAAAGGGTTTTGTGGTTCCCACTGTTTTCTTTACTGTGTGAAACGGGTCCAAATGGCTCTTTGAGTGGTAAAGGTTGCCGACCCCTGCGGTTATTATTATTAAAATGCACTGTGTAAATGCACTTTTCAGGTTGGGGGTCTGTCTCCATGGAGATGCTATTGCTTTGCCTGTAAGGTTCCACAATATGGAATTAAACTTATGTAAGATGCATTTATTCAATTATGGGTGTTTTATTGCTCTAAATTTCTGAAAGTAATAATAATTCATAGCATTTATACAGCGCCTTTCATGACACCCAAAGCGCTTTACAGTTCATTGTTCATTCACTCCACACTTGGTGGTGGTAAGCTACTTTTTGTAGCCACAGCTGCCTTGGGGCAGACTGATGGAAGCGAGGCTGCCAATCTGTGCCATCGGCCCCTCCGACCACCACCAACATTCACGCACACTCCAAAGTCTTATCTTAACCGCAGATCCTTCATCCCAACCACCATCAGACTGTATAACTCCACTGTAGTCCAAACGTGCAATATCGTTTTTCAATACTCTCCTTGTCACAGTTTTATTATGATTACTTATTCTATTATTACTTATTTTATTACTATTACTTCATGGCATAAGGCATAAAGATAATAATATTACTATTATTATCTTTATGCCATTCTTGCCTGCATGCACTTTTTCTTTCTTGTTCAAACTGTCCCTACCTGGAGCTACTGTGACAAGTAAATTTCTTATCTTATCTTATCTTATCTTATCTTATCTTATCTTATCTTATCTTATCTTAAAATACCTTTAAACCATACATTCTTACTGTGAGTGGGTTCACCTGGAAATTGTCCTGGTGGCGTCTCCTGCTTGTCTCTATGGAGATTGAAGGTTAATGCCACACCTTGAAACATTGCAGGCAAAGCAATAACATCTCCATGGAAACAAGAACCTGGCGGGCCCCCCACCACAAAAGTTCCACAGTGCACATTGAATCGTTTCGGGTGAAAAATTACTTATTACTTACTATTTTGTGAAGCATTTAACTTCACTATTTTTCACTACAATACACTGTCTTAATGCCTTAATTTGTCCTCCCGCTGCTTACGCTGCTGTTGTAAAGTGACAGGCTTATTAAGAATAACTTTCCCCTATGTGTCCCAATAAGCCATTTGCAAGGCTGGAGGTGGCGTTCACGTCAGGGGCCTATAATAACAGCCGCGACGCCTGGCTCCTCTGTGGCTTTGTCTTCATTTACCTGCCTGTACATGTGTTGTATTAGTGATTCATTTACTGCTTTGATGCATTAAAAAGGAGCTTGAGGATTTCCAGTGGCACGCTCCCCAAGGTAGATGTGTTTAAAGGCAGCTTTTTCTTCATTCCAGCACTTAGGTTTATTACAGATCCCCAGACTGTCCAATTTTAAAGAAATATGCCTCCAAAATAGCAGGATAATTGTTTTACTTTTTTTTTTTTTTTTTTACCAGGCCCCTTCTTTAAAGGTACAGTGTGTAGGATTTGTGGCGCATAGGTGGTGTAGGTACCATGCACTTCCTCTTTTGGCTACGGCAGACCTCGAGGGTCACCCAGGCTCGCCGTAACGTGGACAGCTCGCGTACCAGCGCGCACCCGGAGCTGTGCGAGCTCTCGCCGACAACTACGGTATAAATAAAACGCTGTCCTGATCACTGTTTTTTTTTTTCTTTTTGCATGAAAACACACATTCCCGATCATGTACCATGACAATCTACACATCAAATGAAACCTTACAGTCTCCTCTTTTTGAGTATGTAATTCATTTCCCGGCACAACAATCACTCCCCGAGCACATGGGGCTTTTATACGGAAAAGCACAAAATGAGGTTTGTTACTTAGCTTACCTTTGAAGGCTCTGGACAGGTCAAACTCAGTATTTCACCATAAGTTTGGTCTCAATCTGTCCGTAAGGATCCAGCAAATAAAATCCAATAAAACAATTTAGTCCAAAACACGTGTTAGATCCATTACGACGTGTGATCCAGGACATGCTTGTGTTGTTTACCCAAAACCACGAGCCTTGCCGAAGGCGGAGCCCAAATGTCCTTCTGCGGCTCTCGTAGTTAAAATGGCTGCCTCTATATGGGGTCAATCCCCCTTTTATGTGACTATATCTAAGTTCAAAAGAATACTTTGATTTCATGATAGAAGTGAAAAGGCTTGGAAAACAATGTATTTTTGAATGGGTATCTTCAATTTAGGTAATTAACGGGTAAAAATCTTACACAGTGGAGGGTTTATGAAACATGAGCAGCAAAATAGCATTTTGTTTTCTCTCTTTCTCACTTATGTAGAACTTCCAGGTGTGTGGTTGTTGTACACACACATTTTAGGTATCTGTACTTAAGGTTTTAAAGTGAATCTATTCAGCATACAGTGGTCCCTCGCTCTATCGCGGTTAACTGTTCGCAGCCTCGCTGTTTTTTTTTTCAATTTCTTTAAAAAAAAAAATTAAATTTTTTTTAAAATAGTATAACATTTTTTTATAGTGTAACATTTTTTATAGTGTAACATTGTGTTCTGCGTCCTGATTGGCTAAGAGACTGTAGACCTTTGCCGATTGATAGATGGGGAACGCGGGGGGGACCGGGACTAGACCAGGACCAGATCGGGACTAGACCGGGACTAGACCAGGACTAGACCAGGACTAGACCAGGACTAGACCAGGACTAAACGTGGACTAAACCAGGTCTAGACCAGAACTAATCCACGTCTAGACCAGGTCTAAACTAAGTCTAAACCTGGACTGGACCTGGACTAAACCGGGACTAGACCAGGTCTAAACCAGGATTAAACCACCACGTGCCGCTCTTTGCTGGTTTCATGCAGCTGGTTTGTGGCTCGGGCTGAGAGGACGCGGTCCGGGCACCGCGGTTCGATCTCGTGCTCGCAGCCCAGGTGTACACGCGGCTTCGCGCCGGTCGTGCTGCTCTGTCACGGATTTGACCACGATGAGGGGTGCACGTGTCCTGCACTTCTCCAAGGGGTTGGTGTGCGTCACGTCCCGGGATGTGGCAGTGCCGTTGGATGAGCGCGGTGCTTCCTGCGGATCCAGTGACTCATGTCTCCGCTCCCCTCGCGCGTCCGGCGGGGCTTCCGGAGCCGTGTCTCTCCCCACGCTTCACTATTAATACATTTTGTTGAAAATCTATGAAAGTTTGAGTGTTTAAACGAGAGAGAAATGTGAGAAAAGGTTAATTCCAGTCTGAGAAAAGCGTATAATGTGTGTGGTGAGGCATTTACAGCTTTAAAACATGTAGAATAATTGTAAAATATAAAGTCCTACTTCGCGGATTTCTCTTATTGCGGGTTATTTCTGGAACCTAACCCCCGCGATAAACAAGGGATTACTGTATATATAATTAAATGTTCAAAGATAGTTTCAAGACCTTATAAACTTGCAGAGGAAATGAACTTTTAGGTATTTTTCAATGTCACTGTATTTGTGGTAATAATAAGCCTTAATTTCCTTTCTGATGAAGTCCATCCAATTATCACATGGGTATTTCTTTGTAAAAGTAATAGTACCATGATGGAATGAAAATAATGTTTGTGATGATCTTATAACTGCAATAACAAGACAGTGGGCTGACTAAACATGAGGCAATCTAAACAGGGACTTATCTGTGTACATCTCTCGCGCAAGTTTATGCTCTGCCAAAACAAAAACAAGAGCAAAGACATCCATAAAGCGAGTGCGATGACACATCAAACCAAACACAGTCCTGTCATACACTTCCGGTGGTGTTATGGTTTACATAGAACCAAAGAGCAGCACGCCAGGGGCAAAGACAGAAGATCATCTCAGGAAATGTTACTCATAACTTTATAGATGAAATCAAGAATCAGTCAGAGGAAGGAGATGCTTTGCTAATGTCTTGTGTTCTTAAAAATCTGTAAACAAAAAACTATAAAAAATCAGAATGGCAGAGAATTCAAGTGTACTGTTTCAATGAGCACTAGTTTTTGTAAGTTTTAATAACTCGCCACTATTGCTGTTACTCCCCTATTCAATTGTTAAAGCCCCAGTGTGTAGGATTCGTGGCGCATAGGTGGATGGTGCTATTGTACTTTCTGTTTTTTCCCGCATTTCCCGTTTTTTTTTTTTTTTCTTTTCTCATGAAAACACACATTCCCGATCATGTACCATGACACTCTACACATCAAATGAAACCTTACAGTCTCCTCTTTTTGACTATGCAATTCATTTCCCTGCACAAAAATCACTCCCTGAGCACATGGGGCTTTTATACGGAAAAGCACAAAACGAGGTTAGCTTACCTTAGAATGCTTTGCACAGGTCAAACTCTGTATTTCACCATAAACTTGCTCTCAATTTGTCCGTAAGGATCCAGCGAATAAAATCCAGTAAAACAATTTAGTCCAAAACAAGTGTTAGATCCATTACGATGTCTGATCCGGCAGCATACTTGTGTTGTTTACCCAAAACCACGAGCCTTGCCGAAGGCGAAGGCGGAGCCCAAATGTCCTTCTGCGGCTCTCGTATTCAAAATGGCTGCCTCTGCATGGGGAAGATCCCCCTTTTATGTGACTATATCTAAGTCCAAAAGAATACTTAGATTTCATGATGGAAGTGAAAAGGCTTGGAAAACAATGTATTTTTGAATGGGTATCTTCAATTTCGGTAATTAACGGGTAAAAATCTTACACACTGTCCCTTTAAGGTGTATTTCAAAATTTGATTATTATTATATCCTCCTGGGACCCGAAGAAAAAAAGTGTATCTAAATTATTATTATTATTACTATTTTAATTTTCTATTTGGAGATAAATGAACACCTTAGCATTTAAATTTTTTAAATTTTATTTTTATTCATAATGTTGTAACATGTCCTCTGTAATGGACTGGAAAAGTGTTAAATCCATCTCAATCCATGTCAAGTTAACAACCTAACAAAAACATTTTTTCGGTCGGTTCTACAGTCGCCTCAAAAAGTTTTTAGACTCTCTTTTAATTTATTATTTATTTATTTATGTATGTATTTTTATTTATATTTTTTATGTTTTATTTTTATTATTAATTTATTGTTTATTATTTATTATTAATTTGTTTATTTATTTTATTATTATTATTAAGATTTTTTTTAATCATAGTGCAGCCACAAACTAGAGTCTATCTCAAAACTTAAAAGGTGTCCACTATAAAGGACACAAATGAATGGATATATTGTTATCCAACTAAATATTCATGTTTTATCACTCACTTGTAGACTAGCAGTGTTTGTTTGTTTTTTAGACAGTCGAGTGCTCTCCATTTAGGCAAAATAACATGATTCTTTCCACCATCTGAAATTCTTTTGAGTGTGATTTTGTTTTTAATTTAGTTTGATGCAGCGGTCGCCCTCACCCGCAGCGTTAACATGTCATGTTCAGCTGTGGCCCCGTGTGTGGGTGCCATAATGATGATGACAGTGGAGCAGCAGCGTTTCCCTGTCAGTGACAGGGAAAGTCTGTCACTCACATCACAAGTACACTCCTCACCTGGTGAACTGTCTATTACATGGAAACATTCAAAAGAGCTTGGTGTCATTGCGCCCACTATTGTGAGAGCCGTATCATAGAGTCTATATTTTTACTGAAATGGAGAACAAATAACCTATAGAATTTTTATTTATTTATTTACCTTTATTTAACCAGGAAAAAAGTCCCATTGAGATTCAAAGATCTCTTTTTCAAGGGAGTCCTGGCCAAGAGGCCCACACAGTACAACTCACAAGACGACAATTAAATATAAGGTCAACACAGATAAAATGTTAAAAACAATTAGAAACACAATACGACTCACCAGACAACAAATAAATATAAAATCAACACAAATAAAATGATGAAAAACAGTTTAAAAACATTGGCATATCATCGATTGCGTTTCCAGGTTCTTTAAAAGAGTATTAAAAGAAGCCATAGGTACGAGTGTTTGAAGTTTTAAAACTCTCTGCAAACAATTCCAGTCTGCTGGAGCACGGTACTGAAAACACAGTTTTCCTTTCTCTGTTCTCACAGTAGGAACCAGCAACGTGAAAACATCCTGAGAACGTAAATTCTGGGGTCCGTCAGGCCTCCGCTGAAGATACACACTGAGGTATTGAGGGAGCAGCCCAACAAGTCCCTTATAAATAAGTTTATACCAGTGTGTGAGCCGCCGGGTCGCTAAAGCAGGCCATCCAACACGAGAGTAGAGTAGAATAATCAAAAACATTTATTGTGCAATGTTCCTGTGCCTTTTAACCTACAGTGTTTTGTTTTTTAGTTGATTGTACATACTTATAATTATTATTTATCTTAATTTTGATGCATGCTCATATTTTCCTACTGTTTCTGAAACTTGCGTTGTGCAATTTCCCCATTTTGGGACAAATAAAGGATTATCTTATCTTATCTTATCTTATCTTAATGTTTGCCTCTGACACTTTCTAATTATTATTTGGGTGTCAGTTAAAATTCCCTTGGTCTTTTATTTCAATTTTAAAGACCACAGTTAAGCTGTTTTTCCTCCCCCTGGGCTTTTTTTTTTATACATACTTTTCAAACAACAAATTAGAAAATCCAAATACAATGGAAAGGACAACACACCAAATATCAACACATCTTAGTCTTAGACTTACACAGACTTTACTGATCCACAAGGGAAATTGTTTTGGGTACGGTAGCTCACTCATCAAATATAATATAATATATAACAGAGGGTAAAAGAAAAAATAGATGGAATAGCAACTAAAGAGCAATAGACGAGTGACAGATGAGACATAATTATATACATACAAAATAACGATAATAAATGTATATGTACAAATCAGATTTAAATAGAAAAATAGTAATAAAATATAAAATACAATAACAAATAAGATGTACAATAGCAGCTGTATACAGTTGTAGGGAGTATTGTCACAGGAGTATTCTATTATTTATTGCACAACGGTGAGTTGCTGTACAGTTGTATAAAGTACGGTATGGAATGAACCTATCAATGAGTTTATATTTAGGGGGTATTCCAGGGCATTTTTTTCAGCTTTTAAAATTGATATCAAGTTCTGGCTTATGTTCTTCTCGCATTTCAATCTAATAAAGATCAGCAAAATCAGATTGGGTTACTGGGGCTTGCATTGTATGGCCAACAAGTCTTAAATCATGGAAAAGGTAACCTGACCCAGCCCCGCGTTGCTTTTATCCATCTATAACGTGGTAAACCCGGTGAAACACTGTACATAATGTGTGCAGCTGCAGGTCCATCTCTGAGTGCTCCACATCTGCACCGAGGAGCCATTAGTTCAGTGTCTCAGCGGGTCAGCTCCAGCACGCCTGGCATGTTCGGCGTTAACAGCTGTTGCGCGTTGCCCTCCTCGTGCCCACATACCTCTCTTTATGCTTTACGCGCCAGTGGATGCAGATGCACTCTGGTCTCTGTGGTCTCTATGGTAACTTCACTCATCTGCAAATCGCATCGGAAACGTATCTTCAGCCCCCCCACCGCCGCCTCCACCCGCTGCCTTCGTCCCCAATCAAACCTAATTATACCATATTGCTTTTCTTGTCCAACAATAGAGGCTGGTTGCTGGGGGTGGGTGAGTGGGAGCCATTTAATGTAATTATTGAGACACTTCTTTCTCGGTGAGAGTGAGATGCAACGTGATGGACGCTGCTTGTCAAAATGCCTATTGATGAAGAGCAAAAAACCCAATTTGCAGTCATAAGGCAACTACCTTCCAATTATGTTAGTGCCAGAACATTCCTCAAGCCCAGCAACTCCAATCCTTCTCTGTTTTCTGAGCGGCCAGACCATTGCCCGTGGCAGACAGGTACCAAATGGGCTGCGCTCTGCATGCTGCCTTTAATGTTGTATTGATTTGCTTTAGCATACGCCCTGATTCTACTCACACACTTCAACACTATTGCCCTTTGTACTCCCAGCCTGACCTGCCCCACATGAAAATTACGTTATTGAAATATGTTAAATGTGTGGCCCCCCCTCCTCTTTTTCCTCCACAAGAAAATATCTCACCTATTGATGGATCTTTCAGGGACTCGCAGATTGGTAATATTAGGGCCCCGACACCCTAATGACTTCTATTACGACAATTCCATCACCCCCTCCACCAATCAATCATATGAACTAGGTAACATATCAAAGCAATGAATAAAATCAAAAGGAGATTGGATGATGTATTTTCCACTTTTCTTGTCAGATCAAATACGTATGAACAGTGAGTAAATCGTAAGGCAATAAAAGTGTGAAATTAATGATGACTAAATATACTGATCCATGCTGTGACAAACATGAAATCAAATCTTACTTCTGTTTTTTTTTTTTCCCTCCTTAATAAGCGCTCACAATCACAATTATCTTCACTACAGGAGAGTCGAGAGTTACCTCTGAGGAAGACAAATAGCACAAAAATATGTCTCCACAGCCAATAAGTAAGACGAATCCAGTACAGATGTATCGCCAAATGAAGGATGGCATCAACATCACGACAGTTACTTTTAGTAAAGATTGGAGTAAATGCAAATAAATATATAGCCTTTTTTTCACCGCATTACTCACACATTCACACATATAATACTCTAAATAATACTAAATAATAGAGTTCAGTATTATTTAATAATACTGAACTCTCAATAATACTGCACTAAATTACTTACCTGTGCAATAATCTGTGCAATAACCCATTTGCAATATATACTCAACAAAAATATAAACGCAACACTTTTGTTTTTGCTCCCATTTTTCCTGAGATGGACCCAAAGATCCAAAATTCACTCCAGATACACAACACTACCATTTCTCTCAAACATTGTTCACAAATCTGTCCAAATGTGTGACAGCGAGCACCTCTGCCCCGCCGAGACAATCCACCCCACCTCACAGGTGCGCCACATCAATATGCCGATCCGACATCATGACCAGTGCACAGGTGCGCCCCAGACTGCCCACAATAAAAGGCCACCCCGAAATGTGCTTTTTTTTTTTGCTTTATTGGGGGGGCAGAGGTGCTCGCTGTCACACATTTGGACAGATTTGTGAACAATGTTTGAGGGAAATGGTAGTGTTGTGTATCTGGAGTGAATTTTGGATCTTTGGGTCCATCTCAGGAAAAATGGGAGCAAAAACAAAAGTGTTGTGTTTATATTTTTGTTGAGTGTATATACTATATTATGTGCAATACGAAATCCACATGCAACACATGTGCAATCTGTGAAATACTCTACTTACACCTTATTTAATCCTACCTGCACCTTTGCACATTGTACTTTGTATTTTTTATTACATTTTATTATTTATTTTTTTTATTATATTTTTATTATATTGTTTACTTCTTCCCCTGCACTTTTGCAACACTTGTACTATTATTGCTGCTATTAGTACTTCTGACTATCTTAGTGAGTTAACATTGTTGCATAGTTGACCTTGTGTTGATTCTGCATATGACAAATAAACAATCTTGAATCTTGAATCTTGACTCATACCAGTGGACACAGACACCGCCAATCTGTGGGTCAGTGGAGGGTCGGTGGTTCTGGCCGCTCTACCAATTATGTTTATGACAAGAGTGTCAACAGTGAGAGATAAAGGACGACATTCATACCATACTCCATACAACTGTACATTAACTCACCCTTATGTAACAGATAATACTCCCTACAACTGTACACAGCTGCTACTGAACATCATACATACTACGTTTCTATTTAAATCTGACTGTACATACTGTATATATTTTATTACCATTATCTTATGTATATCCTCCTGAGACCCAACCCATTCATTTGTGTCCTTTATAATGGACAGTGAATTAACCAGTCTATCTTTTAAGTTTTGAGATATATTCTAGTTTGTGCCTGCACTATGATTAAAAAAATAAATACTGTACATAAGAAATTAAAAGGGAGTCTAAAAACTTTGAGGCGACTGTAGAAGCTTGTCAGAGATGTTGGTCATCAAAAAAAAAAAAGTTTTTGTTAGATTGTTGATATCCTTGACATGGATTTAACACCAAAATATCTGTCCATTACAGAGGACATGTTACAAAATTATGAATAAAAATAAAATTGACAAAATGTAAATGCTAAGGTGACCACATTAGCATTTATATTTTGTCAATTTAATTTTTTTTATTATTTATTTTTATTTTATTTTTTTTTACCTCCAAATAGAAGAAAAAAAAATTGAAACTCACTTTTTTTTTTCTTCAGGTCCCAGGAGGATATAATTGTGTCTCATCTGACACAGGTCTATTGCTCTTTGGTTGCTTTTCCATCTATTTTTCTTTTTGTTCTTTTACCCTCTGTTTTATATTGTATATTATATTTGATGAGTGAGCTACCATACCAAAACAATTTCCCTTGTGGATCAATAAAGTTTGTCTAAGTCTAAGTCTAAGAGTGAGATTTAAACCACCAACCTTAGGATCAGTGGACAAATAGCTACTCTTGCCCTGAAGTTTACATACATTTTTGTTCAAAAAGGAACGTTACAGTTTGACACAGAGACCATGTCAGTACAATTATCAAATAAGCCTACTACCACAACTAATGCTATTACTACTACACATTTTTACAACAAAAATATATTATTATTACTTATTTCATCAGATTGTATAACTTCACTATATAGTCCAAATGTGCAATATCTTCTTCTTTTACCCATACTCTCCTAGTTACTGTTTGTATTATTATTATTACTTATTTTTATTATGACTTATTTTATTCCATCCTTGCCTGCATGCACTTTTCTTTCATGTTCAAACTGTCCTGGAGCTACTGTGGCAAGTAAATTTCTCCTGTGTGATCAATAAAGTCTTATCTTATCTTATTGTATCTTATTCCCTCTATGTTATTTGCAGGTCAGTAGATTACATACATACAACTATTGATTTATTTCACTAATTTACCTTGAGAAGTAAAATAATCAAAATATATAGGTAGAAATATAGAAAATATGTTTATCTTGGTTGGTGGTTTTGTAAGAAGTGTAAAACCATGCTTGAATGTGCATGTATGTGTGCCTGTGGTGCTTGGTGGCTCACATGATAATGATGAATCTGCTGGTGGCATGTCCTCAGACTCCCTGAGCAGAGAGGAGACCCTCCCACAGAATACACAACAGGGACAGACACGGCTTATTCCCAGACAATGTCAATAGCTCAAGGGTAAAATCATTTGTCACCGTAGCCAAATCCCTCTAAATGTATACATTTATTATTGTCGCGCTTTAATTGATCGCAGGGCGCCAAGAGAAATACCAAGGGTCTGTAATACGCGCCTATCTCATTTACAAATCACTCTTCACAATACTTCAAGGACACACAGGGCTCCTTGCAAAGAGAAAGAGGAATTATCGGTTTCTAAGCCTCAATATTTTCAAGTTGAACATTAATCCGGTGGTCCTATAAACAAACAGGATGCAGATAAAAGGTGAAAAATAGTACTGGTTGGTTCAGACTGTTTTAAAAGTGAACTTGTAAAGCATGGCCAAGAGGTTTTGATTACATGAATATAAAAAACAAAGACATGACAGAATGAAAGTAGTTCCATCTTAAGAGTTCATAGAGTTTTACCTTAAAGTGTTTTATAAGACTGGCATATCCTCACAGGAAAATGTTTAAAAAATATATTTCATTAGGCACTTGACTGCACAATTAAAATATTAGCATTTTAGCTGTTTTATTCTTGTGGCCTATTTTCAATGTTTTACAGTAAAAAGCACAAGTGGGATTATCTGTGTAATATTAAATGTTCATCTTTCATGTGTTATATCCTCCGGGGACCCAAAGAAAAAAAGTGTATCTAAATGATTATTATTATTATTTTAATTTTCTATTTGGAGGTAAATGAACACCTTTGCATTTACATTTTGTTAATTTTATTTTTTATTCATATTTTTCTAACATGTCCTCTGTAATGGACTGTAATAGTGGTAAATCCATGTCAAGTTAACCCAGTGCTTCTCAATTATTTTCTGTGACACCCCCCCTAGGAAGAAGAAAAAATTTCACGCCCCACTTCCTGCGCGCGACTATAAATAGTATTATTTGTCTAGAAAATTGTTATTAGAACACCATTGTATCCTTTTATTAACATTATAAACAAAAAAAGAAAGAAACTTACAACAAAGACTGCACTGAGGACTCAAATATTAATGTGTTTTTAATGCAGCTTTGCGCACATTTGTTTACGTTTTACAGAAATGAAACTTAAAACCACCTCATTTGCATAAGCTTTTAGCTTATGCAAATGAGCACTGAAAAAAAAACGCTATCTCCTTGTGCCACTGATGCGTCAGCTTCTGTCGGACTAAAGGACACGACCCAGTGGAATATACGTGTTTTTTCTGTGACAGAGGATGTTTTGTTAATGGTGAGACTGTGCGTAAATCGCATGTGAGAACGCCACTGCCAACTACCGTTGTTGATGTGCAATTACACTTAGTTCTAGTACAGTACAGCAAAAAAACATGTTTCCCAGGGTCATACGCGCCCCCCCTGGCATCACGCCACGCCCCCCCAGGGGGGCCCGCCCCACTATTTGAGAAGCACTGAGTTAACCTAACCTATACCTAACAAAAACATTTTTTCGGTCGGTTTCACAGTCACCTCAAAAAGTTTTTAGAGTCCTTTTTAATTATTTATTTATTTATTTTTATATATATATTTTTTTGTTTTATTTTAACTTTTTATGTATTTGTATTTGTATATGTATTTATTTCTTTACTTATTTATGTATTTTTATGTATGTATTGTATTTATTGTATTTATGTATTATATATATATATATATATATATATATATATATATATATATATATATATATAATTTATATTTTTTTTATTTTTTATGCATTATTATTATTATTTTTATTATTATTATTATTACTATATTATTATTATTATTTTTATTTTTTTTCTCAAACTGAACTGAAAATTACTGAACATTTAAAACATTTCGCTCCTTTTTATATAATCGTCAAAAAAAACATAAATCAGTTTTTAAATGTACTGTCATTTTAACTAACGCATTTTATCGCTTGTGTTTACAATTGTTTGCACCTTTTTAATATCATTTGCACTTAATTTTACTGTTTACAACTATTGCACTTTACATTTGATATTTTACTGTTATTTTACTCTGGACGTGTGCTGCTGACCTCTTGGCCAGGTCACCCTTGTAAACGAGGTCTTGATCTCAATGGGTTTTTACCTGGTTAAATAAAGGTTAAATAAAAAATAAAATAAATAAATCATAGTGCAGCCACAAACTAGGGTCTATCTCAAAACTTAAAAGATGTCCACTATAAAGGACACAAATGAATGGGCGGGAGGATATAAAGTGTGTGACCATGTTTTGCTAGTTAGTTTGATTTCAAGGCAGTGACTATCAGTGCAGCTGCTGTTCCTGCTGTGAATATGCTTGTCCATATGATTAGGAAGTTATCAATTGTATGACTAACACACACCTACTTCAATAGTACAGTATAAATACATTCATACCATAGGCCTGTTTTCTCATCGGGACCACCCAGGTACAAGCCATAATTACTTCAACAACTTTGGATTACATCAACATTCTCAGCTGCTAGTGATACATCACGTCTACGGACTTTCTTATTATAGCTCGGGCTTCATACGGAGGCCTCAAGAAAATAATAATCCCTCTTTTCTGTATATGCTCTGAGGTAAAGAATATGAGAGTCAGAGTGCAGTGGAGTGGTACCCTAACCCTAACATTTTACACACATTTCCGCTGCAAGAATATAGCTTAGGTGCCATGAGAAGTGAAGTTAAATTTGATCATTTTAATTGTGATTATTCAGGTTTGAAAGAAAACAACATTATTTTTCTACATAACATCCACCTAAGTCGATACACCTCTGCAAGCGATGTTTCCAACGAAAAATTCCTTCTTGATAGAATTCGGGAGCTTGTCTAGTCAACCAGGTCACAACCTCCCTCTTCGCTTCAAGTATGGACTGAAATCTTGTTCCTTTTAAATGTTCCTTCAACTCTGGAAATAGGAAGAAAAAAAAAAACATCCATAAACATTGTGCAAAGCTTCAATAATTTCTTTAGGTTTCCATTGAAGTTTTGCTAGAAATGTAATGTTTGCTCGGACTTCAAATTGGCTCATTTTGGAGGGTCAAAAAAGTGGGCTGCGCAATATGTAACGTAACTCTCTGAATAACAAAGCTAGAATGCCGAAACTTGTCAAATGTGTTTATAAGTCATCAGCGGTACGATTCAAGGTCATTCGACTCATTCATCAGGTCGACTCATTTTGAATTTATGGCATTTGTCTTAGAACTTTTTGAATGGCCCTGGTATGGGTATGTGATGTGATGTTTTTGTTTATCAGATGTTTTATGTTCACTGTGGGCCTAGGGGGCGATTTCAAATCCTGTGTGTGCAACCTGTACATATGGTTTTTGTTTGGTGCACTGAGCAACATTTCTAGTGGAGGCTCTGCTATCTACTTACCTCCATGGAGATGGTATTAGTTTGCCTGGAATGTTCCGTGGTATATTTCCAACTAGCACAGGGGTGTCAAACATGCAGCCCGGGGGCCAGATCCGGCCCTCCAAGGCCTTTAATCTGGCCCTCGGCTGATTTTCTATTAAAATATTTTAATTATATTTTAATTTTCTATTAAAGATCCCATGACATGGTACTTCTTGATGCTTTTATATGGCTCCTTAATGGTTCCCTAATACTGTAAATGAATCCTTTTTCAAAATCAACACTCAGTGCATGAGAAACAGAGATAAGATGAGAAAGAGTATTTTTTCTCCCTCAGAACAGGTCATAATGGGAGTTGTTGCTTGAATGCAAATGAGGAGAAAAAAGCTGGCCAATAGTAGAGGGTGGGGGCGTGGCCAAACGCTCCGGTCTCCGCTGTAGCTCACAGCTGATCCATTTCCTTGTTTTTGCACGGGGGGAGAGATTTAAAGCGTTCCATTGAAAAATAAACACATTTCCACATAAAATAAAATTAAACCACTGCTGTTCAAAGGTCCACAGGCTCAGATAAAGGACTTCCGAGCCTAGAAACACTCGGACGTGCCTCCAGGCAAATAAAAAAATGCATTTCGCATTGCCTAGCGCATTCGCAGTCCAAACTCTCTGGGCGTGATTTACAGAGACGCTGAGTACAGACAGTCGGGGGTGGAACTGCATTTGCATTTCTTTTTTCGATCTGACGTCAATAAGGTGCCTTGTTCAAACTCGCCGGTTTGAGCTCCGATTTTTTGTAACGCAGAAAAGGATCGCAAATGCTCAGTTTAGACATTTCGGGGGGGGGGGGCTAAACAGGGTAGGGGAGCTCACATTAACGTTCAAAAACCTCAGTAAGTGAAAATTTCATGCCATGGGACCTTTAAAACATTGGTAATTTATGGTGCCTCTTTTCTGCGCAGCTTAACATAGTGGCATCTACAGTGCCTCTGTGCGTGACTGCCTCCCATCAGAGCAGCACAACTGAAGACTTGCCTCTTTCCAAAGGCTCTTAAAGGACCATCGTTTTGACTGTCAAAAAATGACAAAAGTGGACGCAGAGTGCAGGATTTTCCAAGAAAAATTGACTAATTCCTATTTGTTTGCGGAGGTGAATGGGAAACCTGTATGCCTGTGTAACAGATTTGCGTTTCTTTGCACAAATATTTGGACTTGCTATTTTTGGGGTATACTGTATATGCCATGAGTTTTCTGATCTGACCCTTCTGGGATCAAAGTAGGTTGGATACGGCCAAAATGAGTTTGACACCCCTGATCTAGCATTTATTCATTAGTGTATTAGGTGTCTCTAAACTCAAAAACACCATAATTCCTTCTGTGAAAAGGGGCGACTCTCCACAGATCTGAATTGTAATGTAGCGTAGTGCTGTAACCCACTTGTGTCTCTTGTGATAGATCGGCTTCATCTGTACTTTGGAAACAAAGCAATAACGTTTCCATGGAGACAAACCATCCACTAGAAATGCACCTTTAAATAATAATAATTGTGATCCTTCTTCTCACTCCAGGACTAAGCTAGGACTCAACCAAAAATTAAGAAGATTAAAACTGACAAGATCCAGACCAAGTTCTTTACATTTCACTTGAGCTACACTAACCCAGCAATCATTTACACCTCAGTTTGACAGCGCCTGTGCTAATGCGTTATCACGGCCATCTGTTTACACTCAGATTTATAGTCATCCTATAAGCACTCAAACAAATCCTAACACTGTCATATCAAAACAATATTTCAATTATCCCCCATTTGACAGTGTTCTGCGTATCCACCCATAACGCGGCGTGTGTATGCAAACATCTGCTCTCCCGATATTCACATCCTATTGCCATAATTTTCAATTGATTCTTTATGAGTCATTTCCACGCTAATGGCTTGTGATCGCGGCAGTGAAGCAAGTGGGCCGTTGGGAGAAGGATTCCCAGACAGACAGCGACAGAGATGCGGAGAATCACAAGAGGGGGCTCGAGCCAAGACAATGTGATCAACAATCTACCGAATTCATAGGGATAAAAAGACCACAATCACGACGCTTCTCATCCCTGATTATATTGTAAAGTGCCAATTATGTCACGTCAGAACGCTACGGTGAGGAAGGTTGACACTCTGCAATAAAGCAAATAATTTCCAGTTGGGAGAACAGCAAAACGTTAATATGAGGGGTGGAAGATGAGGGCGAGGAGGATCGGGGTTAAAGGAAGTAGCTAATAAGGTTTAATGATGCGTGTCAGGAAGCCACAGTATGCAGGGGAAACACAGCTGGCTTCATTTTGTAAACTATTTGATATACACTACATCTATGGTGTGCAGAATTATCAGCTGCTCTCAGGCCACTGGGGACGCGTTAGGACCCTCCAATCAGGGACGTTTACCACACTGTCAATCTGGAACCAGCAGACATTCATACCGCCGTGTAACATGTGAACTCTCCTCATCACAATAGCAGATGCAGCCTTTGAAGACACATCATGTTTTGGATTCTAAACATGCTCATTGTCACCTTGGCATTCGTACTTTGTGGCTCAGAACTTGTGCCTATATCCTCCTGGGACCTGAGGAAAAAAAGTGTACCTAAATTATTATTATTATTATTATTTTAATTTTCTATTTGGAGGTAAATGAACACCTTAGCATTTCCATTTTGTTCATGTTATTTTTATTCATAATGTTGTAACATGTCCTCTGTAATGGACATCGGGGACTCATTTTGGTGTTAAATCCACGTGAAGTTAACAACCTAACAAAAACTTTTTTTTTTTTTGATGACCAACATCTACGACAAGCTTCTACAGTCGCCTCCCTTTTAATTTCTTTTTCTTTTTTTTTGTATTTTTGTATTATGTATTTTTTTTAGTATTTATTTACATATTTATTTATTTTGTATGTTTACTTTATTTATTTATTTATTATTATTATTTATTTTTTTATTTTTATTTACATTTTTAGATTTCTTTTTTTAGAATTTTTTTTTTTTTTTAGAATTTTTTTTAGAATTTTTTTTAGATTTTTTTTTTTTTTAAATCATAGCGCAGCCACAAACTAGAGTCTCAAAACAATTAAAAGACAGACTGGTTAACTCTATGTCCACTATAAAGGACACTAATGAATGGGCCGGGTCTCAGGAGGTTATTTTAATAGCAAGAGTTTTATCACCAAGGTTACAGCTTCCTCTAGTTACAGAGATAGGTATTACTTATGAGAAACAAAACAACTATGTAGCATCATCATTGGCATGTTAGCATATGCACAGAGTTAGAGTTAAACTAATTTAATCGCAGAAATTATCAGAACTTAATTCGTGATTGATGATCTTCAAAACAGTGCAGGAGACTTCTGGATTCTACCTGAAAAGTAAATATGTAGGGAAAATTTAGATTAACAAGAGTAATTTCTGATTGCTCCAAGGAAAAGGATCTATACTGTACAGGATTACAGAAACAATGAACTCCAGGTATGCGTTATTGATAAGGATAACCTTTCTTTATAACATGTTTAAAGGGATATGCCACCCCCAGGTCAAATTTGAGCATCTCCCCACAGTCCAGAGACTAAAATAAGTGGTGGAAAGCGTTTTCCTGCTCACCCAGCCATTGTCCGAGTCTGTCAGCACTGACCGCCGCGGTATCTGGTGCTCCTCCGCCTTAGACTGGAGTCTAACGTCGCCAGAGAAAGATTTCGGCCAAAAGGAATTAATTTGCTCGATGCGTTTCCCAATTACTTTCTGTGTAATGCGCATTCATATCGAGTGCAAATAAATGTGCAAATCAACACGGAGAGCTTGCCTTGGTCATTTTGGGTGGGAACTATTTTCCAGTGCGGAAGAATACAGCCGAATCACGCAGCACGCTGCCAGGGGAATCCCAGTTACGCACCGGGAAGGGAGTTCCCCTGTTGCACAACGTGGTGCGTGATTCGGCTGTATTCTTCCGCACTGGAAAATAGTTCCCACCCAAAATGACCAAGGCAAGCTCTCCGTGTTGATTTGCACATTTATTTGCACTCGATATGAATGCGCACTACACAGAAAGTAATTAGGAAACGCATCGAGCAAATTAATTCCTTTTGGCCGAAATCTTTCTCTGGCGACGTTAGACTCCAGTCTAAGGCGGAGTAGCTGCAGATACCGCGGCGGTCAGTGGCGACAGATTCGGACAATGGCTGGGTGAGCAGGAAAACGTTTTCCACCACTTATTTTAGTCTCTGGACTGTGGGGAGATGCCCAAATTTGACCTGGGGGTGGCATATCCCTTTAAAGGGACAGTGTGTAAGATTTTTACCCGTTAATTACTGAAATTGAAGATACCCATTCAAAAATACATTGTTTTCCAAGCCTTTTCACTTCCATCATGAAATCAAAGTATTCTTTTGGACTTAGATATAGTCACATAAAAGGGGGATCTTCCCCATGCGGAGGCAGCCATTTTGAATACGAGAGCCGCAGAAGGACATTTGGGCTCCGCCTTCGCCTTCGGCAAGGCTCGTGGTTTTGGGTAAACAACACAAGCATGCTGCCGGATCAGACTCGTAATGGATCTAACACGTGTTTTGGACTAAATTGTTTTACTGGATTTTATTCGCTGGATCCTTACGGACAAATTGAGAGCAAGTTTATGGTGAAATACAGAGTTTGACCTGTGCAAAGCATTCTAAGGTAAGCTAACCTCGTTTTGTGCTTTTCCGTATAAAAGCCCCATGTGCTCAGGGAGTGATTGTTGTGCAGGGAAATGAATTGCATAGTCAAAAAGAGGAGACTGTAAGGTTTCATTTGATGTGTAGAGTGTCATAGTACATGATCGGGAATGTGTGTTTTCATGAGAAAAGAAAAAAAAAAAAACAACGGGACCACGTTTTATTTATACAGTAGCGGCGCGCGGTTCCTGCGCGCGTCCGGGTGACCCTCGAGGTCTGCCATAGCTAAAACAGAAAGTGCAATAGTACCATCCACCTATGCGCCACAAATCCTACACACTGGGGCTTTAAAGCTAAATTTTGCATGGTATAGCCTCTTTAAGCCTGTTAACACTAGCAGATAATCCTCATAAAATAAAGGACTCAAGTGGGACTAAACCAGAGCTAAACCAAGTCTAAGGCTGCGTCCCATTTCTCTGTCTTACCCCTTCGTCTTACCCCTACCCCTTGGTTTTGCGCGTTCATGTGAGTGCAAGGGGTGTCTCGACAGGTTTTGGAATCAGGATGGCAGCGTTACATCGACCAGCCAAGGAGTCTCATAAATGTATTTAGCATGGTTATGACGCTTATGTTGTACTTTACTTTTAGTGAACTGTTGTTGCGGTTTTAATTGTAATGATGTCTGTTTAGCCGACGTTATCGTTTTCATCGAACTTTCACATATAAACAAGCTAGTTTTTTGGTCGAGCTGAGGTACCCGATAATCCTTGACATTTGTTTACGTTTGTTTGCTTCAATTGTTGTGACTTCTGTGGACATAGCAGCCAGGTAGAGGCAAGGGATGATGACGCAAACGGTAATCGAGTGATGCCCCATTTCGCATTCCTGGTTTAAAGTAGTTTAGTATATGCACGGTTAGATTGTAAGATTGTAAGTAAATAAGTCTGTGGTTGTAGGATCTGCATAGTTCTCCTAAAAGGAAATTGAAGCGTATGGGCAAAATATAGGTGTTATAGAATCTAGAGAAGTTGCAGTTAAACTTGTTCAGTATTTTTACATAGTAACTGATACAGTATTTAGTAACATACACGTAACTGCAGTTCTTGTGTCCAGGTTTGGAGTATTTCTTCCAGCACTGGATTTGAGCACTTGAGCGATCCTCTTCCTCACAAGAGTCAAATAATTGTCAGTGTCAGCAGTAGATTTAGAGAGCGGCGCAGCAGGAGGATAAAGCGCTGCCAGGGACAAAAGCTATATTCTGTGGCACTGACGATTTACACTACACTGCAGCGCGATAAGGCCATCATTAAATCATTACGATTGCTATGCCGGACTTTTTTCATTTTCTCTTTTGTTATTTGTCCCACAACAGCATGGTGGAATCAAGTATTTCTACCCTCACAGATGAAATGCTCTCAGATATGCTAAATGTATGTAGCCTCAACCAAACTCTCAGACAAACAATGGACATGGACATTCCAGAATAAGTATAATTCTTTTCTATAGCTCACTTATAGTATACTCATACTCATGGTGGGCCCACTGTTCTGAAGGCACTGAAGGATGGGTCAAATGAGGAAGTCAAATTTCCCTGCAAGGACAACAAAGTGCACCTTAAAGGGATAGTGTGTTTTTATTATGTTGTATGAATATGTTGTACCTGTGCATATGGTTTTTGACAGTAAAGATGACTTTTAACTTTGAAAGGTGCACTGAGCAACTTTTCTAGTGGAGGCTCTGCTATCTACTTGCCTCCATGGAGATGTTATTAGTTTGCCTGGAATGTTCCGTGGTATGATATTAAACATTTATTCATTAGTGTATTAGGTGTCTCTAAAGATGCGTGAAAAGTCCCTCAGTCGTCCATGATAACAGGAGAAGTTCTGTGGAGAAGTTCAGTTGACAAATTGAACTTCTCCTGTTATCGTGTCTCTAAACTCAAAAACACCATAATTCCTTCTGTGAAAAGGGGCGACTCTCCACAGATCTGAATTGTAATGTAGCGTAGTGCTGTAACCCACTTGCGTCTCTTGTGATAGATAGGCTTCATCTGTACTTCATCTGTGGAACTAAACAAAGTAATAACGTTTCCATGGAGACAAACCATCGACTAGAAATGTTACACAGTTAAAGGGATAGTGCGGGTTTTTTTTATGTTAATCTGTATGGGTTTCCTTCTAAAAGTTTCGTGCGGTAACACTGGCTTACCTCTGACAGTCTCTGCTCAGCCCGGTTCTGCTCGCATTCTGGAGCTCACGTAAGTAAGTTCGCGGATACATTTAATAAAGCTTGTTTTTCTTCTCAAAACAAAACATTTGTCCGAAAGGTGATATATTTGCGTCCCAAACAGTTGTCCATGAAAAATCCAGCACCGTATTTCGCATTCGCGTATTTTCTCTCTAGATTCGTATCAATGCGCCCACGTTACCTCTATTGCCTGTTCACTTGTAAACATTCGTTTACGGGGGATGTCGCCGTACCGCATCCACCGTACACTTACGCTAAAGGTTACCAGGCTAATACAGCTAATATGCGCGCAGTGATACGAATTCAGACGAAATATGCGAATGCGAAATACGCTGCTGGATGTTTCGTGGACAACTGTTTGGGACGCAAATATATCACCTTTCGGACAAATGTTTTGTTTTGAGAAGAAAAACAAGCTTTATTAAATGTACCCGTGAACACACTGGACTTACTTACGTGAGCTCCAGAATGCGTGCAGAACTGGACTGAGACGAGACTATCAGAGGTAAGCCAGTCTTACCGCACGTAACTTTTAGAATGACACCCATACAGATTAAAGGTCCCATGGCATGAAATTTTCACTTTCTGAGGTTTTTGAACGTTAATGTGAGCTCCCCTACCCTGTTTAGCCCCCCCCATGGTTAAAAGTTAGGAAATGTCTAAACTGAGCATTTGCGATCCTTTTCTGCATTACAAAAAATCGGAGCTCAAATAGGCGATTTTGAACAAGGCACCTTATTGACGTCAGATCGAAAAAAGAAATGCAAATGCAGTTCCACCCCCGTCTGTCTGTACTCAGCGTCTCTGTAAATCACGCCCAGAGAGTTTGGACTGCGAATGCGCTAGGCAATGCGAAATGCGTTTTTTTATTTGCCTGGAGGCACGTCCGAGTGTTTCTAGGCTCGGAAGTCCTTTATCTGAGCCTCTGGACCTTTGAACAGCAGTGGTTTAATTTTATTTTATGTGGAAATGTGTTTATTTTTCAATGGAACGCTTCAAATCTCTCCCCCCGTGCAAAAACAAGGAAATGGATCAGAGAGCGCTCAGAGCGAGAGCGGAGCCACCCTCTACTATTGGCCAGCTCTTTTCTCCTCATTCGCATTCAAGCAACAACGCCCATTATAGTGTTCAGAGAGAGAAAAATTACTCTTTCTCAGCTTATCTCTGTTTCTCATGCACTGAGTGTTGATTTTGAAGAAGGATTCATTTACAGTATTAGGGAACCATTAAGGAGCCATATAAAAGCATCAAGAAGTACCATGTCATGGGATCTTTAACAAAAAAACACACTTTCCCTTTAACCCTTAACCTTATGTGTTGTTCATTGTACACATACATGTAAATGGTACGTGCAAATAGGATCTTTCGCAGTCCATATCCATATTTAGTAACGTAATCTTTTAAATGGTATATTTAGGTGATAAAAGTTTCAAGAGTGTCAATACTCTACATAACATCCTCTGAAAAACACAGATCTTTGGTTAGCACATAACAACACTTTAAAACCTAATACTAATCTCCCATTGCAGCAACAATTTGAGGGCTCTCTTGTTAAAAATAGAGGAAATGTCTTGTTTTTTTGGGCCCTTCTCAGTACAGGTACACTTGTCTCACTTGGGGTAATAGAGATTTGTCAGACTCTTGTGCTTTAATTTGCTGCTCTCCCACCAGAGGCCTAAACAAGCACAGCAACCTCAACAGTTAAGCGTTTATGGCTCAGTGCAATGTGCAGGTGACAGTAATTATCAGCAGATGACAGTGGCAGTCCCCAATGGACCAGATGGTCATACAAGGGTCATGCATGCATGGACACAGAGGGGGGAAAGAAGACAACAGAAAGGGAAGAACATAGGAATACTTTCTGGGCAAATGAGTGGCTTTGGAGGAAAACAATGAGGCTGTTGAGTACATTTAGAGCTGGAACAAGTCAAAAGAAACAGAATCTACAGGTCTACAGATGAAGGGTGGAGCATGAATAGAAGGATTTGGGAACTTTGCCACATCCTGTGTTTTCTTTACGCCATGGTGAAGATCGGTTCTAAATGGATTGCTGGTCCTTGTGACTGGCACTGGCTTGGAGGGAACTATAAAAACAAAACAAGATTAATGTCAAGTTTTGCATACTAACTAGACTATTGGCTAAATATGCAGCCACTTACAGCCACTTATACTCATAACAAGATAAAATGAGCAAAGGGTAAAAGTGTAAAATGTGTTCAAAAACTCATCAGTCACATGAACGGTAGACATTATCTGGGTGATAGTAGCTCAGCTGTTAGAGTGTTACTCCACTGATCTCAAGGTAATAATAAATAATAAACATTATTGGTTGGTGGTGCGATTCCAGCTCCCACATGAATGCCATTGTTGTGTCATTGGGCAAGGTACTTAAAGGAGAATTAACGTTTTTTACAATCTGAGCCTTATTTCGGTAAAACAAAAAAAGTTGTTTTACTCACCCATAGCACTTTGGTGTCATTTGGAGCATTTCCGGAGATTTTTTAGTTTAGCGATATCCGTAACGTGAGTGGTCGGGGCACAACGCTGCAATCACCAAAATAACACAAACTTTGGCACTTTTCAAATTATAGAAGCTCGATGGAACAAGGAAAAACAAGGTAAAGGAAGACAAGACAGATTAGGTTTTTCACTTGCAAGCGGAGAACGGTCAGAGAGGAAAGCCCAGATCTGCTCTGGCACAATCTGCTCTGAGCGCCCTGGTTCTCTGTGCCCTCCGCTGCGTATTTATTCAGTTTTCACAACCCTAGTTACAACCGCTGCCCTGCCCAAAAAGGGGTGGGGGAAACACGTGGCAGGACAGCCGACAAAACATAATCATTAAAACAAAAACACTTGTAAGATAATTCCAGATATGACATCTATCACAGTGACAATGTCACTGTGACTTAGATATTGGAGGAGCCAAGCTGTCTGCTCACTTCTGCCCTCATTTCTGCAACTCAAAACATATGATCACAAGTCACGTACACATTTGAAACTTCATTTCTAAAGATTAAAGAATCACAAAAGTTGATAATATATATAATTATTCCATCACTTAGTCTACACTTTCGTTTGAGTCAAAAGTGGCCTGTAATCCAAGATTTATCCATAGTTTCGAGTAGATGAGGAGGACAGTGCGCATGTGCGGAGTCACAGCTTATTTCGCTCTCAGCTCTCGGGACCCAAACATGAAACGCAAAGCTGTAAATTATGGATAAATCTCGGCTTACAGGCCACTTTTGACTCAAACGAAAATGTAGACTAAGACATTGAGCTTCTTTGATTTGAAAAGTGCTAAAGTTTGTGTTATTTTGGTGACTGCAACGTCGTGCCCCGAGAACTCACGTTACGGATATCGCTAAACTAAAACATCTCCGGAAATGCTCCATATGACACCAAAGTGCTATGGGTGAGTAAAACAACTTGTTTTATTACCGAAATAAGGCTCAGATTGTAAAAAACGTTAATTCTCCTTTAACCCACCTTGCCCGCCAGGTGTACAAATGTGTGTGACTGGGTGAGTGGTTCCTGGATATAAAGTGCTTTGAGTGTCCTGATGGTGGAAAAGCACTGTATAAGCATTTAAACTAGTGCTGTCAGGCAATTAAAAAAATAATCGAATTAATTACAGGATTTGTAATTAATTAATCTAATTAATCGCATTTTAATCTCGAGAGAGAGCGAGAGATTGAGAGAGAGGGAGTGAAAGAGATTGAGAGAGGCAACCCACTTTACGATTGAGTTTGTCAGTTTTTCTGTGTTCACTTTGCTCATTCGTTTACCAAATTCTGCGAGCGTGGTTTGGCGGTTTGGCGAAGTGCGCTTACGCTCGCTCTATCACTGGTAAAAATGGAACTTGTCCGTTCAAATGCGTTCAAATGATCTGTCAGGCTGGAGCCGCTACTGCGAAGCCGAGCGCGCATCCGAGCGCACATTATTTGAATTTTTGAGGTTTCGTAACTTGAATATTCTTTCGTATTCAGAGACGAAAATTTTACGTAAACGCGTTTCGTAACTTGGATTATTCGTTAGTTGGGTCTTTCGTAAGGTGAGGTATGACTGTAAACTTGCCGTTCAAAGGCCCTGGAAGTGATTTGCTCGCTGCACGCCACATTTAAAATTCACGCGCGTTGAATTGTTGCTCATAATTAATTGCGTTAATTTTTATAACGCGTCAATTTGCAGTGTAATTAATTAATCTTAAACTGACAGCTGTAATTTAAACATGCATCAATAAACCCCCATAAAAAGGAATATTACAGGTTTAATTTTTCTCGTTCCAGTTTGCTCCCATCTCTATAAAAGCTTCTCGCAAGTACTCTGTGAAACATTACTTAGCCCTATCGAAAAACTTTACATTTAGATTATCTTAATGCCCGAGTCGGCCACCAAAGTGCACAGAACTGTACACCCCATAATAAATGTGATCCTGGTCTGTTGTTTTCGTGGCGTCAGGTGTCTTGTTAAATGCCACTCCAAAACCCCCATTAGTTCATTTCCCTCTTGGTTAATTAACATCTGCTCCTGACCTTTCCTACAAATAGGTGCAACTTTATCTCAAAAGTCAAGGTTACAAAACTATGGATCAGAACAGGCTGATTACTGATCACCAGACCTTTCCCTGCAACTTTCACTGACCCATGTCCACCCAGGTTCAGGATTCAGTGGAGAGAGTTGGAAATTTCTGTTACAATATTGTACTAGTAATCAGTAACAAAAATACTGAATACACTGCATCAGCATCAGCAGTAATAATAATCTGGTCTGGTTTATGTTATGGAATGAAATATTATTATTTCTATTGTCTCCAGGCTGATTATACTAGAGCGTGCCTGATTTGAGAGAACAAATTAATGAAGTTTTAACTGAGCTAAGAAGCAGTATGTTCTTTTTTCTATTTGTTATATGTATGTATAAAAGTACACACAAAAATCATTTAAAGGTCCCATGGCATGAAATTTTCACTTTCTGAGGTTTTTGAATGTTAATGTGAGCTCCCCTACCCTGTTTAGGGCCCCCCCATGGCTAAAAGTTGCGAAATGTCTAAACTGAGCATTTGCGGTCCTTTTCTGCGTTAGAAAAAAACACAGCTCAAACGGGCGATTCTGAACAAGGCAACTATGTCGACGTCACATCGAAAAATGCAGCTCCACCCCCGTCTGTGTCTCTACTCAGCGTCTCTGTAAATCACGCCCAGAGAGTTTGGACCGCGCAGGAGCTACGCAATGCGAAATGCGTTTTTTTATTTGCCTGGAGGCACGTGCGAGTGTTTCTAGGCTCGGAAGTCTTTTATCTGAGCCTCTGGACCTCTGAAACAGCAGTGGTTTAATTTTATTTTCTGTGAAAATGTGTTTTTTCATTGAAACGTGTCTCCTTTCTTCCTTCGCGCATAAAACACGGAAGTGGGGCCAGGCACAGCGCACAGCTAAAACAAGGAACCAGCGGAGCATTTGGGTCCCCCCCACCCCACCCACCCGCTGCTCTAACCTATCTGTGTCCTTCTCATTTGCATTCAAGCAACAAGGCCCAGAATGAGGTGTTCAGATAGTTATTTTCTGACTCTGACTGTGTACATGTGTCTTTCTCATGCACTGAGTGTTGATTTTGAAGAAGGATTCATTTACAGTATTAGGGAACCATTAAGGCACCATATAAAAGCATCAAGAAGTACCATGTCATGGGACCTTTAAATTTACTTCAACTACTTCAACTCCTGGATCCCAAGCAAATCGTCACAAAATCACAAAGTAAATAATTAATTTTTGGTGGTAAAATATAAAATTAAATAAAATATGGCTGAATAAATATACTGAAATCACCCCTTCGGACAACATTGCTTATGCACCACCTAAACAATGTATCTCCATCACCTAAACCAGCCTCCTCTTAACCAGGACTCTGATCTCCGCTCATTACATCAAAGTATGGAGGAGACGTTTCTATTACCACACCAGATGTCCAAATCAGCCATGTTGTTTCTGCGCTTACTGTGCCCAACCGCCACAGTCCCACCGTTTATTTTGGTAGGGGAGCTCAGGCGGAGGGGGGAGGCCGGGCTAATTGTGAGCAGCTGTAATATCACACGGCCATCATTAAGAGGGCAACAGCTTTGCACACGCATTCATAATCCAGCCCCAAATGGAATCAGAGGAGTCTGCCCACCGCTACTGAATCACCAGATTGTTAGTTTGGCCTAATTTTTACACTTTGTTTATGAAAGACTAAACCATTCAACATGATTAGCACCCGCAATAAGTAATCCTTCTCTTGAGAGGCTCTCCAGGGTGGGGCTGCATCAGGTGGTCATGAAAGCAGACGGTTTTTATTTTTTGTATGCAAATGAAAAAGTCAATGCAACATTATGTATCTTGTGAGATTCTAACAAGTAAAACTGAATCAATAGGGATCTATTGACGTAATTTTGTGAGAAAGCCTGCTAGCTATCTGTATCAAGCCTTTGCATCCGAACCTACCATTATAAAGCATTGTGTAGTCTGATTTCTTTAACTACACACACCTGAATACAGCCAAAATATACATATTGTAGGACAGAATGATACTTCAAACTAGCTGTGTCTGTAATAAATAAAAACAAAGCATGGAATCAACCATCTTATATTACTGAAATAAATAAATTAAGATGGATTTGAGAAATGGGGAAAAAATCATGTCAAATTTGAGAAAAAATCAGACAAACATCTGCTGCCACATTTATTATAGCAGTGATTCCCAATCAAGGAGAGCCAATGGGAGAAAAAATGTTGGGAAGCACTGCTCTGTAGGTAATACACTCTAATGCCCCAACACATGAAAAAAACAAAAACAAAACAGAATTGGAGTTCTGTCACTGGTACTTCTTCAGAAGTTCCTAAAAGAAGGATTATGAATTTTTAGCTTCACATTGGTGAAAAGTGCCCTCATAACTTCAACATGAAAATTATAACTGTGAAATATAACAAAAGAGTCACACCATCACATCACCACCATTATTTCCTAGAGACAGAAACAGCTCCAGAGCTCGTCATCTGTTGTTGCTGATATTTGACTTTGTCAGTGTGTGCCAGCACCCACGCACTGTTTTCATAATGTGGTTTTATTATAAGCACAATTTGCTAATGTTGAAATATGAAGCCAAAAAGACGACGCCTCAGCCATTCGCTGCACAGACCGGACAGACACAAGTGGACCACACACTGAGCATAGCTCTGCATAAAGATATTAGAATATAAGCAGTTTGTACACACACTCGTCCACACTCAAAGCGCTTTAAACAACTGCATCATAACATCAGCTTGATAGTGAAGGCTCAATTATAGTGCACAAAATGAATAGATGTTTGCCGTGTGTCCACATCCTGTATTTCAAAGTGCTTTTCTGAGTGCTGTCTGTCTGTGTTTGTGTATGAGAGCCTGAAAAGGGAAAAAAGAGTCATCCACACTGAAACATAAATAGTTTGAATTTCATTTTGATTTATAAATATTTGTAAGCACGTATTTGGACATTTTGGAAACAGCAAATTATTAGTTGGCAATTAAACTTCCTTCCTTTGTGAGCTCATCTGTAGTGTTACAGCAGAGTGTATGTGTGTGGTCAGCAGCTCCTGAGGCAGCACCGTTTCCATGGACACCTAAAGGAGGGTTATTCCCTTGCCTTAATGTTCCACAGTATGTCATTATCTATCTGCATTTATTCAGTTGTGTTTTTATTGCTCTAAACAGACCTGTCCTGTAACTTTTTCTGGTTGCATCAGCTGCATGTCTCCATGGAGAGTTTAATAGTTTAATATTATAATGAGAAACCAATAACATCTCCTTAGAGATAAACAGGAAACAGACACTACACTAGCTCCTTTGTGTTTTTTAAAATCCATATGTAAGATTTGGTTTAAGTTTCATACAAACAACATTTTGCTTTGACAATTTATTTCTAGCTTTTAGGTACATGAATTATATATTACATATACCGTATTTTTAACTATAAGCCACTACTTTTTTCTGACACTTCAGACCCTTCAGACCAGGTGCGGCTTATGTATGGATTAATTCTTTATCAAGACCTTATCAAATAAGAAATTTGGTTGGTGTGGCTTATAGTCAAGTGTGCTCTATAGTACAAAAAATATGGTATATTACATGAACATGAATTATTTACACTAAACTGACTCTTGTGAGCTTTTAGCCATGTTATAATGTTACCTACTAAAAACCTGGAGTTTTATTTCATTCACACATGTTTGAGTAATCCTTTATTATTAATCTGGCTACATTTCTAAAGCTCAAAATGCTCTGCTCCACCTTATGATGTCATGTTTTGGTAGTTTTTAACAGCTCCTTTTGCCTTTAGTTCAGTCGAGATTGGCAATTTCAAGGTTGATATAATCCAAATTATTCTAATGAAGGTGTATGGAGTTTAAAACACAGTGGAGCACTTCCTGTATCACCACATGACATCACAAAGTGGAACAGAGTGTTTTCTGTTTGAAACACGTGTGAATAAAACAAAACACAACTCCAGGTATGTTTGTGATGAGGAAACATTATAACAAAGAACAGAGAATACTAATATGTGTCCTTTAAACTTTAGTAGTATTATTCTCACACAGGTCCTTCTCAGTTGTCCCGGGAGCATATGCAGATGATGATCTCTATCGGTGTCCTTGATCTCAAATCAGCCTGCCATTACAGGAGCTTAACTAAGAAGGCCTGGCATCAATATTAGATGAGAATGATGGGAATAGGTGGAGGACCACTCATAAGCCTATAGACACGACACATTGTTAGCGACAGAGACAGCACATCCATGCAACATGAGCTGTTCTGAGTCACCACACAACACTGGCATGCTCAGAAAACAATCAGGCCTTATATTATCAATTATGAAACTGTGTTCTCTTTACAACAGTTTATAAAGAATTCACATTAAACATTGACATATTTATTCTCTTATTGTTATCATTGAACAGAAGGAATCAACAGAATAAGAAGCACTAGCAAACTTTACACTTTACACTGGGACAAAAAAACAGCCCTGTCATTTTTGGCTTTTTGATTTATTTTTTTATTTTTTTTTTACGTTTTACACCTTTTTCATAGATAAATAGCTTTTTTAATATACTTAATTATTTCATATTTTTTTAGTCAGCATAAACCCTCTCTTACAGGTGCAGGCAGCGCGCTGGCCTTAAATCTTCTACCAGTGCGCAGCACCGCCTCGCAATGGTTTAGGCACTTTCACGGCTACAGTCAGATAAGTTTTGACAATCCTTGCTTAACAGACTGCAGATATCTCTGCATGAGAGTTTCGGGTAGCTTTCAGTTATTCTCGAATGGCATAGTGTGGTTGTTAAATAGCGCACCTTACTTTTTTTTTTCAAATGTGGGTTTTGGCCACCATTAACCATATTCTCTTAGCGGTGCTGCGTACCGGCTGTGAATTTTATACCGGTGCTGTGTTCCGGTACGCACCGCTTTACTTTCACCACCGGTGGTGATTTAAAAATTCTTGCATTCTAGCAGGCTCTGGACGGGAAAAGTAGTCTACGCTCTCTTCTCTCTCCTCAACAGCTTGGCTTGATCAGACAGGAAGAGGGACAGATTATTACAGTTTATTAAATGATAAATAGAAAACCTAAATTAAAAATAAAAATATTGGGAACTACCTGGAAGAAGTAGAACTATCTAAACCATCAAAACATTTAGTATCTTTAGGTTACATTTTTATTTTTTGATAATGATCAGATAAATCTCATACTAATGCAGCACGAGTCAAGGCAAGGCAAGATGGCTGAGCGGAAGTAACGATGCTCTCACTTAAAGGAAAATTAACGTTTTTTTTACAATCTGAGCCTTCTTTCGGCAATAAAACAAGTAGTTTTACTCACCCATAGCAGTTTGGTGTCAATTGGAGCAGTATCGCAGAACTTATGTTGAGCCGTTCTGTTCTACCACTGATCCCGTATCCGTTAGCGTGAGTGCTCGGGGCACTGATTTGCGGTCTCCAAATAACACAAACTTTAGCACTTTTCAAATCACAGAAGATCGCTGTGTCAGGGTAGACTTTTAGTAGATTCCAAAACGGCCTGAAACCCGATATCGCAACAGAAAAGTAAAGTTCAGAGCGGTGTTAGCTTCTTTCGGACTAGCTGTGTTTACAAAACAGCTGAGTTCACGCATGCGCACTGTCCTCTCTGATGACGTCATCAAATGAAACTATAGCTGGATATCGGGTTTCAGGCCGTTTTGGAATCCACTGAAAGTCTACCCTGGCACAGCGATCTTCTGTGATTTGAAAAGTGCTAAAGTTTGTGTTATTTGGACACCGCAAAGTAATGCCCCGATCACTCACGCTAACGGATATGGGATCATTGGTAGAACAGAACGGCTCAACATAAGTTCTGCGATACTGCTCCAATTGACACCAAACTGCTATGGGTGAGTAAAACTACTTGTTTTATTGCCGAAAGAAGGCTCAGATTGTAAAAAAAAACGTTAATTTTCCTTTAAGGTCGCTTAAATCCATCCATCCATCCATCCATTTTCTTCCGCTTATCCGGGGCCGGGTCGCGGGGGCAACAGTCTAAGCAGGGACCTCCAGACTTCCTTCACCCCGGACACTTCCTCCAGCTCCTCCGGGGGGACCCCAAGGCGTTCCCAGGCCAGCCGGGAGACATAGTCCCTCCAACGGGTCCTGGGTCTTCCCCGGGGCCTCCTCCCGGTGGGACATGCCCGGAACACCTCCCGAGGGAGGCGTCCAGGAGGCATCCGGAACAGATGCCCGAGCCACCTCAGCTGGCTCCTCTCCACGTGGAGAAGCAGCGGCTCTACTCCGAGCTCCTCCCGTGTGACCAAGCTCCTCACCCTATCTCTAAGGGTGCGCACAGCCACTCTGCGGAGGAAACTCATTTCGGCCGCTTGTATCCGCGATCTCGTCCTTTCGGTCATTACCCAAAGCTCATGGCCATAGGTGAGGGTAGGAACGTGGATTGACCGGTAAATTGAGAGCTTCGCCTTTTGGCTCAGCTCCCTCTTCACCACAACGGTCCGGTACAACGACCGCATCACTGCCGACGCTGCACCGATCCGCCTGTCAATCTCACGCTCCATCCTCCCCTCACTCGTGAACAAGACCCCGAGATACTTGACCTCCTCCACTTGAGGCAAGGACTCTCCACCCACCCAGAGAGGGCAAACCACCTTTTTCCGGTCGAGAACCATGGCCTCGGATTTGGAGGAGCTGATTTTCATCCCAGCCGCTTCACACTCGGCTGCGAACCGCCCCAGTGCACATTGGAGGAGCAGGAGCAGGAGGAGCTGTGTTCGCATTGCCGGTAGTAAGTCGCTTAAATCGGCCTATTCAATGTATGATTTGTATGGAATTTGTTGTTTTTAAAAAAAAAAGTCTGTGGAGTCAGTAGTGTGGAAACATTTACATGATTAAAAGGTTTCTTGTTAACCTAAAGTCTATTCTTAGACTTAGACTTAGACTTAGGAAAAACTTTATTGATCCACAAGGGAAATTGTTTTGGGTACGGTAGCTCACTCATCAAATAGAAAAATAGATAGGAGAAGCAACTAAAGAGCAATAGACCTGTGTCAGATGAGACATGATTATATAGGGAGGTTATGGATTCAGTTCACTGGAATGTGCCCTTAACGTGTTTATGATTGGGGTTTACTGTTAAATCTATGGCGTCAGTATTTCTATATAATCAACACCTATCATATGAGTTTTTTCTAAAGTTCTGTATTTTTTGACGATCTTTATGGACTTGTAATATCCTTCTCATACACAGTTGATATTTCCCACAGACTGTGCAGCCACATACCTATAAATATTCCCTGTAATAACTGTAAGTGAACCAAATTGTTTGTCCACTTCATTGACAATGTTAATCCTCCCATACATTTCATCATAGTTTAGTCTTAAGTTGTTTCTTTTGTATTTCTCACGGAGCACCTTTGAGAGACCTGGCTGTCTTTCATAGGACTACTTGAAGGTCAGTGCGTGAGTTGGCAGGACACTGGGCAGTGCTGTAGTGTGCGTGTGACGAGGGACCATGCTGTCTCCGGTTGCCAGAGTCGTGACCGTCCTGGGGCAGGGGGCTAGCCACAGATCGATGCTCGCCGCGTGGAGCTGGATGCCCAGGATAGGCCGGCGCGAATGGATGCGGTGCTCTGGGACCCAATTACATAAGCATCAGACGTCTAAGTGTCCCATTAGCAAGACTGTGCTCTGCTCTCCTCTTGTCATCAACCAACCAACTCTGCACATTGGCACTGTATGGAAAATGGCACCGAGTACAAGGACAGTGAAGATGCACGGGTGTTGTAATTCACTTACACAAGTGGATCTTAAAGACTGTTATAAAAGTATAGTTTGGCAGTTTTCATATATGGCACAGCTTTATTAACTGAATATTAGGAGAAAGAAAGATCATTCTGACAACAGCGAAATATTATTGATAACCCTATCATAAGTAAAGGGGCAGTACCTGATCAGTACCTGATTTTTATTCAAAAGTAAAATATGCATGCTTTGTCCCAGTACAGATATACAGTATTTTGGTCATCACCCGTACTGTTAGCAGGCTCGCCTCTGTGAGTTTTAGGAAAGGGATCGGAAGAAGGGGCAAAAACTGTAGATTGAGGTTATTAGCATGTTAATGTTGTTGAATTAGGCAGATATACAAACGTAATGATGGCATCAGACATCTCTTCATGTTGTCACATCGTGTCCCCACACTGGACATGTCCCCTCGGTCCCCACCACCAGAGAACTGACCACTGTGGCCCACCTATATAGTCGCAACTATGCTGAACTATGCAGTGTTCCAAATTTACTGCCCATCCTTGTAAGGAGACCTGTAGAGTAGCTTCCAGAAGTTAACCAATAACAGAAGAGTTAGCCAATAGTTGACGGATTGGGAACAGGTGATGTAGTCAACATAGCCTATGTAAACGTATTGAGTTACACTTACGCTGCTTACAGAACACTAGGTTGAAAAACATACAGGAAACTAAGTAAAAGGTCATACAGTATACATATGTAAATATACATGTAATCAAATAATTGTGTAACCTCTGAAAGTTGTGAAAGCACTTATAAACTTATCACGGTTAATATTTAGGATGCTAGCAATACAGGACAAGGAAGTGAGTATAGTGAAAGGTTAAACCAGGGGTGTCAAAGATGCGGCCCGGGAGCCAGATCTGGCCCTCCATGACCTTTAATCTGGCCCTCGGCTGATTTTCTATTCAAATATTTTAATTATATTTAAATTTTCTATTAAAATATTGGTAATTTTCTCCACAGTTTAGCATAGCAGCGTCTCCAGCGCCTCTGTGCGTGGCCCCTCCCACCAGAGCAGCACAAATGAAGACTCACCTCTTTCCAAACGCTCTTAAAGGACCATCGTTTTGACCGCTGACCGTGACACCCTCATCAGCAAAATGTCAAAAATGAGGAGGATTTTCCCCAAAAAATTGACTAACTCCTATTGTTCATGGAGGTGAATGAGAAACCTGTATGCTTGTGTTGGAATTGCATTTTTCTTCAAATAAAAAAGACTTCTGTGATAGATTTGTGTTTCTCTGCACAAATATTTGGACTTATTGCCATTTTTGGGGTATATTTGCCGTGAATTTTCTGATCCGGCCCCTTTGGGATCAAAGTAGGTTGGATACGGCCCCCAGACCAAAATGAGTTTGACACCCCTGGGTTAAAGAGTTTAAAATGAACAAGTTCTGTTTTTTATATTTAGAAGTAAAAATCAGGTACAGGGGCTTTAATCACACAGTTCATTAGCAGCAAGAAATCAAGCAAAGAAAGGCACGATATTCTGTAACACTCGAATGACAGTTACCGAGAACTCAAATTATTGCACACAATAAGACAATTTGCTGTGTATATGGTCTGTGCTGTAGAGTGTTTAAAATTGTGAAGAACATCACGTGCAAATGGCCATTTCCATTTCATTTACTATGGAAAAAAAGAGTACCAAATGGTCGATTGGCATCTGGTGTAAAAATCTTCAAAGATGCTCATTTAAATCTATTTTTATCATTCTTATCTGCAGAATAAAACCATGTCTATATTAAAAAGTGAATTTATACATACTTGGTTATGACTTAAAACACATTATGACACATAGGGTGTGCGTGAGGGTTTCAACCACAGTGGAGATTAAATATTGAGGCGATTTGGTTGCAGATGATTTCTAAACACATAAGAAACGATGACACAACAGTGAGGGCCACACACAGAGAGGTTGATGCATGCTGTCTGCTGGACCAAAACCCAACCAGAACCAAGTACACTCTATGTGGTACTTTTATGACTTGTCTTCTGCCCGCTGCAAATGAGCATTGTCACATGTGCACAGAGAAAAGAGCGGAGCTGAAATCTCCTGCCCACACTGTCCGTCAAACTATCCACTGATTATAACATAGGCAAGAGTATGTCAAATTTGGGATCTGCTCACAGCGTCAAAGCAGGCAGTAACTGTACTCTCAGAAATGAAACACAATTGATACTTTGCAGCTGATGTTATCGCCATTTCTTGGGGGTGTGACGCTAACTGAAGGTACTACTCTATCTGAAGTTCTCAAATCAGACTTACACCTGAGCTTTGCTTTGACCAAAATGAGCTGACTTAGGCTACGTTTATATGGCAACGATCAAAACAGAAGACGCAAAAGTGGCGTCTCGTCTTCAGTTTTTTAAAATCTGCGTTTAGACGAGCGTTCTCAACAGGAAATGTTTGTTTATACGAAGACGCAAAAGTGGGCGAATTTGATTGAATATGCATGCCGGGCCGCTAATATAATGTCAGAGCTACCTTTTTCAGGACACCGACAGGGGCTCTCATTACGGTTGTTTCGTCCTCGATGTCGGGTCGGAGCTCTTCGCTGAATGCGACTAGAGCTTGTTTAGGCATTCTGAAGTTTTCCACCCAAGCACTGTCTTCAACTAATCCATTCTCAAAATTGTCCCACCACTGACTGGTTCTGCCCGGTCTTGTCCAAACTCGCCTCTGTCGCCTGCGACGTATTGTTATTGTTTTTACGGCGCATCAAGTCAGGTGTATGCGGCGTGAACATGTTTTGCGCTTCTTGCCGTTTAGATGGAGACACGACCCGGGCCGTCTTCAGAACTCCACACTCTGGAAGGAGTCTTCAGATTTTTGCGGTTTCAGAGCCCGACAGCGCAGTTGCCGTGTAAACGAAAGACACTTCCGATAGAATATTTTGTCGTTTTCAATCGCAATCGTCCTCGTCTAAACGGCCCCTACAAGAGTAAAGATGATTTATGCTGTTAAACAAGTCATACCCACATAAAATTACAGTCACATTAGGCGACAGTTTTTCGGTTAGTCGCTCTCACCTTTTTGTTGAAAATCACCTAAACAAGTCAAAGTTATTAAAATTTAATGACCTTGTAAAATATTATACAGTGATTATGCTTTTTAAAGCATTTAATAAACAATTGCCAAATAAATCTGCAAAAATGTTTTGCTCTTAAAGAGAACATTTCTAATCTGAGAGGTTATGGAAACTTCATTTTGCCTAATGTTAGAAGCACTCATAAAAGTTTCTGTGTGACTGTGTGTGGGGTAAAAATGTGGAATGCTCTGGATTTACAGCAAAAGCTCTGCCAAAATATTCACAAATTTAAGTTCTTGTATAAAAACGTGGTCTGGTCTGAATACAGAGAGAAGAGTTTGAATGAATCGTCAAATGGCATCTTTGTGTATCAGTTTTGTTTTTTGTTTTTTTGTACAAGAATGGAATTAGCCTTTTTTGTTTTTGTGTTTCTTTCAACTGAGCTGATAAGGAAGCTAACTGATACTTTAAGTTATGTTTTGGAAGACAGGGGTGGGATTTAATAAGTTTTTTTCTTCCCACTCCTTTTCGAGCAAACAGAAAAGACAAATGTATTTGACTGTATATTGGTTACATGTATTTATTTCCTTGTGTTGACCTGCTCCAAATGAATAAATAAATGAAATGAATGAAATGAAACACCTAAAAGGACCATGAACGCTCAGTTGATCACAAGCTACTGAAAATGTGCTGTTTAAATCTATTTTGTTTATTGAGTTTTCAGACAAATTTAAATATTTTTATTTCGGAAAATGTTCCACAATATCGTATTAAACGTCTGCTTTTATCTTGTTCAAAACCAGCAATATACTGTGAGTGGGGTCACTACATACAGCTATTACTCCCAAGCTGTCAGACTACTGAACTCTGGATAATACTCTAAATAATACTGAACTCTCAATAATACTGCACTAAACTACTTTCCATTATGCATAATATTTTAATGCTGCTGCTCTATATGAATGTATCATGTTTGTCACTACCTCACTGTAAATTACTGTTACCTGTGCAATAATCTGTGCAATAACCTATGTGCAATATTTATACCATACTATGTGCAATATGAAATCCACATGCAACACTTATACTACACCATATTATGTGCAATCTCTGAAATACTTACACCTTATTTGATCTTGATTTAATCCTACCTGCACCTTGTACATTGTACCTTGTATTTTTTTATTACATTTTATTACATATTTTATTATATTGTTTATTATATTGTTTACTTCTTCCCCTGCACTTTTGCAACACTTTTTTTTACCATGTACTATTATTGCATGTTATTAATACTTCTGACTATCTTAGCGAGTCAACGCTTCTTCTGATCCTAAGCATTTCATTGCATTGTTGACCTTGTGTTGATTTTGCATATGACAAATAAACAATCTTGAATCTCAATACATACAGCTCTGGGGAAAAAAAAATAGAGGCCACTGCATTTTTTTCTGAAATCAGCATCTCTACATGTATTACAGCCATTCCATTCCAGCGTCTGTTGAATTCCAACACAAACACAAAGCTGAGCTACTTCAGTTCTTGCACCAGGAGTGGAATAAAGTCACCCAAGAACAATGTGAAAGACTTGTGGAGAGCATGCCAAAATAAGGGTTATTGCACCAAATATTGATTTCTGAACTCTTCTTAAGTGTAAACATTAGTATTATGTTGTTTTAAACTGAATTTGATCTTGTTTCTTTGCATTGTCTGAGGTCTGAAAACATGGATCTTTTTTGTTATTCTGACCATTTGTCATTTTCTGCAAATAAATGCTCTAAACAATAATATTTTTATTTGGAATTTGGGGGGAATGTTGTCAGTAGTTTATAGACACAAACATGTTCCTTTTGCCCAAACACATTCCTATAAGTAGTAAAATCAGAAAAACTGATCATTTTTCAGTGGTCTCTTATTTTTTTCCAGAGCTGTAGGTACAAAGTCATACTACAGAACATTCCAGGCAATACAATAAAATGAGACAGAAGGTGAAGGACCCTCCAGCAGAAAAGTTGCAAACTGCACATTTAAAGTTCAAGTCATACTTTCTGTGTATTTGTTTTGAGTAGTGCTGTCAGGCGATTAAAAAAATAATCTAATTAATTACATGATTTATAATTAATTAATCTAATTAATCACATTTTAATAAAATTTTAGGTGGTTTATTGTGCTCCCCCACATTGCAAAAAAGGTGTCAAACGTGTAATTTATAGTGGTACAGTGAAAAGACTGCAGACTTCCCCTTTAAGTCTTTAAGTTTTCCAGTTTTTGGCTCGCTCTCTTTCTCTCCGTGCACACAAGACAAGACTGCTGGCAGACCTGCAGAGTGCACCTATATACCCCCATTCCCCCTTCCATATTACGTAACATTCATTCGAAAGCTCATTTACACCATTCCACTATTACATGGCGAATATTTCTGGTTCCAAAAGGTGAGCACGTACAGTAGCTTTCATGCAACGTCAATAAATAATATACAAAGCTTCAGATATACAGAGAAAACAAATAATTGCCCCTGCAAATTATTCATGGCTCAGATGACCCCCGGAACCCGCGGGTTTGCCAGATCGCACCAGATCTCACCGCAGGAGAAGGGAGAAGGCGGCTCGGGTAAGTAAATAATCAGGTTTAGTGATTTGGATGGGCAAAACTGGCGCTTCTAAGTGTGCAGCCTTAGTCACGACAGAACACGCTGGAGAGGTTATGGGAATTGAAAAGGGTTCGGCGCGCGAAGCGTAGCAGATAAGGAAACGGGCGCGCGCGTCTTCACGTGCTCTCCCCGGGGACAACGGGCTTAGGAACAGACCTGCGCCGTCACATTTTTATAAATAAACTCGCTGTTCAAAGGCCCCGCACGCCAAATTTAAAATGCGCGCGCATTGCATTAATTGCATTAATTTTTATAACGCGTTAATTTGCGGTGTAATTAATTAATCTAATTGTTAAACTGACAGCCCTAGTTTTGAGACATTTTTACATTGCCAACTCTAAATCATCCAAACTCACAACAGACAGAAAAATAAAACTAAAATCATTTTCATATTATGTAATGTACCCGGCATCCTTAACAGGCTGACCCAAAGCAAAGCTCGTAATTCATTTCTTGGCAAGCCTTGACACTTAAACAAGATACTATAAAATGTAGCTACAAGAGAAGGTCATGAACAGCAGTGAGATCCATCTGATTCCTTTTGACGAATCATGCTATGACTTAGTGCAGGAAGTGCTCTCAGGCTGAGCTCTGCAGTGACCAGGAGAGACATGTGTAAACAGAGGCTTCTTTGTGACGCCTCTTCACTCTCTAGTGCACTGTGTCTCCTTCACTTAACTGTTGGCCACACTCACACATCCATGCTATGGCTCACAATCGACGCTATTAATGCCTATTTCTGTTCTTCCTAAAAGGTTTGGGAAAGAAAAAAAGCGGGGGATTAAAGGATGCATGTTACAAGTTGCAGATAATTAAACTAAACGTGGTGTGCATGTGTATTTTGTAAATAATAAATACAGGACAACAATGAAAGTCCAAACCTCAGGACAATTGCAAACACTAAAATAGAGCGGGACAGACTTCAGCAGCAGATGTGTGGAAAGTTTGGTTTAGTCAGCGGTTAGTCAGTGGCACAGAAGATGATGTTTAAAGGTGCACAATGTAACATTTCTGGTGGAGTGTCCTCTACCTGCTTGTCTCCATGTTATTGCTTTGCTTGGATTGGAATGCTCCACAGTATGGCGTTAAAATTAACTATTAGCATCTATTCAATTACTGCTGTTTTCATCGCTAAAAATACATTGAAAAACTTCCATCTTGTGAGTGGGGTAACATCTTCACACGTGACAGATAACTGGTGCTGTCACTAGCTTGTATCCGTGGCGATAAATCAGTTTAATGTCATACTGAGAAATATTCCAAGCAAATCTATCCATTTCCAAGGCAGCAGCGGGTGAGCTTTGCTTCAAATGTTACCTGGTACATTTTAAAGCAAGATTTGTGACATATAATAGATTTTGAACACGTTTAAATTGTTTAGTCATGATCATTTTTGGTCCATTACAAAGCGAGAGTTTTGAGCTTTGTATACAGCGGAACCAAATTCAAATTACAAATACTAAATATTATATGAAAACGGTAAAAGGATAAATTCAATTTGTCAACTGGACAAAGTTTATTTGGTCGAAAACCAGTTGACAAATTGAATTTCGCCTTTTACCATGGATTCTACCTGGACGACTGAGGGATTCTTCACACATATATGAAAATGGATATGCTATACCAGGGGTCGGCAACCTGCGGCTCCGGAGCTGCATGCGGCTCTTTGATCCCTCTGATGCGGCTCAGTACAGTGGTCACTCGTTTATCGCGGTGGTCACGTTCTAAAAATAACCCGCGAAATCTGCGAAGATATTACAGAATGAAACCAAAGATCCAAACCTGTTTTCAGGCCGTAAATATATTGCGTGTATTTCACAGTCTGATCGAGCCTCTTCGTCCTGGCGCCGCTCCGCTGTTGCGCGTTTTGTCGGGGAGAAAACTTGCAAACTGTTAGTAATCGAACATTTATATAAATTTGGTTGAACGCATTCTGTCCTGTACAGGAGACACGGAGGAGAAGGACTGACAAATCGGCAAAGGTCTGCAGTCCTTTAGCCAATCAGGACGCAGAACACAATGCACGTTGATACACTATTAAAAAAAAATCAGCGAAACAGCGAAAAGTGAACGATATTGTGAGTGACCACTGTATTTGATTACAATGTATTTAATTTTAGTTTGTTCATTTTCAAAATGTAATTCTATGGCACAAAGGCAAAAAATAAAAACATTATATGCAGTGATATTTCATTTTAAATTTCAAAAGGGTTTTGTGGCTCCCAGTGTTTTCTTTACTGTGTGAAACGGGTCCAAATGGCTCTTTGAGTGGTAAAGGTTGCCGACCCCTGTGCTATAAAATTCAGTCAACTCATCTACTCACATTCAGAGTACTGCATGAGCATTAACAAGTATAAGTGGTGCTTATACTGCTTGTTCTTACAAACCTCATTACTTATGGTACATCACTAAATTATTAACAAATAATACAGTTAATTTCTTTAAAGGTCCTGTATTATGCAAAATTAATACTTGTGAGCTTTAAGCCATGTTATAATGTAACCTCATCATTCACATACCTGGTCTTGTGTTTTGTTTCTTTTACATATGTTTAAGTAATCCTTCATAATTAGTCTGTCTACATCTCCAGTGTTCAAAATGCTGTGTTCCACTTTGTGATGTCATGTAGTGGTAGTTTTCAAGTTTACCTTTAGTTCAGCAGAGATGGGCAATATCACATGTGTGAATGAAACAAAATACAACTCCAGGTATGTTTGTGACGAGGAAACAATATTATAACAAGGATCGGAAATAGCATAATTTGGGCCCTTTAATATTCATCTTCAGAAACAGAAGGCACATACAGATAGCCTGGCTCCTCTCCCTGTGGCGCCCTCACTCTTTCACTCAATGTAATTGCGATGCAGTGATGTCAGAGTGACAGCTGAGCCTGAACGTGACACAGCGTTGAATAAGTGCCGGCCACAGTATCAAGAGCACAAAAACCTATTGGAGACACTCTATGGGGTGTCAATTTAATCATGCTTAAACCAGGTATCAGCTTCCCCCATGATTCCACCAATGACAAAGAATCCTCCTGACTTTGTTGCAACAGACGGACCTGATATGGGCTCTGAGACAGCCGAGGCTCAAGCACACACACATGCACACTCTCCAGCAACGTATCAGAGTTATGAAGTTATGTCATCTAGGTCCAGATATAGAAAATATTCAAGGTTTCTGCACAGAAATGTTGGCAATGACAATACTATTACTATTCATGAATGTGGGGAAAAAAAATAATTATAAATTGTATGTTTTCAGAATTATATCTTGCCTGATGTATGAAATGAAAATGAAATATGATACCCAGCACAAATAGCAAATAATCTGAGATAACAGACATTTACATTCAAACTAAGAACTATTCCAGTAATAGAGCAAGAGCAGCCTGTGTGTGTGTGTGTGTGTGTGTGTGTGTGTGTGTGTGTGTGTGTGTGTGTAGGGAATATTAGGAGCGTGCAAAAATCCATCCATTTATCCTTTTCTTCCTCTTATCCGGTGCCGGGTCGCGGGAGCAGCAGTCTAAGCAGGGACTCCCAGACTTCAGACTCCCAGAACAGATGCCGGAGCCACCTCAGCTGGCTCCTCTTGACATGGAGGAGCAGCGGCTCTACTCCGAGCTCCTCCCGTGTGACTGATCTCCTCACCCTATCTCCAACGATGCGCCCAGCCACTCTGTGGAGGAAACTCATTTCGGCCGCTTGTATCCGCGATCTTGTTCTTTCGGTCATTACCCAGAGCTCATGACCACTGGTGAAGGTATGAATGTAGATTGACCTTTCAGCTCAGCTCCCTCTTCACCACAACAGTCCGGTACAGTGACCACATCACTGTCGACGCTGCACCGATCTGCCTGTCAATCTCAGGCTCCATCCTCCCCTCACTCGTGAACAAGACCCCGAGATACTTGAACTATTCCACTTGAGACAGGGACTCTCCACCCACCCGGAGAGGATAAGCCACCTTTTTCCAGTCAAAATACTGAATTAAGTGATAAAGTATTGTTATCGTGAGCTGCTGTACTGATATGGCCAAGAGTATCTTTTGGTATATTTTAGCTATTATTTTTAAATCACACTACACTTGATTAAAATAGATGTATTTCATATGAACTTTGCACAAGTGGTGGTTTAACAAAGAAATATTGTTGCTAAAATGTATTTAGTTCTAAAAAACACTGCAATATATCAGCAATATGTTGATTATCACATGTATCGTGAGCCATATATCGTGTACCGTATCAAATGCGGCACGGTGTGGCTAGCACTCACACCTCACAGCAAGAAGGTTCTGGGTTCGATCCCTGGGTCGCCTGGGCTTTTCTGTGTGGAGTTTGCATGTTCTCCCCGTGTCTAGGTGGGTTTCCTCCGGGCACTCCGGTTTCCCTCATCAACTCAAAAACATGCTCCAGGTAAAATCCTCCAGGTCCTGACCACAGCCTAGCAATAAGATCATGGAGATGGGTCCCCGGGAGCCAGTAGGGCATGTAACAATCACATCTATTTTATACTTATTATTATTATTATTATTATTTATCTTAATTTTGATGCATGCTCATATTTTCCTACTGTTTCTGAAACTTGCGTTGTGACACTGCAATTTCCCCATTGTGGGACAAATAAAGGATTATCTTATCTTATCTTATCTTATTTGTTGCTCACAAACATGCAGTCTTACTGTAGTATTGTCAGTTCTCCACAGGTCTGACCTGTAACTTGGCCCTGGATGCATCACCTGCCCGTCTCCATGGAGCTAGATATGTACTGTGGAACATTCCAGGCAAAGTAGTAACATCTCCATAGATACAAGCATGTCTTTTAATTCATCACCCCCAGTGCCCCATTATAGCATTATTGTATTTGGAGACAGCAGAAATAATTCATCTGGCTGCCCACACAGGAGCTGGTGTCCTGTGACTGCTCTGCTGCCTGTCTGTTATCACCTGCAATTGATGTAATCCACACAACTATTATAGCTCAGAGTATTGTACAGGGAATAGACTCAGCAGCAGCACCTCCACAGGACTCCCCGCCGCCTCCTCCTTTCCCCAGCCTCCCTCTCTCATACCTGGGGAAAGCTGACACCTGCTGCAGCCTACTCTCTCAGCCACTTTAACACACACTTACTTTACAAGTGCAGGTGACTGGGGCTGGCTGATGGGTGCATGAAAATGAGTCAGTATACTATGGGCATGAGGAGTTTAGAATATGCTTTATTACATGGCAAAGCATTTGGTAATTTGTTTTTCATTGTGATATTGTGATGATAATATATATACAGTATATAAGATAAGATAAGATAAGATATGCCTTTATTAGTCCCTCAGTGGGGAAATTCCAGTGTTGCACACACACATATATATATATATATATATATATATATATATATATATATATATATATATATATATATATATATATATATATATATATATATATCTGTGTTAGCTGCCAAGGGAAAACAGATGGAGATGAGCACCTTTCCTCTAATCTGGTATTTACACTGCAACCAGATGTTTATCCATTCATCCATATCCATGAAACTTAAATATTTCTGAGAATTCTATAAAAAGACAAATAATGGGCTACTTCTTTCTATAAGTAACTAAGTATAGTAAAGCCAACTGTAAGGTAAGACAAGTATGTAAAAAATACTAGAGCAGCATTCTTTTGTGTCACATATGAATAATGAAGGATGTGCAGCAATAAAACAGCATTTGAGAGGTTCTTAATAATTCATCATGGTAAGTTGCAAACTCCCACAAATATCCATGCTCTGGCAGTGTGTCTCATGTTGCCACGGTTCTAGAGAGTGCATTGTTCTGGGAATTGTCAACATTCCCGGGATGATCCTGCCGCCCGTGGTCCCTGTGGTCCTGGGGAGGTGTGGAGATGAGGTGGGCTTCAAATTGATTGTAAATGTTGAATTATTTAACCCTTAGCCCATTTGAGTTTGAGTTTCTTCGGTTACGTCCAGAAGAGCTTTCATAGCAAAACAGGAGAAGATAATCTAGCAGTGTCCGGCCCCCATGGACGAGCCCGAACGCTGTTCATTAACGAGACAAAGCATCTCATACGCACACTGACACACTGACACTGTTTGGGATACAAAGGATGGGAATTTCTCACACATGGCACTAAAACAATTATCCAAGTATGGTATGAAAACTGAAAAATATGTTTTTAGTTCTCTCTAGAATAGTTAAACATATAGTAGGCATTTTTCTCATTTTGGTTTTGAAATTCCATCGCCCCACTTCTGTACTAGGCTGTGATTGGTTGGAGGTTCCCCAAGTCCTGCCCTGTTTGACAAAATATATCATTATTTGTGATTACATCTCTTATGTTCTGCAGTTAGTGAAAACTGTATTCATCAATGCAAGTTTGTGTATTTTGTATGTTTCTTCTTTTTATTCATGCTAATTAATGTATCATATTTTTATTAAGATGCGTGAAGAATCCCTCAGTCGTCCAGGTAAAATCCATGATGAAAGGAGAAATTCAATTTGTCAACTGGACAAAGTTTGTTTGGTCGAAAACGTTTCGCCGCTCATCCGAGAGGCTTTGTCAGTTCTGGTTCGAGTGTTGGTTAGACACTGCTTATATCTAGCTGCAGCGAGGAGCTAACTATACTGAAATTATTCTGAAACTATCTCAACTATTTGTTTTTGAGTTTCAAAAACAAATAAAACAGACAAAAGAAGCAATAGGGCAGACAGGTCAGGGCCAGAGGTGTGGAGACAGTCGTTAGGTGTTGAATAGGTATGCTAAACTAGACGCCAGAGAAATTGGTATAACAAAAGAGAGAAACTCAAAAACAAATAGTTGAGATAGTTTCAGAGCATTTCCCCACGACAACGTTTTTTGGAGGAAACGGGGAAGTTTGTGTGCGTTTGGGCCTGTCGTCCAGACGGCGCCGGCGTTTTTGGGGGTGAGAACGGTGTTTTTCAAAAACGGCTTCCAGAGTGGAGAAGTCGGAGAACGCCCCCCGTCGCGTTGTCGTGTGGGCGGCAAAAAAACGTGACTGTTGGGAAAATGATGACGTCGCGCTGCCGTAATCAGTGACCAGAAGGTGCGCAGTACGCACGACACACGAGTGTTTGCCAATTCAAAGCTAAACACGTATTTTAAAACTGGAAAATTCTCGTCAATGAAAAGGCAGATAGTGGACAATGAGGAGCCCATACCAATTTGAGTGTGTTGTGTGCTGTAAATAAAGAAAAAGAGCAACCATTTCTTGTCTTTTTTTATTGAATGAAACTGTATCTTTTACAAACAGTGCGACGCCCAGAGGCAAAGGCATGTTTGTATTTGTTCCTTACTGCCTACAGTTTTGTTGTTAGCTGCACTTTGGTGATGGTATGGGGATCGTGAGAAAAATCTTTCCCTTCGGCCGTGTCCCCAGTAGTATATTCACGCCGAAAAGCCAACATAATGTTGCATAACTCCCAGTCGACGTTCTGCTGATACTGTTGTGTTTTGTAATCCAGCGTAACGAGCAAGGTTAACGAGTTCTACTTGTTAATGTCTATCTAATAAAACGATAGCAAGTAATACAAACTATCGATTTATAGGCAAAAACTCTGCTCACTCAGCGCAAATCTTCGTTCTGTGGCGTCTGTCTATGTTAGGGACTGTCAACATTTTCACATTACCGGAGTGAGTCACTGCAATGTTGGTGGAGCAGGAGGACAAAATTAATTCACTTTTGTTGACGGTCCCTAAAGTACACGTGTTTGCTTGTTTATGAAAGAGAAAGGACTTTATGCGCATGTGCTCTTTGTAGTCTTGCGTTTCCGGCGGCTCTGGCTCTTTCCGGTTTACAGCGCCACTTATCGGTGTGACATATGTACTACATCGTTTTCACTCAGCGCTCCGTGCTCATTTTGACACAAATGTTTTCTGATCCAACACGTGTGTGGACGACACTTTTTTCACCCCGGGTAAAAAAAAAAAACAGGAACGTTGTCGTGGGGACTAGGCCTCGGAATAATTTCAGTATAGTTAGCTCCTCCCTGCAGCTAGATATAAGCAGTGTCTAACCAGCACTCGAACCAGAACTGACGAAGCCTCTCGGATGAGCGGCGAAACATTTTCGACCAAACAAACTTTGTCCAGTTGACAAATTGACTTTATCCTTTTATCATCATATTTTCTTGCATATAGTTATGCTGAATGAATTTTAATAAAGTCATTTTTCAAAGAAAGTAAAGGAGAATAAAGAAAGAGAGAAAATAATGAGTCTAATTTTGAGTCACATTTTTTCACAGAATCTTCCACCCATAGTACAGTGAGAGGATTGGAGAGGATTATGAAATACATCAAATGAACATGAAAATTATTCATTGTTTACGTTTTTTCTACCAATACTAATCCTTTTAAAACCTGTGATACTTTGAAATGCTTCATTCATTTTTCACTTGCATTCCAAAGTGTTTTGCTCACTTGAAGCATTTTAAATGAGCATAAAAAGCTGTAAATGGCGGCTAATCCATAGCTTTAAGTTGTTCAAAAATCCTCATCAACTGTCCTTGTAATATCTCTCTTACCATATTTACTAAACTCCTGAAGCACATTTGAGGTTTTACTCACAAAACGACACACAAAAAGACCTGCCAGTTCAAGGGCGTCAGTCTTAATGAAATATAATTACCCTTTTCACATAGTTACAATAGCTGCGCCATTATGAAGAAAAAGGGACTCTATAAAAGTAATTACATTTGGAGATGCTCTCATTGATACTTGATTATATCATTAAGCCCAACTCAAATTCACTGATGATGAGCCATAGCATACATACATAGCACGACAAGAAGGCACAGGGTTCAAAACAGTAGAATTCTAGTTTTTCTAGCTAAATGGCATTATATTTCAATACAATATGATCAAAGCGATGACAATGATTCTGATGATGATGGTGACGATGATGAGTATGATGATGATGATGATGATTGTAATGATGATGATGATGATGATTGTGATGATGAGTATGATGATTGTGATTATGATGATGACGATTGTGATGATGATGATGATGATGATGGTGATAAGTTTGATGATGATGATGAGTATGATGATGATGATGATGACGATTGTGATGATGATGATTGTGATGATGATGATGATGATGATGACGATTGTGATGATGATGATGATGATGATGATGATGATTGTGATGATTATGATGATGATGATGATTGTGATGATGATGATGATGATGATTGTCATGATGATTGTGATGATGATGATTGTGATGATGATGATGATGATGATTATGATGATGATGATGATGATGATTGTGATGATTATGATGATGATGATGATGATGATGATTGTGATGATGATGATGATTGTCATGATGATTGTGATGATGTTGAGGACTGATTATTGTGATGATGATTGTGATGATGATGATGATTGTGATGATTGTGATGATGATGATGATTTTGATGGTTGAGGACTGATTATTCTGATGATGATTCTGATGAGAATGATGATAGTGATGATGATATTCATTGTGATATTGTGATATTGATTGATTATGAGGAGGATTGTGATGATAAAGATAACGATTGTGATTATTGTGATTATTATGGTGACGTGAGGAGGATTGTGATGATGAGAACTGTGATTATTTTTGATGATAATTGTCATTAGGATTATTGTGATGATGATGATGATGATGATGATGATGATGATGATGATGATGATGATTGTGATGATGATTATTGTGATGATGATTGTAATGATGATAATGATGATGACTGTGATGATATTGAGGACTATGATTATTGTGATGAGGGGGATTGTGAAACTTGCGATGATGATGATGATGGTGATGATTATGAGGATATTCATTGTGATATTGATTGTGATTATGAGAAGGATTGTGATGATAAAGATAACGATTGTGATTATTGTGATGATGATTATTATGATGATGTGAGGAGGAGGAGGATTGTGATGATGAGAACTATGATTTTTTGATGATTGTCATTAGAATTATTGTGATGGTGATGATGATGATAATATTCATTGTAATAATGGTTGTGACGATGAGGAGGACTGTGATGATGGCGATAAAGTTTTTGATTATTGTGATGTGATAATGATGAGGAGGAGGATGGTGATGATGATGCTGATAATGCTGATGAATGTTTCTGAGTATATATATATTTTTTATACATTTTGGGCTACTGTACTGTGTAATCAGGCAATGGCAGCTGGTCATAATGTTATGGCTGATCAGTGTAAATCCACCAGTGTCAGGCTGCAGGTGGGGCATTCACGGCTAATGTACTCAGTGAGAGGAGTGTGCCATGCCAGAGATATGAGTGCTCAACCACAGGAAACCCTATAGCTCTCCAATGCTGCTGCTATCATTAATGACGCTCTGAAATTTTAATTGTCTGATCACATTAAGTGCTTGGGGAAGACAACAAACGGACGGCTGCAGATCTCGGCGGTGTCGTCTGAACGTGCGGCGGGTGGGACATAATTGGACTCAGGTAAAAGGGATGAGCCACTGTATCAGGCTGGTGTCTTATGAAGAGTTGAGTTACACCTGAGAGATGGCTTTATGTGACAGCTGATTTAACCACCCGGACATCCTCACTGTCCTCACTGTCCTCACTGTCCTCACTGTCCTCACTGTCCTCACTGTCCTCACCTGGCAACTACTGTACAGGTGAATGAGTATGTGAGTTTTTTAGCGCATCGCCTCAATTCCCATAGTGGTTAAAATAGTGGTTAATATACTCGAGAGTCTATGTTTAGGTCTATTTTTAAATTATTTTAAGCCATTATTTATTATCTTGTTTTAGTGCATGCTACATTTTCCTGCTGTTCTTGATCTGTGCGTTGCAACACTGGAATTTCCCCACTGTGGGACTAATAAAGGCATATCTTATCTAATCTTATCTTATCTTAAATGAAGGCATTCATAAAACATGAAAGGGAAAAAGAGTGTTTAAACAAAAAAGACTGCCAAAAATAAATAAATAAATAAATAAATAAATAAATACATACATAAATAAATAAATAAATAAATAAATAAATAAATAAATACATACATAAATAAATAAAAATGCTGCTGTATAAATTAAACATAAAATGCATATATAGAGACATTATTCTAATCATTGATGTACAGGATATGTTGTCTTTAACCATGCATCACTCAATGGCATACTTTCAGAATTGAATAACGGACATTTTGTGGTTGGATTTGAAAGTTTGATCTACACAATTAGAATGACTATGTTTGCACTTTAGTTAATTTATTGATTTATTTTAACAGGGACCATGTGCTAAGACATTATTCTCATAAAAGAAGAGATGCTTTAGACAAGATTTACCTAAAGCTAGTTTCCATCTGCATTCCGGACAGGTTAATAAACAATTTACTGTGTTGGTAATAAGTATAGGTGGAACAATCCCTTTATGTTACAAAGCACACTGATTTAGATTGAGGTATGCACTGTATTTGAGCCATGTCAGGGTCCTTTCTTCAAATCTAGAGCTATAGCTTTGTGGGGAAAAAGTACCCAACTGGTTATAATTAGTTTAGTGCTTGTTTTAGACAGTGTGGTCCCCTAACATTAACTAAAGAAGATAAATAATTCATGAAAACAATAAATATTAAGACCCTGCCTACTTAAACATAAACTGTAATTATGAAAACATCCAATGACATGCTGGGGTCATGCGGATACATGGCCTCTCTGACCTCATCTGTAATTACAGGCCATGCATTATGGAAATTGGTTTTGTGTGTGTTTGACAGGCTCAATGTTCTGTCAACATTTTTGATGTCTTAATCCCTCCTTCAGTGCCTTAGATTTTCTCGTTTGACTTTAAGCACAGCCATCACTGTTCTCTGAATGAGAAAACAAGTAAAAGTCATTGTTTCTTTTTGACACTGTCAGCTGCAGCTGCCAGATCAAACATAAACAAAGGCAGACCTATTCACCCTCTGGCAACGTCATCAAAACAATCTCCTCTGAGGTCAAAAGTTTGAAATACATGAGTTTGTAAAAGGGCTTTTTCCTCTGTCTTCTTAATTGATACTAGATTTATCCTGGCCCAGCCCCTATGGGAAGCCAAAGGTGATGTTTTCATAGAAGGATCATGTAAATAAAGGCTAAACAAAGAGAGGACCCCTACCAGCAAAGCATCATGGGAAGGGGCTTGAGACAGGGCCCACACAAGTTGCTGACCATTACAACATAAGGTTAAATATGGACATCATGCTATGCGGCCTGCAGTTGAGTTTGTTTGGAATGCAGACAAGTTGAAAATCATTTCTAAATAACTTTTTAAGCACTGCTGTTCTAGCCTCAGTGGACTCACTCTTTAGCTCACCTAATGTGCAGTTAAGTATTATTTATATTATCTGCATTCACCATGTTTATTCTTTATAACCTCAACTGAGAGTAAATCATCTGCCACTCATTTTACAGAAATTTGCACTTGAATATGTTTTATGCTGTATGTCCATATACATTTGTGCTGTTTTATCTTGTCTAGAAACTGGTCTAAAGTTTAAGCTTTACTGGTTTGTCATCCACTATACATTTATGGTATACGCATTTATTTTGCAAGTATAAATGTAGGTGCAGAAATGTCCTTCACAGTGAGGTGCACATAAACACCTTTCTTTGTAGTTCAAGTTAAAAGAGTTTCTGCGGTGAGCTACGCGTACAATTGAAAACGTCTCTTTTTTGGTTGTTTTCGTAAGAGGTGACAGAAATCTGAAGCTAAAGCTTGCAGTGCTTTTGACCTCTCAGTGGTATTATCTGATTACAATTTTGGCAGGCCAACAATACAGGAGCACAGAGCAGCGAGACAGGGGCAGGCACAGTGTGTAAGTCCCACCACACAGGCCTTTTACAGAGACGTAGCGCAGGCGAGGGACCTCCACAGTGAAAGGCTGAGCTACTGTATAGAGTCTCACAGGGTTTTACAGCTTTAAGTACAGCTGCATGACAAACCAAGACATTTTGTAATGGGAGCTGTATTATTCACAGTGTATAGTAGTGGTTCCAACCCCCTTTTTAGTCTTAAGTCCTTCATAAGTGTTGTCTCATATTAAGTATCCACTTTAATAGTGTATCAGTAGTATGCTGCCAGTATAACTAGTTTGTTCTTTTAAGGATATTGATTCCAAAATGATCCTACCTAAAGATAAGATAATCCTTTATTTGTCCCACAATGGGGAAATTGCAGTGTCACAACGCAAGTTTCAGAAACAGTAGGAAAATATGAGCATGCATCAAAATTAAGATAATAAGTATGTACAATCAACAACAAAAAAAGCCGAGACAGGTAAATAATCCACCAAAAGTGGGGAAAAATGCAGCGTCGCGTGCAGCCCAAGCTTAACGTACAGTATTGAGAAAAATATTTACAAACGTGGGGCGGTTTAAGGGCAAAAAGTTAGAAAAGTTACAAAAAAGTGCGGGAGCGCTGTGACAGGCAGTTAGCTTGTGCCAGCGCCGGAAGTTACCCCCTGGAAGTTATTAAGGGTGTAAAATGTACTACAGTCATACCTCACCTTACGAAAGACCCAACTAACGAATAATCCAAGTTACGAAACGCGTTTATGTAAAATTTTTGTCTCTGAATACGGAAAAAAATTCAAGTTACGAAACGCGAAATCTCAAAAATTCAAATAATGCGCGCTCAGATGTGCACTCGGCTTCGCGGCCGCCCGAATCCCCCATTGCGACTCTACTTACGAAAAAATCACGTTACGAAACCACTTCTGGAACTAATTAATTTCATAAGGTGAGGTATGACTGTACAAAGATCACTTTTATGTTTTTTATTCCACTTTTTTTTCCATTTTGAAATGTCTGGGGTTTCTGTGCCCAGGGAAACTGTATCATACTCAGTACTCGAGTTGAGGGGGGATGGGGGGGGTGGCATCCCCCCTGTGGGAAAAAATAGTCAAAATCATCCCTCTTCTAAAACGGGCATCCCTTCTTCCATCCCTTATGGCATTTTATCAATCAGGCATGAAAATCCCTAAACTTTTGGCGAATTTCGCTGTTTTTAAGTCAAAATGGCCAGTGCGCTCCAGCTTCCAATCATGTTGCAGCATAATTACGCACCGATACGCGCTCCCGCCAATCATGACGATTGCCGCTGTTGTGTTTGCGCCTGTTCGCCGATCAGCTGTGAGCCTGATATTTACGCGGCATTTCCAAGAGAAGAAGAACTTAACTTGCTACGTTAATGCTACATAAGAAGGAACTCTCGCCTCGGGACACGGGATACGTTCGGGATTATGTCCTTTTCTCCGGAGCTCCGGATTATTAAAGACAACACGGCAAACTGTTAGAATGGATCTGACCGCATTCTTATGGGTGAGTCATATTATCAGATTATTTCTGCATCTATTTCGGCACTAAACCAGGACTAAACCAAGACTAAACCAGGTCTAAACCAGGTCTAAACCAGGACTAAACCAGGTCCAAACCAGGACTAAGCCAAGACTAAACCAGATCTAGACTGGGTCTAAACCAGGACTAAACCAGGACTAAACCGGGACTAAACCAAAACTAAACCAGGTCCAAACCAAGACTAAGCCAGGACTAAAACAGTTCTAAACCAGGTCTAAACCAGGTATAAAACCAGGACTAAGCCAGGACTAAACCGGGACTAAACCAGGACTAAACCAAGACTAAACCAGGACTAAGGTGTGTGTGTGTGTGTGTGTGTGTGTGTGTGTGTGTGTGTGTGTACGTGTATGTGTGTGATAACATATCCTGTGTATTATTGAATTATTGAATGATTATATGGACTTTTTGTTATAAAAGCATTTCCATTTTAACAAAGTACCTTCTAATTCTGCCCTGCCCTGAACCCCCCCCCTCCCCACCATCCCCCCTGGTTTCATTTTACAACTCGACTACTGATCATACTCACATTCAAGTCAGCAAATGAGTAAAAATCTGTAAAAAATACTGGAACTTCAATGCCACTGAGACTCAGGGGGGGACTCATCTTCAGATCTCGCTATGTTTGGTCAGAACTACCAATACAGTTTCTCATATACCACTATTTGAAATACAGTCTTTCTGCATCAGCCCACGGACCTACCCTTCACAAGTTACCGCCTGAAAAGAGTCTAATCCAGCCGCAGTGACACGTGTGATTGGTCAGCATTGGTGTATGAAGGTACAATGGAGAGTGGGGAGAGGGGTGGTCCTGTTCTCCCATGGCAGCCCAGAACAAACATAAATCTTCTTCAACAATCTATTTTCCATCATACTTATTCACAGGGGACATCTCAAAGTGGTCTTTACCCTTTCTGTCAATGGCTGCCCTCATCCATCAATTTCATAGAGAATTATAGGCCTGATCGATGTAGTTCACGACCGCCGAGCATTCGTCCGGGCTGAGTGAGTGAGTCGCCGTGGAGACAGGCCCCGCTCATATGACTGGCTCTTGATGTAGTGCAAACAAAATAGTGCTTTTCCTCACCATTAAGCACATTTTATACTTCTCGCAACGACGGAACTAATGCAGTAAAAAGCATATGTGGTGAATGTTAACCACTGACTGAATAAAAGTCATGGACAAATGGTATAACAGATTCTTTTTAGTTCATTTTTATGTGGCTGAGTGGGGTTAAAAAATATAAAATATAACAAAAGTGACTAAAAGAAACAGCACCTAAAAAAGAGGTAAAAGGTTTTAAGAGAAGGGAGCAGTGTTAATAAAAAATACAACAATAAAACACATTTCTTTACAAATTAAAACAATAAATAAGATAAAACTATTGGTGTATAATACTAAGACATATACCAAGCAGTTACGTTTCTTCATTTTAACAGGAAAAATATATTTTACTTTACGAATAAATTAATTTTTTCGGTGAAATGCTTTTATGATGTGAAAATTACACTTTTGTTTTTGCCAAAAAGCATTAAAGCCATTCTGCGCTTCACTTGTCATGTCCTTTTTGTCATATACTATTATAGAGAAAAGAATAAGTCCCATTTGAGCAGAAGGACACACTAATAATGAGCGTGAGGGACAAGGTCTAGCCATTATAGAATATTTAGCAATACCATTACACACCAAGTGACAAAGATATTCAGGCTGCATAATGGGGCTATGAAGGGCTGTGCCACAATACATAATTGCTCCTCCTGAAACATTGATGAATGAAATGAGGGGGTGGGTGGGATCAAATTCATAAATCAAATTACAGTACCTTTTGCTCGCTGCATTCTTAAACAGTCGAGATCACTTTTAAATCGCAGAGGGAGCCGGGGTAAAGTAAATGAATAGCCATAATTATGTGTATCTTCTCACGTCGGCATTGTCTTTGATGAATTTTTTACAGAGGCGACCATTAGCTACAAACTAATACCAGTTAAGCCGGAGCAAACGTGAATTATTGAATCTGTCAGATGGTATCACGTTACAGCCGACTTATGAATAGTTGATTTGATTTTGTATAATTGACAAGGCTTATCGTACAGTGGGGCCTTTGAGTTTGGAGATGCACAGATACATGTGCAGACGGAGAGGTGGTACAAAAGGTTAGCTCGCGTCACGGCACGCTCAGCTGGTTTCCGTACAGGTAGGATCACATCGCCCGTCATAACCAGCTCATGTCGGGATAACAGCGCGAGCAGTGTTGGGAACTAACTGAATACATGTGCCGAGAATAAATCAAAGGGACACATTATGGTATTTAATCAAGGAATTTAAGCTTCAAACTGCACATAATCAGTGAGAAATATAGACAATTCTGCTCTTGTTGAGTGCATGTGTGATTTTCACTTCTCCAATGAGTGATAGGAAATGCTTAACAATCAGTGAAACATCCTTTTTTTTATCCTCCTGGGACCTGAAGAAAAAAAGTGTACCTAAATTACTATTATTATTATTTTAATTTTCTATTTGGAGGTAAATGAACACCTTAGCATTTCCATTATGTTCATTTTATTTTTATTCATAATGTTGTAATATATATTCTGTAAGGGACGTCAGGGACATTTTGGTGTTAAATCCACGTGAAGTTAACAACCTAACAAAAACTTTTTTTTTTTTTTTTTTATGACCAACATTTCCGACAAGCTTCTACAGTCGCCTCCCTTTTAATTTCTTATTTATTTTTATTTTTTAAAATATATTATGTATTATTTATTTATTTATTTATTTATTAGAGAATTTATTTACATATTTATTTATTTTTATATATTATTTATTTATTTGCTTATTTATTATTATTTTTTAATTTTTTTTACATTTTTTTTACATTTTTAGATTTTTTTTTTTTTTTTTTTTTTTTTTTTTTTTTTTTAAATCATAGTGCAGCCAAAAAACTAGAGTCTCAAAACAATTAAAAGATAGACTGGTTAACTCTATGTCCACTATAAAGGACACAAATGAATGGATAATGACTTAGGATAACCTCAGGAGGTTATCCTAAGTCACATTTTTACATAATAATATATAACTTAAAGGCAAATTGATGTAAAAGTATTCCATGTACTCAGAATACAGTACTCTTATTGACCTATGTATTAGAATACATTACAAAATACATTTTAATTCGGGTATTCAGTATTCTGTAAGTTTTCACAATAGTCTTCCCATCACTGAGTATGGGACCACGTAAAAATTAAGTACATGATCTCATGACTATTTGTTTATTTGTTTATTTGAGGATCCCCATTAGTCTCTACTGACACAGAGACTGGTCTTCCTGGGGTCCAATTTCAAATACAATACATTTTAATACATTTAAGCACCATCAAAACAGCCAAATCAAAACACTGAGTTTAAGTTACATTATCAAAAACACATACCAAACACTTAAAATATGTTACATTCAACTTATAGCATTTTCAAATAGTAATTTCTTAACACATTTTTTAAAAACAACATGATTTTGTATGAGCATTATGTGTTGTGGCAGCACATTCCAGTGAGAAATGGCTCTATAGAGAAACGTTACTTTCAGTGCATTAGTTCTTGGTTTTGATAAAGATAAATATTTGATACAGATTTATATTTTGCATGCATATTGTAATGCAAAGTCTACAAATCCACTGATGCAGCTGCAGGTTGATATGACCCAGTACAGGCAGTCGAACCAGTCTCAACCCTGGATTACTTGAAGACTTGACTGTGGAGGGAAAAAAAAGCAAAAAGTAAAATTTACTACGACTGCTCTGGCTCACAATCAGGACCCTTTGCTATTTGTTAGTTAATATGTGCTACTGCCATATTGTAAATCATGAATAAACATTGACTTGAATCTAACAATAGCAGTCAGACATGTTATCAGTAGCAAAGTAGGCTATTAAGTTTCATTTTACATCTGATCCGCTAACATCGACTTGTTTTTCCACCTATCCCTTTATAATATGCAAATCCCTCTGCTCTGCACACACACACACACTTACACACACGCGACACACACACACGTCCACACACTTAAGACATTAAGTCCTCAACCTGCAGCGGCCTTGTGAGGGATATTGGCATGTACACGAGATTGATGAAAATTACTTCCCGAGCATTTATTTCTTCTAATACCACCGAAAGAGGAGTGTGCACTCAGGAGATATTTGATCTGAATTAGGGAAACTGATGAAGCAATTGATTAATTGGAATTTAAGCCATCAGTCACCAGAGCCATCAGCAGCATCATTTACATTCCAAACAATCAGCTGATGGCCCAATAGGACACTGAGTATTAATACAAGTCAATGTGATACGGCTGCATCGCCACCAACGCTTATTGACAAGCACAATGACATTTTTAATCTCCACTTGTTCAAATTGCATATAATGTGGATTTTACTCGTCAACTCAATATAGGTATCTTATGAATTTTTAATCACGTAGTTAGGAGAAGGGGATTTGGGGGTGATAGAGGTTTAACACTTGCTGAATACAGAGGAAATGTTCAATTTAGATTATGAAGATAAGATGGATGCTGAATACATGGTTGCTTTTATTGTTTGTCACTTAAACTTTTAACTTGACAGAAAACAGACACTTTCCATCAGTGTATTGTAGATGACCTAATACTGAGCAACAGTTATTGCAACTGTTCGTTAATCATATCACTTTTGAGACTGTAATGATTAAAATAACATTACCTCTTACATCATTTCAACATTGCTGCCAAGAAGGGCTTTTGTGTCCTCTTATTCTTTCCTAACACAGACAGTGCACAACCTTTAACTTACTTCCCAGACCACAAATAGGTTTTGTTCTCATGCTCTGGCGCAAATTCACAGACGCAAACATGAATTACATGGCAGGCCTATATGATTCAGTGAAGGCACTGATTGTTCTTTCAGAGTGCCCATTACACAGGCCTATCATTGCAGCATCAAGCCCTCCTTCCCATTGACAGTGCTGACGTTTTCCCACTTGGCCTGAGCCCCCTACTGACAGCCACACCAGTACGGCCCCCTCCACACACACCCCCATCACCCAATCTGCAGCTCTCACAATGCTGGATTCTGCTGAAGAAGTTAGTCATTAGTTGAAACAGCCGAGTGTTGTAATGAAATCTGCCTCCACATCAATAGTGTTTACTGTTGCCAGTTTGCTTTGCTCCATGCTTTTTTTTTAATTTATCTGTTTGCACTGCAGCAGTACAGCAGCAGGAATGATGCTGATGTGTAGCCCTAAACAAGTGTGTTATATCAGACCCCCGACTGTACTGTGACATCCCATAATATGCTTTCATTCAAACCAAGTCATCATTTTCATGTCTCTCATCAAATCCTGTCAATGGATTCGTCTCCCTGCGCTACACTCTGGTTGGTTAGTGTTGTGGCTGCTGGTAGCAGGGTCTCTCCCCTCTAACTTTCAGTGCTAATGAAGTAGCCAGGGCACTGTGTTACTGTGTGTTAGAGGGAGAGAGGGGCCACAGGAGACAGGCTGCAGCAGAGGCAGGAGCAGGCCCACTCACTGTGATGGCTGCCTCAGACGGGTGTCAAAACACCCCCGGTCTGCCTCCCATCACGCCGGCTGCACTGAAATAGGAAGTGAGCCTCTGAAAGGAAAGATTAAAGTTTTCTGGAAGCACAGTTGGCAGCTGCACATGCCCTAAAGATAAACTTTATCCGGCCGCATGTGCAAAACTTTGCTGGAGTCATTTGTCATCTTCTAAAGGAATACATTTCCAAGTGGCTTGGATTCAAGGCAAGAACATGAGACTGGCCACCGCAATGTGGGGAGCTACTGACCCATTATTTAGAGTTTTAAATTGTGTTTAAGGCCCTGTAAATGGCAGCCAGGCAAGTTGTTTCTTTTTTTCAAGTTTTGGATTTGTGGCTAAACAAATGTAGGAGGGTCTCGGTCAAGTGCTGCATATCTCACATCCGGATGATATTTCCACTTGAATTACTTTGTTTCATACCAACCAAAATGTGTCAAGTTTTGGTCTTGATTTTTCTGTGGATTCTGCAGAGGCAGTCACTGCTTCACTGTTTTTATTTTTTATTTTTTTAGTTCATTCTTTTTTCTTTTGCAGGTCACAAGTTTGCATAGATGAAGGCAATTAAATCAGGGTGAGAATTCTTAAGAAAATCCATTAGAAATAGTCATTAGTGTTCATACAGTTTCAGAATACAACATGTTTTCCAAGTCCATTCCAAACACTCAAAATGCTGTTGTACGTATGTAACGACAACTCCGCACATGCGACCGTTCATATACGCAGCGCACTAACATAGGCCCGGGTGCCAGCTCACCATCTGGTCAGAACATGATCATCATATGCAATCTGCCCACCCAACCTGGCACTGATTCACCAGAACAACGCTCCAATTACCCTCATCATGCCAGCGCAGCAGCGGAGACCGACCACACGTATGGGCACAAAGACACCCACCTGTGCAGGGGAGGACACTCTGCCAAACAGGGGTCAGGGCATCATACAAACTGAAATATACAAGCCTACAATTACTAGAACAAACATAGAACACCATTTGGTTAGTGGTTCTGACATAAAGATTATACGCTGCAACATTTGATCCATCTCCAGCTCATCTGTCATTGTCAGGACAAGGGTTAGGGATGTGTTTTCTCCACAGAGCTTTGTACACAAATAAATAAAATGCTGCTTTTGAGGTAAAATGGATGGATGACCCTTTTCACATTTTACCCTGTATAATACTTTTATTTAAATGCATTAACATATTTAAGATGTATGCAGAGGATGCTATACCTACTATCACTCAATTGTCTGAACACATTTATCGTGCATTTATTGTGAATGAGAATGATATGGCCTTGTGACAAATGCTGTCAAGACAAAAAAACAAACACACACACACTGTATTATGTTGCACAATACAGATTGTAAAAGCTCTTAAGGTCAAAATGAGATCACTGTGTGCTGACAGGATCTAATTAGGAAGCATTTGTATCCTCTGCAAACCAGTATTAACAGGAAGTAAGTTACCCCCTCTGGCCCTGAAAATCATTTATAAATTCTTATTTTTTTATTATCCTTTATTTATCCCTGTAGGGAAATTATTATCTGCATTTCACCCATCCTTTCCAGAGCGGTGGGCAGCACATCTTTCAGGTGCCCGGGGACCCATCTCTGTGATCTTATTGCTAGGCTTGGTCAGGACCTCAGCTGGAGGATTTTACCTGGAGCATATTTTTGGGTTTATGGGGGAATCCGGAGTGCCCGGAGGAAACCCACCCAGACACGGGAAGAACACAGAAGAGGCGGGAGTGCTAGCCCCTCAGCCACCGTGCCGCCAAGTAGAATAGTAGTAATAATAACAATAGCCCAAACTACATCTCTTGTAAAATCAACCCTTAAATGAGAAGATGGATTCTGTTCCATTAGTGAATCCTAACTCTCTCTCCTTCTCCTCTTGTGGCCCCTATCAGCCTATAAGCCGAGGCTCAACCCTGATCTATCCCTCAGCCCATCTGCCTTTTTTAAATTTTATTTTTCCCATTCCTAAGCCATGCTAATGCCGCCCTGTGCGCTGTATGAGCTATAAACCAGAGGCCTCAGCAGCACCACCGAGTCAGGAGAGGTCACTGTCAATTATATCCATTTAATACCCACTTATGTCTGCGATCATGGCTTCTTGCTGGGGTCACACAGACTTTGCCCTGCACTTTATCCAATAATCTCACAGAATATAGGCTAGGATATTCCAAAAGATCAATGTCATTAACAAGGAGCCACTGAATGCATTTGATTATAGATGTAATTAGTACAGGCTTGAGAGGACCGCCTCTTATGCACAAAGAGACAAAATCCATTTAGTATCAAAATGACCTTAAAAATGGACACCACTCTCAGATCATTTTTGCAACTGATGACCAGCATAATGCAGTTAGTATCACTAATGACAAGGCTTTAGGGCTCATATACATAAGTTAGCTTTGACAGATAGAGAGGACTATTAAGTTCGTCTGAGCAAGTCACGCTTCTGTCTGTGATAGAAGAGGCCATTTCACCATAAGGAGGCAACCATTACTTTTACTTACAAACATAAACAGATGCTACTTTCCTATCCAAGTATACTACAGACAGTCCCCAAGACTCCATCACCAAAAATGTACAACTACTTAGTTCTGTTACATTAGTATAGTCGGACTTAAATAGATTTGTGTCACTACATACTGTACCTCTACGATCTATTCTCAACCTGGCTAAAATCTATAACTCCTTATTTTTATATTAACATTTATCCCTCTGTAAAATGTTAATAAATACATTTAAGATAAGATAAGATAATCCTTTATTTGTCCCACAATGGGGAAATTGCAGTGTCACAACACAAGTTTCAGAAACAGGAGGAAAATATGAGCATGCATCAAAATTAAGATAAATAATAATAATAAGTATGTACTAAAAAGTACTAAAAGTACTAAAAAACACAACACTGTAAGGTTAAAAGGTACAGGAACATTGCACAATAAATGTCTTTGATTCTGAGCAGTGAAGAGACAGCAGTTAAAGTGAAAAAAATCGACTTTAACACACCTTTAGAGATCAAATTTCCCATTTTTTTCTACAATGACCAATGTATTGTACCAGACACCATGCCAAATTATGAGTAAAATTAATATTGTTTAGAAAATTAATACAAAATTAGAGTGCAGTTACTGTGCCCCCTCAGATTGTGTCAAAAGTCAAACGTGCTGGTGGTGGAAGGAAAGACAGTAGTAAGGGTTAGTGTCTGAGCGGCTGTGAAAGGTGACACTGTGGATGTTGCATTAAGAGGATGAGCTTTTAATAATTCTGCTCAATATTGAACAGGGATCACTTTACTGACCAGTCCCACAGGTCTGAACGAGAGGAGGCTCCATGCAAACTACCTGTACTTACCTCTTAACTCTACACCTGAATCTCCGCCCTTCTGCCTGTAACGTATAACGGTGTGTAAGGCAACTTTAATTCTTATATTATTGGTAGTAGTGGACGGAGTACTCGGTTTTGTTCCTAAGAGTACAGACACCAGAGCAACAAAAAAAAAAACACAGGTAAAAGTAAAAGTATCAATAGAAAAAAAAAATCAAGTACCAGTTTAAAGATGTACTTAAATGTACTTTTGTGCAATCTTGTAAAACTTCAAGTGTAGTGATTTTGTAGTGATTTGCATTGAGTTTTGTTCAGTTTTTTTTTTTTCTAGCTATTTTTATTTGTATATTCATATTTGCTGAGACTAAACCCTCAGTCTTTTCTGCATAAAAATACTTTTACTTTTCAATCCTGTTCAAAAATGTAGTAAAGTAGAAAGTACAGATACCTACAGTATGCAGGCAGCAGATATAAGCTTAGACTAATCTTGGCTACCAATAGAGACCTGTTGCGATGGATGTGAAAGGGAACTGACAAAATGACAGCACACAGGAGACTTTCTGTGGCTTGTATTGGATTGCACTGGCCTGAAACTCAAACCCGTGTGGTAACAGGGTACAGCCACTTAAGATGGCCAGATAGCCCTGATGATAGACACTTTAATTTTTTATATAATATCATCTGTGGGTCATACTTTGGAGGGAGAGCATTGAGTTCACGTCAAATCAAGATTGAGATGGGATGAAAGAGTAAAAGTTGGTCTGTAAAAATGTAGATTGTCTAAACTCTATTTATAGTGATACAATGCAATACAACAATGCACTACTATAATGCAAAACGCTATCATGTTAAAGGAAAAGTAACGTTATTTTACAATCTGAGCCTTCTTTCGGTAATAAAACAAGTCGTTTGACTCACCCATAGCACGTTGGTGTCATTTGGAGCTGTTTGGTAAAAGTTATGTTGTAGCGTATCCGTTAGCGTGAGTACTCGGGGCATTACTTTGCGGTCTCCAAATAACACAAACTTTAGCACTTTTCAAATCATAGAAGCCCGATGTCTTAATGTAAGATTTCGTTTGAAGCAAAAGTGGCCTGTAATCCGAGATTTATCCATAGTTTTCAGCTTTGCGTTTCATGTTTGGGTCCCGGGAGCTGATAGCACAGTCCGCGCATGCGCACTGGCCTCCTCATCAACTCGAAACTATGGCTAAATCTCGGATTACAGGCCACTTTTGCTTCAAACGAAATCGTAGATTAAGACATCGGGCTTCTATGATTTGAAAAGTGCTAAAGTTTGTGTTATTTGGAGACCGCAAAGTAATGCCCCGAGTACTCATGTTAACGGATACGCTACAACATAACTTTTACCAAACAGCTCCAAATGACACCAACGTGCTATGGGTGAGTCAAACGACTTGTTTTATTACCGAAAGAAGGCTCAGATTGTAAAATAACGTTACTTTTCCTTTAAACAAGGGTAAATAGTGCATATATTGTTGATACTATTAACAACTATTTAATTTTGAAATGAAAAGAGAAGCGTTTTTGTTCAATAATGGGGAAATTAATGTGTTGCAACTAGGGCTGTCAGTTTAACGCATTAATTAGATAGATTAATTAATTACACTGCAAATTAACGCGTTATAAAAATTAACGCAATTAATTATGAGCGGCAATTCAATGCGCGCGCATTTTGAATTTGGCGTGCGGCGAGCAAATCGCTGCCAGGGCCTTTGAACGGCAATTTTATTTATTAAAAAAACGAAGATGGGACGATCAACAAGAACGCCGTGATTTGGAGCTTTTCTCAAAAAGAATTTTCCAATCACCGAAGCTGCTCCAGCCTGACGGATCATTTGAATGATAAACACGTCCGGACAAGTTCCATCGTTACCGGTGATAGAGCGAGCGTGAGCGCACGTCAACAAACCAACAAACCAACAAACCACGTGCGCAGAATTTGGGAAATGAATGAGTAAAGCGACCACAGAAAAACCGACAAACTCAATCATAAAGTGGGTTCGTTCGTTCGCTCACTCACTCACAATCCCTCTCTCACACTCTTAAAATGTGATTAATTCGATTAATTAATTACAAATCATGTAAATAATTAGATTAATTTTTTAAATCACCTGACAGCACTAGTTGCAACAGAATAGGTAGAGAGGAAGCAACCAAAAAACTGTTCCAAATATTATATTCATACGTACATTTATTTCTTTCTTTCTTTGTTTAACAGGGACAACACAGTCATACACTGTATAGTCACAGGACGACCATTGAGCTGATGCTAATTCCCATCTCCTGTGTAAAAAATAACCTCAAACAAAGAGGATCTAATAGAATCAAAAACAATTAAACTACTTCCAGAATGTCTAATACTGTTGCCATTACGGGTTTAATGCTCACTGCTGACAGGAAGCCGGTGGTCATGTGCAGTGCATGTTAACAAACTCCCCCGCTTCATCAAACATCTCATAACAGTCAATTACAGGTCCGCATGGGTCATGGAGATTAGAGGACACGTATCAAACACAAGGCAATGGCACGAGAGTGTGTGTGTGGTGAGTATAGACTGGTCTTTAGATGAGCCGCTGTGAGCGCTCCTCTGTTTCCCTTCAGGCTCATAGTGGCCATGTCAAATGTAGGTGGTAAGCTCATATATCTAATTATACAATAGTCAAGCTTTTTTTGTTAACGAAATAGTGTGTAATTGAAACTGTGAGCATAATTACGACCGTACTGCGCTGGAAAGTTGCATGTGAAGGTAATAGACGCAGTAGGGAGCTCCTGACTTCCTCCCACACAGATTTAGATTACAAATATATACACGACGACGAATCATATTGAATATTATTGAATAGTACTGAAAAAAATCAAGATGAAAGGGCCAGTACCTAATGTATTAAAAAGCATTAAAAATCAGGAACTGCACAAGTAGCATGCTCTGGTCTCTGAAAGTTGTGAAATTATGGTGAATAACTGGATGCTTGGAATGCCTAAGGTAAATGAGGAATAACTTTGGACCACTGCAAACCGTTTAAAATTAAATATTTCTTTTTTTTCCACAACAAAAATGATAAAATCAGCTACAGCATCATTAAGTATTCTCAATATTATCCATCAAGTAACAGTACAAAGTTACTGAAAGTTATGTTTAGTATTATTAAAACCAGCTGTTCCCAGTGTATAACTAAATATTCTGTTACAATCCACTACAGTAGGATATATAGACACTGTTATTTTTATGTATATCCTCCCGGGACCCGAAGAAAAAAAAGTGTATCTAAATTATTATTATTATTATTTAAATTTTCTATTTGGAGGTAAATGAACACTTTAGCATTTACATTTTGTTCATTTTATTTGTATTCATAATGTTGTAACATGGCCTCTGTAATGGACTGTAATAGTGTTAAATCCATGTGAAGTTAACAACCGAACAAAAACATTGTTTTTGTTTTTTGTTTTTGTTTTGAGGACCAACATCTCTGACAAGCTTCTACCAACACCTCAAAAAGTTTTTAGATTCCCTTTTAATTTCTTATGTATTTATTTATTTATTTATTTACTTATATACTTATTTATGTATTTATTTATGTATTTTTATGTATTTTGTATTTTATTTATATTTATTATTTATTTAGTTCTTTACATATTTATGCATGTTTATTTATTATTTTTTATTTATATTTTTATTTATTATGTATTTATTTATTTACGTATTTTTATTCATTATTTTTTATTAATTTATTTAATTATTATTTATTATTATTATTATTTATTTTTTATCATAGTAATTTCTTGTATTTATTTATTTATTTATTTATTTACTTATTTATCTATTATTTATGTATTTTTAATTTAATTTATATTTTTATTTATTTATTTGTTTACTTATTTATGCATGTTTATTTTATTTTTTGTATTCTTTTATTTAATTATTTATTATTATTTTTTATTTTTTTTAATCATAGTAATTTCTTGTACCGGTATTTATTTATTTACTTATTTACTTATTTATGTATTATTTATGTATTTTTTATTTTATTTTATTTATATTTTTATTTATTATTTATTTATTTGTTTACTTACTGATGCATGTTTATTTATTATTATTTATTATTATTTTATTTAATTATTTATTATTATTTATTTATTTATTTATTTATTTCATAGCGCAGCCACAAACTAGAGTCTATTTCAAAACACTTAAAAGACAGACTGGTTAACTCAATGTCCACTATAAATGACACAAATGAATGGGCGGGTCTCAGGAGGATATGAATGTACGGTGTATATGGGTATTTTTTCATAAGCACCTTTTACTTTGACTCGCAGCTCCTAAATACTGGAACAACTCTCACATCAAAAACATTGAATTTCACTAGAAAAATAAACATCCTCTCCTCTGACTGATTTCACCTCTGTAACTTTATGCAAACCATAAAGCTATTGTTTTTTTATGAGTGTGTAATGGCCAACAATATGGATGACTTTGTGGCTTTCGTTAAAATTAAATTAGACCAGCCAGGACACATGAAGCCATAGTCGGAATACCTTGGCAGACACACTAACAATGTTTGTCACAACTGCCCTGTTTCCATCCCAAGCCCAAATGAAAGAAGTCAGAAAAATATGGGATTACCATGAGTTATTTATGACGCTGAAACCCAAGAGGCCTCTTTATGAAATCATCTCGTCTGATTGGCTGCTCGCTGCTCCTCCATCTGATATGATTTCAAATGGCCCCAGCATCAAAGTGGGCAGTGTAAAGTATGAGCAGTTTTGCACACGTTTAATCAAAATACTGATCTCTATCGGCAGTAGACTGATTGACGCGAGCAGAGTGTTGTGAAATAGATATGCTGCCTGTCATAGTCATTATGGATTTTTCAGTTTGGAGACACTGTGCAGTGAAAGTGCACTTAAAATCACATTGGACCAAGGTAAAGGCGAGACAACCTTTTGAACCTTTACGTGATGCATATTCTTTTTGTCAATGTAGAATGGTCATATTTCATTATATAGACCAGTGTTTCCCAACCAGGGGTACAATTACCCCTAGGGGTATGCGAGCACACTGCAAGGGGTACTCGGCAGTGTCACTGCCAGGCACAGGGGTAGATTTTTTTGAATTTTTAAATTCTAATTTGAGTAAATTTGAGTTAAAGAAAAGAGAGAAAATGCCTGAGAAGTAAATTTTCAAATTAAGGAGATGAAATAAAATGATTTTCATTTAATAATCTGTTGTGTCACATTCTACTTTTGGAGAATTATCAACATGTATGAGTGAGGGGGTACTCGAGGTATGACAAAAGGGCTCAGGGGGTACATAAGACAAAAAAGGTTGGGAAACACTGATATAGACTATATATATATAGATTATATATAGACAATAGATTTCTTGGTTTTAGACAACAATTAAACACAGTAAAATATAGAATTTGGTATAGTTTAATTCAGTGGTTCCCAACCTTTTGAAAGCTTTTTTTCTCACACATAAATGGCTCTTTACAAGAGAAAAAAAAAATGTATTAAAACTTATTTGGGCTAAAGGAGGGCATCCTGCTTGTTTCCATGGACGTGTTCCTTTGGCTATAATCTTCGACAGTAAGGAATAAAACTTATCTTTTTTTTTTTTTTTTCATTTGGAAGGGACAATGCATATTAAAGGAGAATTTACGTTTTTTACAATCTGAGCCTTATTTCGGTAACAAAACAAGTTGTTTTACTCACCCATAGCACTTTGATGTCATATAGAGCACTTCCAGAGATGTTTTAGATTTGCGATAGCCGTAGCGCGAGTTCTCGGGACATATATGCCCCGAGCATGTAATATATGCCCCGTGTAGTCTCCAAATAACACAAACTTTAGCACTTTTCAAATCATAGAAGCTCAATGTCTTAGTCTACCGTTTCGTTTGAGTCAAAAGTGGCCTCTAATCCGAGATTTATCCATAGTTTCGAGTAGATGAGGAGGACAGTGCGCATGGGCGGAGTCACATCTTATTTCGCTCTCATCTCTCGGGACCCAAACATGAAACGCAAAGATGTAAATTATGGATAAATCTCGGATTAGAGGCCACTTTTGACTCAAACGAAAGTGTAGACTAAGACATCGAGCTTCTATGATTTGAAAAGTGCTAAAGTTTGTGTTATTTTGAGACCGCACGGGGCATATATTACATGGTCGGGGCATTATTATATGCCCCGAGAACTCGCGCTAAGGCTATCGCTAATCTAAAACATCTCTGGAAGTGCTCTATATGACACCAAAGTGCTATGGGTGAGTAAAACAACTTGTTTTATTACCAAAATAAGGCTCAGATTGTAAAAAACATTAATTCTCCTTTAATGAACGCACAATTTGTATAAGATCACACAAACTGACATAAATATGCCAGATTTAGCACAGTGCTAATGTCCCAGACATAAAGATATAGCACACAACAGAAAATATGTTGCAGTTGCAGACATTAGACAATTTAATACATGTGTTATGATCACAAATATAAAAACAATTTATTATCTATACAATAGTAGCATATAATTCAATAAATTACAGTAAAATAATGCCTATTATGAAGGTGCCTATTCTATCTCCACAGAGAATGTTCTGAGGTTTTAGCTTTCTATTTCCATGGAATCAAATTAGTGACAAGCCCTGCACTTTTACATGTCTGGGAAAGGCAATAGCAAACTACTCCAGACTTACATCCAGAGGAAGTGGAACAACTGAAGGACGTGTAATGAAGTCAGTCACTTTGTGTAGAAGTTCAAAGATGGACAAATGGAGGTAGTTGTAAAAGGAGCGTTAGTTGAGCATCCAAAAGTCTGTAGATTATTAAAAGTGAAAGTCATTCAAGGCTTAAACAAAAGAAAATTTGTACTTTAGTACTACTTCACACATCTTAAATACTTTAGTACTAGTCATTTTGCCTTCATGAACACACCTCCGTCTTTACTTTAGAACAGGAGTCTTGTACCACTGCTACCTACACACAGCAGAGACTTATGCAATCAATGGCAGTCCATACTTAATGAACTTTGTGACCTTTAGGAAAATGTACACGGCTTAACCAGATTCTATGTACTTAATAATTCAGGGGGAGTGCATGCTGAATAGAGATGCATCTCCGAAATAGGCAACAGGCAACATATCATTTTGTCCAGTGACTGACAGCTTATTGCTTTGGACCATTACTCAAGCATCAATTACAGTATTTAAGAAGATTTTGTGTCGTACGAAAATCTAGTGTGATCTCGGTCTGTATTACATGTACAAAGTTTAGTGAGTTAAGTATGTGTTAGTAGTAATACTGAGGAGAGGAGCCTACAGTAGCTTGATCTGCCATTGAGATGTTGTGAATGGAAGATCATAGGTGCATTATTGATGAGTGTCAGTTTGTGTTTCAGCTCCAGAGGAAATGATAAGGTGTAATGCAACGGAATCTGCATACGTCTGATTTACATCTAGACAACGGAATAGTTTTACAACACTTCTTAAAGTGCAGTGGTGCGTGTTTAAAGTACATTTATAAAACAGTTCAAGAATGTATTTTATATGTCAGTATAAATGACTTTATACTGACATATAATGAAAACCAAAACTGCTATAATATTACTTTTTCCTCCACATGAGTAGTGTTCATATGTAATGTCTGTATTTTGATCTTTCTGTGTGTGTTCGCGTGATTTTATATGGCGTTGATGTTGAAATTGTTCTCTTTTTCTGTCTCATTAAAATAAATGAAAAAGTAGCAATGTCCATTACACAAATATAAAACATATAATATAAATTATACATAATACAAACACAGTGGTCCAAATCCCCTTGCATCCCTCCTGACTGTTATTGCGCAGGGCTCATGTTTTCTGTGCGGGTACACTCGATCAATAGCCCTGGCCAATTGTAAGCATGATCAGGTCAGATGGATTATTGCTGCGCAGGAGGCTTTTGTATTGATCCTCTCATCATGTCAATCACCCGCAGTGACAAGTCCAAACTCTCCAAATACTGTACATCAGCAAGAATCATCATCCATCAGCATGAAAACTGTTCAGGTGAAAGGGAATGTCGAGCAATGTATTTTTGTGTATAAGCTCCATAGTCTCTCACAATATTCTATAGGGCTTGGGTATTTTATTTACAAGGAGGAGAGCAAAATATATGATTTTGGTAAGATTCTTTTGAATATTTTTGAAAATATAATTTCGTAAATACGAGCGATTAGTGTCACATTCTACAATATGAAAATAACCAGTCAGTTTAAAGGTGGACAGTACAACTTTTCTGTGGTCCGTCACCTGCTTTTCTCTGTGGATTTGCAATTGCTTGGCCTGGAATGTTCCCCACTATGGTATTAAAGTTATATATCTCCATGGAAACAAGCTGGTAATGCCAACAGTTACAGGTGGAGAGACAAGCCCACTCAAAGAAAGAATACAGTGGTACCTCACCTAAATTAATTCGTTCCAGAAGTGGTTTCGTAACATGAAAAATTCGTAAGTTGAGTAGCTATTTCAATGGAAAAAGCCTGATTCGTTCCAAGGCCCCGATCCAAGTTTGTTTTTATAGTGTAACTTTTTTTATAGTGTAACATTGTGTTCTGCGTAGAGACTGTAGACCCAGGACTAAACGTGGACTATACCAGGTCTACACCAAGGTCTAAACCTGGACTAAACCAGGACTAGACCAGGTGGATTAAAGCGCCACGTGCGGGTCTATTTCCTATTTCCTCGAAACGAAACCAGGAAATAGACCTGCGAGCGGCGCTTTAATCCACCTGGTCTAGTCCTGGTTTAGTCCAGGTTTAGTCCTGGTCCAGTCCTGGTTTAGTCCAGGTCTAGACCTGCTGGCAGCCCCACGCCAGGTCATGCTGCGCTATCATACGTGTCCGCGCAGTTTTCTCCCCCCTCCCCCTTCCCCCCACACTTCACTATTAATAATTTTGTTGAAAATCTATGAAAGTTTGAGTGTTTAAACGAGAGACAAATGTGAGAAAAGTTTAAATTCAGTCTGAGAAAAGCGTATAATGTGTGGCTGAGCGCGCATTATTTGAATTTTTGAGATTTCGCGTTTTGTAACTTGAATTTTCTTTCGTATCTAGAGACCAAAATTTAACGTGAAGGCGTTTCGTAACTTGAAATTTTCGTTTGTTGGGTCTTTCGTAAGGTGAGGTACCAAAAGAATCCCACCTATACTTGAAGACAAATACATAATGCCATACTGTGGAACATTTCATTACAAACAAAAACATCACGAAAAGGGTGATAATAAAAGTACACAGTGTACCGTTAAGCTAGTGACTCACAAAAGATTTAAAAAAAATAGTTGACAGAGAAAAAATAAATCATTTATACTCCATAGTTCATCCAATTCAACAGGTTTTTTACACTTTTCGTTTTTTCTCACACTAGTAGCGGGAGTGAAATCTCATCTAATGAAGAGCAGATAGCGCAGACTGCTTCAAATCAGTGTTGGGAAACAAGGGCTGCTGCTGAAACATGCAGCCCGTTGTAATATCCTCCATTTCTCCTGTTGGACTGGGCTCCGGCGTGTAAACGATAGTGGCCACATGCATATTTTACACTTCAGTCCAGGTGTTACATTTCAGCACTTGAAAAGGACTGAACAGATTTAGTAAGTAAAAGAAAGGAAAGGACCATTGTACAGTGGGGTTATGGATGCGTCCTGAAGTCACTAAATAGATGTATCCAGGCCTGGACTGGTAATCGGGCATACCGGGCATTTTCCCGGGGGGCCGACAGTCCTAGGGGCTGATGCCGTTCTTTTTTTTTTTTTCTTAGAGACAGGCCCACAATTTAGGACTGAACCAGGACTAAACCAGGACTAAACTAGGACTGAACCAGGACTAAACCAGGACTAAACTAGGACTAAACCAGGACTAAACCAGGACTAAACCAGGACTAATCAGGTCTAAACCAGGACTAATCAGGACTAAACCAGGACTAAATCAGGATTGAACCAGGACTAAACCAAGACTAAATCAGGATTTGAACCAGGACTAAACCAGGACTAATCAGGTCTAAACCAGGACTAAATCAGGATTTGAACCAGGACTAAACCAGGACTAATCAGGTCTAAACCAGGACTAAATCAGGATTTGAACCAGGACTAAACCAGGACTAATCAGGTCTAAACCAGGACTAAATCAGGTCTGAACCAGGACTAAACCAGGACTAAATCAGGATTGAACCAGGACTAAACCAGGACTAAATCAGGATTTGAACCAGGACTAAATCAGGACTAATCAGGTCTAAACCAGGACTAAATCAGGATTGAACCAGAACTAAATCAGGACTAAACCAGGACTAATCAGGTCTAAATCAGGATTGAACCAGGACTAAATCAGGATTTGAACCAGGACTAAACCAGGACTAATCAGGTCTAAACCAGGACTAAATCAGGGTTGAACCAGGACTAAACCAGGACTAATTATGAGGGGCCGGTCTAAGCCAAAAATGCCAGGGCCGTTTTTTTGTCCCAGTCCAGCCCTGGATGTATCTGTATATGTACTCGGACTATAACTGACCTGTAATGAACAAATATGAAAACATGATTGTTTCCTGTCTGTAGCACATCCGAGACTCATAGTTGTGGAAAAAAGAGCCACATAAGACTGAAATATCTACATGATGACATCATTGTTAACCACTCTGCAACTATGTATGATTGCACTTACAGAATATTACATCATCACCCTCCTCTTTCAATGTTTCAGTATTTACATTTAAATTAAATTACATTTTTTTTTACAAATTTAAATCAGCCATGTTGAAATTCCATTTACTAACGTTTACAAGTAAATGGCGTACATTTCTATAGGATCAAGCACCAATAACATGTTAAGTTAATGCAACCATTTAAAACTGGAATAAGTCAATATTTATCATTGCATAACTCAATTACAAAGCTCCATTTTCTCATAATGGCCTCTGATAATGAGGAAGCTCTCTGTGTGGTCATATGGCCAAAGGGCGGCCTAATGATTGGACACTTACAGCAAGTCATGACAGTTTATAGTATGGAATTTCAGAATGGTTTGGACCAATAAGAGCACCAAGAGGTCTTTTATCTGGACCAGTTTTGACATGTCTCAATAAAAACTGCAAAGACAAAGCAGACCTCTGTAGAAAAGATCCAGTCACACATCGAACAGCAGAAAGTAAACTAATGCTACTCACCCAACAAAGACTGAAAATCCCAAGATGTAACAGCAAGTGGAAAGGCCTAATAAGAACCTTCAAAACTTCCCTGCTCCAGGACAAAGCTGATCATCAAAAGCAGTGAAAACAGTCTGAACAAATAATGCCTATACGTTAGGAGAATAAAAGATACAATCAGGCTAGTGCCCTTCTCACCCTCCTCCTCCTTTGAGATCTCTGTGTTGGGAATAATATAAGGCTTGAGGGAGCCGCTTGTGAGATAAAAGGCCACATCACAATGATGATCTCTATCGATCGGCAACCTTGGGCACACAGAGGAGGTCCGGCATTTGTCACGTCGCAGCTCAACCCAATAGCTGATCCACGCTGCACTCTGATGAATTGGCCCTGTTCTCCAAGTTTGTTTAATTGATGACGTCTTCTCTTGCAGGTGGACCACCACTATGTTCTGCGCATATATTGATTTTGCCAAAACTCGCCCCTTCACTTCCTTCTCTTTAAGGACCCAAGTGCACGAGTTAAAGCCACCTTGACTTAACCTGGACAACAGCAAAGTGTGTGCCCTTCTGAGTGCTTACTTTTAACAGACAAACACAGTTCCACTTTGTTAACACAGAGACGTGTTGGTTCAACATTATAAACTTCAGGGGCTTTTTCAACCCACATCCAAGATCAGGAGTCAAAGATATCATTTTATCACCTTAAAGATAAAGTTAAAATGGTGATCCTTTTTAATGACATTCTTTATGGAGATACCAATCACAAAACACACATGCTGAACAGGCTGGAAATAAACGGTTTATGCATACAATGTGAAAATTGGTGAGAATTTTTAAGATGCAAAGACGTGGATTCATAGTGCAGTGTAGACCACCAGCTCATACAGGAAAGAGTGACGGAGGGCCAAGCTCACAGCCCGACAGTGGCGCTTCTGGAGAGCATAAGTTCTATTTTTTTTCCCTTTTTTGTCATTTTGAGAGAGTGCATGAAAACGAACACTTGTCTGAGCGGGCTAAGCCTCCGCTCGAGTGCAGGAGGTAGAGTCGGCTTTGGGCCATCAAAGGGAAATTCCAGCCTAATGGGGTTTCAAAGTTTCCAATGTGTCCTTGCTCCATCTGCAAAGTGCACGACTTAGCACTCATGCTAACAAATACTTCAGCTAATGTACATGTGTTTTTTTTTTTGTGTTTTCTTTCTTTTCTTTTTTCAGTCAATGCACTTTCATGGGACTAGGAATAAAATAATATGAGAACATAAAAGCTGGTGGAAGTGCAGTAGGCTATAACATTGAACAACACAGGACAATTGGCAACATTAAACGCAGTGCAAACAAAGGCAGAAAATTGTGCAAAAAGGACGACTTTTGGATTTAAAGCACCTATCTGAGATCCCCACGCCCGGAGAATGGGATTGGATTACTGTCGGTTAGATTTACTCTTTGGGCTCTTGGCCACTACATCATCGTAGGGCCCCCTGCCTCTGGATCAATGGGGATATTTACTGCGCCTGTTTCAGGGAGACTTTCACAGTAGGCAGGGCATTAAACAAACAGCCAACAGCCCCGTCCCAATGATGGCCTGTCTCTGCACACTGGGCCCGTCCCGAACTGTGCACTGAAAACAGGTACAAATCCAGTCAGCGAAAGATAAAACTCTAAAGGTTATTTTCTTTAGCTGCTCAACAATCTAAGGCATTTTAAGGCACACATGCAACTCATCTTATGTTTTTTTTTTTGCCATAATTATTATAACCATGTCTAAAATTATACTTAATTTATAGTTGAATTGTACGCACCTCCATGGCTGCTCATAAACATTTGGCATTTACCAGTAAAATTAAATTGCACCTCTTAAAATTGTTTGCAGGAGACAATGTGTTGTAGAAAAATTTTTGTGAGTTGTCTTTTCCCTTTTGGTTAACTTGAGGTTGAGCTGAATTATTATAATGAAAATGAGCTGAGGTAAAACAATATGCTGCAGTTGCCCACTGGATTACATTATAAGTTTGATGAAGAGCAGTGTTCATGGTGTCTGTCTGGGAAATCATTCACTAAATGCCAGCACATGAGTGGAAAAATGAGGGGAATGCATGTCAATTCCTCTTGAATACAAACTAAATAGGTTCCTTCATAGAGGTAAACAATCCATATAAGTTTTTTTTTTCTTTTTTCATTACCAGACAATTGCACTTGGTAAGCCCATGTGATCAGCTGACTGTGCAGTGTCAAACAATGCAGTTATAACAGCAGAGATCATCCTCCATCCTCCCCAGGCTCCGATTCACTAACATGAGACGCCCGTATGTAAGAGCCGGGGTAAAGTAAACATATGGTGGAGATGAAAGCTGATGTAAGCTGTAATAAAGAGCCACTCGTCATCTTAATCAATAACATAAATGGTTAAATGAACCGTCAGAAAAAAGCAAAACAAAACAAAACTCCTGCTATAAGTGAAAAGGGATTGTCATTTTGGTTCATTTTTATATATATTCATTATAATTTACAGTATTTAAATGCAGATGTGTGTCAGAGTCTAATTCAAATGTGGTTATTTTTGGAGCAATATGCAATATTGATTCGACTTTAAGCTTTTTATATGAGAATATTTTTATAATGAATCAACTCCAGTCGCCCTTGTAACCACATGTACCAGTCCCAAGTCTGAGAAATTCAGAAGGAAATGTGGTTAGAGTTACAGTTTGGAGTTATAGGTTTGGGATATTAAATAGTTACTAATGAACTATTATGAATTAAGTCTTTCTTCCTGCTTTATTAAGGCTGTAAAACATTATTTCTTTAATTAAGAAGTCAAATCAAACTAACTATTAATAATTATGACTTAGTCTGTTTTATTAAACCTAATTAAATATGTACAACCAATATTTTTGTTCTTATGATTTTAACATTCATTCATTTCATTCATTCATTTTCTTCCGCTTTTCCACTTTCTGGGTTGCGGGGGCAGCAGTCCAAGCAGTGTTCTGCTGCCCAGAACACAATGCACCAGCCCCCATGAATCCTTCCGTGGGTGGTGGGTCCACAGGAGGACGGCTCTCGTCACAACGGGCCTTGATGTGTCTTCTGCCATGGGGGCTACCAGTGTCCACAGACACTGGGGGCGAGGTGGGGTTAAGTGTCTTGCCCAAGGACACAACGGCAGCGCTCATCTGTGGGAGCTGGGATCATATGCGGTCAACCCGTCAAGAGCGGGATTCGGACCGCCAACCCCTGGATCACTGATTTTAACATTGAACACATTAAATACCATAATATAGACAAACGTATTATTGCTTTGTAAATTACTTGAGTGTGACTTGCCTTTTCAAAGCCTATAAATAAGAAATCTGTAATGTCCTGATCTACTGTGCCTTATATTCAGATAGTCCTTCACCTGATGTGCTTCATGCCCCGCACTGGGTTAATCCAGTAAAACACATCTGAAGACACTTACATTTTTTGTACTTTATTCTGTTTGGGTGTTTGTGTGTTTGAAAGTGTGTGAACACATGCAGCCCATGTGTGAAGTGTAAGCCACTATGACCAGCTGCACAATAACTCACTTCACTGATTTACAACACAGAAAGAGTGTGTGCATCCCATTATTATTTCATTTGTTTTTGTATTTGCAAAAATAAATCAAAAATAAAACTGTGTATGAATGTGTGTATGTATATGTTTAATTTGCTTGTGCTCAGTATACAATACAAGATAATGGACTACTTATTAAACAGTGAATGTATATATGACTTAGCATTTATGATTGATTTATTATTGTAATTAAATAAAGTAAATTGTATTCTGTGGAAAAAGTAATAAAATCAAATAAATGGATAAATGGATCATGGATTCTACCTGGACGACTGAGGGACTTTTCACGCAAAATCAAATCAAATAAAGCACTATCAGATGCAGCAGACACCAGTTGTGTGTATTTTTTTATTTACGAAGGTTTGATTGAGTGATGAGTTGAACTCACATATGCAGACTGGCAGAGTGGTATGCTTGGAACAATGGGAACAGCACGTTATAGCTCAGTCAAAATGTTAACAGTAACTCACAGACAAAACGTCTTTGTTTTAAAAAGTGCATTCACAAACATGACAAATACTTTCAACTCAGGATGTCTATCTTTATGTGATACAAAATATGCATACCTGTTTTAGATTTGTCTGTATTTCTATACATAGATATTTCTCCAAAATGATCATCATTATTTTCTTTTTACAAAGGTTAAAAGCAGGGTTGTGGTCATATAGCAGCTTCAGATATCTTTAACATCTTCCTTGTGTAACGACGGCCCCGCATATCCGAAGATATCCCAAAAACTATTCATTTTCCTTTTTTTGTTCAACTCAGTGAACATACCGTCTGTAGTGAAAGATATATTCCTCAGTGAAGCCTGCAGTCTAGAAAAAATGGATCAATAAAATGCCTGGGCCATTAAATATATTTTTGTATACCCGCTTTTTTGTCAATATCATAAATACTAAAGACACAGGACAATATCATAAGACAATGCTGGGAGACTAAATGTAAAATTGTTCAAACATTATTTTTCAAGTTTTCTAGTTTATGAAAAAAAATTAAGCGAGCACAGAAACACTTAAAACATCAGTCATTTCTTTAGTCCATCCACAGCTCTTTTAATGAGCTTCATAAACCATAGAAAGAGGCCAAAGTGTTCCTCTTTTCTTTATGTGTCCCCTTCAGTTAAGATGCTTGTCCATTATCAGTGAGGCAGGGTCCTGGTTTGGAAAAAAATTCAAAGCAGTCAAACATACTGAGAAAAAACAGTACCATGCAAATCTTGCAAGACGGCGTATTCTCGAACGAGACAAAATATTCTTCATATATATCACTTGAAGGAATGGGCGAAAGGCAAAGACCGCTATTCATTACTAAATTCTATATTTCAAAAACCAAACGAAAAATACAGTATTTCTCCTGTACATACATAGTATAGTATGACTGTCCATTTCATCTGATCTTTAGTCTTTGCCAAACACCTAGCTTGGAATAAACGTATTTAATTGATCCCAATTTCTTTGTTCTCCTCCATAAACCTGGAAAAGGGTCGACTTCCCCCAACCTCCAGTGCGGTCTTGTCCATAGCAGTCATAGGCGGGCTGCTTCCAGCGTGCACCCGCTCCATCCCTCCTGGCATGGGCCCTAAAGAGGTGATCCCTGTGCCGCCCAGGCTCACAGGCAGCTGGGTGATGCCACCGTTCTGGATGACAGAGATCTCATTGTTTTTCATGGCCAACCCGTTGGTGATGGCGGCGGCGTACTGATTCCAGAAGCCCGGGTCCACGTTCATGGCCCGAGCAGCTAAGTCCTTCTGGAAGATCTCACTGAACTTCATGGCATCACCACCTAACAGAGCCATGGGGTTCTCCACGGACAACCGCCGACCTCTGCGGGCTGGGGCATTGTTCCACATGTGCGTGCCCATATGGACCTAAAAATAGCACAGAGAAGATCGATTGAGAATGAATTATCTGAAAATATTGTTTACAGTGTGTTGTATGTTGTAAACAAGAAGGGTGGATATAGTTCAGAATAATACATAGGTTTTAAGATAATAATTCATTTTGTAAATAATAATACTACTAATAATAATACATTTTAAAATGTTTATTTTAAAACTTAACTTTTAAGGCATTTTATCAGTGCAATTACTATCTTTACTACCTGAATATAACTGAAAAAAATATATATTATAGATATATAGATATAGCTAGATAATAGTACTGTAAATGTTCCTTACCTTGAGGTTGCCTTTTGTGGTGAAAGCCCGTCCGCAGATAGAGCAGGCGAAGGGTTTCTCTCCGGTGTGTGTGCGCTCGTGGATCTGCAGGGCACTGGCTGAAGAGAAGTTCTTCCCACACGAGTGGCAGTTGTGCTGCTTGGGGGTACGTCTGGGGGGCGGGGGAGCGAGCATGGGGTTCAGGCTGGAGCTCATGGTGGAGCTCATGGTGGTGCTCTGGGGCGGTGCTGCGTGGCCCTGCATCCCTACAGACAGGTGTGAGCTCTCACTCAGGGACTTCCCGTGACCATTCATCTCCATTTTGATCATGTTGGACGCAGTGCTGGCCAGACTGGGCGTGTTCAAACCTGAAACACAAGTTCAAATACTGGTCAATAGAAGGTAAATATAGGTAATATACACATATACTAATAATATAAATGTATATAACATTAATGTTTCACCAACAATATTTTATTATTTTTTATATTTATAAATGTTTTCAATAGAATGGTGTAAATGCTGAAATGTCTTTTCTTATAGTGATAAACTATTACCTTATAATGTTAGGTTGACTTTATAGTGTTCCTAAATTATATATTATGTATTGGATATAGTTTTGGCACACTCACCTCTATCTCTATTCAGGAACAGCATGTTGAAGTGGCTCTCCTCCTTGATAAAGTGCCTGCCAGGTTGAGTGGCAGTCAGATCAAGAGCCCCAGTGCCTTCCGTGGCAGCAAGCGGAGATGGCGTCTCTGATTTTTCCGACTTCACTGTTGCCAGGCTGCCTGTATTGTTCTCAGGACCCTCCTCTGTCGTCATGACGTTGCTATTGTTATTATTGTTGAGTATAATTGGCGACTTGGACCGCTGGCTCTCCGAGTGGCTGTGCGAGGGGGACAAGTGCTGCATGGAGCCGGAGGAGTCGGACAAAGCGGGGCTCCCCAGGCTCTGACCTTCTGCGTCTCCCACTGCAGACAAAGAATCAGTGGCAAAGCAATCGTTCTCCCCGCCAAAGCTGCTGTTGCCGTTCAGAGTTGGCTTCAGACCAGTTGTGCGGGTCATGTTGGCAGTGGAGTCAATCATCTTCATCTGGTTCTCCATGGCAGCTATACTGGAGTTTATAGAAGGTGGAGGGGAAATGCCAGGGGAATACATTTTCGGTACATCCACTACATCTACGTCTTTTAAGTCAGGTTCATCATCAATTGCTGCCTCCATTTCATCGAGAAGGTCATCATCATAAGTGCTCATTGCATCTAAGCTCTTTTCGTCAAAGCCGATGTCAGTGTCCATTTCTTGGATGCTTTCTGGGACAGGGGTATTAGGGATCTGCCCTCCCATGTGCATACGGATGTGCTGCTGTAGCACCACAGCGTTGGTGAACTTCTTCTGACATATGGGACATGAGTGCTGGACCCGGAGAGGTGGTTTAGATCTGTGCACGCCAAAGTGAGTTTTCAGATTGCCCTTAGTGGTAAATGCCCTCCCACATATCTTACATTTAAAGGGCCTCTCTCCAGTGTGAATTCTGTAGTGCATCTTCAGAGCGCTCTGACAGCTTAGTACACGGTGACAGATGACACACTGGTTTGGGTCAGTCATCTTCTTGTCAATATTCTCCACCAGCTGCTGCAGTTTTGATGTTTCTGAGGTTTGCATAGAGTCTAGGAGGCCTCCAAAAGGAAACTTGGCCTTGAACTGGTCAGACAGCATGGGGAGAACAGGGTGGGAGACTGCGTTCGAGGCAGAGTTAGGGCTGCCAATGGGTTCTGTCACCTGGCCCCCACTGGAGCATGTTGTGGATGTTACAGTGGTAGACAGAACCACTTGAGTGACTGTTGTTGTTGTGGTGGTATTGTCCCCTGGACGAGTGGGGCAGCTCGGGGGCAGCAGAATGCCTTCAGCTCTTAAGTGAGGGACATCACTCCCAATGTTGAGCTTTGGGGATGGTGAAGTAGTGGTCAAACCAGAGTCATTAATAATGTTAGGGGAGAGAGATGCGCACTCACTAGAGGGAGGAGAGGGTCTCTGTGGAGACCTGTTGAGTGGAGTAAGACTTGGAGAGTCGCCAAAGCCACCCATCATACTGGGCAGAGTGGGAGGCAGCTGCAGCCCTACAGATGTGGACACAGTGGGGAGGACAGGCTTGCTGTCTAACCATGTGGTAACAGGCTTTTCTGGGGGCAGAGACATCCCATATGGTATGCCTGAACTAGTAGGCACATTGTCCAGATATTCTGGCACTGGGTAGGGGTTCATTTGAATATGTGGGTATTTTTCTTTGTGTCTCTGGAAATGCACTTTGAGATTGCCCTTGGTGGAGAAGCGGTTTCCGCATATGTTGCATTTGTAGGGCCTCTCTCCAGTGTGGGAGCGCAGGTGGATCTGCAGGGCACTGTCACTGCCAAACACCTTGGCACAGAAGCGACACTTATGCTTGAAGAAGGGGTCGTCAGAGCTGGGCTTGGTGTCAAACACAGACACATTTGGGGGCTTCCCTTTGCGGTGCTTCATAAGCGCTGAGAGAGGGTCCAGAGCATTGGCCGTGGCGGCGATGCTCGCGAGAGGGTTAGGGAAGATAACACTGCTGGAAGAACTGTGAGGTATCAGTGGCATGTTAGAGGCAGAGCTCAGCAGGCTGCTGTGGCTGAGAGCTGGAGGAGTGCTGGAGTTTCTGGGTAGTGTCACACTGTTACTGAGGCCTGCTCCTGCTGTTACACTACTGCTGCTGCTAATGTTTGTGCCTGTGGACGAGCAGGAGGGTAGGAGCGATGAGAGGCCCACAGAGGCTGGAGGTGGAAACACAGGACTGTTAGAGGAAGTGTTGGGGATGGAAGAGTTGTTAGACTGCTGACCACCACTTTGTGGTGTTTGGGAAAGAGGCCCCTCCATTGCAGAGGTCAAAGGTGATGGCCCTTGGCCATTAAGTGTGGCTGGCAACCTAACAGGCAGCTGATGGACAGGGGGAGTGATGAAGCTGTGCAGCTGCAGCTGACTGGGGACAGGAGGGATGCAGGAGGAGACAGAGGTCTGACTCACAGATGTGCTGTGGTGGTTGAGCTGAGGCTGTGAGGCAGACTGTCTGTTCATCAGAGCCACCTGACTGCGGATCTGTTCGATTAGCTGCAGCTGGTGAATCTGCTGCTGCTGCAGGGCCATGAGCTGCTCCAGGATCAGAGGGATGGCCATAGTGGAGACTCCAGAGCCCGCAGCCCTCACACTCTGAGAGAACTGTGCCACAGCCACTCGAGTGCCCTGCAGGGTCTCCAGGGTGACGTTTGTGCTGGGCATAGCGTACGCGCTGAGGCTGGAGGGAAGATCGCTGAGCGGAGGTAGAGAAGGGTCGGGCTCAGGCGAAGTCATGTCTCTCTCATCTGGATCCAGGCCCTTTTCAGGAGACAAGTCCAGCTCCATCTGTTCGTCCTCCTTTTCCAGGACACTGACCCCATCTAAGGCTACTGTGTCAGGCATGTCCTCCCCCTCTCCGACAGGGCTGTGGCTGCCCTCCCGGGGGTCCTCACTGTCCTCCTGCTCACTGGGACAACTGGGAACAGGAGACGACTCTCCAGGGTACTCCTGCGAGGGGTTAGGAGTGTCCTCATTCTCGTTGACTATGAGCACCAGCGGGTTCTTGGTACAGCTGTTTAAATGTTCACAGAAGTCGGCCCATTTGAAAAACTCAGCACAGCACTTCTCACACACGTGCGTCTCCTCGCTGCCACTGCGACTCTCGTTCCCACTGTCGGCGTCCTCCAGCACCTCACCCCGACCTGAAGGTGAGACGGTCCAGAGAGAGGGGGAGGGAGGGAGAAAAGAGAAAAGGAGAATTAATGAATAAATAATCGATAAAGAATCTACACATATTTTGCACAGCAGACCTGCAAAGATTTAACCTTTGATTTTTTCCCCCTCTTTTAACATAACCAAAATCAATATTCTTTTTATTTTTTTTTACTCTGAACAAATTGCCGTAGTTCACCAATTCTCAGACCCGGCTCTGGGCGTTCACACCCACTCCATAGAGCCAGCTAATAATTTTCTTTGTGCAATCCATCAAATTATGAGGGCCTATCAATTGTGGATACTGCCGCTTAATGAAATTCCATAGAAGCTATTGATTTCCAATATTTCATACAATTCACAGCTGCCTCATCTGTTGGGTACAAATCAGGACTTTGATGGCCACATTAGGATTCCCCTCTGCTATCAAAGCCATTTGCACCTGAATTTCAAAAGCCTTTTTGAATTGCCAATGTAATATAGATTTAAATATAATGTCTCATGCTAGGTATATTTTTGAATCTCATTATTGATCGGGGAATTTCTGCGTCAGTCACTAGTAAACTAATACTGTTTTGAATACCATTTCACACAAATATCATTTAAAACGTGTTGCTTTTTATCTTCTTTTTTGTTCTTTTCTTCTTAACCACTTTCTATTCTCTCTCTTTCCATGGTGCCATCTAAAAAAGACAAATTATATGCTGGTGCCATAGTAGCATACTCTCTGATTGGTTGCATATGTTTAATCACAGTTGTAGGAAGCCACTTCCTTTTCCACATACAACCAGGAGAAGAAATAACCGGCTTCAATTCCGGACAAAGAACAAGCCACACCTGCTTATACTTTGATAACTTTTACTACCACCCCTGTAAAATGATGTATGTTAAATAGCATCTTATTTAACATTCTTTATTGGAATTAATTATAATTAACTTATAGTACACCTTTGTGGATTCACACATTACATAATAACAAATAAGTAGTTAAATAGTGCGATGTTTGTACATGTATAATCATAATTATCAATTTCTAAAAAAAATCCTATAAGCACACATTGTACGTTGTATAAGTCTCCTTTCCGCAGTGGGTGGAAAAAAAGCCATGTTTCATACAGTGTCTTTTGAGAGGACCACACATAAAACATTCATGCGTATTACACTGAGTCATTAGTGAAGAAATTTATCACTGCTGTAATTTCTGGCTGAAGGGGTCTTGAGCTCTGAGGGTCTGGGCTGTGCAATCCAATCAATTATCTATAAAGCTTTAAGGACGCCATGTAAGTGTATAGGGCATTATAAAAAAAAAAAAAATACAAACTGAAAAACTCAGTATGATCCAAAATTGTGCAAAACGTCTGTAATCCTTCATGGGAACTCCTAAACACGAGCTGACAAGTGAAAAGCAGCAAGTGCCCAAAGTGCGACACGTGACAGCAGGCGAAAAATCTCCTTAGGCCAGCAGCGGACAGCCCGCCTCATTTCCATAATTGAGGGGTGAAAGGTCAACGCAAATGAGTAGGCATTGTGTTGAGCTGATTAGTTATTAGAATGGTATTACTGTCAATCTCTTTTATTCATTCATACGATTACAAGCAAGGGCCTTTGTATGAGGCTGACCTTGTGGAGAAAAATACACACATATGAACAAAGGCACAGAAAGGATTTGAATAAACTGAGAACGTCATTTTATAGATACGGATAGTACTACTATCAGTGTAGCCTTTCATTATTTTTACATTAGACAAATACAATATATTAAACAAAAACACTAAATGCTCTATGTAAGAAAAAAGTGTTAAACCTAAAGAATGGTAATACAATTCTACATAATAATAATTTTTAAAAAGGTTATTTAATGTTTTATGTTATTTAAGCATACATTTTAACATTTTTGGAACATAATACATATAAATAACACTATAAATGTACTTTCATATTATTCAAATTTGTATTTTGAAATGAATATATTATATGTATTGGTATTCTAAATAACAAATCTAAAACTATTTTATATGTCCCATCTTAAATGGGATATAACAGAGCATATATTTAACATTTTTGACCATTTTAATTGATATATACATTAATTCTGTATAGGATTTAAAGACTTGTATACATTTCTTTCCTTCCTTTACTCTAATGCATATGTAAAGTTGAACCGGGTCAATGAGGAGATTGTGGACATTGAATCCCTGCGTTCCTTATCATGCTAAGCAATCTTTGGCATGCTAACTGAAACCGCTAATCTGACATATTATATCAGAGCAGCTATTCATGCTTTCCACTCTTCCCCTCAGTGCCACAGTACAGGCATTCAATAGGAATCAGGAGTTTACAAATCATCCCATTCTTTACAAATTACACTTTTTCCTCACCAAGTTATGACACCAATCAAAAGTACACTGCGAGAGACGACTGTATGCACTCTGGAAACGTGAACACGCTGCAAATGACGATATTTTTTCTTCCATTATATGCAACAATTCAAGCAGAGTATTTTAAAATGTATTGAAAACTCATATATGATCAAACATAATTCAGTATCTGTATTTGGAATAACGAGCCCAGTCACTGTAGAGGTAATTTGACAAAGAATAGAATACATCGCTGCTGCCTGTACAAGAATGCCATTGTGCGTTAGCTGCATCGTTTTGCTCTACTCCACTATAATGTGTGTGTGTGTTTTAAAGCTATCGTGGCCAGTGATTTCATGCAGGCACCATCAGCAGAGGCGCCCTGAGTGTGAGCGCGTGTCACCACTGCAGACCGTGGTACACTTCTATATCTGCACTTACACTGGGGTCTTTGTCGTTGGCTGCAGATGCCACACCGCCAAAACATTAACGATTTGTTTGTGGAAGCGTTCGCGATACAGTATTCAGTGACGGCACGCTGTCCAGATCACTCCGTCAAGCCTCGAGACACAACACTTATTCTGACATTGCTTGAATATGACTTTTTACAGTAATTCAAACAATCTATGGAACGCTTTTATATAAAAATGTGAAAATGCAGTTAAATTAATTGACAACTTTTGAATTTACGTTTCGAAAAGAGGTATATTTTTACATTATTTTGAGAAACGACTGATTGCAAATGAGCAAATGCACATTTTAGTTATTTCTGTACCTAAAAAGGTTCTGTACAATATGGATTTTTTTGTAGCCAGTGCTGCCAGGTGACTGGGAGGTGCTGGATCTGTAGTACATATACAGGAAACATGCCTGCCTCAGTGTTGTGGGTGTTTCAAATGCTCCAATCTGCTAAATCTCTCTCCCCACTCTGTCCTTATGCCCGTTCCTCTCCAAAAACATTTATGCTTAAATGATTCAAGTCAGACTATATTTCTGTAACACTGTGTAATCAGACCAGTTTATTGTCAGGTCTCTGCTATTGAAGTACTTCTTGTTTTTCTGAGAACAAAATACTGTTAATGTCCGTCCACAGCCATTTTACTGTATCTCTGACTGATCTTTTTCTTCTTATTCTCCTCTCTGCTCCCTCCATACATAAATATCACTTCTTGTTCATGTATTTTCTGTACTGTTCTGTAAGTAGTAATTAAGACACACCATCTTCCAGTGGCTTTCTGGACATCTTTGGAAAAAAAAAAAACAATAACTATTTGGGCGGTCCAACAGTCAGCACCCTAGGGATTAAAATGAAGATCAAGAATACAGAAAAAGTGTGTGTGACAAGTAACTATGACCTTAACATTGCTCCTGCTGAAAATGGACAATAATGAAATAAATAAAAATCGTAAAAACTCAGCTAAATCAAAGTTTGAGTTATTCAATGATGCCAAAAATAGAGGCAAAATAGGCACACTAAAAGACACTAACTTCAAATTTAACTATAGTTTGACAAAAACTTGAGCTAGATTGCTGAAATTCATTTTGTATGTAGGATAAAAGGAAATCCCACCTTCCTAAACTTAAATGAGCGTTACAGTAAAGCTCTCTTCGTAGTTCACACTTTCTAGGACGTATAGACTGCTCTTCCAAGGTCACCATGGCTACAGCGCATGTTCTAATTGTACAAAGATCGTGACATCCATCGCTACGACCTGCTGTCTGGGACCGAGACAAAGGTTAAGTCAGCGAGCTTAATAAACGCACTCTTAAAATCAGCCCCCCCTTCTCCCCTTCCTGTCCTAACACACACAACACCAGAGCCTCCACCCTGGGGGGCACCGTCCCAACCATCCTGACATGTCAGTCAAACTATTCTGGCATACAATTTTACTTTTGATCTGAGCTTAAAATAGATAACATTAAATATTTCAAAATATCAGATAAATACAGTTTTTGTTACATAGATATTATATTTTCTAACCATTTCTCAAAAATAATATGCCACATTGTGTTTAACATTCAATTTAGCTTCATTTCATGTATATATTACAATATCCAAACAACAGCCGCCTCTTTACCAAATGTATAATGTATAATACAAAATGTATAGTGACAGTGTTAGATTCTTCATGTAAATGTTTTGTTAATAAGTCATAAATCCCCAAATGTAACGTCCCCTTTACTCTCATTGTCCCTTTTAAGCTCACGGTTCATTGGCCGGTTTAACCGACTTTGTTGGAACTTCTACATCCCTCCGACATGATACAAGAGCATTTGTCAAGGCCGAGCGATCAATAGTGTCATCGGTAGCTGTGGCACAAATGTGATGATGGCAGCTCCACAGAGCGACAGGGGTGTCCACAACAATACAGTCCCAATGTGGTGCTTCTCTCACTATGACATGTGTAACATGGGGCTCCGAGGCACTGCTCTGCGACCTGGCCTGCTGTTATTACAGTAAAGTGTGGAGAGGTATACTGTGTACTGTGTGTACTGTGTGTACTGTGTGTACTGTGTGTACTGTGTGTACTGTGTATACTGTGCTCGCGCTAACCATAGGGATTGTTTTCTGCCACGTCTGCTTCAGAAACAAGCGCCTCTGTGTATGGACATAGGACATTCCAGAGCTACTTGGGCTCCTCAGCAAAACGCCAGTGACATTGCTAGCTTGCCAGAACAGAACAGATATTTTAAAAATATAAATTATATTTTAATATACATCTAAATCCTTGCCAACACTCAATATTTCCTTTCAATGTAAAACATTGATTTTTAAAAAAGGAAAAAAAGAAAAGAAAAAGGAAACTTTTTTCCATTCCTACTATTGTATTTGTTTGCAACAACACAAATTAGGGAGGCTATTTTAAAACTATAATTGTAATACAAATGTATAGATATAATCTAAATGCTTTTCCTGTGTCTAACGTCTTGCAGAACTAAATTCTTAAATCGCTCTTGAATTCTATTCTAGTTCTTAAATCTTCTTCTATTCATTAATTTCCTCAAACAGAACAATGTATTTTGAAACAAAAATCTTAAAATAAATAAATAAATAAAATAAAAGAATTGAAGTAAAAAAGGTTTCACTACTTTAAATGCTTACAGTGCTAAAATTCCTCTATCTCCTCCTGAGTTTTCCCACTTGACATTCCTCAATCCTACAGGAGAGCAACCTGATGGATGCTGCGTATCACCGTCTGGAATCTGAGGCATCCTGACACTGACAGCACAGCGTTCAAGTTCCAATGAGATTTCCCTTCAGAAAATCAAGAGAATAACACACAAAAAGGAGCAAGGAGTGATCAGTGCGTCTCGCCCCTTCAAAGCAACATTTCCTCATGCAAAGAGAGCAGTACCCTGGAGATTACATCATGCATTTCTATTCCAAAGGAGCAAAGTGTGTGTCTGTGATGTGTGTGACTGGGCGTGTGTTGGACCACCACACAAGACATCAATAATTTGAGGTAAAAAAAAATCTTGTCACACATTGTTTATATAAAACAGATTTTTGTTCAGTTCAAATATTAATAGCTGTATCAATTACAGCAATGGTTAGTTAGGAAAAAAATTAAATTAAAAAGGCCAAAACATATGAATAGCCCATGTAAAGATGTGCCAACCGTTAATATGTGAAATGCATAATAAAAACTATTTTCCACTGAGTATTTTTTGATCAGAAGAAGGCTATGGATTGTAAAGTTGTTAGGCAAATCCCATAATTCCGGCTTTGTTTTGCCTTACTTTGAAGAGTGTCCAGTTTTTCAAAGGAGATCGCCATTGCGCAAAAAGCAGAGCACATGCAAAATAAGACATGAATGGGTCCTTTTTAAATTCCACATGGCAAGGACGAGTAGTGTCAGCCGGTCCTGTCCACATTGTGAGCGAAAGAGAACAAATCAAGTGTGCCAAATTTATGTGAGGGCGGTAAACAAAAACATTTCCATGACAAAAACTGGGCTTCGACTTACAAGTGAAAGCTTTTCCCCCGAAGAACAGGAGCTGCACGGGAACTGAACACCCGGGTGAAAAATAGAAGAAAACCGCGTGGATTATAATTATAAATAATATGGCATGGTTTCTCTTTGGGTCTGCGTGGGTATATTTTGGACATTTAGTAACAAAAAACAGATATTATTGTGCGTATTTTGGACATTTAGTAACAAAAAAACAGATATTACTGTGCGTATTTTGTGCGTAATTGCGTAAAAAATTGCATATTTTCCAAGTGCGTCTTTTTCTCTTTTCCAGAACGCGGCCTCATGGAAGGCCCAGTCATACAATATCATAATCATATCGGGGCCTTCTGTAATTTCATATTTTCATATTTCAAATTCATAACATTTTTGCTGGAAAAAGTACAGAAATGGCAATTGCCGGAAACGATGGAAAGTGTCTCGTTCGTTTAGATGTATAAAATCCAAACCTTTTAAATAAAAAAAATGATTGAATAAAGTCGGTATTAGAGGAGATACACAGGCTTTAGCCCATATTTAGTGCTTACATCAGAAAGAGGGCAACGTGATGAAAATAGGTTAAACCAAAATAGCTGTAAAAAGTGAGAGCAGGTGCCCGGTGCAACCCAGTGTCCCACTGAGTCCACTCACCGTGTTCGGAGATCACTCCTCCTGCCAGCGCTGGGTCTTCGTCCGACTTGAGGTGCTGAGGCTTGGCTTGCTTGCGTCGGGACATGCTGCTAATGATGCTGCTGGCGACGTTTGTGCTCTGGGTGTTTTGGCGCTCCGGGATGTGCCCGCGTCGAGCAGATACATCAGCGAACAGAGAATCAAACCCGCGCTGAAGTTGAGAGGAGTGCGCGCGCTGCTGGACGGGGAGGAATCATAAGTCGAAATTAGTTGTCGCTCTTCGCTCGCTGATGCTCGTCGGATTGCGCATGTCGCTATAATAATTATGATAGTGAATAATGCCTGGCGATTAATGGCACTGTGTGAAGGTGGGGAGGGTTGGCCGCAGTCCAGCGGACGCGCATTGGATATGGTAATGAGGGACGGACTTAGCAATTAGCCGCTTCACTCTCAGACTTTATCCGTGTCTTTTTCTCTTTACACCCCAGCCTTCCCCCGCCTCACAACAACTTGACAAAAAGCGAGCCTCTTCTTCTTCTTGTACTCGGCGCTGGGGGGTCTACAGGGGTCTGCGCCGTCCGCCTCTCTCTCTCCTCCTTCTACAAAGTGAGGATTCGCCGTGAAGTGGCTGTCATCTTCATCTTCATCTCTCTCTCTCCTTCATAACTTCATAATTTAGGCTACTACTTACACTCGACCAGCTCGTCAACTCGTTTAGTTTTGTCTTCAGAGTGGATGCGCAAACTTCTCCACAATTAAACAAAACAAAAACAACAACAAAAAGTTCGACGACTTCTTTTTATGTTAACGCACAGGTCCTGCGCGCAACGTCTCCAAATATGACGCGGTCGAAGTGCTCCAGGAGGACAGAGGTACTTCGGGGATTGAGTTCCTGCCTGCCCCCGGGTCCCTCTCTCTCTGCAGCCGCGCCGGAGTCTAGTGTCCCGGCTGTGCCTTTTCGCTTCGCTGCACTTTCCAAACTAAAATAAAGCACTCGTTTATCTTCAGCTCTTCAAATAAGACACCCGAGCGCGCAGATGCAGCGAGAAATACGCGTTCCTGTGTCCAAAGTTGTCGCCGTGCCGCTCGGTGTGGATGTCTCTCCTCTGCGCGCTCTGGCTCGGTGTGTCCGCCGTGTGCGCGTGGAGTGGGGCACTGCGCTGTGTGGCTCAGAGTTCACCCCGCGACGAGCAGCGGAGGGAAGGTTCAGCCCATTGCTTTGAGCCACCACTAGGATGTACCACCACGTTACTGTTACAACAGAAGGTCTTCCAGAGGCGAAGGCGCACACACAATAACGCAGACTATTACCTATTCTGCATCCATTTAAAATCTTTACGCATTTAAGCTGCGTGGCACATGGGCCTAGAGAAGAAAACGTGAATTTGTCTTTATTTATTTTTTTACTTTCAACCTGCAATTTCATGTAACGATGTAAGATGTTTAGAGGCTACTGCACATTTGATAAAAATGATAACAAAGTGCTCTTTAATGCACTTTTATGATAATATTACTGTAATTACATGGCCTGATGCTGCTGCCAAGACTGCTGTACTGATGTTTACAAATGTTTTACACTTTGGTTATTGAGGGGTATTTATTATTTCACTGGGTTTGCACTTTACTATTTTGCACTTTACAGCTACGTACAGTATGTGGATGCTCCAAACACACTTTCGTTGTTCTTTCTTGTGCAATGACAATAAATACTTGAAATCTGAAGAACGTTAGATGTGTGAATGTTTAAAAATACGCTATTTCTTTCATACATGCGAATTAAATATGTGTAAGAATTAACTGTTGAGCTAGCCACAGTACTGACTTGTTGTGTATGCTGGTAGATGTAGCCAAATTGGAAATGATTTTGAAATCAAAATTGAAAAAAAATAAGTAAATAGAATAAATAAATAAAAAATAATGTTCCTACAGAAATTGTGGTCTATAGTCTGTGTTTTCATATCATTACGCACTGTGCCAAATTCAGATGTAAATGATTTTTAAATTGTTTTATAATGAAAAACATACTAAAATGGCTTTAATATCATGGTATAAATGTTTTTTTAGTAGCTCAAAACGAAACGGTGCAATTGGATGTGCATTACCAAAGAGAAATCTTTAAATATTCGGTGAAAGGGGTTTGTCTGTCTTTAGGCACCTGCTCCTTCTATTAAAACACGTTTACTGTCACCAGACGTCCTGTTGTTTTGACAGAAGGGGGCACTTGCCTGAGAGAGCCCCGCACCCTCCCCTCTCCCTCTGTGGGACCTGTCTGTCTGTTCTCTTTGCTTCATATGAAATCTGTTGACAACAAGGTCGTTCTGCCTGCGCAAACTTTCCCCTGCTTTTTTTTTTTTTTCTCCATCTATCCCCAGCACCTACAACTATGCCCAAAAGCCTGTTATTATCTGGTATTAATAGATGCAGCCCCAGGAAGACAAAATCAGCTATTGATAATTGCAAGGAGTATACGGCAGCAACTCTATCGATCGGTGTGTCCTCCACTCCCCTGCTGCTGAGAGATAAGGAGACACAGTCTTTAAAGCAATATAATTTCTTTTGACCTATCTGCTTGCTACAGACTTATGATGAATAGCCAGAGTGGCTCAAGTCCTTTATCACCAAAGTTACCCCCTTGATATAATATTGATTCTTTATAACTAGCTCGCCACACAAAAATCAAACTGTCCACTTGGCCATCATCATCATCAATATCATCACAAAGGCGGGGAGCAATGGAGAAGCAAGCTTTGAAAAGAAGAAGAAAAAGAAAGGGGATTTTACAATCTTCTCCTGTAGGTCTAATCTTTATTTTGCTGATGATGAAAAGAGAAGAAGGGGAATGAGGCCAGTTGCCACTTAAAAACGAGGTGCCTTTTAATCCGGTATAGGACACACACGATGACAACACACTGAAAAAAAAAAGGATGAGGATTCTGAGAGCTATTTACGCAGTAGATTTTTGTCAGCAGACAGACAAAGAAATGCAAACAGTGGTCATAATATAAGTACTTCTTAGTTAAGGACTTTAAGTGGGCTAAAAAAAAAAACATGCCCATTTGGTGTTGCCCTTTTACGCACGCCTGAGTAATGCACTGGCTGCTCCAACAGGGCTGTAGTGACTAAAGGGGAGCAGAGCTGCAGCAGCTGGGAGCGCAAGAGAAGGAGGGGAGGAAGAGAGATGGAGGGAAGAGAGGAGGGAGAGGACAGAAAACGTGTAATCCCCCAACAGCCCTTTGGATCTGGACCTGGTTCCGCGGCGCGTAAAAAGGTAAAAACTGCTCGACTGTGTGCGTAAGTGGCTAATACGCAGCGTAGAACTCTTTTCTTTTCTCTTCTCTCCCTCCCTGAAGTCTGCAGCGACGTGTGGCTTACGTGGATACAGTCAGAGAAGGCCGAAAACGGAGAACACTCACAAGGTAAAAACGCTAATAGGTTTCTTACGTTTTATTCGCTGTGTGGTTATTTTTACGATTCTTCCAGATTTGAATGACAGCTGTGAGTGGATGGTGTTGTGTTGGAGTAGGGGAGAGTGGATGGTGTTGTGTTGGAGTAGGGGAGGTGTTGGGGCTGTAGATATGAGTGCGCTATGCAGTTTGTACAAACGACTCGTATGCGTCAACGGCCAATCAGACGGTTTAGCGCCGCCGCCCGCAACTGGTGTGGAGACGTGCCTGTCCACACAGTGCAGGTTAGAGCAACAGCAGCCTATGGCACAGCGCACAGACTCCGACCTGCACCAATCACAGCACAGCTGCAACTTTTTTTTTTTCTTTTTTTTTTGATATACTCATATCCAGCGAGAGTCACTGTACAAGAGCCTATATATATCCTCCTGGGACCTGAAGAAAAAAGGTGGACCTAAATTATTATTATTATTTTAATTTTCAATTTGGAGGTAAATGAACACCTTAGCATTTCCATTTTGTTCATTTTATTTTTATTCATAATGTTGTAACATGTCCTCTGTAAGGGACGTCGAGGACATTTTGGTGTTAAATCCACGTGAAGTTAACCTAACAAAAACCTTTTTTTTTTTTTTGATGATCAGCATCTCTGACAAGCTTCTACAGTCGCCTACCTTTTAATTTATTATTATTTATTTTATTTATTTGAGTATTTATTTACATAATTATTTATTTTATGTATAATTTATTTATTTAATTATTATTATTATTATTATTATTATTTTTAAATTTTTAGATTTTTATTTTTATTTTTTTTAAATCATAGTGCAGCTACAAACTAGAGTCTCAAAACAATTAAAAGACAGACTGGTTAACTCTATGTCCACTATAAAGGACACAAATGAATGGGCGGGTCTCAGGAGGTTATATAAAACCTGTATGCGAGTTTATATGAAATTGATTATTGTAATTATAAAAGACTATATTCTCTTTAGCATTTAAAAAAATCAGTTTTTACAAGATTTGGTCATATGTCATTTCAGTCATGGTTTTGTGTTGAATTGTGTTCTGCTGGAGGTGGATGTGACGTGTAGTTTGGATCTGAGAACTGAAGAAGCAGCTTGGATGAAGCTGCGAAACCAGATTTGACCAAATCAACTTTTGTCCAGTTGACAAATTGAATTTCTCCTTTTGCTTTGGAGCTGAGATGAATCAAATCTGGTGCAAGTGGTCAATCGAGCCTAACGGAACTGACCTGAATCAACCATATCTATACTGTAATTGAATTAGTGACAAGAATGTCATTGGAATTAGCACTTGAGAAGAGATGACAAAATGCTCATTGTCACCACTATAATAACAATGTGTGTATCAAATCCAGACACAAAAGCACTGACATAATGGGGTGTAAATCATGAAAAATACAAATGTGACAAATTATCTCATATTATTTCTGTGTGTGTGTGTGTGTGTGTGTGTGTGTGTGTGTGTGTGTGTGTGTGTGTGTGTGTGTGTGTGTGTGTGTGCTATATACACCAGGATAAATGTGTCATCCACACTATTTAATGCCATTTTCACTTAATCTCATTGGAATTCCCTTGGCTGTGTAAAACATAGTAGGAGAGCAGAATTAAGGCACAACTGCTACATTTTCTTTATTCTCTGTAATTCATTTTGGGTATATTAAGGTGGCAAACATACTTCTAAAATAAAACATTTTAGTCTCACTAAAATAACTAAGAAAAAAGTACAATTTAGTGAACACCATACTCCCCTACTAAAAGACGTATACATCACGTAATAATAGCATAAATAAATAGCACGTAAACAAACTGCTACTACAACTGAATCTCAAGTTTAAAAAAAAAAAAAAAAGCAAAACATAATCATAATAAAATGAGCAGTCTGCGCGAGGGCATGCAGGCTGCAGACCAGTGCAAGGGCTGCTGGGATGTGTGTGCCACAGTGTCTGTTCAATAGAACCCTCTGAATATTTAAAGAGCATCAGTTACTTCTTACTGTCATGGTTTTGGCACCATTTGGCTTGCTTAATCCTGGTAAGTGCATATCTCCACTGTCTTACTCAGCAGCGAGGACATATGTCTGCAGGTTTAAATGTCAAGGCAAAGGGGACAGATAGGATTTGATTATTTGAAATACCATTACCCAAGCTGGAAATACATAGGGCCATGCAGGAGTTTGTTTGTGTGATGGACAATGGGTCAAATACTTATATTTTTGTACCTTTATTTTCCTCAAATTTCCAATAATGTGTTTCAGCAGGTCTGTGTGTTTGTGCCTCTCTCTCTCTTTCTTTTTTTTTATCTACATCTCCAAGGAAAAAAACATCTCTCCTTGGTACAGTTCCTATGCCATTGCCCAAACACTAACATATTTATGGTAACCTGCTAATGAGCTAGAGTAGATACTCCAGTGTAGTCAGCAGCTGTGTAAATATTTAGATTTCCCCATTCAAATACAAGGTGAGCTCCAACAACAACAACAACAACAAAAAAGCTTAAAGTGAAATGAAATTAGGAGCAAGAGGGAACACCTGATCAGACACAAGGTTAGCCACGCTGTGTGTTGTGTTGTGTTAATGCCCTATGTTGCTACCAGTGTGTTTTGGAGTACTGCCAGCCATAGAAGGAAGCGCACCTATTTTGTGAAAGGTAATTGCTCCACACTTAGCTTGTGATTGCCAGGATCTTTCACTGCGATCCGCCCCGACTTCTCCTCTCTTCAGCCGCGCAGACAGCCTGATTACAAATCATAGTATTGATTTGATGAGTGCAAGATGTCTGCTAATAACTGTTCTCATACCATCTGTTAATCTTTGTTGTGATTAAAGAGGTAATCCCCATCTTCCCGTTATTCCCCACGACAACAAGCGTACACAAAGTGCCAGTGCCTATTCACAGCACGGGCCACTTCCAATTATATCACAGATCTCCAAATTCATTTGAGAAATGCACCCCTTCTTTGGCAATACAAACACAATACAGAAAAGAATTACACTTCCCACTAAAATCCACTGCCTTGTATAGCACAGGATAGCCACCGCAAAATGATTTTTCCTAAATATGATAATAAATCACAGGCTGGATCAATAGCCCAGGCACCAACTGCTGTGTGCTGATAACGTATTAATCAATATTTGGTATTTGGATTTTAATTAATACTTTCACAAGGCTGGAGTGGGAGAGAAATATAATGTGTGATAAAAATGTGGCGCACAATAAAGAATAAAGATAAAGGTGAATGCAATCGTGTGTGTCCCATCGCTCATGGACTTGTTTAACAGGGCCTTTTGAAATAGAGCCATGCAAGGGCACTACTACTACCTTTTCAATTTGATATTCTTAGGGAAAGTACTTTTTTGTGCTCATTGACAACTTGTGTATAAGCATGGCGATCAGGCAACTGTTCTCCATCTGGATTCAACACTAGCAATATGTAGAGTATTAAAACATATAAAATATAAATAACAATCTAGGCACGTGGAATTGATAAAAGCAAAGTGACTTTTCTTTTACGTCGTGAACGATAACATGAGTAAAAGTGTAATATATCCTAATTTGCATACGTGGACTGGCTAAATTATGATTGACATGTTTATGAGGTTATTTAAGGAATAATACGTTTGAGTGTCATTGCAAAGAAATAAGAAAAACAGCTTCAAATGTCAAGTAAACAATCTTTGTCCATCACATCCAGTGGTGAAAGTAGTTTTCATTTCTTACAGGTGCTATAATGTCCAGTGCATCATTTTACCGTTTTACCCGTTTTTGCAACGGTTGGATTTTGAGAACCATGCAGGGTTTCTTTGAATCCCTGATCCACTGCACTCTTATTATCTAGTATCTAGTGACCTACCATTCGCCTTTGTAGAGAACCCTGGATTTCTTATGCTTATGGAGCACATTGAACCTCGATTTGAAGTGCCACCTCGCCAATATTTCGCAGAGAAAGCTCTGCAGCTCTTTATAAGAAGATTTCTGACAAACTACATGTCCTGTTATCAGATGTACCCCATGTTTGGTTCACCACAGACATCTGGAGTTCATCCGTGACACCCAGAAAGATAATAATAAAGTAATAAGTGTACTTGCACTCGGGTTATTTTCGAATAAAGTTTCTTTTCAATTAAAGTTTGAGTGAAATTGGCCAAAGTATGCACGGATTATCACTCGTCGAAATTTGATGGCGAGCTGCAAAAACAAACCTGAAATTTGTGGCGTTTTCACGGAAACCCCGTTCAGTCTTTTAGAACGCTTTTAATAACTTTTAATGTCCCACTTGTCTGGATGATACAGAACAATTCTGGTGAGTCTGGGTCAAAAACCCAAGGAGGAGTTAGTTAAAATACGAGGACAGTAAAATTTGCCTTCGGCGCCGGGTCACGTGCTCGGTCCAATATGGCTGACTTCCTGTTGGTCACCTAGCAACGGTGTAATGTACTTTTTTGTTCCTATGCCCATGATGCATCTGTGTACCACATTTGGTTTGGCTACGACAAAGTTTTTGCCGGGCATCCCATTGGGGAGGACAGATGTTTGGCCTGTTGCCATGGCAACATGGGTATAGCCATAGGTGGAATGTATTTTGATTTTCCAGGGGGCGGTGTCGAGCCATTTTTAAAGATTTTTTAATACAGATTATTTGTAAATTCTTTTTGGTGTTCTTGAATTTTGTGCAAAATTTCGTGAGTTTTCGTCGGTGGGAAGTACCCGAAACCTGAAAAAAGTGGGGGAGGAAAATAATAATAAGAAGAATAAAGAATAATAATTAAAAAAAACAGAATAACAATAGGCCCTACACTTTAGCGCTCGGGCCTAATAATAATAATAATAATAATAATAATAATAATAAATATAAGTGTACTTAAATAATAAGTGGTGAGATAAATAAAAAATATAAGAAACATCCTGGATCTGTTTCTTTGCTCTTCTTTATTCTTTTTTATATATTATGTAAGTATCGGATTGGGACTTGGTATCGGCAGATACTCAAAATCAAATGATCGGAATCGGATCGGAGGGCCAAAAAACCTGATCGGGACATCCCTACTTTCAACAGTCCACCCCAGGGCGGCTGTGGCTGTAGTAGTCGTTGTAGTAGTAACAGTACAAATAAATATAGCGATTGAAGAACGAGTTTTAAGACTGAAGAGGCACGGGTGGTAAAATAAAAGTGTGACTATAAAAAACGAAATACCCCAGACGATGGTACTTGTGACGGGACAGGCCGATGACAGCTGGATTCATGTGTGTCAAGGCTTGTCTGCTGTCCAGTCTGTGGTCACTGTGTGTGGACATTAGGACAGGGCCTGCTGGATGGTTAGTGTGTCTCTTAAGCTGATCCAGACATACACATCCCCCTGTCCCTTTGGCACAGACGCAGGACACACTCAGAGAGATCAGTCAACCACCTGGACGTCAGCTGGACCTGGCAGCAGTTATTTCTATCGCTGTTATATTACGACGAAGCGGTGATTTAGGGCTGTGTGATTTTGTGTGATTCTGTTCAAATTTCACATTTCACACAAGAGCTTTCTTAACCGTTTGAGAGTCTGAAATCGCAGCTGCTAAACTAGTACAAGAAACCCATGCATTTTCGAAGGTCTAAACCAGACTGGAGATTTTGGTGTTTGTAATACCTAAATAATTGCAGCCTTTGGGATTCTGTAATTAGGACCATTCCAATTGCAATTTAGATTCCTTTGCGATAAATTTTCAACCCAACAATCACTGTGTTTTTTACTGATTTGTATTAAAAAAATAAAATAATATCTTAAAAGAAAAAAAAGAAAAAAGCGATTAACAATTAGTGATTCAAAACAGTACAATTAGTGATTAACAAGGCATCTCAAATTGAGTAAAATATCTTATCTGTATATCTACAGCTCTGGAAAATTATCAAAATTATCAGTTTTTTTCTGATTTTACCACTTATAGGTATGTGTTTGAGGTATTTTTGTTTGAGTCTATAAACTACTGATGACATTTCTCTCAAATTCCAAATAAAAATATTATCGTTTAGAGCATTTATTTGTACAAAATGACAAATGGTCAAAATAACCAAAAAGATACATGTTTTCAGAGCTCAAACAATGCAAAGAAACAAGATCAAATTCATTTTAAAACAACATAATACTAATGTTTACACTTAAGAAGAGTTCAGAAATCAATATTTGGTGCAATAATTATTATTATTTTTAATCACAGCTTTCATGCGTCTTGGCATGCTCTCCACAAGTCTGTCACATTGTTCTTGGGTCCTAGTTTAGACCTGATTTAGTCTTGGTTCAGACCTGGTTTAGTCCCAGTCTTTCACATTGTTCTTGGGTGACTTTATTCCACTCCTGGTGCAAGAACCGAAGTAGCTCAGCTTTGTGTTTGTGTTGGAATTCAACAGACGCTGGAATGGAATGGCTGTAACACATGTAGAGATGCTGATTTCAGAAAAAATCCAGTGGTGTCTTACTTTTTTTTTTTTCCAGAGCTGTATTTCTAGCTATAATATTTTACATTTGAAGAACTCTGTAAGTTTTCTAGCAGTATCAGTAGTTAAGCAAGGAGTAAACGAGGAAATAGTAAAAGAGTTGTAATAGTTGGGCTACAAGTAGGCTATACTTGTAGAAGCTAAAGCTGATTTGTTAGCATTGTACAACAAGTATTTAACCCCCAGTGTTTTAAATTTTCTGGAGTTTTTTTTTTTTTTTACACTGATAACGTTTCTCCGATGTTTGTTCTAATAAGTCATTATGTGGCAATGGATAGCTAAACTCTGGTGTAGCCTATCGAGGCAGGAGTGGGCTGGCCAATCCCTCTAATCCAGATCTGAGTGTGAAGCAGAGGAGTGCCAAGAGCCGGCACGGAGCTGGCACCGACCGCCCTGTGTGTGTGAGAGTGTGTGAGTGTGTGTGTGTGTGTGAGCTTTACTGTAACACAACTGTAATACAACTAGAACACATAGGGTCGGGCTCGCCGTTATCACCTGGGGGCAGAGCGGGTCAGATGGCTCTCATAATCCTGTTTTTATTTATTTATTTGTAATCTGGAAATGATTTACGGTTGTAACAGTTAACAACGGAGGCTCAAAACACACTTACGTTACTGTCTCTGCGAAACACGACTGGTGACGATACTTTTTATACAATATAATTTCTACAATATAACGCGTAGTGACACAAAAATATTCTGCAAACGGACACAGTACATAACACAGTACAATCTGAGGATGATGTAAATAACTAACTGAATAGAAACTTGGCTTATTATATCTAAATTCAAGCTTTAAAATTATGTTAAAATATTTCTGCATGATCACTAACTAAGTATGTATTTATGTATTTATTTACTTATTTTTGAATGCTCTCATATAGACTCTGTATGTGTATTAGTGTATCACAATGCTACCGTTTCGTTCTCAATACTAAATACAGATTGACAATAATACCACAATGATAGTAACACTTTTTGGACAGTTGAATGTAAATGTAAATTTAAACACTAAATATTTGATAAGTTAATTATCACCTGCAATTAAAAAGTGACAATAACGCTTGTGCCAACATAAAATTGGACTTTTTTGTCTTTAGTCCAATGCATTTTGATAAAAACTGCTGTATTTTTGCTCAATTTTAGTCCATTTATTCTGTGGTGTATTTGCATTTGGGATGTGAGAGAGTAGGAGGCGGCATGTAAGCGGTGGGGAGAGGAAGATTAGTTCATACTAATTATGTATTTATGTATATATTTACTTCTTTTTGAATGCTCTCATATTTTACCACAGCATTGCGTAATACCACAATGATAATAACACTTTCTGGACAGTTGAATGTAAATTTAAACGCTAAATATTTGATAATTCTAACACTGTTCGGGCCAACTTTTGAACTGTTTGTGCGATTCATTTCAGTACCAATTCTTGCTCAAATGAAAAGCTATAGTTTTAGTATTTAGTATCAGTTAGTTTCTTATTCTCGTGTACTTTCAGACGTGTACCAGATATGTTGGAGATACAGCGAATAGAGATAGCGTTGGGTGATGGACAGCTGCGGAGACAGGGCTGTTAGTTTACGTAGGCTGAGGGCTGAGTCGACTGAAAAATTTTGATCACTTTAATTTACTATATCCAATGTTGCCTTTCTCCCTCCCTGTCCTGCACTTTTATCAAGCTGCCCTGTGAGCTCCATATTGATTTTTGTATTTTCTGTCCAGGATAAGAAGACAGGGAGTTAGGGAGCTGTGGCTGAGTGGAGAACTTTCCTGTAGATTGCTGCTATTCTCCAGCTTATTGCATCCTGTCGTGTGTAGTTTGAGATGATGTCCAGTACTGAGGGGCTGCTCGGGCCAATAATCCACAGAGGCACAGTGGAGGGGGGAGAGAGGAGAAGACAGAACCTGGAATTTGTTTAAAAAAAAAAAAAAAAAGTAATAATAATAATAATACAACACATAATACATAATATACTAATACAAAATAATTAGGGCTGGAAATATTAACGCGTTAATCGGGATTAGATTAATGTAAGTTATGATCGCGAACAATTTTTTTAATCGCGATCAGAGTTTGCCAGCATTTTCCGCAATTCTACCATCCATATGCAGCTCATTTGGTTGTATTAATTAAACTCATTGTCGGTTAAACGCGCTATTTTGAGTTTGCTAGTATTTTGTTCCTTCTACGCATCCGTAGGCAGCTCGAGCGGGCTTCAATCATTTATTTACAATTTCTCAAAGTAAGCACTATTACTGGTTCATTGTTACTTTTTCCTTTCTCTGCACTTTTTTGAAATAATAAAAAAATGGTGAGAAATACTTTGCATTGTGAGTTTAACTTTAGATTCGAACGGTCTTACTGCAAGATATCAATTTTAAACATGCAACATAAATCACGATTAATCGCGATTAACTATGAAATTTCTGAGATTAGTTGCGATCAAGAAAATTAATCGTTTGACAGCCCTAAAAATCATACAAAATAATAATAAAAATTGATTAAAGTACCCCCTTCCAATGGGACTACGGATGGAAATGAGCTCCTAGCTAAATCCGGTGTATTTACGGCACTAGTCGTTCATTAATACATGCTGTCCCATTCAAATAAATAAATAAAATAAAATAAAATAAATAAATATTTCAATGCTGAATTTATTTCTGAATATACATTATTATCATTTAGTTTAATTCACTCATTTGTACAATGTTTTTCGCGCTCTTTCCTTGTGTCACTTCAAAAACTACAATTTAAGATGAAATTTGAATTAAAAAATATCCAACCCCATGTACAGCTCTGGAAAAAAATAAGAGACCACTGCAAAATGATCAGTTTTTCCTGATTTTACTACTTATAGGTCTGTGTTTGGGCAAATGGATAATTTTTGTTTGAGTCTATAAACTACTGACAACATTTCCCCCAAATTCCAAATAAAATATTATCGTTTAGAGGATTTATTTGCAGAAAATGACAAATGGTCAAAAGACACATGTTTTTCAGAGCTCAAACAAGATCAAATTCATTTTAAAACAACATAATCCGTACCTACAGCCATTATTTATTTTACAGAAAAAGGCTTTGAGAATTATCACCGACAGTCATTATAGAGAGCCATCCAACCCATTATTTGTTAAACTTAAAGTGTTGAAAATGTGTGATATTGTTGAATTAAGTCTCCTCAAAGTCATGTATAAAGCAAAGTGCAGAGTGTTACCTGTAAATATTCAAAGACTGTTTGAGATGAGAACAAGCCAATACAATTTAAAGGGAACCTACATGTTTAAAAAACCTAAATTCAGAACCAAGGTTATGGAGCGAAGTGTCGCTGTGAAAGGAGTCAATTTATGGAATAATCTTGACAAAGAAATCAAAGAATCAAGTACAATAATGGCATTTAAAAAATACATAAAATCCAATGTAATGTGTATGTATGAAAAAGAAAACTAAATTGTTACACTTGAAAATGAAGCTTTATGTTTACAATTGATTAATAATTGTGATTGAAATGGAATGTAATGAGGAAAGGTTTTACAGTCACTATCGGTGTTGAGGTTTGGAAAAGGGAAGAGGGGGCAGATAACATAAGATAACTCTTCTTTCTGCTCCCTTTCATTCAATATTTTGTATTGTTATCACAAATGTTGATGTCTTTTTATACTTTATGAATGAAATAAACAAATAAATAAATAAAAAAATACTAATGTTTACACTTAAGAAGAGTTCAGAAATCAATATTTGGTGCAATAATTCTTATTTTTAATCACAGCTTTCATGCGTCTTGGCATGCTCTCCACAAGTCTTTCACATTGTTCTTGGGTGACTTTATTCCACTCCTGGTGCAAGAACTGAAGTAGCTCAGCTTTGTGTTTGTGTTGGAATTCAACAGACGCTGGAATGGAATGGCTGTAATACATGTAGAGATGCTGATTTCAGAAAAAAAATGCGGTGGTCTCTTATTTTTTTTCTTCCAGAGCTGTATAATCCTGTTCAGCGTACAATGTTTGAGTTACTGTAGGTAAGATTACCATAAATGTTCATTATTAAGTCTGTAGTCATTTGTGTGTCATAATAAATTATACCAGAACATACAAAACATGTTTAAAATTACAACGCATTAATAAAGAATATTTGACACCGATTTTAGATTTCGAAATTGAAGTCTATGGTAAGAAATGAGTAATTTAAAACAAAAAACATTTTACATATTTTCCTATATTTAATCATTTGACAGGATGCCGTACAGTCACCCAGTGCCCGAGGACAAAGATGCTAGTACCAGATTGTAGTTTAGGAAGCCAATATCACCACAGAAACAATTTGCCCACAACAGTTGACCCCCTCCATGACTCACTCTGTCTATTCTCTGCGCATTTCCCAGCACACTTTATACACATTTTTTTTTTGACTGAAGGCCATAAAAGAATTGCACAGTTTGTCTTCTGATTCCTGTGTTCCACCACAAGCAAAATTAATTATCACCTTTGCCCTTAAGAAATGCAATTAAAAAGTGACGATAACGCCTGCGCCGACATAAAATTGGACTGTGTTTTTGTCTTTAGTCCAATGCATTTTGATAATAACTGCTGTATTTTTGCCCAATTTTAGTCCATTTACTCTGTGGTGTATTTGCATTTGGGATGTGAGAGAGTAGGAGGCGGCATGTAAGGGGTGGGGAGAGAAAGATTAGTGACAGTCTGATAAAAGATGTCTCCAAAACCCTCATTAAAACTGAATACCCTGCAAAGGCAAAGCAACATGCAATCTGCAGGTATTTCATTCAGAGCAACTATCTCAGCGAGGGATGGGGCGTTTATGTCTTTCTTCATTGCACGCAAATAGCTATGCCCCTTTCCGTTTTATTTTTCACACTTCCACATCTGCCGCTGTCTTTGTTGAAAATCTCGCACAAGTTTGCCCTCCGTGTCAGGAACAATGAGGAAATCAAATCAAACAGAGTAACCCATAGCGCGTCCCGGTTCTTTTCCAAAACGCTCCCAAGGTTTAACTCATCAGGCACTAAAAGAATATGTGGTTTTAATGCAGAGACGACGGCTGGTTCAAGCTGCTGCGTTCTGATAGTATCCACAGGAAAACAATTTAGACTCATATGTTCAAACAGTGAGCAGACAAATAAAGCCAAAGTCATCTTCTAAAAGAGTCACGCAGTACTTATAAGGGAATATTGGAATTATGATCAGTAGTGGGAGTCAGTTGTTCTGATGTTTGGTCACTTTAGAAGTAAACAAAGTATAAGAGTAAATGAGACAGTAATGCTCTTCCACAATGTTGCTGGATTTAACCCTAGAACACTTTCGCTATACAAAGTAACACCATCACTTTAATTTTGAAAGGGTAATTTTTACCTGATATAATATACCCAACAAAAAGTACTTGGCATGAAAAATAGATAAACATGACAATATGACAACACATGATAAATTAGAGTGGTTTTCTTTTATTTTCAACTGTGGTGTGTGTAACAAAATGGGGGGAAAAAACATAGGAAGACCCTAAAAACATGCACCAAAATTACTGAAAAATTAGTAATTTGAAAACAAAACAAACAAAAACAAACAAACAAACAACAAACAAAATTCCGAATAAATAAATAAATAAATAATGCTACTGGAAACTTGGCATTTGGTCTGCCGATTCCTGGGACATGTGAGAACAAAAAGGAACAAAAGGAACAAAAAAGTGTGTTTTTTCAGTGGGTAAAAATGACCAGTTGACTAAAATATTGTTTTCACCATAAGAATTCCCTTTGAAATCACCACTTTGTGATATTTATTCATAACCACTGCACTAAATAAGGATAGATACACATTCCAGGACCCTCTTACTTACCTATTCCTTACATCCTCTTACATTAAATTCATTACATTCTTACATTCCTCTTTCACTGTTGCCGGGTGAAAATCACCCAAAAGCCTGTAGGAAAAAGTGGGTTTTGGGGTAGGGAAACACCTACTACACCTTCAAAGATGTCAAAAACAATGGTGAAGCTCCCCAGGGACTCATGACACTCAGAAAAATGCAACATATTGAAAATCATGTAAATACTTTTGCTCGGGTGAAAATCCCCTGACGATTGTTAATCTTTTAGGCCAGTCACATTCACTGATGAATACTTTGAAAATGTATTTACTTGCAGTATACCTGCATTAAAATGTATTTTGTAAGGTATTCCAATACATGGGCCAATCGCAGTATTGTGTTCTGAATACTTAGAATACTTTTTTACATCAAGTTGCATTGAAATGATTAAAAACAGCTTCATATTTGTTTCACTGTTTTAAAACATTTCCTATCACTAACTGGAGATGGAGATGTTTATTTTTCTCACTCAATCTGTGCTGTTTGAAGCATAAATTACTTGAAATTGTATCATATTTGGATCAAAATGTATTTAAGAAAAGTAACTGTATTCTGAATACCACCAAATGAAAAAAGTAACTGCTCAGAGTGCGTGATCTCGGTACATGTATTCTGTTACTTCCCAACGCTGATCATATTTAATACAAAAGAGGAACAGCTTAAACGAACACTGTGCAAATGCAGGTTTTTTGTTGAAATATTGTTGATATACTTGTTTAATAAAAATGACCAGGATATTTGGATATTTGTTATGAAAATACAATGTAGTTAATGGGATGTGGAAGTATGGCATCATCACATTTAGAACTGGCACAATAGAAAAATTAGATTAGCATTTAATAATAATAATAATAATAATAATAATAATAATAATAATAATAATAATAATAATAATTTTTTGATTTTTTTTTGGTGATTTTCTACTTGGAGGTAAATGACCATGTTAGCATTCACATTTTGTCAATTTTATTTTTATTCATAATTTTGTAACATGTCCTCTGTAATGGACACCGGGGACATTTTGGTGTTCAATCCATGTCAAGTTAACAACCTAACGTGGCAAAAAGAGAAATTCAATTTGTCAACTGGACAAAGTTTATTTGGTCGAATACGTTTTCGCAGCTCATCCGAGGTACTTCTTCAGTTCTGAACTGAACTGAACTGAAGAAGCAACTTGGATTTCTCCTTTTGCCATGGATTCTACCTGGACGACTGAGGGATTCTTCACACTTAACAACAAAAACAATTTGTTTAGATGACCAACATCTCTGACAAGCTTCTACAGTCTTTCTTATTTATTTACATATTTATTTTTTAATCATAGTGCAGTCACAAACTAGAGTCTATCTCAAAACTTAAAAGATAGACTGGTTAACTCAATGTTCACTATAAAGGACACAAATGAATAGGCCGGGTCTCAGGAGGATATTCTTGTGTCAGCTTAAAACTATGATCACACATGTGCATTTTAGTTCACTGTAGATTGTTCATTTTCAAAGGTGCTCGTGGCCGATCATAACATAACCCAGAGGAAAGTCCGTGTTCGTCTGTCTTCACAGCACCTTCTGGGTTTGGGTAAAGTGATCCGAGAGTCCCTCCCCGTACAGAGGAAACCCATGTATCAGATCTGACCTGTGTTGTGGCTGCAGCGGCACTTTCACTTCCTACTGTCTGGACCGGAGATCATGTGACCTCAACACACAAGAATCCACTATAGTGCCAGCTCACACAACTTACACACTATACTGGTGTACTGCTCCAGAGGTTATGCTAATGCTCGTTTTATATGGGCTACAGAGAGCAGTCACAATACAGTGTTTGTGCTCAGGAAAGATATTAATAAGATAAGATAAGATAAGATAAGACTTTATTGATCTCACACAGGAGAAATTCTCTTGCCACATTAGCTCCAGGCAGTTTATTGCAAAAGAAAGAACAAAAAAGTGCATATAGACAAGATAATTAATAATAATAATAAGTAATAAATAAGAAAATTGTAGAAAAATTGCATGTTTAGACTATATAGTGGAGTTATACAGTCTGATAGTAACAGTAAATAGTAATAATATCATAAAAGTAATATTAGGAGCAAAGGCACTTATTTTTTAATAGGTATTATTTATTATTATTATTATTATTATTATTATTATATATTGAGGAGTACAGTTTCTATCTAATCTAATCTGTCAAAAAGTAATGACCACCACTACTTAAAAAATATACAAACATTGGTATACCAGTAACCAGTAAGAACTACAAGTACTTTGAGCTTAAGTATAATACTGATACTGGAGCAAAAAAAAAAAAAAAAAGCTCAAGTAAAAGTATCACACGAAAAAATCAACATAAGTAAAAGTATTAAAGTACCCATTTAAAAATGTATTTTTTTTTGTATTTTACACAGATTTTGAGGTCTAATAAAGCTTCAAATGTAGTGATTCTCAGCAAGATTTTTGTTCAGCAGAAATAATTCAATAATTTTTTTTCTTTGTATATTCTTGTTTGTGGATGTAATGCAGTGGAGTAGAAAGTACAGATATTTGCTCACAAATGCAGTGAAATAAAAATAAAAAGTAACCACTTTAAAATTGACTGAAGTAAAGTATAGATACTTAAAATGTATACGTAAGTACAATACTTTACTACTTTTAATTTGAAGTTCTACCACTGATACCAACACCACTAATATCACAATGTTATGTTTATTATTTTTACTGATTCAAGTGGTGTACAAAATTAAATAAATACAACTGAATAAATAGCAATGATACAAAAATGATATAAAATATGATCAGTGTGCAAGTCCTTGTTTGGCCTTTTCACTGTAGGAATTGTAAAAGTGTAAAACTGTTACAGTTGAAGCCGAGATTCCAGAAGTCGGTAAAATGCATTTGCGAGGCAGTTGCCAAACACAAACACGTTACTCACAGCCTCTCACACCTATAATAATTTTTACTTGGCTGCCTCCAGAAAATCCAAGGGAAATTGCTCCTGCCTAAGCTCCCATTTAGTCATAAGGATATGGTCAATTTGGTTGACAGCCAAAGCATGGCCCTGAGTCATTTTACAGTATGTTGTATTCTCGCTCATCAATTCCCCGAAACAGCACTTTGAATCATACAGCAAATAAATAAACCACGTGCTGAGCCATGGACATGTGTCCAACGTATGTTGGAGCTGCAAACCAAGAAAATGTGACACGTGAAAGGGAAGTTTATAAAACAGTGCAAAGGGTATTGTTGTTTTAAAATAATTTTACAGATCAGGAGTTAAAATGTCCCCCAGCCAATTTCGTAAAAATGCAACCCAAATTGTGGTAAAATGGAAGTCCAAAAATAACATGCTAATTCTAAAGTAAAAAGAGGTTATCACTGGTTATCCAAAGCTACTCTAAAAAGAATACAATTAGATTCTATTTCACATTATATTTTTATTTGTCATCTTAGTTATGAACTTTGTTGTACAGTTAGCCCATTGATCTTTGTCATTCCAGCCTCTTTGACAGTGCTGTTGTATGTGCCTCCAGAGTGTGGTAAAGACATGTTTAACTCACAGATCAATAGCACCATGAGAATGTACAGGCCCCAGTCCGTTCTATACAGATGCATGATGTGTCACTTATGAAATATACCAGGAGGAAAGTGCCCGCATGATTAACAGGCCCTTGTAAATCAATATGGAGCATAAGCATTAATATAGTGGTGTATGACACCCGGGGGTATTTGTGTTCACGCGCCTCACTCAGACGCTCCTAAACGTGATTCTGCGTCAAGTGAGAGAATTAGATTTGTCTAGTGTTGGTGTTAAAATTCAATATGTATCCCTGAAAGGACACTGTACTGTAGAAAACGCTTGAGTTTGAACCTAACACCATGTGATGTAACACAGTGCGTTTGATGAACATTTACTGGAATAAACTTTGATTATGCACACAGTTTGTACAAGAGTAAATGTTTAAATAAATCAAATTAAATTTCAAATCTTATCCAGTTTACTGTTTTGGCACAGATTTCATCACAGGGGATGTGAACCCTAATTTAATCATGACTACTACCTGTACTATAATATTATTTGAAGTACCTGACACAACTCTACTCTCAACTCCACTTGTTAGCAGGGCTAGCCAATTAATCAAACTTTAATTGAGATAAAGATTCAGTCGCCTCTAAAAATTATGAGTCTACGGGGACTACAGCCAGTCCTCATGTGGTCTGAGGCAGAGTTCAAAGTTCAGGAGAAAAAAGTGTGGTTATTTTGGTTTTATTGTTGTTTATATGATAATCATTACAAGTATGACTCATCAGGATATTAATATTAAATGTATTATTTGTTTTTATAAAGGATAAAATTAAATGTAACATGATGAATTACTTGTTAAAAATCTGAAAATGTTTATGAAAATGACTGTTCACAAAAATCAAAACGATACCTGTTTCATCTTTGGCTTTGACCAACGTAAAACTGTATCAAGTTCCTCTTTCCTTCCCTTTAGCCTATACTGCCTGAGACTCTGGTTTTATTCCCTGTGGTGTGTTTGAGAACAGAGGCTGTTGTCATGCGCCTGACCCTTGAAGTGGCCCAGATGAAGGACAGCGCGGGGAGGGGGTCAGGGGGGCAGAGGAAACTTGGGCCAAGGTCAAGAAAGCTAATTTGTTTCCGGCGTCCCCTGCCGTCTGCCAGGCGGACCACACACTCGCCACACAACAGCCTTTCATGTGGTGGAGAGCAGGGCAGGGCTTCAGAGCATCCACTACTGTCTCACGTCATAAGGATCGGATCTGTCACTTTATCATCATATTTACTTCTGGAGCTCTCAAAAACTCAGGATGTAACAGTGTGTTTGATGAAGGTTTTTACTTTTGAATTAGCATTTTATTTTGGGACTTCCATTTTACCACAGTTTGGGTTGCATTTTTAGGAAATTGGTTGCGGGACATTTTAACCCCTGATCTCAGATGGACATGAGAGGTAGAGAGCTGCTACTACAACTTGTTTCAATACAGAAGAAAATACCTAAAATATATATGTATATATATTAGGGCTGGGAATATTAACGCGTTAATCGCGATTAATCGCGATTAGAGTTATGATCGCGAACAATTTTTTTAATCGCGATCAGAGTTTGCCAGCATTTTCCGCAATTCTACCATCCATATGCAGCTCATTTGGTTGTATTAATTAAACTCATTGTCGGTTAAACGCGCTATTTTGAGTTTGCTAGTATTTTGTTCCTTCTACGCATCCGTAGGCAGCTCGAGCGGGCTTCAATCATTTATTTACAATTTCTCAAAGTAAGCACTATTACTGGTTCATTGTTACTTTTTCCTTTCACTGCACTTTTTTGAAATAAAAAAAAATGGTGAGAAATACTTTGCATTGTGAGTTTAACTTTAGATTCGAACGGTCTTACTGCAAGATATCAATTTTAAACATGCAAAATAAATCACGATTAATCGCGATTAACTATGAAATTTCTGAGATTAGTTGCGATCAAGAAAATTAATCGTTTGACAGCCCTAATATATATATATAACTTTACGCAATAGTTTGATAAGACAGAGGAGCTCATTCTCCAACATCCTACAGCTCTGCTCAAATAGTGAGAGATACAGGAATACATTCATGCCATACTCATATTTATTCATATTTACACTGTTTCTCATTACCCACCTATTGTATACAAATGGGATATAGTATTTTGTATTACTGTATTTCTAGATTTTCTTTTTACTTGTACATATACAATTTTATAATTAGGCCTTATTTGACACCAGTCTGTTGCTATTTTTGCTACTTATTTTGATCATTATATTTTTACTCTTTGTTATTACAGTATATTATATTGTGATTTGTGAGCTACAGTGTCCAAATAATTTCCCTTGTGGATCAATAAAGTTTGTGTAAGGCTAAAATCTAAGTCTCGATCTATGTCAGACCACGTAGTAATAGTAAAAGAAACGATTACTTTGTGCTGAAACTTACATTATACTGTCTAAAATAGTGTTATTTATTATCATTTTGTATTGAAACTTGAATTGAGTCTTTCCGTAAGTATCAAAGTGTCAGTATCTTCACAATTTGCTTTTTTGCACATATATTTCAGTTAAAGAAATATATAAGGCGATTATTTACAATCGAGCTATAGCAACAAGTCATTCTCTTTCACTATTCAGGCTCATTTTACTAAATTTGCTTGAAAAAAAATCACATTATTTATTGAGCTGATCGTCAGACGCCAATGCTTGTTTGTGAGCCTGGATCAAAGCTGTTAGACAATTAAATACTTAAAGCAAGTGTCAATTTTCAAGCAATAAATCAATATTCTAAAAATTGACTGAAAATAAATTAATAAACAAACAGTACAACTTTTTTTTTTTTTTTGCGTAGTCTGGCGTGTCACCATTGGAGTCCAGGCCCGCTGTGGTAGCCAACTTGATGATTTCCTCAAACTCTTGGCGGTTTGTGTCTCAGAGGAGGCTTCTTTTAACAATCAGAGCAGAAGAGGAAATGGATGTACAGTGTGTGCTCGCTCACGGGCACACATGCTAAGTGCACCTGTGAATAAGCCTCAGTAATCACAGAGTCTGCATTAGGACACAGCCTTCAGTGAGGAAAGAGCCACCAGCCATGGAAGAAAGCACTCAGCTTAAGCTCACTGTTGTCAGAAAGACCGGAAACTGTGATTCACTGGTGCCTGTTTGAGAACACAGACTTCCAAAAGTGATATTCTGTTTTCGATGTCATTATATTTGTAGGAATGTTTGTCAAAGTAGCAGGATTTTGAGAGTTTTGAGTTGTGTTCAGAGTACAGACCACTGCAAAATGATCTGTTTTTATGATTTTACTACTTGTTTGGGCAAAAGGTTTGAGTCTATAAACTACTGACAACATTTTCCCCCAAATTCCAAATAAAAATATTATCGTTTAGAGCATTTATTTGCAGAAAATGACAAAATAACAAAAAAGATGCATGTTTTCAGACCTCAAACAATGCAAAGAAACAAGATCAAATTCATTTTAAAACAACATAATACTAATGTTTACACTTAAGAAGAGTTCAGAAATCAATATTTGGTGAAATAACGCTTATTTTTAATCACAGCTTTCACGCGTCTTGGCATGCTCTCCACAAGTCTTTCACATTGTTCTTGGGTGACTTTATTTCACTCCTGGTGCAAGAACTAAAGTAGCTCAGCTTTGTGTTTGTGTTGGAATTCAACAGACGCTGGAATGGAATGGCTGTAATACATGTAGAGATGCTGATTTCAGAAAAAAATGCAGTGGTCTCTTATTTTTTTCCAGAGCTGTATATTCAGACTTCAAGAGTTATTTAACAAAAAAACAGTCTTGAAAAAAAAATAAAAAAATAAAAAATACATCTATACATTTCACAGTAGGGATGCACGATATATCGGCATTAACATTGGTATCGGCTGATATTGCAATTTTTTAAAACATATCGGTATCGGCCCAATGTGTAAAAGTGGGCCGATATTAACGACCGATATTTGTCAGTACAGTAATCCCTCGAATTAATGTTTTCTCACATTTCTCTCTCGTTTAAACACTCAAACTTTCGTAGATTTCCAACAAAATGTATTAATAGTGAAGCGACTACACGTGTGCTCATAGTGCTCAAATCTGTGATAGCGCGAGCACGAGACCGTGGCTCCTCTAGACCAGGTCTAAACCAGGATTAAACCACCGTGTGCGGCTCTTTGCCTGGTTTGTTCATGACTGCGGTCCCGAGGGGGAGGCACGCAGTCCGAGCACCAGGCAAAGAGCCGCATGCGGTGGTTTAATCCTTAGACCTGGTCTAGTCCTGATTTAGTCCAGGTCTAGACCTGGTCCAGTCCTGGTTTAGTCCAGGTTTAGTCCTGGTCCAGTCCAGGTTTAGACCTTTTTTAGACCTGGTCTAGACCTGGTTTAGTCCACGTTTGGTCCTGGTCTAGTCCCGGTCTGGTCCTGGTCTGGTCCTGGTCTAGTTCCAGTCTGGTCCCTTCCCCCACATCCCCCATCTATAACATCAATCGGCAAAGGTCCCTCAGCCAATCAGGACACAGAACACAATGTTACACTATAAAAAAAAAAAAGTTACACTATAAAAAAAAAAAATAAAATAAAAAATCAGGAGTCAAAACACATTTTGAAAATAAAAGAAGACATTCAAAAATTCATTTTGCATGATTTTCAGTCTGTATAAAATGTTATCTCAGAATTAAAAATAAATAAATATCGGTATCGGCTAATATCGGTATCGGTATCAGTGACATTAATATCGGATATCGGCTAAAATGTTCACATCGGTGCATCCCTATTTTACAGGTCTCCGTGAATCTGAAGGAGGAAGTGGTCATATCTAAGAAAGCCATTTAAATGGGAACACATTTTAGAAAACAACATTTTCCCCCACTTCTTTTCCATGCATTCCATCCATTTTATATATATATATTTTTTTTTTTGCAAATGAATGCAAAACATTTTCAGTAAATGTAATTTCGTAACCAAATATCATCTTATTTGTGATAGATTAGGATATGTAGATGAATAGACTCAAAGAAACCTAAAGCCATATATATTTTCCTCCATTTTAATTAGCACCTGTGAGCCGTTTCCCATTAACACCATGCACATTCAAAATCCCTCCGCTTTTCTCATTAGATAAAGTGGAGACAGATTAGAGGGCTTCTTTAACAAAGGTCACCCACTGCACACCGTGTTTGTTTGTTTGTTTGTCCATAGCACCACCATCACTGCTTCTCCACTCCGCTATTTCAGCTTCACAATCAGGCGATAAACTGTCGTCTTCATCTCGTTTTATTTTTTGCTCTGATAGGGTGATGTGACATACATTTTCCCCTGATATGAAACGTAAACTGAAGGGAAGAGTAAATGCTGTTGATGACGGATAAGAATCAATCGCGCATGTCTTAAAAGTCTGGAGGCATGACAAGGTTTTCAGAGAGTAATATGGTGACTCGTCCGATTCTTAATCCAACTCCACAATACACAGGCATCATACAAATCATATTACACTCTGTTACAACTATAATGATTATAATAACTAAGACATAACTACTTCATTAATACCCTAATACTAACTCCTAATAACTACTTCCTAACTTTTAATTTTGGTTCATACCTTTTTATTTATTGATATTTTTGCTAACTAGTTATATTGTCTTAACAAGGAATAGTGGATTTAAATTGAGCTTTATTTTATATTCCCATTGTATTGTATTTTTTTATCTGTACTGTGTTTTGTTTATGAAATGTACATTATAAATAAAATGGACTGGATTGAAGGTTAAATATATGTAGCTAATTATATGTACATGTAGCCTTTTATCACAGTATGCACTTCATAGAACAGTATATTACTTTATAGAACATTGGTGACCTGTTTAAACTTTATTATTATTTTTTAAATGTATTTATTTATTTGAATTACGACAATGCATATTAATCAACATGACAACAAACAGCATCCAATGTAAATATGCCAGAATTAGCACAATAGCTACTTTACATCTGTTGTCCTAAGGCAGGTCAGAACAGAACATTTAGAGGAACATGCCCAGCAACTTAACCACAACAGACTATTCTTTGAGTTTAAGAGGCCCAGAGAAGAAGAAAATCTGTGTGAGCATGTTTGATTATAATATCATTATACTGTAGGCCTATACTTTTTGTACTATAAGCCGCACCTGACTATAAGCCGCAGGTGTCCACATTGTAACTTGAGATATTTACACAGAAAGATGGTACACAAAAGGATTTTTAAAAAATTGTAATTAATGTAAATACCGGTACGTGCTTTTTTCGAACAGCGCCTACGGCAGTAACACGGCAGAAACACCTGTAGTCTCTGTAAGCCTTAAAATAAAGTTTCAAGTTTAAAGATCCCATGACATGGTACTTCTTGATGCTTTTATATGGCTCCTTAATGGTTCCCTAATACTGTAAATGAATCCTTCTTCAAAATCAACACTCAGTGCATGAGAAACGGAGATAAGATGAGAAAGAGTCATTTTCCTCACTCAGAACACTCCATAATGGGCGTTGTTGCTTGAATGCAAATGAGGAGGAAAAAGCTGGCCAATTGTAGAAGGTGGGGGCGTGGCTAAACGCTCCGCTGTCTCTCTGTGCGCTCTCTGATCCATTTCCTTGTTTTTGCACGGGGGGAGAGAGTTGGAGTGTTCCATTGAAAAATAAACACATTTCCACATAAAATAAAATTAAACCACTGCTGTTCAAAGGTCCAGACGCCCAGATAAAGGACTTCTGAGCCTAGAAACACTCGGACGTGCCTCCAGGCAAATAAAAAAACGCATTTCGCATTGCGTAGCGCATTCACAGTCCAAACTCTATGGGCGGGATATACAGGGACGCTGAGCGGAGACAGAGGGAGGGGTTGGAGCTGCATTTGCCGATCTGACGTCAAAAAGGTGCCTTGTCCGAACTCGCCCGTTTCAACACTGGTTTTGTGTAACGCAGAAAAGGACCGCAAATGCTCAGTTTAGACATTTCGCAACTTTTAGCCATGGGGGGGGGGGGCCTAAACAGGGTAGGGGAGCTCACATTAACGTTCAAAAACCTCAGAAAGTGAAAATTTCATGCCATGGGACCTTTAACTTTAAGGTTAAACCCTCAAACTCAATCTCACAGAACTGTTGATACCTGTAGGAGATTTTAAGTGGCCAAAACAAGGCTTCATTAATTCATGAACTCTCCTCACTTATTTGATAAGGTCTTGATAAAGAATTAATCCATACATAAGCCGCACCTGACTATAAGCCGCAGGGTCTGAAGTGTGAGAAAAATGTAGCGGCTTATAGTCCAAAAAGTACGGTAATCATTAATATCATTTTCGCACAATTTCTAAATGCATAATTTTGTTCACACAGTAGTTTGGTATGATGGCGCATGCACTCACACACACACACGCGCACACACACACACTTTTGTAGTTACGTCTGACTCAGAGCCTGACTCAAAGGAACAACAGAATTTAATAAAGTTCAACAAAGCGGAAAGAAGAGCTCCAACTGTGTCAGTGCTTATATTTTTTTTAAACATTTTTCCTTGTAGACATTTTATTTACCATGAGTTTTATCGTTTCTATGACACCTATTAAAAGTACTATCATGCAACATTTTAATATTGTCTGTTGGAGTGTGGTGGTGTTCTCTATAAAGCACTAACCTAGACACTTGTGATGAAAAGTAGGATTCCTCTCACATTCTACTTATTTTACTTGGTGGTTGCCATAAGAGCGCCTCTAATCACCCACATGACCTGTAAGAATCAATGAAAAATACTATATAATACCCTTGCCTATACTTTTGAGATGTGTTGGAGGCGTCTGCATACTTAAAGATCCCATGACATGGTACTTCTTGATGCTTTTATATGGCTCCTTAATGGTTCCCTAATACTGTAAATGATAAGATGAGAAAGAGTATTTTTTCTCTCTCTGGAACACTCCATAATGGGCGTTGTTGCTTGAATGCAAATGAGGAGAAAAGAGCTGGCCAATAGTAGAGGGTGGGGGCGTGGCCAAACTCTCCGCTCTCCGCTCTGAGCGCTCAGCTGATCCATTTCCTTGTTTTTGCACGGGGGAGAGATTTGAAGCGTTCCATTGAAAAATAAACACATTTCCACATAAAATAAAATTAAACCACTGCTGTTCAAAGGTCCAGAGGCTCAGATAAAGGACTTCCGAGCCTAGAAACACTCGGACGTGCCTCTAGGCAAATAAAAAAACGCATTTCACATTGCCTAGCGCATTCGCAGTCCAAACTCTCTGGGCGTGATTTACAGAGACGCTGAGTACAGACAGACGGGGGTGGAACTGCAATTGCATTTCTTTTTTCGATCTGACGTCAATAAGGTGCCTTGTTCAAAATCGCCCGTTTGAGCTCCGATTTTTTGTAACGCAGAAAAGGATCGCAAATGCTCAGTTTAGACATTTCGGAACTTTTAACCAGGGTAGGGGAGCTCACATTAACGTTCAAAAACCTCAGAAAGTGAAAATTTCATGCCATGGGACCTTTAAATTTCTTCCTATTTCTTTAAAGTTCTATCTGTCTCCAACCAGTGATTCCTCCATAACATCATCTCACTTCCTCGTGTCCCGTTTGTGTCAGCATGTGGCTCTTTTTTGTTCTTATTTGTCGTTATAAAGAATCCTTCTGCAGCCAATTTAGCGGCCCAGTCTATGCTTATCTCCCTCTGTCTGTAAAAGCCTTATGAGCTCAAACTCACAGGGGGAGTGGTGAAGACGCTCGAGATGACATTGTTTTCGCTGATCTCCATACGACACGCAAACTAAAGTGTTTGAAACTTGTCATGCCCATAAGCCATCCGTCACGTCGCTAACAATAAGTTAATAAACCCCCGACCGTAATACATGTATGAATGGGGAAGTGTCTTCTCCAGCACAGTGGGAGAGCCCATTAAAACTGAGCATGAACAAAATAATTGTGATTTGCAGATAAAATCCACTTGAGAATGGGATTCCGACTGAGGGATTGTTGGGAGAGCTGTAATTTTCCACTAAAATGTGACACACTCGGCACAGGGGCACCACTCTTCTGAGCTGAGATGTGTGTGTGTATTTGTCACTGCTTAAAATGTTGCCAAATATGTCCACTGAGCTTTACCTTCTCAAAGCAATGTTTTGTCTTGGAGATGTTGAGTTTTAGATCATCACAGAATCAGACTCCGCTGAGCCATATTCATTTTTTTGCTTTTTTTGTTTTTTCCAGCAATGATAATTTTAAACCATACCAACTTAATTTTTTCTTACTAATCTTCTCCAAACAAATCTCAAGCCAAGAGAAGTATAAAGATTCAGTGCAGTTCCTCATATAAAGCATCTCTGGGTACCTTAAAGGTCCCATGGCATGAAATTTTCACTTTCTGAGGTTTTTGAACGTTAATGTGAGCTCCCCTACCCCGTTTAGCCCCCCCCATGGTTAAAAGTTGTGAAATGTCTAAACTGAGCATTTGCGATCCTTTTCTGCGTTACAAAAAATCGGAGCTCAAACGGGCGAGTTTGAACAAGGCACCTTATTGACGTCAGATCGAAAAAAGAAATGCAAATGCAGTTCCACCCCCGTCTGTCTGTACTCAGCGTCTCTGTAAATCACGCCCAGAGAGTTTGGACTGCGAATGCGCTAGGCAATGCAAAATGCGTTTTTTTATTTGCCTGGAGGCACGTCCGAGTGTTTCTAGGCTCGGAAGTCCTTTATCTGAGCCTCTGGACCTTTGAACAGCAGTGGTTTAATTTTATTTTATGTGGAAATGTGTTTATTTTTCAATGGAACGCTTCAAATCTCTCCCCCGTGCAAAAACAAGGAAATGGATCAGCTGTCGGCTCTGAGCTCTGAGCGGAGAGTTTGGCCACGCCCCCACCCTCTACTATTGGCCATCTGTTTTCTCCTCATTTGCATTCAAGCAACAACGCCCAGAATAAAGAGTTTGAGAGAGATATTTATGACTCTTTCTCATCTTATCTCTGTTTCTCATGCACTGAGTGTTGATTTTGAAGAAGGATTCATTTACAGTATTAGGGAACCATTAAGGAGCCATATAAAAGCATCAAGAAGTACCATGTCATGGGACCTTTAAAAAGCGCTATACTCCTGTACTATTCAATTTCTATAGATTATTTTTTTGTTTTTTACTTGAAGCAGGAATGTCGATTATGTTAGCTCACTTTCTTACTGTCCAATCCAAGATCAGTGTTAATCGGATCACAACAAAGTACTCTAACATGTGGCGTTACGTGTTTTTTTTTTTCCTTTTCTTTTTTTCAATTTGAATACAATTTAACCCAAAATACAACAATAATATCATCTTTTATACTATGTTGTCAGCTCACACTCCACTTGTAACACGTGGTCAGTAGAACGTCTTCAAACTGGAGGCAGGCCATGGGTGCTTTGTCCTGGTAATAAAGCGTCTAGACACCAACTAACCTGTATTTCCCTGCAGAGTGCGTGTCATCAGTGAGAGAGCCCCGTGTTCTCTGGGGGCACTCTAAAATACTGTCTTCAGATCAATGCCCTCCTCCATTGTCTGTAATTGCACTGTGTGGCCTTCTGTCAGGACCTCTGCCCGAGCAACTGTCACTAATGAAGGGTAACTTCTCGAGTTTGGACCGGCTCTAAACTATATTTATTGATGCTTGTGATGAGAGCACATAATAACAAGCTAATAGCATTGCTAAAAGGGTAACGTAAACATGTCTGATCAATCTAATTACCGTATTTTCCACATTATAAGGCGGATTATAAGGCGCACCTTCAATGAATGGCCTATTTTAAAACTGTTTTCATATATAGGGCGCACCGCATTATAAGGCGCATAATACATTTATTTTATTTATAAAGCGCTTTTCAAGACACTCAAAGACGCTGTACAAGAGGTAAAATCAGTAATAAAACAAGTAACAAAACAATAAACAATCAGAAAAAACATTAAACATTAAGAAACATTAAAGGCAGTTTTAAAAAGGTGAGTCTTGAGCAGTTTTTTGAAGGTGGGGAGGTCAGAGCAGTCACGGATAGGTCGTGGGAGTGAGTTCCAGAGGGTAGGGGCAGCAATGGAGAAGGCTCTGTCACCCCAGGTTCGGAGCTTGGTCCTGTAGGGGAGGGACAGGAGGTTGGTGTCGGAGGAACGGAGGGAGCGGGATGGGGTGTGGCGGTGCAGGAGGTCAGAGAGGTATGATGGGGCCAGGTTATGGAGGGCTTTGTGGGTCAGGAGGAGGACTTTGAATTGGATACGCTGAGGGATGGGGACCCAGTGGAGATTTTGGAGGACAGGAGTGATGTGGTCTCGGGCGCGGGTGAGGAGGCGGGCAGCAGAGTTTTGAATGTATTTGAGTTTGTTGAGAGTTTTGGAGGGTAGACCATAGAAAAGGCTATTGCAGTAGTCGATTCGAGAGGTGATGAATGCATGAATGAGAGTTTCGGCAGCAGAGAAAGAAAGGGATGGGTGGAGTCGTGCAATGTTTTTGAGATGAAAGAAAGCAGTCCGGGTTATGTAGTTTATGTGTTGTTGGTATGAGAGTGTGGTGTCAAAAAGAATGCCAAGGTTTCGGATGAGTGGGGATGGAGTGAGTGTTGTGTTGTCTATGGTCAGGCTGAAGTCTTGAATGGATTTGGTGATGTTTTTGGGGCCAATAATGATTAAGTCGGATTTAATCGTCGCATAGAATAGAAGCTACAGTAGTGGCTGACTACGGTAGCCCTGATTAACCAATAGGTGCATCAGATTATAAGGCGCACTGTCGGCTTTTGAGAAAATTGAAGTCTTTTAGGTGCGCCTTATAGTGCGGAAAATACGGTAACTGTATTGTATATACAATAATATAATAATACATTTTATTTATATAGCGCTTTTCATGACACTCAAAGAAGCTTCACCGAGCAATACAATAAAAGTCCATAAAAAGTCCATAAAACAGTCAAAAATAAAACAAAATGAATAAAAATAGCAAATAATTTAAACATTAAAAGCGGCTTTAAACAGATGGGTCTTGAGGTTTTTTTGAAGATGGTGAGGTCTGTGCAGTCTCGGAGGTGTTGAGGTAGAGCGTTCTAGAGGGTGGGGGCAGCAACAGAAACATGTTTCCCAACTTTTCTGTCTTGTGTACCCCCTGAGCCTTTTTGTCATACCTCGAGTACCCCCTCACTCATACGTGTTGATAATTCTCCAAAAGTAGAATCACTCAAAAAAATATTTCCTTGGATTTAATTTAAAAAGTTGCGTCAAATGGTTCCACGAAACTGTGCTACATAGCTTCTATGATGTTCTTTAAAATGGGCTCAATATGGGTTAATACAAAGAAACTCTCTTGATTTCATCGTCAAACTTAGACACATTAAGTATTTTTAAATGATAAGAGTTATTTAATGCCAACAATATCCATGTTTCACTTTTTTGAGTGATGTGACACAACAGATTATTAAATGAAAATCATTTTATTTCATCTCCTTAATTTGAAAATTTAATTCTCAGGCATTTTCTCTCTTTTCTTTAATTCAAATTTACTCAAATTAGAATTTAAAAATTCAAAAAAATCTCCCCCTGTGCCTGGCAGCGACACTGCCGAGTACCCCCTGCAGTGTGCTCATGTACCCCTAGGGGTACTTGTACCCCTGGTTGGGAAACACTGTTGTATATGTGACAAATCCAGTCACGAAGAGAGTGAATGACTTTCTTAAGTGAAAACTGTAAAATTACCCCCTTAGAATTATATAAGATTCTGTTTGACTTTTTTGTTTTTTTAATTCTTTCTTGTACCTTTTTTGTACACTTTAATCAACTACAGTGTGTGTGGTTTGGCCATTTTCTAGATTTAAATATGAGCAAAAAACATGTTTGTGCTTCATGGGTTGTCAATAATATCAAAATCTCAATATCAGAACCACCCAAAACTCAGATAGAACATTATAATTCTAAGGGACAAAGTGTGTTTATTCCTAATTATTCCAATTACAATGCATCTTAATACTAAGCCATTACTGTGCGGTACAGTAAGTTTAACCTTAATATTCCTTGTAAATCTTTCCTCAGCAAATCTCTCAGTTACAATTGACATTCTGTTTTAAGGCCCTTCCACGGTGCGTCTCTCCCAGTCTGCTCCCCGTTGCAGTGTTATTGATGTAGTAAATTAAAGAAGAAACATGTCAAGTGGCTGCAAACGTCTGCCCTGACACGACGCTCTGTAATGTCCAATTTACCCAAGTCTCACATTCTGGATCTTCTGACTTCATTTTATTGTCTCTGTAGAAAATGTTTGGTTATGGCCTTTGTACACATCTTCCATTTATTTAAATGCATTTACAGCATGGACCAAACCAGCTGTTTTATATTTTATTTTGTTATATGATGAGCAATGAAGATTTTGAATTAGTGTACAGATTACTGAAATAAGCATCATTTCCTTCCCCCTTTGAATTCAGTTTGTATGTATAGGTGTTTGCCTTTTCATCCTTAAGTTATTCAATTTTTTGTTCCTATTTTTGCTTATTTTGCACAAGGTTGGGTATAGATAATTAATTAAGCATGTTTTGTGGCGTGGATGGCCGCATACTCCTAATATCTGAATCTCGGATCGTTATTTTTGAACCGTTAAAGCTTTTTTCTATTATAAAAAAATGCTCATCCATGTTGCAAAGTTGTAATTTCAGTGATATTTTGCACACTTACAAACAGATAAGTTGGAGAATCCTGCTTGTGTGTCAGCGCTGGGGAAATGTTGAATGGCGTGGCACTGTGCCCTGTTACCATGGCTCTGTGAGGGGCTGAGGACACATTCATCATCAAGATTTAGGTTTTCTTTCTCTCCTTTTACCAACCAAAAATACCCAGAATCCCTCAGTGTTTCTTTATGAAGCTGATTTATGACACCCAATATGACTACAAGAAAGATTTAGAGCTCTCTCTTTGTAGAACTCTGCGCTGTGGAACTTGACAGTGATTGTATTTAGTGTATTTAGAATAGCATAAAGCAGTTTAATCATAATTGGATGTTAGTGTGAGAAAGCGTCCCCTGTGTGCTGGGTTTTATAGCCTAATGAAGATGAAATGTCTCGAAAAGACTTTGGCGTCAAAAGGTGTATTCATTTGCCACAATGAGCACATTTGGCACTAGCCCAGAGCCTTGTTAATGGTGCAATCTGGAACCAGGATCTGATGTGGTAACTCCTGGACTGTCCACAACAAATCCAGTCATGTTTTTTCAGGCTAAATTGACACTTCAACTGAAAACGTGCTCATGGGAATATTAAGAAGAAGAAGAAGTGAACTTTATTGATCTCACACTGGAGAAATTCTTCTCTGCATTTTAACCCATCCTACATATATATACATATATTAGGAGCAGTGGGCAGCACACACAGCACACTATATTAATATCAATTCATTACTCCATAGTCATTTAAATATACAGATTAGTACCTCCTTAGTTATAATGATAATGTCTTACACTCATATTTATATTCTTTTTAGTCTTTGGCAGTGTTCTATTGAGCATACAGAGTATTCATTTGGCCTGATTTTATATGGGGACAAAGCCTGCATTCAGTGTAGCTCAATTATTTACACATTTATAACAATATCTCACTTGTACAGTGTTGAATTTATACACAAGCATAAATAAACTGAATTAGCAATTTCCTTATTATTATTCATTATAAAATACACTTTGTATAAACCTGGATTATAGATCTAATCTGTCTTGTATGGGTTTCACCAGTTATTTTCTTGGTCTTGACTAACAGATTGATGAGGCTGTGACAGAGTGACATTGCATTCTGGGAACCCGGACTATGGCCATAAATCCACGTCCATTCACTTTTACAATGCCCCACTGTCTGGCCATCACTGGGGAGGAGGTAGTTACTGCTACACCCCAATGTGCTGCGACTGCGTCTATAAAGGCCTGCGCTATTGTGCTCTCTCACACACATCAAGACTTCAAAACGGCAGTGAGTTATGAAAAACTAATATAATTAAAATAGTGACAAAATGTGTGGTGGGTGGACATTTCCCATGCTCTTTGAGACATTGATCACTTAGATTGGTGCGAATGCCGCATTGGAAAACAAACAGAAAACATGGACAAATAAACACCCCCAGTTTCTTATTGACCTTGCAGAGGCAGCTGTGTTGTGAGTGCGCTCGACTTGGCTCCCTGCACTCGCCGTGGAGTGTGTGTACGAGGAGCCTCTTGAGCAGAAGTGTACGTTTTGTCTGTGAACAAACCACTACTACTGCTGTTACTGCTGCTACTATAACTGATACTGCAACTACTGCTACAACTGCTACTACTACTACTGCTGTTACTGCTGCTACTGTTACTGCTGTTACTGCTGCTGCTACTACTACTGCTACAACTGCTACTACTGCTACTGCTGTTACTGCTGCTACTGTTACTGCTGTTACTGCTGCTACTACTACTGCTGTTACTGCTGCTGCTACTACTACTGCTGTTACTGCTGCTACTATAACTGATACTACAACTACTGCTACAACTGCTACTACTACTACTGCTGTTACTGCTGCTACTGTTACTGCTGTTACTGCTGCTACTGTTACTGCTGTTACTGCTGCTACTACTACTGCTGTTACTGCTGCTGCTACTACTACTGCTGTTACTGCTGCTACTGCTACTGCTGTTACTGCTGCTACTGTTACTGCTGTTACTGCTGCTGCTACTACTACTGCTGTTACTGCTGCTGCTACTACTACTGCTACTACTGGTACAACTACTGCTACAACTGCTACTACTGCTATTGCTACTACTACTGCTACTACGGCTGTTACTGCTGCTACTACTACTACTACAACTACTGCTACTACTACCGCTACTACTGCTACTACTACTACTACTACTACTGATACTACAACTACTGCTACAACTGCTACTACTACTACTGCTGTTACTGCTGCTACTGTTACTGCTGTTACTGCTGCTACTACTACTACTGATACTACAACTACTGCTACAACTGCTACTACTACTACTGCTGTTACTGCTGCTACTGTTACTGCTGTTACTGCTGCTACTACTACTACTGCTACTACTGCTACTGCTGTTACTGCTGCTACTGCTACTGCTGTTACTGCTGCTACTGTTACTGCTGTTACTGCTGCTACTACTACTGCTGTTACTGCTGCTGCTACTACTACTGCTACTACTACTACAACTACTGCTACTACTACCGCTACTACTGCTACTACTACTACTACTACTACTGCTGTTACTGCTGCTACTACTGCTACTAATACTACAACTACTACTACAACTGCTACTACTACTATTGCTACACTAATGCTACTACTACTACTACTACTACTACTGCTGCTGTTACTGCTGCTACTACAACTGCTACTACTGCTATTGCTACTACTACTACTACTACTACTACTACTACTACTACTACTACTGCTGCTGCTGCTGCTGTTACTGCTGCTACTAGAATAGAATAGAAAGCCTTTATTGTCATTATACACAATGAGATTTGAAGCCCCTACTACTGCTGTTACTGCTACTACTACTGCTACAACTACTACTACTACTATTGCTACTACTACTACTACTACTACTACTACTACTGCTGCTGCTGCTGCTGCTGCTGCTGCTGCTGCTGCTGCTGCCATGCAAAAGGATTGATTGCAGATGCCAAAACTTAGAAAGTCAATTTTGTGATTTTGTGTGTGTGTGTTCATTGTATTAAATACATGTAAAATATTGCGTACAATTTATGCAAAAATGTTGGTACAGGACTGATCTAGTCCGATATAGCAAATCAACTACATTGTATAATTATTGCATGCCCACTTTAATCCCTTTATTGTATATTAAGATGACAATATTTCCTCAATTACGTTCTAGCTTGAAAAAAAAACAAATACAACGGTAAGTATTTAGTGTTTGTACACAAAAAGTCTTTCAAATAAATATTTCAAACTACAGTAATAGAGTATAAAATGTAACGTTTTTATTGTATAACAGTAAAATAATTATGAAATTGTGGTTGTGTCAAGTTGCATTGACTTCATAGTAGTTAGGCCATATGAGAGTGAAGGGGACTATATAAAGTGTCTTGCAAAATCTAACCAACAGCTTATTATCCATTCACACTGGGTCATCGGCTCGTCTCTTAAACATGTCCCCGTACTAAATACCCATGACTGGCGCCAGCACATTTGCAGCGTTAACCTGATTTACATTTACAGTACAGTTGTGTTTGGTCCGGACTCGGTGTGACTGTAAACAGGAGCTGCTGCCGTAGCCCTCCCTGCCGTACTTGTCATCTCCCTGGAGGCTTAGATTCTCCAATTTTTAGGTTAATTAATCAAAAATGATTTCTTTTCTCATTAGCCATGCAGTTGGTTCGCAATCTGCAAAATCAATGTTTTACAGATGTTTCCTGGCTTTTGTTTTTCAAGACACCCCTGATTTTTATTGAGTATAGATTTCAGAGGTTGCTGGGGGATTGTGAGTTAACCGAGGCGCACGGCAGCCCCACATGCACAAAGAACATTCTCTAATACACGGAACGCTGATAACTAAAGGTGCCTGAATGAATTCATCAGTAAAGGGCCAAAGATAAAAGGGTAAATTGTGATGTGTATCTGAGAGATCATGGACTGATTTTGAACATGGATTAGAACTAAAAAAAACAAATGTGTATAATGGATTAGATAGAAGGATTCTGCCAGTTTTGAATTTCCACATCCTTTTTTTGGAAGTTTAATCTTACGAATTTATTTCAGGAGGTGGTGCCATGCCAAACTGAAATTACTCATTTAACAGAGGGTCGGCAATTTGAACCACACCTCATGGCGTGCTCTTGTTGTGTCCGTGGGCAAGACACTTCACCCACATTCTACCCATTCTACCCTTTCTACCCTTCCCCACTCACTGTATATAATAAGTTGCGACAGGAACGGTGTGAGAAAAAAGTTACTGTTCAATGCCAAATCACCAGGTGGGTCATTCCAGAATTGGAGGACATTTTGGCTTTAAAATTCTTGAAAAATAAACCTTCACTTTTCAGATTTTCTGCTACATATTCATCAATAATCGGTAATAAACTATTAGCTCAGCTTACGGTCGATGGTAAAAATGTTATTACATGATTTATGTGGTTTATTTATTTATTTACTCTAATAACAGTAATAGGGTTGCAGGTAATCAAGAGGAAAAAATATATATGCAAATAAGTAAAGGAAAAAAATAATAATTGTATTTTTCTGATGATTTGCATAACAGGGTTGCATGAGGCAGAGTGAGACATTCAATCAAGGCTAACGATGTTATAAAAATATGAAAAATAGAAGAGAAGACAAACCTTTGCTCTGCCCATTCTTTTGGAAAACTGTTTGATGATGTCGAGTCCAGGGGATCATGTGGTTCTGCTTTCTTCTTCTTCTACCAGACTAAAAATGTTCTGGTAACAGGGTTGGTGCAGGTTGTGGGACACAATTATTATTTGAAATATTATGTCTATTAAAACAAATGTTTCAACAGTTACAAGAGATGGCAATGAAACAAATTATACAAAAAAACAAGAAATTTCAATTCAATTTTAACTGTTGTATTTGAGATTCAGTTTGGTCATTAGAGGGGTGAGACAAGAGGAAAATTGCATTTTGGGGAGTACTCCAGACTTATTTGGTATTTTTAAAACTATTTTCAAGCATTCTTTTCTCTTAGCTTTGTTTAGATTTGGTCTCAGGACAAGTTAATTCACTCAGAAACTGTATGTTTTAGTATTTTGTATGTGGATTATTTAATATTTGATGGGTGGGACGTAAAATGTCCTCCAATTCTGGAGTGACCCAGGTAACTGTTTTTATCTCACAACCCCAAAATCCCATTTTGCCTGATGAAGGCCTAGGGCCGAAACGTTGCATGTCTTAATACATTTTTTCATTTTGCAAGTAAGACGGAGTGCGGGTTTGTTTTCTCCTTGTGTGTTCTGGGTTTGCTCCCTCGCCTCCAACGCACCCGTCTGAAGAGATTGAAGTGCGAAGTTCTCATTTTTGGATCTCACAACCCTTGCCTTGGACAAAAACATTATTCTTCCATCGCTTTCATAAAAAAACCCTCCCCAGAACCTTCGTACCTCTTCAGTGCCATGTAGCGACCGGTCTTCTCCTCTCGCTCTCCATTTTGGTTCCCTTCTCCAGAGCTGAGCGTTGCCAAAGCCAGAGGCCGGAGCCACACACATCTCTGGGGTTGTAGTGCTCTTTAATCACATAACAGCTTCTGCTCGGAGTTCCTGTTGGTTGTAAACAAACGTAATGTTGCATTTCCTGGAGTCTAGACATAGCAACACGTACTGGCACTACCAAAAGGGGCAGGGCTGTGATGCACGAACGAGCGCTGGCACAAGCTGGCATCAGAGGTGTGAAGTTGCGTGAAGGAAAAAAGCCCCACATAGCTGCAGTTGTTGGTAGTGTTTGTGGAGTAATTTGGCTGAAAAGTGTACCAATAAACTTTAATGTTGAGGTAAAAGAGGTTGTAAAAGATGGCGTACTGTACAGTTTTGTTTACAATTGGGTTTAAAGTGAGTCACTAGCTATTTCTACGTTGGTATTGGCTATAAAGTCATTTTCACCCCTCCATTTTATTTGATACCTGAATGAATCTTTAAAAAATGCAATTAATATGTGGCGCTTGAGGTGCATAATTCATATATACTGTAGTTGATAGGGCTCAAAGTGAAATATTTCAAGAATGTATTGATCAAGGCTTATGGCGTGTTTTTGCATGTCCTAGATACAGTACCGTACTTTTCGGACTATAAGCCGCTACTTTTTTCTCACACTTCAGACCCTGCGGCTTATGTATGGATTAATTCTTTATCAAGACCTTATCAAATAAGTGAGGAGAGTTCATGAATTAATGAAGCCTTGTTTTAGCCTCTTAAAATCTCCTACAGGTATCAACAGTTCCGTGAGACTGAGTTCAGGGGGTTTACCCTTAAAGTTAAACTTGAAACTTTATTTTAAGGCTTCCAGAGGCTACAGGCTGGCCAATATACACTTGTTTTACTGCCGTGTTTCTGCCGTGTTACTGCCGTAGGCGCTGTTCGAAAAAAATCCTTTTGTGTACCATCTTTCTGTGTAAATATCTCAAGTTCCAATGTGGACACCTGCGGCTTATAGTCAGGTGCGGCTTATACAGCCATGCCTCACCTTACGAAATTAATTCGTTCCTGAAGTGTTTCGTAACGTGATTTTTTTCTTAAGTAGAGTCACAATGGGGGATTCGGGCTGCTGCGAAGCCGAGCGTGCATCCGAGCGCGCATTATTTGAATTTTGAGATTTCACGTTTCGTAACTTGAATTTTCTTTCGTATTCAGAGACGAAAATTTTACGTAAAGGCGTTTCGTAACTTGGATTATTCGTTATTTGAGGTATGACTGTAGTACAAAAACTACGGTATGCATTAGTGATAGAATTAGATTATTACAGTCATACCTCACCTTACGAAAGACCCACCTAACGAATAATCTAAGTTACGAAACGCGTTTATGTAAAATTTTCGTCTCTGAATACGAAAGAAAATTCAAGTTACGAAACGCGAAATCTCAAAAATTCAAATTATGCGCGCTCGGCTTCGCAGCCGCCCGAATCCCCCGAAACGTAAATACACTTGTAAATACACTCTCCAACAGGGTTTAGGGGGGTATTGGGGCCCTTGGAACGAATCAGGGCTTTTACATTGGGACTCTACTTACGAAAAAATCACGTTATGAAACCACTTCTGGAATGAATTAATTTCGTAAGGTGAGGTATGACTATACAATAATTTCAATTTTGCAGTTTTTCCCCCCAGATATAGGCTTTTTACAAACATATACAACTGTTCACTCCAATGTACAGTCCATCAATATCTACCACTTGAATATAAATGCTATCTTTACCCTATATCGTTTATATTATTTAAATCTTCAAAGTAATTCTTGGTATTATCCACATTTGATTTGCATCATGTTCTGTTCATGACAGCAGCTTCCTTCAAATTTCACAGAACATTTTGCTTTGATAACTTCTCTGTACATAAAATACAGTGTTGTATTCTTTCCTGTATCGTATAAAGCAGTCCCCGATCGCAGTTCCGCTCAACTACACTGGAATAAGAAGATGAAGCAGAGGAGCCGAGGAGCCCCAACCGAAATTATTATTGATTTAATCACATAATCAGCCGCAAACACTTCAGGCTAAGATAGCAAATCCATAATAGCCTCCCCACATAACCAGCCTTACAAATTTACCATCAAAGCCCGCTGCGCACACACGGCAAACACAGGAACCAGGGGTCACCTTCAGGAGCCAGCAAAATATTGACGTTGCTAATGCTTCTATATGTTTTTGAGTTAGGCCTTATCAATCACTGATAAGGGGCTGCTGTCTGGAAAACATAACTCCTATGGCCCAGGGATTACAGGCACGCTTTTCTTGTCATAATCGGAGCATATCTTTTCTGACAAAGGAAAAACGGGCTAAATCAATTTTGTCAAGGAGATTTATCTCACAGAGAGCATGTTTGATACCGACAATGTGCGTACAAAGGAGGAAAACTTGTCAGGATTTATATGAAATTAAGCATTTTTCAAAATGATTAAACCAAATGTTATTGAAGTTATAGTATTAATTGAAGCCCTTTATTTGAGGTGAGCATCTGGACTCACAAGTTGGACTATATATATCTAAATGTGGGCTTGATTGATAATTAATATGAAGGTGTTTAATGTTGGCTGTGTAATGTAACTGTCCAATAAAATATTAGTTATGTTGATACAGACACAAACTATTGCTTGGTTTAAAATATGGCTGAAAAAACACTTCTCACATACATTACTGAGAGTCAAAAGTTGCACAAAAACAGATATCTAAATGAGATTCTTTTCTCTCTTAGCATCCATCTTGGCAGCATTGTGCGTTGAGTTGCCTATCCCTGTCCATCTCGCCTGGGGCTGTAGAGCCTAATTGTTTACCAAAGGGTTGCGGCTCATTTGCTCCTGGAGATTGGGCCTAATTAACACTAACTTGTCTGAACAACGAGCGGCGCTGTCCACTCCACTCTAATCGAATCTGTACTCTTTCAAAAAATAATGAGATCATTTACACCTCATTAACGAGCAATGTAATGTCTGGGCATTAATCATAATGATTGCTTATCATTTCACTTTGCAATATTATCTCCTCTAATGAAACTGTTCACACAACTGCCAAGAGGCCCTTAATTGGTGGCGTGAAATCACAGAGCTCCAGCAGCTCGCTCAGAGACGTGTGTGAAGTTCTCATTTGCATGGCTTTTTGGGGGTCGGACTCAGAGCGAGGGAGTGAGGGCCGGGCACCAGGAGGAGCACACGGAGGTACATCACACTGCATCAAACTATGGACTCCCCCTCATGGCCATACACTGGTTACTTCATAGTTCATACATAAGGGGGCAATTTAGGGGTCACTAACTCATCTAATATCTTTGGAGGAAAAAAAGGACTCCTCAAAACTAGCCATTTTATGAAGTACAGTTTTTGTGTATCGTCTTATCTAATGGAAACGTACTTTGAACAATAATTCTGAGTAAAGGGTTTAAGAACCTGTAAGAGTCAGGAAGACCACACACTGATCTGAGAAAAATAGTATTTAGCAAAAATAATTCAGTTTTCAGATTTCGTCCACCTTACTCTGAAGCGTGGATTTGATGTAGGCCATTTCACACTCTACACTTACTGTATGCACTCACCTTAACTCCATGAATAAGCTCTGCACATCCTAGTTTAAATATTGCATATTAAGGAGTGTGTAAAGCACCAAAGGAGGATATGCCTGACTGAAGGATGGGGCACCCAGAGGCATGGCCGGGCACCAGGCTTAGGATGGCTTAGGTGTGGATGTCATTTGCACTTTCTTCTGGTCAGAGTGGCTAGCTGCTAATTGTGGCCCCTGGTCTGTGAGCGGAGCTTGTTAGCCGTGGAGTAAGGCTTGCCCAAATTGAAATTTTAGCAGCGTATCTGAAAGTCAGGATGACTTCAAACTCAACATGCAAAGATGATTTAAAGACACAGTAAGTAATTCCTCAGCTGACAATTAAGTCATCCATAAAAAACACTAATATGCTTACTGAAGCAGGCACTCCCAGAATTTAATCCATTTCACTGTCCATTGGATCAGTGTGGCTCCAGCTAAGTCCACTGATACCACACTCTGGATAAATAACTATTACTCATGGAGAGGAGAAAATACTTCAAAACTTTGTGTTTTTATAAAATGTGGCAGACACCATGTCTCACAATTTATTTATTATAAATGGTCCAATCAGCAGTTCACTCTTTAGGATGCATGGTTCTGCTCCTGGACCACAGTGTTAGCCTGACTGCAGCCCTCTGACACAGCGCTGTGCAGAAGTGTGCTCTGCCATAAGCATGTGCTGATATGATTTATCGTGTCCCACAGGAGCGCTGTAATGAACACACATGTATGTACATGGAACCTCACTGCACTCCCAGGACTGCTCTGTGTAATATGACAAGTGCCTTGTCGATAGCCTGTATGATATGCTAATCATACTAAACGCAGTGCTGCGGGTGCTCCCTTGTTTATTTATGAAGGCCTGACCTGAGGGAGTGCAATAATCGGCTTTTCTCTGAACTCTCTAACCCTGGGAGCCAGGGGAACCGCCAATCACACATCTGAGTCCTACGATTCCCCCTCCTCTTTCTCTCTTGCTCTTTCTCTCTTACCCCCTCTGTATTTCTCTGTCACCTCCTCTGTATCTCTCTTTCTCTTACCCCCTCTATCTCTCTCTCTCTCCCTCTCTCTTAGCCCCCTCTCTCTCCCTCTTTTCCTCCCTCTCTTTCTCCCCCCTCTGCTCAGCCCTGGCTAAAATGGCAGATTTATGCAAACAGCACTGTGTGCATTTCCCTGCCCGCATTTGTCCTGGGCACATGTCAAGTGCTCAAATCATTAAACTAATTATTAATTGGGACTGACGTAAACAGGTTGTCAGCAGCCTGCAGACCTGATGCAGAGAGCCTATTACAAACCCTTCATTTAGATATTAAAGCACTGGCTTTGCACTAAATCAGCCCTGTTCAATAGTGTCTATAAAAGTCCAGAGCCTAAGCCTAACCTCTGTGTCACTGTGTATGCAGAAAACTCATTTCACAGATGGCCTTTTTGACTCTTTGGCTAAAAGTAGGCCATAATATTCAAGTCCAAGTTGTGCTTCTTCAAACACAGCGATGTCCCTGAGTTCGAGAGGTCTGGCTATACCATGAGCAGAGCTCTTAACTACTCCAAACATTCAGGTGAACAAAGTAAGCCTTGAATGTTTAGTAACTTGTAGATAACAAGTTTAACCAGAAGAAACATTAGATTAGAAGTAACCTTTCTGCTAACGCTAACCTGTATTATACAGTGTTAATCACTGTTAAAATCTTAATATGTGGGGTGGGGTGTAAATCCAGACTCAGGCCTTGCATCTGTAGAGCAGGAAACAAAGGTTTGTTTGTGAGCTTCAATCACTCTTGCTCATGAAAGCAGACACTTAGCTGAAAAAAATCCTTCTTTCTCTCCTTTTTTTTTTTTTCTTCGTTGGGGAAACACTCTGAACCAACATCCTGGGTATAAATTTGCAAAACGCAATACAGGCCTGATTGTGTAGAGTGGATGTGGGGTGCATATGAATAGGCCTGTGCCCCTCTCCCTTCACTGCACCGCCAGACCCTAAAGCCCCCTCCCCATAGCTTATAGACACAAATATTATTCACTATTCACTTCATTAGATTAGCTTTGACAGTTAGGGAGGTACATTCACTTTGGCTCCAACTCCAACTCCAAATGGGACAGATGCAGAAAGTGGTTGACCCAGCATAAAATTACCACTTCAACATTATTTATTGCCATTTATACTTTTACATTTATACTATTAATTATTATGCTATATTTTATCACCCTGAAAAGAAGCTTATAACATCAAAACTCACTGTTTCCCATGCCTATCTCTCTCGTCAAATATCATATATAGCACTCTAAGTCTGTGGGAGCTTCAGTAAAAATGGGGAACATGTGAAGTGTTGGCACTGACACTGGGTCGAGCGCACAGACCCCTCCTCCCCTTTCCCCTCCAGCCCTGCTTAGCACCAGGTGTTTGCTGCATTCAAATGATACTCTTATTCATAGACTGCCTCAAAACTCACACATTTGCAACTGAATGCTGATATAATCCTGGAAATATATGTCACCATTAAAAAGTAGGCTATTTAGAGGAACAAGGCGGGCTTTGTGTGCTGCTTTATGTATATTTATCAAGTCTCTAAATGGGAAAATGGTGGGATAAGCAGAGAAGGGGAGTGTGGAGACTTTCCAACTGTTTACATGTTAATTCCAAACTTAACAGCCCTTGGCCCGCAACTATTTATACACCAAATGCAAATCATTTTTTCTCCTTTTGTTGTAAGGGCTTTTTTTCCAGCCACTTGACTGTTGATGGAAAAATGCTAATTAATGTGCATATATGCGACGCTTTGTGCTAATATCATGCGGCGGGATTTGAGTGGCAGATTGCATTTAGTTAATATGGCAGTCTATTCCAGCCTATTGTGGAGCAAAGCAACAAGTGAAAAGATCTGGAGCGTAATAACAGGTGTCTGTTCGTGACAGTCACTACAATTTGTTTCATCGAAATAATGGTGAGAAAGACCAACACCAACACCAGACATGTTGTTGTATTACATTTGAATTCAGTAACATGTCTAAGTTTCAGTACAAATGTGGACTGTGGTTCTCTTTGGCACCAGACACTCTTCCACATTTTATTACAATAATCCTAAAGCACGGACTCTATTTGACTAGATTACAGAAGTCCGAAAAATACCTGCGATTATAATCTTGATGACATAATTTTCTCAATATATACAGCAGTTAACCAAAAATATATACATAAACAAAAACATTTAATAACTCTACTACATATTTTTCGACAAAGCAATGCAATTTAATTTGGGTAATTAAAGGACTTGGTTATAAAATACAAGTTTTTATTAGGAGATCAGTTATGAATGTATATTAATTAGGGCTGGGAATATTAACGCGTTAATCGCGATTAGATTAATGTAAGTTATGATCGCGAACAATTTTTTTAATCGCGATCATTTCTGGACACTCAAGGTCGCCTTACAACAAGTATAATATCCATATGCAGCTCATTTGGTTGTATTAATTAAAATACAAACATTTAAAGGTTAAAGTAACGCTATTTTGAGTTTGCTCGGTAATAAAACAAGTCGTTTGACTCACCCATATCTACGCATCCGTCATTTGGCAGCTGTTTGAAGAAAGCTTCAATTATTTATTTACAATTTCTCAAAGTAAGCACTATTACTGGTTCATTGTTACTTTTTCCTTTTCAAATCATAGAAGTTCGATTTTTTGTAAGATTTCGTTTGAAGCAAAAGTGGCCTGTAATCTGAGATTTATCCATAGTTTTCAGCTTTGCGTTTCATGTTTGGGTCCCGGGAGTAGTCCGCGCATGCGCACTGGCGTCCTCATCTACTCGAAACTATGGCTAAATCTCGGATTACAGGCCACTTTTGCTTCAAACGAAATCTTACATTAAGACATCAGGCTTCTATGATTTGAAAAGTGCTAAAGTTTGTGTTATTTGAACACCGCAAAGTAATGCCCCGAGCATAAGATACAGCACCATGTTAACGGATACGGGATCATTACTAGAACAGAACGACTCAACATAAGTTCTGCGATACTGCTCCAATTGACAGAAAAATGCTATGGGTGAGTAAAACTACTTGTTTTATTGCCGAAAGAAGGCTCAGATTGTAAAAAAAACGTTAATTTGCCTTGAAAATACAAACAGTTAAACAGTTAAACAATACAAATTTTTCAAACAGTAAAACATTTAAAACATTTAAATGGCAGTATAGGCAGTTTAGAAATCAGTGGTTAATCTAATCTAATCAAACTAACAAAATAAATCACTAACCCTTCATGGGACATAATCTTAATGTTTATAGATGAGTCTGGACAACTGGAAAAGAGGCTGGCTCCTGTGCTAGGACTGTCGTGATAACAAAATTTGAAGTATGATGTGTTGCTGAAGAAAATATAAACGATAAATTTATGCCACTGACACAATAACCCTAAAGCAGGATTATCCACAAAATATACAGAACACTTTGGTAGATCATTTGTCTTTAATGAGTGATAAAAGTTATTCATTCAATTCAATTCAAAACTCTGCAGCTCACGTCTAACTGTAGAACAGGAAAAATTAACAAAAAGTTCCCACTAATGCCAAGAAAATGTACCCATGATAAATACAAGACCCTCAAAATGTATTTAATATATATTGACTGATGATTGAATTGAAGCTGACATGACAGGCCTAAAATATTTCATCATTAAACCTCCTATAGCCGTTTAGTCTGCTGTGTGCTGTATACTGTTGAATACCATCTGAATGTACAGCTGACTGACTGACGAAAGAAAAGAAGTTGATATGAGGGATGTGGTGAGCTAAAGTCCCATGGCAACTGGTCAAGAGTCCAGAGAGAAGGAATGTGTCTAATGAAATGTAACAATACCAGCCCCCGCTCCTCTCCTCTTCTCCTCCTCTCCCGGCTTTAGCAACTGAATGACTACCAGTGAATTTTATGGGTGCATATCCACAACAGCTTTGGTACAGTTTACAGTCTGGGCATCCAGTGCAGTAAACATAATATTTTGGGAGTTATTTAAAGAAGAAAAAAAAAAATCAAGGTTTTTCTACAATTCAATACAAATACAGATTTGGAAAAAAACAAGAGACAAGTGCATTTTTCTGAAATCAGCATCTCTACATGTATTACAGCCATTCTATTACAGCGTCTGTTGAATGACACAAACACAAAGCTGAGCTACTTCAGTTCTAGCACCAGGAGTGGAATAACTTGACTTGTGGAGAGCATGCCAAGGCACATGAAAACTGATTAAAAATAAGGGTTATTGCACCAAATATTGACTTCTGAACTCTTCTTAAGTGTAAACATTATATTATGTTGTTTTAAAATGAATTTGATTTTGTTTCTTTGCATTGTTTGAGGTCTGAAAACATGTATCTTTTTGTTAGTTTGACAAATTGCTCTAAACCAGCGGTGTCAAACATGTGGCCCGGGGGCCGGCTCCAGCCCTCCAAGACCTTTTATCCTGCCCACGGCTGATTTTCTATTAAAATATTTTAATTATGTTTTAATTTTCTATTAAAATATTGATTAATTCATTTTCTGCAGCTCAAAGATGCCAAGTTTCAGGAGCAAAAAGAAAGCATGACTAAATTCTGTGAAAGTTAATGTGTTGGAATTGCATTTTTCTTAAAGTTTCAGGTTGTTGATAATATTATAATATTTTGTACAATTAAGAGTTCATCAAATAAAAAATACTTCTGTAACAGATTTGTGTTTCTCTGGACAAATATTTGGACTTATTGCTATTTTTTGGGTATATTTGCCATGAGTTTTCTGTCCCGGCCCTTTTGGGATCAAAGTCAGTTGCATATGGCCCCCGGACCAAAATGAGTTGGACACCCCTGAACTAAACAATAATATTTTTATTTGGAATTTGGGGGAAATGTTGTCAGTAGTTTATAGACTCAAACAAAAAAGTTCCTTTTGCCCAAACACCAACACCTATAAGCAGTAAAATCAGGAAAAACTGATCATTTTGCAGTGGTCTCTTATTTTTTTCCAGAGCTGTATCTCTTTTTAATCCAATGACAAAACTATTTTCTTGAGTAGCATATTTTTGGCCTTCCTTCCTAAACACATTACAGTGGTACCTCACCTTACGAAATTAATTCGTTCCAGAAGTGGTTTCGTAACGTGAAAAATTCGTAAGTTGAGTAGCTATTTCAATGGAAAAAGCCTGATTCGTTCCAAGGCCCCGATCCAAGTTTTTTTTTTTTATAGTGTAAATTTTTTTATAGTGTAACATTGTGTTCTGCGTCCTGATTGTTTTCTCAGACTGGATTTAAACTTTTCTCACATTTGTCTCTCGTTTAAACACTCAAACTTTCATAGATTTTCAACAAAATTATTAACAGTGAAGTGTGGGGGGAAGGGGGAGGGGGGAGAAAACTGCGCTCTGACACGTGTAATAGCGCAGCATGACCCGGCGCGGGGCTGCCAGCAGGTCTAGACCTGGACTAAACCAGGACTAAACCTGGACTAAACCTGGACTAGACCAGGACTAAACCAGGACTAGACCAGGACTAGACCAGGTGGATTAAAACGCCGCGCGCGGGTCTATTTCCTGGTTTCGTTTCGAATCACAGCTGAGGGGAGCAGCGAGGAGGGGACTGCACGCAGTCTGAGCGCATGAACGAGACCCGTGCTGGTCTAGAACAGGTCTAGAGCAGGTCTAGACCACCGCGGCTCTTGCATGCGTTCGTGGGTCTGGTTCATGCGCTCATGCGCTCAGACTGCGTGCCGTCCCGAGGGGAGTCCTAGCTGCTCGCCTCAGCTGTGACTCGAAACAAAACCAGGAAATAGACCCTTTAATCCACCTGGTCTTAGCCTGGGAATTCCCAGGCCGCTTCCGTTCGTTTCGAACTGGAAGGCGGCCTGGAAACTCGTCCAAGCGAGAGTCCCAGATTTAGGGCCCCAATCAGAGAGCGGGGGAGGTGTGGCAAGACGGTGACGCGTACTACATGACAAACGGAAGCTTGTAGTTTGAACTGACAACTGACATGATTGGCTATGGACTTACGTATACGCTCAATGATAGAGATTCATAACGCCCAATAAACGGCCGTTGGCAATCGCTAACCACACCTCCGCTACGGGATTTTTCGAAGCGAGTTTCCAGACCCATATCTCACTTGTGATATGGTCAGGTGTTAACCAGACTAACCTGGTCTAGTCCTGGTCTAGTCCTGGTTTAGTCCAGGTTTAGTCCAGGTTTAGTCCTGGTTTAGTCCAGGTCTGCTGGCAGCCCCGCGCCGGGTCAGGCTGCGCTATCACACGTGTCAGAGCGCAGTTTTCTCCCCCCTCCCCCTTCCCCCCACACTTCACTGTTAATAATTTTGTTGAAAATCTATGAAAGTTTGAGTGTTTAAACGAGAGACAAATGTGAGAAAAGTTTAAATCCAGTCTGAGAAAAGATAAGATAAGATAAGCCTTTATAGATCTCACACAGGAGAAATTTACTCGCCACAGTAGCTCCAGGACATTTGGACAAGAGGGAAAAAGTGCATGCAGGCAGGAGGGATAAAGTAAGTAATAAATAATACAAATAGTAATACGTAATAATAATAATAATGGAAAATAGTAATAATGATAATAGTAACAACAAGCATCAACATGAAAAAGGAGGACATTGCACGTCTGGCCTATATGTTAGAATTATACAGTCTGATGGCGGTGGGGATGAAGGATCTGCGGTAGCGCTCCTTCTTGCACTGGGGGTGTCTTAGTTGGCTACTAAAGGAGCTGCTCAGCTCCTCTACAGTCCGGTGCAGAGGGTGAGAGGTGTCGTCCTTAATGGACATGAATTTGGCCAGTACCCTCCTCTCAGCCACCTCCTCTACACGGTCCAGAGGACAGCCCAGGACAGAGCTGGCCCTCTTAACCAGCTTATTCAGTCTTTTTCTGTCCCGTTCTGTGCTGCTCGGGGCCCAGCAGACGACAGCGTAGAGGAGAGCAGAGGCCACCACAGAGTCATAAAAAGTCTTGAGCAGAGGCCTGCTCACTCCAAAGGACCTCAGTCTCCTCAGGAGGTGGAGGCGACTTTGGCCCTTCTTGTACAGGGCGTCGGTGTGGTGGGACCAGTCCTGTTTATTGTTGAGGTGAACACCCAGGTACTTGAAACTGTCCACAGTCTCTATGTCCTGCCCCTGGATGTTCACCGGTGAGTGAGGTAGTGGTCTCCTCCTGAAGTCGATCACCAGCTCCTTTGTCTTACTGGTGTTAAGGCACAGGTGGTTGCGCCCACACCAGTCCACAAAGTCACTGATGACCGAGCGGTACTCCAGCTCGTTCCCCTCTGACACACAGCCCACAATGGCCGAGTCGTCGGAGAACTTCTGGAGATGGCAGCTGTCCGTGTTGTATGTGAAGTCCGAGGTGTAGATGGTGAAGAGGAAGGGTGAGAGGACAGTACCCTGGGGGGCCCCCGTGCTGCAGACTACCACCTCTGACTCACAGCCGCGCAGCCGCACGTACTGTGGACGGTCAGTGAGGTAGTCGATGGTCCAGGCAGCGAGATGTCCATCCACTCCCGCGTCCTCCAGCTTCCCCCGCAGCAGCGCCGGCCTGATGGTGTTGAAGGCGCTGGAGAAGTCAAAGAACATGACTCTCACAGCACTCCCGGCGGTCTCAAGGTGGGTGAGCGCCCGCTGCAGAAAGTAGATGACGGCGTCCTCTACTCCTACGTTTGGCTTGTAGGCAAACTGCAGCGGGTCCAGGGTAGGGCTCACCACAGAGCGGAGGTGGCTGAGGATCACCCTGAGGATCCTGAAAAAAAAGAGGACCCTGAAAAGCGTATAATGTGTGTGGCTGAGCACGCATTATTTGAATTTTTGAGATTTCGCGTTTCGTAACTTGAATTTTCTTTCGTATCTAGAGACCAAAATTTACCGTGAAGGCGTTTCGTAACTTGAAATTTTCGTTTGTTGGGTCATTTGTAAGGTGAGGTACCACTGTATATACGGCATCACAATATAGAAAAATAAGGTCCCTAGAATAAATAGGATTTCCACCGACTGTAAGAACCAGCCTTGTTATAAACAATTAGTACGCTCTCGTTTTGTTGAAAAAGACACTTGTCTTTCTTTTTTGCTTGATACTGTTGTTTGACTAATGATTGGTGAGAGGACTTTTTTGTTTTTTTTAGTTTTCACAGTCTTTGTGCCAATTCAATGTCTGGACAAATTTAGCATAAATTTGGCAATAACTGGGATTATGATTGTCAAAAGTAGAAAATCTGATACTCGTCAGTACTAAAACTAAAACTAGACACTCATATAAACAGGTACTGATACTAAAAAAGTCCTTTCCTGAATAACTTTAGAATGATCTAGAGTAGTATAAGACCCCATAGACTAGTATTCACCCATGGAGCACTATGGAAAATACCTTAACGATTTAGGGATTACACTGATATAACACCACATGGTAACATAAAAGAAAGTACTACTCATTAATATTGAAAATGACATGCTACTGTATAAAGAAAGAGTGTTTTTTATTGTCATCGTGGTACGCAAACTCTCAGCAAAGAAAACAACAACAGCAAAAAAAACTTTCTTGCTCATAAATACACATGAAATTCTCAAGATCCTTTGTTTTTCAGACAATTATGATGCTAATATCGGCACCCCAAACAAAGAAACAATACTAATGAGAGAATAGTTGTATCCATGACAGATGAGGAAAAAGTATAGAGCCATTATTCAAACAAGACAAGAGGGCACTGCCTACGGAGAGGTGACACGGGCCTGTTACTACCTGAATTATGCACCACCCATTGTCCTCAAATATCATAAACTGAAGCACGAACAAGCCTCCTCCCATCAAACGCACCGCCGAATCATTATTTATGTGGCTCCCAAAGCTGTGCAGAACAATTAGTCATATTTGGAAGCTGAAATTAATTGAGAGAGATGCAGCGGACAACAGAGGCAGCGCTTTGTCTCTCCCATCCATCTGACAGGGATAATTAGATATATGAAATTGAAATTCCTCACTGGGGGGTCTGTTGACAACACAATTTGGGATTTTTTTTTCTTTTGTGTTCATGTTCATGCCAATTTGGACTTTGTGTTTTTGCTAAGCGTTAAAAGCGCTCTGTCTGGTTGCAAATAGATGCCATTTCTATCATTTCTATGCCAGTTTCACCAGTTATTTTAAGCAGAGAGTTAATGTTTTGTCGTGTGTGTGTGTGTGTCTATGTTTTGGTAGTGAGTTTGATGTTTTATGTGATATGAATCTTCAGAGAGGATAAAGGAAGGCTTTGTGGTTACAGAGGAATTATGGGTTATGTCACCATTCACCACAAATCTACACGGGGCCTCTTCCGCGAACATGAGAAACTACCGCACTTACGCTTCTCACAAGAGGAAAAAAAAATCATAGTGTGACATTAATAGAGACGTACAGTGCAGCCTGTTCATTTTACAGCCCTTAAAGGCAGCATACAGCGCTCTGCAGTGACAACCTCTGCCAAGGCAAAGCTCCATCTCGCAATAATAATTTAATAATAATTTAAAGGAGAATTAACGTTTTTTACAATCTGAGCCTTATTTCGGTAATAAAACAAGTTGCTTTACTCACCCATAGCACTTTGGTGTCATTTGGAGCATTTCCGGAGATGTTTTAGATTAGCGATCTCCGTAACGTAAGTTCTCGGGGCACATGTTTGCGGTCTCCAAATAACACAAACTTTAGCACTTTTCAAATCATAAAAGCTCAATGTCTTAGTCTACGCTTTCGTTTGAGTCAAAAGTGGCCTGTAATCCGAGATTTATCCATAATTTCGAGTAGATGAGGAGGCCAGTGCGCATGTGCGGAGTCACATCTTATTTCGCTCTCAGCTCTCGGGATCCAAACATGAAACGCAAAGCTGTAAATTATGGATAAATCTCGGATTACAGGCCACTTTTGACTCAAACGAGAGTGTATACTAAGACATTGAGCTTCTATGATTTGAAAAGTGCTAAAGTTTGTGTTATTTGGAGACCGCTAACATATGCCCCGAGAACTCACATTACGGAGATCGCTAAACTAAAACATCTCTGGAAGTGCTCCATATGACACCAAAGTGCTATGGGTGAGTAAAACAACTTGTTTTATTACTGAAATAAGGCTCAGATTGTAAAAAACATTAATTCTCCTTTAATAATAATTTAAGCAGACCCCCCAAGATTTCGCGGGCATTTTTTGTGATTGTTGCGGGCTAAAATGCCTGAATTTGCGTGAGCTTTTCCAAAAAGTTGCGATGAAAGTTGCGGTGCTTTTAAGGTTTTTGTTGCGATTTTGTTGCGGGAGGAAGTGAAAGTTGCAATAAATAGTTGTGATTTTCCCTTTTTGTAATTAAAATTGAGTAATATTTTGAATACTGAGTTATTACTGACAAAGAATAATACAAAGACACAGAAATCACAGACATGGTCCTAAAACAACCTTACCAACATCGAAAATAAATTACTACTAGGAGGGGAACTGTTTCGCGCGGTCTTTTGCTGTTATTTTTGTGGGCAAATGGCGCCGCAGACGTGTTTCTTTGCCATTAGAAGCCGTGTCCCAATTCCCAGAGTGCACAGTTCGGAGCGTGGTTTGAAGGGCATGTGCGTCATTTCTTTTTTGACCCATGCGCAGTTAACACGTGGTCCGGTGATCGCAGTCGTTTCCATGGAATTCGGGGCGTGGACCAAGAGCGTGAAAATGCACGCTTCGAAGACTCATATATCCCAGCATTCACCGCGCGCTACTTCTTCTACGGGAGAAAATGGAGTCGGCCGCTGCTTGTCGGTACCCGATGTGGGCGGAAGTACCTGATGTGGGCTCTGTGTTCGCACATGTGCAGTTTGTGTATTGTTGTACGGGTTTCACGACAGTGCCCGATTCGTTCCTTGCAGTTGGTTTACGGCTCTGTCTGCAGATTACCTCAGGGTGGTTGTCTCGTGTGATTTATCTATCTTTTTTAATCTATCTTTTTGTATCTTTATCTATCTTTTTTTATATATTTTTTATTATTATTATTATTATTATTATTATTATTATTATTATTATTATTATTATTATTTTCTATTTGGAGGTAAATTAACACCTTAGTATTTGCATTTTGTTAATTTTATTTTTATTCCTCATGTAACATGTCCTCTGTAATGGACGTCGGAGACATTTTGGTGTTAAATCCACGTGAAGTTAACAACCTAAAAAAAACTTTTTTTTTAAGGTTCTACAGTTGCCTCAAAAAGTTCTTAGACTCACTTTTGATTTATTTTTAATTTATTTTTTATATATTATGTATTTTTAATACATAATATAATACATTAATTTATTTATTTGAGTATTTATTTACATACTTATTTTTATTTTTGATGTATAATTTATTTATTTATTATTTATTTATTTATTACATTTTTTATCTTTATCTATCTATCTATCTATCATGCCGAAAATTGCCTTCATTGTCAAAATACGTGTCTGTCGTAAATAAAATAAATAATTTTTTTAAAAAGCCCGAATCGGGCAGATAAACCCTCCTTCTTCCTGATACGTCATGATACGTCATTATACGTCATTGTGCGCATGTGCAGAACACACAGGGCCCACATCGGGTACTTCCGCCCACATCGGGTACCGACACTGCTTCCCGTAGTTGCGAGACCTGTCGCATTTCGCAGACGGCCATGCGGTCCGTGGAGTGCACTCAGGGCTGAGCAAGTTTGCACCGCCTTGACTGCAGTCTGAGCCCCCTTCAAACCACGCTCCGAACTGGGGACACGGCCGCAGTTTCGTTTCGTCACATGGAAGTAAGGCAGAAGGAAGTTGGTCGACGTGAGTCAATACGTCGCCGATGACTGGTCAAAATTCGTAAAAATTGTGGGGAAAGTTGCGGTGATTGGTCAAAATTGCAACACCACCCTGAATTTCATTTCATTTCTTTATTTGTTTCATTCATAAAAGATGAATACAAAATAGTTCTGTAACATTTAACCATGTGAATGAAAATGAATGAATGAATTCACGGGGATTGGCTGAAGTTGCGTTGAAGTTGCAAATCGCAACATCGCAAATTCCTGGAGGATCTGATTTAAGGGTATATGCGCCACAAATTAAGCCACAAATATACACAAATATTATAAAATTTTATATCTTCGGCCCAAGTGATACAAAATCTGTGAAAATATTCCAGGTCTAAAGCGTTATTTCCGTTATTCCTAATTCTAATTCATTTTTTATTAATAGTATACGAGTACATTTTTAAAAAGGAATAATAATTTGAATGGCATTTTCACACCCCACTAGAACTGCACTACAGAAAAGACAAATGAGATGCAAGGACATGAATTAAAATGTATACGTGTGAGGAGAGGAGGATGAATTGAACCGGAAAGAACCTTGTGTCTAATGCTTGCCACATTGGCTCTTGAATGAAGCTCTAATTACCCAGTGGTATTTGGTGCCAGTGTTCCCAGCTCCCAGCAGCCCCTGGGCCCAGTGCAGAGCGTCCACACTGCAGCTGCCTCAAACACTCGCAGGTACAAGACTGGGCTAATAGTGGTGCCACAGGGGAGCACATGAAAGCACAGGAAACTGCTGCCAGAAGCCCTGAAAGGATTCATGTAAAGAAGGACATAGATGTGCAGGCAGGGACGCTACGCCCCCTGGATTTGGGTTACCCATCTCTCTGTGTGGCCAGTGCTGCACTCATTTTATAGTGTTAAAGAACAATAGGGTTTTTCATGATACAACTAGATAAACTTTATTGATTCACAAGGGAAATTGTTTTGGGTACGGTAGCTCACTCATCAAATATAATATACAATATAAAACAGAGGGTAAAAGAACAAAAAGAAAAATAGATGGAAAAGCAACCAAAGAGCAAGAGACCTGTGTCAGATGAAACACAATTATATCCTCCTGGGACCCGAAGAAAAAAGTCTATTTCAATTTTTATTTATTTATTTATTATTCATGTATTGATCTGGTTCAGACTTGGTTTAGACCTGGTTTAGTCCTGGTTTAGACATGGTTTAAACCTGACTCAAATTTGGTTCAGACCTGGTTTAGGCCTAATTTAGACCTCTTTTAGTCATGGTTTAGACATGGTTTAGACCTGACTTAGACCTGGTTTAGTCAAGATTTTCTCCTGGTTTAGTCCTGTTTTGTCTTGGTTAATTCCTGATTTGGTTCTGATTTAGTCCTGGTTTAAACCTGGATTAGTCCTAGTTGAGACCTGGTTCAGTTCTGGTTTAGTCCTAGTTTATTTGTGATCAAAGGAGAAGTTCAATTTGTCAACTGGACAAAGCTCAGAGCTGACGAAGCCTCTCGGATGAGCGGCGAAACGTTTTCAACCAAACAAACTTTGTCCAGTTGACAAATTGAACTTCTCCTTTGATCATGGATTCTACCTGGACGACTGAGGGACTTTTCACGCATCCTAGTTTATTTATCATACATAACGCAGCCACAAACTAGAGTCTATCTCAAAACACTTAAAAGACAGACTGGTTAACTCAGTGTCCACTATAAAGGACACTGGCCGGGTCCCAGGAGGATATACATAAGATAAAGGTAATAAATATATATGTACAATCAGATTTAAATAGAAAAGTAGTACAGTAGTCAAATACAAAATACAGTATCAAATATGATGTTCAGTAGCAGCTTTGTACAGTTGTAGGGAGTGTTGTCTGTTACATAAGGGTGAGTTTGTTTGTAGACCTGTAAGCGCCAAGATCATGTTTACAAGAAAACCAAGAAATAATTCTCAAGTTACTGTTTAAAAGCTAACAAATTGCATAATTATGTTTTTAATTAAATGTTGTTTACCAAATCTCCTGTGATAGACTGTATAATCTGTGAAGAGCACCACGGGGCGGGCCGGAAACATGATGCAATCCCAGTGACTGCAGACCTATCCTGAACAACAGGAATTCCCACAAGCTGGATAAACATGTGGACATGGGCAGAGGGTGTCTTCAAACATTTATTTATCTGTTCATAAAAACATGTGCCTACAGCTGTTGACTTTACAATCATGTATACACTTTTAGCTGTTTGACTAAATATTTATCTAATATTAATATGAACCACAATGTGTGAACAAGTCCAGATAAACATTATTTATGGGAATATTTTGGACAAACTGTGCTGTATTGGCCTGTATTGTTTACTTTAGTTAGTATGAGTACAGGATCTGAATGACTCAGGAGGAGTGACGTGAGGGAATGGAGAGTGAAGGAGGAGAAAGTCATTTTAACAAGCCTCATATTAAAATGCCTTGTTTGGCTGACAGTTGTATGGCACTGCTCGTGTGATGGTTCAGGAAGGACAGAAATAATATGACAGGGGATATGAACAAAGAACAATGTAAACATGGTCTGCACAAAGTGATGTTATTATCGGAATATTTAGACAGATCTGACCTCTACAAAAAAATAGGAGCTTTTTACACTAGGTTGGCTTTTCACTAGGGATGTACCGATCCGATACTAGTACCGGATATCGGTGCTGATACTGAAAAATATGCTGGATTGGATATTGGCTTCCAAATATTACAGGATATTACATGAATATCCTGGTTGGGCATATACATTGATGTAATACAGTGGTCCCTCGTTTATCGCGGGGGTCAGGTTCCAGAAATAACCCGTAACCAGTGAAATCCGCGAAGTAGGACAACTTTATATTTTACAATTATTATACATGTTTTAAGGCTGTAAATGCCTTAAAACATTAGAATTAACATTTTCTCACATTTCTCTCTCATTTAAACGCTCAAATTTTTGTAGATTTTCAACAAAATCTCCGCCGGAAGCCCCCGCCGGACGCACGAGGAGCGCAGAGACATGAGTCACTGGATCCGCAGGAAGCACCGCGCTCATCCAACGGCACTGCCACGTCCCGGGACGCGATGCGCACCAACCCCTTGGAGAAGTGCGCGACACGTGCACCCCTCATCGTGGTCAAATCCGTGACAGAGCAGCACGACCGGCGCAAGGCCGGGGCTGCGAGCACGAGATCAAACTGCGGCGCCCTGACCATGCCTCCCCCTCAGGACCGCGTCCTTGCAGCCTGAGCCACAAACCGAACTTGCACAAACGAAGCACGAAACCAGCAAAGAGCCGCACGGGGTGATTTAATCCTGGTTTAGACCTGGTCTAGTCCCGGTTTAGTCCAGGTTTAGACCTGGTCCAGTCCTGGTTTAGTCCAGGACCAGTCCAGGTTTAGACCTGGTCTAGACCTGGTTTAGTTCTGGTCTAGACCTGGTTTAGCCCATGTTTAGTCCTGGTCTAGTCCTGGTCTAGTCCTGGTCTAGTCCTGGTCTAGTCCTGGTCTAGTCCCGGTCCCCCCTGCGTCCCCCATCTATCAATCAGCAAAGGTGTACAGTCTCTTAGCCAATCAGGACACAGAACACAATGTTACACTATAAAAAAATGTTACACTATTTAAAAAAAAAAAAAATTAAATCTGCGAAACAGCGAGGCCGCGAACAGTGAACCGCGATAGAGCGAGGGACCACTGTATGGGATAAAAAACAGATACCACACTTGAATCAGTTTTGTCTTATTTTGTTTTTAGTCTAAAGGAAATGCTATTTGCAGTATTTAAAGCTATAGTAAAATCAATATCAGAACTGAAAAAGCTGGTTCGGTGCACCCGTAGTTTACACTTACACTGCATTCTGGCATTTTTGAAAACCATAACCAACCGTTTTTATGCTTATTTCATTTGCTGGTACAGATGAGCAGTTTTAGGATTTATATTCTAAGCTGGTATGGTGAGAATAAATTGCTCGGTTACATTCTGTACGTTATCTATGCCTATACATAGCTATCTTTCAGCGTCCAAATGTCTAGCGTTTGCACAGAAGCAGTCATCTTTCAGCCTGGCATATACACATCAACATTTCATATGTAATTACTGTGAATCAAGTCTTTGTGCCTGCTCCGCTCATAAAACACAAGGGAAAGGACATCGTTATGCTAGTGGGGCACCTTGCTAAACCGCTCCACTGACAGAAAATGAAAAGCTGTAATTCCTCTGGTGAAGTGAAGTCTGACTTGTCTGAGTAAAGCACTTCCTATCCTTTTGTTCGGATCTCAAAGGAATTATAGAGGCGAGAGTTAGATATGGCTGTTAATAAGACCAGCGGGGCCTGACCAGATGTATGTCAAGGTGATTTAGACCATGACAGTTATATTAAACTAATAAAACCAAGAGACTTCAATAGCTGTATGCATTGTGTTGTGTCCTTTAGGAATGTGAAAAACACTCCACTTTACAGGCTCTGTTTTGGTTCAAGTTTAAGCAGGGAAAGTAAAAGTAGCAGTTTGTCTTTGGTAAACAGGTCTGTGCATTTTGTGAAAAAGACACCGGTTTTTAAGGAACTCTCTTACATTTCATATTAGTGTCAGTGTATAATGCAATACTCTGTGAACTGTGAACATCATTCAAATGTTTTGTGATGTGTCTGGTTTTGTTTTCCCTCTGTGTCATTGTTGATGTAATCCCTCATCTGTCCAGAAGTGGTAGATTTCAAAGAAAGTTATATTTTTTTGAAGGGCCCATATTGGGCTATTTTCAGGTTCTATCAAAAGCATACCTGCCTATTGAGGCTGAGTTCTTCTGTCAAACAAAAAACACTCCACTTTGTGATGTCATGTGGGAATACAGGTACAGGGCTCTCAAGTCTCACGCATTGAGAGTGTGACACACGCAATTCGACATGTTCACACGCTCACACGCCACACATGGTATTTCTCACGCTGATTTCTTTTTTTTTTATTCTTTTTTTTTGTGCCCAGAAAATCGGTCTGTGTGGCTTAGTTTATGCAGGCTCCGTGCGTTTTCAGCAAAAAAAACTCCCCCTGCTCCGGGCGCACGGTCCGGGGGCGGGGGGGGGGGGCATTTTTAACGGATTCATGTAAGAGTCTGGTTAATGCACCGGGCCCACGTCTCACCGCGGCTCACCATGGGCAGTTCGGCTCTGGGCTCTGGGTATTCCGCGCGTAAGCCGTCGGGGAGGACACGTTATGCACGTCCTGAGCCTCAGTCCCGGTGCCACGTCTCCTCTGAGACGCACCGACTCCGGTCCCGGTGTTTTCGTCTGTGCGTAACGTGTCCCCCCCAACGGCTTACGCGCGGAATACGTGCGGCCCAGAGCCGAACTGCCCATGGTGAGACGCGGTGAGACACGGGCCCGGTGCATTAACCAGACTCTTACATGAATCCGTTAAAAATGTCCCGCTCCCCCCCGCCCCGGTCCTTCCTCCCCGCACCTCTCAGCGCGCACTGACAAAGTGAGAAAACAAACTGAGAACCATCAGGTAATAACTTCATTTATGTAACTCTCATTAGTTGCTTTGTAGTTTAAGTTTGCTCTTTAGACAAACAGGACTGTCAACACGCTCACACGGCATTTCTCACGCAATTCAAGGTAAGATAGTCAGAAGTACTAATAACATGCAATAATAGTACATGGTAAAAAAAAGTGTTGCAAAAGTGCAGAGGAAGAAGTAAACAATATAATAAAAATATGTAATAAAATGTAATAAAAATACAAAGTACAATGTACAAAGGTGCAGGTAGGATTAAATAAGGTGTAAGGAGAGTATTTCACAGATTGCACATAATATGGTGTAGTATAAGTGTTGCATGTGGATTTCGTATTGCACATAATATAGTATCAGTATTGCACGTGGGTTATTGCACAGATTACTGCACAGGTAACAGTAGTTTACAGTAAGGATGATTTTTGTTTGAGTCTATAAACTACTGACAACATTTCCCATAAATTCCAAACAAGAATATTATTGTTTAGAGCATTTACTTGCAGAAAATGACAAATGGTCAAAATAACAAAAAAGATACAAGTTTTCAGACCTCAAACAATGCAAAGAAACAAGATCAAATTCATTTTAAAACAACATAATACTAATGTTTACACTTAAGAAGAGTTCAGAAATCAATATTTGGTGCAATAAGCCTTATTTTTAATCACAGCTTTCATGCGTCTTGGCATGCTCTCCACAAGTCTTTCACATTGTTCTTGGGTGACTTTATTCCACTCCTGGTGCAAGAACTGAAGTAGCTCAGCTTTGTGTTTGTGTTGGAATTCAACAGACGCTGGAATGGAATGGCTGTAATATATGTAGAGATGCTGATTTCAGAAAAAAATGCAGTGGTCTCTGATTTTTTTCCAGAGCTGTATCTTCACTAGAATCCTTTAGATAATTTCAGCTCTAGAATAGTCCAGCACTACTAAACTAAAGGTAAACGGTAGCTATTAACTTGAAAACTACAGCATCACAAGGTCAGATCCACTGACCCACAAATGACCCACAGGTTGGCGGTGTATTTTCAGCTCCCACAGATCAATTCTGTCGTTGTGTCCTTGGGCAAGACACTTAACCCACCTCGTCCCTAGTTCCTGTGTACACCGGGGTATGAGTGTGTCAATAAGTGAGTGATTCCTTGTTGTAAAGCGCTTTGAGTGCCTTGAAGATGGAAAAGCGTTATATAAAATGTGACCATTTACCATTTACTAAAAATAAAGGATTACTCAAATGTGTGAATGAAACAACAACACAACTCTGGGTATGTTTTTGATGAGGTAACAACATTCTAACATGACTTAAAGGGATATGCCACCCCCAGGTCAAATTTGGGCATCTCCCCACAGTCCAGAGACTAAAATAAGTGGTGGAAAGCGTTTTCCTGCTCACCCAGCCATTGTCCGAGCCTGTCGCCACTGACCGCCACCGTATCTGCAGCTCCTCCGCCTTAGACTGGAGTCTAACGTCGCCAGAGAAAGATTTCGGCCAAAAGGAATTAATTTGCTCGATGCGTTTCCCAATTACTTTATGTGTAGTGCGCATTCATATCGAGTGCAAACCACGTTGTGCAACAGGGGAACTCCCTTCCCGGTGCGTAACAGGGATTCCCCTGGCAGCGTACTACGTGATTCGACTTTATTCTTCCGCACTGGAAAATAGTTCCCACCCAAAATGACCAAGGCAAGCTCTCCGTGTTGATTTGCACATTTATTTGCACTCGATATGAATGCGCACTACACATAAAGTAATTGGGAAACGCATCGAGCAAATTAATTCCTTTTGGCCGAAATCTTTCTCTGGCGACGTTAGACTCCAGTCTAAGGCGGAGGAGCTGCAGATACCGCGGCGGTCAGTGGCGACAGACTTGGACAATGGCTGGGTGAGCAGGAAAACGCTTTCCACCACTTATTTTAGTCTCTGGACTGTGGGGAGATGCCCAAATTTGCCCTGGGGGTGGCATATCCCTTTAAAGCTCATAAGAGTTTACGTACTATAGGACCTTTAAATCAGCTAGCCATTCATCTGTGTTTTTATGTAGAGTAGAATAAACTGTGTATACATTTCCCCCAAAGTAAAACTATTGAAATAACTGGAGTCTCTACAGTGGTAAGCATGAGGTCATTTGTGTTTACCTGCTCCTCCCATAGCTCACGTTCAGACAAGTATAGAACAGGTCGCTGTGAGGGAGGAGGGAGGGAGTCTTGTGCATGGAGATCAATGGGCTAATAAAACAAATCGATCGAATGAAACCACAGAAAAAAGTGAAGTCATTAATTTGCAGAGACAGGATGATCCCAGCGACCACACTCATTGATTAGAAATGAGGTTTGAGCAGAACCTTCAGGGGGTATCATATTAGAGGAGGGAAACAATGTGCTGGATTTAAAGGAGGGGAGGGGTATGGGAGGTGGGGTTCACTTAACTTTGCTGTACCAATGCGGAGAATAGGTGAACTCTTGGATCAATGGCCTCTTCAGCATAACTCCAGTGAGACGATGACACTGCGGGTCTGTTTGCTTTGCACTGTCAACACTATGTGCAGGTGTGAGCTGTTCTGCTTATGAGCACAGCCACATTGATTTTCCATGCTCTTTTTTCAAACCAAGTGTACTCAAGCATGATTATGATATTGAATACATCATAGAGTACAAAAAGGTCTGCAAATAAGGTCAGGAGGTGAGAAGTAATGTTCCATTTTTATCAATATTATTATTGTTAATCATGATTTGAAATCAATATTATTGGCCTGAGTTATACACGTTGTGGCCCATAACGTTGTAGTGCACTTTAAATGGATTGAATATGGACACTAGCCATAAACCAGACCTCTTTGGAGCTTACAAAGACAGATCAAACTGAAAGGAAACGTGTAAGTAAATATAGAAAGTTCAAAGAATATGGACAAAGGTGCACTCCAGTTATATCAGTGAACAAGAATATTAATGTGAGGTATAAAAGGCCATACATTTAACTTAATTTTATCATATTTGTTGATGTAATTCTTTAGTCTTTCAGAAATGGTCCACATCAAGTTTCAATTCATAGTTAGATAGACACGGTTTTAAACGCCTCTGATCAACAATGCAATATACAAAAGTATAATCTTAAAGGTCCCATGACATGGTACTTCTTGATGCTTGTATATGGCTCCTTAATGGTTCCCTAATACTGTAAATGAATCCTTCTTCAAAATCAACACTCACTGCATGAGATATGTGTCTAAAATGCTTTATTCTGGGTGTTGCTGCTTCAATGCAAATGAGAAGGACAGAGAGATTTGCTAAGGAGCGGGGGGGGGGGGGGGGGGGGGGGGGGGCGGGTTTCCCCCGCTGGAAGCGCAGCTCTGCACTGCTGTCTGCTCGATTCCGTGTTTAACGGGCTAAATAGGGTAGGGGAGCTCACATTAACGTTCAAAAACCTCAGAAAGTGAAAATTTCATGCCATGGGACCTTTAAAAAAAAAAAAAAAAACTTTTGTCAACAAGAGAAAGAACTGATGCAAATACAGTGGTCCCTCGCTCTATCGTGGCTCACCCTTCACGGCCTCGCTGTTTCGCGGATTTTTTTTTTTCAATTTTTTTTTTTTCAATTTTTTTTATAGTGTAACATTGTGTTCTGCGTCCTGATTGGCTAAGAGACTGTAGACCTTTGCCGATTGATAGATGGGAGACGGGGGCAGGACTGGACCGGGACTGGACTGGGACTAGACCGGGACAAGACCAGGACTAGACCGGGACTAGACCGGGACTAGACCAGGACGAGACCAGGACTAGATCAGGACTAAACGTGGGCTAAACCAGGTCTAGACCAGAACTAAACCAGGTCTATACCTGGACTGGACCTGGACTAAACCAGGACTGGACCAGGTCTAGACCTGGACTAAACCGGGACTATACCAGGTCTAAACCAGGATTAAACCACCACGTGCCGCTCTTTGCTGGTTTCGTGCGGCTGGCTGGACGCGGTCTGGGCGCCGCGGTTTGATCTCGTGCTCGCAGCCCTGGTGTACGCGCGGCCTTGCGCCGGTTGTGCTGCTGTCACGGATTTGACCACGATGAGGGGTGCACGTGTCGCGCACTTCTCCAAGGGGTTGGTGCACGTGTCGCATCCCGGGACGTGGCAGTGCCGTTGGATGAGCGCGGTGCTTCCTGCGGATCCAGTGACTCATGTCTCCGCTCCCCTCGCGCATCCGGCGGGGCTTCCAGAGCCGTGTCTCCCCCCACGAGTCACTATTAATACATTTTGTTGAAAATCTACGAAAGTTTGAGTGTTTAAACGAGAGAGAAATGTGAGAAAATGTTAATTCCAGTCTGAGAAAAGTGTATAATGTGTGTGGTGAGGCATTTACAGCCTTAAAACATGTAGAATAATTGTAAAATATAAAGTCCTACTTCACGGATTTCTCTTATTGCGGGTTATTTCTGGAACCTAACCCCCGCTATAAACGAGGTATTACTGTATTTAAAAATTTGTCAAGACTGAAAATTTGAGTCTAAAAATATATTGATACAAAAGTATGTGTGAAGATTTCAACTCAAAGAAGAGCCCAACACTATTTGCCTACAGGACTCCATTGACTCCAACATTCAGTCTACTGATCCCAAAACCAGGCCAGCCCAATATCACCAAAGTTTCCCATCACTCAAAGTTCATCCAATCTGCAGACACAGCATAGCTTTTCTGTGGCCATTTGAGAAAGAGAGAGGAGAAAAGCAGGTGATGTGAGATTGACGACTTAAATACTTCATCAATCAATGCTGCAGCCAATGTGTTGTTTGGTGATTGGTGGAGAATTCAGGCAATCCATCTTTTCTACACAGCAACTGGCATTCGCGATTCTCCTCAGGTTCTCCATGTAAGGCCTTTATTTTATTTATTTTTTTTACTTCCAAGGTTAACCAGTGTCGCAGATATGTTTGCTTTTATTGTGTGTGGGTCAGAGGGGGCTGCTCCATGTTAGCCTGCCACCTGTTATAATTGTCATATTTAGTGCAAAGGATGTGGTAGCAGGTTAAACTTATAACTTATGTCTTCTTAAAGGAGAATTAACGTTTTTTACACTCCTTATTTCGGTAATAAAACAAGTTGTTTTACTCACCCATAGCACTTTGGTGTCATTTGGAGCATAGTTTAGCGATCTCCGTAACGTGAGTTCTCGGGGCGTTTGTTTGCGGTCTCCAAATAATAATAAAGTTTTGTCTGATTGTTTATTGTTTTATTACTTGTTTTATTACTGATTTTACCTTCTGTACAGCGTCTTTGAGTGTCTTGAAAAGCGGTTTATAAATAAAATGTATTATTGATAACAGGAGAAGTTAAATTTGTCAACTGGACAAAGTTTGTTTGGTTGAAAACGTTTCGCCGCTCATCCGAGAGGCTTCGTCAGCTCTAATAAGAATACTGGTAAGACACTTGCTTATATCTTGCTGTAGCAAGATATAAGCAAGTGTCAAAGCAACAAACTTTGTCCAGTTGACAAATTGAACTTCTCCTGTTATCATGGATTCTACCTGGACGACTGAGGGACTTTTCACGCATCTTAAAAAAAATGTATTATTATTATTTGCGGTCTCCAAATAACACAAACTTTAGCACTTTTCAAATCATAGAAGCTCAATGTCCTAGTCTACACTTTCGTTTGAGTCAAAAGTGGCCTGTAATCCGAGATTTAGCCATAATTTCGAGTAGATGAGGAGGACAGTGCGCATGTGCGGAGTCACAGCTTATTTCGCTCCCAGCTCTCGGGACCCAAACATGAAACGCAAAGCTGTAAATTATGGATAAATCTCTGATTACAGGCCACTTTTGACTCAAACGAAAGTGTAGACTAAGACATTGAGCTTCTATGATTTGAAAAGTGCTAAAGTTTGTGTTATTTGGAGACCGCAAACATATGCCCCGAGAACTCATGTTACAGAGATCGCTAAACTAAAACATCTTCGGAAATGCTCCAAATGACACCAAAGTGCTATGGGTGAGTAAAACAACTTGTTTTATTACCAAAATAAGGCTCAGATTGTAAAAAAAAACACGTTAATTCTCCTTTAATATGGTATAGCAGAATAAATAAAATTTATTATTATTATTATTATTAATGACAGTATAGCACTATTGTTATCACTTCATGCTCTTATTTATCTGGCCGGAACTTTTTGGGGATGTATTGTGTTCACATTCAAAGGAATCTATTTGTATTGTATAGGGCAGACGTGTCCAGACTTTTTTCATCAGACACTGCATATTTAAACACAGATGAAGAGGGCCAATTGAGTGCCATAGTGATTAAAACAGTGAATAAAACATGTGCATAAAAGGTTGAATCAGACCTTTGTTTAGAACCTCAAAAGGACACACTAAATAATTTTATATGTATAGGATTATACATAATGTGGGGGCTTATTTCTAGAATCAAAACTCTTAAAATTTCCCGATATAGTAGAATATTTGTCAGGACTTATTATGTTCAAAGCAAGAAATCATTAACTACCAGTAAATATTCAAAATGTATTTACAGAAAGAGAAGTAGGGTATAATCTAAGAGGAACAGCAGTATACTATAAACATGCTCTAGCGCTGACCACAAGAAAAGTTTTTGTATATCGGTCTGTGGGGTGAAAATATGGAACAGCCTGAGTGATGAACTAAAACACTGTTCAAACTTTAAGCAGTTTAAAAAACCGTTATAGTGATGCAATGTTGTAATGGTTAGTGTATTAAATTATTATAAAGGACTTATCTGGGGACATTGTAAATATAAGTTGTATAGTAACACCAGATAAATGTGACGAAGATGGTTCAGAGGAAACCGGACAATATTAATGTTTAAGTGACTGTAAGGGGTGGGATTCAAAAAGTTGACACTTCTTCCCATAACCCTTTGAGATATGTTTACTTATGTAAAGGAATTATATTAATACGTTTACACGTGCATGTATACGTGTAATGTATTATGTACTGTATATTGACTTTGTGACATACTCAATAAATTCATTCATTCATATATTTGCTTTATCGAGGTAGGTACTTAAAGGAGAATTAACGTTTTTTACAATCTGAGCCTTATTTTGGTAATAAAACAAGTTGTTTTACTCACCCATAGCACTTTGGTGTCATATGGAGTATTTCCGGAGATGTTTTAGTTTAGCGATATCCGTAATGTGAGTTCTCGGGGCACATGTTTGTGGTCTCCAAATAACACAAACTTTAGCACTTTTCAAATCATGGAAGCTCAATGTCTTAGTCTACACTTTCGTTTGAGTCAAAAGTGGCCTGTAATCCGAGATTTATCCATAGTTTCGAGTAGATGAGGAGGCCAGTGCGCATGTGCGGAGTCACAGCTTATTTCACTCTCAGCTCGGGCCCCAAACATGAAACGCAAAGCTGTAAATTATGGATAAATCTCAGATTACAGGCCACTTTTGACTCAAACGAAAGTGTAGACTAAGACATTGAGCTTCTATGATTTGAAAAGTGCCAAAGTTTGTGTTATTTGGAGACCACTCGGGGCATATATAACATGCTCGGGGCATATATTATATGCCCCGAGAACTCGCGTTACGGATATCGCTAATCTAAAACATCTCCGGAAGTGCTCCATATGACACCAAAGTGCTATGGGTGAGTAAAACAACTTGTTTTATTACCGAAATAAGGCTCAGATTGTGAAAAACGTTAATTCTCCTTTAAGAAAATATGGGCCAGTTCACCTGGAAGCCTGAGGACCAAAAACAATTGTCTGAGGGCCACATTTTGGTCCCCGGGCAGAGTAGACATGCCTGGTATTGTGAGATTATTTATCATCAATATCTTTGTTAACTCATTTTGCATTGTTATGTTTGTTATATATCTAACTGAGATTATGACAGTATAGCAAAGCAGTTAATAGCCTCACCTTAGCAAGAAGGTCTTGTTCTCTTCATGTCTGGGCGGAGTTCTTTGGTTTTGAGATAGGTCCTCCAGTCGCGTTGAAAGAAAACACAATTTCCTATTGGGAATAAAGCAGTCTTAAAAACATACCATTTACTGCCACAAAACAATTTAGGAAATTGCTTTTTTGCAGTGTATTTACAGCTCTTTCCTTTAAGTCCGTCTCACGTGGTTATAGTAAGACTGGACCCCTGGGTTTGCTTAATTAAAATACATCCTTTTTGCTGTGCCCTCGGAGGCCAATGATAGAATAACTATGCAATGGGCTTTGCAGCATTTAGCTCCTTAAGGTGTTACCCTGTGTTGTCTCAGACAGCCACTCACAGCTAAGTCAACAAAACCCTGTAAAAGGCAGAAAAGAAAGAGTAGGACGAGATGTAAAAAGTGCTTGGCGAGAGGGGGGTCTGATCCCACACAGTGTAAACCCTTAGCTTTTCACACTCAGCAGCGTTTTCATGCTAAGCCCCGAGATCCAACTGAAATCCTCTCACTTATCCTCAAATCCGAGATGAAATACTGTCAGATGTAGCGTGATCCAGGGAATTTGGAGTAAGACTGACGGAGAGGTTTGACTGACCGATACTGGTGTGTGTGTGTGTGCTTGCACAGACACACACACAGGAGGAGAAGCTGCAACTAGGGTTAGGGGAGCTGATTTAATATAAAGATTTGTCAGAGGAGCAGTGAATGAGTCATGTCCATTTGATGGTCAGTAACCAAGGACATTGCTATAAATGAACCATATGGACTTTCAAATGTAGCTACACCTCCACACATAAAATAGGTTTGATGGCTGCTTCCTTTGTGTGGTATAATTTCCTGTTTTAAGCATCTCTTTTTGGGCTCTGTACATAGTGATTATGTGTCATTGTGGCTCTTGTGTATGTTATGTCGTGTGATGTTTTATGTGGGACTATTTGGGGTGATATTCGAAGGGCGTGTGTGTCGCTCATTTCTGAATCGCTCTAAGGCACGGCCAGGAAATGGGAGTCCTGGCATTTTGTTTTGCATCAGTGCCCCTCTTTATTAGAGACGAACAGAATCAGCATAGAATAATAATTGGAAAATTGTAAGCTTGCTTTCATTATAATTAGCGAGATCGCAGGATGCAATAATCCAATTATTTTACTTAAAAGCAACTTTCCTGGTTTCACTTCGCAATGTTTTAACCTCAACTCACCGCCGTTGCTTAGACTATCTGCTCCACTCTGTCCCCTGCTAACATGTAAACAGCAGCATGCTTGAGCGTACTCCGACAGCTGAACATACACAGACATATGAACGCCATTTAGTCCCCTAAGCACACATAAAACACACACACATACGCACACTTCACCAGCATACAAATAATTGAGTAAGATTTCCTGCTACATTAAGTTTAATGTGTTTGACATTCGGTGGGAGGAAACACTGGGGTACGAGCTGCAGGTTTGGAGAGTTTAGGTTTTCTTCAATCAGGGCACTGCATGGGCTTCATTTTACAGGCACGACGCAAAGCCAGCGCCCGTCTGAACTAATTAGCGCTGTAGCGGATGGAGGCAGGTCATGGCTCTCAGAGAATTGGTCCGCAGAGAGGTCACCGAAGGTCAAACTCCTAGTATGGAATGATATAAACAATCATCTATAGACCACAAACCAATCAATCCCTTTTAACACTATCCACTTCCTGGTTGGCTGCTCTCTGGGGTCAGGGGTCAATGTACAAAAAGACAACTGAGGCGGAGAGGTTTGGAATAGAGCACATAACACTGATTAGCTATTCATTTAGTTTTGGCAAGTCAATACTTTTGCTTCTTTAAAAAATCCTGTGTTTAAGGAAATATAATATAGAACTATAAAATAATGTCTAATTCTTTGTATTCAGTGACATTTTCAGTTTTAGGTACAAGAAAATAGGAACGGAGTTGACGTAAACAATCGGTTATTGCTTTGGCATATTGCCTATAGACTTAAAGGGATATGCCACCCCCAGGTCAAATTTGGGCATCTCCCCACAGTCCAGAGACTAAAATAAGTGGTGGAAAGCGTTTTCCTGCTCACCCAGCCATTGTCCGAGTCTGTCGCCACTGACCGCCGCGGTATCTGGTGCTCCTCCGCCTTAGACTGGAGTCTAACGTAGCCAGAGAAAGATTTCGGCCAAAAGGAATTAATTTGCTCGATGCGTTTCCCAATTACTTTGTGTGTAGTGCGCATTCATATCGAGTGCAAATAAATGTGCAAATCAACACGGAGAGCTTGCCTTGGTCATTTTGGGTGGGAACTATTTTCCAGTGCGTAAGAATACAGCCGTATCACGCACCACGTTGTGCAACAGGGGAACTCCCTTCCCGGTGCGTAACTGGGATTCCCCTGGCAGCGTACTGCGTGATACGGCTGTATTCTTACGCACTGGAAAATAGTTCCCACCCAAAATGACCAAGGCAAGCTCTCCGTGTTGATTTGCACATTTATTTGCACTCGATATGAATGCGCACTACACAGAAAGTAATTGGGAAACGCATCGAGCAAATTAATTCCTTTTGGCCGAAATCTTTCTCTGGCGACGTTAGACTCCAGTCTAAGGCGGAGGAGCACCAGATACCGCGGCGGTCAGTGGCGACAGACTCGGACAATGGCTGGGTGAGCAGGAAAACGCTTTCCACCACTTATTTTAGTCTCTGGACTGTGGGGAGATGCCCAAATTTGACCTGGGGGTGGCATATCCCTTTAATGCTAGATGCAATTCCTGATATACCCCTCACAATATTGAAAACACAGGAAAAAGGAAAAAGAGGTATCCATGTACAACAATTACAGTGGTCCCTCGCTCTATCGTGGTGCACTTTTCGCGGCCTCGCTGTTTCGCGGATTCTTTTTATTTATTTTTTATTTTTTTATAGTGTATCAACATTGTGTTCTGCGTCCTGATTGGTTCTCCTCCGTGTCTCCTGTACAGTACAGAATGTGTTCAGTTTGACACATTTATATAGATGTTATAGAGGGGGGACCCGGGGGGACGCAGCTCCGGGAGTCCCGCTGGATGCACGAGGAGCGGAGACATGAGTCACTGGATCCGTAGGAAGTCCAGACCGGGACTAAGACATGAGGACCAGACTGGGACCAGACCGGGACCAGACCAGGACTAAACGTGGACTAAACCAGGACTAAACCAGGTCTAAACCAGGTCTAAACCAGGACTAAACCAGGACTAAACCAGGTCTAAACCAGGACTAAACCAGGACTAGACCAGGTCTAAACCAGGATTAAACCACCGCATGCAGCTCTTTGCCTTGTTTCGTGACCACGGCATGTGTCCATGTGTCCGAAATGTGAGAAAATGTTCATTCCAGTCTGAGAAAAGTGTAGAATGTGTGTGGTGAGGCGTTTACAGCCTTAAAACATGTATAATAATTGTAAAATATAAAGTTGTCCTACTTGGCGGATTTCACTTATTACGGGTTATTTCTGGAACCTAACCCCCGCGATAAACGAGGGATTACTGTATTCAAACAACAATATACATGTGACTATTACAATAATTTAGCTGAAAAATAACAAATCTGTCAACTCCTTTTCTACTGGAAACTAAAAGCTATTGGAAAACGTAATATTAAAGCTGTATTCTGTAACTTTTCTGGTGGAGGGTCTGTCGTGTTCTTGTTTCTGTGGATATGGCATTTCTGCTTTTCCCAGTATGACATTAAACAGCTCTACTTATTCAATTACAGATGGATTTATAGCTCAAAAATACCTAGAAAAACAGGCATTCTGACTGTGAGTGGGGTTGCCTCTCCACAGATCTGACCTGTAACTTGGTCTGGTTTGGTCTCCATGAAGATAGAAAGGCTTAATGCCGTACTGTGAAACATTCTAGCCAATTCAATAATATTTCTGTGGAGAAAAGCGTTTGAAACCTGTAAAATCACCATAAAGACTCATTTCAAATTGTGAAAAGTGAAAAATTATATCCTGTACGTTTAGAAACACAATGAATACGACTAACTTTCAGCATGACGCTGTGAAAAAAGCAAAAGAACAGAAGCTTTAATCTGTGCACCGTGTGAGTTTGTATTTGGGAGCAGTAAGACGGAAACCAATGCTGGAGGAATTGAATTACCAGGGCCTTTTCTCATTATCATTTAGCCCTCTTTTATGCCCCACCAGTGCAAGATGATGTTCCCATGACCCCAGTGCACAATACACACACATATTATTCTATCCTGCACACATGAAATTCCTGCAAATAAAAACCTTTGTGCTCGGCAACAGCTAATTATTTGACAGATTGGCCCCCTTCTGGCTCAGGTTACAGTGTGGAGCAGTGGCCATGTTATAGTGCCATTCACACACACAGCACTCGCCCGGTCGCCCCAGTGAAGAGAAAATCCCAGAGGGCCTCATTCTTTTCAGGAGATTATATATTTTGGGCCCCCACCTCCTCCTCCTCATCCACCCCCCCTCCCTCCCACCATCTATCCATCCGAAATCAGGGAAGCGTGTTGTGTGCATGGGTTGTGGGGCAGATGGGGGGAAGGGGGGGGGGGGGTCTGTGTGTCACCGTCAGTCATTTCATAGTTCAAACAGTGTGCTCAAGCAGAAATAGTGAAGCTCCGCATTACTTCACAGGAACAACTTCTCAGAAAATAAGTTTGATGAAGTAATAATGGCACGTTATATTAAAGATCCCATGACATGGTACTTCTTGATGCTTTTATATGGCGCCTTAACGGTTCCCTAATACTGTAAATGAATCCTTCTTCAAAATCAAGACTCATGAGAAGTGCATGAGAAAGCCCCATGAACACAGTCAGAGTCATAAATATCTCTCTCAAACACTTTATTATGGGCGTTGTTGCTTGAATGCAAATGAGGAGGACAGAGACAGGCCAGTGCAGCGGGTGGGGCGTGGCCAAACTCTCCGCTCTTTCCTCTTTAGCGGTGCGCTGGTGCGCTGGTGCGCTGGCTCCACTTCCGCGTTTAAGCGCAGAGGAAGATATGAGACGATTTCCATTGAAAAATAAACACATTTCCACAGAAAATAAAATTAAACCACTGCTGTTTCAGAGGTTCGGAGGCTCGGATAAAGGACATCCGAGCCTGGAAACACTCTCACGTGCCACCAGGCAAATATTAAACTGCATCTCGCATTGCATAGCTCGTCTGCGGTCCAAACTCTATGGCCATGAGTTCCAGAGACGCTGGGTAGACATCCAGACGGGGGGTGGAACTGCATTTGCATTTTTCCCTGAGTGTGACGTCAGAAATTTCCCTTGTTCAGAATCGCCTGTTTGGGGTGTCTTTTTTTCAAACGCAGAAAAGGATCGCAAATGCTCAGTTTACACATTTCGCAACATTTAGCCATGGGGGGGGGGGTTAAACAGGGTAGGGGAGCTCACATTAACGTTTAAAAACCTCAGAAAGTGAAAATTTCATGCCATGGAACCTTTAACATTTAGCAATATAACAACTTTTCAAACTAAAAGGTTCATATAAAGCTAACTCAAGAATATGGATGCACTGATCCACATTTTTTCACTTCCGATCCGATCCCGATATCTGCCGATAACGATACTATTACGATACCAAAACTGTTTCTTTCAATATTATCATCATTATTGTCAAACTACAAATAAACTCATCTCTACAGGCAAGTAGGCCTATGATATGAACAAATGTTTGCATGTGTGTCCCAAAAGGCAACTTGAGGTAAGTATTGGTTGGTCTTGCATTGTCCCGTAGAATTACATGCACTTTTTCTAGCTGGATCTCCCCGTGATTTAACATCTCTGTAAGGGATGCGGCGACTGTAGCTCGGTCATGTGAGCCTCTGCACTTTTTTACCTGGAGCGCCGCACAACAGAGCCTGTGCGAACCGCGGTCAATCCAGTGCACAGTGAGGCTTATCAGTGACATTGGGCAGACATCCGATGTCCAAATATCTTCAAGATTCAAGATTGTTTATTTGTCATATGCAGAATCAACACAGGGTCAACAATGCAATGAAATGCTTAGGATCAGAAGAACCATTGAGTGTTGCAAAAGTGCAGGGGAAGAAGTAAACAATATAAAAAAATATGTAAAAAAAATATGTGAATATGTGAAAAATATGTAAAAAATATATATGTAGTAAAGCTCAGATCTGGAACTCTTTTTAGCTTCTCAGCTAACTTGGTTGACACTGTAGAATTCGGGTAGCGCAGTCTCTGATAAATCGCTTCCGCATCTCGGTACAACGGCTTTGCAAACATTGCACGTTGCCGTCTTGCTTTGAGGTGTTTCTAGCAAAAGTATTTCCACACAGCGGACATGTTGTGATGAAAAGTTGGTTAACTGCCTTGTGCTGCTCAATGTTCGCCTGCTAGCTCGCGCTGCTAGTTCGCCTGCTAGCTGGCTGCAAACTGTGGAATGGATTTTCAGAACGGAGGCGTGTCATATCATTACTCTGTGTCTCATTGAGATACACCTCCGTTCAGGAAATCCATTCCCCATTTTGCAGCAGGAGCAGAGCAGCCGACAGGGAATCACTCGTGGAGTCATTTCAGCAGATAATGTGTATATACAGACATGGCTCATGGTTCGGAAATTTTCGCAGGTTGGATCGGAAAAACCCAAAACATGCTCCAGGTAAAATCCTGACCAAGGCTAGCAATAAGATCATGGAGATGGGACCCCGGGCGCCTGAAAGATGAGCTGCCCACTGCTCCTGAAGGATGGGTCAAATGCAGAGAAATAATTTCCCTACGGGGATAAATAAAGCGTGTCTTCTTCTTCTTCTTCAAATTTCCGATCCGAGAATTACGTTGATATTGGAAACCGATACCGATACTGGATCGGATCGGCCCCATCCCTACTCAAAAATCAAAAGTTTCCGTTGTTCTGTCTTATATTTTGTCTCTCTCTACACAGCTCAAATCAAAATTGTTTGGTTTCACCTTGTGATGTTGGGCGGTGGTAATTTAGGGAGTGCTCCACTGTGTTTTTGGAGCGCTTAGACTTTCACCAGGGCCATACTTTTAGTGTTCACATTGTGTACATGCATCTAAACATGGAAGCTAGCTGCTATTGTTTTACTTTGCTTTACTCATCCAGCACAGAAGGTCCCTGTGCCATCTGCTGCCTCAAAATATTTGTGTTTCAAACATTTACATGTAACAAATATAATGCTGAAAAACGGTGTACAGTGGTCCTTCGCTCTATCGCGGTTCACTGTTCGCGGTCTCGCTGTTTTGCAGATTAAAAAAAATGTTTTTATAGTATAACACTGAGTTCTGCGTCCTGATTGGCTAAGAGACTGTAGACCTTTGCCAATTGATAGATGGGGGACGCGGGGGGGACCGGGACTAGACCAGGACTAGACCAGGACTAGACCAGGACTAAATGTGGACTAAACCAGGTCTAGACCAGAACTAAACCAGGTCTAGACCAGGTCTAAACCAGGTCTAAACCTGGACTAAACCAGGACTGGACCAGGTTTAGACCTGGACTAAACCGGGACTAGACCAGGTCTAAACCAGGATTAAATCACCCCGTGATTCTTGCGTTCGTTTGTGCGTGTTCGGTTTGTGGCTCGGGCTGCAAGGACACGGTCCTGAGGGGGAGGCATGGTCCGGGCGCGGCGGTTCGATCTCGTGCTCGCAGCCCTGGCCTTGCGCCGGTCGTGCTGCTCTGTCACGGATTTGACCACGCGCACTTCTCCAAGGGGTTGGTGCGTGTTGCGTCCCGGGACATGGCACGTTGGATGAGCCGCTCCCCTCGCGCATCCGGCGGGGCTCCCGGCGGAGCCCCCACGCTTCACTATTAATACATTTTGTTGAAAATCTACGAAAGTTTGAGTGTTTAAACGAGAGAGAGAAATGTGACGAAACGTTAATTCCAGTGTTTAAAGGCATTTACAGCTTTAAAACATGTATAATAATTGTAAAATACAAAGTTGTCCTACTTCGCGGATTTCACTCATTACGGGTTATTTCTGGAACCTAACCCCCGCGATAAACGAGGGATTACTGTTTCTCAAAGTACAGTTCAAGGCTAAATTATGGATCTTAATGTATATATACATCTACTAAGTCTGAAATAGAGGATTATTAGATTTGAGTTGAGGTCTGGGCACTATATCTTTATAATATGATAGAAGATGCCTGGATAGAAGGCCTTGCTTGCTGCCCAATTGATTTTTTGTCTTTTTCTTAAAAGCTTTAGAAACTTGCCTAACTAAAAATAGCACTTGAATTTAAAATCGTATTAAACCACCTCTTTCCCTTTAAACCAATGGGGGGGAGGGGTTGAATATTAATGGATCAAAGTCTTGGGTGGGCATGCCTTTGGCTCTGATTCAGTTCACTTATAACAAGAGTTTGTCATTAGTGTTTCGGACATGGACCACCAAGATAAATGCCAACACATGTTTAAATTATCTGGAGAGTAATGGCATTTTCCTTCAGCCCCTCTTTCCCCAAACAATCCATCACTGACTTGATACCGCTTGTTTCAATGCAAGCTTACATGTTAAAACTAATATCTTCTTCATCTGTTTATTTGCACAGGATACATACCCGTGACTGTAATCTGTATAAAAGGATAGATTCATTAGCTCATTGTCATTCAGACTGAGAATTATTCTGCTTCTAATGCTGCTTATTTTTGGTAGGAAATCCATCTCAGTTATTTATCAATGTGCTGCAGTAACAAAAGTAAAAGTGTCCTTCTTAAGCCCTTATTGTCAATATAAAGTAGAACAGTGTGGTGTAACAAGAGGCACGGGGAGGAGGTATACAAGGCAGTGGGCTAAACATAGTGGCAACAACTCCAAAGTTGACCTAAGGTTTTACAGAACCAAAACTCAGAACTTGTGAAATGTCTGGGACTGTAGAATTATGAAGAAGGAATTGATATTGTGTACATCTGTAAAGTGCAAGTATGATTTTGAGTTTAAGGAACCACAGAAAGACACTGTGGTATATGACCTTGATGCTGGTGAAATATGTAATGCTTCTAGAGGAGCAGTTCAAACCTTGTCAACACACTGAGTGGCATATTAAAATGTGTTTTTCAATCCAAAGGAAATTTATGTGCGATAGCTATATATATTTAATGTCCTCTCTAGTATTAGGGATGCACCAATACGATACTGGTATTAATTGGATGTAGTAAGACTATTTACAGGCTGAATTTGACCTAAAACATCTCATAATCTAACAGTTACATTGCACAACTGCATCTCTTGTGTAATAAGTTAACTATGTTTTAAGGAAATAAGTGCCATGTCCTGTCTGGGCACTGGTTATTATGAGGTATTGACAAATACTTAAAGGGACAGTGTGTAAGATTTTTACCTGTTAATTACTGAAATTGAAGATACCCATTCAAAAATACATTGTTTTCCTAGCCTTTTCACTTCCATCATGAAATCAAAGTATTCTTTTGGACTTAGATATAGTCACATAAAAGGGGGATCTTCCCCATATAGAGGCAGCCATTTTGAATACGAGAGCCACAGAAGGACATTTGGGCTCATCCTTCGCCTCGGCTCCTGCTAACAGCTGCTTAGCCGCGCTGCGTTTGGGAGTGAAGGACAGAAGGAGAGAAGGGGAAGGGGAGGGGGAAGGGGGGAGCCTGTGTAAAGAAGCATGCTGCCGGATCACACATCGTAATGGATACAACACGTATTTTGGACTAAATTGTTTTACTGGATTTTATTCGCTGGATCCTTATGGACAGATTGAGACCAAGTTTATGATGAAATACAGAGTTTGACCTGTGCAGAGCCTTCAAAGGTAAGCTAAGTAAGCTAAGTTTTGTGCTTTTCCGTATAAAAGCCCCATGTGCTCGGGGAGTGATTGTTTTGCAGGGAAATGAATTGCATAGTCAAAAAGAGGAGACTGTAAGGTTTCATTTGATGTGTAGATTGTCATGAATCATGATCGGGATTGTGTGTTTTCATGCGAAAAGAAAAAAAAAAAAGTGAACGGGGGACCGCGCTTTATGTATACAGCGGTGCGCGGTTCGTGCGCGGGCACGCGCGATCTCGGCGGTACGTCGCGTCCGGGTGACCCTCGAGGTCTGCCATAGCCAAAAGAGGAAGTGGAATAGCTAGTAACCACCTATGCGCCACGAATCCTACACACTGTCCCTTTAAAGGTACACTGTAAGATTTTTACCCGTTAATTACTGAAATTGAAGATACCCATTCAAAAATACAGTGTTTTCCAAGCCTTTTCACTTCCATCATGAAATCAAAGTATTCTGTTGGACTTAGATATAGTCTATTTCACCTGCATAAAAGGGGGATCTTCCCCATGTAGTGGCATCCATTTTAATTATGAGAGCCACAGAAGGACATACTGTATTTTGGGCTCCGCCTTCACCGTTTTCTTTATAGCTGTCGGCACTGGCCCGTGGATTTCACACAATGAGATAGTACGCGTTTGGATAAACAATGACAAGCATGTTGCCGGATCACACTTACTTCGCACATACATCGCAGGAGCAAGCACCTTCATCTAAGAGGAAAACAAGAAGGACTCTCGACACAGAGAGAAGTCGACATAGTACCTACTGTGGTTAGGGCTTTGTTGCAGTGCCAGCCCGCACCCCGGGTTCCACCTTCGTCCCCCCAAGTGCAGACTGACCTCCGCCCTCCGCGGTCCGGTTCCCGATTCCCCCCACCCGCGCACAGCGCCGGGTGCGCTTCATGCGTGCGCGCGGTTCGGGCGCGGCTGCCCACCGGGTGAACCCACCTCCGGGTATGCCGAGCTGCCCGCGTTACGTCGCGCCCGGGTGACCCTCGAAGTCTGCCGTAGCTAGAACTGGAATTGCAATACCCACCATCCACCAATGCGCCACCATCCTACACAGTGTACCTTTAATGCCAGAGTATCAGTTCAAAACTCTATGCAAAGATCCAGGTGCTGGTAACAACAGGAACATTGAATAATTCCAGAAAAGAAGAAATTTACCGCACACTCACTTGACTTTAGTCTTATTCCTTTATTGGGCTTAGAGCGAACAATGCGTTTCGCTTCTACACCGTCATCAGGTATCAGTATCGGAACTGAAAAAGCTGGATCGTGCATCCCTAACCAGTACAGTGAAGCTCTCGCAGAGCTGTGGTTTGGTGTACGGCTGGGATGCCTGTCGACAGTGTTACCTGGCATGAACCCAAGCGACTGGAGCCTGGAGTATTCATTGCTCAAACCTGGGTGAAGGTCATGGGGACCAGCTCTTCCCTGCTTTGCTCCCCAGTGAGCAAACATATGGCAACAGAGCACCTTGAACATGTTTGGGTGTCCAAAACTACATGGCTTTTTTCGATAGGCGCCACAAAGCGACAACAAAATAAAGTAAGGTACAAGCACTTTTTTTTTTTGGCTAGATAAATACAACAAACTCCATCCACTTGATACACACACGCTGAAAAAATGTAGGGACTAAATGTTATAGTACATGTTTATAGTTGTCCTCTGCTGCACCGCTGCTGCAGCCAGTCGAACCACTTCCATGTTTTGTCAGTGTTAAGCTCATTAGTGGCTGACCTAAAGGCATAAAACAGAAAAGTGCATGCTGTTGCATTGATGGAGCCAAAAAATGTAGATAATTGATGTTTTCTATTTCAGGCTAGTAAAAATAAACAGGTCTCACTATGAAAATGGTATGGTGTGTAGTTGACGCTCTGTACTTGCCTTGAGTGTTTGGTAGTGAAGAGGTGAGGATGATGCTCTTTCACTGGGGCTCTCTGGTGTCGGGAAGTCCAGCCCAGGTGGCGACTCAAAAGGCTGACTTCATTAGCCTTAAAGAGGAAACAAAGGAAGAGACATGGTGAAGAAGCTATCCCTCATCTGCAGGGCCAGCGCCTGACACATTAGGAATCTGTATGCTCAATTAAGCACTGGCAGGCTCATTTTTCCTCCGCCGCTCCCTCTCTACCACTTACTCCTGATCAAACACAACAGCTATCATAGAAGATCAGATCAAGATGTACACTGCATGTTTGTGAATATTCAAGTGACAGAACTAGGGATTTGTGCATTTGCGAATTGTTAGCGTGCTTTAAAGTAAATTCCTTTTTGTTTTTCAGGAGGATGATCAAAGGTGTCACAAGATCAGCGGCTGTGTTGAATCCTGATACTTTTTGTAAGTACTTTAAATATTAGCTTGGGATCCAGTTGAAATGTATACTTTGGATTAGAGGTTGATTTTCATTTTTCATCATTCTGAAACCCATGGATAGTCAACTTAAGTTCCAACATAGGGTAAAAATTTGTCTAGTATTATTATAATGTATTTTAACATTTGCACAAGTACAACAAACTCTGTCAAATGAATAAACGATGTTAAGTCAACTAAATGAGTAGAGTAATGAGTGTTTTATATATGGTAACATTTCAGTTTTGACCCCCAGTACACATACGCTCACACATTACCCCCCAAATTAACACCAGCTCCGTGAAAAATGACAATGTTCCTTGGTATGACATGGGTGGTGGTCCCAGGGGCTGCAGGTCAATGTGATATGCATCATCCTTTGATTAACGAGGCGAGATGGGACGCTCTTTTAAAATCGCCAGGGTCACGGCTTAAGAGGCCTCCGGTCGGACACTCCGCCACACTTCACAGGACGGGGTGGGCGTGGCCAGTCATACAGAGAAGTTGTATGACTGGCCACGCCCACCCCGTCCTCTCTTCCTTCCTCCTCTCTCTTGCCGAGGTCTATGGGACAGATGAAAAATGGCGTGCAGCTGGCGGAGCACTTCCTCTCCTCTGGTTGGGGGCAGCAGTTCACTCCTCTGGCAGAGACCCTCACACCTACATTAATAAGGGCTCTCTTAAAGTCACTCAGGGCGCTGCACTGCATGGCCGGGTGAATACCATTAACTCAGCCTTTGTCTGTATTAAAATGTCATTAGTTATAGCTACATTAACATGCTGTTTTGACAAAAGTGCATTTTTACACGTATGACATTCAAATGACGTTACGGGGCTTACACTGCAAAAAGGAAGGAAAAGGAAGTATCTTAGGAAGTTCAGATAAATCAAATTAAGACTATTTAACTTGAGTAGAGAGAGTAGACTTCACTTGACCAGTAAAATTGTCAACCAATAGAATAAGTTTTGTTTGTTTTTTCAGTTCAAACACCATACAATTTAGTATGTATGTTTAGTATAGAATTTCTGAGAAAAAAAGTCAGAAATAGCCAGAAAGTAGAAGTAGACTACTACGAATCACAACAGAGCCTCGGAAGTGGTTTCTGTTTGCTGCTGACATGGAAGTCTTAAATAAGTGTTATAATTGGGTTTAATAACAAGGAGGTTCTTGCTGTCTTGGTACAGAATCACAGTATTGTGATTTCTAAACATACTTTGAAGAGGCGTTGTCGCGAACTTGGTCATTCAGATTCCATATGGCAAATTTCTGACTTTTTTCTCAGAATTTCTGACCTTTTTTGTCAGAAATTCTAACTTTTTCTCAGAATAAAAAAAAATAAATCTGTTCATGTGGCCCTAATCCTCTTCTGTAATTTAGTTACTTATTTTAACTACAAAGAGCTGTCATTTTTCTTATCTTCAATTACACTGGTCTACAACTTTTTGGACTCGATCTGCTTCTGAGATAAAGGTGGCTAAATCTCATTTATATTGATAAGATGAACTGAAAATCAATTGATAACTGTGCTGGTTAGCTAATGTATTCAAGATATTTAATGATATTGTTTTACATCAAAATCACATCTGTTTATACAATAGATTTAGGCATTTTTGCTTAAAAATAATATTTATATTTTGAAAATATTGAACTTGCACTTCTTTATCCGTCAAGAAATAAACAAGAAATATCTTAAGACATCAGGTGCACACAATTTCGAGGCATCTCTTATGTGAAATAAAAAAAATATTTGATGTTAAAACTCTAGACATATTAAAATGAATGTATGTGAATGTGCAGGCTTTCAGATACAACTGTTGCTTGTAGACACACTGTACCTTCTGATAAACTACAGTTTTTGACTTATTTTGCATAAATTATACAATACTATATCTTGGAAACTATAGCCAATCAGCACTTCTGACTTGCTTTTTCTTTATTATTGACCTAAACCAAGACAAATTTCACTACTTTTGTTCTGGAAGCATTTTGCTTGTAGACCAATGTTACAGAAAGACTTGTTCCATTGGTAAATCATTTTACTCAAATGAATATAACATGTTCTTAATTCAAGTAGTTTTAACTTTTCAAGATTTTAGTTTTTGTAGTGTAAGATCAATACATGGACTGACTGTGTGAACACAATGCATGTAACCATATTATGAAAACATACATTTGCAAAAGATTATGTAGTCAGACTGCACTCAATATAAACAAAACAACATTCTGCAAAAAATATTCTAATTTATGTAACATTGGAGAGGCCTTACCTTCAAAACTAATAACATTGAATTAAAATGTAATTACCTATAAAAGTGTTAATTCAAAACGTAAAACAAAGTATCTATCCCAGACCCTTCCAGCATAACAGGACAAGAAGAAAAGAACAAGGACAGATGAACTTAAAATGAGATATACAATTCATTAACTTTAAGAGCCATCTTTCTTTTGCTATTATTCGCCTTGGAATTTACCAGACACGCAACATCTTTTGAAAATATGCTAAACTCTTTTGTGCAGCCATGGGTTTGATGTAAGCTTTATTGGCACTCGAGAGTTCTTCTATAGTCAGATTTAGAGAGGTCTGAAAAAGAGGTGCTAATCATAATGCTGAGCTAGCCTTGTTGAGCTGCTAATTACCTCCATTATAAAGATGCAGAGGGTCCTATTGGTGCATATGTGTGTGCATGTATTCGTGTGTGCGCTTGTACTCGTGTGGTCCGCCCTGATTAAGCGGAGGATTAGTAAAGCCGTCCCACAGAGGGAGGTGATCAGGGGCTGTACGGAGAGGGGGGATGTTTTGGGGGGGGGCGTAGGGGTGGGCTGGTGTCCCCCTCCTGGAGACAAGCCCTGACCTTCTCATTTCATCCTCATTAGTATCTCATGTCAACAGAGCAGCCACTCTTTAATCATCTGCTATCATCCCAGGGCTCGCAAACAAACGGCACAAATAAACACCAAAGTTAGCCAGAGGGCCATTCGGACACACAGATGTATTAGCAGGATTAGTACATAAAAGTGGCATCATATTTAGAAGAACTAACCAATAACAGTTACAATTTTATCATATTACATTTTAAAGAGTTTTAAATCATTATAAAACTGGTATTTGCCACTGTAAACACTAAGCTTTTTTCTTAAAATGTGCTATTTTATTTTAATAATGTTACACTAATGAGATGAATTGTATGTGTGTTTTAGTGCTAATTTGGGTAGAAAAAACACAAAAAACAAAAAGATAAAAACACACACAGAACAAAAACATGCAATTTTCCAAGTGAAGTGCTCCTAGGCTACATTTATTGTTTAATCAAATTGGTAAAAGTCTATGACCTGCTTCAAGTTAAAGGTCAGTTCTAAACTTCACTCATAGTTGCAAATTGCCCACTGTATTTAACCAATAAAAAACCCAGTGAGCCTGTGAGAAAAAACAACAGTTGCCGTGACGGTGCTATAGTACACAAAATTAACCGGTGTGAACATTGAGCTGTGGTAGAATCAAAAAAATAGTCTGACTGCCCATTTATTATTATTAATGTATTTATTTAGTCTGTCTAAGCCCATCAATTGTATTTTTACTGTAATTTATTGAATTATATGCTACTATTGTATAGATACTAAATTGTTTTTTATGTTTGTGATCATAACACATGTACTAAATTGTCTAATGTCTGCAACTTCAACATATTTTCTGTTGTGTGCTATATCTTTATATCTGGGACTGCGGATGGAAATTAGCACTGTGCTAAATCCGGCATATTTACGTCGGTTTGTGCGATCTTATACAAATTGTGCGTTCATTAATATGCATTGTCCCTTCCAAATAAACGAATAAATAAATAAATCTACATCTCCAAAGCTGAAAATGCTCTCTTCCACCTTCCGCCTGTTCTGAAGCTGTTTTTCAAGTAAACAGCTGCCTTTTTACCTTTTGTTCAGTAGAGATTATTATCAAAATGACGCTAAAGAAGGTGTACGGAGTTTAAAAACACAGTGCAGCAGTTTCCATATTACTATTATGAAATCGCAGTGGAAGGAAATGTTTTCTGTTTGAGAGGTTTGTGTATGAGGAAATAACCGTATAACAGAAATGAGGAAATAATGTAATATTTGTCCTTTAATAACCTAAATCGTAGGAAAACTTATAGAAACTTGGTAACTGATGTTTATGGGCACTCGGTTGGCAGTGTGGCAAAGCTGTGGACTCCTCTGTGCCACGGCGGACCACAGCAGTTAGGGAAGGAGGAGGGGGTCAGAGTGTACGAGAGTGTAGCAGGGGGGTGCAGTGTACGGGGGTCTAGGGTGCCAACGCAAATGAGCCCCATTCATTTCCCCATTTTGGCATATGGTGGCCCATTGTCCTCGGCCACAGAGGCAAAAGTGATGCAATTTGTTGGCATGTTGCTGTCATTTTCACAAAGTGCCCGTCCCACTGTGGGTTTGGCCAGCCCCAGACAGGCAAGGGCGGCTAGCTCGTTGTTCGACTCATAACATGTGCGCCTTCTTGTGTGTGTCGAAATCCCTCCACGATTTACGATAGCTGTGATCACACCTCCACTCATTACGCCCGACATATGTTGCCTCGTGAATAAATATTTTGAAGAAGAGAGAAAGAAAGTCAAGCGTTTGTGAGGAACAACAAGGCTACTGAGATTAATCCTTCTGAAGATTACAGTATATTAAGTATTATCTGTGTCAATCCCTGTTTTCTTGATATAACAATAGTGTAATCCTTGTTTTTCAGATTACTAATCTTATGATGTAAACATATCCCTTTTATTTTTCTCAAGGTAAAAAAAAAGCAGTTGCAGAGAGGTAGTATAATTCTTATTGCAGGACGGGCATCTGACATAGAAACGAATCAAAGCATGTGGGAATCTATAGAGTGAATTCATGGGTTTTAGCTTCCTGTCATATGCAACAATTTGAAGATTATCTACAACTCTGGGAAATGCAAAATGCAAAATTATCAGTTTTTCTGATTTTACTACTTATAGGTATGTGTTTGGGCAAAAGGAAATATGTTGATTTATACACGCCCCGTTTCTTTCTGCAAAAAACAAGCCCTTTTGAAATTAAAAATGTATGTTTTTAACGTCACTAATGCTGTTATCTGAAATGTGGAGAGGCTTCTTCATGGTCTCAACTAGCACATACTGCAAAAAAACGAAAATCACAAATTTTGAAACAAAACAAAACAAAACACAAAAACCGCATTTTCTGAGAATCTGCCGATTACGGGCTTGAAGTCCGTGGTGGGACACATTTTTGTTTGAGTCTATAAACTACTGACAACATTTCCCCCAAATTCCAAATAAAAAATATTATCGTTTAGAGCATTTATTTGCAGAACATGACAAATGGTCAAAATAACAAAAAGATACATGTTTTCAGACCTCAGACAATGTAAAGAAACAAGATCAAATTCAACACTTAGTTACTTAGTAACACGTTACTGTAGTCGGACTACTTTTTTCAGTAACGAGTAGTGTAACGCAACTACTATTTCAAAACCAGTAGTCAGATTACAGTTACTTATCTAATACACTGTGCGTTACTATTTCTGCATTTCGGGGGAACGTAGGTTACCTTAATTTATTCTTATTTTTTGGCTACGCGTTTCTTACGAGGTTACGTCATCTCGGCTCCGCGGCGCCAAAGTCGATGTAAACAATATGGAAGGAGAGAGGTTCACCTTTTCCAGCTGGAAATACAGGCATTATTTTGATTTTATTTCGGCTAAGGATGACAACATTAAGGTCCGTTGTACACTCTGTGCTGGTGATAGAGAGCTGTCTACCTTCAAAAACACAACGTCAAATCTGAAAAAACATCTGGATAAACTGCACAGCACAACGAAGCTAACAGAGCAAGATCCGCCCGATGCGAAAGTCACAGGTGAAGGAGGTCCCTAGCAAGCAAAGGAAGCTGGATTTCAGTGTAAAACCAGTAAGTGGGGAGTTGAATAGGATAGTTGGGTATCATGTGGTTGACGAAATGCTGCCTGTGAACACTGTTGACTCACCATGACTGACTTTATTCCACTCCTGGTGCAAGAACTGAAGTAGCTCAGCTTTGTGTTTGTGTTGGAATTCAACAGACGCTGGAATGGAATGGCTGTAATACATGTAGAGATGCTGATTTCAGAAAAAAATGCAGTGGTCTCTTATTTTTTTCCAGAGCTCTAAATAATTGCTATGGCAACATTTATTTATTTATTTATTTATTTTAATCATTCTAAAAACCCATAGATAGGCATGTGATTTATTTGGGACTGTAAAGATAAAGGCCTTAACACTTTACTCACAATGTAAAGATGAGATAAGATCATCCTCTATTTGTCCCACAATGGGGAAATTGCAGTGTCACAACACAAGTTTCAGAAACAGGAAAGTATGAGCATGCATCAAAATTAAGATAAATAATAATAAGATAAATAAAATTAAGATAAATAATAATAATAATAAGTCTGTACAATCAACTAAAAAAAACCACAACACTGTAAGGTTAAAAGGCACAGGAACGCTGCACAATAAATGTCTTTGATTCTGAGCAGTGAACAAACAGCAGTGAACAATGAAATGGAATTGTATAGAAAATAACACAGTTTTAGCATAATGTGAGAGCGAGAGTACACTGGGTCGCTATACGGTTTGGATTTGTTCCTGGTTTCACTATACCATGCATTTCACATAACTGGTGGACAAAGAGGGGAAGAAGTCTTGTTCAACTTCCTAAAATAGACAAACTTATGACATGAGGTGCACATTATTACCATGCAGCAGCAGAAAGAAAGTCTAGACATGAGTGCATTAAGGTCAAAGGCAAGAAAACCTATGATCATGCACAAAACCATGCTATATGTCGATGACAGGCACCCTGATTGCTTGGGTCAAAGGTTACTGAACCCATTCCACATTGGCGAGGGCGTGTGTCCTTACTTCGCCGCGTGGTGTCAGTCACTATTTCGGCCATGGCGGTTGGAGGTTTTGGCCTGATTGTCCGCCCGGCGTGTGGCCCAGTCTCCGCGGCACGATCCGGCCTCGTGTGGAGATGGGTGGACTGTCTAAATAAACTCTCCCCTGGAAGAAATCAACACGACTCAACCGAAGGCGGTGTGAAGACGGATGGTGCGAGGTGGTTCCAGTAGATGCAGGAGGCGAGGAGCCCTCCGAGACTCATTACAGAGCGGTCACATCGGAGCATTGAGTGACACACGCATCGTTTCTACTGGAAGTGTTCTTTTTAAATGCTCAGTGAACGGCTGTACAAAGCTTTCATAATATTAACAAGCTATTCATTTACTATAAGAAGAGAGGGGGAAAAAAGACAAATTAGACCAGATGCTCAACAAAAGGTTAATTATCTCAAAAGCAATTACAAAAACAAACAATACATGACAAGATTAAGGAATTCATTCATTTTTGGACAACATATAATTTAATTGTTTTGCAAAACATTAATGTGTGCAGTACTCTCAAGTCCTTTTTCACGTTTGATTATTTTGTTAATTCATTAAAAAAAAACAAAAAAAAAACTATTATAACTAAATATGTTTTAAGTGGAGGTGAATTATAAAAGCATTATGATTTTTTTTTTCACTCTCTCCTGCAAATTGTATGTGTTTATGTGCAAATAAAATGTCAACTAAACTATATTTTTGTGAAGCATTGCTTTTGGTTTGAATTTTTTTTTCTCTCAGAATTTTGTTTAGATTGTTTTTTTCTCTCCACCACTTAAAATGAACTGATTTCTTAACTTGTTAAGGGCAATATGCAATCAGCAATACCTCAATCACTGCGAAAAAGCTTGTCCAAAATGTAAGATATAAACACTTAAAGGTCCCATGGCATGAAATTTTCACTTTCTGAGGTTTTTGAACGTTAATGTGAGCTCCCCTACCCTGTTTAGGCCCCCCCCCCCCCATGGCTAAAAGTTGCGAAATATGTAAACTTAGCATTTGCGGTCCTTTTCTGCGTTTGAAAGAAAGACTTCTGAAAGACTTCAGATTCTGAACAAGGAAACTTTCTGACGTCACATTGAAGAAAAAATGCAAATGCAGTTTCACCGCCCGTCTGTATGTCTACCCACTGTCACTGTAAATCACGCCCAGAGAACTTGGACCGCAAACGAGCTACGCAATGCGAGATGCGTTTTTTTTTATTTGCCTGGAAACACGTGAGAGTGTTTCCAGGCTTGGATGTCCTTTATCCGGGCCTCCGAACCTCTGAAACAGCAGTGGTTTAATTTTATTTTCTGTGGAAATGTGTTTATTTTTCAATGGAAAGCAGGTCATATCTTCCTCCGCACTTAAAACACGGAAGTGGGTGACAGCGCACACCGCACCACTAATCCAGGAAACAGTGGCGTATTTGGCCACACCCCCACCTGCTGCACTGGCCTGTCTCTGTCCTCCTCATTTGCATTCAAGCAACAACGCCCAGAATAAAGTGTTTGAGAGAGATATTTTTGACTCTGACTGTGTTCATGAGGCTCTCTCATGCACTGAGTCTTGATTTTGAAGAAGGATTCATTTACAGTATTAGGGAACCATTAAGGCGCCATATAAAAGCATCAAGAAGTACCATGTCATGGGATCTTTAAATCTATCAGAAAATGACTTAAAAGTAGTGAAATTATCTGTCCATGCAGCAAGATAATATTACTTGACATCTTCAATTAAACTACCTCTACACTAGAATTAAGCAGTTTCTGAACTAGTAAGTAGATGATAAATCTGAAAACAAGATTAATAACCTGATAGGTGTTTTAAAATCTTGGCCAGATCAGAGAATTTGCAGTGATATAAGCATGTGAGTGTAGTGGTTTAGACAAACATCTGTCTGCTTCACTTTTCATTTGACTTCCTAGAAAGTATATGGAATATAAAGCAAACAAAAAAGATATTTGATCAACTAAAATATCAGCACACAGTTAAGCTGACACTAAAAACAAGGTGATCCATCTAAGCTTCTATAAACAAACATTTAGGTGACTGTAATCAGTTCATCTAATGCATCAGTCATACCTCCCTGACCTCAATCCTCCCCACTCTCCTCCTCCCCCATCCCCTTGTTCACGCTGTGGTAACTGAGACCCTCCTGGCCCTGTCTTTAACCCTGCATGTACCCCCAGACCAGAGCCCACCCCCCAGACCTGTCAGGGACCAGCTTCCCATGTCCGTCAGCGAGTGATGGATGAGGTGGAAGGTCATCACCCCACTCTCCAGAGTTCAGTCTCCTATCAGTCATGCGCAAAAGGGCCACCGTTAAAATCATACGTTTAACAAATTGAAATATGGTTTTCACGCTGTAATTTGCAGGTTATTTGGCTTGCCACCTGGTTGGCATCATGGGATTTTACCAAGCAGAAAAATAAAATGCTTTGTAGTTTGTACTTAAATTTCTACAAGTATTAAATGAGCCAAGATTTAGGTAGAATAAACGTAATAATAACCAGAGTCTCACATTTGCTTATTTGGTTTAATCTGGTTTAATATGGAGTGTATTCTGAATACCACTAAATAAAATGTAACTGTTCCAGAAAACAGTAACTAAAACTAAAAATTAATAGAGAGAACGCTGCAAAAGTTTCTGATTTTACTACTTATAGGTCTGTGTTTGGGCAAAAGGAACATTTTTGTTTGAGTCTATAAACTACTGACAACATTTCCCCCAAATTCCAAACAAAAATATTATCGTTTAGAGCATTTATTTGCAGAAAATGACAAAATAACAAAAAGATACATGTTTCAGACCTCAAACAATGCAAAGAAACAAGATTAAATTTATTTTAAAACAACATAATACTAATGTTTACACTTAAGAAGAGTTCAGAAATCAATATTTGGTGCAATAAACCCTTATTTTTAATCACAGCTTTCATGCTTCTTGGCATGCTCTCCACAAGTCTTTCACATTGTTCTTGGGTCCTAGTTTAGACCTGGTTTAGTCTTGGTTCAGACCGGGTTTAGGCCTAGTTTAGTTCTGGTTTAGTCCCTGTTTTAACCTGGTTTAGCCCTGGTTCAGTCCAAGTTTAGGCCTGATTTAATCCTAGTTTAGTCCTGGTTTAGTCCTGGTTCAGATATGGTTTACTCCTAGTTTAGACCTGGTTTAGTCTTGGTTCAGACCAGGTTTAGTCCTAGTTTAGACCTGGTTTAGTCTTGGTTCAGACCGGGTTTAGTCCTAGTTTAGACCTGGTTTATTCTTGGTTCAGACTGGGTTTAGGCCTAGTTTAGTCCTGGTTTAGTCCCTGTTTTAACCTAGTTTAGCCCTGGTTCAGTCCAAGTTTAGGCCTCATTTAATCCTAGTTTAGTCCTGGTTTAGTCCTGGTTCAGACCTGCTTTAGTCCTGGTTCAAACCTGGTTTAGTCCTAGTTTAGACCTGCTTTAGTCTTGGTTCAGACCTGGTTTAGTCCTAGTTTAGACCTGGTTTAGTCCTGCTTCAGACCTGGTTTAGTCCTAGTTTAGACCTGCTTTAGTCTTGGTTCAGACCTGGTTTAGTCCTAGTTTAGACCTGGTTTAGTCCTGCTTCAGACCTGGTTTAGTCCTAGTTTAGACCTGGTTTAGTCCTGCTTCAGACCTGGTTTAGTCCTAGTTTAGACCTGCTTTAGTCTTGGTTCAGACCTGGTTTAGTCTCTTATTTTCCTTACCTTGTTGTATTTGTAATTTTAAAATTATAGGTTTTCATGTCACATAAAAGCCATATTTTTATTGACATACAATCTGATGAGGTGTTCCTTTATATAATCTTTTGAGCTATATTATTGGCTGAAGACATAGGACTTCCTCTCACTCTTCTCACCAGAGGCAGATAGAGTGACTGACACACTATAAATACTCATAAAAATAAACAATGCTCAATAGAGTGTGGGCTCTCCGCTGACAGGGGCATACATCAATGTTATTTCCCGCTTTTGCAAAAATACCTAATTCTCCTTATTTAATCAAGCTCCGCCTTCGCCCGGTCCCTCCATCTGATTTACGGTCCTCGCCATCTTTATGAGTACCTGTTTCATTTTCTTGTCTCCCGAGCTGACATCTAAAGTGATAGGGATTTTATGCTTTTGATAACAATATGAGTTTCACTTTTGCCCGGAATTCACGGCCCTGTCAGTGACTCATAAATAATGACAGGAGCATTCACTGACTTCTGCGACACTGTGATGGAATTTACCTCAGTGCGGAGGATAGAGCTGTCGATAAGAAAAGAAAAGGTGGGGGGAAAAAAAGGGTTGCACACAGGAGGGGACATGCAGCTAACCGACCCAGGATAACGGTAAAGGTCAAAGCGTTGTGCGTGGAAGTGTTGTGGTGTCATCTCGTCACGGCTCATAATGGCGGTGCTGTCATAAGAGCGTTTTGATAATGTCAGAGGAGCAGAAATGGCATGTGAAACGCACTGTTCCATGTACAGCAATAAGTCACCGCTACTACCCTCCGCTGAGAAATCATTACAAGTCACGCTTACCATTTGGCCTGATCCCAAGGGACAAAAAGATGGTTCTTACCACATCTTGCCATCGAATCATACAGGTTTTTGAGCCTATAACAAATACATGACCTATATAACAATATTTCTTTGCTAAACCACTATTTTTGCAAAGTTAATATATGGGTCATTCCAGAATTGGAGGACATTTTGGCTTTAAAATTCTTGAAAAATAAACACTTTTCTGATTTTCTGCTACATATTCATTAATAATAGGTAATAAACTATTAAATGCTTGATTAGCTCAGCTGACGGTCAATGGTAAAATTTTTATTATATGATTTATAGACCCCTTTACAGTTAGTAAACAAACGTGACGTCACTGGCATGCGCGCGCAGTTCCGAGGCAGAAAACCATGGCGGAACATAGCGGATTATCTAATTATTGCAAATCATTGAATATTAACGATAGGGAGAGCTACATTCAAAAGCTCACGTTGAGCAACGGGGTTCGACTACCAGATCCTTATGCGATCACGGAGTGGCAGTACGATTGTAGCCAGATACAGTGGCTTGCGAAACTATTTGGCTCCCTTGAACTTTGTGACCTTTTGCCACATTTCAGGCTTCAAACATAAAGATATAAAACTGTAATTTTTTGTGAAGAATCAACAACAAGTGGGACACAATCATGAAGTGGAACACACTTTATTGGATATTTTTTAACTTTTTTAACAAATAAAAAATGAAAAATTGGGTGTGCAAAATCATTCAGCCCCATTGAGTTAATACTTTGTAGCGCCACCTTTTGCTGCGATTACAGCTGCAAGTCGCTTGGGGTATGTCTCTATCAGTTTTGCACATCGAGAAACTGATATTTTTGCCCATTCCTCCTTGCAAAACAGCTCGAGCTCAGTGAGGTTGGATGGAGAGCGTTTGTGAACAGCAGTTTTCAGTTCTTTCCACAGATTCTCAGTTGGATTGAGGTCTGGACTTTGACTTGGCCATTCCAACACCTTGATATGTTTTTTGGTGAACCATTCCATTGTAGCTTTTGCTTTATGTTCTGGATCATTGTCTTGTTGGAAGACAAATCTCCGTCCCAGTCTCAGGTCTTTTGCGGACTCCATCAGGTTTTCTTCCAGAATGGTCCTGTATTTGGCTCCATCCATCTTCCCATCAATTTTAACCATCTTCCCTGTCCCTGCTGAAGAAAAGCAGGCCCAAACCATGATGCTGCCACCACCATGTTTGACAGTGGGGATGGTGTGTTGAGGGTGATGAGCTGTGCTGCTTTTACGCCAAACATAACGTCTTGCATTGTTGCCAAAAAGTTCGATTTTGGTCTCATCTGACCAGAGCACCTTCTTCCACATGTTTGGTGTGTCTCCCAGGTGGCTTGTGGCAAACTTTAAACGACACTTTTTATGGATATCTTTAAGAAATGGCTTCCTTCTTGCCACTCTTCCATAAAGGCCAGATTTGTGCAGTATACGACTGATTGTTGTCCTATGGACAGATTCTCCCACCTCAGCTGTAGACCTCTGCAGTTCATCCAGAGTGATCATGGGCCTCTTGGCTGCATCTCTGATCAGTCTTCTCCTTGTATGAGCTGAAAGTTTAGGGGGACGGCCAGATCTTGGTAGATTTGCAGTGGTCTGATACTCCTTCCATTTCAATATTATTGCTTGCACAGTGCTCCTTGGGATGTTTAAAGCTTGGGAAATCTTTTTGTATCCAAATCTAGCTTTAAACTTCTCCACAACAGTATCTCGGACCTGCCTGGTGTGTTCCTTGTTCTTCATGATGCTCTCTGCGCTTTAAACAGACCTCTGAGACTATCACAGTGCAGGTGCATTTATACAGAGACTTGATTACACACAGGTGGATTCCATTTATCATCGTTAGTCATTTAGGTCAACATTGAATCATTCAGAGATCCTCACTGAACTTCTGGACAGAGTTTGCTGCACTGAAAGTAAAGGGGCTGAATGATTTTGCACGCCCAATTTTTCGTTTTTTATTTGTTAAAAAAGTTTAAAATATCCAATAAAGTGTGTTCCACTTCATGATTGTGTCCCACTTGTTGTTGATTCTTCACAAGAAATTACAGTTTTATATCTTTATGTTTGAAGCCTGAAATGTGGCAAAAGGTCACAAAGTTCAAGGGAGCCAAATAGTTTCGCAAGCCACTGTATCTACTGTTATTTAGCAAAGCTCGCGGGGAAAAGAGAAAGCGTCCCCCTCCTAAGCCGGGATACCGGAAGGAGGTGAACTGACAACCTAAAAGGAGGGGAAAAGCCAAAATAATCTAAAAAGTTCAAAGAAAAAACGGAAAAAAAAAAAAAACACCAAACAAAGACAGCCCTAGGGAGCTCACCACACATACGACCGTGTACAACGCTTGGGCTATCATCAACAAGCTACGTTCTGGCCGCCAACTGCACTTGGTTGCGGGGTAAGTAACATACTACGACTTAATTCACGAATCACAGTTGTGATCTCAGTCATGTTAAATGCCATTTATGATGGTCATGCGAAAATTTATCATGCATTTTAAAGGAAAAGTAACGTTTTTTACAATTTGAGCCTTATTTCGGTAATAAAACAAGTTGTTTTACTCACCCATAGCACTTTGGTGTCATATGGAGCACTTCCAGATATGTTTTAGATTAGCGTTAGGCTAACGCCGTTAGCCTAGCGCGACTTAGCCATAACTCGGGGCATTCCCCGAGCATGTAATATGCCCCGTGTGGGCTCCAAATAACACAAACTTTAGCACTTTTCAAATCATAGAAGCTCGATGTCTTAAGTCTACGATTTCGTTTGGTCAAAAGTGGCCTGTAATCCGAGATTTAGCCATAGTTTCGAGTAGATGAGGACACCAGTGCGCATGCGCGGAGTGTGCTCTCAGCTCCCAGGACCCAAACATGGAACGCAAAGCTGTAAACTATGGATAAATCTCGGATTACAGGCCACTTTTGATTCAAACGAAATCGTAGAGTAAGACATCGAGCTTCTATGATTTGAAAAGTGCTAAAGTTTGTGTTATTTGGAGCCCGCACGGGGCATATTACATGCTCGGGGAATGCCCCGAGCTATGGCTATAAGTCGCGCTAGGCTAACGGCGTTAGCCTAACGCTAATCTAAAACATCTCTGGAAATGCTCCATATGACACCAAAGTGCTATGGGTGAGTAAAACAACTTGTTTTATTACAGAAATAAGGCTCAAATTGTAAAAAACGTTACTTTTCCTTTAACAAAGTTATTCGTGTTCGTTTACATGTGTCTGTCGTAGAGGTTACCCGGTTAATATCTTTGCAGTGTCCTGTGCTTGCTAGTTAATCAGCATGATTAAACACCATTGAACACCTGGGCAAATTACCCTAAACAAGCAGCAGGTGTTCACTTGTGTATATGTCACTTGAATGGTATGAACTATCATTTATTCCATCTGTTTCTCTTTATTTGAGTTCTTCTCTTCTATATATTCGCTGGGGGTTTTATGGCAGCAGTGGCTTTTTTTGAGTCAGAACTGCGCGCGCATTCAGTGATGACGTAGCTTTGAAACTGGTCTATATGGTTTATTTATTTATTTACTCTAATCACAGTAACAGGGTTGCAGGTAACAGGGTTGCAAAATCACGCTAATGTTAGCTTTATCTCAGGAATAGAAGCTAGCTGTTTAGCTAGCTGTTATTACTAATCAACAGGAAAAAACTATTTATGCAAATACGTAAAGGAAAAAAATGTCTTATTCTGATCATTTGCATAACAGGGTTGCATGAGGTAGAGTGAGACATTCAATCAAGGCTAACGATGTTACAAAAATATGAAAAATAGAAGAGAAGATAAACCTTTGCTCTGCCCATTCTTTTGGAAAACTGTTTGATGATGTCGACTCCAGGGGATCATGTGGTTCTGCTTTCTTCTTCTACCAGGCTAAAAATGTTCTGGTAACAGGGTTGGTGCAGGTTGTGGGACACATGTTCCATGAATAATAATAATTATTTGAAATATTATATCTATTAAAACAAATGTTCCCACAGTTACAAGAGATGGCAATGAAACAAATTATAGAAAAAACAAGAAATTTCAATTCAATTTTAACTGTTTTATTTGAGATTCAATTTAGTCATTAGAGGGGTGGGACAAGAGGAAAATTACATTTTGGGGGGTACTCCAGACTTATTTGGAATTTTAAAAACTATTTTCAAGCATTCTTTTCTCTTAGTGTTTTTTTAGATTTGGTCTCAGGACAAGTAAATTCACTCAGAAACTGTATGTTTTAGTATTTTGTAGGTGGATGATTTAATATTTGATGGGTAGGACGTAAAATGTCCTCCAATTCTGGAATGACCCATATACAGCTCTGGAAAAAAATAAGAGACCACTGCATTTTTTCCTGAAATCAGCATCTCTACATGTATTACAGCCATTCCATGCCAGCGTCTGTTGAATTCCAACACAAACACAAAGCTGAGCTACTTCAGTTCTTGCAGCAGGAGTGGAATAAAGTCACCCAAGAACAATGTGAAAGACTTGGACTAAACCAGGTCTGAACCAAGACTAAAACAGGTCTAAACTAAGAATAAACCAGGCCTGAACCAGGACTAAACCAGGTCTAAACCAGGATTAAACCAGGTTAAAAAGGGGACTAAACCAGGACTGAACCCAGTCTGAACCAAGACTAAAGCAGGTCTAAACTAGGACTAAACCAGATCTAAACCAAGACTAAACCAGGTCTGAACCCAGACTAAACCAAGTTAAAAAAGGGGACTAATCCAGGACTAAACTAGGATTAAATCAGACCTAAACTTGGAATGAACCAGGACTAAACCAGGTTCAGAATGTGAATAAACCAGGGCTAGACTAGGATTAAACCAGATCTGAACCAGGACTAAACCAGGGATAAACCAGGACTGAACCAGGTTAAAACATGGATTAAACCAGGACTAAACTAGGACTAAACCCGGTCTGAACCAAGACAAAACCAGGTCTAAACTAGGACTAAACCCGGTCTTAACCAAGACTAAACCAGGTCTAAACTAGGACCCAAGAACAATGTGAAAGACTTGTGGAGAGCATGCCAAGACACATGAAAGCTGTGATTAAAAATAAGGGTTATTGCACCAAATATTGATTTCTGAACTCTTCTTAAGTGTAAACATTAGTATTATGTTGTTTTAAAATGAATTTGATCTTGTTTCTTTGCATTGTTTGAGCTCTGAAAACATGTGTCTTTTTTGTTATTTTGACCATTTGTCATTTTCTGCAAATAAATGCTCTAAACAATAATGTTTTTATTTGGAATTTGGGGAAATGCAATAAACAAGTTCCATTCTACTAAACAGAATTGTGCATTCATAAAAAAAAAAAAAAAAAAAAAACAAGCTCTTGGTGATATATCGCTAGATCAACCAACCACAATATCAATTTTAGTATCACATTATACTGATATTTCGATATTTTTGCCCACCTCTAGTTAGCATTCCAGATAATTCAGGAAATACCATTATTGGCTGATATTCATCACAAAATTTGATGATTTAACCTCACGTGTTACAATAATTACTAATCAATTATCGACTTCAATAAATCATAGATGGAACAATAATTTGTGGCGGTCAGTGTTTATCATGGGTATTACGTTTTCTTTGTATTGGTGGGAAAAGTGTGGTTATTTGTCTTTAATATGATGAATCTAAGAGTAATCTATGGGTTGAATAAATAACTTCCCATGACTCCTTACTGACACAAACTGACAACGAAAGGGTTTCATTTAAAAATATTTTGGGATATCCTGCTTTATGTTTATTTGGTTTTTACTGGCACAGATTAGTTTTAATATTATCCTTAATCGTCTATATTTTCCTCCCAAATACTCTATATCGCACATATATCATAAAAGGCCTACTCACTCATTTTTGCATTACACAAATTTGGCTAGTTGCAAGCAGAAAGACTCAAGAGTTCTTGATATAAAATGCTAACACTGGTCTACAAGCAAAATGCTTCCGGAACAAACGTAGTGAATTTTTTCTTGGTTTAGGTCACTAATAAAGAGTAAGAGTAAGTCAGAAATGCTGATTGGCTATAGTTTCCAAGATATAGTATTGGGCCAAAATAGGAAATTTATGCAAAATAAGGCAAAAACTGTAGTTTATCAGAAGGTACAATGTGTCTACAAGCAACAGTTCTATCTGAAAGGCTGTCTGCACATTCACATACATTCATTTTAATATGTCTAGTGTTTTAACATCAAATATTTTTTGATTTCACATACGAGAGATGCCTCGAAATTGTGTGCTGGAGCCCATGTAAGTAGATCCGGTAACTTCCCTGGAACATGAAATAAAGCTTGTTTTTCTTCTCAAAACAAAACATTTGTTAGAAAGGTGATATATTTGCATCCGAAACAGTTGTCCACGAAACATCTCTCCACTCATCTCTCCAACATTGTCTCTCTCCACTCGTATCACTACGCCCATGTTAACTCTATCAGCCTGTTCACCTTCAGCGGATGTCTACGCCGAAGTTTACAAGTGAACAGGCTGAGTTAACATGGGCGTAGTTATACAAGTGGAGAGAGACAATATGCGAATGCGAAATACGCTGCTGGATGTTTTGTGGACAACTGTTTTAGACGCAAATATATCACCTTTCGGACAAATGTTTTGTTTTGAGAAGAAAAATAAGCTTTATTTCATGTTCCAGGGAAGTTACTGGACATACTTCCGTGGGCTCCAGAAAGCGAGCCGAACCGGGATCAGCTGAGACTGTCAGAGGTAAGCCGGTGTCAACACACGTAACTTTTAGAAGGAAACCCATACAGATTAACATAAAAAAACGCACTATCCCTTTAAAGGTCCCATGGCATGAAATTTTCACTTTCTGAGGTTTTTGAACGTTAATGTGAGCTCCCCTACCCTGTTTAGGCCCCCCCCATGGTTAAAAGTTGCGAAATGTCTAAACTGAGCATTTGTGATCCTTTTCTGCGTTAGAAAAAAATCAGAGCTCAAACGGGCGATTTTGAACAAGGAAACTTATTGACGTCAGCTCGAAAACAGAAATGCAAATGTAGTTCCACCCCCGTCTGTCTCTACTCAGCGTCTCTGTAAATCACGCCCAGAGAGTTTGGACTGCGGAGGAGCTACGCAATGCGAAATGCGTTTTTTTATTTGCCTGGAGGAACTTGCGAGTGTTTCTAGGCTCGGAAGTCCTTTATCTGAGCCTCTGGACCTCTGAAACAGCAGTGGTTTAATTTTATTTTCTGTGGAAATGTGTTTATTTTTCAATGGAAGGCTTCTCATCTCTCTCTCCGCGCAAAAACACGGAAGTGGGTCAGAGCGCACAGGCACAGCTGAGAGCTGAGAGCGGAGAGTTTGGCCACGACCCCACCCTCTACTATAGGCCATCTCTGTCCTCCTCATTTGCATTCAAGCAACAACGCCCATAATGGAGTGTTCCAGAGTGACATTTATGACTTTCTCATCTTATCTCTGTTTCTCATGCACTGAGTGTTGATTTTGAAGAAGGATTCATTTACAGTATTAGGGAACCATTAAGGAGCCATATAAAAGCATCAAGAAGTACCATGTCATGGGACCTTTAAGATATTTCTTTTTATTTCTTGACAGATAAAGAAGTGCAAGTTAAATATTTTCAAAATATGAATATTATTTTGAAGTAAAAATGCCTAAATCTATTGTATAAACAGATGTGATTTTGATGTAAAACAATATCATTAAATATCTTGAATACATTAGCTAATCAGCACTGTTATCAATTGATTTTCCGTTCATCTTATCAATATAAATGAGATTTAGCCACTTTTATCTCGGAAGCAGATTGAGTCCAAAAATTTGTAGACCAGTAATATTAAACAATTTTTATGGGATCTTAAAACATCTTTTTTTCTCTCGCTCTCTCCCATTTTCTCTCCTTTTTTTAAACGTCTCCCCCTCCTTTTCTCAAAACAGTTCTTCTTCTTCTTGTCTGTTTTCAAAATTCCCTTACACATATGAAAAATAATGGCACAACTGGGACAAAAAGGTGCTGCGAGATTTACAATCCCACTTCACACATAGCTCTGACAAATTGGCCATTTCTGCATTGTTGCCTAAAACCTCTGCGTTACCGGGGCAATGACATTAAACCTGTCCCTTTACAAGTGATAAAGTCAAACAAAGATGACGCACTGTACTTGAATGCTACATCTATGGGAAAGGGAAGTAAAATGTCAAGTATTTCAAGTGAAAACTGTTGTAAAGTGTGGTTATAGAGACTCTAACGAATCACTGACCAACACTAAAACTGCTTTTGTCCAGATCACTGCTGGTGAATATTATTGGCCTGCGTGAAGAAGTTGTTTTTGTCTCCCTCCTTGATCCTTGTGTGTGTTCAAGCTTCTGAAAAGTGCACATGAAAAGGGTCACAACAAGTATTCGGCGCATACGGGGTGCGATTTGGCACTGGGCTTGGCATGGACACAATGCATGATGGGATGGCATACAGAGGCTGGAGAGGCTAAGGGGGGCCCAGTGGCGTCCCGGCAGGAGCTAGACACAGAGACAGGAGCCAGAGCAGAGAGGAAAATTGAGACAGATTTTCTTGCAGGTGTTGGGATAATAGACAGACAAATGAACTAATTGTTGAGGCCCGTTTGGCACCACCGAGTGTGTGTGTGGGTGGGGTTAAGACGAGCAGGGGAGGGGATCAGAGTGCACAAGAAAGAGGCATTTAAATGACAAAGAGCAAAATATGCAAATGTGAAATATCTGACTAAATATGTGGCATTTACTGTAACGTCCAGTAGGGGGCTCGAGTCCATGACCACTGCTGCTCTGAGGGATTCAAGTTTGTTGTTGAATATTTATTAAGTCGGATGACATTATGTTGCTAGTCTAAGATGTTGTGATTTAATATGAATTACCAGACACAAATACGGTATATTCTATTATATTTTGTGCAGATATAAATTCAAATTTTATGAAATTCTTGCATGTGCTGGGGAAACGGAAACAGTTAAATCTCTACTCACAGGGCTTATTTAGTTCCGAGTCTTGTGCGTACTGTATTACATTAATGGGCAGACCTTTAACACAAAAACACATTTACACACATCCTAATCAACATAGGCCACTTTAAATTATTCAAAGGCACGATTGGAGCCTATCCATATTCTCCAGTGAAAGTAGCCAGTAGGATATATTTGGAACATCACACTTTTAAGAGCGTGAGCTTCTACTCCCCTGGGTCATTTTCTGCTCTGGTCTTAATTGAGAGTCTTCTGGAAAAATCATTACTATATTAATGATTTAACACAAAGTAACTACCTTCTTTTTTCCAGGAGGAAAAGGAGATTTGCTTCGAATCAATACCCATGCACGCTCATTATAAGGGGGGTAAAGTTATAGTAATTAGGCAGACACCAATAACTTTTTAATGATCTTTGTTTTTAATTGCATATTATCGGGTTGCACAGTCTGTGTGTTTATACCCAAATATAAGATAATGGTGAGGAGGGGGGAGTAGATTAAAGAGGAGGAGGCACCTGCACGCTCTGTGCTCTGCAGCACTGAGAGTCTGCAGCTCTGAATACATGCTGGCAGCTCCTCTGCTAATGTTGTAAATACAAACTATTTGTAAAATAATGCTTCCTGTTCACTGAGCAAAGGAACTGAAAGAACTGACTGAATAATGTGGCGCAATGATATGTCTGAGACTAAACAAGAAACAAGACAGCACATGTTCAGAGATCACTGTTTGAATGCAAAAAATCCAAATTTAATGCAGGCAATAAAGTTTTTGAGCAAAATGCTTTAAATATGAAGGAATAGAGAATAACATGCAACATCTGCAGCCATCTGTTAGCTCTTAAAGGGGAAGTGGTCTACTTAAAGTAGCAGTGGGGTGAGCTTCTGAGAGAGACAGGGAGAGGAGGGAGGATAAATGTGGTGATAGAAGGAGCCCAGGAATGCCAGGCTGGCAATCCAGAAGTGCTTTGAAAATGTGAGTCAACAAACAAAAAAAACACCCTCTTACCCAGTTGCCCTGTATGCCCTGCCCTCCCCTGCCTGCTCCCCCAAATGCTGCAGCAGATTGTGGGTACAATGCCTCCCCCGTCAGGTGATTATCTGGGAGTGCCTCATGTACCATATTTCAATTACGAATGCTATTGTGAAACAAGCTGCATATTCAGTCCAATAAGCCCCGCTGTCGCAGTGACAATGTCAACTGTAAAAGAACGCCAGCTGAAGGCAATTACACATGTTTTCAGAGCCAATTATGATGGCTCTCATGGCAGCAGTTACGCCACGAGCAAGGGAGTGTTCGCAAATTTTGTATTTAATGGCAATATGCTCAGAGTGGGATGGTGCTTAGTACCCCATTCCCACACCAACCATCACAGCCTCTGCAGAGGGGAGTGTGAGGCACACATTATCATGCTTCTTAGTGCCACACTGGGAGCGCAGTAGAGCCCTGCCACCCATGGGTTATACACTACAAAGCCTATACATTATAGCTCAACTGGGTCTGTTTTACATGGGGTAAGTAGAGAATGTCAAGTTAATTTTATGAGGTTAAATTAAAAATTTGCACAACACAACATGCCAAATGAAACCAGCTAAAGTTTTATGATTGAACATAACATAATGTGTACATTTGGCTGGATTACATAATGCATTATATGCTCCAAAAATGTAAGTGCCGTTTTGTTAAAATAGCAGAATGCCATTTCAGAGTGAGCACTCTCACTCTCTTTTTCTCTCTCCCTTTCTCCCGCCCTCTCTCTCCTGCTGGGTTGTTTGTATAAAACCCAGTCAGTTCTCAGGGGTAAGAGGTTGACAGCCGAAGACATCGCCCCAGAGATTGGTGAACAAAACACATATATTAATGCATTAAATGTGTTGACTGTGTTCAGCCCTGGGATGTATAGCGGGGGGAGCAGCAGAGAGGTTAGTGGGATGAAAAGAATAAAAAATGCTGGGTTGTAATGTATAGTGTTATGTTGTACGGCGTGTCTGGAGGTGGGGTCTGGGGACGAGTGTCAGATTATAAGGCCCGTTGGTGAGAGATGAGGGATGGCTGGCTTGTAAACAAGTGACAAGCGTCCTGGATGACAATTCCTAATCCATCATAGTGGTGTCAGCGCGGCACGGAGAGGTGACGAACAGGGCCCAGGAGAGAGGACAGATGCTGCACGTCAATCCACATCATAATTTGAAAAGCTGTCCACACCAACCAGAAACACAGGCAAAGAGGAGAGAAGTTATACATCTGCCTTCACCTGCCAGTCCAGAGCTATTAGCCTCTTTGTAAAACTTATTTCTCTTACCTAGAAATGCTGTAAAACGTCTGAAGCAGGAATTTACGAACATGGCTTTACAAACTAGTAGCTGCAGTGCAATTACAATGGAATAATTTGTTAACAATAGATACAGATGGTCCTTCATCGTTATCATGGTTTTCAGTGGTTGGAGTTCTACCTCTGTATTAGTTCAAGGCCCTCATTCTTGTCCTAGATCTTGCTTTCCTTTGCCAAACCAGGATTTCCGATACCAACAAGGCCCCTCCATTTTGATGTGAATGCTGCCCTATGAGAAATACTAAAAAGTTGGAAGGGAGGGGGTGGCTTTCAATGGCCCTGACCTTACCAATGCATCTGCTCCTCTTATAAATGGTCACATTGATGCTAGCTGCTTAGCTCAGAGCTGGAAGAAGCCAAATCTGGGCTAGCGGGCCACCTGCCAACACTACACAGGAACAAATTGATTGAGATGGGGCCAACTCTTACTGCAATTAACCCATTAGTTGTTTCTGAAGTACTGCACGAGTACACTGTTGAAGGGCCACTGTTAAAGTGCATTTAATCTCTCAATTATGCCAATTATCGATGTTGGAGAAATATATTTGTTGAAAAAAATCTTCTGATGCGTTTGTCAATTTCTATTTCATTGAATCTTCAAAAGCTTCAAACAATCCTTGAAATGTGTGTCCTTGGGAGACACATGTGTTTTTGGCTCGATTTGCTGAGGCACTTCTAAATAAATAACCAGTCAAAAGAGACGGAAGCCATTGTGCCACAGCCACTGTGCATTTTTGAAGGTAAAATTAAAAATCAATTCATCTTTTTACTTGATCAACCTGATAAAAAACTTTATTACACTAATTACAGATACCACACAAAAGATACACTTAGAGGAAAGTGTGGTAAAGTTATAACAATAGCGTGTTATCCTTAAATGCAAAATCGACTTTTTAAAGCTTTTAACCATGTCATAGTTGTTTCCCCTCACCATTTACTTACTCAAAGTTCTATTTGGAGTGATTTGTACATGTTTGAGCAATCTTTAATTGCTTATTTTCAATATGCCATATTGCATTGTTTGAAATATTCATATTGATATTCATATTGTTTTTACCACCACTGGCATACACCCACTGCTTGCAGGATTCATCAGTTCGGTACAAGAAAAAAAAAAAAAAAAAAATCTGCTGCTTGCGAGTGTAATCTGCAGCTTTCCATTGGAGGTGCTGACTCTTTGTTGTGACATTTACAGCAACGGGTACCACAGTTTTCTAACGCTAAAGTCAGTGGACTTGTTTCTTTTGTTAAGTTGTTTTAGATCAATATTGCAATTTAAAATGTCCAATGATAACATAATGATCCACGGGTGTCATAGATAGCCGACAGAACCACAACAGGTCTTCTTAAATAAATCTCATACTTTACTCAAACTTCTTTTTAGGGTAATTTATTTATTGATTTATTTTTAAGTTTTGGGAAAGTGTATTTTAATAGGATTTGGAAGTGGCATCAGATGCTATTGTGACAATGTGTTCGATGTACTTATAAAGATTGATACAGCAGTTTTCAAACATTTCACACCAAGTATCAGCTTGTTAAAGGTCCCATGGCATGAAATTTTCACTTTCTGAGGCTTTTGAACGTTAATGTGAGCTCCCCTACCCTGTTTAGGGCCCCCCCATGGTTAAAAGTTGCGAAATGTCTAAACTGAGCATTTGCGATCCTTTTCTGCGTTACAAAAAATCGGAGCTCAAACGGGCGATTTTGAACAAGGCACCTTATTGACGTCAGATCGAAAAAAGAAATGCAAATGCAGTTCCACCCCCGTCTGTCTGAACTCAGCGTCTCTGTAAATCACGCCCAGAGAGGTTGGACTGCGAATGCGCTAGGCAATGCGAAATGCGTTTTTTTATTTGCCTGGAGGCACGTCCGAGTGTTTCTAGGCTCGGAAGTCCTTTATCTGAGCCTCTGGACCTTTGAACAGCAGTGGTTTAATTTTATTTTATGTGGAAATGTGTTTATTTTTCAATGGAACGCTTCAAATCTCTCCCCGTGCAAAAACAAGGAAATGGATCAGCTGAGGGCTCAGAGCTCTGAGCGGAGTTTGGCCAAGCCCCCACCCTCTACTATTGGCCAGCTCTTTTCTCCTCATTTGCATTCAAGCAACAACGCCCATTATAGACTGTTCAGAGTGAGAAAAATTACTCTTTCTCAGCTTATCTCTGTTTCTCATGCACTGAGTGTTGATTTTGAAGAAGGATTCATTTACAGTATTAGGGAACCATTAAGGAGCCATATAAAAGCATCAAGAAGTACCATGTCATGGGATCTTTAAATATTTGGCTTCTAAAGTACCACAAAGACTGGTCTAAATGTGGACTAACCTGTCTAGAATAGTCCAAAAGCTTTTAAATAATGTCAAATTGCTGTATACAAAGCTTTAATGCAATATAAAACCCAACCATACATATATACATTTATTTAATTATAAATACCAAAGCTGAGTTCTATCAGAAAAACCCTATGTTGGGGTACTCTTTCTATCTGCAGTATATCTGAGCCTTAACACCAGCGAAACACCACAATGAACCACTTGTTTTCTCTTTGTCTCATCCTTGCACTTAAGGTCAGAACGAGACAAGAGTGAACAGAATCTAAGGAGCAAAAGCCAAAATGGTTTGTGTCGATTTAAGCAAGAGGGTAATAAGAAGAGGGCAGGAAAAAAAAAAATCAATAACAACATAAAATTGATTTAGTGCGTGTCATAAAACATAAGTAAGTGCTCGGAGATGGAGAAAACTGAAGTCTCAATTTAATCTGCGCAAAAAGCCGCTGTGGCTGCACTGTACAGACGGAGAGATGTGAGGGGAGAGATAGGAGGAGAGGAAGGGGAGGAGGCACTTGAACAGCCCACATGATAGAGAGAGAAAGATACAATAAAATCTCAAAGACAGACACTTAATTGTCATAATAAAGACTCTCTCCAGTGCGCCGCAGAGTGGAAGGTTAGCCCCCATTCATCATCCAGCTAACAGCCGTCTGAACAAAATCACAATTAAAATCGGCTCAATATTGTCCCAGGGAACGTTTTTGCGAGCATTAATTTTTTCCCATTGATTCTCGATCCGCCATAAATCAGGAATGTTGCGGCGCATGTAATGGTTTATGGAGAGGGGATTATGGTGTTATGAAGCTAATGTAGCAGAACCCTCTCATTTACACAGGCTCTCCCAGGCCGGCTTACAGAGCTACTACACTATATTACACAGGCATCGCAAACATGACACAGTGACACACTTAAAACGCCGCAGATTATTGGACAATGGATTTACAGCATTTATGATAATCGTCATAACAAGAACATTTTAAAAGGCCGCCACTACAGGCTCGTGGAAATGGTGCTATTGATCAACAACTGCAATCACAGATGTAAAGCAATATGGAATACTGTTTGAAATGCACTCAAAATGTTAAAAAGAATCAGAAAGTAAGCCAAGTAATTGATTTGTTCATGTATAAAGTGGTTTAGGGTTGTTTATACCTGGATATAACTGTTGTCCATAGGAGGAGTGCACCCATAGCTGGTTAGCACTAGCAAATTTATAGTAACTTCTTCCTGAAATAAGCCAGTCTAAGGTATATTATTGCAGCACGCCAACAAATTAAAGGTTTTAACCTCCTGGGACCTGAAGAAAAAAAGTGTATCTATATTATTATTATTATTATTATTTTAATTTTCTATTTGGAGGTAAATGAACACCTTAGCATTTACATTTTGTTAATTTTATTTTTATTCATAATGTTGTAACATGTCCTCTGTAATGGACATCGGGGATATTTTGGTGTTAAATCCACGTGAAGTTAACAACCTAACAAAAACTTTTTTATTTTTATTTTTTTTGATGACCCACATTTCTGACAAGCTTCTACCGTTGCCTTAAAAAGTTCTTAGACTCCCTTTTAATTTCTTATTTATTTATTAATTTCGATATATTATGTATTATTTATTTTATTTATTTATTTACATATTTATTTATTATTTTTTCTGTATAATTTATTTATTTATTATTTATTTATTTATTTATTACATTTTTAGAATTTTTATTTACAGGGGGTCCTCGGGTTACAACGGTCTCGGGTTACGACGTTTCGTATTAAAATTAAATATATATATATATTACGCATCATTCCGTCTTACGCGGTTTAGCGTGGTAAGAGATGTAAACAAACGCGAACGGCGCGCGGCGGAAGAATACGCTTTGTTGTGGTTGTAGGGCGGAGAAGACGGCCTCATGTGCGTGCCCAATGTGGGCGGAAGTACCTGATGTGGGCTCTGATCTGCTCCTATGAAAGCGGCAGTGATAACCAAGCAGCGTAGTGGTCTAATTATTGAGATGGAAAGGTTATTGGTGCTTTGGTTGGAAGATCAAAGGCAAAATCCGACTTACGACGAAATTCGGGTTACGACGCGTCTTAAGAACGGATCAACGTCGTAACCCGAGGACCCCCTGTATTTATTTATTTATTTTTTAAGTCATAGTGCAGCCTCAAACTAGAGTCTCAAAACAATTAAAAGACAGACTGGTTAACTCGATGTCCACTACAAAGGACACAAATGAATGGGCCGGGTCTCAGGAGAATATAAAGGATTTTCTAAAGAATGAGAAATCCAGCGACTGTTTGTCCTTTTTCAAATGCGCATGTGTGAAACCACCCACATGTTTGTTTACTGTCAGTGCACGTTCAGAATTAATGTCACTACTGTAACTATACTGTAAGTTTTCAAACGATAAGCACAAGTTTCCTGTCCAGAAGTAATTTAGCGACCAACGCGTCAGTCTTTAGAACCTCTGCTTCAGTGTGCGCCATCGCTGGAAGGAATCTCCGAGAATCACCTGAGTTTAGCTTTGCTCCTTTTCTTCTTTCAGCGGCCTCAAAATCAAACTTTCTTCAAACTTTGTCCTGATGCGAAGAAGTTACAGTTGGAAAAAGCCGCTAAGAAGCACTGCGTTGGTCGAGTAAACGGCGTCTTGCATTTGTGAAACGTAGGGAGTTTGACTGGCAAGCGAAAAGCCAATAGATAACGAGGTATCCTTGTTACCTATTGGCTAATGTTTATCTGGCCCCAACACATCTACAGTTGATGCATTTTCAAAAAAAAGGTCCTGCATGTAACTTTTGATGTCAAATTATGCTTCTGATAATGAATTTCACTCATTTACAGCCAGCCCATACTGCATTTAAGAAGAAGTGACTTTATTGATCTCACACTGGAGAAATTCTTCTCTGCATTTTAACCCATCCTATATATATATACATATATTAGGAGCAGTGGGCAGCACACACATTAGGGCGCCCGGGGACCATCTCCATGATCTTCTTGCTTCGGTTTGGTCAGGACCTAAGCTGGAGGTACCTATGGTGCATGTTTTGGGTTGGTGGGGGAAACCAGAGTGCCCGGAGGAAACCCATCCAGACACGGGGAGAAACATGCAAACTCCACACAGAAAGGCCCAGGCGACCCAGGGATCGAACCCAGACCATGCATGCAAACTCCACACAGAACACACACAGAAAGGCCTGGGCGACCCGGGGATCGAACCCGGAAGCTTCTTGCTGTGAAGCAAGAGCGCTAACCACTCAGCTACCGTGCCGCCATGTAAGAATCTTCATCTTCTTTAGTAGACAGGCTTACATTTGGCAATATTCATGTTTAAGCCTTTTTATTTCACATCCAGTGTATGTAAACTCAATGCCAAAAAGATTTGTCTCTAACCCATAGGAGAGGTACTGCAGGACTTGAGGCTGGAGATGCCCATTCAGACCATCATGTCTGAGTCTGAGCAGAGGACAGAGGCGGGAGCCCCACGCAGTGCCCTGGCATCAAGTCATGGTCATATAAAGCACCCGTGACACCATCTAAACCAGGAGATGGATCATGTGGCTTTGTGGGGCCAGAGAAGCCTGTCCCCTGATACAGCCTCACACCAGCCCCCATGTGTCCGTCATAGAACTAAATGCAAATATAAAGTACACATCCACTTCGAAACAGTCCTAAGTTTAACAAGGTCAAATAAAAACAATAGCATCATGTCGTGGCATGATACATATACAGTAGTAAATGAGTGTATAAATAAGTGTCATAGCATGATATTTTTACATTATGATGGAATTGTGAATAAAAATAGGAAGAGTGAAGAATCCCTCAATCGTCCAGGTAGAATCCATGATAAAAGGAGAAATTCAATTTGTCAACTGGACAAAGTTTATTTGGTCGAAAAGGGTTTGAATGGGTATGCTAAACTAGACGCCAGAGAGAAACTGGAAATACAAAAGACAGAAACTCAAAACAAAGAGGTGGTATAGTTTCAGAATAATTTCTGTATAGTTAGCTCCTCCCTGCAGCGAGATATAAGCAGTGTCCATCAGCAGTCTAACCAGAAGTGACAGTCCAGTTGACAAATTGAATTTCTCCTTTTATCAAAAATAGGAAGACTTTTTTCCTATAATGCAAAGCAATAATCAGAAACAGAGAAATTCATCTGCACTTATGCCAGTTTTATGACTTTAGCTGTCACCTACAGTCCATGGGAGGAGGATTCTTTCACTGTAGTTCTCCTCAACGTTTCTCTTTTTCCCATTGTTTTTTTAATTTGCCGGAAAAGAGGCCCTCGAAGTTCCACCTTGACTAAAGCCAGGCTCTATCTCCATGCATGATCAGCTCCAGTGGCACTGCTGTTTGACTGTGGAATAATGAGGAGCTGCTCAAACCTCTGGGGTGATGTGGGGAGCCCTTGTAGAACAACAGATAAACAAATCATGTGCTGTAATGCCACGGTTATCTAAATAATGATATGGCCATGAATAATGTTAAACCAATGACAACAAATGACTGCATGATAAGAGGCACTGGGATTTACAGTGTCTGTGGGGACAGTCGTAATAGTGCAGGATTAAATGTAGCTCACTATGGCACAAAGATGTAATTTAATCTTTCCATCTTTATGGTACAGCTGGGGCTTCAGTCAGGCACACTGCTTAGAGCGCCACATCTCGCAGATAAATTCACATGACAGTCTGCAAAATGCTCCCATAACCAGTGACACGGGATGATTTCCCACTTCTGACAAGCCCTGGTATTGAGTATGATAACATTTACTTTGTCTTCATCCTTGGCTGGAGTATAATATCAATCCGTTTGATGATCCAGCAAAGCGAGTTGAGCACTTGTGTATCAATCTTCATACATGACTGCCTAGTGTCTAACAAAGAGCCACAATGGGATCATTCAATCACAGGACTGCAGCTCTCTCCGCGCCCGGCCTTCTCTGCACTGCTGCTTCACTCCTGTCAGCGTGCTCCTATCCTTCATCCTCCTCTCCATCCTCCTCTTCGTCCTGTCTCTGCCTCAATCTGCAGCGGATAAAGACATAGATTACACATGATCATATCGGGATCATATCAGAGCGCTTGGGGAGAGTGAGAGTGAATAACTTTCTCTTTCGTTAGCATTAACAGATCCTCTTTCTTTAAACTGAATGGGGGAACTCAAGCAAGTTGTAAATGAGTAATACTCTTTCATCATATACAAGAAAAGTATGTGGCTTATCAGAAGCACATTCAACAAACTAATTTACTGCTTCTGCTGAATATAAACAATAGTCATTTGTCAGTTTCAGGAAGGGAATCAGGTGTAAAACTCATTCTCAACAAAGTAAATCGTTGCATGTGTGAGATTAAGGCCACATTTCTAACACATGGCCCCAAAATAAATACTACTATGTGCTGATATGATGCCGTAGCTAAATACAATTGCACAGCTCTAATAGAAATGGCTCTTGTTGCACGCTCAGCAATCAAATTTTTCGTGTTACTTCTGATATCATAGCTTTGGGTTGTTAGGCCACGTCTAATGTTCTGTGAAGATGGCCCTTTCATTGTCTTTTTTCCCCTCATCGACAAAAAATAGTGTCCTCACTTTTGTGAAATAAAAGCAAAAGGGGGTGAGATAAGGGGGGGCGGCGAGTCCAACAATGAAATTTAACCCATTTAAGGACTGTATCATTTTGCCAGTATACCTCAAGGCGTTTGGCTGTTTATCGGTGCGACCGGAGAAGCAGAGATCACCGCACTGGTAATTGTTTCCTCTAAATCTGCTGAGCTCTGAGGAACACCAAGTGCAGTTTTTCATCCCACACAGAATGAGAGGGTAAAAGGACAATACTAAGAAAAGCAAAAATGCTATAGCCCATCATGTTGGTTTTTATCACTCTATCTGCTAAGGCTACACAATTATAAAGACTGCTATCCGCAATGGCTGGAGAGGAACAAAAGTTGGCTCCACTGGTTCAGAAGTATAATGATAATCTTGGGAAAAAATACTCTGAATTTCATTGTAAGGATGACATAATTTCTTGTGAATATTCGTGACGCACCACGGACGGATGGAGCCCTCATGTCGGCATTACAGATTCCGAAAAAATGCGTTTTTTGTATTATTTTTTTTTTTCAAAATTGGTGATTTTCGTTTTTTTGCAGAACGTGCTAGCTGAGATCATGAAGAAGCCTCCATGTTTCAGATAACAGCATTAGTGACGTTAAAAACATACATTTATAATTTCAAATGGACTTGTTTTTGCGGAAAGAAACGGGGCGTGTATAAATCAACATATAAATAAATAATGATGTATTCTAAAATAGCACTATGTAACTTTACTAGTGGAAAGTCTGCCACCTGCTTGTCTCCATGGAGATGTCGTTGCTATACCTAGAATGTTCCACGGAATGTCAATGAATTCATCTTTTCTCCCTGGAGACAAGCAGGTGACGCTACCGAGCAAAGTTACAAATCAGATCTGTGGTATTTTGGTATTGTTACATAAATAAATGCCATATTGTGAAACATAGCAAAGCAAATAAGATAAGATAAGATATGCCTTTATTAGTCCCACAGTGGGGAAATTCAAGTGTTGCAACGCACAGATCAAGAACAGCAGGAAAATGTAGCATGCAATAAAACAAGATAATAAATAATGGCTTAAAATAATTTAAAAATAGACCTAAAAATAGCATCTCCATGCAGACAAACAGGTGGCAGACAGTCAACCAGAAAATAAGATAATAAAATATATGTTTATAACATTTCATTTTTATTATAAATGTGACTCAAAGAATATGTTCAGATGAGAGTAAATTCAATATCCGTATGTTTATAGCTTTAAATACAAGAGCTTGACCAATCATCTTCTCCTCTTCAGTGTGATCCATGGTGCTTGTAAACAGGTATGATTGACATAAAAGGCTTTGTATATACACAGAACCCTGGTTTGGTTTGCCACTCTAACATTACATTGGTATTTGATCGAGCTAGAATAGAGGTGTTTTGAAAAGCATTTGTGGTTTAACCTGATTTGACATTTTTCCATTGAGGAAAAGCAAAGTGAAAAGCTTGATATCTAATTTTGTTCAAACGTAATGTTCGCTCCAAGCTGAAAAATAACATAAAACCAGAAATAGGCATCAGAAATGGTAAAGTACTGCCACACTCCACTCGGACCAATTTGTCTCCATCACTCCACTCATATAAACACTGAATGATTTAGCTAAAACTGTGCTCCACAACCTTATGGGGATTCTTTATTTTCATTATACTTGTGCGTATGTTAGCCGCTTCGATTGTATGCGTGCATTTGGCTTTCAAAGTCCAAAGATTTAGCGCGGCAGTATTGCCTCATTTTTCATATCCATTGTTGCCTTGTCAGGGTGTCATAGCTATTCCACTGAGCTGTTAGATCAGTCCAAATGTATAAATCATCCCACATCTGACACACTCATTTAATTTGGGGGCCCTGGTGCAGCATGGGCCCATTAATGAAAAACCCTGCCTTGTTTGCTGAGTGCAGACATTCAGCCTTTTTCTTTTCTTTTCTTTTAGATTTTGATAGATATTCAATATGATTTCACACCTGTTGGCACCGTGTCATTTATCATAATATGACAGATTTGTCCGAATACTTTTAATCACTTTGCATATTAAGACGGAGGGCCAATCTCTGAGGTGCTAGGTGGGCAGAAACCTTTTCCATTCCTCAATGCTGCAGTGGTTCCAACCCCAGAGTCTGTGTTATTGTTTTCCATCTGTGAAATAAAGTAACAGGTACTTAATGTACCAAAAACAATTTGTACAGCAGTTCTTTTTCCCCATTGAAGGCGCGCTGAGGGCTCCCCTTATCTCAGCGAGGCTAATCCATTTTCACACTGCGCTCCGGCGCTCTCATTTTACAGATGAGGGGCTCGGCGGCTCCACGCTGGGCCTGAAATGGGACCCCAGTCTCTGTGGCCCCTTGGAGTTTGTGTAGGTAAGTGTGCAGAACAAATGCTGAAAAGTCTTTAAAAAGTTCAAGTCAACATTTTTTTTTCTTTTTTCACCTGATCACGTTTATTTTTTGTGCATCTTATACATAACAGTATAATAGTGTACTGTTTCTCAGTGCCTCAAATGCAAAGCCACTGTTTATAAAAATATATTGATGCCATATGTAAAGTGCAGTGCGAACTAAATACAAGAGCGGCTGATTGTGGTTGAAAATGATCGAGGAAAATGTGATGGACCAGTGTAGCACTTCAAAAGCCTTGTGATTATGGCATGTTCAGGTTTGAGGAAACAAATTGCTCCGAAAATTACATAAATCTGTTTTGACAATGGGATATTTCCTTTTTCATACAAAATCTCTACAGGGCGTGTTCCCCGCTCGTCGGCTGCTCTGAAGTCATGCCTCACAACACGAGACACAAAGCTGGCAGCGCTCTCACTGATAATGATATTGGGGTCCCAGGGCTTCCACATGAATTACTATCTAATGGGGGTCCTTCTGTTGGGCTGCACCAGGGGGCAGGATTCAAGTGAAGGTTGGAAACATGTCCAGTAGTTTTAGGAACACATTTTAATTGTGATTATAAAAGGCAAAACATGAATACACAGCATGGGACATAATAGACATGTATGGCACATGCATTCCCACTTTTGACAGAGCTTCTTTTCTCTTACCAACAACACCAAACTCTTGCTATAAATTTGATGATTTCTCTGAAAACCTGCTCCTAACCTTCTCTCTCCCATCATGCCAAGTCATTTAAGGCATGTGTGGCCTGTGTGCCCCCCCATCAGCCCCCCGCCGCGGCCTGCCTCAGCGCATGCCCACTGGCTTGGGCCGGTCCAGAGGGCAGGCGGGCCAGGGCTCCCAGGACTCCCAAGCTTTCAGAACAGCTGGAAGTCCCATCTTCCCATCCTGCTTCTCAGCAAAACAATCAAAACACAGAAATCTATAATAAATCAGTCGAGGGCGCTGTCTGGGGAGATGAAAAGGGTTCAGCTGAAGAAATACAGAGAGGACAGAGAACAAGACTTGCTCTCAAAACTGTTCAGACAGCTTGATCAGTTAAATATATACCAGTGCTCAAATAAAGATATACTCACCACAAACACACTTTCCTGCACTCACATTCTTTTTTCACAAATGAGTATTTTCATATTTATGAGATCTTTGCCACTATTACTAAAGGTGCGCTAGGACTTTTCTGGTGTGGGGTCCGTCACCTGCTTGGGGGTCTCATGGGTAAGTTATTACTTTGCAATAAATGTTCCACAGTATAGTATTAAACTTATTTTCCTTTCATGTATTCAATTCCACTTGTGTGTATGTTAGATAATGAAAATACACAGTAAAATTTGTTGGACAAGCATCTTTTAGAAAATGATTTTAGTGCCCGACTTTTATTATCATAAACACATGATATCTGCTTGTACAAAACCTACCCAGAGACACTGCCTCATCCCCCTCTAACGCTGTAAAAATAAACCGGGGGTGAATGTTCTCATGTTAAATTAAGGCCACTTAATATGTGCCACTCTTTGGGCCTCAGCCTTTTCATTTATATAAAGCAGACGTAATGTGATTACCTTGGAGTTGCACATTTGCAAATGTGCATAAGTGAATGCGCAAGTCGGCTGCTGTGATTCACAGTTCAAACTTACTTAGCCTCATCGAGTTAACCCCTCTAACCTAAACAACTGTAATGGAGAGCATGAAAAATCCCCCCCAGGACCCACCCCTCCCCCGTCCCGCACACACTTCAGCCTGACCACCCCAAAGCTAATGCAGTTGACTCAAGGGTCATCTGTAGTTCACCGCAAGGTTATAGATAAAGAAACCTGTGTTCTCCTGTGTTCTGTGCCGTTCCTCTTGACATTTAAGGAGAAAAGCTTCAAATTAGGCTAAAAATTATCACGCGATTTCCAGGTATTTTTTAAAAATGGCATTAAAATTGCAAACATTAAAATCTCAAGAAAGAATCATTTGCGTGACGGCTCATTGTGAACTTCATAAAGGGTTCAAGGAAACATTTAATAAATATGAAGCATTTTTAATACGTCATACCTCACCTTACGAAAGACCAAAATAACGAATAATCCAAGTTACGAAACACCTTTACGTAAAATTTTCATCTCTGAATATGAAAGAAAATTCAAGTTACGAAACCCGATATGTCAAAATTCAAATAATGCCGCTCGGCTTCGCAGCCACCCGAATCCCCCGAAACGTAAATACACTTGTAAATACACTCTCCAACAGGGTTTAGGGGGGTATTGGGGGCCTTGGAACGAATCAGGGCTTTTACATTGCGACTCTACTTACAAAAAAATCATGTTCCGAAACCACTTCTGGAACAAATTCATTTCGTAAAGGTGAGGTATGACTGTATATGAAAATTATTGGGTACAAATCAGCAAAGACGGATTAATTTTAATTCAGTCGTACACCACACGCTGGAAATAAGTAAGTATTATATTTTAACCTGCACACCAGCTTTAAAATGCATGTATACTACTAGTACTGTAATGTTATGTTTACAGGATAAAAGACATACTTGTATAGTATTAAGGGAGTACATTTTATGCTTTCTTCTGTGGAAAAGGGTCAACAGAACACCACAACACAGAGTTAAATGTATTCTTGTATGTTTACTGTTCGTGTCTTTAAGAGAGGTAAAGCATGAAATTGTCCTCCTTTTACTAAGACTCCTGTTTATTTGCATTGAGTGACTTCTATAAGTAAAATCACATTATCTCTATAAGGACCTGCCCTCGGAGACTGTCTATTTTGGTAGGCTCACCACTGCGCCCAATTGTTTACATTAAGATGAGCCCCCTCTCTCGCGCTCAAAGTCGGGACTGATTTGAAGTTTGCTCTCTGATCCATGTAACTAATGCTGAGCGGAGACGGCCAAGCTACGCTGCATTTGAATAGGCCGGAAAAAAGATTTATAATCACAGGGCAGAGATGACGGCCAGATCAAATTTCTAAACTTTTGTGTTGAGCGGTGGCAGGCTATCAGTCAGAGGCAAAGATGGTGTTTTCTTAACCCCAGAGTTGCATTAGGGTGACATCCTGCCGCAGCGGAACTAGGTGACATATTGATGTGTAGGAAATATAACAGGCGGCAAGCTCCAAGACTTAGCAGCGAAAAGGGGTTTGTGCTTTTATGGGGAAGAGTCAAACAAAGCGGCAATCTTTATGGTCAGGCTGAATGAGGATGCTCGGGCGGGACAATGACAAAAGTTTTATGTAAGAGAATAAAAAAAGATAAATAATAAAATATCTTCCAAATACATATTGAAAAAAACCTTATACACACTACTCTAGTCTGTTAAAGCAGGGGTCTTCAACGTTTTTCAGGCCAGGGACCCCCAAACATATGGCGAACTGGGCCAGGGATCCCCTACTATATATACGGCATAGAATTGTGTTTTATATTAAATTGAGCTTAGTGTTATGTATAAACATTGCTACTCTGTTATGGTACATCCAATACAAGGAAATAATACACAGGTTAATACTGTATTTTACACTATAAAACCACTATACCACACTATAAATCAAAAGATTTCGCGACCCCCCTGCAGTACCTCCGACCCCCCTGTTTCGCGACCCCCCTGTTGAAGACCTCTGTGTTAAAGAATATTAAATTTATTATTATTGATATTAAGAACAATGCAATGTAATGTGGTACAAGGTGAATGTAAACTTAATGGAAAAAAGCAGTGCATGTATTCTAAAAAGATCCTGAATGGTAATGCCATAGGTCTAACTGACTAAAACCCATGCCTCAGATAATAAAAGGTGAAGGCCAGTGGTTATAAGTACAGATGTCCACGTTGAGTTACTGCTGAGCTACTTGGTCACAAATCACTGCAAGGTAATAATTGCCCTCACTCAGTTTTATGAACAGGGGAGCGGTGAGGCTGAATCCAGAGTGTTCTGTTCTGTATCAGTATCCAGTGTTTGGTGCTCTAAATGTAATTGTGTTGTTTAAAACCTCTCTCACTATTAAATATAAGGGGATAAAGGGGTATTACTCCACAGTGACTGTGGACAAGTGGAAATGTTTGATGGGGGAAGGCAGTTAAAATGGCATGTGTTAATAATAAAGTCCTCCTCAAACATTAAGTACTGTATAGTAAAACTTGAAGATTTAATGCATGTAGTCTTTGATTCAACCACCCAACTCCTAAGGTGCGTAGCAGAAGCCCTTCTGGACACAACTCCTTGATTTTATACTCAGAACAAGCACATTTATGGATCATTCCAGAATGGAGGACATTTTACGTCCCACCCATCAAATATTAAATAATCCACATACAAAATACTAAAACATACAGTTTCTGAGTGAATTTACTTGTCCTGAGACCAAATCTACCAAATGCCATTTTCCTCTTGTCCCAGCTCTCTAATGACCAAACTGAATCTCAAATAAAACAGTTAAAACTGAATTGAAATTTCTTGTTTTTTGTACAATTTGTTTCATTGCCATCTCTTGTAACTGTTGAAACATTTGTTTTAATAGACATAATATTTAAAATAATAATTATTATTCATGGAACATGTGTCCCACAACATGCACCAACCCTGTTACCAGAACATTTTTAGCCTGGTAGAAGAAGAAGAAAGCAGAACCACATGATCCCCTGGACTTGACATCATCAAACAGTTTTCCAAAAGAATGGGCAGAGCAAAGGTTTGTCTTCTCTTCTATTTTTCATATTTTTTTTAACATTGTTAGCCTTGATTGAACATCTCACTCTGCCTCATGCAACCCTGTTATGCAAATGATCAGAATAAGACAAATATTTTTTGTTCCTTTACTTATTTGCATAAATAAGTTTTCCTCTTGATTACCAGCTAAACAGCTTCTACTCCTGAGATAAAGCGAACATTAGTGCAGATTTGCAACCCTGTTACCTGCAACCCTGTTACTGTGATTAGAGTAAATTAATAAATAAACCAAATAAATCATGTAATAAAAATTTTACCATTGACTGTAAGCTGAGCTAATCAAGCATTTGATAGTTTATTACCTATTATTGATGAATATGTAGCAGAAAATCAGAAAAGTGAAGGTTTATTTTTCAAGAATTGTAAAGCCCAAAATGTCCTCCAATGGAATGACCAATGAATTATGGAATGACCCTTATATTAATAATATATGGTTAATAAATTCTTCCCCTGTGTAATTGTGGCAATTACACAATTCACTGGCACGGTGGTCAAAGAGTTCTCAGTTCTAGTATATGATTTTCCTCTTGATGGAACACTGGAAAGACTCATCACAAAATGCCAGTCTCCTGGTCATTCAGCCACGCTTGGTCTGAGTGGAGAATCGGACCACCAAAGAAATCATGAAAAGATGGGACCCGTTTGTTATGTGCCTTCACTGTTTCCCACCAACAACCTCTTTCAAAGCTTTCATAAGAAACATATTTTGTGAAGGCCTCTCAGAAAGTGATGGTATAAATATTAAATATTGTAGTTTGAGAGAGTGCTGGTTGCTGACAGGTGGATGGATACAGGCGACAGCAGAGTGGTCACGCTGCGTGGTGAGACACTGCACCTTTACAGAACAAACAGGCGCAGGAGTCTGTACCCAAGTCGGATGTGCACAGCAAATCCTATGCTACATGACACACATCTGCCACAGAACAAGAACTATTCGTTTCACTGCAGGACGCGACATGGAGGCCAATGAGACAGGAACGCCAAGAGGACTGGCACTTACATGTAGTCAAAGACGAGCACGGGGGGTTTGGTGCTCAAGTCAAGAGCCCTGACAGAAAATGTGTTCATATGATTAAGGCAAAATTCAATGTGTAAGAAAATTTGCAATTCATATTGTGGATTTTTCATTAGGAAATTGTAACTTGTAAAAGGAATTGTTGAATGAAGAGTCTTTCTGTTGGAGCTTTGTTCACAAACACAAGTGCAGGTGCAGAACTTTAAAAACACAATCAGAAATGACCCTGCTGTTATGTGTGCCCTCATTTAGCCGCTAGTATTAGCCTCTGAAAAGTGCCCTCAGTGAGTGTGTGAATGTCCGAGTCTCATATATTCTTCACTGAGCTGATCACAGGCAGAGCCAGAGGAGCTGTCCACTCTCATTCCCTCAGCGGAGAGCACATGTCAGGACCTATTTGGTACTGGTTACTTTGAGAGTGACATCAGTGATGACCTCTTGACCCCAAACTGACGGCGAAACGCTTCTGCAATAGTTTTCCATTACAGAGGCGAGAGAGCCCGGACACCATACGGATATTTGAAATGGGAAAATAGGAAAACTGGAAAAGGCATTTAAACCTGTTTGACCTATCATGTTTCAGTTTTCTAAAGGCCACTTTTTATGAAATGAGCATTTGACCCATAAACATCAACCCCTGCTCTGTCTCTCTCTTGTGTTTTCAGGCTTTGGCTGTCTTCTACAGCAATTATAGACACAGAGGTAGTTTCTTTTAAAGGGCCTTATCTGAGTTTCAAGGGCTTCTGGGCCTTGCTTTTCAATGTGTGTCTAACTTGTGTGAAGATAACTTAAAAGTTTAGTTGACATGCTTAAATATGTGCAAAATGTATTTTCAAAATGAAATGTAAATGAAACAAACTTGATTTCGAGACAATATGAAACACTTTGATTATTTGATGGTCGGTCTGTAAAGTGAGCAGAACACAGACATTTGAGATGTCAAAACAAATGGTTGTGGCCTCAGACCAGGAAACACAATGAAATATTTTATAGATCACAAGTGAGCAGACAGCTGACAGCATGTGTTTGTGTCTGCAGTTCTTATTGCACAACTAAAGGAAAGAAATCCTTTATTTCATTTCTCTGGTAAGTTATTCATCTACAGTAAGGGCAAAAGATCCTGTGGAAAAGTGCAAAAGGTCAGTGTAACGGCCTTACAGACTTTGTACGTCTTGAATAATGTCAAGAGTCACACTGCATCTGACTCAAGACAAAATAGGTTAGGAAAGTGATGCAAATCAGTACTGTAAAGTCATAAGAGTTCAGTACAACACAACTCTAGTAACTTCTTTTATATTCATTTAGAAAAGCAAAAAAGTCATGTTTTTCTTCAAAATGTACATATTCCACAATAGGCATCGGCTTTAAGCTGAAAATTAGGTCAAAGAAACATTTTGAAAAAAGGGAAATGTGTGACGTTAAGCTCATAGACTCAGCCCATTCATGTTTGATGTTCTCATGAGGTATAATCTGACACTAGGTTTGGCCTTTGCCACAGAGGTTTGATATAAATTGGACACGTGCTGCTCCATCAAAGACTGATTGACAAATTACCCGCAGTAAACCGCAAACAGGAGAAGAGCCGGCTGCGCTGTGTGAAGTGGACAGTGGAGCATGTTGATATATGACAGTTCTGATGGGGACAATTCCTCCTCATCACCTATTAAATATGCTCGGCCAGTAGAGACACATCAGGCTGTCATGTGGTCAGTGTGAGGAGACAGCATGCTAGCCCTTTAGCGCTGCTGGCCTTTTGCCTTTCTGATAAATTACATTTATGAAAGCTGCAATTACCTGATTACCTCGGCGCTCTGGCTCCCACTCACTAGCAGGATTCAGAGCAGCCCTATAATTTCATTTAAATTACCATGAACCTTTGCTCATAGTGTCAACAGTAAATGCCATTGTGACCCTATTGAGTGTAAGTGATGTCCTCTGCGATACTCCCATAGTGAAATAATGAGCTGTTTCTTAAAATGGACAGATATCAGAAGAGCAAAGTGACATCCCGATGATCTGAGGGTGTAGACGCGTCTTTAGTGCAAGCTGTGTACTGTGCATATATGACATGCCACGAGAGCATCTCTAAGCTGAACATGAAGCTACACTCTGATTATTTTTATGCCTACCTCCTTCTCCCCAGGACAGTGACCTCCTAAAGACCTAAGCATACAAACGGCTGTATCCTTTGGACCTGTGCCACCTCAAAGATCCAGCAAACAACTGACTGCTGGGCGAGCATGAGCCCTCCTGCTGTCACCATCTCATCCACAGCATGAGCTCTCAACTTCTCTCCCTCCTCTAGGCTGCGCTATGAAATTTTATCCCCTGTTCGACTTGAGAAGGTGATCAACTCAGACAAGTTTTCTGCGTGCGATTGTTCATGCGTTCATAAATTCATTACAAACTTTTCAGTGTATCCGTTACATTAAGGCTCATTAACTCCTTTTTTCCTAGCTTTATATTAGCTAATTAGCTCAGGGGTGGCCACGAATTAATTACCATCTTCTACAGCCTCATGCAATTGCGTTGTGTTTATTTAGTCTCTCCTATTAACTTTTAATCTTTTCCCACTCGTAAAAACAGGCAATTAACATTTTTTGATAAACAAAAATGATGCTAGCTCAGGGATAATCAGGCAGCTCCGCATGTCGTCTGTGTAAGAAATTACCCTGTCAGCTCATTTGACCCTCACATAAGCAGGCCACTGAACACTCCTTAGTCCATATAGGAATGCCTGGACATCTGAGAAGCGTAGGTATTTTCTCACAAATAAGTAAAAGTCTAATTTAAAATAAAATCTATAATTAAGAAGAATAAGTATGTATGCATCATGTGTTTTGTGTGTTTTATGACTTTGTGGCCTGGTAAGAACTTCTGTTCATGATTATAGAAAGATGCAGGCTAGATTTTCCACTTCCTTCTCCAAACCAGAAATGCTCATAATTCCAGAAATTATGCTTTTTATGAGACATATGTTACAACTAAGGCCCAGTGTTTTTGGAGGCCTTGTAAGAGATAAAAACATCTAAAGATTTATAAGTGATTATTCCGGGTGTTTCATGTCGGATACCCTTCCTGATTCACCTTCAATAAACCATGGAACAGGCATAAAGAATCTAGGATTGTCAAAAATATCTATATTTAGAATCAGCAGTATCAAAACTGAACTCATTTGTACCAAAGTTGAAAAGAAATCATGTAAATTGGGCATAAGAGCTTTGGTGACAAACTGCCAACATTTCATGCTGAAAATTGCATTCCAAGGTAGTTTTTTTTTGGCCTTGTGCTTTCAGAATTGTGCTTTTGTTTGGTATCAGAATTGAGTTTACATTTTAATGGGATGGCAAAGGAGAATTCAATTTTAGATTCAATTTGGCAACTGGACAAAAGTTTATTTGGTCAAATACGTTTCGCAGCTCATCCAAGCTGCTTCTTCAGTTCTGGTCAGACGCTGGTGGACACTGCTGGTGGGATCATATGGAAATATTTCCAATCCAATCCAACTTTATTTGTGTCCCACCACGGAATCTGAGCCTGCAAGTCGTCTCGGAGGCGTTTTGAGTTATTCACAGATTCTGAAAGTACAGGTTCTAAGCTTTCCAATGATGTCTTACATGTGAAAATCGGACCATATTTAAAAAAGTTGTCTCTATTTGAAAGCAGCCATAACACATTTTCTAAATCCGAGAAAATCCTTCTCGAAGTTTGGCCTCTTCAGTCCTCCTTGCCTAACAAGCATTTTTGAAATTAAAAATGTTATTTAACTATGTATTTTAATTGTTTTTAACGTCATTAATGCTGTTATCTGAAACATGGAGAGGCTTCATCATGATCTCAAATAGCACATTATGCAAAAAAACGAAAATCACAAATTTTGGAAAAAACCCAACAAAAACGCATTTCCTGAGAAACTGTAATGCCGACATGCCCTCAGCTTCCGTGGTGGGACACATTTATAAAGCACTTTAAAAACAACACAGTCGACCAAAGTGCTGTACACAGGTTAAAACACAAACATGAGACGCAGTAACATCAAAAACAGAGCATGATAAATGTCAACTACTCACACTGAGTTAAAAGCCAAGCTAAAAAAAAAAGGAGTTTTAAGAAGAGATTTAAAAACAGGAAGTGAGTCGGCCTGGCTAACATTCAGTGGAAGTGCATTCCAGAGTTTGGAGCAGCCGCTGAAAAAGCCCGATCACCCCTAAGTTTCCTTTTTGTCTTAGGGACCACAAGGAGAACCTGACCTGCAGACCTGAGAGAGCACCAGCAGGTCAGACAGATACTGTGGGGCCAGGCCATGGAGACAATTAAAAACAAATAAAAGAATCTTAAAATCAATGCCAAACTGAACAGGTAGCCAATGGAGAGATTGAAGAATGGGAGTTATGTGATCAAATTTCCGAGAACCAGTTAAAAGACGAGCAGCAGCGTTCTGGACTAGCTGAAGACGGGAAAGTAAGGTTTTGTTGAGACCTGAGTATAAGGCGTTGCAATAATCTAACCGTGTCGAGATAAAAGCATGGATTAAAATTTCAAAATTATGACGAGATAAAAGTGATTTTACTTTGCCAAGTTGCCTCAGCTGAAACCATTTCAACATATTTTACTGTCTTCAGGTTGTAAGATAAACAGATTTTGATCTTGAGTGGAAGGTATGTGATCGAGATACCATGACAGTGAAACCTTGAGCTCAAAGACGCTGCTGCTGAAGTCTTCAATTTCCCCTCGCGTATTTCAATGAACCAACACAATGGCTGCTTCATTAGCCCATTGATTCATTAATGTAGCCATCGTTCTTCCATTCTGGCTCATATTCATGGAGCGAACACAGCCGATGATACAGGAGGTAACAGTAATGATAAGTCCAGCCACGGTCGAAGTCCTGTTAAGGCACCAGCAGCTCTGGGCTTTGATAAAGAGGCCCATTTATACGCTGTCCACCGCCACGGGGTCATCCTTCTCCATATTCTGCGCATTGACCCGGGTTGTTCCTTTTATTACAAGCAGGTTTTTTATTGAAGGATGATTACATTGAATGATGTCAAGCGAGGGGAGAAAAGATCGACCAGAATAATGACGTTCAGAGGAGAAAGGAGGTGGTGGGGGAGGGCTGAGGGGGTCAATGCACTTGCCTTGTCTTTCTTCACAAATTGAGTCGCATCCTTGCTCATCCATTATTTAAGGCCTGATCGGAGACTCTTGGCAACTATGGATTTGATAATCATTCCCATGTCCATATTAAATATGTGGCATAAATATCTCAGCAGGAGCCTGTCAATAAGAGAGCAGCAGTGCACAGATGTGGAGCAGAGGAGGAAATTATGCATGATATGAGACAGAGCACAGAAAAGCAGAGTACTGGGGATTTATGTTGCGTACAAAAACTGTACATTCACCATAACCATTATTTTATACCCATGATGATATTTATCAAAATTAGGTTTTCCAAAAAGTCTGTACTTCCTGTACAATGATCATTTCCACACTGATATATTGTATGTATGTATGTATGTATGTATGTATGTATGTATGTATGTATGTATGTATGTATGTGACAAAGTCTTTAAAAAAAAATTAAAATTATTAAAAGGTCCCATGGCATGAAATTTTCACTTTCTGAGGTTTTTGAACGTTAATGTGAGCTCCCCTACCCTGTTTAGGGTTAGTGCAAAATGTGTAAACTGAGCATTTGCGGTCCTTTTCCGCAAAACACAGCCCAAACAGGCGATTCTGAACAAGGCCACGCCACACTCGCGGAAAGGTTTCCACCCCCCGTCTGGATGTCTACCCACTGTCTCTAGACATCACGCCCAGAGAGGTTGGACTGCAAACGAGCTACAAAATACGAGATGCGTTTTGTTTTTTATTTGCCTGGAAACACGTGAGAGTGTTTCCAGGCTCGGATGTCCTTTAGCCGAGCCTCCGAACCTCTGAAACAGCAGTGGTTTAATTTTATTTTCTGTGGAAATGTGTTTTTTTTAAAGGAACGCGTCTCGTATCTTCCTCCGCTCTTAAAACACGGAAGTGGGGCCAACGCACAGCGCACCACTAAACGAGGAAACAGCAGCGTATTTGGCCACACCCCCACCCGCTGCACTGACCTGTCTCTGTCCTCCTCATTTGCATTCAAGCAACAAGGCCCAGAATAAAGTGTATTTAGCCTCATGAAGACAGTCAGAGTCATATCTCATGCACTGTGTCTTGATTTTGAAGGATTCATTTACAGTATTAGGGAACCACTAAGGCGCCATATAAAAGCATCAAGAAGTAATTTTCCGCATGTGCATTTTTTCCCCCAATTTTCAAATGAATGTAATTTTCATTGGGAAGCAAACTGGAGAAAATCTTGAAATGCCAATTTACAAGGCCCTATAGAATTAGTTTTTGACTCCCAATAGTAGTATGTGCTTGAGAAAAAAAGAAAAGAAAAAACAGGAGAAACATGTAGTTTAAAGGGCCTAAAGCTTTGTGTTGATATGAAAATGTGTGTGTGGTAAACAAACCCATGCAGAGGGAGGGTGTGGGGTAGAAGTCACCACATAAATAAGCTGCAGCCAGGCCTGATAAGAAGACACGGCATCTGCCAGGCAGGCACTATGTCTCCTCTGCTCTCCACGGTGGACTCTCGGTCTCCTGTGATTTTCCTCAGCTGCTGGCCATGAATACTGGCCTATGCACCCCAGATTAAAGCACAACACATGTTTCTCTGCAGGCTATACTATACATCATCCCCTGATAACCAATGACATGCACAACTACATATTGTCTCAGCGAAGAGACGGCGAGAGGGGAAAGGCCTGTTTGGATGGAAGTGGTTGATGTTTGAGATATCCATTGTTAGTGCTTGTTGTGTGTCATAATCTGATTTATGTAAGAGTGTCTATAAATAAGTCACATTAGACAAACTTTATTGATCCACAATGGAATTTACATGGATATAGTAGTTAATACATAGCATTAAAAAATTTTTTGAGAAAATATAAAATAATTAATCAGTCAAATAAAGCACAAACAGTAAGTATACATATAAATCATGATCCATTAACTCATGAAAACTTAACTTTAAACAGATAGCCAAGACTTTTTTTTTCAATGTAACTTGACGATTAATGCCTTGTCTCTTTATGAGACATTATGAGACAAATTATGTTTATTATATGATATGCTAGACCATCTCATCTGAAGATTATGGCTTTGATTGGAGTAATTTGTCCATGCATTCACACATTATGTATATTGTGCACTGGAGGGCACGTCAATGCTGTCAGCTGGGTTATTTACAGCTGCTTCAAAAATGTCTGACAGGCAAAGACAAATAGGAGGTCTCACCATGGAAACACAACGCCAATCAACAAGTTTAATTATTTCTACTACATAGAGTAGTAGTTTAGATTTAAAGATTCACAGGTAACTTTAGTGGTGGAGGGTATGCTGTCTGCTTTTCTGTATCTATGTGGAAACGAATAGGTGACACCCCCAGGGCAAGCTCCAGGTTAGATCTGTATCTGCATTCCTGTTTGTCAAGCAATAAAAACGCATATGTTTGAAAAAATGCAAGACACACATGTTTAATGCTATTCCGTGGAATATTCCAGGCAGAACAAGCAGGTGGTGGACCCCCCACCAGAAAAGTTACATAGAGCAAATTTAAAACGGTTGAGGGAATTTCACTCTGGAGAAATATCTGTCGCCAAAGAAGCCACATTAGTTTAATGGGAACATTCACTGTCATTGTAGCATCAAGATAAAGGTAACTATCAGTGGAGCGGGAAAAACAAATTCAATAATAATTAACTTGGGTCATCTACCCATCTGCTATGGCTCATAAACTTTAGAGAAAATTTCCCCAAGAACTTTTTAAAGGCACAAGAAGAACTGAAGCCTTTTCATGCATGTGGGCAGGAAAAACAAGGAAACAATGCTTTAGTTTATAGACAGAGGATTGCATTTTGTATCTGCCTATGCAGGCTGATTAGGCTCAGTCTAACTGCTTATTGCTGAACTGCTTAATTAAATCTGTATTTGGAAATGTATTGTTCTTTAAATTTAGGGGTGTATTTGTCAGTGTCTCTTAACCCGCCTCCAAATCTGGTCATGAATGCCGAAGAATTATGAATGTACATAATGGCGTGAATAATTGGACAAAAAAAAAAAAAATCATGAATCTTCTTCTGTTTAAAAAGTGAATAAAAAGGTTAAGTCGGTTCAGTCTGAGGTAAAGTTTTTCTCTGGGCACTCTTAAGAAGCACATTGTCTCATTTTACATTTCTCTACTATCTTTTACACTCAGGCAGAGCGGAGAGGGCCCTGAGCGCACGGCTCTGTTGTTGCTGCTGTTTGTCGTATATAGCTGCTCTCTATGCTGCTTGTCAGCCGCTGCAGAGCTAATATCAGGGGCTGGCAGACCCAATCAGACTCTGGATGCTGGCCTGATTGGACTGACATACTCCATCAAAGCACGCCTCACACCTCTACTGACCATACACTGGGCGCTCACTGCCTTGGACATCACATAAGGGCAGCTGCAACCCTTTTAAAACAATCCTAATATAGATCACTGGCCGGGGCACACATGCATTTCAGCCTCTCCAAAGCTATTTGTATGGTATCAAAGATTTTTGTTTTTGTTTTTTTCCAAAGTATCCTTAGCATTGGACATTGCAATTACTTAGTACAAATCATATTAATATAACTTGCTATATCCTCCTGGGACCTGAAGAAAAAAAGTGTATCTATATTGTTATTATTATTATTTAAATTTTCTATTTGGAGGTAAATGAACACCTTAGCATTTACATTTAGTTCATTTTATTTTTATTCATAATGTTGTAACATGTTCCTCCTGTGGACCCACCACCTGCGGGAGGATTCATGGGGGCTGGTGCATTGTGTTCTGGGCAGCAGAACACTGCTTGGACTGCTGCTCCCGCGACCCAGAAAATGGAAAAAGCGGAAGAAGATGAATGAATGAATGTTGTAACATGTCCTCTGTAATGGACGTCGGAGACATTTTGGTGTTAAATCCACGTGAAGTTAACAACCTAACAAAAACAAAAAAAAAATTTGATGACCAACATTTCTGACAAGCTTCTACACTTGCCTCAAAAAGTTCTTAGACTCCCTTTTAATTTCTTATTTATTTATTTATTTATTTTTATATATTATGTATTATTTATTGTATTTATTTATTTACATATTTATTTATTTATATTTTTTCTGTATAATTTATTTATTTATTACATTTTTAGATTTTATTTTATTTTTTTTAATATTTTTTTTTTCTTTTTGTTTTTTAAATCATAGTGCAGCCACAAACTAGAGCCTCTAGAGAGAATTAAAAGATAGACTGGTTAACTCGATGTCCACTATAAAGGACACAAATGAATGGGCGGGTCTCAGGAGAATATATAACTAAGCATCTTTCTGTTTCGTGTTTTCAAGACTGGAAGCCTTTATGTTTTACTGGTTGGTTTGACAGTGCAAAACCACTGCAAAATGATATAGCAAATAACAGGTAACACAAAATATATGTTGTGTGATAAAACTGCTTTTAGAAGTTGCACTTATTCAGATAATGAACTGTAAATGTTACTCATGTCACGCCACCTCTGTTTGTCTCATATCAAACATATGGTATCAAGACTTGTTTTATTTTGAGTTCTCAATTAAGCACACCAAACCTCCCAAATAAAACTCTGACTAGTCTGACATAATTAAGTATTTCAAATAATCGTCTTGACTTTAATCATCTCGAATCACCCCAAATATATTCTAAAATTGAAATCTTTATGAGAGCAAGAGAATTTTTGTGGGAATGATTACAACCCTTAAAGCCTAGGACAGCCATGTTGAACCTTTTAATTATCTGGTAGAGCAAAGGAAGTACTCTCAGCATATGCATGCACAAGCCTCTATTCATTTCCACCTTGAGGCTAGAATAAAAATGTTGTGAAAATTTGTCAGCATGTGCATTAGGAGCTTTACAATGTCAACAACATTTGCAATCTCTTCAGAAACTATTTAAAAGGCTGCAAAAATGAAAGTGAAAGAATGGGTAAAAGCATAAAGTGGCTCTCTCGGTAGACAGAGGCCTTGCTGGTTGTTTTGAAATTAGAATTGGTAGAAAAATACAATTTCAGTGCGTGTTAATGGGGTATTTGTAAATGATTTAATTGATAGCTTCCACAATGAAGGCTGCATTTATTGCTGAGAGCCAATCACGCGCCACCCTCCACAAGGCTGAGACTGTGTGCCAATCAGGGTGTCCATTGTCTTCAAAATGACAACAGTATAGATAGAATGGCATGCTTTTTTAGACAATGTTTACCTCTCAATGCTGAATCTGTTATGTGCCAATTTAAAACACAGGGGGTCCGACTCAGAAACTATAGCTGCTCAAATGCAATTGTTCGTCGTGTTTTGTAGAGTGTCATCAAAGATCACACATCGCACTGCCCAGCACAGGACGAGTGTCAGCTCAGGCCACTAATCACAATGGCAGATAGTGAAACATGTAATTATCCATATTCAACAATAAGCATCTATAAGAGTGACAGTGCTGCACAGATTCACATACAGAATGATAAGTATCCCACAGAGCAAGACAAAGGACCAAAAGCTGAGCACAAATGATCATTAAGCAAACCAATCACCAGAAACATCAGTGTGACTGGTGTATGATTTCCCAATTTGACATTTGCTCAAAATAAATGTTTGAGTACAAATGTCATTATTTCTATACAGCTCTGGAAAAAGAGACCAAAAGAGACCACTGCATTTTTTTCTGAAATCGGCATCTCTACATGTATTACAGCCATTTCATTCCAGCGTCTGTGGAATTCCAACACAAACACAAAGCTGAGCTACTTCAGTTCTTGCACCAGGAGTGGAATAAAGTCACCCAAGAACAATGTGAAAGACTTGTGGAGAGCATGCCAAGACGCATGAAAGCTGTGATTAAAAATAAGGGTTACTGCACCAAATATTGAGTAAGTGTAAACATTTGTATTATGTTGTTTTAAAATTAATTTGATCTTGTTTCTTTGCATTGTTTGAGGTCTTATTTTGACCATTTGTCATTTTCTGCAAATAAATGCTCTAAACCAGAGGTGTCAAACTCATTTTGGTCCGGGGGCAGTATCCAACCTACTTTGATCCCAAAGGGGCCGGATCAGAAAACTCATGGCAAATATACCCCAAAAATAGCAATAAAACCAAATATTTGTCCAGAGAAACACAAATCTATTACAGACTGCTGTTTCTTCAGTCCCAGCAATAATTTGGTTATTTTCTGTCTTCTCAATTCTCCGTTCAAGTTATTGTATGGTTCAACGTGCCGTGTCTCGTAGTGGTGTTTAAGATTATATTCCTTGAGCACCGCCATTTGTTGCAAACACACCAAGCACACAGGTTTCCCATTCACCTCTGTGAACAAATAGGAATTAGTAAATTTTTCTTGGAAAATCCTGCACTCTGTGTCCACTTTTCTCATTTTTGACACTTTGCTGATGAGGGTATCACGGTCAACAGTCAAAACGATGGGCCTGGGACGTGGCCATGCACAGAGGTGCTGGAGACGCTGCTATGCTAAGCTGTGCAGAAAAGAGGTGCAGAAAATTACCAGTATTTTGATAGAAAATTAAAATATAATTAAAATATTTTAATAGCAAATCAGCTGAGGGCCAGATTAAAGGTCTTGGAGGGCTGGATCTGGCTCCTGGGCCGCATGTTTGACACCCCTGCTCTAAGCAATAATATTTTTATTTGGAATTTGGGGGAAATGTTGTCAGTAGTTTATAGACTCAAACAAAAATGTTCCTTTTGCCCAAACACATACCTATAAGTAGTAAAATCAGAAAAACTGATAATTTGGTGTGGCAGTGGTCTCTTATTTTATTTTATTTTTTTCCAGAGCTGTAGTTGTGGTGGTGTTTTCTTTAGAGTACTACTTTAAGCAGAAAGAATACTAACCAATCTATTCAAGGTGATATATTGTGACACTCTAATTACCTTCAGTAAGTAACAACATTTGATGCTAACTGAAATACTTCAATCCTCAGTGCACATATTTCTACTATGATTACAGTATGGTACTCCAAATACTCTTACTAGTATTCATATAAGTCATATTTCTTCCTCTATTAACGATTATGCCAAGGTCAAGCAACTATGCCCTTAACTGCAGTAATAGTCAAAATATTGGTGATCTTTAATTATTATGCCAGGGAACCATGTATTAAAAGGAAATCTGCTTTATGTAGCAGTTAAGACCATCGCAGTGTTGACCCTGTGGTCCTTGTCTATTTTTTGTCTTGTTTCAGTCCCAAAATATGTGAAATTGGAGGGACTGAGGAAAATCATGTTTTCCTCTCCCTTTTGGCAACATTTGGTCAATCTACTAGAGGCAGTGCAGAATTAACGATACACTTATTCATTATCATTTTAATATACCCATGATGCACAATCAGCGCTAATATAGCGACAAAGAGAAAACAAATTAGCCCAAAGCCTAAGGATGATTTTTTTTACCCTCCATTTTGCATTGTTGTGGCATATGGCTACCTATTTGCAACAAGAGTTCATTTGCAGATATATAAAGAAATCAGCGCAGGGACAAATAAAATTATGTAATAAAACTCAACCAAGAAGAAATATTGCCAGTGAAACATATGGCACTGTCAAAAATGATCACTTTAGACGCTAAACACAAAATACCGCCAAGTATCATTTCAGCATGTTCCAGCCTAAATGAATTAATTCAGTTCATTATAGAGTAGAAAGGTAGGAGTTATAATCGCCTCAATTAGTGCACAGCCATAAAGTGACGATAATGTATATGTAATTTCTTTTCATTTAGCTGCCATCTGTTTGCTGCAATTGAACGCACTGTAATATTTAGCTTTTCATTAGTTTGTTTTTCTCTCGGCGAGACAAATTATTGTGTATGAGTCGGCCATAAACCGTTTGAGTTCAATAAACCTGGGATGACTGATTTCATTTGCGCTGGATTGATAATAGGCCTTAAGTGTATTACTTATGATAATGTCGTTCATTAGAGGCGACCGAGTGTATGCAGTCTGTATACGTGCACTTACATATGCTGCACAATAACAATAAAGGTATGGTATAGGCCCGCTCAATTACTGTATGCGGCTGTACAAGTAGCACAGATCAGCTTTCATCTGGTTGGACCACTAAAACTCCCTCAGTAGTTCTCCACAAGGCTCTCAAGCATATGTCTCCTCATCTGCTTATCTTGGCAAACACTTGGAAACGGTAGAAGAGGGTCGAATGGGAGATAGTAAGACTGGCTTCACCGTGAACACTATCCCCAAAACCAGCCATATGGGAGCCATAGCGCCTTTTCTTTATCATCTCTTCCTTGTTTTTTATGCCTACTGGTTGTGGCTGCCTGGCTTTGTTGTTCAGGAATAATCAAATGTTGATAGCATAGTTCAAATGGACCATTAAGTATGTGAGAATGCTCTATGGAGATGGAGGAGATGAGAGACCAGGAGCCAGGCAGTCTGCCACGTTCAATAGCCAGCCTAGTGGTGGTGCTAATTTGATTATAATATAGTCATCTCCGAAGATTAGAGCTATTCAATTAAATATTCTAATTAACCTGAAGTATTAGGCAAATGGTGCTAATTACAAATATCCTCAAGAGAGCCTGCTGGATGAAAGGATGAGCTCACTTCAGACCACTGTCTCGTAACAAGATGTCTTATATCATAGACTTGGCGAATATTAAATTCCTGGCTAATTTGCCCCAGCACCATTTGTTTAATGGCATTTGCATTTTGTTTGAAATTGTAATAAACATGTGTAGCCGGCTCTTAACTTCACAGGAAAGTGCACTCTGGGGGTAGCTTAGTATTTCTGTTTACACAGCTCCCCAGAACATTGTCTCCCTGTGCACACGAACACACACACAAATGCGCAGACGGCTGGCCCATTAAACTAAAGTGTGTTTGAATGCGACGCAAAAGCATCGTTTTCAGTCCTATGCACATGAGATCAATTTCTGAAAGTGGCTGTTTCTAATAATTAGGAATATATTGATTTGTAAACAGACTCTCTGTAATGATCTCTTTTTAAATTTTGATCATTCCAGATGCAGTTAAGGCAGACAGGGCTGCGTAGGCAAAAGCTGAAATACAATGCAGATCACAATCAATATAAGTAATTATAATTCAGATTTTTTTTTTTTTTTAAATAATATATGATATTGTTTAATACAGTGTTTCCTAACCAGGGGTACAAGTACCCCTAGGGGTACGTGAGCAACTGCAGGGGGTACTCGGCAGTGTCGCTGCCAGACGCAGGGGGAGATTTTTTGAATTTTTTTATTCTAATTTGAGTAAATTTGAGTTCAAGAAAAGAGAGAAAATGCCTGAGAATTAAATTTTCAAATTAAGGAGATTAAATAAAATGATTTTAATTAAATAATCTGTTGTGTCGCGTTCTACTTTTGGAGAATTATCAACACGTAGGAGTGAGGGGGTACTCGAGGTATGACAGAAAGGCTCAGGGGGTACACAAGACAAAAAAGGTTGGGAAACACTGGTTTAATACACTATATTTAATAATATTGAATGCATGAACCTGGTTTATTCTATTATGACAAATTTTATATTAAATTACACTAGCATATAGCCAATGAACCAATGTTTGTTTTTTTTGTTTGTTTGTTTGTTTTCATTATTTTTAATTCAGGCTTAAATCTAATTTATAGCAATATCTCCAACATTTTCCAACATTTCTAAATACAAAGAAGTAGTTTGTAATCTGGACTGCAGGCTCAAACCCAAATCCTTTGTGTAAAATCATGAAATCATCATTTTTGACAAAGGTTAGGGGAAATGCAAAGCTATCATGGAAGAGAAACATGTAGGTGCCTTCAGTGATTACTTTATATTCATAGTTTTTCCCAGTCCCAGCTCTTGAATATGTCATGTGCATAATGCTGGCCCACAGTTCAGAATGGCATTAGAGTCACTCCAAGCAACGTGTTTCAATAAGGCAATTTTCTCACTGCCGAGGAACATCAGCAGGGCGCCATTCTCAACAAAGACACACTATGACATGTTATCCAAGCATACATCTGCAGGACACAACTATACTTTATTAAAGGAAAATAGGATTTCACAAATGCTTTGACAGGCAGGTGAGGAGGGGAAGAGGAGGGCTCCCAGGGGTGGAGCGAGGTGTGAGGGTGGGTGTTGTAGGTGACGAGGGACATGGGTTGTGAGTAAGGATCACGGAGAACGAGAAGAGGTTGGGGAAAATAGGGGACCAGGAAATGCAGTATGGAATGTTTGAAGCTTCCAGATGATGTTATATTCAGTTATTTAGAAACACTTTTATGTCGAGATGAAAAAAATAAAAAATAAAAAATATGCTACACCTTGGAGAGATAGTTGTTAGCCTGTTCTTTAAAGGGACAGTGTGTAAGATTTTTACCCGTTAATTACTTAAATTGAAGATACCCATTCAAAAATACATTGTTTTCCAAGCCTTTTCACTTCCATCATGAAATCAAAGTATTCTTTTGGACTTAGATATAGTAACATAAAAGGGGGATCTTCCCCATGCAGAGGCAGCCATTTTGAATACGAGAGCCGCAGAAGGACATTTGGGCTCCGCCTTCGCCTTCGGCAAGGCTCGTGGTTTTGGGTAAACAACACAAGCATGCTGCCGGATCAGACGTCGTAATGGATCTAACACGTGTTTTGGACTAAATTGTTTTACTGGATTTTATTCGCTGGATCCTTACGGACAAATTGAGAGCAAGTTTATGGTGAAATACAGAGTTTGACCTGTGCAAAGCATTCTAAGGTAAGCTAACCTTGTTTTGTGCTTTTCTGTATAAAAGCCCCATGTGCTCGGGGAGTGATTGTTTTGCAGGGAAATGAATTGCATAGTCAAAAAGAGAAGACTGTAAGGTTTCATTTGATGTGTAGAGTGTCATGGTACATGATCGGGAATGTGTGTTTTCATGAGAAAAAAAAAAAAAAACGGGACCGCGTTTTATTTATACAGTAGCGGCGCGCGGACCTCGAGGTCTGCCATAGCTAAAACAGAAAGTGCAATAGCACCATCCACCTATGCGCCACGAATCCTACACACTGGGGCTTTAAAGGTTTACTATGCAACATTTCTGCTACCTGCTTGTCTCCAAGGAGATGTTCTTAGTTTGCCTGTAGTGTTCTGCAGTATGGCATTAAACTGCATTACTGTGAGTGGGTTTGCCTCTCCGCAGATTTGACTTGCCACTTGGCTTGTTTTGTCTTCATGGATATAGACAAGTTTCTTATTTGATATTGTATTTTATATTTTATTACTAGTTTTCTATTTAAATCTGATTTGTACATATACATTTATTATCATTATTTTTTACGTATAATAATTATGTCTCATCTGACACAAGTCTATTGCTCTTTGGTTGCTGTTCCATCAATTTTTTTTCTTTTTACCTTCTGTTATATATTATATTTGACTTTTTTTAGACTTTAGACTTTATTGTCCCTAAAGGGAAATTCATTTTCCCGCACACAGAGCTTGTTTGACATATACCGTGACAACACAGCACAACAAACATATACACATTACAATATGCGTTACAGCACACTCAGCGGGGCCTAGTGTTCAAAAATGTGATAGCCGCGGGGATCAGGCTTGTGCCAAAGCGGACCGTCCTGCACCTGAGTGTCCTGTTCCTCCGTCCTGAGGGGTGAGGGGTTCCTGTAGACTAGTGCTTCTCAAATAGGGGGGCGCGTGTGACCCTGGGAAACATCCTTTTTTGCCATATTGTACTAGAACTAAGTGTAATTTCACATCAACAACAGTAGTTGGGAGTAGCGCTCTCATTGTCGCTCTGGGGCAGGGGTCGGCAACCTTAAAGATCCCATGACATGGTACTTCTTGATGCTTTTATATGGCTCCTTAATGGTTCCCTAATACTGTAAATGAATCCTTCTTGAAAATCAACACTCAGTGCATGAGAAACAGAGATAAGATGAGAAAGAGTAATTTTTCTCTCTCTGAACAGGCCATTATGGGCGTTGTTGCTTGAATGCAAATGAGGAGAAAAGAGATGGCCTATAGTAGAGGGTGGGGGTGTGGCCAAACTCTCCGCTCTCCGCTCTCAGCTGTGCGCTCTCTGATCCATTTCTGCGTTTTTGCGTGGAGAAGAGATTAGAAGCGTTCCATTGAAAAATAAACACATTTCCACAGAAAAAAAAATTAAACCACTGCTGTTCAAAGGTCCAGAGGCTCAGATAAAGGACTTCCGAGCCTAGAAACACTCGGACGTGCCTCCAGGCAAATACAAAAACGCATTTCGCATTGCCTAGCGCATTCGCAGTCCAAACTCTCTGGGCGTGATTTACAGAGACGCTGAGTACAGACAGACGGGGGTGGAACTGCAATTGCATTTCTTTTTTCGATCTGACATCAACAAGGTGCCTTGTTCAAAATCGCCCGTTTGAGCTCTGATTTTTTCTAACGCAGAAAAGGGTCGCAAATGCTCAGTTTAGACATTTCGCAACTTTTAACCATGGGGGGGGGGGGGGGGCTAAACAGGGTAGGGGAGCTCACATTAACGTTCAAAAACCTCAGAAAGTGAAAATTTCATGCCATGGGACCTTTAAATACGCGATATACAGAACAGACTCACCATCAGCAGAACATCCTCTGTCACAGAAAAAAACACGTATATTCCACTGAGTCGTGTCCTTTAGTCCGACAGGCACAAGGAGAGAGCGTTTTGGGTTTTTTTCAGCGCTTTTAGTTTAGGCAAATTAGCCATGTAGTTTTAAGTTTCGTATAAAACGTAAACAAATGTGCGCATAGCTACAGTAAAATTTGAGTCCTCAGTGCAAAAAGACAGTGCAGAGTGCAGTCTTTGTTGGAAGTTTCTTTCTTTCTTTTTTTGTTTTTAATGTTTTTTTTTAATGTTTTCTTTTTTTATGTTAATAAAAGGGGCGACAGTAGCTCAGTTGGTGGAGCGTTTGTCTGGTGATCCAGGGGTTGGCGGTTTGGGTCCCGCACTTGACGGGTTGGCCGTGTGTGGTCCCGGCTCCCATGGATGGGCACTGCCATTGTGTCCTTGGGCGGGACACTTGACCCCACCTTGCCCCCGGTGTCTGTGGACACTGGTAGGCCCCATGGCAGAAGATACATCAAGGCCTGTTGTGACGAGACCCGTCCTTCCGTGGACCCACCACCCGCGGGAGGATTCATGGGGGCTGGTGCATTGTGTGCTGGGCAGCAGATCTGCTTGGACTGCTGCCCCCGCAACACAGAAAATGGAAAAGCGGAAGAAGATGATTGAATGAATGAATGTTAATAAAAGGATACAATGTTATGCAGAAGTGTACTAATAACAATTTTCTAGACAAATAATACTATTAATAGTCCCGCGCACGGAGGGGGGGGTGTGACATTTTTTCTTCTTCCTAGGGGGGAGTCACAGAAAATAATTAAGAAGCACTGCTGTAGTGGGTGAGTGGGGCCCTGTTCTATGGAGAGTCCAATGCGTCCAATGTCCCTGTCGTTAAGATCTGCAAGGCTGGGTGTGGGGAGCCCTATGATTTGCTGTAAGAGTTACCTTTGTGAGTTTAAACCAGTTTTTAACAGTGAACATATTGAAAAAAAAACAGGTGGAACAGTACAAAAGAATAGATTGGATGATGGATTGGTACAACAGTAATAACAGATGTGGAGAAACATAGAGTCCTTTGAGTTTCCTGATTACTGACAGTCGTTGATATTGTAATGTATTAACTATTAATATTGTATGTACTCAATATTTGATGAGTGAGCTACCGTACCCAAAACAATTTCCCTTGTGGATCAATAAATTTTGTCTAAGTCTAAGTTAGACAAAGTAGAACAGTATAACAATCCAGGTAAAGCAAGAACCTCTCGATGAAAGCAAGTCGTACAGCCTCCACCAGAAAAGTTACACCTAAAAAGTCTGATCATTCATTGGTCAGTTCCCAATTTAGCTCTACTGTATAATCTGTGTAATCTCTCAGTGGTCCAGGTTGTATCCATAGCAAAAGAAAATTCAGTTCAAGTTCAAATGTTTGAGTGAAAATGTTTGAATAAGCGACCAAACGTCTTCACTTTAAAACATTTTTCCAGCTGACAGAATAGAATTTCTTTTGCTATAACAACACATCAGTTAAATAAACTAGTAAGAATTCATCATAATAACACGTTTCTAGCTCTTTTCTTGACACTCAAAAGATGCTTCACACAGAATAACATCTTTGTAGTTACAAAATCACTGTACTACAACGGGGGGCCCAATTTATCCCTTTACTAAAACATGCTATGGATTACCTACCTCTTTTGTCTGTGTGCGTATGGCTTTATCCATGCCGCCATTGTATTTATTGCACTTTGGAGATATCATAAGAGTGGGGCTAAGCCTGGACGGATGATATGAGCTTTTATTTGAGCCAGTGCTACGTGGAGGAGAGACACTGGTAAGTACTGTACACCTGTCTCATTAGGGCTACCGTGCTGTTGACCCAGTGTATTAGCCTGGGTCTAATCCTGCAGATCTGAACAGGCCTCCCCTAAGCCTCTCATATGGATAAGTCTTCCCCTGAGCCACCAAGACAAGGCAGTACAATGGGAAAGTGGGCCATGTTCTCCCATTATGATGCGCCCTCAAACACACAGATTATGGGTGCACGAGGCTTTTGTTTGTTTATTGGCAACATTACTGTCAAATTATTGCTGCTCCTGGCTCCAGTGTTAAGAGGCTGTTCACATTCAAAACGCAGACAATAAAGGAGGAACTATGTAAGTGAAAGTGTGGAAATGAGATGGTGAGTATACATAATATACATCTCTGGAAAAAAATTTTTTTACTACTTGTAGGTATGTGTTTGGGCAAAAGGAACATTTTTGTTTGAGTCTATAAACTACTGACAACAATTCCCCCAAATTCTAAATAAAAATATTATCGTTTAAAGGAGGGGTGTCAAACTCATTTTGCTCCGGGGGCCGTATCAAACCTACTTTGATCCCGAAGGGGCCAGATCAGAAAACTCATGGCAAATATACCCCAAAAATAGCAATAAGTCCAAATATTTGTCCAGATGCAAATGCATAATCTATTATTTTATTAACTCTTTTACAAAATATTATAATATTACGAACAACCTGAAACTTTAAGAAAAATGCAATTTTAACACAAGCATACAGGTTTCCCATTCACCTCCGTGAACGAATAGGAATTAGTCAACTTTTCTTGGAAAATCCTGCACTCGGCGTCCACTTTTCTCATTTTTGACATTTTGCTGATGAGGGTGTCACGGTCAACAGTCAAAACGATGGTCCTTTATGAGCATTTGGAAAGAGGCACAGAGGCGCTGGAGACGCTGCACAGAAAAGAGGCGCAGAAAATTACCAATATTTTAATTGAAAATAAAAATATAATAAAAAAATATTTTAATAGAAAATCAGCTGAGGGCCAGATTAAAGATCCCATGACATGTTACTTCTTGATGCTTTTATATGGTGCCTTAAGGGGATATGCCACCCCCAGGTCAAAATTGGGCATCTCCCCACAGTCCAGAGACTAAAATAAGTGATGGAAAGCGTTTTCCTGGTCACCCAGCCATTGTCCAGGTCTGTCAGCACTGACCGCCGCGCGCAGCTGCAGCTCCTCCGCGTTAGACTGGAGTCTAACGTCGCCAGAGAAAGATTTTGGCCAAAAGGAATTAATTTGCTTGATGCTTTTCCCAATTACTTTCTGTGTAGTGCGCATTCATATCGAGTGCAAATAAATGTGCAAATCAACACGGAGAGCTTGCCTTGGTCATTTTGGGGTGGGAACTATTTTACAGTGCGGAAAAACACAGCCGAAGCACACAGGGGAATGCCTGTTACGCACCACGTTGGGAGTTCCCCTGTTACGCAGCGTGGTGTGTGCTTCGATTCTCAGTAATTGGGAAAAGCATCGAGCAAATTAATTCCTTTTGGCCGAAATCTTTCTCTGGCGACGTTAGCCTCCAGTCTAACGCGGAGTAGCTGCAGCTGCGCGCGGCGGTCAGTGCTGACAGACTCGGACAATGGCTGGGTGACCAGAAAAACGCTTTCCATCACTTATTTTAGTCTCTGGACTGTGGGGAGATGCCCAACCCAAAACATGCACCATAGGTACTCCAGCTTAGGTCCTGACCAAGCCGAAGCAAGAAGATCATGGAGATGGTCCCCGGGCGCCCTAATGTGTGCTGCCCACTGCTCCTAATATATGTATATATATATATATATAGGATGGGTTAAAATGCAGAGAAGAATTTCTCCAGTGTGAGATCAATAAAGTTCACTTCTAAGTTTGACCTGGGGGTGGTATATCCCTTTAATGGTTCCCTAATACTGTAAATGAATGCTTCTTCAAAATCAAGACTCAGTGCATGAGAAAGACACATGTACACAGACATGGTCAAAAAATATGTCTCTGAACACCTCATTATGGGCGTTGTTGCTTGAATGCAAATGAGAAGGACAGAGATAGGTCAGAACAGCAGGTGGGGGGGGGGCAAATGCGCCGCTGGTTCCTTGTTTTAGCGGTGCGCTGTGCGCTGGCCCCACTTCCGTGTTTTAAGCGCGGAGGAAGAAAGGAGAGCTGTTACAATGAAAAAAACACATTTTCACAGAAAATAAAATTAAACCACTGCTGTTTCAGAGGTCCAGAGGGTCGGGTTAAGGACTTCCGAGCCTGGAAACACTTACACGTGCCTCCAGGCAAATAAAAAAACGCATTTCGCATTGCGTAGCTCATTTGCGGTCCGAACTCTCTGGGTGTGATTTACAGAGAGTGTGGGTAGAAAAACAGACGGGGGGTGGAACTGCATTTTCCATGTGACGTCAGAAAGTTTCCTTGTTCAGAATCGCCTGTTTGAGCTGTGTTTTTTTCAAACGCAGAAAAGGACCGCAAATGCTCAGTTTACACATTTCGCAACTTTTAGCCATGGTGCCCCCCTCCATGGGGCTAAACAGGGTAGGGGAGCTCACATTAGCGTTCAAAAATCTCAGAAAGTGAAAATTTCATGCTATGGGACCTTTAAAGGTCTTGGAGGGCCAGATCTGGCCCCCGGGCCGAATGTTTGACATCCCTGGTTTAGAGCATTTATTTGCAGAAAAATTGCTATACCATAAAAGCGGAAGAAGATGAATTAATGAATGATGAATGACAAATGGTCAAAATAAAAAAGATACATGTTTTCAGAGCTCAAACAATGCAAAGAAACAAGATCAAATTCATTTTAAAACAACATAATACTAATGTTTACACTTAAGAAGAGTTCAGAAATCAGTATTTGGTGCAATAACCCTTATTTTTAATCACAGCTTTCATGCGTCTTGGCATGCTCACCACAAGTCTTTCACATTGTTCTTGGGTGACTTTATTCCACTCTTGGTGCAAGAACTGAAGTAGCTCAGCTTTGTGTTTGTGTTGGAATTCAACAGACGCTGGAATGGAATGGCTGTAATACATGTAGAGATGCTGATTTCAGAAAAAAAATGCAGTGGTCTCGTATTTTTTTTACACTTGTGAAAAAATAGGGTTTCAGAATGATGAAAGATTAGAACTCTTGCCATAACAATTAACAATTTAAAACAACATATTTTATCTTCTGAATGGGAAAAAGTTCTCATTATGTTGCATGTAACAGGAAGCTGAAACCCATTCAGACAAACGATGATAACATACACCAAAATGTTTCATCAGTTTCATCAGACAAGTAATTAGAGATTTGTCAGATACTGTATTTATGTTATGTTGTTGTGGATAGTAGTAGTAGTTTGTAAAAGTGACAGTTTAATACAACAATGACAAACAGATGATTAATTCTACTTAACAGTGTCATTCTTCGTCTCATCAGCAAAGTCACATTGACGGACAGGGACACAAGTGGACCGAGACAATGGAGTGTGATTTGGACCGGAGGTAGAAATCAAAGCCAATCACAAAGCTCCCTCTCCACTCATCGACTGCTTTTTGTAAACATCAAGACGAGCAGATTGATTATTGAGACAAGTTAAAGCAATGATGTAAAGCTCCTTTTTCTATGTCCTTGTCATTTACCTGTCCTGCCACTGTCTTATCCATACACACATGTACAATAAGGCAGCATTAAAGTCAATTAAATTATGTTGATGGAAGGGCATCATACATAAAATAAACAATGTTGAAGTAATACATTGGTGTACATTTAACTGCGAGCATATGAGTTACAGTGGCATCAACAAAAATATTTCATATATTTCGTTCGTGCATTTCATTTTTCCAATATATTTTTATCCACTTCAGCAAGTCTAATTGTTTCAGACGACTCCCTCAACGCACCGTTTTACATAATAAGATATAATCAAACTCATAACCATTTGCAGTCGCGTCTCTTACAGACACAAGAGCTATTGAGTGAAAGAAGAAGGCCCTCGTGTGCGCACAGCTCCACTCTGCCCAGCCCGATGCAAATGTCAAGTGATACTCGACAAGTCTGTGATTAAGATTTAATAGAGAAAAATGTTAGTCCAGGATATTAGACTAAGGAAGACGCATCAGAGGCGGCACTCATCACACCTGAAGGGGGGCAGTATCAGTGAGACCAATGCGAAGAGAGCTGGCATTAGATACATGATGCAAAGGATCTTAACATTTAGAGGTAATGATTATTTTAAAGGCCAGGAGAACAACATGTGGTAAATGAATACTGTCTTATAAACTCACTCTTTAGTTGGCTAAATATAAATTGCTGACTAAATAAATACACTTTAAAAAGAAATATCGTTGCAGTATCTCATCCATTTTTGGATTGTATGTAATATGTAATACAATTATATAAACCATAAGATAAGATAAGATAATCCTTTATTGTCCCACAATGGGGAAAGCAAGTAATAGCTGTGTTATATAAGGTAAAAGAGTCATTAAATATGAGAGCTTTGTATTTGTTGTATAATTCATTGATTGTTCCATATCTGACCTATTGTATAGAAGTCTGGGGTAATGCTTGTAAAACTTATGTTAATTCTGTTTTCATTTTACAGAAAAGAGCGGTAAGAATCGTTAGTGGAAGTGGATACAGAGACACAACAAACCCAATATTTTTACAATTAAAAATATTGAAATTCAATTTCATATTTTAAAAATTATGAACAAAGCAAATCAGCAAACCTTGTCCACTAATTTGCAAAGTAAATTTAAAAAGAGAGAAAGTCATTATAATTTGAAAGGAACTGAAATCTTTAAAAAACCCAAATTTAGAACAACAACAATGGAAAAATGTGTTTCAGTCAAAGGTGTGAGTCTATGGAACTATCTAAATGAAAAACTCAAAGCTTCAAAATCTTTTCAAGTGTTTAAAAGAAATGTCAAACATGATATGCTAAAAAAGTATGAAATATGAACTGTCCTTTTGTGCTAATTAACATGTATTTAATATTGTGCACGTCATGTAAATAAGTTCCTCAGTGTAGTTGGAACTGATGAAATGTTGTAAATGTCTGATTTTGTGTGTAAAGGGGGCAGATGTTATAAGTTTATACTTCTTTCTGCTCCTTTTCATTCACATGGTTAAATGTTACAGAACTATTTTGTATTCATCTTTTATGAATGAAACAAATAAAGAAATGAAAAAATGAATGCAAATTGCAGTGTCACAACACAAGTTTGAGAAACAGTAGGAAAATATGAGCATGCATCAAATTAAAATAAATAATAATAATAAGTATGTACAATCAACTAAAAAATACAACACTGTAAGGCTAAAAGGCACAGGAACGCTGCACAATAAATGTCTTTGATTCTGAGCAGTGAACAAACAGCAGTTAAAGTGACTCCAGTTCAGTAATATATAATATCACTACAATAAAGTGACTCAGATGATTGTGTACAGTGCAGTGATGGGCAGTGGTGGTTAAATAAATAAGTAGCAGGTAAAGTGACTTTAAATATACAGGATACAGGAGTTATATTAATTGCAACTAATATTGTTGTCCTTTTCATTCAAAAAAATGTTTAGTATGGTTTTTAGATATGATTGTGTTGCCACCATCTATGAGCAGAACCTTCTCTGAGCGAGGGTCTCCCCAGACTGAAGGGTCACCTCGCTCAGAGGTAACAGGGAAGAAGTCTCTGGAGAGCACGCACTTCCAGCCGAAGGTCAGCTCCACTCTCCCTGCACTTAGCAAGCCAGCGCCGTCACCAACCAATCTCTCTACTGCAAATCTGCTCTGAAATTTAAAAAATTTAATTTGTCAAGATGCTTCTATCATATGCTCCATCACTGTCCAAGGCTGTGGCAGGGGTCCAGGGGCCCCGGGGAGAGGTGGGGGGTGTGGGGGCCGGGGGTGACGTGTGGCGAAGGGGCCCGGGCAGCTGCTCTCAGATGGGAAGACGGCGCTGTGATTAGGCCCTCACGCTGGCTGGAATTGTCCTGGACAGCCTAGAAATCAGATTATTAACTCTGATAGCAGACACTCTGTCTCCCGCCTGGGATTAGCATGAAAATTTTGATATGGATCGATAAGCAATCTTTCCCCTTCTTCACAATCTCCCAAGGCTTCATTAATCTGTGTGTATGTTTATGTCAAGGAATTAAGACATGCCAGCCCCCCTGTCATCCTGGTCTTCTGCTCACAGCACCGCTCCACACACAGAAGGCCACACCGCATACAGGTTTATCAAATCAGGCCCAAGCTTTTACTTAACTGTCTCTTCACTCTTATCGGGTGTCTAGACAAGCTTCTAGAGTATTGCACTGTATGTTCACTCTAAGCCCAATAAAGCAGACCCCCCAGGATTTCGCGGGCATTTTTTGTGATTGTTGCGGGCTAAAATGCCTGAATTTGCGTGAGCTTTTCCAAAAAGTTGCGATGAAAGTTGCGGTGCTTTTAAGGTTTTTGTTGCAATTTTGTTGCGGGAGGAAGTGAAAGTTGCGATAAATAGTTGCGATTTTCCCTTTTTGTAATTAAAATTGAGTAATATTTTGAATACTGAGTTATTACTGACAAAGAATAATACAAGGACACAGAGATCACAGACATGGTCCTAAAACAACCTTACCAACATCGAAAATAAATGACTACTAGGAGGGGAACTGTTTCGCGCTGTCTTTTGCTGTTATTTTTGTGGGCAAATGGCGCCGCAGACGTGTTTCTTTGCCATTAGAAGCTGTGTCCCAATTCCCAGAGTGCACAGTTCGGAGCGTGGTTTGAAGGGCATGTGCGTCATTTCTTTTTTGTCCCATGCGCAGTTAACACGCGGTCCGAAGACCGCAGTCATTTCCATGGAAATCGGGGCGTGGACCAAGCGCGTGAAAATGCACGCTTCGCACACTCATATATCCCAGCATGCACCGCACGCTACTTCTTCTACGGGAGAAAATGGAGTCGGCGGCTGCTTCCCGTAGTTGCGAGACCTGTCGCATTTCGCAGACGGCCATGCGGTCCGCGGAGTGCACTCAGGGCTGAGCAAATATGCACCGCCTTGACTGCAGTCTGAGCCCCCTTCAAACCACGCTCCGAACTGGGGACACGGCCGCAGTTTTGTTTCGTCACACGGAAGTAAGGCAGAAGGAAGTTGGTTGACGTGAGTTCAATACGTCGCCGATGACTGGTCAAAATTGGTAAAAATTGCGGGAAAGTTGCGGTGATTGGTCAAAATTGCAACACCGCCCTGAATTCATGGGGATTGGCTGAAGTTGCGTTGAAGTTGCAAATCGCAACATCGCGAATTCCTGGAGGGTCTGAATAAAGGAATAAAGAGTAAGAATAAGGAGTTAAGAGTAAAGTCAAGCGAGTGTGCGGTAAATTTCTTCTTTTCTGGAATTATTCATTGTTCCTGTTGTTACCAGCACCTGGAAGCTGTGCATGGAGTTTTGAACTTTTGTATTGCACTGTATGTGTCCAATATCTGTTTTACAAAATACAGTATTAAGAACAAGTTGGGATCTAGTACACTTCAATACATTAATTTGCACTTGATATTGACAAAGTGCAAAAAAAAAAAAAAAAAATCATTAGCACATTTCTGTGTTCATAATTGTACACATTGGAGTACTACCAACAAACTTTGAACAAGAAGTTTCTTTTCATTCCAAGCATATCATCTGAGATTTTTTTTTACCCCATTTTCTCTGATCTTGCTAAACAAATTATGTCTCCATTTACTTGTCCTGCAATGCCAGTGTCAGTCCACAAATCACACTTTACAGTTGCTGTTTTTGTACTTGGGTCTAAAACCACTCAGATTTTCGCAGTGATGGACGCCGCGCTTTCACTCTGCGGGTTTTAATATCTCCACTTCCATCCCCTTACGTCAAAAATAAAGAAATAAATATATGTCTTTCTTTAATAAATAAATAAATAAGTGGGGAGCTGCCCTGTAATGAGAGGGCCTATGCGAATGTGATGATGGATGATGTGAAACTCAAGGCTCGGGAGCAGAGTGGCCGTCTAGAGCCAGGGCTGGTATAATTATGACCCATACACAGGGCATAATTAATCCGGCCAGCGTCGTTAGGAAACACGAGTCCAGTCATGTCATTAAAGTGCTTTTAGTCTCCTTACTGTCCTCCCTCTGCCCCGATGCACTCTGGGGTTTTACCAGTCATTTACAGAAAGAGCACTCATCTGCGCAGCCCAACGACTCCGCGCACATTGTCTTTATGTCCAATCATGGTTAATAATGAAGAGCTGGAGAGGGAAGGAAATGAATAAAAGAGGAAAGAAGAAGTCTGTGAGAAAGATATGGAGAGTTTGAACATTGCTCCAAAGTTGATGCAGGTCTAAAAGTAGTGATTTAATTGGGCAATTTGACATATTTGCATGAAAAGTATCAAATCAAATACCCTGCCAGTCAAAGGTTTGGCCACATAATCTTTTTCAGTGTATTTTCGTTAAGTTTACCATTTTCTACATTTAATAAATGCACAGCAAGCCATATGTGAAATTATATAGCAAAGAAAAATAACTCAAATCCTCAAAGTAGCCACCCTTTGCTTTTTGGACAGCGGTGCAAACCCTTGGCCCTCTCTCTGTCTTCTCCTTCTCTCTCCGGAAATGGTTTTCACTTCACAGCTGTGCATTGTCAGGGTCAAGAAATGTCAAAATGTGCAAACATCTGATCAAAGCAAAGGCTGGTTATTTTTATTTTGGATTTATGTTTCGTTGCCTTTATTTGACATGTCCATTTATAGGTTTGGTTGCTTCAGTGAGAATCTACAAAGCAAAATAATCATGGAAACAAAGAAAAAAAGTAAATGAAAGTGTGTGTACAAACTTTTGACAGTGTAGGTATCCTTCTTACCAACTGATCTCTAATACTAATAAAGACATTTTTTTTTTGTTTTTTTTGTTATTGTATTGTTATTATATTGTTATATTGTTATTGTTCTGGTTTTTCTTATTCTTATTTATTCTTATTATTTTCCTATGCACTTTTTTCAGGTTTCGGGTACTTCCCACTGACGAAAACTCACGAAATTTTGCACAAAATTCAAGAACGCCAAACAAGGAATTTACAAATAATCTGTATTAAAAAATCTTTAAAAATGGCTCGACAGCTCCCCCTGGAAAATCAAAATACATTCCACCTATGGCTATACCCGTGTTGCCATGGCAACAGGCCAAACATCTGTCCTCGCCAATGGGACGCCCGGCAAAAACTTTGTCGTAGCCAAACCAAATTTGGTACACAGATGCATCATGGGAAGAGGAACAAAAAAGTATATTAGACCGTTGCTAGGTGACCAACAGGAAATCAGCCATATTGGACCGAGCACGTGACCCGGCGCCGAAGGCAAATTTTTCTGTCCTCGTATTTTAGCGAACTCCACCTAGGGTTTTTGACCCAGACTCACCAGAATCGTGCTGTATCATCTAGACAAGTGGGACATTAAAAGTTATTAAAAGCGTTCTAAAAGACTGAACGGTGTTTCCGTGAAAGCGCCAAAAATTTCAGGTTTGTTTTTGCAGCTCGCCATCAAATTTCGACGAGTGATAATCCGTGCGTACTTCAGGCAATTTCACTCAAACTTTAATCGAAAATAAACTTTGCCGGTCCTGGAGCAAACAGTGGGGTGATCGTTCTTTTGCAGTGGCCGGTCCAAAACTCTGGAACTCTCTCCCCCCTGAGTTACGCTCCATCACTGACCTGCCTCTGCTCAAAGCCAAACTTAAAACCTATTTATTTAGAACGGCTTTTAACAGTGGTCCTGTGACACTTTCTTTATTTTAATGGTTTATCTTAATTGGTATTTTAATGGTATTTTAATGTGCTTTGTTGTCCTTTTTGTATGATATTTATTGTTTTTTATCTTGTTTTTAATGTTGTACAGCACTTTGGTCGGCTATGGCTGTTGGAAGGTGCTATAGAAATAAAGCTTGATTGATTAATTGATTGATTAATCGAAAATAACCGCGAGTGCAAGTGAGGGCCGATCATCGCCGCTTGCGGCTATATTTATTTATTTATTTTATTTGAATTTGGACAATGCATATTAATCAACATGACAACAAACAGCATCAATGTAAATATGCCGGAATTAGCACAATAGCTACTTTACATCCGTCGTCCTAAGGCAGGTCAGAACAGAAGAACATTTAGAGGAACACACAGAAGAAACAGAAGTGCAACATAGACATGTCGGCAAGTTCACCACAACAGACCGTTCTCTGAGTTTAAGAGGCCCAGTGAAGAAGAAAATTTACCTGTGAGAGCAAGTTTGATTATTTTTCAACCAATGTTTCAACTCAACTGTTTCAGAGTTGAGAAGGACCCACAGTCCCTGACATGAGCAGGTCACAGTTCCATGACTGTGATCCTCTGATAGACGTCACCATTTGGCCAAATTTGGTCCTGCGTCTCTGTATGTTCCAGTCTCCTCTGGTCAGTGCTCTCGTGTTAACTCGGTTAGTCGTTTTTTTTTTTACTTATAAAATCCATTAACGGTGGAGGAGCGAGTCCATTTAAAAATTTAAAAATAAGGTAAAAGGAGAAATTCAATTTGTCAACTGGACAAAGTTTATTTGGTCGAAAACGTTTCGCACTCAAATGAGTGGCCCGTGGCTTCTAGGTGAAGATGTACGGCAGATGAAGGTCCACTCTGGCACGCCTGTCTGTGTTGGTACATCCTCTTGTGAAGTGGCTGTTTTGTTTCTCCAGTGTAGCGCTCACTGCAGTCTTCACTACACTGAATGGAGTAGACCACATTGTTTTGTTTGTGGCTCCACCTAGAAGCCACGGGCCACTCATTTGAGAACAGTGAGGTACAGATCTTAGCCAGGGAAAAGAATTGGTTTGAGAGGGGAGTTAAAGAGGCAATTTTGGCAAAAAAAAAAAAGAGAATCCTTCTTTAAACAGGAATGGGGGAGTCAGACATAATTTGTCTCCCATCTATAATTCCATTCTCAAACCTAAATCAAAACAAACAAAGGAAACAATAGGGCTAGCCAGGTCAGGTCCAGAGGTGTGAAAACAGCCATTAGTGTTTGAATGGGTATGCTAAACTAGACGCCAGAGAGAAACTGGAAAAACAAAAGACAGAAAGCTGAAAACAAAGAGGTGGGATAGTTTCAGAATAATTTCAGTGTAGTTAGCTCCTCCCTGCAGATAGATATATGCAGTGTCCATCAGCACTCTAACCAGAACTGACGAAGAAACTCGGATGAGCTGCCAAACGTTTTCGACCAAATAAACTTTGTCCTGTTGACAAATTGAATTTCTCCTTTTACCATGGATTCTATCTGGACAACAGAGGGATTCTTCACACATTTTAAAAATAAGGCAAGCATCCATAAATACCTGATAACTTTCAAAATCCAAAATATTATACTTACTTAAGATATTACAATAATGATAGTGTAGAGGCTTTTTGTCAAGTGGTTTCAAAGTTTCTACAGTCAGTGTTGATTGAAATTTGCCAAATATGTAACTAGTTTCCTCCCACTGCCCTAGGACAGATTTGCAGAGACGTGGCTACATTTGCGCCAATAGCCTAACCAACCATCAATCACATAATCACTCATACAGCAATGTAGTGCTCTGCGAAAGGCCACCCCAACAGTTATATTATTTGATTATAGATTTTCCATAATTATAACATAATGAGTCTACAGTAAGTTCAAAGAGTGAAGCCGCAGTACATTTTATGAAAAAAAAAAAAGTCACAATTAGCACAGTTTGCATTTGTGGCTTCCCAGAATACTATTAGCAGAGTCATATTATTTACTAAAGTGCTAATACTATTCTCCTCTGTCCATTAACAAAGTGAGGTATGTGTATAGGTAAGTGGATCCAATTGGCTAAGAGCTTGTGGTTAGAGCCGAGAGTGCTTTTAAGTCTCACACACTCAAAAGTATTGGACAGGGGGTCAGGTTCAAATTAATTAAAGGGCTATAAATGAAAAAGGCTTCTAATGACTGCAATCTTACCTACCCAATATTTAATATTTCATCATTAAATGGTAAAATGACCCGATATGATCCTAATACAGTCCCAATTATGCACCATTGATCAAAGTGACCTTTTCATACCGCTGTAGTGGAGGAAAATCAATCCAACACCTCCCTCTCTCCTCATACTCAGAGATTCATTTGGATTCACTATTGCTTGTATACTCAAGTTTCACTGCGGCTGCCTGTACCTACATGCTATTACATATACCAAATAGAATATACAGCTTTTTAAATCAAGCTTGTTCAACACAAAAGCAATCTCTTGACTTTACCCTATACGTGTATGTTTGCATTGCCCCCACCAAACACCCCAAGTTATGTTAAAATCCCCAAGGTAGAGACAGGTGACAGGAAACAAGCCAGACTTCTTCACCCATACGTGAGAAGAGAGACGGGGTGCTATAGGGAGCCATCATAAAGGCTAATTCCTCCTCTGCTCGTGCACCACAGAGCAGGAAAAGAAGCGCAACGGGGGAAAAGTGAATCCCGGTACAATGCCTAAACACATTTTGCTGCAGGATCTGTCTTGATTTGGTGTAGTGCTTGACACTCTCCATTTTCTGTTTGACTGGTAACTGCTGATGTGCTTTTTCCCCCTGTCAACCCGCCATGAAACAAGTGCAATGTATTTCTGGAGATTTCTGCCAAGTTTAGCCTTGAGAACAAAGGACAGGCAACAGCTCCAATCACACGCCGCAGCTAAAAACACTGGGAAAATAAACAATAGTGGTTGCGATTGATCATCAAGGAGGTTACGTTTTGGTTAAGCATTCATTACTATACTGTAGTTTAAAAAAAAGAACATTACTGATTGAAGGATTTAAGGGTTAATTAAGGATTTTGTTTTGATTTCTTTTTTGTGTATGAAAAGTCACAATTTCATTAGATTTATTCATATTTAGTTTAACCAAAGTCTCAAAGAAGTGAGGAAAAAATGGCTGCTTGTATCATTTGGCATGCGGCTTGGTGGAAGTCGTTGTTGTACAGGTAATTCAAGTATTGGCCTACACAAAAGCTGTCGAAACAAACAAAACAAAAAAAACATGGGTGCTGTTCCTAGACGTAGGTAATCAAAAAATGACTCTCCATCTGGTGCATTAGTCTTATGAATCATAGCCAGTTAAACTATGGCACAAAGGTAGCAGATCTTTTATTCTTTATGACTAGCCCGGGGAGCGCCGCTTTATAATTCACATAAGAACGTCTTAATCAATGTCTGCCCTATGCCATGTCACAGCCCGCGAGCTGCAAAACAGAACATGATGGATATAATCTGTGTAAAACCTCGTTGCAGAACCCCGGAGCACATTAATTATGATCTTTGTAAGTCATAAACACATCTGATTAATTATTTAAGCCCAAGTCTCGGAAATGAAATTGAAATTAAATCTCTGTGATTTACAGTGGCACTGTTATGAGTCGGATCGCCCGCGGCCGTTTTATATAGAGACAGAGGAGGTAAGTCAACAATTGTATAAAGATTTCATAGACTAAATAAAGTACTACGCACTCATATCAGGATTAGTTTCTGTTTCACTGGAGTATTTGAAGGTGAAAGGAGTGAAATATGACTGCGTGTGTGTGTGAAGTTCTCATGACTCACTTGTGTACAGCTGCAACCAACTTATGATTATTTTGATTATTTTTAAGATATATTTTTAACCAAATAAATAATAATAATAAATAATAATAATAATAACACAATAAAAGTTGGAATAAAGTGACAGAAAGCTCATCTCATAGAAATAGAATATTTACGAAAAAAATTGTACATCTAATGAAAAACCTTACACCTTATTTAATCCTACCTGCACTTTTGTACATTGTACCTTGTATTTTCATTACATTTTATTACATATTTTTTATTATATTGTTTACTTCTTCCCCTGCACTTTTGCAACACGTTTTTACCATTTACTATTATTGCATGTTATTAGTACTTCTGACTTCTGAGATCAATAAAGTCTTATCTTATCTTATCTTATCGAGTCAACGGTTCTTCTGATCCTAAGCATTTCATTGCGTTGTTGACCCTGTGTTGATTCTGCATATGACAAATAAACAATCTTGAATCTTGAAAAAACCTGAATTCACCTTTATTCAAGCTTTACCATTTTCGATCTAATATTTATTTATTTATTTGACAGGGACAGTACATTGAAAACATTGCCACCATATAGGTCACTGATGTCCATGTACATAAGGCTTGTAGCCACAGGCTAATTCGCAACCCCCGTCCCTGGTTAGGCTTTTAAAAACATTTAAAAAAAACACACAAATAACACACAGATAGAGGACAAAAAACAAAACAAGAGCATTAAAAGCACTGGTCCCATTTGTTCCTACTATATCCAGTTTTAGTGAGGTTAAGGTTAGTTATATAAGATATTACAGTATTGCCATGTGTTTTAGACTATATTGTCCAGACTGCAATTAACAAAATACAAATTATGATCATTTTAATGGCCGACACAATGAGAACATGCAAACTCCTTATATGACGGCCCAGGAAATAAAACACTGGACATTCTGGCTGTGTCGGAGCAATGCTAACCATTAAAGTCCACAGATAACCTCCTAATGTGATTAAGCAGAAGATAAGTCATATGTAAGGCATAAATAAGCACAAGAGAAAACTCCAGTGTCCTGGTGTACGGCTGTGGGGAGGAGCTCTGGGTTTGCACTGACAGCTTTGCTAGAATCGAGTGTGGCACCCTCATATGAGTGAAAATAATGGAATCCTATATGTCTTTGAGCATGTCAGCGTTTCACAGCAGGCCAAAATGGAAAGTGACGCCCAGTCGCCGCTCGGGCTCAGGGCGGCCATATTTAAAATGAGAATCAGGATCTGACCTGAGTCACTGCCATCCAGCGCTGAAGAGATAAAAACATTCATCTCATTTTTCGGCCTGCCCGGGCTCTGATGTGACGTAAATAAGCCCATAGAGCATTTTGACAGAAGTCATACGGATCAGTTTGGGTGTCAGGGTTACTTAGCATTTGAAAAGCAGGAGAATCACTTGAATAAAAGATGGCACATGGTAATTTGCAGTGACAAGCTAATTTGTGGGTAAAAGATGACAACACAAAACATATGCACAATAACTAATCTTGAAACTTTTTCATAAACAAAGTGTAATATATATTTTAACATGTACTTTTCAAGTTTGATTGTTGGTTTCACAAAGTACAGGGTGGGAAAAAAAATCATTTATGTGTGGTAGATAGCAACACCAACAAAGCACCAGTCTAAACAGTGTTTTGGGGAAATCAAAGTTGCATTGTATTGCATTATTTATTTACTCTTAACTATACGGTGGTGAACTACTCATACACATACCAGCCACAAAAACAACTATTACAGTATTTAATTTATTTAGTGCTGACAAGTCCAAATTCTTATCTAAATTTGAGGAATTTAGTGGACGTTTCTTACAGTGGCTCTGTTGCCATATTGGTGAATTTATTTTGAAGTGTGTTTTACGTAGATCAAAGTTTACTGTCTCATAACCAGACTGAACGACCACATAATGAGCTAAAGGTAGGATTATGGAAAACCCACATCCACGCTAACATCTCTATTTTATCCAATGGACGCATTTACCAAACCGCCAGAAATATAATTAGAAACCTTAAATCGGAGATAATAGACAACAGTGTACGGCTGATTTAAAGCATCCAAGGATTGTAGAAGATTGTGGAGTTTGTGGCTAAGGGCAACATGCTGAACCAAAGACAGAGGGTGTATAACCTGGAAACACTTATAACGGAGGATGTCCTTTCTCTTCTATCACCGGTTTCCTTCCACTGTACACACATTAAAAACAACACCTCCCCCATGTGATCACCGACTAGCATCCTTTACTGTCTGACATGACTTAACCATTATGCCCCGCAGCCGCCCCAATCAAAGATACGCAGATAAAAAGGCTTTATTCATAAAAGTTCCGACTGGAGGATGGCAACTAAATGATTGTTCAAATGTGCCCAATTTGAGGCCGATCTGCTGGCAGAGCTGGCATCTGGATTGGGCGGGGCCAACAGGAAGCTGGTACATCTGGAAGCTGTTTAGTCGGCTGAATTAAGAGACGCACCACGCACAGATATACCACCCGCATTAACTGTGTGGATGTGAATGCGTGTCTAAATAACACTTTTTTCTTTCAGAACTGAAGAAGCAGCTTGGATAGGCTGCGAAGCATATTCAAACAAATAAGCTTTTGTCCAGTTGACAAAGTGAACTTCTCCTTTGCTTTCGACACTTTTTTATTTGGTATTTTCCTGTAATGCTAATAGGTGACTTTCCTTTAGTGCAGCGTGTTGGGCACTTAGGAAGTTGCAATCCTTTTACTGTCCAGATGCACACTTAGAAACATAGTTGAAGCTAGTTTAATAGATGCAAAGTGCAACAGATGCAGCTGGGATGCTTCATAAAAATCAGTTACTGCACCACAAAGCATTTCACTTCTCTAAAAGAAAAAGACTTTCGTGAAATGTACACGTTTCAGTCTTGCGAAGACTTTCTGTAGCCGAGTCTTTTCTCTGGTTGCTGTGGTGATGGAGGAATGTCACATTAGTCTGTGATTATCGCTATGAAGTCGGCATTCAGTTTCCTCAGACTTGAGTAATTGCATTTTGGTCTTCCTTTTTTTTCCCTTTTTTAATCAAACTCACAAACAATAAGCGTGTAGGCGTTGACAGAAAGTCAATGTGGCTCAGACAGCCGTTTGGTGAGAAGAAGGCCCAACGCAGATGCCTTTTATGCTCCGGATGACGAGACCAAGTGGGCCCCATCACGCTAGCGCCAGGTTAAACAAAAAGCCTGTGAGCCATCAGCCACGCAGGGCGAAAGTAAAACCCCGAGCGCAGCGCAGACAGCCACCACTGTGCAATTCTACTGCTCTGACAAAAGACTGATGCTATCTAATAAAGAGAGCTGCATCCATCTCAAGCACACAAACATCAGTGACAACACGGGACGGCAGGCGGAGCAAAGAAAGGCTGTGAGGAGAGAGAGGCTGTCTGACAGGTGTTGACTTTCTAGCCCCATAAATAGTAGTCTCTCAATGAGAAATGAACTAAATAAATGAAGACTGGGGCAGTAGATTGTGGTCGCAGGGCAATAACATGTGGTCATTCTGCAAGTTAAGGTGCTGTGACTTCTAGAGTCCTTGAAAAGATTCATCTGATACAAAACACAAAAAGAAACTCCATCCAACCTAAAAGCAGACAATATCTCATTCTCCATGGGTATTATGCCACAAATGATTAAGATAGTCAGACTAGAAGCATTCGGATTGACATTGACGTTCAGTGTTGATAAGAATTAAGTCTATTCTCATAATCTGACCAAATCTTAAAACTTCACCCATTCTTTTTTATGCTACTACACTAGGTACACAAGACAAATCAAGACGATAATGAGAAATGACTGCTAAAACATAAGTGTTAAAAGTGAATACTTGGCCGGACTGCACTTTCATGGAAATGTAGGGCTCATGTCAAGCTGCGCGCAATCACCGCTAACATATGCATGACACCAGCCGGGCCGAGATGTTTGCTAATTTCCCCCTATTTTTTCTAAATTCCATTTTATTTGTACGCATTGATTTTGTGTGAGGATGGGAATAGCTGGCCATCAGAGCTGCAGGAATAAAACGCTGGCACTGACCTGTGCATAGATAATTCACCATGAAAGACAATCAATAAATAACAAACACTCCCTAATCAGCCCAGGAGCTGACAGAATGACATTCCATTATCCCCATCTGGCCCAGTGCAGTCAGAACAACAAACCTCAGAGGGCCAGGTTTCTCCAACACAGCCCTCTTACCAAAGCATGTTCTGGCCCTGTGTCACTTCACGGCACACACACCAACAGGGAAATAATTGCCTTACAGATGCAATGTGTCACTGCCACACTAACAGCTTAAAACGTGGAAATGAGCAAAAAGGCAATAATAGTCATAATAGAATTGTAGAAATGCTAATGATAAGTCTAAGGCCAACATATTAGATTAAAGTGTTCGATACTGACTGGAGTCTACATGTCCGTTAGTTTAGAGGGTTTTTATTGTTTGTTTTTTTGCTTGCAATATATTTCCACTGTGTGAATGTCATGTCCAACTAAGCCTCAACCTTACAACTAACCAGCCATGGTACATAGTTGCAGGGATAGGCTGCAACTCCTGGGAAGAAGAAGAAAAACATTATCAAATGAGTCAGAATGGACAGACATCATCAGAGGTTCATCCAAAGCAGGGACTGCAGATGGAAACTAGCTGTTTAGCTATAATCTGGTGCAGCACGTCTCTGTTTTATGAGCATATAATGTCTCTGTACATTGTCCCTTCAAATAAAGACTAATAATAATAACAATAACAAAGTACTCCACCATGCATACACTTTTCAACCAAAAATATTTAAAAAATACAGTAAAATTACAAATGGATCCTTCCTAAAACAATGTTCACAGTTCCCTTACAAGCATCTCTTTGTTAGTAAAGACGTTTAATTTGCAGGGATACTATATCATTCGGAGTTAAAGACAAGCAAAATATGCATGACATTTACTGTAATTTATTGAATTATATGCTACTATTGTATAGATACTAAATTGTTTTTATGTTTGTGATCATAACACATGTACTAAATAGTGTAATGTCTGCAACTGCAACATATTTTCTGTTGTATGCTATATCTTAATGTCTGGGACTGCGGATGGAAATTAGCACTGTGCTAAATCCATATCCATATCCATATTTACGTCGGTTTGTGTGATCTTATACAAATTGTGCGTTCATTAATATGCATTGTCCCTTCCAAATAAATGAATAAAAAATAATAAAAAATATTCTTACTGTATTTTTGTGTAGCCAGTTCCTTGCACTTAATTCAAACTATGTTTTAAAGACTTTTTTTTTTTTTAAACCTCTTTACAATGAAGGTTTAGTGTTGAGAGATGCTAAATAAATGTTCTCATGTGAACACTTTTGATAACTCTTACAAATGAGACCCCCTCGTGCTGACGTACCCCCTGCTGATTTGGAGCTGTGCGGCCATACAGGCAGTTAAATCTCTCCGTCTAAGCGGTTTACTGTACACCTCCCCGACTGCGAGCTAACAATATACCAATAGTCCATGTATACCCATATTGTCACAGATGTGTTTGTGTGTGTGTTCTGGCATTTAACAAGGCAGCATCTGCAGCCAACAGCTCTTACTGCTGTGATTCACTGCTATTGCAAACAGGAAAACAGAATGATAGCAATGGAACAATTAACAATTGTGGTTTAGTAAAAAGGATGAATTGAGATGCATAAACAATGCTTCTTAACATTGGCTTTGTATGACGACGCGATGGGGCGATTATGTCTGCACAAACAAGAATAAAAACGCTTTGTATGTCAACACGCATGATTCTGCAGATTATCTGTAATCTCCCGCCTTTGTGTTCCTTCCAGCGCAATCATTCAAGCACCTCATTGCATTAGCAGTTTTTATAATGAGCCAGACTGTTGCATGCACTCAAAATGAGCTTAGGATCACATTGCACTAAAAACCTATCCTTTTATAAATTTAAATATAGCACGGAAATAGCAACCAGTGAGTCATGTCTCCGTCCACTGTTCCATTTTAGAAATTAAACATTGTTAATTAATCTAATGGTGCTAATGTGGCGATACTTCCTGTCTGGGACCGTCTGCCTGGAATCAGAGTGTAACATAAGCCGCACCTCTCCGAGCTGAGAGGTGCTGCAGGCGGAGTGCTACAAGACTGCGCTGGTGTGTACTGACATCATAGACATGCTGTAGGTCTGCTTGGATGGCTTGTCTCTGCCTCTGATGGAGCATGGAAACAGACAATTTGGTATCACCACGCCTGGCTCCTGCTACAAGGCTAATGACTTAAACATGGATAGCAGATCGCAAATAAACAACGGAACCACACGACAAGCCTTCTCGTCCAAGTAAGGCAGTCTAGAAGATACACAGTGCAATGGGTTTGGGTTCGAGTTTGTGAAGGAATTATGTGGTTTGTGGATCAATTGCCACTAACAGGTTCACTATAGGGCATATAACAAAAACAGTGACTCAATCTGTACCTTAAAATGAAAGATGGAAGAAAACGAGTTGCATGATTGAGCCAAAATGTTCTGTTAGGGTTGTCAAAAATATCGAAAAATTTTATTGAAGCTAGATACTAATTTGAGCAGGTATCGATACTAAAAAAGTCACATTCACAGGACAGAATTAATTAATGCTCTCAAGAGCTTTAGAATGATGATGAGCTGTATCAGGAAAAGTACAAGACCACATAAACTAGTATATGCTCATGGAACCTACCTGGGCAACTGATTACGGATTACACAGAGATAATGCCACATGGTAATATAAAAGAAAGTTCTATTACTTAATGTTGAAAATCACATTCTATTGTTGTGTTTTAATTATCATTATTAAGGTATTGGAATTGTTATTGAGTACTGAGTCTATTCCCAGTATCACGTTTGTGATAGTATCGTGAAAACACTCTGTTCTATTATATATTTCCAATAGGGGTCAGTAAAGCAACATAATGATATCACTGGTCTACAAATTTTTGGACTCGATCTGCTTCTGAGATAAAAGTGGCTAAATCTCATTTATATTGATAAGATGAACTGAAAATCAATTGATAACTGTGCTGGTTAGCTAATGTATTCAAGATATTTAATGATATTGTTTTACATCAAAATCGCATCTGTTTATACAATAGATTTAGGCATTTTTGCTTAAAAATAATATTTATATTTTGAAAATATTTAACTTGCACTTCTTAATCCATCAAGAAATAAACAAGAAATATCTTATGACATCAGGTGCACACAATTTTGAGGCGTCTCTCTTATGTGAAATCAAAAAATATTTGATGTTAAAACTCTAGACATATTAAAATGTATGTGAATGAGCAGACAGGCTTTCAGATAGAACTGGTGCTTGTAGACACACTGTACCTTCTGATAAACTACAGTTTTTGCCTTATTTTGCATAAATTTCCTATTTTGACCCAATACTATATCTTGGAAACTATAGCCAATCAGCACTTCTGACTTACTTTTTCTTTATTAGTGATCTAAACCAGTGTTTCCCAACCAGGGGTACAAGTACCCCTAGGGGTACGCAAGCACACTGCAGGGGGTACTCGGCAGTGTCGCTGCCAGGTGCAGGGGGAGATTTTTTTGATTTTTTAAATTCTAATTTGAATAAATTTGAGTTAAAAAAAAAAGAGAGAAAATTAAAATTTCAAATTAAGGAGATGAAAAAAAAAGATTTTCATTTAATAATCTGTTGTGTCACGTTCTACTTTTGGAGAATTATCAACACGTATGAGTGAGGGGGTACACGAGGTATGACAAAAAGGCTCAGGGGGTACACAAGACTAAAAAGGTTGGGAAACACTGACCTAAACCAAGAAAAAATTCACTACTTTTGTTTGGGAAGCAATTTGCTTGTAGACCAGTGTATTTATGATGCAGCTCTATAAAAGTTTACATTAATCCCATACCATAGTAAGTCCTTCTTAAGACTCACAGTATGTTTCATGTACTTTTGACATCTACTCACTTTCAAAGTTATTCAATAATAATCAGTTTCTCTCAATTACTGCCACTTCTTACTTTACAACTCCACTTCCTCTTCCTCTTACATCCAAAATGGTTTTCAGTCAGGGCTCGTGGCGGGTAATGAAATAATCTCAAAATGACAGTGTGAAATCGGTGGTTGAACGGCGGCGGTCTCCATCTCGCTGTAATCTGCTGAAGTCACACACTATCAGGCCGTTGTGTATATTTGTTTGAGGTGTGGCGGTCGGTGACAGGGGGTGAAATCATCTGTGTGGGAGTTATCGGATGTTCCAGTTTGTGCCCCCATAAAATCGACATTGGTCCCCCTGCGCCTCTCTACGGGCCGGTTAGAGGTGGCGAGTTGAAAGAGCAAACAAGAAGCCAAGCGGCCACTCGCTGACTTAACCTCTGTCATCACAGTGCTCCGGTGTCAGCACGCCGATCAAATCAAGATGAATGGGGCCTATCCTGGGCCACGGGAGGTTCGCCTCATTGGGCCCAATTTCATCAACACCAGTAACTGTTCATATAGAAAGATTAATAGAGCATCCGAGCATGGGGCTGTGGAAGGAGGAAACGCACGGGCATACAAATAGGATTGTACGACATGGGTGAAAGAGAGTTATTATGGTGCGGTATGTCCGGAAGAGCAGGTGGAGGCAGCTCAGGAGGTCCAGCTTTAATGGCAAATTGATAAACAGGCATGACCCCCTCAGTCCTGGTTTAGATCCTGTTTAGTCTTGGTTTAGACCTGGTTTAGACCCGGTTTAGTCCTGGTTTAGTCCTGGTTTAGACCCGGTTTAGACCCGGTTTAGTCCCGGTTTAGACCCGGTTTAGTCCTGGTTTAGTCCCAGTTTATACCCGGTTTAGACCCAGTTTAGTCCTGGTTTAGTCCTGGTTTAGACCCGGTTTAGTCCTGGTTTAGTCCTGGTTTAGTCTTGGTTTAGTGCTGGTTTAGTCTTGGTTTAGTCCTGGTTTAGACCCAGTTTAGTCCTGGTTTAGTCCTGGTTTAGTCTTGGTTTAGTCCTGGTTTAGTCCTGGTTTAGATCCGGTTTAGACCCAGTTTAGTCCCAGTTTAGACCTGGTTTAGTCCCGGTTTAGTCCTGGTTTAGTTCTGGTTTAGACCTGGTTTAGTCCTGGTTTAGACCTGGTTTAGTCTGGGTTTAGTTCTGGTTTAGTCCTGGTTTAGTTCCAGTTTAGTCCCATTTAGACCTGGATTAGACCTGGTTTAGTCTTGGTTTAGACCCGGTTTAGACCCGGTTTAGTCGCGGTTTAGTCCCGGTTTAGACCCGGTGTAGTCCTGGTTTAGACCTGGTTTAGTCATGGTTTAGTCCCGGTTTAGTCTTGGTTTAGTCCCGGTTTAGTCCTGTTTTAGGCCCCTGCTGTCAGGTAATATGGCCCTTTGATGCAGAAATAATACGATAATATGACTCACCCCATAAGAACACGGTCACTCCGTTTTAACAGTTTGCCGTGTTAATTTGCGTATCCACGTGTATGCGCGGGTCGTGTATGTCCATTTCATGTTCATGAAATGCCGCGAACATACACGAGGCTCGCTCACAGCTGATCGGCGCAAACACAACAGCGCTAATCATCCTGATTGGCGGGAGCGCGATCGGTGGGTAATTATGCCGCAACATGATTGGAAGCTGGAGCGCAGTTCGGCCCTTCGAACTTGCGGGGATTTTGCTCAGTCAATTAATATTTTCCCGACCCCCCCCTTCCCCCCCCCCCCACACACATTTTTTTTCCTCCTCGGATCTACACGTCACCCATTTGAAAGGTGAGGGATTTTCATGCCTGGATAAAGGTCTATACTGACAAAATCATTTCTAAGACCGTAAAATGTCCAAAAAATAAATGTGAACTGGGTAAAACGTCAACTGAGTAAAGATTTCCATAAACTCCATTATAACAGTGTTAGCCAGTTGACATTGTTGAGATTTAGTCGTGATTGGTTTTTAGGTTTTTGTAGCAAGACACAAACATTTTTCTTGCATTATCCGAAGTGTAAAAGCTTTTCTCATTAATGTTCAATAGACTGTAGATATCGACAAACACATATGAAAAATAATCATTATAATAGACAGTGGGTAACATTACATAGCTGATCTTTTTTGGGCCATAATTCCTTAAATATTGAACTGTATTGCATAATAAATTTTAGAAAGCGTCACTCAAATAAGACCCTTTACCATAAAACAATCAACAACTGATATGTGTTAGTTATGCATGAATATAGGTATCGGTCATGGTAAGCATTCCACCTAATATATCATTAAACCGCTCAGAATACCCCGTTTTAAATCTGTCACCAAAAACACTACTGTCAGTGCCAAAGAGACATAAAACTTTTCAAACAAACGTGGCATGATAAATGTGACGCTTTGAGAATATTTCAATATGAAGTGTCAATTATCTGTTACCCAGTTGACAAAATAGTTATTAAAACACTTTAAAAACATGAATATTTCAAAAATAATACAAGTTTAAGCTGGTCAAATGATTCTTTATGTCACTTAGGGGGGGTCCATTTTGTAAATCACTTTATTTTTACACTTGTTATTGAAGTGAAATATTATAGAATCACCCCTATAAGTTTTAATTCATTTATTTCTCCAATTTCATCGAAGAGTTTAAAAGTTTCGCTGGCAGTGGTTAGTTGCTCAATAAAATGGCTGATGATAAATTGACTTTTGATCAGAATGATCATGGTGGATATTTAAAAATCTGTTAACTAATATGGATGAACACAAGGAGTCAGTAAAGAGACCTAGTATATCTGTGAAATAAAGTACTTACCCTTTAAGTTAAACAATCCAGTTGTATTATCAGTCCATACACACGTTCTTAAAATGTGTATTAAAAGTCGCCTTAAGAAGTGATTGTTATACTAGATTTTAGGTACTGTCAAAACGTATACAAATAGTAGTGCCTTGGGGGAAAGGCTATGTTCACCAGGTGTTTCGATTTTACAATAAAACTATAATAATCCATTTTGCAGAACATGGATAAAATGAAGTCTGCTGAATGTGTGCGATATCATTTGATTTTCTATGCTTTTGTTACAGATGTTAAACCTCTCTAAGCGTGAACAGTGGGATCAGTGATTTCAAAGCAGATCATTGTCTCCTTTGCTTTCCCGTGGCTATTATCTAGTCACAGCCATGTCAACAAGCTTATGTTTATGCTGTTACAACATCCCTTTATGGTTTTGGATGTAATCTTGTTAATGGCATAAGCTGCTCTGAGTGCTACTGCTGGTTAAGTGTGCGTATGCTACTTGGTGGTTTATGCTAATTTTTGTGTGCAGTTTTTATTACACCTGCTGTATTATCCTGTCCGCAAACACATGCATATGAAATGTGCATTATTTTCTGCTGTACAAATGCAGTATACAGTAGAAACTGTATCACTCACGAAGAGTAATAAGTGCAGAGTGGTTACCTCTTGAAGTGACAGTACGTGGGTCGGTGAAAGTCTGCATCCTCCTGCATTACAGTAGATTTCCTCCAGGTCTCTTTCATCATCCTAAAACATACAACATGCAATAGTGAATGAATGAATATGAAATACGGCTCTTTGCATGTTTTTTTAGTCCAATCATGTTATTGCTGTAAAGTGCATGTGCTGTTCCTGTCTGCGTCTCATCCACACTGACATCACATCCATTAATGAATTCAATAAATAAAATGTTACAACAACTCATTCATTACAGACTTTTTAAGACATAATGATCAATCCCATTGTATGCCCTAATGCACCTCTATAATCAATTTGAACTTCTTATGACAATTAACAAAGCTTTAGTGGCCACTCTGAAAACAGCTGACCATCTATTACCATCTCCATCAAACTGACTGGCACTAATGGGCTGGCAACAGCTCCCTGCTCTCCCTCGCTGTCCCGAACAAACTGCATGTATGCAAACTTACCAAGAGGAAGGGTTTGTGGAGCAAGACAAGGATCAATTCATATCAATTATACATGCTAACAAAGATGTATTCATTAATGCAGGTCCAAACAAGCCTCCATGATGTTCTCTTTAGTGACCTCTAGGAGCAGAACTTTATACATTATTTGAATAACAATTCTTTATAAGGAGGAAACTTATTCTAGTCTGGACCTGAATGCACCCTGCTAAAGGCTTCATCAGAACTTTCACACATTTAAGAGAAAAAATATTAAACAGATCACACAAACTGCTAAGTGCCTATATATAAGTAGATAAGTTAAATGCTTTCCGTTTGTTTTTGAATTGACAGACTTTGTATGTCTTTTTCTCTGGCCCGTCCATCTCAAAGCTGTGTTTTACACAGCGGCCCAGCGCCCACCCCGGGGCCCTGATCCCATGTCAGAGGCAGCATGTCTGCGCCACAGTTCAGCCCCGAGCATGTCTGCTGCATAATTAGAGAAGTGAATCTAGCCACTCTCCGTTTGGTAGAACAAGCCCTCCCCTCCCCCCCTCCTCTGCTATACAAGGCTTAACGCCATTGTGTCATGACTATAACAAAGGTGAGCGGAAGATGGTAATTAAAAATTAAAGTGGACAAGGGGAGGCTGGATACACCTCTTTTAACAGCAGGCAATCGGAGGGGAAAGAGAGAGGCAGTGCAGGAGGCAAACCAAATGAGGCACGGCTATGCTACGCTATAGGCTCTGAGTGTCATTTTACACAGGGTTTACCTGCTTTTAACATAAGTGGATGAATACAGGAAATGACATAATAAAAGCAGCGAGGAAAAATACTACATCATTTTTTATGATTGCGAAAACAAGCAGATCACTAAAATGTCAAAACAATATTTATGGCAAACCATAAATATAACAGATAATAGTAATAATAAGACATACTTTTTCACACATTTAGGGAGAGAATTCATCAGAAATTAAGAAAAAACACAAAAGTTGATATTGAAGTTGACACTGGAAGATTATCATAGTGGATTTTTTTTTTTTTTTTTTATCTCATTGATAAAATTGGATAGATTTCCTCCATTGGCCACTATGGTAATTTAATGATACCAGTATATATAAAATGACACAACATCATTGCTTCATATTCATGCAGTATTTGTGTCCACGACAAAACGGTACAAACAATTTAATTACCACCATAAACATAGGTGATGTTTTTGTTTTAATGATTTTTCACTTGCTTTGCCCATTTAATGACCCACTATATACAGATAACCAAATTCACAAAGAACAGGACACCTTTTCCTATTCCCTCTTGTGCTTGTGTGAGCAGAAAAGCAGCTTGTGAACAGGCAGGGGAAGCGAGCACTAACCTGGAAGTCTGTGCCAGCACACTAGAGTCTATTAAAGTGATGGCTGCAAGTAGTCCTAAATCATTCAAATCATGTAAACACTTTGTTGTTCATTGCTCCCTCCGTCCGGCCACCAGTGCACTGTTTTAGAGAATTACCTGAACCATTTACATAGCAGCAGGTCACAGTTGGGACTATTGGATTTTATGTGGGCCCCCAAATATAATTTAGCCTTCGATGGGTGCATAGGAGTGTTTTAGGGGTGATAACAACCTCTTGCATTTACATATACATTTACTTTGTCTCTTGTCACTACGTCTTAACCTCTCTGTCCCGGTTTGTAGCGCAAATGAACCTGTCTGCGTCTCCTTTCCTTGCCGTTATACCTAACTCTCTTCTTCTTCTTCTCATCCCCTGGCCTTAAATTGCAAAGCCCTATAGTTTTTTCAGGCCCCTCTGATGCAATTATGCAACCTGGATTGGCTTGACATGGACGCAGGATTGGAGGCGGATAGAAGGGAGAAAAAGAAAAAGCACACATACAAGCGCACACAAAGGCAATGCCTTTTGTGTATCAAGAAAATAAAGGGTTGAAATTGCCTCGGACCACTGCTCTGTCTTCTCACTATCATGCACATCGCCTCTGCATCAAGCCGTATACGGAGCTAGAACGACAGCCAGGCTTCTCCGAGATGGGACAGGATAAGACCCGACAGTTTCTATTATCAATAACAAGATAAAATACAGAGGTCTTTTATCTCTTAAAATGTAAATTTATACAAGGGTCCATATACCTCCAATGCTGTAAATATCTAACATCTCTTAAGACCGCAGAACTAGACTCAATTGATTTTTCCTCCCCTCCTCCTGGTTGCAACCATCTGCAAAATCTCCCAAGTCTGGCATAATATCAATGATGAAATTAAAAATCCTCCATTTGGTTAATTCTTGAGGGAGATCACCCCAGTTCAAGCTGTTTACTCTTTAAATTATATGATTGATTTCCTTTAAGGTTATTTGTTTATTTCAATGTTCATATCAGCTTTATCTAAATAATTTCTCAAGTTTATTGCATAGATTTGTTTCAGGGACAATGGGCCTCTCTCCTCCGTTCCCTTCGTTTGTTCTTTCTGTAACCTTGTCCTAACCATATCACTTTGCCTCTGCTCATTTACATGAAATAAGCTTAGTAAATGCATTGATTTCCTTCTTTACGCTTTGGTGCCCAGTCCCTAGTTATTTGTAATGAATGTGCTCGGTATTTCATGGTGCTAAAGCATAATCAGCTCATAGTGGGCTACATTTGCATTCTTTCATATATCTGCAACACTGCACACTTAGAAATACAGTAGACGAGTCTCAAAGTGTTTTAGGATGGAGAGTCTGATGGAGCAATGTCATTTTCATTTAAAGCGTTGTTAAACAGAGGGTAAAGCAGTTAACCAATGATTGGGTACTGATGAAAATATGTTTCTACTGCGCAAAAATAGATTACATATAGTTTAAGAAATCTGATTTTTATGGAATTTGTAACTATTATGTACTTTTTCCAGTCTATTTTATAATATTACCTCATCAAAAACATATCTGGTGTTGTGTTTTGTTTCATTCACACGTGTTTAACACATAAACCCTGCAAATGTAGGCTGAGTTCTCTCAAACAGAAAACACTTGTATGGTAATACAGGAAGTGATCCTCTGTGTTTTTAAGATCCATACATCTTCAGTAGAATCATCTGGATGATTTCAGCAGATCTCTACTGAACTAAAAGTAAAAGGAAACGGTTAACTTTAAAACCTCAGTTCATGACATCATAAGGTGGAACAGAGCAATTTGAGCTTTGGAGATGTTGACAGAGTAATAATGCAGATTACTCAAACATGTGTGAATGAAACCAAACACAACTCCAGGTATGTTTTAGTAGATAACAACATTTTAAAGGGATAGTGCGTTTTTTTATGTTAATCTGTATGGGTTTCCTTCTAAAAGTTACGTGTGTTGACACCGGCTTACCTCTCACAGTCTCAGCTGATCCCGGTTCGGCTCGCTTTCTGGAGCCCACGTAAGTAGGTCCGGTAACTTCCCTGGAATGTGAAATAAAGCTTGTTTTTCTTCTCAAAACAAAACATTTGTTAGAAAGGTGATATATTTGCATCCGAAACAGTTGTCCACGAAACATCCAGCAGCGTATTTCGCATTGGCGTATTGACTCTCTCCACTCGTATCACTACGCCCATGTTAACTCTATCAGCCTGTTCACTAAACTTTGGCGTAGACATCCGCTGAAGGTGAACAGGCTGATAGAGTTAACATGGGCGTAGTGATACGAGTGGAGAGAGTCAATACGCGAATGCGAAATACGCTGCTGGATGTTTCGTGGACAACTGTTTCGGACGCAAATATATCACCTTTCTAACAAATATTTTGTTTTAAGAAGAAAAACAAGCTTTATTTCATGTTCCAGGGAAGTTACCGGATCTACTTACGTGGGCTCCAGAAAGCGAGCCGAACCGGGCTCAGCTGAGACTGTCAGAGGTAAGCCGGTGTCAACACACGTAATTTTTAGAAGGAAACCCATACAGATTAGCATTAAAAAAAACGCACTATCCCTTTAACACCGGTTAAAGCTCGCAAGAGACACTTGTAACTTGTAACATAAGACAACAATAAATACATATATATATACAGCTCTGGAAAAAAATAAGAGACCACTGCATTTTTTTCTGAAATCAGCATCTCTTCATGTATTACAGCCATTCCATTCCAGCGTCTGTTGAATTCCAACACAAACACAAAGCTGAGCTACTTCAGTTCTTGCACCAGGAGTGGAATAAAGTCACCCAAGAACAATGTGAAAGACTGGGACTAAACCAGGTCTGAACCAAGACTAAACTAGGTTAAAACTAGGACCCAGGAACAATGTGACAGACTTGTGGAGAGCATGCCAAGACGCATGAAAGCTGTGATTAAAAATAAGTGTTATTGCACCAAATATTGATTTCTGAACTCTTCTTAAGTGTAAACATTAGTATTATGTTGTTTTAAAATGAATTTGATCTTGTTTCTTTGCATTGTTTGAGCTCTGAAAACATGTATCTTTTTTGTTATTTTGACCATTTGTCATTTTCTGCAAATAAATGCTCTAAACGATAATATTTTTATTTGGAATTTTGGGGAAATGTTGTCAGTAGTTTATAGACTCAAACAAAAATTATCCTGTTGTCCAAACACAGACCTATAAGTAGTAAAAACAGAAAAAACTGATAATTTTGCAGTGGTCTCTTATTTTTTTCCAGAGCTGTATATTCACAATTAATATATTTTCAATATTTTGTGAGTTGTTAAAAGTTCATCATATTTTAAACTTTTTCTCTGTTTAAAAATGGTTAAATGCAAATATAGTTACAGCTTTGGCACCTCTAATTTGAAGTTTAAGAGAAGTTAGAGTTATCAAGGTCTCAAGGTTATCAATGGCTAATGATATATGACTTACAGTAAATGTACAGTAAGTCAGACAGTAAATGACCCTCCAACAAAAAAGATGCACAGTGCACCTTTAAGTTGGCTATTCACGGTCAACCTCCATTTAATCTAAGGCATCCCACATTGGCCCAAAAGTGTCTCCAAGAAGGCCAAATACTGTACCATACGGCTAGATTTGATAGCAATCTCCAGTAAATCATGCCTTGACACAAACTGCCACACAATATCATGTGCTTTAACCAGTGACCCAAGAAGTGGGCCAATCAAAGCTCCTGTCCAGTTTATAGCTCTTTGATTTTTTTTTTTTTTTTTTTTTTTGCCTCCATGCCGCTGATCGTGTGCAGCTTTTAGATAATACTAATAGATCACAGGCCAACGGGACAGGGCAGGATAATGGAGCTCTCATTGCGGGCTGATTAACTTGGCTGTAGGGTTTCCACCTCACCCCTTTCGGCATGATGGCCCTAATTAATAACGATTCCTCCCCAAAATGTGCAAATGGAACGATAAACGAAGGACCAACTAATTAACTGCAACCATTTCTACTAATCATTAGTTAACATCCCGTTTTGTCATCATTACACTGATGCGTGTGTAAGGGCAAGATAAAACAGGTCAGCCCTTTTTACACTGGCCCTACGATAAACCCAGACGCCCATATTTCTTCCCTATAAAACACTAACAAGTAATTAAAGACTGGGATAAAGTTGGAAAGTTCGATCGCTTAAATATTCTACTGTAAGTGTTGCCATTAGTCGTAAGTGTGTTTTTCTGAAAAATGACTTTGCTGTAGACTTTGGCTTTCAGATCACCACATTCTACAGGCCAATAATATTTAAAGGGCCTTTATATATCCTCCTGGGACCTGAAGAAAAAAAGTGTATTTCAGTTTTGTTTTTGTTTTTTTTGTGATTTTCTATTTGGAGGTAAATGAACACCTTAGCATTTACATTTTGTTAATTTTATTTTTATTCATAATGTTGTAACATGTCCTCTGTAATGGACTGTAATAGTGTTAAATCCATGTGACGTTAACAGCCTAACCTAATTGATTACCAATATCTCTGACAAGCTTCCACAGTCGCCTCAAAAAGTTTTTAGACACCCTTTTAATGTATTATTTATTTATTTATTTATTATATTATATTATTATTTATGTATTGACCTCTCTTAGTCATGGTTTATATCTGGTTTAGACCTGGTTTATATCTGGTTTAGACCTGGTTTAATCCTGGTTTAGACCTGGTTTAAACCTGACTCAAATTTGGTTCAGACCTGGTTTAGTCCTAGTTTAGACCTGACTTAGACCTGGTTTATTCCTGATTTTCTCCTGGTTTAGTCCTGTTTTGTCTCGGTTTATTCCTGATTTAGTCCTGGTTGAGTTCTAGTTTAGACCTGGTTTAGTCCTGGTTTAGTCCTATTTGTACAGAAGAGGATTAGGGCCACATGAACTGATTTTTTTTTTTTTTATTATTCTGAGAATAAATCTCAGAATTTCTGAGATTAATGTCAGAATTTCTGAGAAAAAAGTCAGAAATTCTGACTTTTCTCAGAATTTCTGAGAAAAAGAAAAACATTTCTGAAGAAAATTTCTGAGAAAGGGAAAAAAAGTTAGAAATTTGCCAGAAACAGCAGAAGTAGACTACTATGAATCACAACAGAGCCTCGGAAGTGGTTCGTGTTTGCTGCTGACATGGAAGTCTTAATTAAGTGTTATAATTGGGTTTAATAACAAGGAGATCCTTGCTGTCTTGGCACAGAATCACAGTATTGTGATTTCTAAACACACTTTGAAGAGGCGTTGTCACGAACTTGGTCTTTTCAGGAGGCGAAATCAGACAGACATAGACCAAGTCATAGTCTTCGTGCAGGAGGAACGGAGGGGAAATGGCCAGATGCAGGGGTATCAGAAGGGATTGGTGGTATCGCGAGAAACAGTAAGGCAGATCCTTCAAGCACTTGATCCACGCGGGGTACAAAGAGGTGCCCTGTTTGGGGTCATGTGATATAAGCCGTCTCACTCATCTCAAAGCCAGATGAAGATCCTATGGGATTGAAATGTTGCCTTTTTAAGTAAATAAATTACCTTTGGAGCATATACAGTGTGCAGACCACTCTTTCCTAATGCTCTTGAACAGCGCCATCATGATAAATATATAAATCATGTATTAACCATCTATTATTCTAATTTATTATGATTGCATGGCCTAATTGACACAGATGTCCGCCATTTCTGGCAGATTTCTGACTTTTTTCTCAGAAATTCCAACTTTTTTTTCAGAATTTCAGATTTTTTTTCTGTAAATCTGTTCATGTGGCCCTAATCCTTTTCCGTATATATATTTGAGACCTGGTCTATTTATTTATGTATTAATTTATCATAGTGCAGGCACAAACTAGAGTGTATCTCTAAACACTTAAAAGATAGACTGGTTAACTCAATGTCCACTATAAAGAACACAAAAAAATGGGTCGGGTCTCAGGAGGATATGATGCTATTTTCTTTTCTTTTTCCTCTTCAAAAGCATACGTGGAGATTTGTTTTGTTTCATTTACATTATGTTGAACACAAACCACTTATTTAGGCAGAGCTCTTCTCTCAGAACAGAAATTACACCTTGTCATGTCATGTGGTAATAAAGAAAATGCTCCCTTGTGTTTTTAAACTCCACACACCTTCACTAGAATCATTTGGATGATTTCAGGCCCGGAATTGCCCGTCTCTGAACAAAAAGGTAAAAGGTAGTTGTTAACTTGAAAACAACCAACACCTGGCATCACACGGTGGAACATTTGGAGCTTTAGAGATATAGCCAGATTAATAAATCTGGGTTAATCAAACATGTGCGAATGAAGCCAAACACAACTCCAGGTATGTTTTTGAGGAGGTAGCAGCATTTTAACACGTCTTAAGATTAAGCTTAAGATCACAAGAGTCAATTTTGTCTAATAGGACCGTTAATACAGAATACAGTACAACAGGGGAAGGGTCATTCCAGAATTGGAGGACATTGTACATCCCACTCATCAAATATTAAATAATCCACATACAAAATACTAAAACATACAGTTTCTGAGTGAATCTACTGGTCCTGAGACCAAATCTAAAAAACTAAGAGAAAAGAATGCTTGGAAATATAGTTTTTAAAATAAAATGGAGTACCCCCCAAAATGCCATTTTCCTCTTGTCCCACCCCTTTAATGACCAAATTGAATCTCAAATAAAGCAGTTAAAATTGAATTGAAATTTCTTGTTTTTTGTATTATTTGTTTCATTACCATCTCTTGTAACTGTGGGAACATTTGTTTTAATAGACATAATATTTCAAATAATAATTAAAGCCGCAAGCGGCGTTGTCGGGCCCTCGCACCTGCAGCCTATGGGGGTGGGGGGGCATGCTCCATGCCAGCAATACAAAGTATTTTCAGCCGCACAAGATGTCATGTCAATCTAAAGCACAGTAGCAGCTTCAGTGCATTTTTTTACAGTTCCCTTGTCTACCACATGGTGGCGCTATGACATACGGGCAGTTCATTTGGATAAAAATGTTTCAGCCATATACAAGGCTATGCCAAATTTTGTGTGGTTGGCTCAAGTGGTATGCTAACCGTAATTATTATTCATGGAACATGTGTCCTACAACATGCACGCAACCCTGTTACCAGAACATTTTTAGCCTGGTAGAAGAAGAAGAAAGCAGAACCACATGATCCCCTGGACTTGACATCATCAAACAGTTTTCCAAAAGAATGGGCAGAGCAAAGGTTTGTCTTCTCTTCTATTTTTCATATTTTTATAACATCGTTAGCCTTGATTGAATGTCTCACTCTACCTCATGCAACCCTGTTATGCAAATGATCAGAATAAAACTTTTTTTTTTTCCTTTACTTATTTACATAAATAAGTTTTTCCTCTTGATTAGCAGTAACAGCTAAACAGGTTCTACTCCTGAGATAAAGCAAACATTAGAGCGGATTTGCAACCCTGTTACCTGCAACCCTGTTACTGTGATTAGAGCAAATAAATAAATAAACCAAATAAATCATGTAATAAAAATTGTACCATTGACCTGTAAGATGAGCTAATCAAGCATTTGATAGTTTATTACCTATTATTGATGAATATGTAGCAGAAAATCAGAAAAAGTGAAGTTTTATTTTTCAAGAATTTTAAAGCCAAAATGTCCTCCAATTACAGAATGACCCGGAAACTAAAATGAAAATTGCTGATATTTGTTATAATGTAATACAGTGAGTTATTTGGTCTAGTCACTAATAGAAATGATTAAGTTCAACATTTATGAATTTACTTTTTAGATATTTCTTGAAAATACAATGTAATCAATTTAGAAAACTAGCTTTTGCCCCCAACTGACAGTAAGACATCGTTACATTTTACAATCTGAAAACCACCCACACTGTGAAAAATTAGTCAAATATTCTACACAGCCTACTTCGGAAATCGTAGTACTTCTACTTGATTTTGAGTTCTTTGTCAAAATCACTTCAGGCGCGTTCTTTACATAAAGGCAATCTACGGTCTTTGTTGAAGACTGTCAACACAGCGTCTTCACGTCCGCACAAGTCATTTGTTTCTGTGACTTTTCGCCAGCGCACCAGTGTTTTTTATGACCTTGCAATGCTGAGGCTCATTTGGAGGATGCTGGAGATGCAGTCTTCATACTCTTGGAATTTATGTGCTGTTTCCAGATGCTGAGGAATCGACAGAGCTCAATGATGAACAGGCAGCGTCAGCCTCACTGCCAATCAAAAAGTTAATAGTCTGTCCATCGTGAAGAGGAAATGAGCCCCTGGGCTTTAGCCGCACGTCTCTCCCCACTCAAATCCAACGCCTTTTGACTCCTGTCTGCGTTCACTGTGTCAATTCTCATTCTCTTCCGGTGAATATCTAACCTCTTTAGAGAAGTTTGGCCAGTCATTTTATCAACATAATGTCTCATCTTAAAGAGGCTAAATATAAAATTATCACATGTAGATAGACTGATATGGGCTTTTTCATGTCTAATGTGATTGTTTAGGATACAGAGCAACTAATGGCCGATAAGCTCCGTCGATATTTTTAGGCCAATATGTAGGTACAATTTTGATTATTTTCCCCAAATTCTCTAAATTAACCCATAGCCCTTTTTACCATAAACCTTTAAATGTGTTTTTTATTCAGCACTCTTCTCTTTTTATGTTAATTTTATGGTGATTATTAATGTTTTGTTTTTGTTTGTATTGCGATTTTGTTATGATCGATTTCTTATTCTGTACTTTGAATTTCTTTGCATACAAATTGTGCTGTAAGTGTTAATATAAAGCTTTGTGTGCATGTTTTAGGCAGCAGACTGACCAAAACAAGATATAGCCAATAATAATAACAAATATATATATATCGGTCTATCTCTAATCATATGTACCAATTAGGGATGCAAATTATCGATTCATTAATCTATAGTTGATTGACCTTATCGATTGACTTATGATTAACTGATAAGCTGCGTTTTTCACCTGAATTTTAGTGTTTAGGGTCTTTAAGAATATAAGCTATAGTATACATAACACTGAGTCAAAAATATATCATAGTATTATTATATTGTATATTATTATATTGTATATTCCTAATTAATTATTCCTTAGTAAAAAGCACACAAATGTATTGATGCTGAATAACAAAATACATTCTTTATTGAAAATAAATTGAGGATATTTTTTGTAAAAGCTCCGTGATATGAAATTATAAAAAAATGAATTGATCGGGGAAAACATTTCACTCACACACACGCACAATCGCACACACACACACCGGCACACGGCCGGACAGCGGGCTGCTTCCACTGCGCTTTCACGTGGAGCCTGCTACGCGGCCCGGAGCGGAGGAACACGTGCAGCGCGCCGCGCACGTGTTCACGCAGACAGGGACGCGGAGCGAACCAAGCCGCAAAAATTGGGTTCGCAGGAGAACATTTTGCACTGCTTCTAGTTCCGGCCGTGGATGTAACGCTATGGTCCTTCTTGCGAGTGGGTGCTGCATCTCGTGTTCACATTCCAGAGTAGCGCCCTCTCCTCTAGCGATTAGTTACAATTAATGCATTTTAATCGACCAACGTCTTGATCGACAATTAATCGTAAGTCGATTAATTGTTGACATCCCTAGTTACAGTACAAAATATTAATTTCACAGGGCACAGCATAAAACATTACAGGGCCTCAAACCAGAACAATCAAGAAATTATAAAAGCTTGTAAGTTACGTGCTTTTATAATTTCAAAAATATATGGTTCTAGGTCCAGCTCTACTGTGAGTTGTACGGCAACATCCAGAGAGGAAAGGGTTACATGATGTAACGCTATGGTCTTCCTCGCGAGTGGGTTCGCATCTCGTGTTCACATTCCAGAGTAGCGCCCTCTAGTGATTAGTTACAATTAATGCATTTTGTTCGGCCAACGTCTTGATCGACAATTAATTGTAAGTCGATTAATTGTTGACATCCCTAGTACCAATAATTACCCTAAATCTAGTCAGAGGTTAGCAACCAGGAGACACCCTTTGCCAGTCCTGAGAGCACAAACATCTTCAGACTTGTTTCAGGAACAGTAACAAAAAGTTTTCCCAGAATAATACGTGCGTCTTTTAAAGGTGCGTTGTGTAACTTTTCTGGTGGAGTGTCCGTCAAACGCTTTTCTCCACAGAGATGTTATTGCTTTGTCTGGAATGTTTCACAGTATGGTATTAAACCTTTCTATCTTCATGAAGACCAAACCAGACCAAGTTACAGGTCAGATCTGTGGAAAGGCGACCCCGCTCACAGTCAGAATGTCTGTTTTTCTAGGTATTTTTGAGCTATAAAATTACCTGTGCTTGAATAAATGTAATGTAGAGCTGTCACACTGTGGAACATTCCAGGCAGAGCAATGACATATCCATAGAAACAAGCAGGTGACAGGCCACCAAACGAAAAGTTACACAGTGCACCTTTAATGTCCAAATTTAAATAAAAGTTTTGTTCTAAATTTTGATTCATGGTCTCAATAAGAAGTGCTTCTGCCTCTTCCTTTGCTTTGCCTTCAGCATTGTCTATAGCACCGTTTCTTATTGCACACCTTCATATGTGTGTATTTCTCAGCTTAAGGCAGTCTTTGTCAATGTTAAATTGGAAAGTAATCCCGTTATAACCTCGCCCGGGTTATATGTGCGACTGGGTGATTAAAATTACCCCAGAAAATTCCAAAGGAGCCATTATTTATTGGTGCATGAAAGACACAAAGGAGAAAGCTGACCTTTTATTGCTAATAATCCAAAACGCTTTAGAGAACACTATGTATGGTAATGAAAAAACTGTCGATAAGCCTTTCCAATGGCCTGATTTAGTAAAACTTTTATGAAGACAGTAAATTTCATGTCTTATTTGCTTGATCCTCTCAAAGACAGAGAACATGGGGAAATCAATAGTCCTCCTCTCTGGCACTGAATTTTGTCAGCCTCTAATTATTATCTGGCTCGTGGCAATGATCAGACGGTAATTGCAAGACTTGAGCTTTAGATGGCAGCGACAAGCCCAACATCTCCATGTAATGATCTGATTCAGGCCACACAATAGTGCATAACATTATGGCCACAAATAAATCATAATAAATTGTCACATTTATTTAGTGTTTCTTTAGTATGTACTCAAAGTACTTCAGATTGAAAGGGACTATTAACTGATGTTCACACACCAGTAAGACAGGTAAGAGTCTTGCTCAAGGACACAATCACAATATGCATGGAGGGAAAATGGGATCAAAATGTCAGTCTTTGAGTCAATGGGTGAACTCTTTGCTCGTGCTTATAGAGAATGCATGTTATCTCAATCTTTTTAACTTTTTTATGTTGAAAGTAAGACGAATATACTGTAGGTTTAGAGTTGGCAACAGTTTGTCGAGTAAACCAGAATTTAAGACAGAGGGGGCCTGTTTCACGCCCCCCTCCCTGCACGTGACTATTAATAGTATTATTTGTCTAGAAAATTGTTATTAGTACACCTCTGCATAACATTGTATCCTTTTATTAACATTAAAAACAAAAAAAAGAAAGAAACTTCCAACAAAGACTGCACTGTCTTTTTGCACTGAGGACTCAAATATTATATAACATTATAACATAATAACATTATAATAAATATAATGTGTTTTTAATGCAGCTTTGCGCACATTTGTTTACGTTTTACAGAAACGAAACTTAAAACCACCCAATTTGCATAAACTAAAAGCTCTGAAAAAAAAAAAAAAAAAACGCTCTCTCCTTGTGCCGCTGATGCGTCAGCTTCTGTCGGACTAAAGGACACAGCTCAGTGGAATATACGTGTTTTTTCTGTGACAGAGGATGTTCTGCTGATGGTAGGTCATCCCCCCGGCATCACACCGCGCCCCCCCAGGGGGGCCCGCCTCACCTACTGTGGTAGTGGAATAAAGAATAGGGCGAAGCACATTCAGTTTCATTACTTAATTTTTCTGAATTTTTGACATCTAACTTTAAAAACCTAAATTAAACTGATTCTTATCATGTTAAGGTGTGAGGGTACTGGGTTTGTTGGTCAATAACCTCAAATTAGACAAGTGGCCATAATGTTATGGGTGATCGTGGTAAACATGCATCATTTGTCCTGCAGCCTACACCCTCATTTGTGTGTGAGAGAGTAGTGTTTTTATGTTTAAATCATGAAACTCATCCAGTGTGTCCTTTGTTAATGGCTTTTGTGGTCAATGGATTTGATGCAGGTCATTTACAGCCAAACAAAAGAGCGAAGTGAAAAAAAAAAACCCTGTGCCATCCACTACTATTGATATTTCAGGGACTGCATCATAAAGCTCGATAATCCCCTTTGACCAACACTTAAGAGGTGAAATTTATTAGAATGGCAACTGCATTATCATAAACAATATGGCTTTAGATTATTTTACACTGACATGACATGTGCACTGTTAAGGCAACTCTTTCTATTATAATTAATTATTCTATAGATTGGGTTCAATTAGAAGTGTGAAATTGTGTTTTGGGGCTGATGAGTTATGATTAGGACAGTGGTTTACAGTGATATAATAAATGTGTGCAGTAATGAAAAGTATTTTTTGTAATGAGCAGAATAGTGACTAAAACTATTTAATTCAACAATGGTCACTTGTTCATGGATCTCTTTTGGACATCACTGCTCAGCTGTGGCATTGACACAGGCGTCAGACAGAGTGAGGTTGACAGGCTGATGGGGCAGTGAGGGGGGTGAGGGGTGACAAATAATGGAAGGAATTAGAAATTAATGATTTCTCCAGTATGTAAATGGCAATTAAAGGACGGACAGCGCTGCAGGCTCTTGGGCCCAAACTGCCTCCATTTGTTTGGATAAGGCCACAGCACATGCTCACACAGCAGCCTTCTAATGCATACTGAGGCCATGACACGTTCTTATATGGGCAAAAAAGAAAATAAATCTACAACGCCTTGGACCAGATCAAATCAATCGGCCATGATGGCATACCCGATCATTATGTGCTGCTTTGTTTGTTTAAATGAAGAGTGAGTGTGTCTGCCATATCGAGTTGGATTAGCCGCTTTAAAAACTGTTGCCTGCAGCTTTCAGACACACAGCTACAGTAAAAGCACACAACAATGGCAAATTTAGAAATCAATGTCCAACTTTCATTAGTCAGGTCAGCAATATGGATACATACTCTAAGTGGCACAGGTCAACAAGCCATGATGGGAAGGCTAAATGTGATGTGATTATTTTTATTTATTTTTTTTGAAACAGGAAAGATTTAGGGCTATAAAGTGGTGGGTCAATCATCTGTATGGATCATTAAGTTCGGAGTGGATACAGGCACATCTATTACCATTGCTCTGTAGTTAGCAATTTAGTTTTTTAGGCGTGTTTCCAGAAAAGCCTGAGTATGGAAAATGCACATTGCCTGACGTTTAAAGGTTTGTCTTTTCAAGATGGTCAGTGACTCCAGTCCAGTCAGCTGTCATGAAATCAGATTAATCATGTTTGTGGATAAATGGAAAATAACATATTGAAGGTGCTATATTATTCAAAATTAATTGTTATAATGTTACTTCCTCAAAACCATACGAGGAGGTGTGTTTTGTTTCATTCACACTTTTGAGTAACCCTTTATTATTATTATTATTATTATTATTATTATTATTATTATTATTATTATTATTATTATTATTATTATTATTATTATTGATTATCTCCAAAGCTCAAAATGCTATGTTCTACGTTGTGATAGTTTTCAAGTTAGCTACACTATATTGCCCAAAGTATTCACTATCATTCATCCAAATAAACAAAATCAGGTGTTCCAATCACTTCCATGGCCACATGTGAATAAAAGCACCTAGACCTGCAGACTGTTTCTACAAACATTTGTGAAAGAATGGGTCACTTTCAGGAGCTCAGTGAATTCCAGTGTGGTACTGTGATAGGATGCCACCTGTGCAACAAGTCCAGTTGTGAAATGTCCTCCCTCCTAAATATTCCACGGTCAACTGTCAGTGGTGCTATAACGAAGTGGAAGTGATTGGGAACGACGGCAACTCAGCCACAAAGTGATAGGCCACGTAAACTGATGGGGCGGGGTCAGCGAACGCTGAGGCAAGGTCATCAACTTGTGCACCGACAGTGCGTAGAGAGCTTCATGGAATAGGTTTCCATGAGCAGCTGCAGCCAAGCCAAACATCACCAAGTACAATGCAAAGCGTCTGATGCAGTGGTGTAAAGCACACCACCACTAGACTCTAGAGCAGTGGAGATGTGTTCTCTGGAGTGACAAATCTCGCTTCTCCATCAGGCAATTTAATGGACCAGTCTGAGTTTGGAAGTTGCCAGGAGAACAGTACTTGTCTGACAGCATTGCACCAAGTGTAAAGTTTGGTGGAGGGGGGGTTATGGTGTGGGGTTGTTTTTCAGTGAAAGGAACTCTGAATGCTTTAGCATACCAAGAGACAACTTTGTGGGAACAGTTTGGAGATGGCCCCTTCCTCTTCCAACATGACGGTGCACCAGTGCACAACGGAAAGTCCACAAAGATAAGATAAGATTAGATAAGACTTTATTGATCTCACACAGGAGAAATTCACTTGTCACATTAGCTCCAGGCAATTTAGTGCAAAAAGAAAGTTAGAGCAAAATGATGAGAGTTTGGTGTGGATGAACTTGACTGGTCTGCACGGAGTCCTGACCTGAACCCGACAGAACACCTTTGGGATGAATTAGAGCGAAGACTGAGAGCCAGGTCTTCTCGTCCAACATCAGTGTATAACCTCACAAATGCACTTCTGGAAGAGTGGTCAAAAATTCCCACAAACACACACAAACACACTCCTAAACCTTGTGGACAACCTTCCCAGAAGAGTTGAAGCTGTTATAGCTGCAAAGGGTGGGCCAACATCATCTTGGTCATGGATTAAGATTAAGATTAAGTCTTTATTTGGTCTCGCACACAATGACACACAGTGCACACGGGAGAAATTTGACTTCTGCATTTGACCCATCCTTTTCAGGAGCAGTGAGCAGCCATCTTTCGGCGTCCGGGGGGCGGTACCGTGAAGGGTCTTGCCCAAGGACCCACACTGGATAGCTCATTGCCGGGGGGGGGGGGGAAGTCAGTGACTTAATAGGAGTAGGATGTCACTTAAGTTCATATGTGAGTTAAGGCAGGTGAACAAATACTTTTATAGTGTACCTTTTATCTGTTTGTTCAGTGGAGATTGGCAATTACAGAACTGAAAGCATTCAAATGATTCTAGTGAAGTTGTATGGAGTTTAAAAACACAGTGAAGCACTTCTTGTCTTACCACATGCACATGACATCACAAGGTGGAGCGAGTGTTTTCTGTTTGAGAAATGCAGATTTTGTGTTAAACATGTGTGAAGGAAACAAAACACAGCTACAGGTCTGTTTGTGTTGAGGAAACAACATTATAACATAGATCAGTAAATGTTGTAATATTGGCCATTTAGAGTAAAATAAAATCTATTCAGAAAGTTGTTTGTTTACTTGCAACACATTATCTATCCATTATCAACTTTGTTAGATGCTTTAACTTTCTTGAAAATTTTAATGTCAAATAGTTAGAACACACACGCATGCTCTTGGGCTCACCTCCATTAGTCCCTGATCATCTCTCATCATATCACTGTACCGGGGCTTTGAAATGACACATTGCTAATGAATCCCTCACACTAGTTAAATGAGATGATGTATAATAGCCATTCGTTTTCTTTGATCCGTCTGCTATTAGCGCTGTGTAACTGTATGACTAATTAGTATGTGAACACTTCTGAAATAATTGGCTGTAATTAATCTGTCAGCTGTGTGAAAGAATGACTGCGTCTGACAGTTATGACAAATCGGCGTGTTGATATAATTACGTGTATTATGTAATGAGGGAGTACTCAGCGTAATGAAGCCCGCATGTCCGATGTGCTGTGAATTTAATTTGCCTGGATTATTCCCGTCTCTTTCACTGCTTGGTTTTCCTGTTTCTTTTGATTTCAACAAGGCAAGCTGCTTTCTTTGTGTACTGGATGAGCTGCCCAAATGATACTATCTGACTCTTGTGCTTTTTTTTTCCACAGTGGTTTCTATAGCAACCATGTCAAGTGATTGAGGTCAGAGGTCAAACTGACCAATAGTGAGAAAATTACATTTCTCTGAATGATTCCCCCTGAGCAGGTATTGAAATGGAGCCCCGGTCCTCTGATGGATACATCTTGTCATTCACAGTTTAGACGGCAAAGGGAAAGTACAAACATGACACTGGGGGCTCAGCTTCTCAAACAAGAATAAACACACAGACCAGACAGTAAATACAGTAACTCTTCTATCGTGCTTCATTAACAAAACCTGTATGCAACATCACATCACTTTAATGGTCCCTCTTAAATCTTTACACAAGAAGCATCTCCAAACACAAACACCAAGTTCTCACCTAACGAACTGTGTGCAGAAGGTCAGTGTATGTCTGAACCAGAGCTCGGTCAATCCCTCAGCAGAGTTCAAGTGCTACTCTCCGCGGTCCTCCCCCTGCGGTCCTGAGAGACCAGGGCAGCATCAGCCTGAAAACACAGATAAAACCACGCATTGTGATTTATTGCTTATTGTGTAGCATAGACTGGGAAAACCAGATAGAACAAAATCCATTGCAAATTAAATTGTCTTTCTTTGGCCACTTCAAAAACATACAGATTCTATGACAGAGGCCATAAATGACAAGGGTACAATAATCTACGGTGACCTGTCCGGCAGCCTGATAAGCCATCACTAAAGGCCCGGTCGATGCTAACTATTCATTTCTGAAATTATCTCCGCATTGATCCAGGGACAAGTGGCAGCCAGGCAGGGACACACTGGCCTTAATACAATAATTATATAAAGGGTTACAAGCTCATCCTCTCTGCCAATAAAGGCTGTCAGCAGCACCAGGAACTGTGCAACCCCATAATCCATCAACACATTGACCCCTAACCCTGCCTTACCGCCATTCAACTGGCCTCCATAAAAGTTGCTTACCAAAGGAAACAATTGCTGGATATACCTCAATGGACAGAGGTGGAAAATCAGGCCCATGTCCTGCCAGGTTTTCCACAATTATAAGTAAGTTAAGCAATTTAAAGCTTCCATCTGTAATTAGACTGGCCAACCCACCCTTACTGTATTCTCATGACCAGAGGTGAGCCTGAGGAAGGTGAAGAGAGGAGGGAACAGGTTTCAACAACTGCCATCTACTGAAAAGAAAAAAAAAAAAATCAATAAACGTACAGATGGTAGCTCTAAAAGAAAGCAAATAAGACAATAAATCAGACCCGGGAATTTCAAGGCCCGGGGGCCAAATACGGCCAACTCTGACCAGCCCGCGAAAGGTTGCTTGGAATTAAGAAAATAAAACCTACTTTCAAAATTGATAAAAGGAGAAATTCAATTTGTCAACTGGACAAAGTTTGTTTGGTCGAAAACGTTTCGCCGCTCATCCGAGAGGTTTGTCAGCTCTGGTTCTATAGTGCTGGTTAGACCCTGTTTATATCTAGCTGCATATCTAGCTGCATCCGAAGCCTCTCGGATGAGCGGCGTTTTCGACCAAACAAACTTTGTCCAGTTGACAAATTGAATTTCTCCTTTTATCATGGATTCTACCTGGACGACTGAGGGACTCTTCACGTACTTTCAAAATTGTACATAATGCATTTGTACTGATGCATTTGTACTGATGCATTTGTACTGATGCATTTGTACTGATGATCATCTGTCGGACGTGCTTCACATCTCCACCTCAAACATGAACCTGACTTTGATGCACTTGTTTAAGCTCAACAGAGGCTAGATTTCTCTCACTGATCAAGAAAAAAAAACACTAAAACATGCTAACTTTGACTTTTTCTGCACAGTTTGGCAGTTGGACAAAAATGTTGTGACATTTCTTGTATTATATCATTTGTCAAACAAAAACACTGTGGTGTCTTAAAGGGACAGTGTGTAAGATTTTTACCTGTTAATTACTGAAATTGAAGATACCCATTCAAAAATACATTGTTTTCCAAGCCTTTTCACTTCCATCATGAAATCAAAGTATTCTTTTGGACTTAGATATAGTCACATAAAAGGGGGATCTTCCCCATATAGAGGCAGCCATTTTGAATACGAGAGCCGCAGAAGGACATTTGGGCTCATCCTTTGCCTCGGCTCCGGCTAACAGCTGCTTAGCCGCGCTGCATATGGCTCCCCCCTTCCCCCCTCCCCTTCCCCTTCTCTCCTTCGTTCCTCTGCTCCCATATGCAGCCAGGAGCGAAGGAGAGAAGGGGAAGGGGAGGGGGGGAGGGGGAGCATGCTGCCGGATCACAATGGATATAACACGTATTTTGGACTAAATTGTTTTACTGGATTTTATTCGCTGGATCCTTATGGACAGATTGAGACCAAGTTTATGATGAAATACAGAGTTTGACCTGTGCAAAGCCTTCAAAGGTAAGCTAAGTAAGCTAAGTTTTGTGCTTTTCTGTATAAAAGCCCCATGTGCTCGGGGAGTGATTGTTTTGCAGGGAAATGAATTGCATAGTCAAAAAGAGGAGACTGTAAGGTTTCATTTGATGTGTAGATTGTCATGAATCATGATCGGGATTGTGTGTTTTCATGCGAAAAGAAAAAAAAAAAGTGAACGGGGGACCGTTTTATGTATACAGCGGTGCGCGGTTCGTGCGCGGTTCGTGCGCGGGCACGCGCGATGTCGGCGGTACGTCGCGTCCGGGTGACCCTCGAGGTCTGCCGTAGCCAAAAGAGGAAGTGGAATAGCTAGTAACCACCTATGCGCCACGAATCCTACACACTGTCCCTTTAATACAAAGTTAAGAAAGTTAAACTCAGAAAGCATTGTGGGGTTAATGTGACTGAAAAAGAGTTACAAATGTTTCATGTTTACCATTGTTTTGAATTATTTTACTGAATAAATTCAGTTTTTGTAAAACCTCACTCTCTCATTACTTAATAATAACACATAACTTACCAGCTTCTGTAAACAATGCCATTTACTGATTTCAACGTAGAAATAAAATTAATAACCAGAGTAGACTTCAAACTTTTGACCTGGCCCTCCACAATATTTTCTGCTTCTCATTTGGCCCCTGGGGAAAAATAATTGCCCACCCCTGCATTAAATAAATGTACAGTATATGCATATAAACTCATCATGTTGAATGGATGCTCGGACTGTGTTGAGTGAGGAATAAGTTTGGACCGCTCCAAAACGTTACAAATACTGTAATATGCAATTATGTAATAATGTAATAATAATAATCAATAATGTAATAAATGTTATAATGCATAATGTACTTGAAAATGTTGTCTTAGTCACTACATTAAGGCAGAATAACAATAGCGTACACACTGTGATAAAATTTATGTTTAGAAACTAATTTCATGTCTTTTTTTTAATAAACTTTCTACCAACCCTAAGACTTAGCATGGCAAGAATCATGCCTGAAAGAGAAATGTACTCATTTTGATAAGAAATGCCTGATGTATTTTGTACATTATTCATCATTCATCTGGTGCATTTCTTAAAGTTCCCCTGCTTTAATCTGAGCAATTATCAAAAACAAATAAATATTCAAGCCACCTGCCAAGGCTGAAGCAGGCTCAGAAACTAGCAGCATAGAAAACTAAAATAACATGCCATCTGTCAATATCAAACCCTAGACTTTACATTTCTAATGAATAGTGAATTGAGCAGTTAAATAGATAAATACATTGCAAATGGTTGTCTATTATGAATCATCTTCATAGGACCTGTAATATGCAAAGAAAAGGTAATAATGACCAGAAAACATATAAATATAGTAAAGTATTTGTGCCTGGGTTAAGTAAGGCTTATAAGTATTATATTTGGGTGAACACTGCATGTTCATGAGACAGAAACATAAATGTGTTTGATATCAGCTTCTCTTTTGTACACCAGACTTAACTTTTGCTTATACTATATATAAAGGTAGACAGACAGTTTGGTTTCTTCAGGAATTACAATGACACAGTGCATATTTGGAGTCTGAAAACCTGTTGGATGCAGTTCAAGGCAGGGTGGGTGAACGTGCACTATGCCCACAGTTATCTTAATAGACTAATTGATCGTCTATTGAAGAGGCACGTTCCTCTGAGCAACAGCGAGACAGGCTGGCTCCCATCAGACAGGCATGTGTTATCAAACTGTGAAGTCAATTAGAGACAGACACAGGGACAGAACGAGAGAGAGGGAAAGAAGGGGAGAGAGACGGAGGACAGGGGACACTGTGAGGACTGGCTCCAGGCTGTCAGCAGACTCTTTCTCTCTCTAAAGTCTCCAAGTCTCTGAGAGTTGGTCCAGGAGCAGACATTAAGGAGTCTGTGCAGCGGGGAGGATGAGGAAGATGATGAGGATGCAGTGTTGAACTTGTCTGTGAAATGTAAGGTCTGCCTGCATAATAACAGAGAGATCAGCCGACCCACAGTCTGCACCAAAAGAATCATCAGGGAATTTCATAGACCAGTGTAGTAGTCAGTATTTGTGTGTATGTGTATATTTGGTTAATGAAATAGGTTAAAAACATTTCCTTCCACTTAAAAAAAAATAAAAAATAAAATAAATATGCTCTTTGTCAGTGATTGCTTTTGTCTACAGAAGGGGGCAGGAACTTTTTTTTTTCTTTCTGTGGGGATAAAACCCAAACACAGAGACATTTACAGTTTTGCACATTTCATTTTTTTCAGATAAAATAAGATCAATATACTGACCATTAAAGGTCCCATGGCATGAAATTTTCACTTTCTGAGGTTTTTGAACGTTAATGTGAGCTCCTCTACTCTGTTTAGGGCCCCCCATGGCTAAAAGTTATGAAATGTGTAAACTGAGCATTTGCGATCTTTTTTCACATTTGAAAAAAACACAGCCCAAACAGACTTTCTGACATCACACAAGGTTTCCACCCCCCGTCTGGATGTCTACCCATTGTCTCTGGAAATCACGCCCAGAGAGTTTGGACCGCAAACGAGCTACGCAATGCGAGATGCATTTTTTAATTTGCCTGGAAACACGTGAGAGTGTTTCCAGGCTCGGATGTCCTTTATCCGAGCCTCCAAACCTCTGAAACAGCAGTGGTTTAATTTTACTTTCTGTGGAAATGTGTTTTATTTAATGGAAAGCATCTCATATCTTCCTCCGCTCTTAAAACACGGAAGTGGGTGACAGCGCACAGCGCACCGCTAAACCAGGAAATAGTGGAGTATTTGGCCACAACCCACCCGCTGCACTGGCCTGTCTCTGTCCTCCTCATTTGCATTCAAGCAACAACGCCCAGAATAAAGCATTTCAGAGACATATTTAGCCTCATGAAGACAGTCAGAGTCATATCTCATGCACTGAGGCTTGATTTTGAAGAAGGATTCATTTACAGTATTAGGGAACCATTAAGGCGCCATATAAAGCATCAAGAAGTACCATGTCATGGGACCTTTAAAAGACAAAGGCAAAGTGATTTGAGCACCTTGAAGGTGTAAAAGAGCTATATAAAAATATGCCAATTTAGCATTTACCAAAAACTAATTTAAAAAAATCTAAAACGAAGTGAAGTGAACTTTGATAAAAATTGGGCTTCTGAGCTCACACTACTCTCCTCATTCAGCTGTAATATTTTCATGAATCTTTGCAATTATAGCAATTATAAACTTTTTCAAAAACAAGAGGGAAGTGAATATAACTTCTCACTTAAAATAATATGATCTCTGTGTCAAGCTGTGAAGTACACAGAAGCCAGACAATTTTCAGTTACATTGCTCGATTGTCGCTAAATCAAAGTTGATTGGATTCTTTGAGTTGCTTCTGCTATTTTTATCTTCATTACATTTGATCAAAGTCATATCGCATTCTGAGCATTACTTTAAAAGGTGTAAAGTGAATTTCAAACTCCAACACAAATTGGCTGAAATAATGTCACAACAAGGCCAGTGCTGTTTGATGGACAGCCAAAGAGCAAAACACACCTTAAGAGAGTAAAGATAAAGCTATAGCGCTATAAGAGATGAGAAGAGACGCTGGTGCGGGCGACTTTACGTGGAGACGGCACAGGGTTAGCAGCAATTAGTTTTTCACACATATAGGGTCCTTTGTAACTTTTCATCTGTTATCTCCAGGATTCGCAACATTAAGGACCACTCTAAGGGTGAAGATTTCCTTAATGTGTATTCTAAATGCAGTTGTAATTGCATTAGTGATCATTTTCGATACCGCGACTAAATAGCTCTTTTCACAAAGAGGATGTAATAAATATTGAAGGGACGCGCCAAGGCTTTATCCACTATTTGACTTAATTGCTTGAGAGCGAGTGACAATGGTGGGTTACTGGACTGTGGAGGACGAGCGTCTCTGCACAAGACAAACAGACGATGTATCTATTATCTGAGGCGCGCTGGGGTCGCAGCCCTACACCAAGACAGGGACCAGACACATTAGAGATCATGTGCAATTTAATCTTCCACACAAAATAAAAGAGCAGGATGGACGGAGAGGCAGCCTCACAAAAGGAGCAAAGAAAGGACAGGACTACTTGGACAGGACGCTCCCCAAAGGATCCAGTCAGCACCGTGGGCTGTGGCTGATTCTCCTCTCTCCTCTGACACTTGTATTAATGGCATTTTGGCCTGGGACTGTAGATGCTGAAAAGTGATTGTAGAGAAGCAGCTGTGTCTTACTCTTTCTTTCTCATACTTTGCTTGTGTCTCTTTCTCTGACTCCTCTGTCCCCTCTCTCTCTCTCTCTCTCTCTCTCTCTCTCTGTCTGCCACACACACTGAACTCCTCTGTTCTCCATCCATTCCTTCAGTCATTACTGGTCAGCGTCAGTGCTTGAAAACTGTTGTGCTTGCCGAGCCGGTGTCATCACAAGTGGAATTAGCCATTTTCCCTGCACCTGATTGCAACAAGGGGACTCATTCCCACACTCCTATACACTCCATCAAGAGACACTGACAGAGGAGCTGCACTGACTTCTATTAAAGCATGATATAACAGTGGCACTTTAGCAGTGTGGGCTAGTGTGGCTGGAGTACACCAAGTACAGGTACAACTTTAGACAGGCCAAAGTCACGACGAAATGGGCTTTCAAGCATTTAATTCTCAATAAAAAATATCTTTGAAAGAATTTGGAGAATTACTTCCCAATACATCGCACATCTCTCATTTACAACAGTGAGTTCAGGCCCAGGGCGCATCGCTGTTGATATGAAGTTATGACTAAGCAGCTTTAATGTTAATCCTGGCTGGGTGCACTTAAATACACAGTGTTCATCAGGTGCAGATATTTATGCCAGATTTGACCTGATCTGAGGGATCACATGCAAAACAGTCCACCTCAAATCAACACAGCTTACAATGAGAAATGTATTTCCTCACAGATTAAAAGAAAAATTATAATCACAAGGGATTACTTCTAAAATCTTAATATGTTTTATCTGGGCCTTCGCTCAATGTAATCTTTTGTCTGATCTGGTCATTCTTGAGACGTTTTGCAGAAGATCATGAAATTGCACGAGAAATATAAATCTGCCTATTATGTATTTATAGCTGGGAGATTACAAGATTTGCACAGATTTGATTTGACTCCTGAGAAGAGTCATAGTAGGTGGCCTTGACATTCAAGTTAAAATGAGAAATTTAAACAACTATCAGCACTGGCCACTGCTTTGTAAAAATGTATACGGCCTGTCACAGGAGAGAGAAAAAACAAGAATACAAGGCTCCCTCCTCAGTTAATGTATCATCATCTGAGTGGGCTGAATTGGAGTTATTAGAGTATTTCACTTCATTGCATGACCTCCTGTTCCTCCTCAGATCATGAATCCTATTCATTACCCAGTCCTTCTGGAGTGCGCGCCTTTATAATATTACTCCATTTATATTCTGAAGCAGGCTCCTGGGAGAGCGATCAGCGCTCCGAAACAGCGACCCCCTATAACCCAATCACAATATTTAAAGGGCAGCAAAGAGCTTTTTAATGCGCGTCGTAGATAACCATTTAAAGTGGATTGCTTTGGTTTAATATGACCTTAACAGGCTGGCAGTCACATGTGAAGAATGAATAAGCTAATAGAAGAGACGACAGGGAGAAAGAATGAAATCAAAAAGCTGAATATGAGAGATTTGTTTCAGTGCGCCACTGGCGTCTTGACGGCTGCTGAGAGGAGCATGATAGAGAATCACAGGCGTGTGAATCAAACAGGACAGCCCATGAATGAAGCTCCTGCCTGCATTTCTCTCTCCCCCTTTGGCGGAGTATGAACTGCTTTATCATGATAAAAGACAAGACAGGTATAAATGACACATTTACATTCAGCCATCAAAGGGAAACTTGTCTCAATCTGGATGAAAGCAGCCAGCCTCTGGTCTATTCAGTGTGTTGTGTGGAGCTCAGGCACTTACAGGCTGACACAGTGGCAAGTACAATGTTTGTTTGGATTGTGCAAAATGTCATTGTGGACGGGCTTACATGCATCCTGTTCATGGCATATTATTTAGATTCATGGGATCTGTGCAATGTGCCATCTCAGCACAGCTTGTTGGCAAATGCATCAGATCTATTTTTAGACAAACTCAGATGACCTTGACATAAATCACAGAGAATATCCAAAGGCATCATCTCATTTGAAATATGTGTGACTTGTTTACATGACAGGTTACAAAACAAAGAATATTTATTGGCAACAAACCTATAAACCTATAGAATATGAACATGTTTTGACTAATACAGAACCCAGTGGGAGTGACATTAATTGGGCTAACCATTTATTTCTGTCCATGGCTAATACTGCAGCATGAAGTGCATTCGCTGGTCAAAAACTCCTGATTAAGAATTTAGCGTTTAGTCAATCCAGCTCTCTTTTGGTAGATTTTTAATTAGTAAATGAGCTGCTGTTATGGAGCAATGATTGATGCCTGGCAGTAAAGCTCAGGCCCTTCAGGGTGAGTGAATGACTGTGAGTGCTGTGTATGTAAGCATGAGAATAATGCGCATGATATATAAGGCCAATCTGAAAATGAGCCAGCAAATGAGCTACAGCCATTACATTAGTGTTTCACAGAGGGGAGTTAGTGGGTATAACCAGTATTAATTTGTAATTGGACATTTTATGTACTGATTGCTTGTCAGAAACACAAGCTTTGATTTAAGCGATTGGCCAAGTGGCTTTTGCTGATGTCAAAATGTTTCATGCTGATGCAATTTTAACAGTGTGCCTTTAGAATATATGAGGTGTGTGTGAGGAGTTATAATTTTACTTTAGAGATGTTTTTACGTGGCATAGTGTCCAGAGCCTGTAGTATGGCACTGGAAATATTACAAAGTGTTTTTTTGTTTTGTTTTGTTTTGTTTTTTGGGGAAACTACACAGGAAAAAGAAGTTGTATGGTGCATAAGCAAACAGTCTGAGGTTGGGCCAAAAGAACTGGCACTTATTCATTGTTGTGTTTCAAGACATTAATTGAAACTAATTCAAGAACAGGATTTATGTAAATGAAACAATAATCACATCTTATTTCTAAACTGACGTTTTCTGAGATTTTAAAGGATTTCTTTTTGGGTCCATCAGTCATGTCCAAAGAGTCTTTACCACTCCGAGCTCCGTTTCGTTTCCAATAAAAATATATATTTCTGTTACTGGACTGGTGTTTGGTGCTGTGTTTTTGTCTGTTTTTGTGCATTAATCTAAGTCATGTTTGCACTACTGTTCTGATGCTGCTCATCTGAACCTTTTTGCAATTTGAATTGTTTATTATTTTTCACTATATTATAGCTATATTTTACTTATTATTATTATTATTTAGTGTCTATACTCTAGTTATTACTATTATTATTTAGTGTTTTATGTTCGCAGCTTATCACCGAGACAAGTTCCTAGTTTTGTGAATTCTGTTCACTTGACAATGCCAATAAAAGTTTTTTCTGATTCTGATTATCACGTTGAGTATGTTTATCAAACTTTTAGGAAAATACAAACCGCTTTGGTCCAATTAGGAAAGAATGAATGCGCAAAGCACCTCTTCAGTTCTGGTTTGTACTTGTGGACCAGCGCTTATAGGGATTGATAACCTCATATTGGTGTTCAATTGGTCACTGAAGAGCCTGTATAAATCATCCAATGGAAATACAAAGTGCATGATGAATGCTTATAGCGGGCTAATGATGAAAACAATTATTTGGGCCTTTAACTTTTTATCTGTGTGCAAAATGGAGCCATTTTGAAGACAGAAATGGTGACAAATAACAGTAAGCGGCCGTGAAACGCTACCGTTCACACTTTCGCAGATTAACGTCATTTGTATCAGTTTAGAGCCGGAGGGGCCCAAGTCGATGATGAAGGGGCTCTGAATTGGCCCTAGCTTCAGAGTAGTGGTGTGAAGACAAGGAGAAAGACTGTGAAAGTAAAGTGCATGCTGGATATAAGGACGTATTTGTCATGTGAGCTGGGAAGAGGATCCAAAAGGGTCATGGGTGAAACTAAAGCAACAGAAACAGGGACGTTACATTTCCTCTGGTCACCCTTAAATAATGTCTACGGGCCCAAGTTATTAACCTCTTTAAAACCTACAGAGCAGAGTCGCACAAGCCTCCATCAGGGCCTGTTGTGGTCAGGGGACAGATAGTGCAGATAATAGAAGTGTATGTGAAGGAAGAGTGCACAGCAGATCTGGGGATGGCTTGGAGAAGTTGCAGAATCAAGGTAAATAAAAGCAGAAATATCACAGGCACACATAATCAATGCACTTGAGTTTTGTGCCTTGTACAACGTGTATGAAGGTATTACGTCTGCCTGTAGCATCTCAGGGCTGGAGTGAGATGTTGCTGCACGCTCTGAGGGGTGTTATGGAGGCTAAGGATGCTGGTTCACGGAGGGTTCACCCATTACCCAGGCCCTGCAGCCAGCTGGGGGGCTAACCAGGATGATCACAGCCCTGCACAGGCACCAATGATTTTCACATCAAGCCGTCTGATGTACAGCTCCACCGTCTACCAATCGCTCTCACATATCGATTCTCTCTTAAATGAGCCTTCCCCGCTTTGTACCATGAGCAATAATTAAAAAAGCAGCGCATTGATTTTAACTAATATTATGAGAGATCAGGATGTGCACATGCTTACAAAACAGCTAAGGGGCTTCTGGCCGTCATCAGCAGTAGCGGAGGGGAAAAGGGAGGAAAAGAGAGGAAACGGCTGATTAAATTCAGCCAACAAAAGGACATGGGCGGACAAAAATCACCCGCTGCAAAACTCAGCATATCTGGGGGACAGACACACTCCGGGTAAGGGGGAATCTACAGTATACACGTTTAAAATGTACTGGAGGCTTCTGCCATAAGCAATGAGACCAATGTCATTGCAAACAAAATATATATCAATATATAATGTTTCTTTCAAACATTTTATAGCACAATATTCTGATACATTACATACATTAACAGATGTCATTTTTTATACAAATTGTGTGAGTTGTAGTTTTTTTTTCATTCTTTCATTTTCATACTTCAAAATAAAGGTTGATAAAGCTCAAAACAACTTTTTTTTGTTTTACTTTAAGCCTTAGCTCCACCCTCTGGTTTGGTTTGGCCACTTCAGGTGTCACATTTGTATAATTATGCAGGTAATCACTGTTAGACTATTTAGACTATGTCAAAACAACACCTTTTCTGGGTAATTAATTCCAATCATGGAATTCAACATTCATAACAATCATAATAGCTAAATAATTGACTGTTTACAAAACAGAATAAAAACTGTTGGTCCTCACTGTAAGCACTGTTCATGTAAACAGTCAACTTTAAATTATTTTGATAAACATCTAGTTTTAAACTGACTTGTAAAGGTATGCAAAACAAATCTTATGATATCACAGTGGAAATAACTTCCTTGCAGTTATTGTCAATGAAAAAGGACACAGAGAAGAGAGTATGTGGGTCCATAGACATTAAGTACCCTCTTCGGACCACTCCCTGCTCTCCTCCCTGCCCTCTGTTTCACTGGGCCTCTGTGACCAGGTCTGAAAATGCAAATGCGACACTTATGACATTTAAAGCTTGGACTGGTGAGCCTCGACATATGCTGCCCCACTCCGCTCGCTTTAACCTGAAAAGTCAGTGTCACGCTGGGGACATGGGTGGGATTCCCTTAACACTCTGAATCTGCACACTACGGTAGCCCCCAGTGGACACTTATCTGCTGTATTTGGGCCACTGAAGCTTTATATAAACGCACTAAGGGCTATTAAGGCGCACATAAAGAGTCCAAGGCCTGCTACACTGTGGGGGATCGCTAGCAGGCTAATCTTCAGCATATGGCCTGAGAACGTCGACAGGCATGAAATTACATCAAGGACATTTTTTGATAACTGTCGATACTCGCACAAAGGCGATCAGACTTATTGACGCCAAAGTCAGGGGCTGCTGTGTTTGTTGTGTGTGTGTGTGTGTGTGTGTGTGTGTGTGTGTGTGTGTGTGTGTGTGTGTGTGTGTGTGTGTGTGTGTGTGTGTGTGTGTGTGTGTGTGTGTGTGTGTGTGAGGGGGAGCGGGTCGAGCCTGATGAGAATCCTGCAATGTCAGATAGATGCCAGGGAGAGTGGATCCAGGGGGAGGTTGATCTGTATCAATATGACTAAATTGATATTGATAAGCATTGGGATTGCTATGGATTGTGTTAAGCAGTGCTATAATAGAGAGGTCCTCAAATAAGAGACTGTGGTCAAAGAGAAACTTTATTAAACAAGTTCTGGCCAAACAGATTAAAACTGAATTTATAATTTGCTATGGTAAATTGAGGCAATATTGTTTGTTGAGGGTTTAATTCGGAGAGGCCCACAGTGAGGCATCAATTTTAGATAAATTGCGAACATTATTATTATTTTCCAATATGCATAATAGGGCTTTGAAAACAAACAGTGTTTTCTGAAAGCTAAAATAAATATGATTAACTACAAATATGCAAACATTTTATCAATTAATACTTCAGTTATTATTAAGTTATTGTTATTAATATTACCAAACACATGTTTTTCTCCAAAGGCAAAGGTCAGATAAAAGCAGAGACTTGAGTGAAATGCATTTGCAAGTGCTGAGCTCTCCACAGAGGAAATATGCATATGCAATTAAAGAATGCTATACTGCCATCTAGTGATCAATAAGTGACAAGCGCTTCATGTTGCATGTTTACGAAAGGAACTTTTAAATAGTTCTATCCAGTGTTTGGAAATAAAGACAGATAATAAAGCCCAGTCAAAAGGCTGGTCCATATGAAAAACAAAATACATTTGAGTAATTAATTGATCACCATTTTTTATTCAATTTTCACTTATCTTATTAAAACCAGCATAATGAAAAGCTCTATCAGTTTAAATCATGATCATTGATCCTGATTAAATCCTGATCATTAACAATGCAGACTTTTAATCACTGTCATTTAACACATTTTTTTTTTTTTTTAAGTCAAATTTCTTCCTCCCCAGTTTGAACTCCAAACCACGTTTTTACTAACACAGGATTGGCTGTAGACCTCTTGGTTAAAAACACACGAGCTGACCATTTAGAAATGACCAAATCAAAACCTTAAATTATATTAATTGTACAGTCACACCAAGCACAGTAATACATTAGATTCCAAAAATACCATTTAAAACCAGAACTGCCCTGCACAAACAAATCTATTTCAGTTTCAGAATCAATACTTATGACGCACAGGCGGTATGCAAGTCATTATGCAAACTAAATGTCCATTGTGCTGAGTCCCACAGGACAGTCGTATTGGCCTGAGAGCTTCCAGTCAGGGCTAAAAGACACTTCAGTTCAATTTCACCCAGCTGTTGGCTTTAAGAAGAAACAGCTATTGCATTTTTTTGTTCATATTAATTCAAATGTGGGCCATAATAGAATGAGATGGACCAAAATGGCTTGCCAGAACAAATTTGATTATTTTGACTAGAGCTGGGTCCCACAAGGTCCCTCCCGGTTCAATACACGATACATACGATATTATCACAATATGGCAATACATGCGCTAATCAATATATTACACATTATACATTATCACCAAATACATTTTAACAACCACATTTCTTTGTTAAAGTCCATATGAAATACTCTATTTTAATAATCAAAACAGTAAATATGTCAAATGCATGACATAAACAAGTTTAGCAACAAAACTGGAGTGCGGTTACAAACAAAATTGCTAAAAGATACCAAAAAATAAAAAAGATATCACCAAATTAAATGTAATGATATTGAGATTTCAATATTTTTGGACACCCCTAATTTTGACTACTGTATACCTTTAACAGAGTCCAGTTTCTATGAGTAAAAAATATGCAATACCCATGGAGGTTTTCTTAAATGTTGATACTAAACTGTGATCACATGACACAGGACTAGCCTGTAACTCATGAATACACAATAGTTCAGTGTGTGTGCTGTGTAATCGAATGCAAAACACTTACAATGGCTGTGTCCTGCGTGGGCCAGGCCTGCTCTGAATGAAGGCCTGACGTCACCGGGATGGGACGCCTCATTATTTGTGAATGAGCCCTTTCCTGTGCTGCCATACTGAAGCACTTATAGAGCCAACCAACACCGCGTGTGGTAAACAAATAAGTATTCCTTTCCCTCACTGCCATGCTGCTGTAGGAAACTGCTCCATCTCAAAACAACTAGATGAAACTGTGTTAGGGAGCTAAAGAGGTGGCTTTACAACCTACTGTTTGTTCACTTATTTTACAGGCATCAGCTAAAATGTGGTGAGGGCCTGAGACAGAAGTTGATATTATGTGCATCACCTGAGTCTAAATTCCTGAGCACAGACGTAAACCTCGTGACGCATGAAGCACTGCGGCTAAGTCCTTGCTGGTCCAATTAGCTTCCATTACGGGCCGCTAGCGTCGCTGAAACACTGTTGACACACATTTCAGCCTCTTTCATCCAGGCTCCTTTTCTACAACACGCAGTTTTTAGCCTTGCGAATACACTACATGCACAGGCTGTACTTTACAGATATCAGCTGTTATCCCCATCCGCATCAGTCCCCAGGCACTATGCTAACAGCCTCCTCTACAAGCCAATTTACAAGGATTCTGGTCATGTTTACATTAGCCCTCTCTCAGTGCATGAAAAGAGCAGGGCCGCAGCACAGAATAGAAATGAGCAAATATGAATAATTCAGTCTTCCTCCTGGCCATTACACGTTTCCCTTGAATAAAGTGATAATAGGTTATCATCTGTGAAATGGACATTTCATAACAGACACAGGGAGAAAAGTGTCTCCGGTTACACCAGAGGAAATTAATTTCACAGCACATCTGCTCCACAAAGCCATGGCCCTCCAATGCTAAGTATGAGAAAATGTAGTCGTTCAGCTCTGCTAGCTTTCTAATTAGATTAGCATGCTTATTTGAAGGTGGGAATCTTTAGTCTAGTCAAAGGAATTAGTGTTCCCCATTACACATACAGGCCCACCTAATATTTATAATAATGAAATGACTTAGCCAATTACAAAGGGTTAAAAATGCATTACTTTACCCTGTTATGTTACCCATGGTACACTGTGAATGGCCCATGTCTGGATGGACAGTTCTACATAACTCAATATAATAACATCAGTGGCACCAGTTTAGGGCTTGTTCAGTTTTTTTCAAAGGAAACTGCTTTAGCTCAAGGAGCAATCAAAAGTTTAATGAAAAAAGACCCAGGCTTTCTGTCTGTCTTTGTTGAAAAAGATAAACACTGCTGAAACAAATCAATCCTGAAATTGAAAACTTGTGGAAGCAGGATAAGGAAGTGACAGCAGTGTAAACAGTTATGATTTTGATGCTATCGCCATAAGGAGGTGCACAATGGAGCACTGGGACTAAGACCTCTGAGGGACTTTATCCTGTTAACTTTGCTTCCTCCCTTTCCATTTTTTTCTATCATTTTTTGTTTTGTTTCGTTTTGTTGTTTACTGGTGGACAGCTGTAAATGATAAGAGATTGAACACCATTATCTGAAATGGGGATCAGCAATCCCTCTGGTGCGTGGCTATGAGACTCAAAGAATCCGACTGGAGCCTTGTGAGTGGAGAGTGGAGTGGGCCAGGAGCTTAGCCTGGACCACAGGCTCATGTTTCTGTATTGACCTCCACTTGTAATTTCATCAAATGGTGATGAACATTTTTCTTAATCACATTACCAAACGGTGCCGGGAGTAAAAGTATTAGACTATAGGATAAAGGCCAGCTTTGGCGTGAAATGCATAAACAGCATGTTACAGCGATCCAAAACTACACCTAACAGTTGATCAGTGTTAACTTTGAACAGAACCTCTACATCCCAGTCATGTGGTCAGTTGAAGAGTACTGCAGATAGCACCAATGCCTTGGCAGATGTCTGCAATGCATGAAGTTAGGCAACTAAAATATTGACTAAATATTTCATATTTGTAAGCGAAAGTCACTTAAATGATTGTGTGGTCACTGTGGTCTTTATACATGAATGTGGGGTCGAAGCTGCACTGTTTTTTGTTTTACTAAAAAATACAGATTAATTAACTTAAAAGGACATTTTCACTGCAACAAAGAGACTTTGCAACTATCAACTTTCAAAAGAGAGAAATGAACATTTTCTAAATGGAAGAAGAGAGCGCATGTTGATAAGTAGTACTTTGTTTAATGAGTTAATGTTTTACATTGATCTCAAAACAAGGTCTAGTGTTTGCTCCCTGCACACCTTCCACACAGACTTCCACGACTACAAATTCTAGCCAAGGTTAAACTCAAAAGGCACACATTGTTCTCAATTGCAATTCATCACTTCTCCCTCTCTATCCAGCCCAGTCTTCTCCAGATTAAGCCTGTTGTATTATAAGACACAGAATTAAGCCTGCAGTGTCCTCAAGATATAGTCCAATTCACTGCTCTTAATTTTGCAATTCCACCACTGTGCTCGCTGCAAAGCCCTGCTTCTCCATCAAAACCATTAAGGCTGCTGAAGCCCAGAGTATCATCAACAATGACAGGTAAATATTTAGGCTGTCTTGCCAGAGCAAATAAGCCGGCCAAGGTCAAATGGCTGTGTTAGTCCATTCTAGTTTAGATCCATTGGTCTGAGGTTTCAGTTGGAGCAATGTACACAAATGCCCCGCTCGGAGGGGAATAGAGAAACTTGGACTAGCCATCATGATAAACACAATGTAACATTTACAATATTTAGATAAAGAAAATATCTAGATTTGGACTTCATTTGTCATGCTGTTTTAACTTCATATCACTTTATGCATCAGAAACAACACATCATCGAGGGACGCAACAATCATCTCAGAAAAAGGTCAACTTAGCCTATTTGCAGCTTGGAAAATCATCTCATCTTAAGCAACAGACTTCCAAGTGTGTCATTTATCATACCATCTGTCATACTGAAGAATCGCTCCTGTGTTGGGGAAAGAAAAAAAAAAATCATAATTGGAGTTTTTATCTTTTTCCATTATTTCCTCCCACAAGCTCTGTCAACAAAATCAAAATGCCTTTTTGAGTCGCATCAGGAAGTGCAGCTTTGGGCCCAGCCTCCGTGGCCTCAGAGATAGACCGCGGCGGATAAGAAGTAAGTGAGTTCTATGGTTATATGTGTCAACAAGAGACTTTATGGCTTTGAAGTAATAAATCATAAAAAAAAATACTCAGTTCCTAAACAATTTATAGATAAGAGAGTTAGGAATCAAAATCAATTTAAGTTTCTGTACACAAGGTCCCAGTGCAGGCTGCAAACAGTCAAGCATCACCCCATCTCAAACTATAGCCACTGTAAATGCAATAGTGTGAAGATTGGGGATGTCATCCACTGCTCTGTGCTCTAAGGTGAGTGGCAGGAATCATAATGGGTCAGAACTGCCTTTTAATACAAGTCCTGTGTCTTATCAGAAAGTAACACGCTTATCACTAAACATACTCATATATCATAAAAAAACATATGCTCTGACATTTTAAAATCACAAAATAATAGTTTGATAGTAGTCTATTTTTATACTAATGGGTGCATCTGTCATTCTAAATTGCATTGAGTTCAACAAATAACATTTATTTCCAAAACATAACAACCGGATTATGCTAAAAAGAATCACATAAAACACATTAAGAACTCATTTTCTCCAGCTGTCTTGACTCTTTTTTGTCATTTTGTAAATTTCAGCAAAACGTAAGCAGCTCATTATCATTAAATAAATGTTTGGATGTTCGGCTTGATGTTGATGACGGGATACAATAATTAACATTCCAAAACACCACGGAGTTTGTATTATTCTGACTGGAAATGACAACGTTGTATTCCTCTTGACTTTACTTAACGAAGAGAGACGTGGAGAGGGAATTATAAACGAATTCATTTACATATTATCAAACGTTTACTTGACTTTTGACCTCTTCAGCAAGATCTGGCAAACCCCAAAGTATATTTTTTCATAATATACTTTGCAGTGTATCTAATTTTGTTATTCTGAAGCATGTTTGTGTAACATAGTAGTCCTCCATAGTAATAATAATGTGCAATATTATTTAAAGTCACTTTACCTTATTTATTTAACCACCACTGTCCATCACTGCACTGTACACAATCATCTGAGTCACTTTATTGTAGTGATATTATATATATTACTATACTGGAGTCACTTTAACCGCTGTTTGTTCACTGCTCAGAACCAAAGACATTTATTGTGCAACATTCCTGTGCCTTTTAACCTTACAGTGTTGTGTTTTTTAGCTGATTGTACACTTATTATTACTATTATTTAGCTTAATTTTGATGCATGCTCATATTTTCCTACTGTTTCTGAAACTTGCGTTGTGACACTGCAATTTCCCCATTGTGGGACAAATAAAGGATGATCTTATCTTATCTGAAAGAAATGAAATGTGTATATTAAATGCTATGTTATGCTTGTTTTTTGCCAAGTCAAAGTTGTGATTCTGCATCCGTAGACGCCAAATATCCATAAAATGCATTTCCCATTTATTCAATTCCTAAAGTTGCTCCAATGTCACTTCTTCTTTAAACTTGTGAATAAATTAATATTTTAAATCTAAAAAGGCGCTGCTCAGCTCAGCCGTGGCCCTTGTTTCAACGCGGGGCCATCCATCACAGAGTTAAGTGTCAGCATTAAATTATCGCCCGCTATTATGACAGCAACATTACTCATCAGGATTAGGGCCTTAGCCAAACAGGAGCTCCGCAGCTGCCGCACATCTCCTGCTCCCGTATCGATCGCTGTTCCCTCCATTACCAACACACTGGGGCTATCTGCATGACACCGGCACACCGCGCATGTTGATGATGCTCTTGTCTGTTGGTAGGATGCTTGTATCATGAGGTATAGGAGAGGAGAGGAGGAGGGGAGGGCGGAAAAACGGGAGGAAAAAGCGGGAGATAAAGAGGGACTGTATGCAGAGGCTCTCCTGAGAGTGCAGCTATAATGAAGTGCTGGATAGGTTTAATACGAACAACAGAAGGGGCCACTGCCGTAGTCAAGTGCTGTTAATATCGCCTTCGTTCCTTAAGCAAATCAACTTATCTGGCAACGCCTGTGTTTTCGATAAGGAGCGAGGATGAGGTCCACGGAGAGCAGCGTGATTTAGATGTTGTTTAAAGTGAATATCCAGATAGCTCAAAAAAACACTATGCTATGATGTGGATCTTATGTGCGAAGGGGCCTGGGTGTTTTTGTACTCGACGGAGCATGCACTGAAGACTGGGGAGAGACAGATAAAAGTGCATTGGTTTTTCTGCATAAATCCCTCATTTCTCTGCCCTTGCCTTGCAGAAGCCTCAAACGTGCCACAAGACATTACTTAAATAATGCCTGAAGGTGCAAGGCCACTGACGGTGTCCCCCTTCGTTCAATTTGAAACGCATCAAATCCTCTCTAATTCCACATTTCAGGCTTTTTAAATTGCCCTGCGCTCTGAAACGTAACCGAAGGCTTCAACTTTGTTTCCAGACTTTTTCCCCCCCGTATTTTCTATTAATGTCAACTTTGAGAGGATGAGATAGGAGAGTGAATAAAGCCATTTTCCCTTTGTTGTAAATGTCTTTTCCACAGTCACACAGGAGCATCCAAGGGTGTTCAAAGTGAGCCTGTTTTACAAAAGTGGACATCTTCGGGGACTTGGATGTGGCATGTGTCTCTCAAACAAAAAAGATCCCTCAAGCTGCTGATCCTTTTGGGAAAACAATGGACAGTACAACAAAGTGTCTCATTACAGCACTTTAAGTGGCCTTTGTCTGATGGTTTTAGCACTACGCTACAAAATGGGCAAAGTCAACTGAAGGCACAAACTAATCTACAGCAGTACAGGACTCCGAACAAGTGTGCAATCAGATTTGACTTCTGAGTAGTTCATCAATGACCATTTCAATTATGTATGTTTTTGTGACATTCATTTAGGGGTGGGCAAAACACCGACAATATTTCAGTTTTCTTGGACATAGATCACAGTTTTGACTTTTCACAATTCATGCAGTTACTATGTACGTACTTCCTTTAATTTGCTTCTGAAAGCTTCTGAAAGTTGACACAACACTGTGATTGGCTAAACCCACCTGTCACTTCTCCAACAGGAGACATGGTAATTGTAATGACAACTATAAGCCAACTATAAACTATACAGTTTAAGCAGCTTCAGCCCTCTCAGCCCTCAGTCAAACACTGGCTTCCTTACATGACCTTTCGTACTACAAACAGGCCTCCAAATATTAATTCTCAGGGGTACAAGGTAAAAAGCTTGTTCAATGTTCTCAAAATGAAAAATGTTATCAAAGAAGTCAAGGAATGCAGAGAAGACATAGTCTTTGTTTCCTACCTTTAACTCGTCTTATCACTCTATTACAAATCTCTCTACTCGGACCAACGTCATTTTTCTCTCATGTTGCTATCAAACGCCCCTGCCCCCATGTGTATCGACCACCCTCCTCCCGGAGATCAATACTGAGCCTATGGAGGCTGGAACAAAAACTGTAATTACTCACAAAGCAACAAATTCCTTGGCGATAACAGCTTATTTCATTCATTATAGCAAGAAAGAAAAATACTCACATCCACGTACTTATAGAACAGAGGGAGTGGAAATCATGCTGGCTTATTTGCACCTTGTTTGTCAGGGAGTATATGAAACTATACGTGATCAATGGGAAAACCAAATCCATGTAAATGAACATTTGGACTTTTGTATTGAGAAGAAAAACTTGGTCCTCTTTATCCTTGAATCCACTCTACAATATATAGGACAAGGAGCAAGACCAGAACAAAATCCATTTTGAACTGCATCTGGAAGAGATGAATTATTTTCCACCATGAGAAATAAGGTGAGCAATAAAACCTTTCATGATACAAAAGGGTGAGGAAGGATAACAAACAAGTGGGTGAGATTTGCTGCCTTTCAGCAACCCTCTTAAGTGGTAATGGGATAACCCCGGACACGTCAAGAGCCTATCAAACTGCCCCTCACATTCGACCCCTGGGTGAGACAGGAAGGGCCCGCTTTGTTTGGAGCAATTGGGTGCTGTGTGCAGGGCCGTAATGAAGTGACCTGAAATAATGGAAAGCCCTGGGCCCCGTGCGGATGATTTTTGCTCGATAAGAGCAGGGATCCTGATTTGGAGTCACAGTTCATTTCATTTTTCGCCTCTGATGAGATCTCCTCCGTTATCTGATAAAATTGAACAGCCATTACCGACAGGGGCTCAGGCCGGCCAAGCGGTAAAGCACTGCCGACTGCTCCTAACAGAAATCCTATACACTCCACTTTGTCAGCAGTTTTGAATTCATCGTTGCTGGGGGTTGAGCCAGATGATAGGAATAATCTGGGCCCAACCAAGATTGACACTTCATTTCAGAAATCAATATTTACAATTTACTTCTTTCAAAGTTCATTCTGGGAGAAGATTCCATATTATCCTTTCCAAATAAGCTGATCATATCTCTACCCACTTCTGGAATGGCTTTTCCCAAAATGTGAATTTTTTTGGTTTGGGAGGAAAAAAATCAATGTTGCCATTGTGGGTTGTAATCTGCCCTTTGATGACAGTAAATCTTTATCTTTTTATAGGCAAACGGCTGTGGGCCGCTGACACCATTTCCTTCAGAACAAAGCCCCTCGGCCCGTGTGGACTCTAGCAGATACATAGAGGCCTAATGTGGCTGGACATGCCACCGACGGGTCATTAATCAGAAACTCTGACAGCCACCTCTTCCCAATCTGGCCCTGACTTCAGCCCCTCGACAAGCCCACTAAGCCACTACCCACAGGAGGCCACGCGGAGCACGGGACACGGGACAGGCCGATTGGACGGCCACTGGGAAGACAGGATGGAGAAGATGAGGAGAGGCTCGACAAAGCCCTGGTATAAAGGGACTCTGGCCTGATGGCTCCGGCTTACAGATAAGAGATGTGAGAATCACACAGGTGTTTCAGATAGTGTACAGTACACAGCGGGTCAAGATGGGAGAGATCACAGGATAAAAGGAAATACAAATTCCTACAGAGCTAGTGTGAAGTACTGGAAAAATTGGAATTGAATAGGTTTATTTTTTCTCAATGACAAATATAACTATTAAGAATATTACGTCATCCTGGATGTTATTTCTGTTTGATGGTAATTGTAAAGTTTTTTTTTATGTTTTTAATGTTAAGGACATTACTACTGAAGCCATTTGAGTAGTTTTAAATGCAACACTATAAAATAAAAATATGTTATTGAGCAATACAAGGAAAAGAATGTGAAAAAAGTGATTCATTCTCTGTCATAATATTGCCCAGTCTGATATAAAAAAAAAAAAAAAAATCTCTTACCTCTCTGAACAGAAACAGATGCTCGGGGTTGGGTACATTATCTCTGAGGCTGGAGTCTGCATGACTTCACTGTGTTGTTGAGGGCTCCTATCATAAAAAGAAATGTTCGGCTAATCATTTATCTGTGCATGCTCAGCTTGTACCCAGCTTGGCCTGTAGGTGGCAAAATAGATCAGAGCCAGGACAATATTAGTCAGAGGAATGCCTGTGTGACAGGGCTGCAAGATTTTGGAGCATCATTTGAGAAGAGACTGGAATATGAACTGATAAACAAATATAAGTTCAGTCAATAGGTAATTAGTCAGGAGGTTATTTCTATAGCGCAATGAGACACATTTTAAATATGAGATATGAGCTCATTTTGATTCATGCCACCGTCTTTGTGACAAAACCTCTTTTTGCATGTATTTTTATAGTCTGTATTGTACAGTCAAATACAATTATCAAAAGAGGATTATAGTTATTTTAATTGTCGACTAGTCACTATTAGTCCGATTAATAATTGCAGCCCTAATTTAATTAATAGCAGCTTTACCATTTGAAAATTTCGCAGATTTTGATTGTGATTTTTATTTATTAATCTGAAAAGGGACAATGCACATTAATCAACATCAAAACAATGTAAATGTGCCCGAGTTAGCTGATAAGAGCTAATTTGCATTGGTAGTCCCTTTGCCAGATGTCAAAAAGGCATCCTAAAAGAAAATAAAGTTAAAAAGTTACACACAAAAAATTACGCAAATGTACAATAACATTACAGAAATACAATAAAAGTTTCAGTGTTCGCACATTTGCGTTTCTAAAAGCCACTTTTAAACAAGGATTAAAGCAGGACTAAAGTAGGACTAAACAACGATTAAAGCAGGACTAAAGCAGGACTAAAGCAGGACTAAAGTAGGACTAAACAAGGACTAAAGCAGGACTAAACCATGACTACCAGGACTTTTTAGCATTCTTTTTAAAAGCAGAGAATGAGGGAGATGGAGTTCCACTGATGAGATGCTCTGATGGAGAAAACAGACTGACCAAATCCAGTTTTTCTATGAGGAATAATGCAGTCTTCCCTCAGTGCTCTTCTGGTCACTCTGCCCTCACTAGATCGAAAATTAACAAAGTCATTCAGCGAAGGGGGAGACAAGCCATGTTTAATCTTGTACATTAGACAGATATTTTAAAATTTAATAAGATTGTCCCAGGTCATTAATTTGTATTTCTGCAAAATGTGACAATGGTGGTATCTGTAGTGTTTTTTGTCAAGTGTTTTTAAAGATTGTTTATAGAGTGATTCATTGGGTTTTATTGTTGTGGGTGATGTATTAGACCAGCTGATGATAGAAGTATGTTATTTATCCTCCTGGGACCTGAAGAAAAAAAGTGTACCTAAATTATTATTATTATTATTATTATTTTAACTTTCTATTTGGAGGTAAATGCACACCTTAGCATTTCCATTTTGTTCATTTAATTTTTTGTTCATAATGTTGTAACATGTCCTCTGTAAGGGACATCAGGGACATTTTGGTGTTAAATCCACGTGAAGTTAACAACCTAACAAAAACTTTTTTTTTCTCTGACAAGCTTCTACAGTCGCCTCACTTTTAATTCCTTATTTATTTATTTTATATATATATATATATATATATATATATATATATATATATATATATATATATATATATATATAATGTATTTTTTTTTATTTGAGTATTTATTTACATATTTATTTATTTTTTTTATGTATTATTTATTCATTTATTTTTTATTTTTTACCTTTTTAGATGTATTTATTTATTTATTTATTTTTAAATCATAGTGCAGTCACAAACTAGAGTCTCAAAACACTTAAAAGATAGACTGGTTAACTCTATGTCCACTATAAAGGACACAAATGAATGGAGGATATGAGAGGATAAGGGCAAAGAAGTAAGATTTTGCTGCCTCAATTGATAATGAGTCGCTGATGTAACGGAAAAAATTAGATAAACTGAATTTTATCTTATTGCTAACTTTTTGAATATGAGTTTTGAAATTGAGATTTGAATCTATGAATACAGTGAACCCTCGCTCTATCGCGGTTCACTGTTCGCGGCCTCGCTGTTTAGCGGATTTTTTTTTTTTTCAGATTTTTTTTATAGTGTAACATTTTTTATATAGTGTAACATTGTGTTCTGCGTCCTGATTGGCTAAGAGACTAGACCAGGACTAAACGTGGACTAAACCAGGTCTAGACCAGAACTAAACCAGGTCTAGACCAGAACTAAACCAGGTCTAGACCAGGTCTAAACCAGGACTAAACCAGGTCTAGACCAGAACTAAACCAGGTCTAGACCAGAACTAAACCAGGTCTAGACCAGGTCTAAACCTGGACTGGCCCTGGACTAAACCAGGACTAGACCAGGTCTAAACCAGGACTAAACCAGGTCTAGACCAGAACTAAACCAGGTCTAGACCAGGTCTAGACCTGGACTGGCCCTGGACTAAACCAGGACTAGACCAGGTCAAAACCAGGATTAAACCGCTCTTTGCTGGTTTCGTGCGGCTGTTTTGTGGCTCGGGCTGAGAGCACGTGGTCCGGGCGCGGCGGTTCTATCTCGTGCTCGCAGCCCCGGTGTACGCGCAGCGTCGCGCCGGTCACGTTTCTCTGTCACGGATTTGTCCACGATGAGGGGTGCACGTGTGGAGCTTCTCCAAGGGGTTGGTGCATTGCATCCAGGGACGTGGCGGTGTTCCTCACGCGTCCTGCGGGGCTTCCGGGGCCGTGTCTCCCCCCACGCGTCACTATTAATACATTTTGTTGAAAATCTATGAAAGTTTGAGTGTTTAAACGAGAACAAATGTGAGAAAAGGTTAATTCCAGTCTGAGAAAAGTGTATACAGGGGGTCCTCGGGTTACGACGGTCTAGGGTTACGACGTTTCGTGGTTACGAACGCGCCCCCATTAAAAAAAATATGTATATATTACGCGTCATTCCGTCTTACACGGTTTAGCGTGGTAAGAGATGTAAACAAACGCGAACGGCGCGCGGCGCACGGCGCAAGAATACGCTCTGTTGTGGTTGTAGGGAGAAGAAGACAGCCTCATGTGAGTGCCCAATGTGGGCGGAAGTACCTGATGTGAGCTCTGATCTGCTCCTATGAAAGCGGCAGTGATAACCAAGCAGCGTAGTGGTCTAATTATTGAGATGGAAAGGTTATTGGTGCTTTGGTTGGAAGATCAAAGGCAAAATCCGGTTTACGACGAAATTCGGGTTACGACGCGTCTTAAGAACGGATCAACGTCGTAACCCGAGGACCCCCTGTAATGTGTGTGGTGAGGCATTTACAGCCTTAAAACATGTAGAATAATTGTAAAATATAAAGTTGTCCTACTTTGCGGATTTCTCTTTATTATTATTATTATTATATTTCTGGAACCTAACCCCCGCGATAAGGAGGGATTACTGTAATCCAAGATATTTGAACTCTGTGACAACCTGTACTTGTTGTCCTGCAATTAAAATATCTGGCTTTACATGAGAATTATATATATTGCGCAGTGCTCATCTATCCTGTGAGCTATTTCTCAGTGATAAACAGGGAATCCCATATGATAGCCCAAAAGTTGTTTCAGTAGAGGTGTAGCTCCTGGACCTATTCTTTCTGAAAGGCAATCGGTTCATTTTGGGTCTCATCTCAAAAAAGACTCTGAGCAAAATGTTACCTTTTTTTCCCTCTATTCCTTAATTTCATTCCCTAGTACTCCCCGCTTTCCTGCAATGTTTTGTTCACTCTGCCTGTATCTTTGAGCCATATAGAGGTGCGATAAAAGCAGGCATTAGCAGCCATCATCAGAGTATACCCTCAGAGGTACAGCGTGATGCAGTTAAAGGAGAAATAACTAATCACAACTTTGGCTTCACTGAAAACCTTAACGCGATTTGGAGCGAAGTTAGGCCCCAGCGAGCATGTGTGTTATCCGATTTTCATTGTTCTTTGGGATGGAAGTGATGTTCCAAATCATCTTATAGGCACAGCTAATCTGGTTTCAATTGATCACGGGTTTGCAGAAGAACCATTTTCTCATCATCTGTCAGGTGCCCGGGGATAGCATAAAACAAATGTATCTTCAAGAGATCTATGTGATTATGAATACGGCTTCTTTTTTCTGTAAGAGAAATCCCACTTATGAACCGAGTGTACTCCATTAATGCGCCACTTCAGCATAAGCCCCGGTGGACAAAATAAAATACTGCACTTCTTTGTATTGACTGCGTAAAATGAAATAATCTATGATGCATGAACAAGCACTAAATGAAATAATAATGTCCTTAGCAGTGAAAAACGGATTGCCGGTACAGTAATTGAGCAGATTTATTTCCACCCGTTGGTAAATGGGGAGGGAGGAGGTGGCGGTCGCCTGCTGAAAACTGCCCCGCTATTTTATTTAATCTCATATTGGAGGAATTATTGGCTGGTAATCTATTGTTAAACATCATTTAGGGTGATGGATTGGGGGATGTCAGGCTTTGCCCCTACACGATCAATTCATATCTCATTAGTGCGTATTATTTAGAATTGGCATAGTTGCCCTGCAGGGACACAGCTGGAGAGAGCCACTGGAGGGCCCTCGGCTGCTGCTAAAATGAAGTGTCACGTACTGTAGCTTATGACCTCATAACTGCATAATATAAAACACTTCTGCTATGGGATATTGATTCGGTTCAGGTCAATGTAGGAAAAAAAATCATAAAGATTAAGGTTCATAGAGCTTTGGAGCCATTAGCACCGTCAAGAAAAAGCCATTGAAAGAAGAGAATAATAGCAAAGTAAGTCAGCGGTATTATATATATTATATGCCGTATTGGAAAAACAGAGTCATATGGAGTAATAAGTGTGATTGATGCAAATCGTAAAAAAGGAAAGCAAAACATATTAGTAGCTTCAATTAAACTCAATTGACGGATTATGACCGCAAGTATTTCATGTAAACATTGGGTTACAAAAGCATTTCATGACATTGCGGATCCAATTTGATTTTGAATGTTAAAGGTTTTACTTGTTAGATGGAAAATCCAATCAATATTCTACCTTTAGACAGCAGGTGGCTACAGCTTAAAGCTACTTTGGGTCATGGGTAAGGCACATTCAGCACAATGGCCAATACTCATAGAGCTCTGGAAAAAAATAAGAGACCACTGCAAAATGATCATTTTTTCTGATTTTACTACTTATTAGGTATGTGTTTGGGCAAAAGGAACATTTTTGTTTGAGTCTATAAACTACTGACAACATTTCCCCCCAAATTCCAAATAAAACTATTATCGTTTAGAGCATTTATCTGCAGAAAATGACAAATGGTCAAAATAACAAAAAAGATACATGTTTTCAGACCTCAAACAATGCAAAGAAACAAGATCAAATTCATTTTAAAACAACATAATACTAATGTTTACACTTAAGAAGAGCTCAGAAATCAATATTTGGTGCAATAACCCTTATTTTTAATCACAGCTTTCATGCGTCTTGGCATGCTCTCCACAAGTCTTTCACATTGTTCTTGGGTCCTAGTTTAGACCTGGTTTAGTCTTGGTTCAGACCGGGATTAGTGCTAGTTTAGTCCTGGTTTAGACCCTGTTTTAACCTGGTTTAGTCCTGGTTCAGATGTGGTTTAATCCTAGTTTAGTCCTGGTTTAGTCCCATTTTTAACCAGGTTTAGTCCTGGTTCATCCCTGGTTTTGTCCTGGTTCAGATATGGTTTAATCCTAGTTTAGTCCTGGTTTAGTCCCATTTTAACCAGGTTTAGTCCTGGTTCATCCCTGGTTCATCCCTGGTTTTGTCCTAGTTTAGACCTGGTTTAGTCTTGGTTCAGACCTGGTTTAGTCCTGGTTCAGACCTGTTTTAGTCCCTGTCTTTCACATTGTTCTTGGGTGACTTTATTCCACTCCTGGTGCAAGAACTGAAGTAGCTCAGCTTTGTGTTTGTGTTGGAATTCAACAGACGCTGGAATGGAATGGCTGTAATACATGTAGAGATGCTGATTTCAGAAAGATTTCCAGAGCTGTATCTAGGTACTGCACACACATACTAGACTCACCAATCCTTATATTTCACTGCTAAAACCTATTTAAAAATATATTACTACTAGAAATGAATATGATATTGACATCACCTCCTACAGTGGCCTACCTATGCCCTGCTTTAATAAAAACCTTCGTGCTAATAGGGCTGAGTGGGGTGAGGTGGCTGTGAGATGTGATCAATATCCTGGAGCAGATCCACGCTGAGCAGCAGAAGCCTCCCGTGTTCACTGAGCCAGCACACAAAAGGAAAAGTGTCATATTGTGATCTTTATCCAGTAATCGCCCTGACACACAGTCAAGTGATATATACGTCCAGCTGCTCCAGGGCTTCTGTCTGCACTGAGGACCACAGCTATCTCTGCTCACCCTCTAAACAGGACATGTAAAAATATATATTTTTTTGTTTTGATGAAGTTGTCATTCTACCAACATAACACATAAACACAACCAGAATCAGGTAATAACGTTCCAGAGTAGTCAGTCATATGCAGCTTCTGAAATCAGCATCTCTACATGTATTACAGCCATTCCATTCCAGCGTCTGTTGAATTCCAACACAAACACAAAGCTGAGCTACTTCAGTTCTTGCACCAGGAGTGGAATAAAGTCACCCAAGATCAATGTGAAAGACTGGGACTAAACCAGGTCTGAACCAAGACTAAAGCAGGACTAAACTAGGACTAAACCAGGTTAAAACAGGGACTAAACCAGGACTAAACTAGGATTAAACCACATCTGAACCAGGACTAAACCAGGAATAAACCAGGTTAAAACAGGGACTAAACCAGGACTAAACCAGGTTAAAAGTGGGACTAAACCAGGACTTAACTAGGATTAAACCACATCTGAACCAGGACTAAACCAGGGATAAACCAGGACTAAACCTGGTTAAAACAGGGATTAAACCAGGACTAAACTAGGATTAAATCAAGCCTAAACTTGGACTGAACCAGGGCTAAACCAGGACTAAACCACGTGTAAACTAGGACCCAAGAACAATGTGAAAGACATGTGGAGAGCATGCCAAGACGCATGAAGGCTCTGATTAAAAATAAGGGTTATTGCACCAAATATTGATTTCTGAACTCTTCTTAAGTGTAAACATTAGTATTATGTTGTTTTAAAATGAATTTGATCTTGTTTCTTTGCATTGTTTGAGGTCTGAAAACATGTATCTTTTTTTGTTATTTTGACCATTTGTCATTTTCTGCAAATAAATGTTCTAAACGATAATATTTTTATTTGGAATTTGGGGGAAATGTTGTCAGTAGTTTATAGACTCAAACTAAAATGTTCCTTTTGCCCAAACACAGACCTTTAAGTAGTAAAATCAGAAAAAGTGATAATTTTGCAGTGGTCTCTTATTTTTTTCCAGAGTTGTATAAATGGACATAGCTATCCCACTCGCCGCCACGTTTGAAAAGGGGCGTTAGCACAGGAGAGCTTCCGGTTCCATAAACTCTGGATCCAAATGAGTTTATATTGAAAAATTACCACCGCTCTCTCTCTAACTGCTGCAGTGAGCATCATTTTTGGTCTTAAAATGTACAGATTAACCTGCTCTACATGATCCTGGTGTTTTCATTTTACTATTTTGTCTGTTACTTTTACTATTTTGTCTGTTCTTTTCCTAATATGGAACTTGGCTCAAAATAATAATCACTTGACAATTGATTGATCTCAAAAGTCAGTTTACTTAATGGTTGGGAATAAGATATATATAGTAAAGTATAAATAACACAAGTAAGTAAAGATTAAACTCCACTGTAGGAATATCTGGAGCCCCATCACAATCTCTCAAGTTATCAAAAAATAAATAAAAACATAGAGGGGAAAAATACAGTCAAAATAAAGAAAAATAATGCCAATTAACGAACGACGCAGCAAAGCTTTACTAATGTTACTACAACAGGTGTAAACAGAGACTCCAAAGATATGCTGCGAGGATATGAGCCAAAGTACAACTGCACAGGGCTGGAAACTTTTCTGGCAGTACAAACCTGACATCTACTGGGCAACCACCGAAGTAAGGCACCGTTTTTTTTATTGATTATAATCTCAAACTATTCAGAACATTGGTACATATTAGTAGCTTCAATTAGTTGGGTTACAAAAGCATTTTATTACATTGCGGATCCAATTTGATTTTGAATGTTAAAAGTTTTACTCGTTAGATGCCCCAGATTAAATAAGAAATCAAATTAAATCAATATTCTACTTTTAGATAGCAGGTGGCTACAGCTTAAAGCTACTTCGGGTCGTGGGTTGGGTACATTCAGCACAATGGCCAATACTCATACAGCTCTGGAAAAAAAAATAAGAGACCACTGCAAAATGATCAGTTTTTCTGATTTGACTACTTATAGGTATGTGTTTGGGCAAAAGGAACATTTTTGTTTGCGTCTCTAAACCACTGGCAACATTTCCCTCAAATTCCAAATAAAAATATTATCGTTTAGAGCATTTATTTGCAGAAAATGACAAAATAACAAAAAGGATCCATGTTTTCAGAGCTCAAACAATGCAAAGAAACAAGATCAAATTCATTTTAAAACAACATAATACTAATACTGTTTACACTTAAGAAGAGTTCAGTTCACTGTTTTTTAATTGATTATAATCTCAAACAATTCAAAACAATGGTAAAATATGCAATATATAATACAATACATCCTTGAAATACGCACAATACACGCAGTAGCGCTAGTCGCCTTAACAAAGCTTGTATTTGAGGGGCCTCTACTAAGTTATTGATAACGTCCATTTACCCCTCATGCATTTTTAATTAGTCAGAGCATTTATGTCATGATATAAGGGCGTATATTTACTGTGTGATATTTAACGGTGCTGATGATTAATAGTGACCCGAAGGTTGGCACATTACATTCCAGCAGACACCTCACTTCCTAATTGACGATAAATAATTCTGGAAATCATTACAGTCACTTGTGGCCGTTATAAGAGCTTCACGATGAGTAAAAGATATTCAAAGGTGTTCAATAATCATGCACTGCACTGTATTAACAATATTACTATAGTGTAACAAAAGTATGACTTCAGGATCAAGAATCAAATCTACTTTTGATAATAAATCTCTGTCAGATTGAGAACTTTGTGTTTTTTCTTGCAATAACAATGATTGCTTTAGCCATTATTGCCTTATCTATATTTTGGAGATACATTGTGCAGCTGTAGTGGTATTTTTTCTGCTTTTAATTGACAGTAACTTTGCACATAGGGTATTTTCATTAGAAGCTGAGTAGACTATCATTGATTTTTTTTTTTTCCAGAGCCATACAGTATGTCCTTACCTTGAATGTCAGAGGTGTTCATCACTGTTTTTCAATATTTGCTCACCATTGTGCCACGTCATCACTCAGCGAGATGTGTGAGCTTTTGCAAAATGCCCTTTCAGCACTAAACGCTAACGGCATGCTTTAGTTTATGGTGAATCTATAATTTGGATCCTTAAAAATACTTCCCCTGTACTTGTTAAATCTCCAAAATGGCTGGTAATAGTGACCTACTGTAAACTTGCATCACCTTTGCCAAGCGAGCGTACTGTCTTACAAGAGGAGTCTACTGCACACTTCTAACATTTCTTTAATCACATTTACAGCTGTAATACTGTAATCCTGCTGCGAGGACATGGGACAAGTGATACAACAGGGACTGGACAGGAGTGGAAATGTCTGCAGGCATGTAGCAGTCAAAACACTCTTAGCCTGTGTTGAGTTTCTTGTTTTGCCTTTGTGTAATAATAAATAAAGAAATAAAAGTAAATATAAACATTTACCAAAACAGCTCATCCTGTGTGTCTTGCGGAGTATAGATAGCAGCGCCTTTCTTTCATGCCGCCATATTTGACTGAGCTTTGGCTATTGAGTTTCTAGATGAATGTCCTCTATTCTACAAGACACCTGTCTCTTATCGGCGTCTTATCTGTGCAGATCGAAACATGCAGACTCTTGAATTACCTATCCATACAATGTCATCTGTTTGTCCCCCAAGTTGGGGAAACCCGACCTTGAAATCAGAGGCGATTAAAATAAATAAATGAAACCCTAATCAAAAATGCTACTCTCCTCTGGACCGGTGTCAAGGATGATCCGTCCTGATTTGATTTTGTTTCCAAACCACATGATGCATTCGAACAATTAAAATTTTAGCAAGTCATTCGCTGATAGCCTGTGAGTGAGTGCTCCTGGGCCGCTCTGGGTTTTGGATTTCTTGTGGTTCTGCCGACACTCTGAGGACAGGTTATTTATGTTGGCCCTCTGCCACGTCTGAAAAACCATGTTTAGAGTGTGTCTGGAGTCCACAGCAAGGTCAAAAGTGTTCACAAGACACTGGGCTTTAGGTTTTAGTGCAACAACTCACAAACTGTCTGCTTTTCCACATCATTTGCTAAACTAAGTTTAAGGCCAACAACACAAGCGCAAGCAATGTCTTAAATTCAGAATAAATACAAAGCTTGAAGACGTGGTGCGCTATAGTCCAGGGGAATGGTTTAGATGTGCAGCTTCAGACTTCAGTCTGCTGAATGCCTCTCCCACTCTTCACCCACATTTCACACTATACTACTGCAGTTCTCTAAAATCATGTACTGAGTTGCTTCTGATTTAAATACAGATTTTCCCTCGAGCAACTATAGTGCTGACTTCAAACAAACTGCAGACATCCCCTGTATGCGAACACTTGTGCACTGTTTCAAAGCCAGTGAGGCATGTACGGCACAGCAGAGATAAAGAAAATGAAAGTGAATGAAATTCAGATGAAGTCATCAGGTATAATCTGCTGCTGCAGAGCAACACTGCTGGGACCAGTGATAGGGGATACAGCAGTGCCCACAAATGACTGTGCACCAACGCGTGACACCCCTCTTACCTTCAGGGGTCTGTGGAGAATAAAGTGACAGCACTGATGATGTCATCAAAGACGGCCCTGGGACGATGTTTTAATACAATCTGTTGAAAAGGGTTTGCTAGTTTAATGTGAACTGAAGCGTGCAGCTCCTCTAGAGGTGGCAAAACTTTAGTCTGCTTCAAGTGCATGGCCTTAAAATAATGAAATACACATTATGTTCAAGAGCTCCTGGCTGTCTATGAAGCAGGCAGGGCCATTTCTGTTTTTGCATTACGTTCTATCGAGTTTTCCCCATTGAATTTTTATCTCACAAAAACAAAACAAAGAAATGTTCTCCAGAATGAGGCCAGGAGGAAATTACTAATTAAGAGCTTCACACAGATTTAGACAATCTTAACTTTGTTTAGTCTGTGTGTGCATAGTACAGAGAGAGCCTGTGAGCTTTTCTGAGTCTGTGCAGGTTGCAGCAAGTCCAAGTAACATTTTACCAGATTAGTCATAATCTGTAGGTTTGTGGCTAGTCCGTCATCATAAAGCATATCCTATTGTAAATGATTATGTAACTGATGACTGGAACTGCCAGGTGAGGTGGAGGGGGGGGGGGTCCTAAGAAACAAAAAGACAACACTGCCATCAAGTGGTAGATCGTGTACATTACACTTGTCTTATTTTAGAGAAGAAGTAGATCATTTTTCATCATTTTTCATCATCTTGATCAAAAAGTACGAAATCAACAACAACACAAGCAGAAAAGGGCCAGAGAGTCCTTGGTCAATCTTGGACGAAAATAACAATACTAACTCTTACAACCCATGGATGATGTTACACTGGGGTAACAACAGTTTGCTACCACTATGTAAATATGTAAGTATAATAGGATCTTCTGTCCGCTGTCTCTTATTTTAGATCCACAGGTAAATCACTCACCTCAGACACGTGTTCTGTCCTCGAGGTTCTGTTAGCTGGCGGTGCTAGTTAGCCTAGGCTACTACCTACTTTTTTTTCACTTTTAGTATACTCTTAGTATTATCACAACTCACTTTCGGTGTTATGCATTCATTTGTTGTTTTGTTTTGTAACAGAGAATGCCGGATTGGAGTCGTCATAGTCGCACGTGTTTCAGTTTTATTTCATGGACGCAAGGGGGCGCTGCAGGACCTAAAACCCCCTCTGCCTCTGCTGAGTGATGTCCTACTGTCCACACAGTGATGTCCTACTGTCCACACAGTGATGTCCTACTGTCAGTGGTGAAAGTAGTTTTCATTTCTTACAGGTGCTATAATGTCCAGTGCATCACTTTACAGTTTGTTTGGTTTTTTTTTAAACACTTTTTTTTTAAACACTTTTTTTTTATTTTTTTTTTACGTTTTACACCTTACCATGGACTGGTAATCGGGCATACCGGGCATTTTCCTGGTGGGCCGACAGTCCTAGGGGCTGATGCCGTTTTTTTTTTTTTTTTAGAGACAGGCCCACAATTTAGGACTGAACCAGGACTAAACCAGGACTAAACTAGGACTAAACTAGGACTAAACTAGGACTAAACCAGGACTAAACCAGGACTAAACTAGGACTAAAGCAGGACTAATCAGGTCTAAACCAGGACTAAATCAGGCCTGAACCAGGACTAAACCAGGACTAACCCAGGACTAAATCAGGATTTGAACCAGGACTAAACCAGGACTAATCAGGTCTAAACCAGGACTAAATCAGGATTGAACCAGAACTAAATCAGGACTAAATCAGGTCTGAACCAGGACTAAATCAGGGTTGAACCAGGACTAAACCAGGACCGGTCTAAGCCAAAAATGCCAGGGCCGTTTTTTTGTCCCAGTCCAGCCCTGCCGCCTCGCAATGGTTTAGGCTTATTCTCGAATGGCATAGTGTGGTTGTTTGTGTTTTCTACTTAAATAGCGCACCTTACTTTTTTTTTCAAATGTGGGTTTTGGCCACCATTAACCATATTCTCTTAGCGGTGCTGCGTTCCGGTGCGCACCACTTTACTTTCACCACTGCCTACTGTCCACACAGAGTCCAGGCCAACATTACAAACACGAATAGATCTTAATGTTTTACCTGATTAAATAAGTTTGGAGCTGGTGAGTTTGTTAAGTCTTTGTCCTAGGTCTTTAGAACCTAGGATGATGAGCAGTTCCAGAAATTAATATGAATGCAGCTTAAATCTATACAGGAGTGAAACATGTGGGGGAAAAAAAATATTTAATCACTGCTTTTATTTTAGTGAAACCTGAAAAATCCAGAATCATAGACTATTTAAGAAATGGCCAAACAATCTGAATAAAAATGTGCTTTTTAACTTTTGCTTCATTACACTGCATTTACGTTCTCAGGATGTTTTCACGTTGTTGGTTCCTACTGTGAGAACAGAGAAAGGAAAACTGTTTTCAGTATCGTGCTCCAGCAGACTGGAATTCTTTGCAGAGAGTTTTAAAACTTCCAACACTCGTACCTATGGCTTCTTTTAATACTCTTTTAAAGGACCTGGAAACGCAATTGATGATATGCCAATGTTTTTAAACTGTTTTTCATCTTTTTATTTGTGTTGATTTTATATTTATTTGTTGTCTGGTGAGTCGTATTGTGTTTCTAATTGTTTTTAACATTTTATCTGTGTTGACTTTATATTTAATTGTCGTCTTGTGAGTTGTATTGTGTGGGCCTCTTGGCCAGGACTCCCTTGAAAAAGAGATCTTTGAATCTCAATGGGACTTTTTTTCCTGGTTAAATAAAGGTAAATAAATAAATAAATTTTTGATCTCTATATTTGATATTAGGTAACAAAATGAGGTTTAGCATCTAATCAGAAGTGCAAGGAGCAGCAAGTGCGATATATACAGTATATACAATATAGACAGTATGGTTGTAGTGAATTATGTACAAATAAAAAAGGCAATATGAACATGTGGGAGGACTTTGTTGTTAATCTGTGTAGTGGATATAAACAGATGTATTATAAACAAGTATACAGTAGAGCTATTAATATATATGATGAGCTGTGAATAAGTATACAGGTGTGCTATAAATATATAAGTGAATAAATAATATTTGTCCAATATAAGTGAATAATAATAATAATATCTCTATATAAGGACAGTGTGTCACTCAGTGTATGAACAGACAAAGGCCGGCCTTCGTTGACACTGATGGCCATAAACCCACAGTGAAGGAGACATTAAAGCAGACCTGGGCATTGTCCAGGTCCTGGGCCACATACGCTTTGGTTGACTCTGATTCAAAGATTCAAAGCTTTTATTGTCATATGCACAGTAAAGAAACATGTTTCTCTGTAAAATGAAATTCTTACTTTGCTGCCCACCCTGGATGCCAAGAGCATGCAAAAATTTTAAATAGATAAATAAGATAGAGAGAAGCATGTAAAAAAAGTATGATCAAATAGAAACAATCTTTACAGAATATGCACTATGAAAAATATAGGCTAGGTGCTATGTACATATTTGCAGATAATGTGCAACATTGGTTTTATGTGCAACTGTCAGTAGTAAAAAAAAACAGTGTGCAAACATGGTTGATATAGTGCAAACAGGAAGTGTAAATATTCGAGCAGTTACATGTGCAGTAATCTGACAGATTATCTTAACAGTTGGTCAATAATAGTGCAAATTACTCATGTGCAAGTATAGGTCAATTAATGTCCGGGGGGGGGGGGGGGCTATTGCTCAGCGGTTCAAGAGTCTGATAGCAGTTGGGAAGAAAGAGTTCTTAAGTCTAGTAGTCCTGCTTTTCACACTCCTGTACCTCCGGCCTGAAGGTGGGAGTGTGAATAGTCCATGTTGGGGGTGGGTGGGGTCTTTGATGATGGAGGCAGCTCTCTTGTGGACTCTGCGATGGTAGATGCTCTGCAGAGAGGGTTGAGGAGTCCTGGTGATCTTTGTGGCCGTCTTTACCACTCTCTGCAGGCGTTTGCGGTCCTTCACAGTAGTGCTGCCGTACCACACAGTGATGCAGCTGGTCAGGATGGACTCGATGATGCAGCTGTAGAAGTTGCTGAGGATTTTGGGCGGCATGCCAAATTTCCTCAGCCTCCTCAGGAAGTACAGCTGCTGTTGAGCCCGTTTAAGCTAATTTGGAATTACAAAATAAACATATTTTATAAAATGACCTCATTCATGGACAAAAGCTGCATTGCTAGAGTTTTTTTTTTGTAAGGCAGCCTCACTTTTTCATTGCTCAGTCAGAACATACACTCTTACCAGTCTTACTGGCGCATCAAAAAAACACTATTTACTGTTTTTTTATAAAGAAATACACTTCATATTATGCAGAATTAAGTTTCACATTTTGGCCCGGCCCTCCATAATATTTTCTGTTTCTTATGTGGCCCCATGGGAAAAAATGACCCCTGCATTAAAGGTTAGCAGAACCTTAGAGCTAAACTGGATGATAGCATCACAGTTTTAGGGGAGACTGGGAACATGGGGAGAGTTGTAACTGTACCACCTTTGCACCTTTGCACCTTATAATGGTCATATCAGTGTTTAGCTAATTTCCTCCTGATCTCATGTTTGCATTTTCAGGGCTGTAAATAGGAATATACATGTTTTATTGAGGGAAAAAAAAAAACAGATTTTGAGGCACAAACAAAATTGTGTGTATGAGATACAAAAGTTTCAGACAAAGTCACAGAATCCGTAGGGTGAAAGAGGAGTCTCTCTGGAAAAATGTGACAACTCTTCTTATTATTATTTCAAACCTTATTGAGCTGAGCTAAACATTAGACCAGCTTGGGGAGGGTTTTAGCAAACATCCCCCTAAACATTAGCACGCACGCACGCACACACACACACACGCACGCACGCACGCACACACACACACACACACACACACACACACACACACACACACAGTTCAACACTTTTGAAGATATGTTCAGTCTCTGGATCCATTTATTCCATATGTGGCCTCTGATTTCCCTGTTTTTGCCTCAACTGTTAAACCCTCCCTGACATGTGTTAACCATAGACTATAAGGAAAACCTTGGAGTTAACATCAGCTCAGTGTCTCCAATCCAATCCACTTTATTTATATAGCACATTTCTTACACAAAACAGTTTCCAAAGTGCTGCACAAATAAAAACAACACATATACAATAGAAATATAAAATAAAGCTCTATTTAACTCCACTAGTCAAGACAAAAACCAAATAAAAACATCTGTGATTATTTCCCCAAAATGAGTGGTCCTTTGTAGCCTACAAATGTAGGTATTTTGTGTAAATTTGAGCTGTAGCTCAAAAACTGAATGAGCTTTGTGCTCACACAAAGGTCTCCCCTGTTAAAGCGGTGTGAATGACTCTTGCTTTTCTTCAGTCATTGCGTGCAGTGATTGGTGTTATAATTTGACTGTAAACGTCGATCAGGTAAAACCCAACTGCATCTAAAATGCCTCTGTCACTTCTTTTTCTGCGTCGGTTTCCATGGTAACACTTTTACCTCTTCCGTAACGCGGCGTCCCTGGGGAGTCACGTGACCGCGTTCCGTCTAATCACGTCGTCCAGACGGAGTGACGCAGGAAATTCAAAGTTTCCCTTCGAGGCAACGTTTTCTTGTGTACACTTTTGTGCACTGTGCCAAAGCTCAGGATTATTACATTTCTTTAGGTTTAATGTGCTTTTTATAGGCTTTTATTAGCTTCGCGATGGACGGAAAAGTAGTCGGTCCGGGTCCGTACAGAGCCACGAAACTGGTGAGTTTGTTCTTAGTTCAGTAAAACTGTAGCGGAATGTTTATGACTTTATCACACTGAAACAGACGAGATCAGCTGTACATGACACAGAGGCTGAGGATCGTCCTGTTGACACAGGTTCATTTATATTTCGCTATGAAACGCATTAGGCACCATGTGTTTTCCTGTTTGCTCTTTAAATATGTGAATACGTATCTCCTTTTCCACACCACAGCTAACCCAGTTAAGGTCAGATTTGTTCCTTTCAGTTGTTTTGAGAGCATTACTTTGTGAGGATACATAAAATAAGAACATCCACGTTGTATTTATGTTCTGAATATGTTGAAAGCAAAACACCCATTTGTACATTAAAATGTAAACTCACTGCTGTCTAAAAGTCCATTAAACTGAAATAGCTGTAAAATAGAATAGGTTTTATGGTTCCCAGCCAGGAAGCCTTGTTTTATTTATTTCTGTAATACTTGCTTTACTCTCACCTTGCAGTCTACTCTCCAGGCATTTTCAAATGTGATCAATTTTATGGTTGTTTGAATTTTAATGCCAGACACAAGAGCCTGGGAACACTTCCAGGCATACAACTGTTTCTTAAGCATTTCCTGGTGACTAGAGAGAACTGATATTTTATGGCAAAGTAAAAGATGGTGGTTGATTATTCAAGTATAACCCAATGGCTCTCTCTTTCTTGCAGTGGAATGAGACCATTAAGCTCTTCCGTAGTGGCATGCCACTGAGAAGGCACTGGGCACACTTCCGCTGCTATGATTGCAGTTTCACGGGATCTGAGGCTGTCGATTACTTGCACGATCTTCTGCGCCACAATTACAATTTTGGACCAGAAGTGACTCGCTACCAGACACTGCAGTTACTAAAGAAGTTCTTAAAGGCTCATGTTATTGAAGATATTAAGGGACGTTATGGCACAGAGGACTTCGAGGACAGTGGTTATCTATTCAGGTACTGGTGTGATGAAGTTCGAAACACTTTAAAGAGACATACAGTATACACTATAAAGAGAGTATCATCCAAAACTGAACCATATGCATGAGTTTCAGAGTGAGGAAAAAATTGTACCTTTGCTACAATAATTAGCATGTCAACACAAAATATGATATATTTAAAATTTTTATCCATAATGGTAATCAAGCTACCAACAATATATTTAAAAAACTGTGAATGTGTGAATACGGTACTTTTGGTTGCAGGACCTACACTATTTTCTGATCTATGTTAATATTATAATATTGTTTCCTCATCAAAACATACTGGAGTTTTGTTTTGTTTCACTGACACATGCTGAGTCTAGGTGACTCGAGCATTTGTTCTGGATGTTTCCTGGACGCCTTACCGGGGAGATGTTCTGGACATGTCCCACTGGGAATAGGCCCCGGGGCAGACCCAGGACATGTTGGCGGGATGTGGCTGGCCTGGGGGTCCCATTAGAGGAAATGGAGGAAGTGTCTGGGAGCCCCTGTCCCCGTGACCTGGCCCTGGATAAGATGAAGAAAATGGGTAGATGGATGACACATGTTTAATAAACAAACTCTGCATATTTCAGCTGAGAAGTGCTTCTCTATGTTTTTAAACTCCATACACCTTCACTTGAATCATTTGAGCATTGGAATTCCCACTGTACTGAACTAAAGGTAAATTGTAGCTGTTAACTTGAAAACTATAACTACATGACATCACAAGGTGGAACAGAGCATTTTGAGCTTTGGAAATGTAGACAGTAATAAACCAGGTTTACTCAGACATGTGCGTGAATGAAACAAAACATAACTCCAGGTATGTTTTTGAAGAGGTAACAACATGGCTTAAACCAAGGGTGTCAAACATGCGGCCCGGGGGCCAGATCTGGCCCTCCAAGACCTTTAATCTGGCCCTTGGCTGATTTTCTATTAAAATATTTTATCCATCCATCCATCCATTTTCTTCCGCTTATCCGGGGCCGGGTCACGGGGGCAACAGTCTAAGCAGGGACGCCCAGACCTCCTTCACCCCGGACACTTCCTCCAGCTCCTCCGGGGGGACCCCAAGGCGTTCCCAGGCCAGCCGGAACACATAGTCCCTCCAGCGTGTCCTGGGTCTTCCCCAGGGCCTCCTCCTTCTCCTCCACTATAGCGGTCTTATTGACTTTGGTCATATTTTAATTATATTTAAATTTTCTATTAAATTATTGGTATTTTTCTCTTTCCAAATGCTCTTAAAGGACTATTGTTTTGACTGTTGAACGTGACACCCTCATCAGCAAAATGTCAAAAATGAGAAAAGTGGACGCCAAGTGTAGGATTTTCTAAGAAAAATTTACTCCTTATTTATTCACGGAGGTGAATGGGAAACCTGTATGCTTGTGTTGAAATTGCATCTTAAATTTTCAGGTTGTTCATAATATAATATTTAGTCGTTGTTAGTTCATCAAATAAAGACTTCTGTAATAGATTTGCATTTCTCTGCACAAATATTTGGACTTATTGGTATTTTTGGGGAATATTTGCCATTTTTCTGATCCGGCCCCTTTGGGAACAAAGTAGGTTGGATACGGCCCCCGGACCAGAATGAGTTTGACACCCCTGGCTTAAACACAGCTTAAAGCTCACATGAATTCATTTAGTATACAGTAATGTGGGACGTATGTGTTTTACAGGCACAATTAGATTGTAAAAGTTAAAGTTGCACTATGTAGCTTCTTTCCGGGCAGAGGGTTTGCTGCTTGCTTGTTTCCTTGTAGAAGTTATTGCATTGCCATGAATGTTCAACAGTTTGGCATAAAACTTGTCTATCTTTATTAAATTACAGAAGATTTTCTTGGTAAAAAGCATACATTCCTACTGTGAGTGGTGTCACCTGTAACTTGGCCTGGTGATGCCATGGTTTTTATTAGTAAAGCAATAACATATCCATGGAAACAAGCACGTGGCAGACTACCCACTTGAAAAGTTACAAAGTGCTTCATTTGTGCCAAATGAAGCACTTTGTTTGATAGTGAGATGTGAGATCAACATCTCACTATCAAACAAAATATCACCATTTGAAACGTTTTTTTCCCATAGATTTTATACTAAATCTACCGTCTTCCAGATTCCCCACCATGTCTCCACTGAAATCTATTCCTACAAAATCCCTGTTGCGGGACAGCAATGACCTGCCCAGACTCATTCGCTGGGATGATTATGAAGAATTGCCTCAACAAGAAAACACTGCCCCGTCCAAACCCGCTATCTTGGTGAGATGATTTCCTCTCATTCCAGCCGTCATCTTTCAGAAAGTTTGTGAAGGCAGACAGGGATGAAAATATGATTCTATGATGGATCCATTTGCTTTTGTTCTATGAGAAAATAACGCGCATTTCTTTGGTTCAGACCTCTGATTTGTGGAATAAGAGACACAGCGTCGCAATAGGAGATGTACACGAGTGCAAGCTTATAAGGAGAAAAGAGATAACTCCTAAGCAAGTGGACCACATCTGGAAAACTATGACAGTCGCACAGTATGTAAAGCTTTTTGTCTTCTTGTTTTATTAAAAGTCTTGTATATAAATAAATTGTATCTTCAAAATATAATTGCTATTTTAGTTTGCAGAGGGTCCTGGGACTGAAGACACTTGAAGGTGTTCTAAACCCGGAGCACGTGAATGGGAAACATATAGAGCACAATGTGACCAAAGTCAATAAGACCGGTATAGTGGTGTTGGATAACAAAGCAGGTGATGTGTTTTCCCTCATGAATTACTGTTCTGTGCTTTTGCTGTTACTGACCTTCTGCATCTTGTTTGACATTTGCAGAGGATATGCCTTATTGGGTTGTGTCAGCAATGAAATGTCTTGCCAACTGTAAGTATTCTCTCAGGCAAAATGGCCCTTATGGCATTCTTAACTCTTTGCTTAAAGGAGAATTAACGTTTTTTACAATCTGAGCCTTATTTCGGTAATAAAACAAGTTGTTTTACTCACCCATAGCACTTTGGTGTCATTTGGAGCATTTCCGGAGATGTTTTAGTTTAGCGATATCCGTAACGTGAGTTCTCGGGGCATATGTTTGCAGTCTCCAAATAACACAAACTTTATCACTTTTTAAATTATAGAAGCTCAATGTCTTAGTCTACACTTTCGTTTGAGTCAAAAGTGGCCTGTAATCCGAGATGTATCCATAATTTCAAGTAGATGAGCAGAAGATTCAGACTTTGAGGCTGAAGAGGACTTATGGAGGACTGAGGACTGAAGAGGAGTATACGGATGAGGAGACAGAATGGATATGGAAAGAATGAAGCGGAGACAGTTTTAGGAGCAGTGCACCAGAGAACAGCCATCGGTTTCGCATTACTTCTCAGAATCGTGTGCTGAATCCGCTGGCCTTCTTTCTTTTCCCTTGCTGGTAAAAAATCGTCCTGACTGAAGTGGGTACTGCAAACACGATGGTCCAAACGTCTTACAGCTTTGCCTTTCATGTTTGGGTCCCGAGAGCTGAGAGCGAAATCAGCTGTGACTGAGCGCATGCGCACTGGCGTCCTCCTCATCTACTTGAAACTATGGCTAAATCTCGGATTAGAGGCCACTTTTGACTCAAACGAAAGTGTAGACTAAGACATTGAGCTTCTATGATTGCTCCAAATGATACCAAAGTGCTATGGGTGAGTAAAGCAACGTTAAGCAGTTGTTTTAATTACCAAAATAAGGCTCAGATTGTAAAAAAAACAAAACAAAACATTAATTCTCCTTTTAAGGCTGTATTTTCACTGCAGAGTTCATGTATTTGCTTCATTTCCAGGGCCCAATGGCAACGACTCCAAACAGCCCGTGTACCCGGGTTTTGAGAGGGATGTTTTGAAAACTGTTGCAGAGTATTTTCAAAGGCTTAAACAACCTTTACTGACATTTCATCTGTATGAAGTCTTTGTCAACATTCTGAGTGAGTGCTATTCTTAATGTATTCTTCAGCTTTAGGGAGTGTTTACTGTACTTTTTGGACTATAAGCCACTTTTTTCTCACACTTCAGACCCTGCGGCTTATAGTCAGGTGCGGCTTATGTATGGATTAATTCTTTATCAAGACCTTATCAAATAAGTGAGGAGAGTTCATGAATTAATCCTCACACCACATCACCCCCATCCTCCAACAACTACACTGGCTTCCCATAAAACAAAGAATGAACTTTAAAATTCTCCTAACCACCTTCAAAGCGATCCATAACCTGGCCCCACCTTACATCACTGACCTCCTCCACATCTCCATTCCTTCTCGCTCCCTCCGCTCCTCCACCTCTCTGTCCCCTCTGCTCGTCTCGTCACCATGGTCCCCTGCTCTAGAACTCACTCCTTCCTGACCTCCGCAATATTCACTCTCTTGCTCTTTTCAAATCCAGACTCAATAAACACACTTGTTCAGACAATCCTACACCACATAAGTCACTTTCTCCATCTTCCAGTTTTTGTATCTTTGTTTTTATCTTTGTATTTTAAGCATTTTTATGTTTTTTAACTTTGTTTTGAACAGTGTCCTTGGGTGTCTTGAAAGGCACTTTTAAATCAAATGTATTATTATTATTATTATTACTGAAGCCTTGTTTTAGCCACTTAAAATCTCCTACTCAGGTATCAGCAGTTCCGTGAGATTGATTTCAGGGGGTTTACCCTTAAAGTTAAACTTGAAACTTTATTTTAAGGCTTCCAGAGGCTACAGGCTGGCCATTTTACATTTGTTTTACTGCCGTGTTTCTGCCGTGTTACTGCCGTAGGCGATGGTCGAAAAAAGCATGCACCGGTATTAACGTTAATTAAAATTTAAAAAAAAAATCCTTTTGTGTACCATCTTTCTGTGTAAATATCTCAAGTTACAATGTGGACCCCTGCGGCTTATAGTCAGGTGTGTCTTATAGTACAAAAAGTACAGTAAGTACAATGCACTGTATTCTGCACTGTAAAGTATCTTAGCATTTCCTGTACCCTTCTCTACATTATCTTATCTGTTCCAAAAGACCACAGGCCAGACTTGATCCCCTGCTGATCAATGAGCAATCTATCACAATCAATCACAATCTAATCTAATCAATGTCTCGTTGAACCATTCAGTACTTATAATGCCTATTTTTTACTACCTATACTTACTTTTTACTTATTATAATATTATTTGACTGAGCTATCCATTCTCTATATGTTCCTTATTATTTCAAGGGGGCAAAATTAAGAAATTTCACTCCACCTATAAGTATGCCTACGGTAATTTATGCACTTTTCCCTAACTCAGTTTCCTCTGTTGTGTTGCAGGTCTGTTGTCTGATCAGGAGGTTGCGACCGAGGCTCTTCAGATCAGTTGTTTGTTATTGCCTCCTCCAAACCGCAGACGGCTGCAGCTCTTACTGCGGCTCATGGCCCGCGTTTCCCAGAATCAACAACTGCCACCGCTAAACGACACTATTCCCACTCGCACTCTGGTACACACTGTCTCACTGTCTGTTATACTGCGTTTCAATACAGAATAAACTTTATTGTCACTGAGGGAAATCTTGTCTTGGACTCAGTGCAACACTGTAACACTGCCTGACAAAGTATTAGGACGATTGTGTATTTCTGAACTTTCATAATGATAACAAGACGTATTGGTAATGACAACAACTCAATTTATTGATATATTAAAGCAAATTTCATCATGTGTAAAGGAATATTATTGCAAAAATGTAACAATAGCAAGTTAAATAGCTTTTTCATCAAAATAACCACCTTTGGCCTTAATCACAGCTTTACAAATTCGAGGCATTCTGTTCAACAATTTTTCAAAATATCCATCCTCTGTAGTTTTCCACTCATCCTGAAGACATTTCCACGGGTTTTTATCGTTAGTCGGATTCCTGGAACGCACTTTAATATCCAAATAATGCCTCACTTTTTCGATGGGTGACAGGTCAGGAGACTGGGGCGACCGTGTCATAACCTGCAGTCGATGACGCTGTTCACACGTCTCCAAATGACCCTTACACAGTTTGGACGAGTGCTTTGGGTCATTATCTTGTTGGAACCAGAAGTTTCATCCAGAGTTCAGAAATATACAATCATCCTAATACTTTTGTCAGGCAGTGTACCTCAAAACTAGTAGGTTTATCTGTGTTGAAAATAAGATTATTATTGTGATGTTATGATTATAATACAGAGAAGATAATGGAGACATGATTACTGTTACAAAATTGGTATGAAGGATTATGCTTTTTGCTTATTGGTATATTAGCATCGTATTAACTAGAAAACAACACAACTTTTTTACTACTATAGTGAAAGATTTATTAACATTGCACAAATACACAGTACAGATTTTGAAGTTAATGGACTTGAAAGTGTTTTTGTCACTAACAATAATTAGCCTGTCATAATGTGTTCTATCTTAATGCCTGGAGCACATTGCTTTTATGTATTACCTCTTTACTTTTCCTGTCCTAACACAGCTTTGGAATCTAATATTAAAGCATTAATCTTTCATATTATATTTTTTTTCCCCTCTGGTCTATTTGGCAAATACATATTTTATACTGTTAAAATAATAAAACCCTTAAGTCACTTTAACAGCGAATACTGAGTACCTTTGTGGTATCCAAACCATCACTATTCCATTCGATATTACTGTAACATTGAATGAAAACAGCCCCCACTTGAGTGAGAATGTGCTGTGCCTGTACAAACAGCATTATGTAAATATCACATGTATTTTCTGTTGAGTTTCTCGCCTCTGTATTTTATAACTGCAATTTCCATAAATACAGATAATTGAGGCCTAGTGCTCTCTGTCGTTTGTTTGCGTTGGCAGATGATACAGATGTTCTCACAGTGTGTTCTGGGATCTATGGATGAGATGGACTTGGATGAACTGTTTTCCACTAAACTGGTCACCTTCATGATGGAACGCTACAACACCATTTTTCAAGTGCCGCTCAAACTTCGCTCCCAAGTTGAGGAGCACCTGTCCCACCTACGCAGAGTGCAGGTTATTAAAACGCTCCCACACAACTAAAAGGTTTTATGTTTTTGTATTAAACATCACTGCACCAACAGAGGTAGGATGTATGTTTTTCCTTTAATTCAGTTTTCTAAATTATAATATCCTGAGATGCCCTACCATTATCATTAATTTGTAATAATGTGATGCCAGTAATATCAACAGTGGTGAAAGTAAAGCGGTGCGCACCGGAACGCAGCACCGGTATACAATTCACAGCCGGTACGCAGCACCGCTGAGAGAATATGGTTAATGGTGGCCAAAACCCACATTTGAAAAAAAAAGTAAGGTGCGCTATTTAAGTAGAAAACACAAACAACCACACTATGCCATTCGAGAATAACTGAAAGCTACCCGAAACTACCCTGTTTAGCCCCCCATGGTTAAAAGTTGCGAAATGTCTAAACTGAGCATTTGCGATCCTTTTCTGCGTTACAAATGCAGTTCCACCCCCGTCTGTCTGAACTCAGCGTCTCTGTAAATCACGCCCAGAGAGTTTGGACTGCGAATGCGCTAGGCAATGCGAAATGCGTTTTTTTATTTGCCTGGAGGCACGTCCGAGTGTTTCTAGGCTCGGAAGTCCTTTATCTGAGCCTCTGGACCTTTGAACAGCAGTGGTTTAATTTTATTTTCTGTGGAAATGTGTTTATTTTTCAATGGAAAGCTTCAAATCTCTCCCCCGTGCAAAAACACGGAAATGGATCAGCTGAGAGCTCAGAGCCAAGAGCGGAGAGTTTGGCCACGCCCCCACCCTCTACTACCCTCAAGCAACAACGCCCATTATGGAGTGTTCAGAGAGAGAAAAATTACTCTTTCTCATCTTATCTCACTGATTCTGATTCTGATTATCTATCTGCACTGAGTGTTGATTTTGAAGAAGGATTCATTTACAGTATTAGGGAACCATTAAGGAGCCATATAAAAGCATCAAGAAGTACCATGTCATGGGATCTTTAAGCAAGGATTGTCAAAACTTATCTGACTGTAGCCGTGAAAGTAGCCTAAACCATTGCGAGGCGGTGCTGCGCACTGGTAGAAGATTTAAGGCCGGCGCGCTGCCTGCACCTGTAAGAGAGGGTTTATACTGACTAAAAAAAATGAAATAATTAAGTATATTAAAAAAGTTATTTATCTATGAAAAAGGTGTAAAACGTTAAAAAAACTAAAAAAAAACAGGGTAAAACGAGTGTTTAAAAAAACAAAAACGGTAAAGTGATGCACTGGACATTATAGCACCTGTAAGAAATGAAAACTACTTTCACCACTGAATATCAACTGCAATATGTCAGAATTACTGTTATATTTGAGAGAGTAATATATTTTGTATTATGTGTTTAAATTTAAAGCGAAACCTGCATATTTTGAATCAGTTTTCAACACCTTACTTCTTGCCTATATGGAGTGTTTAATTTGCATACCTGTGGCACTGGATAACACTTGTTATGGCCCGCTAAAATGCTTATCCCACTTTTATTTTTTGTCTTGCTGTGTCAATGGCCATGTTCAGACTGATTTTGCAGAAAAGTGAGATGTCTAACACAGAGCCGATCCAATATCACAGAGCAGAATCACTGTTGAATAGTGCATTATTGGTTTTGCTTTTTAAATTGTGTGTGAAACTGTTAAAAGAAAATGGAAATATAACAACTAAGGATGCACCAATACCACTTGAAAACTGATACGAGTATAATCATTTCTGTACTTGCTGATACCGGGTACCGATACCGATACTTTAGCCGTCACCCCCATGAACATACACTGAGTTCGTTTAGATACAAAAAAACAGCTGACTCCTTGTGCCCTGATGTGGTCAGCTTCTGTCGCACTAAAGGACACGGCTCAGTGGATTTTGTGTGTTCTTTCTGTGACAGAGGCATGTGCTGCTGATGGAGAGTCTTTTCTGTGCGTATATTACGTGGAAGATGGTTCATGTTAAACTTTTCAGAGATCATATGTGTGCAGGTCATACTTGTGCAGGTCATATTAAGATTAAGCCTTTATTTGGTCTCACACACAGTGACACACAGGAGAAATTTGACTTCTGCATTTGACCCATCCTTTTCAGCCATCTTTCGGGGGAAGACCAGGAGGGGGGGAAAGTCAGTGACTTACCACTTGAGCTAACCAGCCGGTTATGTGTGCAGGCCGTACGTGTGCAGGCCCCGTACGTGTGCAGGCCCCGTACGTGTGCAGGCCCCGTACGTGTGCAGGCCCCGTACGTGTGCAGGCCCCGTACGTGTGCAGGCCCCGTACGTGTGCAGGCCGTACGTGTGCAGGCCGTACGTGTGCAGGCCGTACGTGTGCAGGTCTTACGTGTGCACGCCGTATGTGTGCAGGTCGTACGTGTGCAGCTCTTGCGTGTGCAGGTTGTCTGTGTGCAGGTTGTCTGTGTGCAGGCCGTACGTGTGCAGGCCGTACGTGTGCAGGCCGTACGTGTGCAGGTCGTACGTGTGCAGGCCGTACGTGTGCAGGCCGTACGTGTGCAGGCCCCGTACGTGTGCAGGTCGTACGTGTGCAGGCCGTACGTGTGCAGGCCGTACGTGTGCAGGCCGTACGTGTGCAGGCCGTACGTGTGCAGGTCTTACGTGTGCACGCCGTATGTGTGCAGGTCGTACGTGTGCAGCTCTTGCGTGTGCAGGTTGTCTGTGTGCAGGTCGTACGTGTGCAGGCCGTACGTGTGCAGGCCGTACGTGTGCCGGCCGTACGTGTGCCGGCCGTACGTGTGCCGGCCGTACGTGTGCAGGCCGTACGCGTGCAGGCCGTACGCGTGCAGGCCGTACGCGTGCAGGCCGTACGCGTCATTTCACTCATGTTCAGTCACATTATTTATCCCGGTTTCTCATAACCCGTCTTATTTGGGATACTGAAACCGGGATTCTGCGCAATATGTCGCGTAATAGTCGTATCGGTGTGTGGTATCGACAAATGTTTAACGCGTACATTAAGGAAATATCGGTCTTGGTGCATCCCTAATAACAACACACTGCTTTTGTTTTTCTGGAGATTGTTATCAGCATTTGGGTGCTGAAATAGAAAATCTCAGTCTTGCTCGGCTGACAGAACTATAGATTTCTCTTGTTTGTTATCCAGTGTACCTTTATGGGCAGTGGTGGATTACAGGATTGTGTTCATCAGAGAGGGCAGAACATACTGTACCGATACAGTATGTCAGAAATTTGGTCATTATTGATTTTCTTTTTGTTACAAATTGGTTTACTGTGTGTTATTTTAAGATAAAACTTTATTGATCTCACACAGGAGAAATTCACTTGCCACATTAGCTCCAGGCAGTTTAGTGCAAAGAAATTTAGAACAAAAAAGTGCATGCAGACAAGATAAGTAATAATAATAATAATAAGAAGAAGACATGCTTTATTTTTCCCCGTAGGGAAATTATTTCTCTGCATTTGACCCATCCTTCAGGAGCAGTGGGCAGCTCATCTTTCAGGCGCCCGGGGACCCATCTCCATGATCTTATTGCTTAGGCTTGGTCAGGACTTAAGCTGGAGGATTTTACCTGGAGCATGTTTTGGGTTGATGGGGGAAACGGAGTGCCCGGAGGAAACCCACCCAGACACGGGGAGAACATGCAAACTCCACACAGAAAGGAAATAAGAGAATACAGAAAAAATTGCACGTTTAGACTATATAGTGGAGTTATACAGTTAAAGGTCCCATGGCATGAAATTTTCACTTTCTGAGGTTTTTGAACGTTAATGTGAGCTCCCCTACCCTGTTTAGCCCCCCCCCCATGGCTAAAAGTTGCGAAATGTGTAAACTGAGCATTTGCGATCCTTTTCCGCATTTGAAAAAAAAAAAAAACGGCTCAAGCGGGCGATTCTGAACAAGGAAACTTTCTGACGTCACATTGAAGAAAAAATGCAAATGCAGTTCCACCGCCCGTCTGTGTTTCTACCCACACTCTCTGTAAATCACGCCCAGAGAGTTTGGACTGCGAACGAGCTACGAAATGCGAGATGCGTTTTTTTATTTGCCTGGAGACACGTGAGAGTGTTTCCAGGCTCGGATGTCCTTTATCCGAGCCTCCGAACCTCTGAAACAGCAGTGGTTTAATTTTATTTTCTGTGGAAATGTGTTTATTTTTCAATGGAACGCTTCTCATCTCTTCCTCCGCGCACAAAAAGTGGGTGACTGCGCACATCGCACCGCTAAAGAGGAAAGAGTGGAGAGTTTGGCCACGCCCCCACCCGCTGCTCTGGCCTATCTCTGTCCTCCTCATTTGCATTCAAGCAACAATGCCCATAATGGAGTGTTCCTGAGAGATATTTATGACTCTGTCTGTGTTCATGGGTCTTTCTCATGCACTGAGTCTTGATTTTGAAGAAGAATTCATTTACAGTATTAGGGAACCATTAAGGAGCCATATAAAAGCATCAAGAAGTACCATGTCATGGGATCTTTAAGGCTTAATACACTCACTCATTGTAACTCATTGTCACTCACCAACAGAATCAGTAGTTTTACTAAATTCTTTACTATTGTGAGGTAGAAGTGGCTCTCCAGCTGGAGCCTGTATCATTATAGACTACAGTTCTCTCAAATTGCACAGTTCTGTAAATACTTATTTTCTGTGGGATTGCATAGGCCACACAATATCTAAAACGTTTTCACAATTCATGTCAGTTCACACGCAAGTTACTGTTCATGTTGTGTAACTGTCAGTGCTATAACCAATAGTTTTATCATTGTAGTGTATTACATCTTACAGCTGCACTGGCTGTAACTAAAGTAGTCTATCTGTGCTCTTGACTTTCTGCAGATCAAGTACGCTGGCACCGACACAGACTTCAGTGCCTCTCCAGCATTTTGTAAACAGATCCGGAGGGTGGAGGCCGAGGAGCCCAGGGTGATTGGCACACAGACCCCCCTGCAGGAGCTGCTGGAGGGACTCATCGCAGACAAGGAGCTGCCCACGCGGGACAAGAGGAAGAGGCTCAAACAGGTGAGGGAGCATTCATAGTCCAGAAAGGGTTTGATACCTGAACTGTAAAATGAAGCAAAGATACTGAACTAACACAAATGCTTGAAAGATTTTCACTTTGTCACAGCTTTTGAATCCAACACATGAGTAGTTTGTAGGTGTGTATGCAGAGCTAGCACAGCCCAAATTAATTGTATTGTTACCTTTTACTCAGCTAGACATCTGTATTATGTGTAGTAAAACACGCCTCTGACTGTCTCACAATATAATAACATTTACAGAGAGTTAATATGGACATCCACAGTTCACTGAGTTGAATTGTGTCTCAAAAGCTTCACCTCAAAGTGATGTTTTTGTGTAATTCAGATGCATTTTCTCTTCTGACAGTTCCAGAAGTCTTATCCAGAGATCTACCAAAATCGATTCCCCACCCAGGAGAGCAAAGCTGCTGTTATACCTGAGAAAGCCCCTCGACTTAAACCACATCAGATGCTCTTCAATTTCAAAAAATCCTTCCAGCCCTTTCAGAGGAGCTGGAGTTTCAGAGCCTAGTGCCTCTGCTGGAAACAAAATAAATATGTATTGTTACGGTCATGTCGGCAGTCTGACATCGAGTGGACTGGTCGCCACGTGTTTAATCAACTCAAAGCAATAATAATATACATTTATGTAGCTTGGAAACTTGAAAAATAATGAACCACTTAGAGATCCACTAATATACTATGGTAATATTTTCCCTTTAAGAGTTATTTGTAGCTAGCATGAATACATTTCATAAGTGTGAAGAGGTAACATAATGTCTTAACCGTAGTAGAAGTTTACCATGCTCTTAATGTTTATATTCATTTCATAATATGTATTATTTTGTCAGGTGTGATATGATACATTTTCATTGACACAATTGTCATGACATATAAACAAACCACAGCACTGGGTATGCCCAAATCTATTTCAAGTGGGTACATTGTCAATACTGTATTATACTTTCTTTTTTTTTTGTGTGACATTGGTCATAGAATATTTTATTGTTGATCAGGAGGTTTTTTACTGGATAATTTTTTTTCTTGATTTTGGCAGCTTGCAGTATAATTTAGCACATTTTTTTGTTGGAAACTACTGTTGATATAATGAACATATCAAGGGTTGTGGTACCTAATTTCTGATCTGAAACTTTCACTACAGAAACTTTAGATTGTATTTTCCTAAATGCAACAGCACTGATATTTGGCAAAGGGAGAAATTCCATTCAACTGGACAAAAGTTTATTTGGTCGAATATGTTTCGCAGCTTGGATGAGTTGGGAAACATACTCGAAATAAACTTTTGTCCAGCTGACAAACTGAATTTCTCCTTTTGCCCTGGATTCTACCTGGACGACTGAGGGATTCTACACAGCACTGATGTTTTCTTTATTCCTGTTGTTGGCCTTGGCCCTATGTCTGCTGTCTGTGCTCGGCTGTCTTAGTATGTTTTATTCTTTGTACAATCCGCAATCCGCTTTGATCCTTTTTGGTGTATTATTCATGTTTTCACTGTTGTCTCAACTGTTTCTAATGTGTCATTCACTGTTGAATGGGTCAACCAATCAACTTTTTATTACTTTCTATAATTATTAAGAAGTTGTTTTTAATCCAATGCTGGAATGCCTGTTACTGTAACTTGAATTGCTGGATTTTTAAAAAATAATAATGTTGGTAATATACATTTCATGAATAGATTTCTTTGCATGTTTATACTACTTCAAAAAGGGATGAAATGTGTAATTTAACTGGACCCTTTGAGCAATAACTTGTGTAACTGATGTGGGTTACTACTGTAGAACAGTAATAAAACAGTTGTTGATTTATTTGCTTTGCTTTTTGTGAGTCATATATTCTGCTCTTGCTCCTACAGTAAGTTTTACCAAGTACATATAATCTTCAGTATTAATTCACCACCCGCCCACACAGCAGCTTTAGGTATTACTAATCCTCTAATCCAGATTACAATGTGTATGTTTCCTGATCATTTGTGAGATAAGTGGAGAAGAGAAGTCAAACATGTTTAAGATAATTGATATAATATTAGGCACATTCAAATAAATGTTGTCATTATAAATTATCTGATTTAAAGCTAAACAATCTTTGACAAATAGCAAGTTAAACAAGTTGTTGCTTGAGGTATTTTCTTCCAGTATCTTGATAAAAAAATATTGCACCATAGGCCTGTTGTTAATTACCAGCAGACCTATGAGAAATCTTACTCTCATCATTTTAAATCTGTTTAAGTGATAAGAATGATGATACAAGAAATAAGATTTGGATGTTTGTCTTGCAAATGTGCTGGTGGTACAAGTAAATCACACTAATGCACACAGTGTTTACATGAACCCAGGAGTAGCCTATCAATTACTCCATTAAAATCATGTGTCTTCATACTTCATTTAACCAGCAGGTGGCGCCAGTTTTCGGCATTACAGTTGTCTTTCTAAAGCGTGAGAAGTTTTGATGCCAAGTGCTCACGGAGCTCAATCCCCCACAGACAGACAGACAGTGCTTTATCGGGATCTTTTGGGAGCCCTTAATTAAAATAAATTATTCTCTGCTCAAGTGACTAACACTAAGTTGTAGATTCTGAGTCAATCTCAGTGTTGCAGACAGAGTTTTAGAGTTTTCATAGAAAAAGTGGCACAGGCAGAAAATGATCCAGTATATTTCAGTGATGGATTTTGGATGATTTTATTGATTTTTGTATGGAATAGTAAGTCTTATTCCTGAAAATAGCGGGCAAATTTTGAGATGGGGGTCAAAGGGACATATAACGTGCCATTTTTATAATCTACACTAAATCATGTGTCTAGTTTTAATAGGCTACTTGCAGTGTGTCATAAACCCACATCTGACCTATAGTTAGGCCTGAGCCCCTACAGAGGCCATAGGGCCTATTGCTTTCACTACCATGAGCACATGGGCAACGATGAGCACATGGGCGTATGCAAGAGGACGTCATGCAACTTCGTCCTCTCGGTCACCCCTGGCATGAACAGTAGTGTCCCTGTAAGCCACGCCCAAGGCCTAGGCCATATTTATCACTGCTAAAATGAATGAAAGTCAATGGGAGGTCAGGGGGTGACCCTGACGAGATGGTGCAGATGCGCTCGTTATTCATTAATGACCCCAGGGTGACCTGGGGAAGGTCGAGAGCTTTAAAAAAAACAAAACAAATAATGTGCTGTTCTCTTGTTAACGGATATATTGTTTTTGCTCAAATGATTAGACCTGAGCGCCAAGTGTGGCATAGGGCCTATTGTGATAGTTCTGCAGTGCAAAGCACAAAGCGCTCTCCCCTTTCCAAACATAGTGGCACTCATGTCAGTGACTGGTGCCCGCTGACATGGTGGCATCACCCATGGCTGTGATAGGGCAAAGGGTTAAGTTTAAGGTTAGGATTACTTTTAGGGTTAGGCCTAAACTTTAGGGTTGTGGTTTAAAGTTATTAGGGTTAGTGTGGGGCTCGGCTTTTTCGGGGTGCGGTGTTTCTGGGGCGCGGTGTTTCCGGGAGTGGCGTTTGTGGGGCAGAGTGCGCGCCGGGCAAGGGCCGTTTGATGCCGAATGCAGCTTTAATTTGTATTTCAGTGAAAACTATCCCTGCAGGTTGTTGCTAGCCATTTGGGTGCCCTAAGCACAAATGCTTTGCCTCAGACACAAATGCCTCAGACAGTGTTGTAACCTACATCTTCATTTCAGTTTCAGTTGTAATTTCCATTAAGAAATCTGAACTTGTTCCCTCATCAAAAGCAAAGGTGGAGATTGATCCTAAAGTGTATCCTATAGTGGTTTGAGAATACAACACTGTCTGAGGATAAACTATTGCTGGGTTTCAGACAACATCACAGCAAATTCTGTAGGCCAGTATTAATGAATACAAATGAGGGGCAGCTAAAATTAATATTGTTAAAATGCAAAATTATGTTGTAATAAAGTGAGTTCTAGGGTTAAGTCAGTAACTGAAAATAGCAGGTTCAACATTTGTGAATTTACCTTTTGGATATTTCATGACAAAGGGTAATGTGAGCAACATGAAAATTTGGCCCTTGCTCCTCATTTGGGAGTATGACATCGTCACACTCTAGAATCTGAAAACTGCCCTTACAGTATAACAAAATGTATACCAAAGCATGCCTGCAGCCTATTCGATACCCAGTCTGCTTCAGTGTCTCAACAAATAAGATGATCTATTTGGAAACAAAAGAAAGAAGCCCATTGGGGTTCACCATTTCTCAGAACCACATTCACATTCCCTCGATTGTTGTAAGCTGTCTGGATCAGTGTTATCAGGCAATATAACTGACTTCAAAGTAGCGGTGCAGAAGAAGGAACTGTTTTCATTGGGGACATTGCAAAGGCATCAGGGCGCCATCCACTGTGAATACTGATCAGCTGTTTTGTCGTACATCACCCGACAGTCAAATTAAGTGTGGTGTGTCTGTAACAGTGGATAATAAAGTACCCTGCAGAGACTGACCAACAAAGACTTCTCGTCCTCAAACAAGGCTCAGAAGTAAGAAGAAAGAAATACTTCAATACTTAGGTTTCTTCACTTCGGCTACTTTTTGTACCTCTTAGAAAACTTGTATAACTCATATTTAAAGGTGCGGTATGTGACTTTTCTGGTGGAGGGCCCTTTGCCTCCTCGACTCCATGAAGATGTTGTTGTCTGTAACCGAATATAAGAAAGATAAATAAGTTTATCCCACTGGAGAACATTTCATGCAAAGCAATGACATGTCCATGGAAAAAAAAAATCAGATGACAGATTCCCCCCACACCAGAAAAGTTACACAACGCACCTTTAAGATTCAAAAGGAAAATAATATTAATTTCAAGTGAAAACAGAAAAACACGAAAATAATCTCATTTACAAAAGCCTACACATGAAAGAATATAATGATTGACTATGATAATCTCATATATATCTTCTGTCATGGCAAAATTATAGTCTCATATTTATTGTGTTGATCTACACCAGTGTTTCCCAATCTTTTTTGTCTTGTGTCCCCCCTGAGCCTTTTTGTCATGCCCCGAGTACCCCCTCACTCATACGTGTTGATAATTATGTACAAAGCAAATCAGCAAACCTTGTCCACTAATTTGCAAAGTAAATTTAAAAAGAGAGAAAGTCATTATAATTTGAAAGGAATTGAAATCTTTAAAAAACCCAAATTTAGAACAACAACAATGGAAAAATGTGTTTCAGTCAAAGGTGTGAGTCTATGGAACAATCTAAATGAAAAACCCAAAGCTTCAAAATCTTTTCAAGTGTTTAAAAGAAATGTCAAACATGATATGCTAAAAAAGTATGAAATATGAACTGTCCTTTTGTGCTAATTAACAAGTATTTAATATTGTGCACGTCATGTAAATCAGTTCCTCAGTGTAGTTGGAACTGATGAAATGTTGTAAATGTCTGATTTTGTGTGTAAAGGGGGCAGATGTTATAAGTTGTTAAGATGTTAAGTTTATACTTCTTTCTGCTCCTTTTCATTCACATGGTTAAATGTTACAGAACTATTTTGTATTCATCTTTTATGAATGAAACAAATAAAGAAATGAAAAATGAAATGAATAATTCTCCAAAAGTAGAACGTGACACAACAGATTATTAAATGAAATAATTTTGTTTCATCTCCTTAATTTGAAAATCTCATTCTCAGGCATTTTCTCTCTTTTCTTTAACTCAAATTTACTCAAATTAGAATTAAAAAAATCAATTTCCCTGGTTGGGAAACACTGCTCTACACAACCATTTTGTAAATATCTGCACCTTTTATGCATTCAGTACTTCTTGTTATACACCTCATATGTTTGCTTTTTTAAAAACTTTTCTGTGTTTTTTTTGTGAATAGAATGAATCAGTCAAGAGAAACAGATAAGGAGTCTAATAATAACTATGGGCCTGATACTGTATTTACTGTAAAGTAAAGTACTGTAATTTGGCGGCACGGTGGCTGAGTGGCTAGCACTCACGCTTCACAGCAAGAAGGTTCCGGGTTCGATCCGGGTCGCCTGGGACTTTCTGTGTGGAGTTTGCATGTTCTCCCTGTGTCTGGGTGGGTTTCCTCCAGGCACTCTGGTTTCCCCCACCAACCCAAAACATGCTCCAGGTAAAATCCTCCAGCTTGGGTCCTGACCAAGCCGAGCAATAAGATCATGGAGATGGGTCCCCGGGCGCCTGAAAGATGAGCTGCCCACTGCTCCTGAAGAATGGGTCAAATGCAGAGAAATAATTTCCCTACGGGGATAAATAAAGCATGTCTTCTTCTTCTTCTTCTTCTTCTTCCAAATGTGTTCCAAATATTCAGAAAGGTACTGGCAGGCTCCACTCCACCAGTCCGCCAGCACGTGAGTAGAACTACATAATTTTAATGTAACGGTCTCAATGGCTCTGATTGTTAAGCTCCAATATGTCCATTATGTAATGGATTATACTCTTGTCAGGCTGCTCTCCACTTGCGGGCTTTCAAGAGCACATGTGTCCAGTGCACTCTCCAGTAGGAAGCCCACCATGTTCCTCTGAAAGTTTTTTCTTTCTAGGTTTTTGATACTGTCTTTAAAAATAAAGGTCTATGGTGGACTCTTGGCAATATTTACAATCTCCCCAGGCCCCCAAATTGGTCTCGGGTGCAGAAATGTCATTTTTCAACAACTTTTTTACAAATTTAAATTTAGGTTTATTCAGCTGCTCCATTTTCCAAACGTTTTAGATGAAGGGTAATACATATATAGAGAGTTGTCATGATGATCAACTAGTAAGGTTAGTGTACTGTCTGTAGTTATTGAGTTATTTGGCATCAAAGTTGGTCCCAAATGCTGAAATGTCAGTTTTTCGTAAGCTTTTTTGCATTTTAAAATTGCATTTATTCTGCAGCTGTTTATTTCACATATCTTTAATTTAGGATACTGCATATTTGTGAACTTTTAATGACAATTAACAAACATGAGTACTCTATTTACATTACTTTTTGAGTTATTATTTCTCAAAGTTGGTTGTGGATGCTAAAATGTCCATTTTTAAGCACCTTTTGTCAGCTTGAATCTCAATAATTGCAGGGAATATTTTTGTGGACTTCTACCACATTGTTCTTTATGATCTTGAGATGAGGAAAAAAACACTAAACATGTATACCCCCAGAGGTTAGAACGGAATCACATTTTAAGGCATCCCCCATGTTTCAGCAGACGGCCTAAAAGTGACTCAACAAATCCAAAGAGGCCCAGTCATTCATTGTTTTCACAAAGGTGCATCAAGTACAAAATACAATATTATTTTCACAATAAACCTCCAGGATCAAACCCCAAACAAAGCAATGAACAAAATGTCCATGTCTCTCTCATAGGCTGTGTAAAGAATAGGGATGGGAATCAAGAACCGGTTCCTGTTGAGAACCGGTGTTTCAATTCCACGGAATCGATTAGCAGTTTATCTAACGATTCCAGCCAACACGAATTACGCACAAAAGTGGTGGGATTGATACGTGCTTCGCCGCTTTACTGATACAGAGTTTATATATTATTTTCGCATGACGAGAAGAACGTTTGTGAAAATGGACTTTTAACTTCCACTTGGACACATGACACGTTCGGGAGACGTTCAGGACAGGTCCGTTTCTCCGGAGCTCGTGTACAAAGTGCGGTCGGATACTTTAGCAGCAGAAAGTCCGGGGATATAAGCAGACACGAGGTGAGAACAGAGCGACACGGAGTGAGTCCCATTATTATCATATTATTTCTGCATCAAATGGAGATATTAGGTGAAAGCAGTGGCTTGTGTCAACGTTAGACTGTGAACTAGACCAGGACTAGACCAGGACTAAACCGGGACTAGAACAGGACTAAACCAGGACTAGACCAGGACTAGACCAGGACTAGACCCGGACTAGACCAGGACTAAACCAGGACTAGACCAGGACTAGACCAGGACTAGACCCGGACTAGACCAGGACTAGACCAGGACTAGACCAGGACTAGACCAGGACTAAACCTGGACTAGACCAGGACTAGACCAGGACTAGACCAGGACTAGACCAGGACTAAACCAGGACTAAACCAGGACTAGACCAGGACTAGACCAGGACTAAACCAGGACTAAACCAGGACTAGACCAGGACTAGACCAGGACTAAACCAGGACTAAACCAGGACTAGACCTGGACTAGACCAGGACTAGACCAGGACTAGACCAGGACTAAACCAGGACTAGACCAGGACTAGACCAGGACTAGACCAGGACTAAACCTGGACTAGACCAGGACTAAACCTGGACTAGACCAGGACTAGACCAGGACTAAACCAGGACTAGACCAGGACTAAACCTGGACTAGACCAGGACTAAACCGGGACTAAACCGGGACTAAAGCAGGACTAGACCAGGACTAGAGCAGGACTAGACCAGGACTAGACCAGGACTAAACCAGGACCAAACCAGGACTAGACCTGGACTAGACTAGGACTAGACCAGGACTAAACCAGGACTAGACCAGGACTAGACCAGGACTAAACCAGGACCAAACCAGGACTAGACTAGGACTAGACCAGGACTAGACCAGGACTAAACCAGGACTAGACCAGGACTAGACCAGGACTAGACCAGGACTAAACCTGGACTAGACCAGGACTAAACCTGGACTAGACCAGGACTAGACCAGGACTAGACCAGGACTAAACCAGGACTAGACCAGGACTAAACCTGGACTAGACCAGGACTAGACCAGGACTAGACCAGGACTAAACCTGGACTAGACCAGGACTAAACCTGGACTAGATCAGGACTAGACCAGGACTAGACCAGGACTAGACCAGGACTAAACCAGGACTAAACCTGGACTAGACCAGGACTAGACCAGGACTAAACCTGGACTAGACCAGGACTAGACCAGGACTAGACCAGGACTAAACCTGGACTAGACCAGGACTAGACCAGGACTAGACCAGGACTAAACCAGGACTAGACCAGGACTAGACCAGGACTAGACCAGGACTAAACCTGGACTAGACCAGGACTAGACCAGGACTAGTCCTAATCTTGCTGCTAATCAAACAGTTTGTTCTCCTTTTTCCCCCCAAATTAGAATCGATAAAGAATCGAATCGTTAAGCAGTATCAATAATGGAATCGGAATAGTAAAAATCTTATCGATTCCCCTCCGTAGTAAAGAAGTGGACTAAGCGAGTGTGACGTCACCCAAGGCTCCATATTATGAATAGGATTATTTTGACGGACAAAATAGTGAAGAAAAAATAAAAAAACACCAGGATCATGTAGAGCGGGTTAATACGGAAATTTAAAGACCAAAATGATGAGGGTCACAGCGGCAGTTACAGAGAGAGGGGCCACAATATTCTAATGTAAGCCACTTCCTATTTGGAATGCAGCGGCTGGAGCATTAACTGTGTCCATTCATCCAGTCTACAGTCTCTCTCTACGGGGAACTCTCATCCTTTGTTGGATGTTGTGGCAATATTTGTTCAGTATATTTCACATAGATCAAACCGAATCCAGTTATTATTTGTTACGTAAACTCAAGCTGAAAGAAGAAAACCAAGAGAACCACACATGGATCATGTTTCTTATTATGTCGATCTAACCTCTTTGAAGTGGCAATGTGGCATAAAATTAAGAACAAAAAACTGTTTCAAAGAGACGCCAGTACAATGCAGTAATAGGGCTTATGCAAGGGGAGATGGTTCCAGGAGAAAGGGTTCAGTTTGTCCTTATGCAATATGATTTGTAGTACAAGTTGAATGTCCCTGTTCAGTTAAAGCTTTCCCATCGCTTGTCCTCTGTCCCTTTGTCCTCTGTCCTCCCTCTGACCACATGACTGTAGTCTCCCCACGCAGCCTGGCCTCTCTCTGAACCTCAGCTCGTCTCTGGAGTCGATCTTTGGCCCATGTGTCCATCTTCAGGGCTGTAGTTGGGGACGCGAGGAACAGGTTTTGAAAACAAGTGAATGGCTGAACTTTTGTGAAGCTTTTCTCCAGGGACAGTTGTGAAACAGAGGGATGGTTTAATGATGCAGGTGTGTGACCGTGTGTTCTCCTGTTCAGGAAAGTGCTTTCGGTTTGGCCCAGGTGGATCGTTATCTCCTGGCTTCAGACCATTCACTGTGCTTATTCTTTGTCTTGAAGGGCATTGTCAGGTTACAGGTCTTGTAGTTGGAAAATGGAAAACCGTCTCTAAATGATCTAAAACTAATTTTCTAATATTCCCCTTTGGTTCTGAGCAGACATCTGTGTTGGCTTTGTTGTCGTCTACTGTGAGAAAATACTTTGGTTAAATTGCACTTCTGAAAGAAACATTTTGTTAAAACTGTTCATTTTGTTTTTAGAGGGCTCAAAATAAATGGATCCAATTACAACTAAGGAGTTTTCTGGTACCAGCTGGACTTTTAGGACCTGCACGTCTCAAAAGGCAAAAACACAAAACATACAAATAAAAATATAAAGAAACAAGGATGTGGATCAGTTAACTGCATCCTATCAGTTTCTTGCTCACACTGTTGACACATGCCCAAATGTTAAACACAGATTTTCTGACACTGCATAATTTACAACACTCACTCAATTTTCTGCATGTAAATTAGATATTTTTTTATGTTGTCACAGTTGAGAACATAACTTTACATTTGTCTTCATACATTTTACATTTATAATACATAATATCTCCATTCTTAACTGCTCCCTTGAATTTACTCTCCCTCATGAGAAAGTCTTGGCCTGTCTTTACACTTATCCACACAGGGAATCTCACCCTTTTGGCTTTTCTAGTCAGTAACCCTAAAGAGCAGGGACTTTCACCTGTTTGACTGTTCAGTAGCTAGATACAGCTAAAGGGGAATTTCACCCACTGTTTGGTAGTTAGCTGTAGTAACTCTGCGCTTACTTATATTCTGGAGAACAAATTCAAGTAGTCCCGATGCTAGATAAAATGTAAAGCCATGTGTAGCAAAACTAAACCAATGTTCCACGTTACACAGTGTTAAAAATCAGTAAGCTTTAGGTTACTTCAGACTGAAAGTTTTTAGTCTGAAAACAAAGAGGTGGGATAGTTTCAGAATAATTTCAGTGTAGTTAGCTCCTCCCTGCAGCTAGATGTCCATCAGCACTCTAACCAGAACTGACGAAGCAACTCGGATGAGCTGCGAAATGTTTTCGACCAAATAAACTTTGTCCAGTTGAGAAATTGAATTTCTCCTTTTACTGTGGATTAGAGTTTGGTCAAAGGCAGAGCAACAGTCATCTCTGTCACATGGAGTTGGAGCTGGATCCTGGGCGGGGCTTGTGGGTCACAGTCAGCACAACAGAGGGTAGGGGCATCACAGTTTAGAGAAAAGGGTGTTGGTGTTAGAGGTAAGATCGGGCCTAAAAAATCTAGCCCGACCCGACCCGGCCCCGCGGGTATTAAAGCCCGACCCGGCCCGAGCCCGACCAATTAACTTGATTTGCAGGCCCGAGCCCGAAGCAAACCCGAAATTTCATATTTTATTTGTGAGGACTTGGGAGGAGGAGGGGTGATTTATGATAACAAATTAAAGCCTGTCTTTTGTAACGAAATCTAAGTTAAACAAGACTGTATAAACATTTACATCTTTTATATTTCTGTTTCTGCAGAGGGTACATTAACCGACAATTTTCCATCATTGACGGATTTTTTTAAGAGTTGACGGGAAAAATTTAAGGCCGTCCGTCATTTTTGACGGGTTGAAAATTGGGCCATAAACCACAGCAGCAGTACGTCCTTAAGAATCTCGCGCGGCACTTTAAGAGAGAGAAGCAGAGACTTTTGAAACCTTTGCCACTAACTACTGAAAATGGTCTAAGGTCCTGACAGCAAAAGTCCACGCACTTGTCTGTGATGGCCTGCTTAGCGCGAAGAGGGGCGTTTTTTGAAACAAATGATAATATAGATGTTTGACGATCATCAATTTTGCCAGTACAGCTGTTTAAATGCCTGCTCAGCGTCGAGGTGCCAGTCTTTTTGCTCTCGTATGAAAGCAAAGCGCCACATTGACTACATTCAGCGAAGCCAACGCAAGTTTCTGTAGCATTTTCAACAATCAATTTGAAGCTTTTCCACACCTCACTCTTACCGGTGCGTGTTTGTCTTTTCAGTTCTCCTGTCTTTAGTTTATCCTTAACTTCTTGCTCCTCCATATTGGGGATACCAGGTCAAAATAGATGCGGACTTGCGGAGGGGAAGATTATTAAGAGGGCGCCGTTCACGTGCGCAGAGCATGCTCTGGCTCTGCGGCTCCTGTTTAGTAGTTAAATAGCAATTAGATTACAGCGCCTTCTCTGTTTTATCCAAATTATTTATTTTAAAACAAGTATTCCTTAGTTTAGTATCTACACATCGTTTTAGTATACATTTTTATAAACATATATTTATTTTTAAAAAGTCAGCGAGAGAGAAGCCCGACCCGACCCGAAGCAATGATTGACATTTTAGGGTTGGGCTCGGGCTTGGGCTTAAAGGGATATGCCACCCCCAGGTCAAATTTGGGCATCTCCCCACAGTCCAGAGACTAAAATAAGTGGTGGAAAGCGTTTTCCTGCTCACCCAGCCATTGTCCGAGTCTGTGGCCACTGACCGCCGCGGTAACTGGTGCTCCTCCGCCTTAGACTGGAGTCTAACGTAGCCAGAGAAAGATTTCGGCCAAAAGGAATTAATTTGCTCGATGCGTTTCCCAATTACTTTGTGTGTAGTGCGCATTCATATCGAGTGCAAATAAATGTGCAAATCAACACGGAGAGCTTGCCTTGGTCATTTTGGGTGGGAACTATTTTCCAGTGCGTAAGAATACAGGCGTATCACGCACCACGTTGTGCAACAGGGGAACTCCCTTCCCGGTGCGTAACAGGGATTCCCCTGGTAGCGTGCTGCGTGATACGACTGTATTCTTACGCACTGGAAAATAGTTCCCACCCAAAATGACCAAGGCAAGCTCTCCGTGTTGATTTGCACATTTATTTGCACTCGATATGAATGCGCACTACACACAAAGTAATTGGGAAACGCATCGAGCAAATTAATTCCTTTTGGCCGAAATCTTTCTCTGGCGACGTTAGACTCCAGTCTAAGGCGGAGGAGCACCAGTTACCGCGGCGGTCAGTGGCGACAGACTCGGACAATGGCTGGGTGAGCAGGAAAACGCTTTCCACCACTTATTTTAGTCTCTGGACTGTGGGGAGATGCCCAAATTTGACCTGGGGGTGGCATATCCCTTTAACATCTTACCTCTAGTTGGTGTTTTGTAGTTCCAAAGTGGCTTTCAGGTCACAAATGGACTTGGAGAAGATGTTGTAAAAGCAGAGGGCTCATGGTGTAAAGTTCACTCTTGTTTCCAATGTTCAAGTTGACAACAGATAAGCATGGTTCTTTGGAAAATCTTTTCTTTTGATTGGCTCTTCTCACACATTTGTTCTGCTTATGTGTTGGCTGATGAGTCTGTATTTGTGTATGAAATTGTGAATCCAGTTGATGACTTTTATTTTCATGTCTTTGGGTCTCATTCTCTCTGCATTCTCTCTTGCTTTGTTGCTTTCTTTCTCAGTAGCTGTTCATATGCATGTGTGGCATGTCTTTTCAGTTCAGTTAGACACGCAGTATTCCAGCCAATGCAAGTTTTTTCACAGCTGAAGAAATGTCTGTTTTTAGTTGATAAAGTAATTACATAAGCATGTTTCCCAAACATCACGAGGCACACCTAAGTCATCAGGTTTTGTAAATCCACTGTGGGTGTGTGAGAATTGATTCTTTTATATTTAAGTATATTCTCTGTATACTGTATATGTCTGTATTTAAGCATATTGTGGACACTGTGGAAACTGTGTGTCCATAATGTTAAATGGGTTTTAGCGACTGAGGTGTAATTGTATATTACCACCTATTCCCTTCCTTCAGCTATAGACTGTGTTTGTGTGTTGTGTAACTCCAAGACCCTTACAAGGAAACAAACTATAAGATAAGATAAGATAAGATTTTATTGATCTCACACAGGAGAAATTTACTTGCCACAGTAGCTCCAGGACAATTTGAACAAGAAAGAAAGTGCATGCAGGCAAGAATGAGATAAAGTAAGTAATAATAAAAATAGTAATTATAATAAGTAATAATAATAATGATGGAAACAGTAATAATAATAGTAATAATAATAATAACAATACAAGCATCAACATGGAAAAGAGGATATTGCACGTCTGGCCTATATATTAGAATTATACAGTCTGGTGGCGGTGGGGATGAAGGATCTGCGGTAGCGCTCCTTCTTGCACTGGGGGTGCCTTAGTCGGTTACTGAAGGAGCTGCTCAGCTCCTCTACAGTCCGGTGCAGAGGGTGAGAGGTGTCGTCCATGATGGACATGAATTTGGCCAGTACCCTCCTCTCAGCCACCTCCTCTACAGAGTCCAGAGGACAGCCCAGGACAGAGCTGGCCCTCCTGACCAGCTTATTAAGTCTCTTCCTGTCCCGTTCTGTGCTGCTCGGGGCCCAGCAGACGACAGCGTAGAGGAGAGCAGAGGCCACCACAGAGTCATAAAAAGTCTTGAGCAGAGGCCTGCACACTCCAAAGGACCTCAGTCTCCTCAGGAGGTGGAGGCGACTTTGGCCCTTCTTGTACAGAGCGTCGGTGTTGTGGGTCCAGTCCAGTTTATTGTTGAGGTGAACACCCAGGTACTTGAAACTGTCCACAGTCTCTATGTCCTGCCCCTGGATGTTCACCGGTGAGTGAGGTAGTGGTCTCCTCCTGAAGTCGATCACCAGCTCCTTTGTCTTACTGGTGTTAAGGCACAGGTGGTTGCGCCCACACCAGTCCGCAAAGTCACTGATGACCGAGCGGTACTCCAGCTCGTTCCCCTCAGACACACAGCCCACAATGGCCGAGTCGTCAGAGAACTTCTGGAGATGGCAGCTGTCCGTGTTATATGTGAAGTCCGAGGTGTAGATGGTGAAGAGGAAGGGTGAGAGGACAGTTCCCTGGGGGGCCCCAGTGCTGGGGTGCTATAGGTTGTGAACTTAGACACTGCATATCTCAGCATACCAGAACCTGTATATAGGTAGCCACAGTGGTCAGTTCGGTGTGAGATGGTGTGACGACTGGAGAGAGATGTCCTGGTGTAATCATAATGTCCTGTATTTTGCTTAAGTCAAGATTAAAGTGCTAATAACTTCAACTTCAGCCTAAGCCCCGTTTCTGATGCCTTTTTGGAAAGCTGACAGGTGTTATGCACTTCTCTTAAACGTGTGAGAAACTCTTCATCAGTAGAGGCAGGAAAGCCTTATGTAATAGCTTCACAGCCTCTCTATACAAAGCACTGGAGTCATGTTTCCAATCCACATGACTGCATCGCAGTTCAATGCTCTGAAATGTATCAGCTATTTTATGCCATTCACTAGGTTTCATTTTCATTATCAACCCTCTCCTCAGTTCGCTCATAATGGGCTTGAAAGCTTGACAAAAGGTGTTTAGTTCTTTAGCAAAAGTCTGACCTGATGTTGTGGTATTGGGCGGACGTTGAGATGCTGCAGATATTTCAGTCCATGGACAGAAAACGAATGTAGTTTTGTGGACCAGAGACTTACCACTGGTATAGTGAACGTTTTCAGCATGGCGGTGTAGTCTCTGAGAGGTGGATGAAGAGTCCTGTTGTGATGGAGGTGGTGGAGCATCGAGTTGTGAAAAGTTGCTTGCTTTCGGTTGGATTTGGATCACTCCATTATTGTCCCATGTTGTAGAGTTATTTGGTGAAGGATCAGAATTCTGCGAGTGGGGCTGTTTCAATTCACAAATTTCAGCTGCATCTGCAAAGAGAAGAGGTTGCTTGTGCGTAGATTTTCTTATTTTGCTCTCAGCTTTAATTTTCAATGTTTTCTATTTTTTTAATTAGAAAATTTACCTTTTCTCTTATTTCGACTTCAATCTCATATAACTTGTTTTCCAATGCCACAACATTCTTTCAATGGGACCTTCTGGCTCCCTTAAAGTTTTGCACCCCATTTTGTTTCAGCACTAGTAACTTCCAGTAGATTAGTTTCAGTGGCTTAAATAAAGAGTGCTCTAGAATGTCCCAGAGGTGAGGGAGTTAAGAGTGGGGGGTGGTGATTGTTGTTGGCACTGTATAAAATATATATGAAATTCCAAATGTGCTCTGTTGTGGACTATCACTCGTGGAGCCCACTTCTGACACCAATTTGTTGTGTCTTTCCTGATTCAGACCCAATATTGCAGCATTCTTCCCTGTCTTAATATATTCTGCCTCATGACAGTCCAAATGAACCAAACAGGAAATTGATTTTTAGTGTGTGTCAAATGAAAATAATGTGAGGACATACACTCTTTTAATGACCTAATTTGGAAAAAAGAAGGATTTCCTCTAGGTTTACTTTATATAGTGAAACTGACATTTTTCATCTTCAAAAACTCCATGTGACTTAGTGAATTCGACACACAGAATCTTCCAAAGCACAGTACCCAAAATATGTTGATAAGTTGAAAATAAGACAATTCTGTCACTCTACATAGACCACCACTTCACACTGTCATCTGCATTTCAGAAATAAAACATAAACTAAATGCCAAAAATGTTGTTTTTTATATATTTGAGCTGATTATTATCTGGTATACAGTCAGTTTTTGGAGACACAGTGTTCAGTTTTATATACAGGTGGTTTGATTTTCGTCTTTGAGTATAGTTTTGTTTATCTTCTAGTTGAGTCATTTATTATTCTCTCAATTTCCCCATGTTAAGCACTCTCGCCTCACACCAAGAACGTCTCAGGTTCTATTCCTGGACCATGCAGATTCTTTCTGTGTGGTGCATCTCTGGTCATGATGTCCCGTTAGGTCAGCCTACACACAATCTTACTGAAGGTGTAAGATTTTAGTTGGCTGGAAAAGTAAAGCCTAAATGACCCCACACACTAAAACCCTGAATGAATAGAGTGTAAATAAAAAGTACTCTAAATACAGCTCTGGAAAAAAAGAGACCACTGCAAAACTATCAGTTTTTCTGATTTTACTACTTATAGGTATGTGTTTGGGCAAAAGGAACATTTTTGTTTGAGTCTATAAACTACTGACAACATTTCCCCCAAATTCCAAATAAAAATATTATCATTTAGAGGGGTTAGGGTTAGGGGTGTCAAACTCATTTTGGTCCGGGGGCTGTGTCCAGCTTACTTTGATCCCAAAAGGGCCGGATCAGAAAACTCATGGCAAATATACCCCAAAAACAGCAACAAGTCCAAACATTTGTGCAGAGAAATGCAAATCTATTACAGAAGTCTTTTTTTATTTGATGAACTCTTTCTTATACAAAATATAAGAAGAAATATGTTATGAACAACCTGTAAGGTTGTAAGAAAAATGCAATTTCAACACAATGTTTTAACATTAACTTGTATGCATTTCACAGAATTTAGTCATGTTTTCTTTTTGCTCCTGAAACTTGACATCTTTTAGCTGCACAAGTGCATTAATATCAGGCAACGTGTCCTGAGGAGCTGCACCTTCAGAATGTCGTTCAAGTGCTTGTGTCTTAGGCGAGTCTTCATTTGTGCTGCTCTGGTGGGAGGGGCCACACACAGAGGCGCTGGAGACGCTGCTATGCTAAACTGCTAAATGCAGAAAATTACCAATATTTTAATGATCAAAGGAGAAGTTCAAATTCAATTGGATTCTACCTGGACGACTGAGGGACTTTTCACGCATCACAATATTTTAATAAAAAATTAAGATATGATTAAAATATTTTAATAGAAAATCAGCTGAGGGCCAGATTAAAGGTCTTGGAGGGCCGGATCTGGCCCCCGGGCCACATGTTCGACACCCCTGATTTAAAGCATTTATTTGCAGAAAATGATAAATGGTCAAAATAACAAAAAAGATACATGTTTTCACACCTCAAACAATGCAAAGAAACAAGATTAAATTAATTTTAAAACAACATAATACTAATCAATATTTGATGCAGTAACCTTTATTTTTAATCACAGCTTTCATGTGTCTTGGCATGCTCTCCACAAGTCTTTCACATTGTTCTTGGGTGACTTTATTCCACTCCTGGTGCAAGAACTGAAGTAGCTCAGCTTTGTGTTTGTGTTGGAATTCAACAGACGCTGGAATGGAATGGCTGTAATACATGTAGAGATGCTGATTTCAGAAAAAAAATGCAGTGGTCTCTTATTTTTTTCCAGAGCTGTATATTGCTTGAGTAAAATATAGTGTATAGTGTATAGTATAGTACACTATACTGCCAAATGAGTTTATTTGCAGAAAAGATCAGAGAGATGGAGTTCTTCTCTCACAGTCAGTGGGATGGGAAAATACTTTGACAGTGTATTTAGTTACAGAATACTGAATACCTAAATTAAAATGTATTTTGTAATGCATGGTCCTGATACATGGCCCAATCAGAGTCCTGTAGTATGAATACTCTTGGTATTTTTACCCTTATTATTATATAATAGTGTAAAAAACAGGATCTACAATTACAATCAGCTTTATTTTAATTGCACTGTTTGTTTTGCATTTATTTATGCCTAATTAGAGCCAAAAAGTCACACATGCACTCATTGCAACAGCTGTGTTTTCTTTTCTTTTTTTTCACTGTTCAATGCTGAAATTGCATGATGAAGTACTGTCATGTATTTATTTAAAATAAGGCTAGTAACTGTATTCTGAATAGCACGAAATAAATTAGTAACTGCACCAGAATACAGGTGCGCAAACTTAGTATTCAGAATATGTATTTTCGGTACATTTCGGTATTCAGTTTCCAACACTGCTCACATTACAATGCTGCTCACATCAAGATTGCAATCTGACCACTTATTATGGGACACAGATAGAGCAGAATTACTACAAATAGATAAAATGTGCAAGTACAAGTACAGAAGGACCAATAAATAGCCCTACAGATCATATAATGTTGAAAAATAGCTTTAATTAATTTATATAACTTAATTATGCTTAAGTGTCCAATGTCCTTTCTAGGCTGTTAGGTGCGAGGTAGTGCAGAACAGCTGTTGTTGTAGCGCACTTAGGACCCATTGGTGTAATTGGGTGCCAGGAAATGTCTGCCTGTGTGTAATCAGCCTAAAAACAATTCTAAAGGGAACAGAGCTGTTGGGAGCTAGGATGGTTATTTTCTCTATAGACAAGGCCACAAAACACCGGGAGGTGATGGTGATATTTTGTCCTAAAAACAAAACCCATTTACAGAACTCGCCGTGCTGTTTTGATGAGAAGATCTTGTTAAAAAAAAACATTAGAATTTCCAAAACAGAAAATGAAAATGTCAAGAAAATGCCATTGTAGGTTTAATAAAACATAGACACAAGTAAATATTTAACATATTGTCACATTCCACATTACATACATTTTTTCACACAGAAGTTGTTTTTTCCACAGTGTGAATTTACTGACTTCACTGGTAGTGCTGAAACGACAAAGTAAACTGTACAGAAAGTATTTATACACATGTCAGTAAATCTAGGCAGACTTGAGTGGTTAGTGATGAGAGAGAACAGTGGGTCATCTGGAAGTTGGAGTTATTATTTTGATCTTGTGCTCTTTACATACTGGAGTTTTGGCATAGACAGTAAACATGGACCAACATACCCATTATATTTTCATTATACACTATATACACTATTTATACACTATATACACTATTTGGTATTATACACTATGTACACTATTTGGTATTGATCTAATTAGTCTACCTAATTTTCAGTCCTTTCATTACAAAGGAAACAAATCTACCATATACTGTAGATTTTTTTTCTTTTTGTGTTTTTTGCTGTGGTCATTGCATACTTTTATTGTGTCCTTCAGGAAAAACACTTTATTTACACTGCCTGACAAAAGTATTTGGACGATTGTGTATTTCTGAACTCTGGACGAAACTTTTGGCTCCAACAAGATAATGACCCAAAGCACTCGTCCAAACTGTGTCAGGGTCATTTGGAGACGTTTGTGCCCCAGTCTCCTGACCTGTCACACATCGAAAGTGTGGGATTATTTAGATATTAAAGTGCGCTCCAGGAATCCGACTAACGTTAAACACCTGTGGAAATGTCTTCAGGATGAGTGGAAAACTACAGAGCAGGGGTGTCAAACATGCGGCCCGGGGGTCAGATCCGGCCCTCCAAGACCTTTAATCTGGCCCTCGGCTGATTTTCTATTAAAATATTTTAATTATATTTAAATTTTCTATTAAAATATTGGTAATTTTCTGCGCGGCTTAGCATAGCAGCGTCTCCAGCGCCTCTGTGCCTCTTTCCAAACACTCTTAAAGGACCATCGTTTTGACTGTCGACCATGACATCCTCATCAGCAAAATGTCAAAAATGAGAAAAGTGGATGCCGAGTGCAGGATTTTCCAAGACAAATTTAGTAATTCCTATTTGTTCACAGAGGTGAATGGGAAACCTGTATGCTTGTGTTGAAATTGCATTTTTCTTTAAGTTTCAGGTTGTTCATAGTATTATAATATTTTGTAAAAGAAAGAGTTCATCAAATAAAATAAGGACTTCTGTAATAGATTTGCATTTCTCTGCACAAATGTTTGGACTTATTGCTATTTTTTGGGTATATTTGCCATGTGTTTTCTGATCCGGCCCCTTTGGGATCAAAGTGGGTTGGATACGGCCCCCAGACCACCCCTGCTATAGAGGATGGATATCTTGAAAAATTGTTGGACAGAATGCCTTGAATTTGTAAAGCTGTGATTAAGGCCAAAGGTGGTTATTTTGATGAAAAAGCTATTTAACTTGATATTGTTACATTTTTGCAATAATATGCCTTTACACATGATGAAATTTGCTTTAATATATCAATAAATTGATTTGTTGTCATTACCAATACGTCTTGTTATCATTATGAAAATTCAGAAATACACAATCGTCCTAATACTTTTGTCAAGCAGTGTAATTTGCCTGTATGTTTTCAAATTGGATGTGCAATTGCTGGTGATTGCAAGCACATAATTGCAGCCACAGCGTGACTGAGGATCGATCCTTTACTGTCTACGAGTGTGTCAAAAGACTGTAATCATGAAGATCATAATAGTAATTATTGTCAACCAACATTAAGCATTTGTCAGTTGATTACTCACACCGGGAGTGAAACTTTTACTTAAATATCGCTTCATCTTAAGTAGGAATAAAAGAATGGTGTCTGTAAACAATTCAGAATAAAAAAACAACAACAAATACACTTCTATCACCACTGAAAAAAATGATAAAAGGAGATTGTAAAATAAGATCGGTAACTGCTTGAAAGGTCTCACTTTTAATTCCACTTTTCCACAGTGTTTCTATTTATCGATGTGTGCCTGCGGCGTTACAAGCACCGTTTATCCCCGCCGACACATCGACAGTTCCTCCTGTCCGCCCACGTCAATGTTAAATGTACTGTATATATAGTTTATTTTCCCGTTCACATCTTTGACATTGTTTTTTTTTGCATTAATTTTACAGTCCGTTTTACATGCACATTTTTAAACCCACTCCCCTTCACCGGTGTAACTGACGACGGGGCTGTAGTCTCTGTCTTCTGAGTGAAAAAGCGTCATCTTTAAACACGGCGTAATGAAAACCGGGCTTGACGTTACAGCGTATTGAGGTAAAGCTGCTGTGTGGAGACGGCTTGGCACATCACACAGATAAAACATTGTTAATTCTTCACTCCCATTGGATGTCCTGTTTGAGTGTTTCCATGGTTATAAAGGGTGCATTAGAAGTGTCCAAAAGCCTGGCTCAGTCATACAGCATCACAATCTGGAAAAAAAGGCATTCATATACAGGGAGTCCTCGAGTTACGACGTTGATCCGTTCTTAAGACGCGTCGTAACCCGAATTTCGTCGTAAACCGGATTTTGCCTTTGATCTTCCAACCAAAGCACCAATAACCTTTCCATCTCAATAATTAGACCACTACGATGCTTGTTTATCACTGCCGCTTTCATAGGAGCAGATCAGAGCCCACATCAGGTACTTCCGCCCACATTGGGCACGCACACGAGGCTGTCTTCTTCTCCCTACAGCCACAACAGAGCGTATTCTTCCGCCGTGCGCCGCGCGCCGCGTGCGTTTGTTTACATCTTTTACCACGCTAAACCGTGTAAGACGGAATGACGCGTAATATATACATATTTTTTTTAATGGGGGCGCGTTCGTAACCACGAAACGTCGTAACCCGAGACCGTCGTAACCCGAGGACCCCCTGTATAGAGTAAAGCTAGATATAATTTGTTATATTTACAAGCAAAAATAACGGCAATTTTACAGATGCAACTGATTTCATTCTCATTGAAGAAATAACTAACATAAAGTGGTATCATAACCCCTTAATAGGGCCACATTGTGTCAGTGGAAATCATTGTTGATTAGCAGTGGTGGGGGAATTAGATTTGGTAACCGTACGTACTTGTCTTACTTGTGGGACTACTATTTATATCAAATACTCAATTTAAAGTAAATCTTATTTTGCAGTTTTAAAATCCAGATTGTGAATGTTGTTCCATTTTTAATATCAGCAAAGAAAATGAGTTAGATCAGGGGTCGGCAACCCGCGGCTCCGGAGCCACATGCGGCTCTTTGATCCCTCTGATGCGGCTCAGTACAGCGGTCCCTCGTTTATCGCCGTGGTTACGTTCTAAAAATAACCCACGACAAGCGAAATCTGCGAAGTCGTCAGCTTTATATTTTACAATTGTTCTCCATGTTTTAAGGCTGTAAACGCCTCACCACACACATTCTACACTTTTCTCAGACTGGAATTAACGTTTTATTACATTTCTCTCTTGTTTAAACACCCAAACGTTCGTAGAACAAAAAAGCACAGTATTATAGAACGAAACCAAAGTGTATTTCGTGTGTATTTCACAGTTCTTATGACCGCTTCGCTGTGGCGGGTTTTGTCGTGGAGAAAACTTGCAAACATACAGCACTTCAGAGTCACACTGCGATCGAACATTTATATAAATCTGGCAAACTGAACACATTCTGTACAGGAGACACGGCACAGACGAGAATAACTGAAGAATCGGCAAAGGTCTACAGTCCCTTAGCCAATCAGAACGCAGAAATGCGCGCTGATACACTATAAAAAAAATTGGAATAAAAAAATCCACGAAACAGCGACGCCATGAAAAGTGAACCACGATATAGCGAGGGACCGCTGTATTTAATTAAAATGTATTTTATTTTAGTTCATTCATTTTCAAAATGTAATTCTAGGGCACAAAGGCAAAAAAGCTGTTATATGCAGTGTTACTTCATTTTAAATTTCAAAAGGGTTTTGTGACTCGCAGTGTTTTCTTTACTGTGTGAAACGGGTCCAAATGGCTCTTTGAGTGGTAAAGGTTGCCGACCCCTGAGTTAGATAAAAGGACTCTGTTACTAACTATGACCTCGACAAGACCCAATATAACAAACAGCGCTTATGTGGAATAATAAGTACTGCTGATTTCAAATTCAAGCAGCCACAATTAGCAATAAAAAGTCATAATGATTTTGCCAACAAATTAACTGTGGATGTTAAATTGCCCCTCCCAAGTCAGACATTGGTGCAGTTAGTGGACGGCGGCGTTTCCGGCTTGCTATGTATCTCCTTGATATCGTTAAGTGGGGAGTCGCTCGTACCGATCTGGCATTTGAACACTTGCTTGTAAGCTTTCCTGAAGTTCTCAGACAGAAAGGCGTAGATGATCGGGTTGACCGACGAGTTGCTGTAGGCCAGACAGTGAGCGGCCACACGCAGCACGAAGGAGGCCTGGTTTAGAGGGAACTTCCCAAACTCTGCCCAAAGGTGCACCACGTGATGAGGCAGCCAGGAGATGCAGAAGACCACCACCACCACCAGCACTGTCTGGGCAGTCTGCACAGAGACATCCATTCATTTATACATAGAAAGAGTTGAAAATATGTTATTATCAATATCTTATTATCAAGAGTTGTTTTAGCGGCTGTATTGATTTTGGAGGTTGTCACTGCCAGCCAATCACCCCTTACAACCTTTATCAATCAATCAAACATTATTTATAAAGCGCTTTTTCATACAAGATCATCGCTCATGTTTCTCATACACAACCTCTCCCTTCAGACATCGTGGCGCTGATGGTAACAGTACAAGTAAAACAATAGTTTTGCTGTCATAATAAATATATATTTTTATGACTTTATGAAGATGTAAGTCTTGTCACTGGTGAATCTCCCTGATTTCTAGTGATTGACAGGCAGAATAGCCAATCAGGGTCCAGCATGGTCCAGCTGTATTTAAAGAAATAAAATATATATATATATATATATATATATATATATATATATATATATATATATATATATATATATATATATATATATATATATATATATATATCTCACAGGGGACTGAAAAACATCATGCATTTCTGCAAAATCAATGAGCAAAGCACAAAAATCTGTTCATCTGAGTTGAGGTAAGTTTAATTTTATTTGTAAATGATATGTGACCAATGAACTCCTTTGCATAAGACATCTTTTAAAATCCCTGCGGTTCAATTTGACTGCGATCGGTTTTTAGCTTCTTTCCAAGGGCCATAACCACTTTGAACACTCACATGCACTGACTTACCCCATTCCTGTCCCCCACTCTCCCCCATCCACCCATTATTGTGCAATTACTTAACACAGTGCAATATATCTTGTTGGACAATATTTATTACAGTGTAATATCCTGCGGTGCAATACTGAACAGAATGCTATAGCTTGTTGATCATATTTAATGCAGTACAATATGCTAAACTGAATTATGTGAAATATCTCCCTCTGCAATGTAGAAACTCTAGTGTGTGTATAAATGTGTGTATATATGTACGTGTATAAATGGTTGTAATGTGTCACTGCTATATATGAGCAAGGCAACTAATGCATAGTACAGGACTTTTTTTGCACTATTTTTTATTACCATTACTGTGTTCTGTTACCCATACTGTGTTGTAAATATCCTGCTGTGTTGTATATATCGTACTTAAATGTCTGTACTGAAGTGAGAGGCTTTCAGTCTCATTGTGAGTATGTATGATGTTAATTGTATATATGAATAGAGACAATTAACATCATGCAGCATCATACTATTCTAGTCTATCTGTACTAAAATGCAAAATGCTGAAAATTCTGCTCAAAGAGAAATACGCCTTCCAGCTTTTTACCCATTCATCACCAATCCCATCTACTTTAAGTCCTGAGATTATGCAAACAGCCTTTACAGTCTATATTTTACATAACTTACGTTCCTTCTCCTCACTGATGTAAAGCCTAATACCCACAAATAAATGAGAGAGAGGAAGATGGATTTTTCTAAAAGCACTTAACGGTAGCGCTGTACCTCCAGGATGAATCACAGCACTGACAGGCCCAGGTCTGCGCTATACTGATTACGACTATGGTGCCTGACATTTAAGAAACTTCACCTCACTTATAATTTGCAGCCTTTTTACTTTGCATTGAAATCATGTTCCCGTGATGTGTTAGGAAAGTTGCTGCACAGATTCAAAGATAATGCGCATACTTTTCTCATACTGGGAAAGAAAAAGCCTCCACAGTCTGTATTGGTGCAGTATTAACCCCCCACTGTTTCATGGGGTGTGTCGTACAATAAACAAAATGTGCTGACAGATGTTGTTATGGACATAATCCAATAATCACATTATGTAAGTTTGTCAAGTGTATCAAAACATCGACACACAGCTGCAGTGAGTGGAGATAAGAGCTATTTTCTTCCATGCAATATCTGCATTCAGCTATTATGCAATTATTTTTAAATAGTGACAAGTACATGTTGAATTTGAAAAGATTTGACTACCATGGCTTTGTTTTTTATTATGATAATTTGCTATGTGAAATAATGATGACACAGAATGAGATTGAGCTACTGTAACTTCAGCCTGGAAGACCTAACTTTGGGCTTCATGCATGAAACGTTCTTATGAACAAATGTGTACTTAAAGCCTTCTTACGAATACTTTTAGCATTCACAAAACTTTTTCTTAAAGGTACAGTGTGTAGGATTCGTGGCGCATAGGTGGATAGTAGCTATTCCACTTCCTCTTTTGGCTATGGCAGACCTCGAGGGTCACCCGGGCGCGCCGTAACGCAGACAGCTCGCGTTCCTGCGCGCACCCGGCGCTGTGCGAGCTCTCGCCGACAACTACGGTATAAATAAAACGCGGCCCCGCGGTCACATTTTTTTTTCTTTTCACATGAAAACTCACATTCCTGATCGTCTACCATGACACTCTACACATCAAATGAAACCTTACAGTCTCCTCTTTTTGACTATGCAATTCATTTCCCTGCACAACAATCACTCCCCGAGCACATGGGGCTTTTATACGGAAAAGCACAAAACGAGCTTTGTTACTTAGCTTACCTTTGAAGGCTCTGGACAGGTCAAACTCTGTATTTCACCATAAACTTGGCCTCAATCTGTCCGTAAGGATCCAGCGAATAAAATCCAGTAAAACAATTTAGTCCAAAACACGTGTTAGATCCATTACGACGTGTGATACAGCAGCATGTCTCGTTTACCCAAAACCACGAGGCTCCCCCCTCCCCCTTCTCTCCTCTCCTCTCCTTCGCTCCCTCAGGCAGCGCGGCTGAGCAGCTGCTAGCAGGAGCCTAGGCGAAGGATGAGCCCAAATGTCCTTCTGCGGCTCTCGTATTCAAAATGTCTGCCTCTAATATGGGGAAGATCCCCCTTTTATGTGACCATATCTAAGTCCAAAAGAATATTTTGATTTTATGATGGAAGTGAAAAGGCTTGGAAAACAATGTATTTTTGAATGGGTATCTTCAATTTCAGTAATTAATGGGTAAAAATCTTACACACTGTCCCTTTAACTTAAAATATTCTTCTGTAAGAACAAATCCGACGAACAGTCAAGAGCTCTTATAAGAATTAGTAGTATTATTACTCTGATAATGCAACAAAAAAAAAATCAAATTCCTCCATGATTGTAAGTTATATATTTTCTTAAATTATTTCCTGAACATATTACTATTGACTAGAGTCCATGATCACAGAAAGCGCAATTAATACACTAAAAGTGCCTACTTATTTCAGTTCAAGTTTATGACTTAAATATTTCCTCCCTGAGTGTGTTCATGTGAGTTTGGACATTTGAAAACGCCACTGAAGCTCTAAATCAGCCGTAGAGTCTGTAGACTCGCTCCATTTCACTTCCTCGGTCACTCTCTCCAAACTCATATTGACCATATTTGGATGTTCTGAGGGTGTTTTCTAACCAAATATATGTCTGGAAAAAAATAAGACACCACTGCATTTTTTTCTGAAATCAGCATCTCTACATGTATTACAGCCATTCCATTCCAGCGTCTGTTGAATTCCAACACAAACACAAAGCTGAGCTACTTCAGTTCTTGCACCAGGAGTGGAATAAAGTCACCCAAGAACAATGTGAAAGACTTGTGGAGAGCATGCCAAGACGCATGAAAGCTGTGATTAAAAATAAGGGTTATTGCACCAAATATTGATTTGTGAACTCTTTTTAGTGTAAACATTAGTATTATGTTGTTTTAAAATTAATTTGATCTTGTTTCTTTGCATTGTTTGAGCTCTGAAAACATGTATCTTTTTTGTTATTTTGACCATTTGTTATTTTCTGCAAATAAATGCTCTAAACGATAATATTTTTATTTGGAATTTGGGGGAAATATTGTCAGTAGTTTATAGACTCAAACAAAAATGTTCCTTTTGCCCAAACACATACCTATAAGTAGTAAAATCAGGGAAAAACTGATAATTTTAAAGCGGTCTCTTATTTTTTTTTCCAGAGCTGCATGTAAATTATATGTAAATGAGTGAGTAGGTGGTCGTAGCTGGGTGTTGGTGAATTAAGCACAACTGTCACGTAAGAAGGAATTTGCGAGCTTTAGAACGCTTTGTGAATCTGGCGCAGAGTTCTCTCAGCATCTTCTTAAAGTGGAAGTTACTAGCATTTTTTAAGAAAAGATCCATGAATGAGGCCCACTGATCCTACCTCACCCTTCTCCAGAGTTTACCTGCTCCCAGCCTTCATCACTTCACTCCTATTCCTCCTCCCGACCCTCGCCATACCTCCTCCTCGTCCAATCAGCGCCCGGTTAGCCCACTTTAAATACCCGTTGCAGATGCATGGCCAGTTCGGTTCAGTTTGTGACCCATCTCCTCCCCAGCACCCCCTTGGCTTCTCATCTTCCCCTTCACGCTCCTCATCCTCACCTCTACCACCTCCAGTGTCCAGGCCCCGGGGTGAAGATCTCTCCTAAACATCTAATCAACGCTCAAGTCTTCCGCCAGAGTCTGAGTGTCAAAGATAGTTCATTCAGTAAAGCTGCTAATGCTTTTCTCTGTGTGTCTGTCTAAGGGTGTTTTCACATATAGTCCCCTTTAAGCGAACCGAACTCAGTCCCCTAAAAGTGGACCAACAAGGGGACCAAGAGAACACAAACTCAGTTCTGTTTGTGTTCACATTGTGAAAGAGGACCGAGTTCTCTTTCTGGTCCACTTAAGCTCTGATGGAGCCTCAGTCCTCTTTCTGTTCACTCTGTAGCTTCTCTAGAGCTCTGAGACCTTCAGTCCTTGGCATTCTCTGTGACGGCCATCCCTCTTAACCATCCCCCCAGTTCAGAGAAAACCCACAAAATAGAACTGGGGTGCTATTCCATTATTCCTAGCTGCAGTATTCAGGCGACCGTACCTGCCTTGAACACTCTAATTTTTTCAAAGTAAACGCTTCGGACCCCGCGGGACACTCAGCCAAGAGCATCGAGGGGGCGCCAAGAGCCAGGGGCTGGGACAGACGGGGGCCCGCCTCGCGGCGGACCGTCAGCTCGGACCCGAGATCCAACTACAAGCTTTTTAACTGCAGCAACTTTAATATACGCTATTGGAGCTGGAATTACCACGGCTGCTGGCACCAGACTTGCCCTCCAATGGATCCTCGTTAAAGGATTTAAAGTGTACTCATTCCAATTACAGGGCCTCGAAAGAGTCCTGTATTGTTATTTTTCGTCACTACCTCCCCGTGTCGCTGTCTACGGGAAGCTTAGAAGGTAATAAAACTGCACAAAAGGCGAAGTGAACCCGAAGCGTTATGTGTACACACTGCGCAGGTTAGGCGAACCGTACCGCGGACCTTTTAGCGAACCGTACTGAGACCACCTCCCGAGATGGTCTCAGTTCGGTTCGTTTTAAAGGGGTCTGAGTGCACTTAGAGTGTTCACATATAAACCTATAATGCTTAGTTAGCGATCTGAGTTCACTTTAAACGCTGAAAGGGACCAAGTGTGAAAACACCCTGAGTCTCTCCAGGTTCAAATGAAGTTACTAGTTGAATTAGCCCACTTTATAAAACGTCTGACTTTAAAAGGCAAACATCCTTTTATAGAGCTGACTGGGAACGCAGCACGTTAGATGCATTTTAAACTGAAAGTGCAACCGCAGCCTTGTGTTGAGAGCAATCAGCTTCCTTGTCCTTTTGGCTGATTAGTGCAGAGTCTTTTATGGGCACAGTTTAGCATTCATTAAAGGCACAGAGGAACAAAAGGACAATCATATACTGCAGTCTGTGGTGTAATTCCAACACACTTTGTCATATAGTAAATGCTGAATGAAGTAGCATTAATAGAAGCTAAATTATAGGTAATAAGATTCACTTAAAATGGTTTTGTGTATACAAAATTTGTCATGGGGTTCAGAGTAATTAAAATATACTTTTGCCAGAATAATAAACGTTTCCAAATAGAGCTGAATATACTGAACTGAATTTGTATTTTGAATGGTCCCCAAACTCCCCCGACATGTCCCCTTTAACCAGGAAGCTGAAACCCATGAAAAGAAGCAGTAAATTTGAGATGTAAATAAAGAAATTACACTAATAAATTTGAAAGACATAAAAATAATGATGCTTTTTGTTTTAAGGATACACTATTTATGAGCTAGAATCTTCAGCAGAGGGGGAGGGGGAGACAAATCTTTCACACATTTTAATTTAGTTCTCAAAGGCAATAGTGTGAATCTTTCTCTGATTATTCCAACTTGTCAAAGTCTGATCCCGTCAGATCTCAGAAGCTCAGCAGGGCCGGGCCTGGTTAGTACTTGGATGGGAGACGGCTGGGAAAATCAGGTGCCACAGGGCGCCAGACGCTAGGCAAGGCACTTCACCCACATTGCCGAGTATGAAAGTGGTCTGTGTGTGGTGGTCGGAGGGGCCAATGGCGCAGATTGGCAGCCTCATTTCCGTCAGTCTGCCCCAGGGCAGCTGTGGCCACAGTAGTAGTTTACCACCATCAAATGTGGAGTGAATGAATAATGATGAGTGTCCAGAAAAGCACCATATAAAACTGATGCATTATTATTATTATTATTATTATTATTATTATTATTATTATTATTATTATTATTATTATTATTATTATTATTATTATTATTATTATTATCATGTCATTCATGTCACAAATCAAACAGTCATTCCTTATTTCCTCTTGTTCATTCATTTCTACAACTGAAATAAACCTAATTTCCAGAAGCAGCAAGTTAAAATCAGCTTTAACAAAGGTTCATAAGGTATGTAACTTTTCTGGATGGATGTTTGTGATCCTCCATCTCCATGGAGATATCTCTATGTTTCCATTGAGATGTTACACAGTATGGCATTAAACTTACCCACTGTGTATTGATTCTTTGTACTGTGGAGGAACAGATCTGACCTGTGACTTGGCCTGGTGGTGTCATCCTCTTGTCTCCAAAAGGATGGATAAGTTTAACGTGTTACTGCTGTAAATTCCCCAGTATAACTGCTAAGTTTAGCAACTGTTTATTTAGATCAGGCATTCATAGGCAGCTCAGGAGTCCTTGGGAGCACCATGGTAATGCTGATACTGGTACCATGGTAACGCTGATACTGGTACCATGGTAACGCTTTTACTGATACCATGGTAACGCTGTTACTGCTGTCCTAACTGCTGTCCTAACTGCTGTAGCTTCAGATCATTACCTTTAACCTGACTAAGTCTATGATAGAAGTGGGTTTTCAGTTACTAATATGATAAAAAATGTTGTTATAGGTTACCAGGGGCAGGTGCAGTGCACTCGGCACTTTGGGGCAGATGCAATGCACTCAGCACTTTGGAACTGGAGCAGTGCACTCTTAGGACTTATGCAATACATTCAGCACTCAGCACTTTAGGACTTGTGCAATACATTCAGCACTTAGCACTTTAGGACTTGTGCAATATGAACTGTGTAACCCTCCCGAATTTATGTTTTTTGATTATTTTTGATTGTGAATCGCTCCTGTGTGTAATCTGTGTGTTTAATGTTTTTTTTCTTTTTTTTTTTTCTTGTTTTATTGTATGTGAGACCTTTTAATTGGCACCATCAACCTGTCCAGGGACAACAGATGGAAATTAGCCTGTGGCTATAATCTGGCATATTTACATATATATTATATGTTCATTAATGTGCACTGTCCCTTTCAAATAAATAAATAAATAAAAATAAAAATATGAAAGGATAGGTCAGATGAAAGGATAGATAAACAGACAGAGATAGAGGATAGAAGAAAGGACATTAAAAGCTCCACAAATACATTCAGTTGTCCTAATTTACTCTCTGACCAAATGATTGTTGTGGATGAAGCAAGTACGCAGTCTACAGTCCGAAGATATCTCCAGCACTTACTGTGTAACAAAGTGACACTGTCCATGACAACAAGCAGATGGTTGAGCCTCCATAGTAACAGTTACATAGTATAAATAATAATTAAGCCACCAAATATTTATATAACCTAATCAGGCATCAGGTACTAACCACAACCAATAAAGTACAGCCGGCCTCCACAATATGACTCTCATCACTTCCACATCTAACAGCGTACACATGATACTGTGTACTACACGCATATCCAGTAACCAGTAACATAAGCCATGATAATCTAAGTTCTTCATCAGTGATTATGTTAAGTCATATGTAACAATGCACATGTCTTTACAGGAGTCACGAGTGATCACCTGTTCCCTGTAACAGAACAGAGTGTGATATAAGAGACACCATAGAATAACACTACAGAATATGTCTGATTGAGGCGATTGTTTTGTTTTGACCCCTGAAGGAAAGAGCCAATATGAAAATAGGGAAAAGAAGATGCGGGAGGTCTCTTTTGCCCAAGGATTTTCACATCATCGGTGTTTTTATGCCCTCCTGAATATCATTAGTCTGTGGGTCACCAGCAGTGCCCCTCTCGCTCTTCAATGAACACTCAATATTATCAGCGACACTTTTATGTTGTGTGGTAGATAAATACCTCCCACTGATTCATATTTAAACGTCACTGGTCCAGAGATATAGCAAACACCACAGTGTTAGCAGCATGGGAAAGAATCTCATAGTTCATCCATGTGTGAAGGACAATGTTTTCATTGGACAGTTTGCATTTTTCTTTATAACACACTGGGGACATTAAGTAAGCTCACATGATATAAATATAGACTCGAGACAGCCATTTTATTTCAGAAATGGGAAGTATTAAAAACAATAGAAGAAGAAAACAACAAGATATGTGCAAAAACAAAATGGAGTTAATTAAAAAATAAACTGTATTTCCCTATTTAACAGTCACTTCCAATAACGATAAAGGCCCTTATGTGCTGTTTTTTCATTATTACTAAATAAATAAATTATAGAAAGACCATAATGTCAGTTTGAACTCTGTGCCCTTGGGCAAGACACTATACACACATTGATTGCTCCAAGACATCTTATATCTACTACTGATAATGCACTGGCCTGAGTTATATTGTCAACATCATAAGGGCCACTTTAAAGGTACAGTGTGTAGGATTCGTGGCGCATAGCTATTGCACTTCCTCTTTTGGCTACAGCAGACCTCAAGGGTCACCCGGGCGCGCTGTAACGCGGACAGCTCGCGTACCTGCGCGCACCCGGCGCTGTGCGATCCCTTGCCGACAACTACGGTATAAATAAAACGCGGTCCCGTTCACTGTTTTTTTTTTCTTTTCACATGAAAACACACATTCCCGATCGTGTACCATGACAATCTACACATCAAATGAAACCTTACAGTCTCCTCTTTTTGACTATGCAATTCATTTCCCGGCACAACAATCACTCCCCGAGCACATGGGGCTTTTATACGGAAAAGCACAAAACGAGGTTTGTTACTTAGCTTACCTTTGAAGGCTCTGGACAGGTCAAACTCTGTATTTCACCATAAGCTTGGTCTCAATCTGTCCGTAAGGATCCAGCGAATAAAATCCAGTAAAACAATTTAGTCCAAAACACGTGTTAGATCCATTACGACGTGTGATCCGGCAACATGCTTGTCGTTGTTTACCCAAAACCACAAGCCTTGCCGAAGGCGAAGGCGGAGCCCAAATGTCCTTCTGCGGCTCTCGTATTCAATATGGCTGCCTCTATATGGGGTCAATCCCCCTTTTATGTGACTATATCTAAGTCCAAAAGCATACTTTGATTTCATGACGGAAGTGAAAAACAATGTATTTTTGAATGGGTATCTTCAATTTCGGTAATTAACGGGTAAAAATCTTACACACTGTCCCTTTAAACTCTTTTTGAACTTTTGCACCAAAGTGGTGAGTTGAAGCTGAAGATCAGAGCACAACACATACACGGCACAAGGCACTAGGCACTTATCAGGATGTAATGTGCTCTGTGCATGTTATTTCTGTCTATAGCTCGGTACATGCAAGGATGTCCTCGGCTGGCATCAATGGGCTTATACAACATCACCTATTGATGAAGCGTACAATGGAGTCAGCACAAATTTAACTTACAGCTTCAATGAGAAAGAAATGCATTTATCTGAGATGATATGGATGTACACTTCTAGTCATGATTCAGCAGTGGCTGTATGAGTGTTGCACAATGTACCGCAGTAAGTTTCCTAAAGAGTGCAGCTGTACTACTACACATTACACATCCCAACTTGACCTAGGAGCCAATTTCTGAACTGACAGGTCAACTTTTAATCAAGCTGAAAGAACAGAGCGTCACGATGAACTCCACTGGTCAAGAGGACCCATGGAGTTCACGTGTTACTGGACTGTGCTCAGCAATGACGGTGCCTTATCGAAGGCTGAAGTTTAAATTTCATGTGGATGTAATTATACGGTAAGACTGTGAATAGTAAATAGTTTTGGGGAGTTTTTTCAACATTTTATCACATCCTAAGAACATAAATTAATTAATTTGTTTTCACAAACTTGTGATTGAAATGAACAACGAAAAGTGTCTCAACTAAAGAATGGGCACACAGAAGTTTTTAATTTAAAGCCCCAGTGTGTAGGATTCGTGACGCATAGGTGGATGGTGCTATTGCACTTTCTGTTTTAGCTACGGCAGATCTCGAGGGTCACCCGGGCGCGCGCACGAGCCGCGCGCCGCTACTGTATAAATAAAACGCGGTCCGTTTTTTTTTTTTTTTTTCTCATGAAAACACACATTCCCGATCATGTACCATGATACTCTACACATCAAATGAAACCTTACAGTCTCCTCTTTTTCACTATGCAATTCATTTCCCTGCTCAATAATCACTCCCCGAGCACATGGGGCTATTATACGGAAAAGCACAAAGCGAGGTTAGCTTACCTTAGAATGCTTTGCACAGGTCAAACTCTGTATTTCACCATAAACTTGCTCTCAATTTGTCCATAAGGATCCAGCGAATAAAATCCAGTAAAACAATTTAGTCCAAAACACGTGTTAGATACATTGCGACGTCTGATCCGGCAGCATGCTTGTGTTGTTTACCCAAAACCACGAGCCTTGCCGAAGCCGAAGGCGGAGCCCAAATGTCCTTCTGCGGCTCTCATATTCAAAATGGCTGCCTCTGCATGGGGAAGATCCCCCTTTTATGTGACTATATCTAAGTCCAAAAGAATACTTTGATTTCATGATGGAAGTGAAAAGGCTTGGAAAACAATGTATTTTTGAATGGGTATCTTCAATTTCAGTAATTAACGGGTAAAATCTTACACACTGTCCCTTTAAATCAATGGTCGGAAAAACAGAAATACCTTCCAAGCTATGCAATTTTACACTGCCAAAAATCATAAACTCAAATTTCAAAAAAGATGAAATGCACTAATGTGTTTTTATTTAATGAGACATGCATCATACTGGGACTACTTAAATTCAAATCTGCATTGAGAATATGTAATTTGATATCTAAGGAATTCATCAGCACTGTTGCTTGCAGATGCTATTGAAATGTAGCAGATTACCAAATATTAATTTTCATAATTACCCAAAACCATCTGTACATGCTATCTGTACGTCTAACTGACTCACAGTGAGAGAAACCCAAGACTTACATCATAACTGGCTTTTAATGCAAACTTCAAGAGCAAGAATCCATTATGTATACATGATTACTTGCCAAGTAAAATGAGCTCCAACATTGCTGTCTCCACAGGGAATAAGATTAAGTGAATAAATTTATGACATGAGGAGTGTTTTTGCACCACACTATTGCAACTCTTCATACTTTTCAAAAATATGTTTCTGTTTAGATTCCTGTTGAGTTGCCTTAAGCTGCAGAGGCGTTCATGGGATATATTTCACAACAGTGGTGTGACTGGCCTTGCTTGTAGCAGCTGTCAGTGATATTTCAAACAGGCCCGACTGAGCCACACGACCTGATGATTAAAGTCGTATTTGTACAAATGCCCAACTTTCCACCAAGGATACTGAGCTGTTATACAATTTCTCTTTTTGTCACTTCTGATTTATGTAATTTTTCATGAGAGTCTATTGTGGCACAAAAGTGATGATCATGAAATCTGCTATTGAGCCGCAGGGCACAAAATATCAATTTGCAACTCACACAGACTGTATGAGACAGAGCACTAGTTGTGGTGACTCTTGACAGGAAAGAACCAAAAGTGGAAAACAATACTGTGAAACCTACTTTAGTTAAATTCAGTTATTGTTTAAGAGGTGTCATATGTTTAACACCAAAGTATTTTATTATTACCACATGGCACCAGTCAATATACTCGTGGATTCAGGAAAAGGGGTTGGTTAAAGGATCACAATAGGCATTAAAATCAATCACATCTCATAAATAATACATACGAGGGCCATTCAAAAAGTTCTAAGACAAATGCCATAAATTCAAAATGAGTCGAACTAGCTCAACAAAATGACCTTGAATCGTACCGCTGATGACTTATAAACACATTTGACCAGTTTCGGCATTCTAGCTTTGTCATTCGAAGAGTTACGTTTCATATTGCACAACTCATTTTTTTGACCCTCCAAAATGAGCCAATCTGAAGTCCGAGCAAATATTAAATTTCTAACAAAACTTCAATGGAAACCTAAAGAAATTATTGAAGCTTTGCACAATGTTTATGGATGTTTTTTTTTTTTTTTTCCTGTTTCTAAAGTTGAACATTTAAAGGTCCCATGGCATGAAATTTTCACTTTCTGAGGTTTTTGAACGTTAATGTGAGCTCCCCTACCCTGTTTACCCCCCCCCCCCCCCCCCCCATGGCTAAACGTTCCGAAATGTCTAAACTGAGCATTTGCGGTCCTTTTCTGCGTTACACAAAACCAGTGTTGAAACGGGCGAGTTCGGACAAGGCACCTTTTTGACGTCAGATCGGCAAATGCAGCTTCAGCCCCTCCCTCTGTCTCCGCTCAGCGTCCCTGTATATCCCGCCCATAGAGTTTGGACTGTGAATGCGCTACAATGCGAAACGCGTTTTTGTATTTGCCTGGAGGCACGTCCGAGTGTTTCTAGGCTCGCAAGTCCCTTACCCGACCCTCTGGACCTCTGAAATACCAGTGGTTTAATTTTATTTTCTGTGTAAATATGCTTTTTTTCATTGCAAAGTCTCCCATCTGTCTTCCTGTGTTAAACACGGAAGCGAGCAGACAGCGGTGCAGAGCTGCGCTTCCAGCGGGGGAAACCTGCCCCCCCCCCACTCCTTAGCCAATCTCTCTGTCCTTCTCATTTGCATTGAAGCAGCAACACTCAGAATAAAGCATTTTAGACACATATCTAGCCTCATGAAGACTGTCAGAGTCATATCTCATGCACTGAGTGTTGATTTTGAAGAAAGATTCATTTACAGTATTAGGGAACCATTAAGGAGCCATATAAAAGCATCAAGAAGTACCATGGCATGGGACCTTTAAAAGGAACAAAATGTCAGTCCATACTTGAAGTGAAGAGGGAGGTTGTGACCTGCTTGACTAGACAAGCTCCAGAATTCTATCAAGAAGGAATTTTTCGGTGGAAATATCGCTTGCAGAAATGTATTGACTTAGGTGGGTGTTATGTAGAAAAATAATTTAGTTACTTTCAAAAATAATGTTGTTTTTTAATTTGTTTTAGAACTTTTTGAATGACCCTCGTAAAAGATTACTGCAACCACAGCAGTCATGAAGTGTAAAACCTATGCTCATTCATAGGAAGCAGATATTAAGCTTCCTCTAAAAGTGATTGATTTGCTATTACTTGTCTCCATGGGCCATTGGACTATATCATTTGGTAGCAGACCTGAGCTGGCATAAAAAATTTGCATCAAGCATAAAACGCCAAATGCAAATTCAACGGGGGAGATGATTTGCAGCCAATTAAAAAAACATACTTAAACCCAAATAGATCTTTTGGCCAATCAAAATAATACAGTATAGCTTTAAGGCTGCTATTTGGATGTTATAGCTCAATGACAGAGCTCTGTGTTTAGCTCTGATTTACTCCTGTTAGTTATTGTTTAGCAGTGGCTGGTGGTATGACAGGCTGCGTGGGTTTATAGGTTTATATATTTGCGAGTTCTTTGTCACACAGCTGTCACAGTGCACTTCCCTTTGCCTCCTCTGCTGCGTATGTCATCGCTCTTGCACTCAAACTCCATAAATCACCAGATTATTGGAAAAGCCTGTTCAACTCACAAGTAATAAAGGCGCGTGAGAAATATTAAATTACAGTGGCATGGGTTAACAGAGCAAGCTACTGTGTGAGACTATACAACCCGAATTCACAAATCGGACTAATTAGTGACTGTAAGTTTGAATTTAATTTAATTTCTCAGCCTATTAATAAGCTTTTAAAATGATGTATGATAGCTGTTGTTTAAATAGCAGGAAAGGCTTGCATATGGCATGGATCATCACAAGATTATGTTGCATATAAGGTCATTTGAGACATGGTACATCTCCCTAAAGAACTGTTGCATTGAGTGGGACCATATGTAAAAATGGGATGACTTCAACTTTTACTGTCAAGTTATTATGAATTACAACATCGTATATTCTAGAAATACAAAGACTCTTGGCACAACCTAGTGAACCTAGTGCCATTTCAGTACCATTTTAAGGCAGGCGTGTTATATATCATTGGGGTGTTTGATAAAGGTCAGACAGGAACCATATTTTCTGTTAATAACCTGCACTAATAGCCAATCAAAATGTAGCTCTATATACGTATATATATATAAAATTATGCTTTCTTAAGGTGTCTTAGGGGGGCTCACCATGTTAGAAACCATAGCCTGAGGGTCATACCAGAATTGGAGGACATTTTACGTCCCACCCATCAAATAGGCTATTAAATAATCCACATACAAAATACTAAAACATACAGTTTCTGAGTGAATTTACTTGTCCGGAGATGAAATCTAAAAAAAAACTAAGAGAAAAGAATGCTTGAAAATAGTTTTTAAAATACCAAATAAGTCTGGAGTACCCCCAAAATGCAATTTTCCTCTTGTCCCACCCCTCTAATGACCAAATTGAATCTCAAATAAACCAGTTAAAACTGAATTGAAATTTCTTGTTTTTTGTATAATTTGTTTCATTGCCATCTCTTGTAACTGTGGGAGCACTTGTTTTAATAGACAAAATATTTCAAATAATTATTATTATTCATGGAACATGTGTCCCACAACCTGCACCAACCCTGTTACCAGAACATTTTTAGCCTGGTAGAAGAAGAAGAAAGCAGAACCACATGATCCCCTGGACTTGACATCATCAAACAGTTTTCCAAAAGAATGGGGAGAGCAAAGGTTTGTCTTCTCTTCTATTTTTCATATTTTTATAACATTGTTAGCCTTGATTGAATGTCTCACTCTACCTCATGTAACCCTGTTATGCAAATGATCAGAATAAGACTTTTTTTTCCTTTACTTATTTGCATAAATACGTTTTTCCTCTTGATTACCAGCTAAACAGCTTCTACTCCTGAGATAAAGCAAACATTAGTGCGGATTTGCAACCCTGTTACCTGCAACCCTGTTACTGTGATTAGAGTAGATAAATAAATCATATAAATCATGTAATAAAAATGTTACCATTGACTGTAAGCTGAGCTAATCAAGCATTTGATACTTTATTACCCATTATTGATGAATATGTAGCAGAAAATCAGAAAAGTGAAGGTTTATTTTTCAAGAATTTTAAAGCCAAAATGTCCTCCAATTCTGGAATGACCCATATAACGCAGTGTAAAGCAAAGTAAAATTCCTTTCTATGTCATTCCACTGGCCCTTGCTTTCCCTCCTTATAATATAAGTATAATATAATCATATAATATAAGTAGGAAAAGCACGGGCCAGTATTGCCTTCAAATCCATGTGAACATAAAATGTGTGTATAAATAATAAAACAAAAAAGCTACATACCTTTTTCTTTGCTGCTTCTGACTTTTTGGACATGTTTCTTAGCTTTTTGTGTAAGTGGTTTAAAACCTGAAAAGAACACAACATAAGTTTAAAAAAAAAATGAAATAAAAAAACGTCATCCGTGTCCAAAAAAAAAAAAAAAAAAAAAAAAGTTATACTTGAGATAAACTCTTGCCTACCTTCGCGTAACAGAAGGAGATGAGGAGCAGAGGCAGCACATAACCAAACACAAATGTACACACGACATAAATCTTCTTCTGGTTTTGGTCCGGCCACACTTCCCAGCAGTACGTGTGGTTCTCCCCTCTCAGGATGATGTTCTGGTAATACATAATAGGCGCAGCCATGGCCAGAGACAGTATCCAAATGACCACCACTCCGATTAGCGCGTGTTTGGCCACGCGGATGGATGAGGACTTTCTGGAGTGCACGATGGCGATGTAGCGGTCCACGGACATGGCAGAGAGCGTAAAGATGCTCACGAGCATGGAAACGGTAAAGAAATAGTGTATGAATTTACATATGAACGCACCGAGGACCCAAGTTGGCATCATGTAAATTGTTGACTGAAAGGGGATGCAGAGCAGCAGGTAGGAGAGGTCAGCTATACTCAGATTGAGGATGAAAATATTGGTTGTGCTCCGTGGTTTCCCCGGCTTGCTTTTGGCCAACACTGTGATGACCATAGAGTTCCCAAGCACCCCAAGCGTAAAGATAAGTCCAAACACGAGGAGCGTGATGAAATTATCCGCGCCAATGCCAAATAAAAGTTCTTCATCTTCTTCCTCGCCTGTGCTACTATTCCAAGGCTCCTCGTAGAGCCACACAGCATCTGACAGGTTCATATTTGCGATCATCATCTAAAAAATACAACAAGTCGCTGTGTTGCGCATGGCACAGTTGTTAAAAGTCGTGATTGAAGGTCCGTTCCATTTACGCACGACGTGACTGCCGTTCTTTCTCATGTCGTATGGTTGGAAATGCACGTTTATCTGCAACAAAACGACCACGCAAGTTCATGATTGTGTTGAAATGTCTCTAGCCCCGTGCGTCCCGGTGCGCACCTGATGCTCTGCTGCGCTCGGACAGACGCAAACACTCACCATGGACTCACTCTCCTGCGCGCTCTTCATATAACGGGGGCTGGGCCAATAAGGCACGTCAGAACCACGACACCACCTCTCCAGAACGGGCCTGAATATGAAAATATGTACCTGGATGTTTTTTTGTTTTTTACTTTTTCCTGTTCAGACTTTGCTCGTGGAAACGCATAGCCTATTCATCACTTAAAAAGGGATAGTGCGTTTTTTTTAATGTTAATCTGTATGGGTTTCCTTCTAAAAGTTACGTGTGTTGACACCGGCTTTCCTCTGACAGTCTCAGCTGATCCCGGTTCGGCTCGCTTTCTGGAGCACACATAAGTAGGTCCGGTAACTTCCCTGGAACATGAAATAAAGCTTGTTTTTCTTCTCAAAACAAAACATTTGTTAGAAAGGTGATATATTTGCGTCGGAAACAGTTGTCCACGAAACATCCAGCAGCGTATTTCGCATTTGCATATTGACTCTCTCCACTCGTATCGCTACGCCCATGTTAACTCAGCCTGTTCACTTGTAAACTTCGGCGTAGACATCCGCTGAAGGTGAACAGGCTGATAGAGTTAACATGGGCGTAGTGATACGAGTGGAGAGAGACAATACGCGAATGCGAAATACGCTGCTGGATGTTTCGTGGACAACTGTTTCCGACGCAAATATATCACCTTTCTAACAAATGTTTTGTTTTGAGAAGAAAAACAAGCTTTATTTCATGTTCCAGGGAAGTTACCGGACCTACTTATGTGGGCTCCAGAAAGCGAGCCGAACCGGGATCAGCTGAGACTGTCAGAGGAAAGCCGGTGTCAACACACGTAACTTTTAGAAGGAAACCCATACAGATTAACATAACAAAACAAAAAACGCACTATCCCTTTAATCCTGAGCAGTAATTACTGAATGCATGATCTCCCGTTTGGTTTCCTCTTATTCTGAAGTCTGTAACCAATTTAACAGTGAGACAGAGGAAATGGATTAAACTGGTGTGTTTGGAAAGCTATACATTTGAAATGAAATATCAAAAAAGCAACTGTACGAGGGCCATTCAAAAAGTTCTAAGACAAATGCCATAAATTCAAAATGGTATGGTATGGTTTATTTATTTGCACAGGGACAGTGCACAACATTTCATTGACCTTTGAAATAAACAAAAGAAAGATGCATGGTGCCAGGTTATAGCAAAAATGCTCATTTCCACCTGTAGTCCCGGGACAGGTTGATGTTAACCTGTCCCGGGACTACAGGTGAGTCGAACTAGTTCAACAAAATGACCTTGAATCGTACCACTGATGACTGATAAACACATTTGACAAATTTTGGCACTCTAGCTTTGTTATTCAAAGAGTTACGTTACATATTGCACAACCCAGCCAGTCTGAAGTCCGAGCAAACATTAAATTTCTAACAAAACTTCAATGGAAACCTAAAGAAATTATTGAAGCTTTGCACAATGTTTATGGATGTTTTTTTTTCTTCCTATTTCCAAAGTTGAAGGAACATTTAAAAGGAACAAGATTTCAGTCCATACTTGAAGCGAAGAGGGAGGAAGGAGGTTGTGACCTGGTTTGACTAGACAAGCTCCAGAATTCTAATAATAATTGTGTTACTTTCAAAAATAAAGTTGTTTTTTAATTTGTCTTAGAACTTTTTGAATGACCCTCGTATTTGTATGCTGTCCTAAGATAGGTATAAGATTGCACAGTCATTTGTTTAATCATTTTTAGTGCTCCTGGATAGAGTAACTGCATAGGTATGGATCCATTAATTAAATAAGAATTAAGAATTGCAGAAAATGGTAACCACCAGTTTGAAAATAAATAAGTAATTCATATAGTTCAATGTATTCCAAGTTATAAATATTGTCATATTTATGTTTGGATTCTTATCCATCTACTATACACTACTGTGTTCCAGCCAGAGGAACCTTCCTGGTCAATAGACACTGCCTTCAGCAACCACAGAGCACACCTCTGATCTCTCTCCACCGGTCTCAGGACCAGTTTTATTATTTAGTGTGACTGCTTTCAGAATCCAGAGTGTATCCACATTTGTCATCTGGTCATGACCCACAGGTGAGAGCTGGAATGCAAAATAAATCGGAATTGAGACTTCAGTTACTTTCCCTGTACATAAATGAGATCCAAAGGTCCTTGAGTTCTCCTAAAACCCCCAGAAAGCAAAACTGTTGATAGTGTCTGGCGGTGAATTATGTGCTCTTAAAGGAGAATTAACATTTTTTACCATCTGAGGCTTATTTCGGTAATAAAACAAGTTGTTTTACTCACCCATAGCACTTTGGTGTCATTTGGAGCATTTCAGGAGATGTTTTAGTTTAGCGATATCCGTAACGTGAGTTCTCGGGGCATATGTTTGCGGTCTCCAAATAACACAAACTTTAGCACTTTTCAAATCATAGAAGCTCAATGTCTTAATCTACACTTTCATTTGAGTCAAAAGTGGCCTGTAATCCGAGATTTATCCATAATTTACAGCTTTGCGTTTCATGTTTGGGTCCCGAGAGCTGAGAGCGAAATAAGATGTGACTCCGCACATGCACACTGCCTCCTCATTTACTCGAAACTATGGATAAATCTCGGATTACAGGCCACTTTTGACTCAAACGAAAGTGTAGACTAAGACATTGAGCTTCTATGATTTGAAAAGTGCTAAAGTTTGTGTTATTTTGAGACCGCAAACATATGCCCCGAGAACTCACGTTACGGATATCGCTAAACTAAAACATCTCTGGAAATGCTCCAAATTACACCAAAGTGCTATGGGTGAGTAAAACAACTTGTTTTATTACTGAAATAAGGCTCAGATTGTCAAAAAAAACAAAAAAACAACTACGTTAATTCTCCTTAAACATTAAAAAAAATACATCATCTATATTTTCCCGTTGAATATACAACTTTTTAGGTACACATGAAAGGCCTAATACACTGTTTCTCTATTTCCATGAATTTGCTTCTACAATGCTGCAAATGTAGTCCATTTTAACATTATAATAACACAGAAGAGCCACTTTAAATATCAGATTACAGAAACCATATCCTAAAGCAAAAGTTCATTTGAACCCGGGGTCACTTTGTACTCCCTCATCATGTAGGTTTCTTTTCCCTTTGGGCTTCTGGAGATCATGAAGCGGTCGATGAAAATTTAACGCATGAACTACTGGCCTTTTGTTCATTTGAAAGTTTGGTATGCAGCTGCATTTTGAAATATCCATGTGAATTTGGTATTCTGGAAGATTTGCAGCTGGAGACAGTATATTAAATAATGGCTATACATGGTATTAGTATTTTTATTGTACCAAAAAAGAACCAACAAATGTATGCAAACGGATTCAGTTTTCACACTTCAAAATGCATTATCATGTTTTAGAAGTCAGTAAATTCCCACTCCAGCTATTTCAATCCATTTTTGGCTACAGTACAGCAACTTCTAACTGAGGAAAACTGTCCTCAGTTAGAAGTCTAAAGCTTTATTAACCACTGCTGTTCTTGTCTGACTTCCCTTTTGTCGTTGCCAATGTATCGTTACTCAGTTGTGTTGAAAGATTAAAAAGGTTGGAGATTCAGAGTTTTGCTGGCATACAGAAGCCAGACTTGGTTAGAACATCAATAATAATAATAATAATGAATATTAAAAAAAAAAATAATAATAATATTCATTCATTTTCTTCCGCTTTTCCATTTTCTGGGTCAGCAGTCCAAGCAGTGTTCTGCTGCCCAGAACACAATGCACCAGCCCCCATGAATCCTTCCGCGGGTGGTGGGTCCACAGGAGGACGGCTCACGTCACAACAGGCCTTGATTTATCTTCTGCCATGGGGGCTACCAGTGTCCACAGACACTGGGGGCGAGGTGGGGTTAAGTGTCTTGCCCAAGGACACAACGGCAGCGTTCATCTGTGGGAATAATAATAATAATAATAATAATAATACGAGTGTAAATTCTAACATAAAACTGAAAAACAAATCCATATTTGTTTGTGGTATGTTGATTAATGTGACCTCTTAATGGTCTTTGGGACCATCTTTCAAAGGTTAGACCCTCAGCAAAACTAATTTATAAAAGGTCAAATTAATCTGACATACCATATAACAAAACCCATTGACATTTTGCATAGACCCTTCATCATTTATAATATAACATTAGTCATGGTCTTTTTCAAATGGTTAAAGTATGTCAGCAAAATCAATACTCACTATGTGTCCTCCATTCACTGTTAACATTTTGTGATATACAAAATACTTAAAAATAAAAATATAGGCATATTTATTTCAGTAAATTGTGTTAAACTCTTTAAACCAAACATTAAAAATATTGTTCATATTTATTTCAGCATAAATAGTATTAGACAACGTGACACAATTTAAATTTAAGAGTCATACATCTAGATAATATGTTCCACTAGATGGGGCTATTTTTATTACAGGGTTTCGTTGTGAACAGCATAACCACGCTGTGAAGGGCATCTTCTTTTCATTTGCACATTTACTATGTTTTTGCATTCAGTTAGTAATGAGCAGATATAGTAAAATAAAATAAATGTAACAACCTTTTTGAAAGAGTGAAGTTACACAAGAGAATCCCAAAACAAAACATTGGCAATAAGCCTGGCTACACTCTGCCAGTTGAAGGGCTGATACAGAGAAAATATAATTATTATTTTACAGTATATAGAGCATGTATACCACACGGAGGGAACACAGTGGGAGAGCCTGCCAACTTCACTTTACACCTTCTCTAGAGCTCCCACTGCAATACATACATACAACCCTAGAGCTTATGAAGTGGAGCACAATTTTACAGAAATATTTTTTGAATGTACTTGTACATTGTACTCCTAGGCAGGTCTGGACTGGGACAAAAAAAATGGCCCTGGCATTTTTGGCTTAGACCGGCCCCTCATAATTAGTCCTGGTTTAGTCCTGGTTCAAACCTGATTTAGTCCTGGTTTCGTCCTGGTTCAATCCTGATTTAGTCCTAGTTTAGTCCTGGTTCAATCCTGATTTATTCCTGGTTTCGTCCTGGTTCAATCCTGATTTAGTCCTAGTTTAGTCCTGGTTCAATCCTGATTTATTCCTGGTTTCATCCTGGTTCAATCCTGATTTAGTCCTAGTTTAGTCCTGGTTCAATCCTGATTTATTCCTGGTTTCGTCCTGGTTCAATCCTGATTTATTCCTGGTTTCGTCCTGGTTCAATCCTGATTTAGTCCTAGTTTAGTCCTGGTTCAAGCCTGATTTATTCCTGGTTTCGTCCTGGTTCAATCCTGATTTAGTCCTAGTTTAGTCCTGGTTCAATCCTGATTTATTCCTGGTTTCGTCTTGGTTCAATCCTGATTTAGTCCTAGTTTAGTCCTGGTTCAATCCTGATTTAGTCCTAGTTTAGTCCTGGTTCAGTCCTTAATTGTGGGCCGGTCTCTAAGTAAAACAAAAAAATAAACAAAAAAAGAAGAAGGGCATCGGCCCCTAGGACTGTCGGCCCACCGGGAAAATACCCGGTATGCCCAATTACCAGTCCAGGCCTGCTCCTAGGTACTGTTTCTTATTGTTATTACTTGTATAACTCCACTGTATGGTCCTAACGTGCAATATCGTTTTTCAATACTCTCCTTGTTACTGTTTTATTATCAGAATCAGAATCAGAAAGACTTTTATTGCCATTGTCAAGTGAACAGAATTGACAAAAACTAGGAACTTGTCTCGGTGATAAGGTGCGAAAATAAAACACTAAATAATAATAGTAATAACTAGAGTATAGACACTAAATAATAATAATAATAATAACTAAAATATAGCTATAATATAATAAAAAAATAAACAATCCAAATAACAAAAAGGTTCAGATTATTACTTATTCTATTATTACTTATTTTATTATTATTACTACTTATTTTTATGCCATTCCTGTCTGCATGCACGTTTCTTTCTTGTTCAAACTGTCCCTACCTGGAGCTACTGTGTGAGATCAATAAAGTCTTATCTTATCTTACCTTATTGAGTGCCCGTAAGGTATTTAACTCAATAAACTTAATTAAGTTTACCACAAATCGCTTGTACTGGTTAACTGTGTTGGTTGAGTCTATCTAATGTAATAAAACCCTTTGTTCAGACAGCATAAAACAGTTTGTCATTATTTACGTGTTAGCTGGCCACTCAGCTCACAGTTTGTGGCTGTTTTGTCTCAAAGTTTAAACAAATAATGTGTTTTCTGTCCATACGCTGTAGCTGTCAGTCTTATCTGAGGGGAGAGGGTGTGCCGCTCTCTGCGTACTCTGTAGCTCTTGTATTTGGGCCATGGTCGGCGCTGGATGAGATCACAGAGATTGTCTTTTTTCCCTCTTGATTAAAGTCAGTAAGGGGAAACCAGGCAGCAAGCTTTAATATTCATTTTGTTACGTGATGGTCATTAGACAAATGTGTCTGTGAAGAGGAACTGTTTGTCTTTGTAAGCCTTTAACTTTATCACGGTTTTATTAATTCACTTATCCTATATCTACAGTAAAAGGGAGTCATAATTAAATATTGTAGGCAAAGCAAATTTGTGTTTTATTAAGTCTTTATCATTTTATATGATGATACATTCAAATTAGATACAACATTAAAGCACTGGTGTCCGTCTGATGATCTGCTAAAGCCTTCAGTGACCTTCTGGCCTGGTCGCTTTAGTTAAACTTATAATAATAGTATTAAAAGTATTTTCCATGTCTGTGTGTTCACGCTGCTAACATCTGCACTACAAGGTGAAATGGAGAATGAATGTGACAACCTTGTGACTATTACCCAAGGTTTATACAGCACTCAAGTCAGCCCTAACAGTGAGAACAGTGAGACGATACTACTGAACAATAGTTCAGTAGTTGTGAGTGAATATATATTTTCTTAACTTACCCTCTATTATGTCTCAATGTGCGGTCATTGTCTATGGCAAACACACTTAAAGGAGAATTAACGGGTTTTTTTTTACAATCTGAGCCTTATTTCGGTAATAAAACAAGTTGTTTTACTCACCCATAGCACTTTGGTGTCATATGGAGCATTTCCGGAGATGTTTTAGTTTAGTGATCTCCGTAACGTGAGTTCTCGGGGCATATGTTTGCGGTCTCCAAATAACACAAACTTTAGCACTTTTCAAATCATAGAAGCCCAATGTCTTAGTCTACACTTTCGTTTGAGTCAAAAGTGGCCTGTAATCCGAGATTTATCCATAATTTACAGCTTTGCGTTTCATGTTTGGATCCCGAGAGCTGAGAGCGAAATAAACTGTGACTCTGCACATGCGCACTGGCCTCCTCATCTACTCGAAATTATGGCTATATCTCGGATTACAGGCCACTTTTGACTCAAACAAAAGTGTAGACTAAGACATTGAGCTTCTATGATTTAAAAAGTGCTAAAGTTTGTGTTATTTGGAGACTGCAAACATATGCCCCGAGAACTCATGTTACGGATATCGCTAATCTAAAACATCTCTGGAAGTGCTCCAAATGACACCAAAGTGCTATGGGTGAGTAAAACAACTTGTTTTATTACCACAATAAGGCTCAGATTGTAAAAAACGTTAATTCTCCTTTAAGGGCCATAAGTGTGTATGCCATAGACAACATGCAAAAACACTAAATTAACGATAACGTTAAAGGTGCACAGCATAAATTTTCTGATTGAAGATCAGCCCCCTGTTGTCTCCTTGGGGGTGAAAGTACTATACCTGAAATGTTCCACAGTATGGCATTAAACTTATACAGCTCTGGAAAAAAATAAGACACCACTGCATTTTTTTTCTGAAATCAGCATCTCTACATGTATTACAGCCATTCCATTCAGCGTCTGTTGAATTCCAACACAAACACAAAGCTGAGCTACTTCAGTTCTTGCACCAGGAGTGGAATAAAGTCACCCAAGAACAATGTGAAAGACTTGTGGAGAGCATGTCAAGACACATGAAAGCTGTGATTAAAAATAAAGGTTACTGCATCAAATATTGATTTCTGAACTCTTCTTAAGTGTAAACATTAGTATTATTTTGTTTTAAAATGAATTTGATCTTGTTTCTTTGCATTGTTTGAGGTCTGAAAACAGACCTCAAACCTTTTTTGTTATTTTGACCATTTGTCATTTTCTGCAAATAAATGCTCTAAATGATAATATTTTTATTTGGAATTTGGAGGAAATGTTGTCAGTAGTTTATAGACTCAAACAAAAATGTTCCTTTTGCCCAAACACATACCTATAGGTAGTAAAATAATAAAAACTGATAATTTTGCAGTGGTCTCTTACTTTTTTCCAGAGCTGTATTTGGAGTTCTTTTTATTTACACTATATTCATTCAGGGTTTTAGTGTGTGGGGTCATTTGGGATTTACTTTTCCAGCCAATTAAAATCTTACACCTTCAGTAAGATTGTGTGTAGGCTGACCTAACGGGACATCATGACCAGAGATGCACCACACAGAAAGAATCTGCATGGTCCAGGAATAGACCTAGAAACCTTCTTGGTGTGAGGCGAGAGTGCTTAACATGGGGAAATTGAGAGAATAATAAATGACTCAACTAGAAGATAAACAAAACTATACTCAAAGAAGAAAAACAAACTACCTGTATATAAAATTGAACATTGTGTTTACAAAAAGTTTTTGTTATTTTGACCATTTGTCATTTTCTGCAAATAAATGCTGTAAATGATTATATTTTATGTGGAATTTGGGGGAAATGTTGTCAGTAGTTTAAAGACTCAAACAAAAATGTGCCCAAACACATACCTATAAGCAGTAAAATCAGAAAAACTGATCATTTTCTCTTATTTTTTTCCAGAGCTGTATACAGTATCTCCCATTTATTAAGTTTGAGCTGTTGTAATTGCTCCAAAATGCACTGCCTCTCGAGAGATCCGATCTGAAACTTGACCTGGTAGAGTCAGCCGTTTGTCTCCATAGAGAGAAATATGTTTAATGCCACACTCTGGAATGTTCCAGGCAAAACATTAACATCAATACAACCCATAAAGAGCTCATTTAACAGTATAGTTTAAAGGTAAAATTGTATTATCAGGCTAAAAGGTAATCATATTTTCAAGAAAGGCATCAAACTTTCCATGAAATCACTTTTAAAGGACACTCAAAATGCATTCATCATAATTTTCGATCCACAGTATTGATGGAAACGAATAAATAAGTGAAATCCTGAAATCCAGTTTAGTCAGGCAGAGACAGAAAATTCAATTCCCAGACCAGAAGAGCCTCAGGACACGGACCTCGTCTAAACTGAAACGTACTGATCTGAAACGATCTAGATCTGCAGTCTAGATCTAGGCTTTTTGTTAAAGATGAGAGGAAATCCTTCTCGCTTCTATATTCATGAGGACTTTCAATCAAGCTAATAACATCCACCACACAAACATGAGCACCGGGGTTTCTGTTTTCAAGCCGTAATCAGAGAAAATCAGTGAGCGATACATAAAATCATGAAATCAGCAGGATGTTTCTTTTTGTGGTCGCTTGGAGTTCACCATCTGTCTTTGTTCACAATCTATTCACCTGTCTCCATCCCAGTGCGTCTTTCATCTCATACAAACTGTGACGAATTAAAGGTGCACCGCGTAACATTTTTGGAGTCCGCCAGTCCGCTAGCTGCTTGTCTCCACGAAAATGTTATTGCTTTGTCTAGAATGCTTCACAGTATAGATTAAACCTGTCTGTCACGAGGGAGATGAGCAGGTTACAGCACTACGCTACATTAGAATTCCGATCAGTGGAAAGTCACCCCTATTCATAAAAGGAATTGTTGTATTTTTGAGCAATAAAAACACCCGTAATGAATAGATGCTACATGTACAGCTCTGGAAAAAAAAAAAAAGAGACCACAGCATTTTTTTCTGAAATCAGCATCTCTACATGTATTACAGCCATTCCATTCCAGCGTCTGTTGAATTCCAACACAAACACAAAGCTGAGCTACTTCAGGTCTTGCACCAGGAGTGGAATAAAGTCACCCAAGAACAATGTGAAAGACTGGGACTAAACCAGGTCTGAACCAAGACTAAAACAGGTCTAAACTAGGAATAAACCAGGGATAAACCAGGACTAAACCAGGTTAAAATAGGGTCTAAACCAGGACTAAACCAGGACTAAACTAGGATTAAATCAGGCCTGTTGGACTGTACCAGGACTAAACCAGGTTAAAAATGGGACTAAACCAGGACTAAACAAGGACCAAACCCGGTCTGAACCAAGACTAAACCAAGTCTAAACTAGGACCCAAGAACAATGTGACAGACTTGTGGAGAGCATGCCAAGACGCATGAAAGCTGTGATTAAAAATAAGGGTTATTGCACCAAATATTGATTTCTGAACTCTTCTTAAGTGTAAACATTAGTATTATGTTGTTTTAAAATGAATTTGATCTTGTTTCTTTGCATCGTTTGAGGTCTGAAAACATGTATCTTTTTTGTTATTTTGACCATTTGTCATTTTCTGCAAATAAACATTCTAAATGATAATATTTTATTTGGAATTTGGGGGAAATGTTGTCAGTAGTTTATAGACTCAAACACGATGGCGGCACGGTGGCTGAGTGAGCAAGAAGGTTCCGGGTTCGATCCCCGGGTCCCCCGAGCCTTTCTGTGTGGAGTTTGCATGTTCTCCTCGTGTCTGGGTGGGTTTCCTCCGGGCACTCCGGTTTCCCCCATCAACCCAAAACATGCTCCAGGTAAAATCCTCCAGCTTAGGTCCTGACCAAACCAAAAGCAAGAAGATCATGAAGATGGTCCTCGGCCGCAGTAATGTGCTGCCCACTGCTCCACAGCATGGGTTAAATGCAGAGAAGAATTTCTCCAGTGTGAGATCAATAAAGTTTCTTCTTCTTCTTCTTCTTCTTCTTCTTCTTCTTCTTCTTCTTCTTCTTCTTCTTCTTCTTCTTCTTCTTCTTCTTTTGCCCAAACACATACCTTTATCCATAGTTTCGAGTAGATGAGGAGGACAGTGGGCATGTGCGGAGTCACAGCTTATTTCGCTCTCAGCTCTTGGGACCCAAACATAAAACGCAAAGCTGTAAATTATGGATAAATCTCGGATTACAGGCCACTTTTGACTCAAACGAAAGTGTAGACTAAGACATTGAGCTTCTATGATTTGAAAAGTGCTAAAGTTTGTGTTATTTGGAGACCGCAAACATATGCCCCGAGAACTCACGTTACGGATATCGCTAAACTAAAACATCTCCGGAAATGCTCCAAATGACACCAAAGTGCTATGGGTGAGTAAAACAACTTGTTTTATTACCAAAATAAGACTCAGATTGCAAAAAACGTAAATTCTCCTTTAAGTAGTAAAATCAGAAAAACTGATCATTTTGCGGTGGTCTCTTATTTTTTTCCAGAGCTGTATATGTTTAAAGTCATACCATGGAACATTCCAGGCAAAGCAATAACATCTCCGTGGAGACAGCGGACCCTCCATCAGAAAAGTTGCACAGTGCGCCTTTAATTTTCACATCAAGTAAACATGATGGCCTCATAATATTTGAACGATGGATAAACTACACGATTCTGGCTCCATAACCTTTCACCCCTGCCAGGAGGTTTCCATGACAACGCGTTAGCATATCTCTGTCTAAATCAATCAGGCCGCTGCGTTAATGGCCCTATGATTATGACCGCCGTTTGTTGAGCCATTTTCCTTCGGCTCTTCTCCGTAGAAAGCGAACCCCCCTGTGCCGCAGCTCATCAAACCTCTGCTCTCACAATGGCCTGAAACAGGATACATTACCATGGTGATTTGATTTCTCTGGCCGTTCTTGTCTCTTTGTTCCTGCTGCAAATCGTATCATCTTTAAGTGGGATTGCTGAAGCTCAACAAACTGACCAGTGACCAGGCCTTTCAGATTTTGACATTCGCCGCAATAAATATAAACACTAATTCATGCCGCTGACACAATATGAGCAGATTTAGACGACCACAAAAACTAATCTAATCTACTACTACTACTGCTAAAACTACGACAATATTCTTCAAAAATCATGAGCTGTAATAAATAAACAGCTGAATGAAACACTTTAGTTCTCAGCTCGCATCTGCAGTGAGTCATAGAAGTTATAAATTCAACCTTTTACGGCTTAAATCTTATCATAGACCAAACATTTTACACTAGTGAAAAGAAAATGCACACATGACCCCAAAAATATAGTTTAATCTTTTATATACTGAAGTTGTAATAGTAAAATAGTACCGTAATTGGGTTAGGGTTGTGAAGAAGGCTGGTTCATTTAAGATTTGCAAGAACGAATGTGTTAAACTGAATTGACTTTTTATTTGGATCTATGCGCCTAATGGTTTGGTGGTTTGCTCAAGCGTGTGACAACTCTCTAAACGAAAGACATCTTTAAACTCAACATAATACTTACAAATCGTGGTTTTGTTGTTGTGCTATTCAACTCAAATAAGACAGTGCTATAGCGGGAGCTTCATCTAATCACATCTAAGGGGTTATTTTCAGGGGAAATCTCCAAGTGATAAGTGAATTTTCAGCACTATTTTATTGGTAGGATCACATGAGACTATAAAAATGTCACAACAGTTGCGCATAAAAATGTTATGACTAAACATACTAAGAAAGTAATAGGCCTATATCAGGGGTGTCCAAACTTTTTTCATCAAGGGCCACATATCTAAACACAGATGAAGCAGAGGGACGATCGAGGGCCATAAACTGGTGCTCAGTACAGTCAGTCATTGAAATATCTGCATGTTTAACACGTTAGAATGAGCTATCAGTCCTTTATTCATGCCAAGATCCTCAAAACAACACAATAAATATTAAATATTGTATTATCAAGGTAGATTTTCAAAAAACTTGCAGTCAAAAGTTCTGCTCAAGGTAATTTTGGCCAATTCACCAGGAAAAAATTGTCTGAGGGCCGCATTTGGCCCATGGGCCATAGTTTGGACATGCCTGGCCTATATTAATGTTAAAGAGGGGGGTATTTTACTTCTATGGGGTATTAACTGGTAACATAACATATTTAGATCACCATGTTTGACAATGCTTTATTCACAGAAAACAACATATTGACAAGACACTTCTGTATTTTTGATGAGGGAACAACGTTACAACATCGTAGAAAACTCAAAAAAATGATTCTGCATAATACTCCCTCTATAAATAATTACAATGTTTGGTTGTTGACAACAAAACTAATGCTAAAGGGGTAACGCAGAATCAAATGTCAAACCTTAAACTTTCAGCCAGTGCATTTCACATTTATGACTACAACCTTCACTTCTATCAATATTAATAAAACAAAATTGCAACTCCTACTTGTTTTTTGTATTGTATTTTTAGTTCTGTAAGTTGGCGCTGGAGCCAACAGAACACAAATACACAGAGTGTTTACACAAGCTGGAACAGATGATGTGTGGTAAAAGAACAAATAAACGGTGTCAGGAGCGATAGTGGAGAGAGCAGAAAGTGCTGCAGGCTCTGGCACTGGGGACACAGGTAGACACAGACAAACTGGAGATAGTGAGTTTATCTTTAAGAGTGCCAAGGATGGAATGACGTTCTTCCAGATGGCTCCTGCATTATTGAACTGTTTTCAGTACTGGAGTCTGTTTGGGACAAATCACTTTCAGATTGTTATTGTTGTTAATAGCCTCAAAGCTCTCACACAATCGCACCCACTTCACTGACCTATAGGGGGCAGTGGAGCTCATTATTGATTAATGCCCTGGACTAGCTATTACTGAATTCTTCTTCTCAACTCTTTTTGTTTTTTACTTGAGTAACTTACTTTGAGGTAGTTAGTAGGCAGGTCTGGACTGGGACAAAAAAATGGCCCTGGCATTTTTGGCTTAGACCGGCCCCTCATAATTAGTCCTGGTTTAGTCCTGATTTAGACCTGATTAGTCCTGGTTTAGTCCTAGTTCAGTCCTGATTTAGTCCTGGTTTAGGCCTGGTTCAGACCTGATTTAGTCCTGGTTCAGACCTGATTTAGTCCTGGTTTAGTCCTGGTTTAGTCCTGGTTCAGACCTGTTTTAGTCCTGATTTAGACTTGATTAGTCCTGGTTCAATCCTGATTTAGTCCTGGTTTAGTCCTGGTTCAGACCTGTTTTAGTCCTGATTTAGACCTGATTAGTCCTGGTTCAAACATGATTTAGTCCTGGTTTAGTCCTGGTTCAGACCTGTTTTAGTCCTGATTTAGACCTGATTAGTCCTGGTTCAAACATGATTTAGTCCTGGTTTAGTCCTAAATTGTGGGCCGGTCTCTAAGTAAAAAAAAAAAAAAAAGAAAAAAGAAGGGCATCAGCCCCTAGGACTGTCGGCCCACCGGGAAAATGCCCGGTATGCCCGATTACCAGTCCAGGCCTGTTAGTAGGGTTAGTTCTCAAAAGCCATAAACACAAACAGACTCCCTCACACCTCATTGCACAAAACAAGCGTACGAGGATTTGTCAATTTGTAGGATACTATTATGTTGTTTGTTGTTGTTTTTTTATCCCATAACATGGCTACATTTCCCTGCATTACTCTCTCTATAAAGGCTTACCAGTCAGTAAAGGCGGTTTGATTATATCCTAGTTTTACATCACAAATTTATTTTTCTGCAAAACCATTTACAGTGGTACCTCACCTTACGAATGACCCAACAAATTTCAAGTTACGAAACGCCTTCACAGTAAATTTTGGTCTCTAGATACGAAAGAAAATTCAAGTTACGAAAAGTGAAATCTCAAAAATTCAAATAATGCGCGCTCAACCAAACACATTATAGCTTTTCTCAGACTGGATTTAAACCCCTCTCACACCTGTCCCCCGTTCAAACACCCAAACCCCAACAGATTCCCAACAAGACGTATCAATAGTGAAGTGTGTGGGGGGAAGCGGGAGGGGGGAGAAGACTGCGCGCGGACATGTGTGATAGCGCAGCATGACCCGGCGCGGAGCTGCCAGCAGGTCTAGACCAAGGTCTAAACCTGGACTGGACCAGGACTAAACCTGGACCAAACCAGGACCAAACCCGGACCAAACCAGGACCAAACCAGGACTAGACCAGGTGGATTAAATTATTTCCTGGTTTCGTTTCGAGTCACAGTTGAGGGGAGCAGCGAGCAGGACAGCACGCAGTCTGAGCGCATGAACGCATGAACGAGACCCATGCAAGAGCCGCGGTGGTCTGGACTAAACCAGGACTAAACCAGGACTAAACCAGGAGGAGCCGCAGTGGTCTGGACTAAACCAGGACTAGACCAGGACTAGACCAGGTGGACCAAAGCGCCGCGCGCGTCCACCCCCTGGCCTCACCTCGAGCCACAGCCGAGGCGAGCCACCACTCGCACGCAAGAGCCGCGGTGGTCCAGACCCGCTCCAGACCTGCCCGCGTAAGGTGCTCACAGAGCGGCCTGGATAGAACCGTGATGTCGGCCTCTTCAAGACCTCCAGGCCGGTGACCGGGACAATCCCCGGACCCATGCCCGCTTAGGGAGCTCTTAAGGCGGGCTGGCAGTGTACCCCTGGGTCCAAGTTTGAGTGTCCAAACGAGAGACAAACGCGAGAAAAGTCCAAATCCAGTCTGAGAAACCAATCAGGAGGCAGAACACAATGTTACACTATAAAAAAAGTTACACTATAAAAAAAAAAACTTGGATCGGGGCCTTGTGTAGTGAGACGCGCACCTTAACCAGCGGGCCAATCACGTAGCGCCCCAAGCCTTGATGAGGGAGACTGGTTTCACCTGTTGCACTCTCTCCTCACCTCTGGCATCCAACACGGTGTAGCAGCCACTGGGACAAGAAGGCTCCGTGTTTTATATTAACTTAAACCCGCTCAATTCCCGGTCTACGGTCGTGACTTGAAGCTGCGGCACGTTGCTCCGTCCTGCCTTATTGGTGAGTGGAGACGTATTCGTTCATAAAACTGGTTACGCTGGGTCTAAACCGCTACTTCTGTAGGCAGTGTCTGTGTGCGGACTGTCCCTGGCGGGTGCGTGTACAAGCTGTATTGGGTGAGTAATAAACCGGGATTTCATTCCTAGAATGTACTCGTTCTGAGTTCCCTTATCATGCGTTGCTCCGGCAGGCTTAGGCAGAGCAGGTGTGTCCTGCGTTCCACCCCCCTCTCGTTCCGAGCGGAGCGTCTCCTCGGTGAGTGCACGGGGCCGTGCCCATTTATTAAATCTCCCTGTTGGGTCTTAAATTTACCTTTTTTCAGGCTTTTGAGTTCCCCGCGGGCCTCCCCTGTGGGATTGGGTCATCCCCTCTGGAGCTAGCTTTCCCCCGGCGGAGTTTGTCGCTCCTCTGGGCCTGGACGCCTCCTACCTTCGTGGTGTCGGCCCCTAATGGACAGTACCATTGCCGTATTCACCGGTCGAGTTATAACTTTTTTTGGTTAATATTTTATTGTGTGTGTGTGTGAGTGAAAGGAATTGTAAACATTGTTTAAAACATTTTAATATGGAATAATAAATTTTTGTATCATTTTGTAAACTGGTGTCTTGCCTACTGCTTATGAATTACCCCCCCACTCGGTCACTACATACTTGGCGTTGCTGGCAGGATCGGGCTTGAATTTTATGGAGGCAAGACACCATTTTAATATACTTTTTTGTGTGTAAAATCTTGTTTTTAGCATTGACAGTGTTTTTCCTTTTTCTGTAGCAGTGTTATACATGTGAGGCAGGAGACCAGTAGTAGCAGCACACTGTTTCATGTCATTTTGATTGTGTTTTTGCATGTTATGTTTTGGTTTGCTGTGTCTATTTAGTATTTAGCTGTGTTCTTTATTGCATGTTTTGTTTTTAGACATGTACATAATGCTACTCTGTTTCTTCTAGCTCTGCCAATATTGAAAGCACCTTGCTCCAGATAAAAGTGAAACGGCATTTTTAGTAAGTTGTAGCGCGTTTTTGTAAAGTGAATATGGAGGGTCAGCTATTGGAGTTACAGGAAATGGTCATCCAGCTGAGGGCTGAGAATGAACGGCTGCGCCAAGAGCGCCTATCTGCTTCTGATGCGAGTGCAGGGACGTCCTCTGCACCCACTGCACATGGTGTTCCCTCACAGGTTACCGGGGGTGTTGACCGACTGGTTTTCATCCCACGGGATCGTAAATGCCCCATGTTTAGGGGTAAGAAAGGCATTAGTTTGGGCGAGTGGTTAGAGGAAGCAGAAGCATGCATGCGGGCCAGACATTTATCTTTAACTGACCAAGCATTTTTTTCTTTTTGACCATTTGGAAGGGGAGGCTCGCGAGGAAATTAAATTTAGATCTGTAGAAGAGCGACATGACCCAACTAGGATCATTGCGATCTTACAGGAGCTTTATGGATGTGCAGAGTCCTATGTTGCCCTGCAGGAGGCGTTTTTTTCTCGGCGACAGCAGGAGGGGGAGACTTTGCTTGAATACTCCCTTGCTTTGAAGTCTTTGATGGAAAGGGTGAAACGGCGCGCTCCAGATAATGTTCCAAATTCTGAAATATTGTTGCGTGATCAATTTGTGGAGCAGGTTTTAGACTGCGCGCTTCGTCGAGAATTAAAACAGTTTGTCCGTCGCACGCCTACAGCTACGTTGTTGGATGTCAGAGGTGAAGCAATGAGATGGGAGCGTGAGGGGTTGCCATCGGGTGTGCGTGGCCGGAGTAATTCTGTCCCTTCAGCCTTGGGTTTTCAATGCATGGTGCAGGGTGGCCGCCAGCGGTTGGATCCGCCGGCCTCTGAGGTTAGTGAGATGAAGGAGCTGCTACGACGTCAGCAGGAACAATTGGACAAACTGACGCAGAGCATCACAAGGCTACAGACTACTCACTCGCGCCACCGTCCCCAGAATTTACGCAGCCGCTCCCCTCGTCCAGGTCCAATAATTTGTAACCGTTGCCAACAGCCTGGACACATCGCTCGGCATTGTGATGGACCACGTGTTTCACATCCTCCGTTAGTGCATAATGATGTTCATCCACCACAGTCGTCGGAAAACTAATGCCCACCATGCTGCCGAGCCACAGCTCAGGTGGGGCATCCACTGGCTCCGAAGACGCAAGGATTATGTTGGAAGACGTTCCGAAGTTGATTTCCATGTGTCCCCACCTTGACGTAGGTATGGGTGGCGCCCTGTACCTTGTCTTGTAGACACTGGATCTATGGTTTCTACAATTACAGAAAGTTTCTTTCGCACACATTTTGAACCCTGGGGTGATGAACGCCTTAAAGCCTGTCATTGGTTAGAGCTTAAAGCTGCCAATGGGTTAACTATCCCTTATATTGGGTATCTTGAACTTGACGTTGTTCTTTGTGGGAAGTTGATGCCTCAATGCGGTGTTTTGGTGGTGAAGGATCCACCGGGGCGGATTGCATCTCAAGTCCCCGGTGTCCTAGGAATGAACATCATTAGTAAATGTTACCGGGAGCTGTTTGGTCAGTATGGACCTACCTTGTTTGGAGAAACGTTGGTGTCGTTTCCAGCGCCCTTAGCTGACGCTTTGCAGAAATGTCATGTAGCTAGCATCAGGCCAGTTTTAAACAACTTGGGGAAAGCAAGGGTTCGAGGAAAGAAGGCTTGTCGTATACCTGGAGGAGCAATGAAGATTGTAACGGCGACATGCTCAGAATATTTTTCTGAGGGGACCGTGCTATTTGAGCCACCGGAATCTGGCTTACCGGCGGGTCTTCTGGCGTCTCCCGCCTTGGTCCGCGTTATTCGGGGAACTGTTTATATCCCCGTGGTGAACGTTGGGGTTACTGAGGTGCTTCTCTATTCTCGTACTGTTATTGGCACTCTGGATGATGTCAGAGTTGTCAGCCTGCCCACCGGTGTTGAAGTTTCATCTATTTCTGCCCAAGTGGCGGGACACACTGGTTCCTCAGTCCTCGATCAGATTGAGTCGATTGACTTTTCACATTTGTCTTCTGATGACCGCAATGCGGCTTTTTCTCTGCTTCAGAAACATGCGTCTGTCTTCTCCGCTAATGAACAAGACCTCGGCTGTACGAATCTCATCTCTCATGACATCCCGTTGCTCGATGACATTCCCATTCGGCAAAGGCATCGCCGTATTCCACCTTCTGAATATGAGGTTGTGAAAGAGCACATCAACCAGCTGTTGGAAACCAAGGTCATAAGGGAGAGTTCGAGCCCCTATGCTTCACCAATAGTGCTTGTCCGCAAAAAGGACGGGAGCTTACGGCTTTGTGTAGATTACAGACAACTAAATTCCAAGACGAGGAAGGACGCATTTCCACTCCCACGGATAGAAGAAACATTGGATTCTTTGTCGGGTGCTTGTTGGTTCTCCACAATGGACCTTGCAAGTGGGTACAATCAAGTGCCAGTCACTGAAGGAGATAAGCCTAAAACTGCCTTTTGTACCCCCTTCGGTTTGTTCGAATGGAACCGAATGCCGTTTGGTCTTTGTAACGCTCCCAGCACTTTTCAGAGGCTGATGCAGCGGATTTTTGGAAGTCAGCAGGGCCAATCGTTACTTTTATATCTGGACGATATCGTGGTCTTCTCTTCTGACACCCGCCAGCACCTGGAAAGGTTGGATGGAGTGTTAAGCAGGCTGCATTTGGAAGGTCTTAAAGTCAAGCTTTCAAAGTGCAATTTCTTCAAGCAGGAAGTCAATTACTTGGGTCATGTAATCTCTGATCGTGGTGTGTCTTGTGACCCTGAAAAGGTCAGAGCAGTGGCTGAATGGCCGGTTCCCACCACGGTTTCCGAACTTCGATCCTTCATCGGATTTGCAAGTTACTATCGACGTTTCGTGGAAGGGTTTGCGAGGCTAGCTGCGCCCTTACATCGGAAGGTGGCTGAACTATCAGGCAAGTCCAAGAGAACTAAAAATCGTGATATTGAGGACTGGGACCAGGAATGCCAGGAACACTTCGAGATCTTGAAGATGAAGCTTATAAGGGCACCTGTACTGGCATATGCAGACTTCACTTTGCCATTCATCCTTGAGGTGGATGCAAGCTTTTGTGGCCTGGGAGCAGTGCTCTCTCAGGAGCAAGAGGGAAAAGTGCGTCCCATTGCCTATGCAAGTAGAGGGTTGCGAAGAACTGAACGAAACATGTCAAATTATAGTTCGATGAAGCTTGAACTTCTTGCTTTGAAGTGGGCAATCAGTGAAAAATTTCGAGAGTATCTTCTTGGCCACAAGTGTGTGGTATATACAGACAACAACCCGTTGAGCCACTTGTTGACTGCCAAATTGGGAGCTGTCGAACAGCGCTGGGCTGCGCAACTCGCATCTTTTGACTTCGAACTGCGCTATCGGTCTGGGAAAAGTAATGTTAATGCAGACGCCCTGTCACGCCAGAAAGACCTTAACCCAGAGGACATGGCTGCTTTGGGCCCCGGGTCAATGGTGCCAGTTTCTTTACAGCAGGCGGCACCTTTGCAGATGGTCGAGGTGACTCAGACTGTGGTGTTTGCTTTGCCTAGTCATTCCCCAAGCGACGTTAAGGCCCTTCAGGACGCAGATCCTGTTATTCAGGAGGTAGCAACTTTTTGGAGACAACGCCGACTGCCAACTGCAGAGGAGAAGAAGAACTGCTCGGCTGCTGCTTTGGTTTTATTCCGGCAGTGGGACCGCTTAGTTGAAAGAAATGAATTGTTGTATCGTAAGATCTACCGCCCTGAGGGTGGCGAGGCCGTGTTTCAGTTGCTCCTACCCTTGGCTATGATTGAGGAGGTGTTAACTCACTTGCATCAAGATCATGGACATCAAGGGGTCGCGAGAACACTTGCACTCCTGCGCTCACGATGTTATTGGCCAGGGATGTCAAAGGTTGTCAGTGATTGGTGTAGGCAGTGCGAACGTTGCCAGATCGCGAAGGATGCTCGTCCAGCTGCTCGCGCTTCCATGGGCCATTTGTTGGCCTCCCGACCTAATGAGATGCTTGCACTTGATTTCACTTTGTTGGAGCCCTCGCAACAAGGGTTTGAGGACGTGCTTGTCATTACTGATGTTTTCAGTAAGTATACACTGGCCTTGCCGACAAGGGACCAGCGCGCTTCGACAGTGGCAGAGATTCTGGTCTCTGACTGGTTTTCTAAGTTTGGTGTCCCCTCCCGAATTCATTCAGATCAGGGACGCTGTTTTGAGAGCCTGTTGTTGCGACAATTGTCATCTTTATGGGATCTCCAAATCTAGAACAACGCCGTACCATCCATCCGGCAATGGGCAGTGCGAGCGATTTAATCGCACCCTGCATGACTTACTTCGCACGTTGCCTGTGTCTAGGAAACGTGACTGGAGTTCCTGTTTGCCACAAATCTTGTATGCCTACAACACCACCCCCCACCAGTCTACTGGCGAATCTCCCTTCTATTTGATGTTTGGTCGAGAACCAAAGCTGCCAGTTGACTTTTTGTTGGGCCAGGCTGAGGACCCTCTTGATGGCGACCCCCATGAATGGATTATGGAGCACCAAACCCGCCTAAAATTGGCGTTTGAGGGGCGAAGGAACGGTTGAGACATGCTGCTGAACGCCGGAAGGTTCTGCATGACCAACAGGTGCATGATAAGCCCCTGGAGGAAGGAGAAACTGTTTTGGTGCGCAACACTGGTTTGCGAGGTCGCTGCAAAACCCATGACCGGTGGTCATCAGTCTTGCACATTGTTTTGCAAGCGCCAAGGGACGGCGGGGCTGTATACACCATCGCTCCACTGAATGACCAGGCGAAGGTGAAGCGGGTCCATCGCTCTTTAGTAAAGGCGTGGATTGGTGTGACCCCTTTGGAGGCTAACCCGAGTGGTGTTCCCCCTGTAGTTGGGAACAATCGTTCGCTTAGCGGATCATCTGGTGAGGACTTGTGGTACATTGAACCTGGACAACCAGTTGCATTAGAGCCAGAGCTTGGCATGTTCAGTGGGTCCAGTAGGTTGAATCCTACCCAGTTACAGCCTCAGTTGGAAAGGTCTGACGCTGCTGCCACTGGCCTTCTGACAGCTTCAGAGCCACCTTCATCTCCTGCGCTAGCCGATGGCCCACGGAGGTCGGCGCGTTCCACCGCTGGTTGCCACCCTAATCCTCACAATTTGCCTCGTTCTGTATTGGACAACCAAATTTGGGAGTCGGCCATTTGGTCTAAGACAGTCGATCGTCGGGTCGACGATCCAACTGGGGGGGCAGAATGTAGTGAGACGCGCACCTTAACCAGCGGGCCAATCACGTAGCGCCCCAAGCCTTGATGAGGGAGACTGGTTTCACCTGTTGCACTCTCTCCTCACCTCTGGCATCCAACACGGTGTAGCAGCCACTGGGACAAGAAGGCTCCGTGTTTTATATTAACTTAAACCCGCTCAATTCCCGGTCTACGGTCGTGACTTGAAGCTGCGGCACGTTGCTCCGTCCTGCCTTATTGGTGAGTGGAGACGTATTCGTTCATAAAACTGGTTACGCTGGGTCTAAACCGCTACTTCTGTAGGCAGTGTCTGTGTGCGGACTGTCCCTGGCGGGTGCGTGTACAAGCTGTATTGGGTGAGTAATAAACCGGGATTTCATTCCTAGAATGTACTCGTTCTGAGTTCCCTTATCATGCGTTGCTCCGGCAGGCTTAGGCAGAGCAGGTGTGTCCTGCGTTCCCCCCCCTCTCGTTCCGAGCGGAGCGTCTCCTCGGTGAGTGCACGGGGCCGTGCCCATTTATTAAATCTCCCTGTTGGGTCTTAAATTTACCTTTTTTCAGGCTTTTGAGTTCCCCGCGGGCCTCCCCTGTGGGATTGGGTCATCCCCTCTGGAGCTAGCTTTCCCCCGGCGGAGTTTGTCGCTCCTCTGGGCCTGGACGCCTCCTACCTTCGTGGTGTCGGCCCCTAATGGACAGTACCATTGCCGTATTCACCGGTCGAGTTATAACTTTTTTTGGTTAATATTTTATTGTGTGTGTGTGTGAGTGAAAGGAATTGTAAACATTGTTTAAAACATTTTAATATGGAATAATAAATTTTTGTATCATTTTGTAAACTGGTGTCTTGCCTACTGCTTATGAATTACCCCCCCACTCGGTCACTACACTTGGAACGAATCAGGCTTTTTCCATTGAAATAGCTACTCAACTTACGAATTTTTCACGTTACTGTCAAGGTATCAGTAATGGTAAATGGTGCATTACATAATCCTTTGTAAGTTACAGGAAGTAACGCGAGAGTTCGTCACGAGAACGAGTGTTCGAGTTCATGTATGCAAGAGACTGGACGAGCGAAATAAACACGAGTCCGATTCAATAAGCTGTGTCGGCCAACAGTTTGTTTGACATGGTGTCAGAAGTTCTCTAAGAGAGAGAAGAACTCACTACAATGGCAAGGTTTAAGCCTCCGGAGAATTTCAACTTCGAAAAACCGGGAGAATGGCCGTCGTGGAGACAGAGATTCACGCGATTCAGGTCAGCTTCAAAGCTAAGCCTCGAAGACACGGATGTTCAGGTTAGCACATTAATCTATGCGATGGGAAATGAAGCTGAAAATATATTTAAGACATTCACCTTCAAGGATGAGGAGGACGAGGATGATTATGAGACTGTGCTCGAGAAATTCAATGAGTATTTCATACCAAAACGAAACGTGATTCACGAGAGGGCATGCTTTTACCAGAGACAACAGAAACAAGGGGAAATGGCGGAGACATTTATCAGAGCTCTACACGAACTGAGTGAAAACTGTGAGTTTGGAGAAAAGAAAAACGAACACATTAGAGACAAATTAGTGGTGGGAATAAGAGACAAAGAACTGTCAAGGAAGTTACAGTTGATGTCGAAATTAACCCTTGAGGAAGCAGTGCTTATGGTGAGACAAGCTGAAGAGGTAACGCAGCAGATAACACAGCAAGAGCAACAGGCTCCGCTAGCGGTGCAAGCAGTGAAACAAAGGAGGTTCATGAAAAAAGGAGGGAAACCGCAGACAGAGAGGAGCGAAAGACAGCAGTACGGATATCAAGGGGAGAGCAAGTGCAGGCGGTGCGGTAAAGAAAAACACAAAAACGCAGCCAAATGCCCGGCTATGGATTCGGAATGTAGGAAGTGCGGAAAGAAGGGACATTGGGAAAGAAACTGCTTCACAAAGACTGTGAGGGAAGTTAGCCAGTGCAACGAAGATGATGAAAGCTTCTATCTCGGAGCTGTGAGTAAACAAAAACAAAACAATGCTGAGCAATGGACAGAGCAGATAAACATAGGTTATACGCCAGTGAGATTTAGAATAGATACAGGGGCTGACGTCACCATAATGAACAGTGAATCATTCAAGACACTCAAACCAGAAAGAAAGCTGGAGCCACCTCAGAGCCCATTAGAGAGTCCGGGAGGAACACTAGACATAATGGGACAATTTACTGTGAGTACAGTGCACAAACAAAGGAAGCACATTTTCAACATTTACGTAGCGAGAGGGCCTACAGTCAACAATTTATTGGGCAGAGATACAGCAGTGGAGATGGGGCTAGTGAAACGAGTACAGCAAGTGAAGGCAGCAGCTGCTCAACAGGGGATGTTGAAGACCGACCCGGTGAAGATTCACGTGCGAGAGGGTGCTGTCCCACACGCCGTACACGCAGCCAGGAGAGTCCCACTGCCGCTCCTACCCAAAGTCAAAGCTGAGCTGCAGCGCATGGAGGAGCAGGGTGTGATTGTCAAGGTGACACAACCAACAGAGTGGTGCGCACCAATGGAGCCAGTTCTGAAACCATCAGGAGCAGTAAGAATCTGTGCCGGATTCCAGAAGCTGAACGAAAACTTAAAGAGAGAAACGTACCAGCTTCCTACCACAGATGAGACGTTGGCCAAGCTGACGGGCTCAACCATGTTCACCACCCTCGATGCTGCCTCAGGCTATTGGCAAGTACCACTACACGAAGACAGCAGGATCTTAACCACGTTCATATCACCTTTCGGGAGGTACTGTTACACCCGCCTGCCTTTCGGAATAAACATAGCTCCAGAGATATTCCAGCGCAAGATGCATGAACTGCTAGAAGGCCTGGAAGGAGTAGCAGGCTACATGGATGATGTAATAGTGCATGGGAAAGACAAGGCTGCACACGACAGAAACTTGCAATGCACACTTGAAAGGATGGAACAAGCTGGCCTTAAGTTAAATAAAGAAAAGTGTGTTTATGCGCAACCACAACTGCGTTTCCTGGGCCACATTGTGGACGCCAGTGGAATAAGAGTAGACCCAGAGAAAGTGAGCGCAATAACAGAGTTAGAAGAGCCCACCAATGTTGAGGAACTGAGACGTGCACTAGGCATGATGAATTACATGAGCAAATTCATTCCTGACATGGCAACCGTTGCAGGCCCACTTTATGAGCTGCTAAAGGGGAAGATGGCCTGGACCTGGGACCAGCCACAGCAGCGAGCGTTTCAGCGCTTGAAAGAAGCCCTCGTCACCTCGCCTGTACTGGCCCACTACGATTCTCAAAAACCTACCACAGTGTCAGCAGACGCGAGTAGCTACGGGTTGGGAGGAGTGCTTCTCCAGCAGCACGGAGAGAGCTGGAAACCAGTAGCGTACTGTTCTAGGAGATTAACCGACGCGGAAACCAGGTACGCGCAAATTGAAAAAGAGTGTTTGGCTGGAGTATGGGCCTGTGAAAGGTTCCAGAAGTACCTGGTAGGCATGGACAAATTCCGCCTCATAACAGATCACAAGCCGCTGGTGCCGCTGATAAACAGCAAAGACTTAGACGCTGTGCCTGTTAGGTGCCAGAGACTCTTGATGAGGCTTATGCGCTTTAATGCTAAGGCAGAGTACGCACCAGGAAAAACCTTGGTGATAGCCGACGCACTCTCACGCAGCCCGTTGAAGGAGAGTAATAGCACTACGGAAGCAGTGATCGCCTGCCACGTGAATGCAGTAGTCCACTGCTGGCCTGTCTCACAAAGCAAGCTCGATCGGATCAGGACAGCTACACAGGAGGACCCGCAGCTCCAGCGCGTGAGAAAGCTGATCAAGCATGGATGGCCAGAACGAGTGAGTAGCATTGCAGAGAGTGTGAGAGACTATTACATGGTGAGAGACTCACTGTCTGAGTGTGAAGGCCTCATCACGCTGGGCTGTCGTATTGTGGTCCCACAGGCCTTGAGACAAGAGATTTTAGACCGCATACACGAGGGACATCAGTGCCTGTCCAAGTGTAGGGCACGCGCACAAGAGACTGTGTGGTGGCCTAAGATGTCAGTGGACATTAAAAGAAAAATTGAAACATGCCACTTTTGTCAGGCAAACAAACGCACTCAGCGCAGAGAACAGCTTCTGTCAACACCTCTGCCTGAGAGGCCTTGGCAAAAGATAGCCACAGACATTTGTGAATACAAAGGAAAACAATACTTAGTGATATCAGACTATTACTCACGATATCTAGAGATACTACACTTAACTACCACAACAACAGAACAGGTAGTGAGGTCAATGAAGGCAACATTCGCCAGGTTTGGCATCCCTGACCAGATAGTTAGCGATAATGGACCTCAGTACACCAGTGATGCATGGAAAGAGTTTTGCAGGCTGTATGACATTGAGCACACCACTTCCAGTCCACACAACCCACAAGGTAATGGGCACGCAGAGCGTGCAGTGCAAACAGCCAAACGCATACTCAAGCAAGACGACCCCCTATTGGCTTTAATGAGCTACCGTGCCACGGCAAGCACATCCACTGGGGTTAGCCCGGCAGAAATGCTCATGGGGCGCAAGATTCGAACAACACTACCGTCCCTCAAGAAAAACCTGATTCCAAGGCAGCCGAACCGAGACCTCATACGTCGCCGTGATGAAGAGGCCAAGCAACAACAAGCCTTCTACTACAACAGGAGACACGGTGCAAGGGACTTACCACCCTTACACGCAGGCGACCAAGTCCTATCCAAGCTGGATGGGGAGAAGGTGTGGAAAGGCCGATCATCGGTGCTGCAGGAGTGTGGTACGCCGCGCTCTTACCAGGTGAAGTCGCCAGGAGGAGGTGAGTTGAGGAGAAATAGGCGACATCTCCAGCAGGTGCCGCCACTGCGTGAAGAAAAGGACACAGACACTGGGCAGCCAGACGCAGAGCCAGTGGAAAAAACACCCCAGCAAGGCTCTGACCAGGGACTGTGTGAGAACAAAGTTAATAGTCCTAAAGCAACACCTGAAGGACTGACAGTGACCAGGTTTGGTAGAGTTAGTAGACCTGTGAAAAGAATGGACATTTAAGTGCTTCAGATTAAATTTGAGTTATACAGTACTTCAGTTAGTACTTACCAAGAATTTTGGTTGAGTTATTGTTTACATTCTGAAGTAACCTAAGACGCAGTTAAAGATAGGTAGGACAAGCGAAGTGTCAATTTGTATTATTTGGTTAAGACAAACAAGAGTAAGGTTTACTATTAATAAGTTAATGATATGACCCCATGTTGTAGAAGTAATATAATTTGAGGGGGAGATGTCAAGGTATCAGTAATGGTAAATGGTGCATTACATGGCCTCCGCAAACTGAGGAGAGCTGGAGCCCCTCCACCCATTATGACCACCTTCTACCGAGGCACCATTGAGAGCGTTCTGACCAGCTGCATCACTGTGTGGTACGGGAGCTGCACTGAACAGAACAGGAAAGCTCTGCAGCGCATAGTGAATGCAGCTGGGAGGATCGCTGGTGTCTCTCTCCCCTCCCTCCTAGACATTTTTAACACCCGGCTCACCCGCAGAGCGTCCAGCATTGTGGGTGACCCGAGCCACCCCGCACATAGCCTGTTCAGCCTCCTGCCCTCGGGGAGAAGGTACCGGAGTCTCCGGGCCCACTCCACCAGGCTTTCAAACAGCTTCATCCACCAGGCTGTCAGGAGGCTGAACTCACACCCGAACTCACACCCGAACTCCCACCTTACCCATCTCCCACCCCCACTCCCCATATT